>CAWVQO010000396.1:0-2400000 GCA_963932275.1 Andrena praecox | reverse complement strand
TAATATTTGACACTTCCAACTAAATTTTTTTTCACAATCCAAAAAATTGAAGTTATTATCATCTAAATTTACTCAAATATAGATCCTACAACAAAAATACTCTACAAAATCCAAAATAATCGAAGTTGATTTCAAATAAATTTATTAAAATTTGACACTTCCAACTATAATTTTTTTCACAATCCAAATAATTGAAGTTATTTTCATCTAAATTTACACAAATATAGATCCTACAACAAAAATATTCAACACAATTCCAAAATAATTGAAGTAGATTTCAAATAAATTTATTAAAATAACACTTCCAACTAAATTTTTTTTGGCAATCCTAAAAATTGAATATATTTCCATCTAAATTTACTCAAATATAGATCCTACAACAAAAATTCTCAACAAAATCCAAAAAAATCGAAGTTGGTTTCAAATAAATTTATTAAAATTTTACACTTCCATGTAAATTTTTTTTTCACTATCCAAAAAATTGTCGTTATTTTCATCTAAATTTACTCAAATACAGATCCTACAACAAAAATACTCAACAAAATCCAAAATAATCGAAGTTGGTTTCAAATAAATTTATTAAAATTTGACACTTCCAACTAAAATTTTTTTCACAATCCAAAAAATTGTCGTTATTTTCATCTAAATTTACTCAAATATAGATCCTACAACAAAAATACTCTACAAAATCCAAAATAATCGAAGTTGATTTCAAATAAATTTATTAAAATTTGACACTTCCACCTATAATTTATTCACAGTCCAAAAAATTGAAGTTATTTTCATCTAAATTTACACAAATATAGATCCTACAACAAAAATACTCAACAAAATCCAAAATAATCGAAGTTGGTTTCAAATAAATTTATTAAAATTTGACACTTCCAACTAAATTTTTTTTCACAATCCAAAAAATTGAGAATAATTTCATCTAAATTTACTCAAATATGCATCCTACAACAAAAATACTCAACAAAATCCAAAAAAATCGAAGTTGGTCTCAAATAAATTTATTAAAATTTGACACTTCCAACTAAAAATTTTTTCACAATCCTAAAAATTGAAGTTATTTTCATCTAAATTTACTCAAATATAGATCCTACAACAAAAATACTCAACAAAATCCAAAATAATCGAAGTTGATTTCAAATAAATTTATTAAAATTTGACACTTCCAACTATAATTTTTTTTCACTATCCAAACAATTTGAGATATTTTCATCTAAATTTACTCAAATATGCATCCTACAACACAAATACTCAACAAAATCCACAAAAATCGAAGTTGGTCTCAAATAAATTTATTAAAATTTGACACCTCCAACTAAAATTTTTTTCACAATCTGAAAAATTGATGTTATTTTCATCTAAATTTACTCAAATATAGATCCTACAACAAAAATACTCAACAAAATCCAAAATAATCGAAGTTGGTTTCAAATAAATTTATTAAAATTTGACACTTCCAACTAAAATTTTTTTCACAATCCAAAAAATTGTCGTTATTTTCATCTAAATTTACTCAAATATAGATCCTACAACAAAAATACTCTACAAAATCCAAAATAATCGAAGTTGATTTCAAATAAATTTATTAAAATTTGACACTTCCACCTATAATTTATTCACAATCCAAAAAATTGAAGTTATTTTCATCTAAATTTACACAAATATAGATCCTACAACAAAAATACTCAACAAAATCCAAAATAATCGAAGTTGGTTTCAAATAAATTTATTAAAATTTGACACTTCCAACTAAATTTTTTTTCACAATCCAAAAAATTGAAGATAATTTCATCTAAATTTACTCAAATATGCATCCTACAACAAAAATACTCAACAAAATCCAAAAAAATCGAAGTTGGTCTCAAATAAATTTATTAAAATTTTAAACTTCCATGTAAATTTTTTTTTCACTATCCAAAAAATTGTCGTTATTTTCATCTAAATTTACTCAAATATAGATCCTACAACAAAAATACTCAACAAAATCCAAAATAATCGAAGTTGGTTTCAAATAAATTTATTAAAATTTGACACTTCCAACTAAAATTTTTTTCACAATCCAAAAAATTGTCGTTATTTTCATCTAAATTTACTCAAATATAGATCCTACAACAAAAATACTCTACAAAATCCAAAATAATCGAAGTTGATTTCAAATAAATTTATTAAAATTTGACACTTCCACCTATAATTTATTCACAATCCAAAAAATTGAAGTTATTTTCATCTAAATTTACACAAATATAGATCCTACAACAAAAATACTCAACAAAATCCAAAATAATCGAAGTTGGTTTCAAATAAATTTATTAAAATTTTACACTTCCATGTAAATTTTTTTTTCACTATCCAAAAAATTGTCGTTATTTTCATCTAAATTTACTCAAATACAGATCCTACAACAAAAATACTCTACAAAATCCAAAATAATCGAAGTTGATTTCAAATAAATTTATTAAAATAACACTTCCAACTAAATTTTTTTTGGCAATCCTAAAAATTGAATATATTTCCATCTAAATTTACTCAAATATAGATCCTACAACAAAAATTCTCAACAAAATCCAAAAAAATCGAAGTTGGTTTCAAATAAATTTATTAAAATTTTACACTTCCATGTAAATTTTTTTTTCACTATCCAAAAAATTGTCGTTATTTTCATCTAAATTTACTCAAATACAGATCCTACAACAAAAATACTCAACAAAATCCAAAATAATCGAAGTTGGTTTCAAATAAATTTATTAAAATTTGACACTTCCAACTAAAATTTTTTTCACAATCCAAAAAATTGTCGTTATTTTCATCTAAATTTACTCAAATATAGATCCTACAACAAAAATACTCAACAAAATCCAAAATAATCGAAGTTGGTTTCAAATAAATTTATTAAAATTTGACACTTCCAACTAAATTTTTTTTCACAATCCAAAAAATTGAAGTTATTATCATCTAAATTTACTCAAATATAGATCCTACAACAAAAATACTCTACAAAATCCAAAATAATCGAAGTTGATTTCAAATAAATTTATTAAAATTTGACACTTCCAACTATAATTTTTTTCACAATCCAAATAATTGAAGTTATTTTCATCTAAATTTACACAAATATAGATCCTACAACAAAAATATTCAACACAATTCCAAAATAATTGAAGTAGATTTCAAATAAATTTATTAAAATAACACTTCCAACTAAATTTTTTTTGGCAATCCTAAAAATTGAATATATTTCCATCTAAATTTACTCAAATATAGATCCTACAACAAAAATTCTCAACAAAATCCAAAAAAATCGAAGTTGGTTTCAAATAAATTTATTAAAATTTTACACTTCCATGTAAATTTTTTTTTCACTATCCAAAAAATTGTCGTTATTTTCATCTAAATTTACTCAAATACAGATCCTACAACAAAAATACTCAACAAAATCCAAAATAATCGAAGTTGGTTTCAAATAAATTTATTAAAATTTGACACTTCCAACTAAAATTTTTTTCACAATCCAAAAAATTGTCGTTATTTTCATCTAAATTTACTCAAATATAGATCCTACAACAAAAATACTCTACAAAATCCAAAATAATCGAAGTTGATTTCAAATAAATTTATTAAAATTTGACACTTCCACCTATAATTTATTCACAGTCCAAAAAATTGAAGTTATTTTCATCTAAATTTACACAAATATAGATCCTACAACAAAAATACTCAACAAAATCCAAAATAATCGAAGTTGGTTTCAAATAAATTTATTAAAATTTGACACTTCCAACTAAATTTTTTTTCACAATCCAAAAAATTGAGAATAATTTCATCTAAATTTACTCAAATATGCATCCTACAACAAAAATACTCAACAAAATCCAAAAAAATCGAAGTTGGTCTCAAATAAATTTATTAAAATTTGACACTTCCAACTAAAAATTTTTTCACAATCCTAAAAATTGAAGTTATTTTCATCTAAATTTACTCAAATATAGATCCTACAACAAAAATACTCAACAAAATCCAAAATAATCGAAGTTGATTTCAAATAAATTTATTAAAATTTGACACTTCCAACTATAATTTTTTTTCACTATCCAAACAATTTGAGATATTTTCATCTAAATTTACTCAAATATGCATCCTACAACACAAATACTCAACAAAATCCACAAAAATCGAAGTTGGTCTCAAATAAATTTATTAAAATTTGACACCTCCAACTAAAATTTTTTTCACAATCTGAAAAATTGATGTTATTTTCATCTAAATTTACTCAAATATAGATCCTACAACAAAAATACTCAACAAAATCCAAAATAATCGAAGTTGGTTTCAAATAAATTTATTAAAATTTGACACTTCCAACTAAAATTTTTTTCACAATCCAAAAAATTGTCGTTATTTTCATCTAAATTTACTCAAATATAGATCCTACAACAAAAATACTCTACAAAATCCAAAATAATCGAAGTTGATTTCAAATAAATTTATTAAAATTTGACACTTCCACCTATAATTTATTCACAATCCAAAAAATTGAAGTTATTTTCATCTAAATTTACACAAATATAGATCCTACAACAAAAATACTCAACAAAATCCAAAATAATCGAAGTTGGTTTCAAATAAATTTATTAAAATTTGACACTTCCAACTAAATTTTTTTTCACAATCCAAAAAATTGAAGATAATTTCATCTAAATTTACTCAAATATGCATCCTACAACAAAAATACTCAACAAAATCCAAAAAAATCGAAGTTGGTCTCAAATAAATTTATTAAAATTTTAAACTTCCATGTAAATTTTTTTTTCACTATCCAAAAAATTGTCGTTATTTTCATCTAAATTTACTCAAATATAGATCCTACAACAAAAATACTCAACAAAATCCAAAATAATCGAAGTTGGTTTCAAATAAATTTATTAAAATTTGACACTTCCAACTAAAATTTTTTTCACAATCCAAAAAATTGTCGTTATTTTCATCTAAATTTACTCAAATATAGATCCTACAACAAAAATACTCTACAAAATCCAAAATAATCGAAGTTGATTTCAAATAAATTTATTAAAATTTGACACTTCCACCTATAATTTATTCACAATCCAAAAAATTGAAGTTATTTTCATCTAAATTTACACAAATATAGATCCTACAACAAAAATACTCAACAAAATCCAAAATAATCGAAGTTGGTTTCAAATAAATTTATTAAAATTTTACACTTCCATGTAAATTTTTTTTTCACTATCCAAAAAATTGTCGTTATTTTCATCTAAATTTACTCAAATACAGATCCTACAACAAAAATACTCTACAAAATCCAAAATAATCGAAGTTGATTTCAAATAAATTTATTAAAATTTGACACTTCCAACTATAATTTTTTTCACAATCCAAATAATTGAAGTTATTTTCATCTAAATTTACACAAATATAGATCCTACAACAAAAATATTCAACACAATTCCAAAATAATTGAAGTAGATTTCAAATAAATTTATTAAAATAACACTTCCAACTAAATTTTTTTTGGCAATCCTAAAAATTGAATATATTTCCATCTAAATTTACTCAAATATAGATCCTACAACAAAAATACTCAACAAAATCCAAAAAAATCGAAGTTGGTTTCAAATAAATTTATTAAAATTTTACACTTCCATGTAAATTTTTTTTTCACTATCCAAAAAATTGTCGTTATTTTCATCTAAATTTACTCAAATACAGATCCTACAACAAAAATACTCAACAAAATCCAAAATAATCGAAGTTGGTTTCAAATAAATTTATTAAAATTTGACACTTCCAACTAAAATTTTTTTCACAATCCAAAAAATTGTCGTTATTTTCATCTAAATTTACTCAAATATAGATCCTACAACAAAAATACTCTACAAAATCCAAAATAATCGAAGTTGATTTCAAATAAATTTATTAAAATTTGACACTTCCAACTATAATTTTTTTCACAATCCAAATAATTGAAGTTATTTTCATCTAAATTTACACAAATATAGATCCTACAACAAAAATATTCAACACAATTCCAAAATAATTGAAGTAGATTTCAAATAAATTTATTAAAATAACACTTCCAACTAAATTTTTTTTGGCAATCCTAAAAATTGAATATATTTCCATCTAAATTTACTCAAATATAGATCCTTCAACAAAAATACTCAACAAAATCCAAAAAAATCGGTGTTGGTTTCAAATAAATTTATTAAAATTTTACACTTCCATGTAAATTTTTTTTTCACTATCCAAAAAATTGTCGTTATTTTCATCTAAATTTACTCAAATATAGATCCTACAACAAAAATACTCAACAAAATCCAAAATAATCGAAGTTGGTTTCAAATAAATTTATTAAAATTTGACACTTCCAACTAAAATTTTTTTCACAATCCAAAAAATTGTCGTTATTTTCATCTAAATTTACTCAAATATAGATCCTACAACAAAAATACTCTACAAAATCCAAAATAATCGAAGTTGATTTCAAATAAATTTATTAAAATTTGACACTTCCACCTATAATTTATTCACAATCCAAAAAATTGAAGTTATTTTCATCTAAATTTACTCAAATATGCATCCTACAACAAAAATACTCAACAAAATCCAAAAAAATCGAAGTTGGTCTCAAATAAATTTATTAAAATTTGACACTTCCAACTAAAAATTTTTTCACAATCCTAAAAATTGAAGTTATTTTCATCTAAATTTACTCAAATATAGATCCTACAACAAAAATACTCAACAAAATCCAAAATAATCGAAGTTGATTTCAAATAAATTTATTAAAATTTGACACTTCCAACTATAATTTTTTTTCACAATCCAAACAATTTGAGATATTTTCATCTAAATTTACTCAAATATGCATCCTACAACACAAATACTCAACAAAATCCACAAAAATCGAAGTTGGTCTCAAATAAATTTATTAAAATTTGACACCTCCAACTAAAATTTTTTTCACAATCTGAAAAATTGATGTTATTTTCATCTAAATTTACTCAAATATAGATCCTACAACAAAAATACTCAACAAAATCCAAAAAAATCGGAGTTGGTTTCAAATAAATTTAATAAAATTTGACTCTTCCAACTAAAATTTTTATCACAATCCAAAAAATTGAAGTTATTTTCATCTAAATTCACTCAAATATACATCCTACAACAAAAATACTCAACAAAATAAAAAAAATCGATGTTGGTCTCAAATAAAATTATTAAACTTTGACACTTCCAACAAATTTTTTTTCACAATCTTAAAAATTGAAGTTATTTTCATCTAAATATACACAAATATAGATCCTACAACAAAAATACTCAACAAAATCCAAAATAATCGAAGTTGGTTTCAAATAAATTTATTAAAATTTGACACTTCCAACTAAATTTTTTTTCGCAATCCTAAAAATTGAATTTATTTTCATCTAAATTTACTCAAATATAGATCCTACAACAAAAATACTCAACAAAATCCAAAATAATCGAAGTTGGTTTCAAATAAATTTATTAATATTTGACACTTCCAACTAAATTTTTTTTCACAATCCAAAAAATTGAAGTTATTATCATCTAAATTTACTCAAATATAGATCCTACAACAAAAATACTCTACAAAATCCAAAATAATCGAAGTTGATTTCAAATAAATTTATTAAAATTTGACACTTCCAACTATAATTTTTTTTCACTATCCAAACAATTTGAGATATTTTCATCTAAATTTACTCAAATATGCATCCTACAACACAAATACTCAACAAAATCCACAAAAATCGAAGTTGGTCTCAAATAAATTTATTAAAATTTGACACCTCCAACTAAAATTTTTTTCACAATCTGAAAAATTGATGTTATTTTCATCTAAATTTACTCAAATATAGATCCTACAACAAAAATACTCAACAAATTCCAATATAATCGAAGTTGATTTCAAATAAATTTATTAAAATTTGACACTTCCAACTAATTTGTTTTTCGCAATCTTAAAAATTGAAGTTATTATCATCTAAATTTACTCAAATATAGATCCTACAACAAAAATACTCTACAAAATCCAAAATAATCGAAGTTGATTTCAAATAAATTTATTAAAATTTGACACTTCCAACTATAATTTTTTTCACAATCCAAATAATTGAAGTTATTTTCATCTAAATTTACACAAATATAGATCCTACAACAAAAATATTCAACACAATTCCAAAATAATTGAAGTAGATTTCAAATAAATTTATTAAAATAACCCTTCCAACTAAATTTTTTTTGGCAATCCTAAAAATTGAATATATTTCCATCTAAATTTACTCAAATATAGATCCTACAACAAAAATACTCAACAAAATCCAAAAAAATCGAAGTTGGTTTCAAATAAATTTATTAAAATTTTACACTTCCATGTAAATTTTTTTTTCACTATCCAAAAAATTGTCGTTATTTTCATCTAAATTTACTCAAATACAGATCCTACAACAAAAATACTCAACAAAATCCAAAATAATCGAAGTTGGTTTCAAATAAATTTATTAAAATTTGACACTTCCAACTAAAATTTTTTTCACAATCCAAAAAATTGTCGTTATTTTCATCTAAATTTACTCAAATATAGATCCTACAACAAAAATACTCTACAAAATCCAAAATAATCGAAGTTGATTTCAAATAAATTTATTAAAATTTGACACTTCCACCTATAATTTATTCACAGTCCAAAAAATTGAAGTTATTTTCATCTAAATTTACACAAATATAGATCCTACAACAAAAATACTCAACAAAATCCAAAATAATCGAAGTTGGTTTCAAATAAATTTATTAAAATTTGACACTTCCAACTAAATTTTTTTTCACAATCCAAAAAATTGAGAATAATTTCATCTAAATTTACTCAAATATGCATCCTACAACAAAAATACTCAACAAAATCCAAAAAAATCGAAGTTGGTCTCAAATAAATTTATTAAAATTTGACACTTCCAACTAAAAATTTTTTCACAATCCTAAAAATTGAAGTTATTTTCATCTAAATTTACTCAAATATAGATCCTACAACAAAAATACTCAACAAAATCCAAAATAATCGAAGTTGATTTCAAATAAATTTATTAAAATTTGACACTTCCAACTATAATTTTTTTTCACTATCCAAACAATTTGAGATATTTTCATCTAAATTTACTCAAATATGCATCCTACAACACAAATACTCAACAAAATCCACAAAAATCGAAGTTGGTCTCAAATAAATTTATTAAAATTTGACACCTCCAACTAAAATTTTTTTCACAATCTGAAAAATTGATGTTATTTTCATCTAAATTTACTCAAATATAGATCCTACAACAAAAATACTCAACAAAATCCAAAATAATCGAAGTTGGTTTCAAATAAATTTATTAAAATTTGACACTTCCAACTAAAATTTTTTTCACAATCCAAAAAATTGTCGTTATTTTCATCTAAATTTACTCAAATATAGATCCTACAACAAAAATACTCTACAAAATCCAAAATAATCGAAGTTGATTTCAAATAAATTTATTAAAATTTGACACTTCCACCTATAATTTATTCACAATCCAAAAAATTGAAGTTATTTTCATCTAAATTTACACAAATATAGATCCTACAACAAAAATACTCAACAAAATCCAAAATAATCGAAGTTGGTTTCAAATAAATTTATTAAAATTTGACACTTCCAACTAAATTTTTTTTCACAATCCAAAAAATTGAAGATAATTTCATCTAAATTTACTCAAATATGCATCCTACAACAAAAATACTCAACAAAATCCAAAAAAATCGAAGTTGGTCTCAAATAAATTTATTAAAATTTTAAACTTCCATGTAAATTTTTTTTTCACTATCCAAAAAATTGTCGTTATTTTCATCTAAATTTACTCAAATATAGATCCTACAACAAAAATACTCAACAAAATCCAAAATAATCGAAGTTGGTTTCAAATAAATTTATTAAAATTTGACACTTCCAACTAAAATTTTTTTCACAATCCAAAAAATTGTCGTTATTTTCATCTAAATTTACTCAAATATAGATCCTACAACAAAAATACTCTACAAAATCCAAAATAATCGAAGTTGATTTCAAATAAATTTATTAAAATTTGACACTTCCACCTATAATTTATTCACAATCAAAAAAATTGAAGTTATTTTCATCTAAATTTACACAAATATAGATCCTACAACAAAAATACTCAACAAAATCCAAAATAATCGAAGTTGGTTTCAAATAAATTTATTAAAATTTTACACTTCCATGTAAATTTTTTTTTCACTATCCAAAAAATTGTCGTTATTTTCATCTAAATTTACTCAAATACAGATCCTACAACAAAAATACTCAACAAAATCCAAAATAATCGAAGTTGGTTTCAAATAAATTTATTAAAATTTGACACTTCCAACTAAAATTTTTTTCACAATCCAAAAAATTGTCGTTATTTTCATCTAAATTTACTCAAATATAGATCCTACAACAAAAATACTCTACAAAATCCAAAATAATCGAAGTTGATTTCAAATAAATTTATTAAAATTTGACACTTCCACCTATAATTTATTCACAATCCAAAAAATTGAAGTTATTTTCATCTAAATTTACACAAATATAGATCCTACAACAAAAATACTCAACAAAATCCAAAATAATCGAAGTTGGTTTCAAATAAATTTATTAAAATTTGACACTTCCAACTAAATTTTTTTTCACAATCCAAAAAATTGAAGATAATTTCATCTAAATTTACTCAAATATGCATCCTACAACAAAAATACTCAACAAAATCCAAAAAAATCGAAGTAGGTCTCAAATAAATTTATTAAAATTTGACACTTCCAACTAAAAATTTTTTCACAATCCTAAAAATTGAAGTTATTTTCATCTAAATTTACTCAAATATAGATCCTACAACAAAAATACTCAACAAAATCCAAAATAATCGAAGTTGATTTCAAATAAATTTATTAAAATTTGACACTTCCAACTATAATTTTTTTTCACTATCCAAACAATTTGAGATATTTTCATCTAAATTTACTCAAATATGCATCCTACAACACAAATACTCAACAAAATCCACAAAAATCGAAGTTGGTCTCAAATAAATTTATTAAAATTTGACACCTCCAACTAAAATTTTTTTCACAATCTGAAAAATTGATGTTATTTTCATCTAAATTTACTCAAATATAGATCCTACAACAAAAATACTCAACAAATTCCAATATAATCGAAGTTGATTTCAAATAAATTTATTAAAATTTGACACTTCCAACTAAATTTTTTTTCACAATCCAAAAAATTGAAGTTATTATCATCTAAATTTACTCAAATATAGATCCTACAACAAAAATACTCTACAAAATCCAAAATAATCGAAGTTGATTTCAAATAAATTTATTAAAATTTGACACTTCCACCTATAATTTATTCACAATCCAAAAAATTGAAGTTATTTTCATCTAAATTTACACAAATATAGATCCTACAACAAAAATACTCAACAAAATCCAAAATAATCGAAGTTGGTTTCAAATAAATTTATTAAAATTTGACACTTCCAACTAAATTTTTTTTCACAATCCAAAAAATTGAAGATAATTTCATCTAAATTTACTCAAATATGCATCCTACAACAAAAATACTCAACAAAATCCAAAAAAATCGAAGTTGGTCTCAAATAAATTTATTAAAATTTGACACTTCCAACTAAAAATTTTTTCACAATCCTAAAAATTGAAGTTATTTTCATCTAAATTTACTCAAATATAGATCCTACAACAAAAATACTCAACAAAATCCAAAATAATCGAAGTTGATTTCAAATAAATTTATTAAAATTTGACACTTCCAACTATAATTTTTTTTCACTATCCAAACAATTTGAGATATTTTCATCTAAATTTACTCAAATATGCATCCTACAACACAAATACTCAACAAAATCCACAAAAATCGAAGTTGGTCTCAAATAAATTTATTAAAATTTGACACCTCCAACTAAAATTTTTTTCACAATCTTAAAAATTGATGTTATTTTCATCTAAATTTACTCAAATATAGATCCTACAACAAAAATACTCAACAAATTCCAATATAATCGAAGTTGATTTCAAAAAAATTTATTAAAATTTGACACTTCCAACTAATTTGTTTTTCGCAATCTTAAAAATTGAAGTTATTATCATCTAAATTTACTCAAATATAGATCCTACAACAAAAATACTCTACAAAATCCAAAATAATCGAAGTTGATTTCAAATAAATTTATTAAAATTTGACACTTCCAACTATAATTTTTTTCACAATCCAAATAATTGAAGTTATTTTCATCTAAATTTACACAAATATAGATCCTACAACAAAAATATTCAACACAATTCCAAAATAATTGAAGTAGATTTCAAATAAATTTATTAAAATAACACTTCCAACTAAATTTTTTTTGGCAATCCTAAAAATTGAATATATTTCCATCTAAATTTACTCAAATATAGATCCTTCAACAAAAATACTCAACAAAATCCAAAAAAATCGGTGTTGGTTTCAAATAAATTTATTAAAATTTTACACTTCCATGTAAATTTTTTTTTCACTATCCAAAAAATTGTCGTTATTTTCATCTAAATTTACTCAAATATAGATCCTACAACAAAAATACTCAACAAAATCCAAAATAATCGAAGTTGGTTTCAAATAAATTTATTAAAATTTGACACTTCCAACTAAAATTTTTTTCACAATCCAAAAAATTGTCGTTATTTTCATCTAAATTTACTCAAATATAGATCCTACAACAAAAATACTCTACAAAATCCAAAATAATCGAAGTTGATTTCAAATAAATTTATTAAAATTTGACACTTCCACCTATAATTTATTCACAATCCAAAAAATTGAAGTTATTTTCATCTAAATTTACACAAATATAGATCCTACAACAAAAATACTCAACAAAATCCAAAATAATCGAAGTTGGTTTCAAATAAATTTATTAAAATTTGACACTTCCAACTAAATTTTTTTTGGCAATCCTAAAAATGGAATATATTTCCATCTAAATTTACTCAAATATAGATCCTACAACAAAAATACTCAACAAAATCCAAAAAAATCGAAGTTGGTTTCAAATAAATTTATTAAAATTTTACACTTCCATGTAAATTTTTTTTTCACTATCCAAAAAATTGTCGTTATTTTCATCTAAATTTACTCAAATATAGATCCTACAACAAAAATACTCAACAAAATCCAAAATAATCGAAGTTGGTTTCAAATAAATTTATTAAAATTTGACACTTCCAACTAAAATTTTTTTCACAATCCAAAAAATTGTCGTTATTTTCATCTAAATTTACTCAAATATAGATCCTACAACAAAAATACTCTACAAAATCCAAAATAATCGAAGTTGATTTCAAATAAATTTATTAAAATTTGACACTTCCACCTATAATTTATTCACAATCCAAAAAATTGAAGTTATTTTCATCTAAATTTACACAAATATAGATCCTACAACAAAAATACTCAACAAAATCCAAAAAAATCGAAGTTGGTCTCAAATAAATTTATTAAAATTTGACACTTCCAACCAAAATTTTTTTCACAATCCTAAAAATTGAAGTTATTTTCATCTAAATTTACTCAAATATAGATCCTACATCAAAAATACTCAACAAAATCCAAAGTAATCGAAGTTGATTTCAAATAAATTTATTAAAATTTGACACTTCCAACTATAATTTTTTTTCACTATCCAAACAATTTGAGATATTTTCATCTAAATTTACTCAAATATGCATCCTACAACACAAATACTCAACAAAATCCACAAAAATCGAAGTTGGTCTCAAATAAATTTATTAAAATTTGACTCCTCCAACTAAAATTTTTTTCACAATCTGAAAAATTGATATTATTTTCATCTAAATTAACTCAAATATAGATCCTACAACAAAAATACTCAACAAAATCCAAAAAAATCGGAGTTGGTTTCAAATAAATTTATTAAAATTTGACTCTTCCAACTAAAATTTTTATCACAATCCAAAAAATTGAAGTTATTTTCATCTAAATTTACTCAAATATACATCCTACAACAAAAATACTCAACAAAATAAAAAAAATCGATGTTGGTCTCAAATAAAATTATTAAACTTTGACACTTCCAACAAATTTTTTTTTCACAATCTTAAAAATTGAAGTTATTTTCATCTAAATTTACACAAATATAGATCCTACAACAAAAATACTCAACAAAATCCAAAATAATCGAAGTTGGTTTCAAATAAATTTGTTAAAATTTGACACTTCCAACTAAATTTTTTTTCGCAATCCTAAAAATTGAATTTATTTTCATCTAAATTTACTCAAATATAGATCCTACAACAAAAATACTCAACAAAATCCAAAAAAATCGGTGTTGGTTTCAAATAAATTTATTAAAATTTGACTCTTCCAACTAAAATTTTTTTCACAATCCAAAAAATTGAAGTTATTTTCATCTAAATTTACACAAATATAGATCCCACAACAAAAATACTCAACAAAATCCAAAATAATCGAAGTTGATTTCAAATAAATTTATTAAAATTTGACACTTCCAACTATATTTTTTTTTCACAATCCAAAAAATTGAAGTTATTTTCATCTAAATTTACTCAAATATACATCCTACAACAAAAATACTCAACAAAATCCAAAAAAATCGATGTTGGTCTCAATTAAATTTATTAAACTTTGACACTTCCAACTAAAAATTTTTTCACAATCCTAAAAATTTAAGTTATTTTCATCTAAATTTACTCAAATATAGATCCTACAACAAAAATACTCAACAAATTCCAATATAATCGAAGTTGATTTCAAATAAATTTATTAAAATTTGACACTTCCAACTAATTTGTTTTTCGCAATCTTAAAAATTGAAGTTATTTTCATCTAAATTTACTCAAATATAGATCCTACAACAAAAATACTCAACAAAATCCAAAATAATCGAAGTTGGTTTCAAATAAATTTATTAAAATTTGACACTTCCAACTAAAATTTTTTTCACAATCCAAAAAATTGAAGTTATTATCATCTAAATTTACTCAAATATAGATCCTACAACAAAAATACTCTACAAAATCCAAAATAATCGAAGTTGATTTCAAATAAATTTATTAAAATTTGACACTTCCAACTATAATTTTTTTCACAATCCAAATAATTGAAGTTATTTTCATCTAAATTTACACAAATATAGATCCTACAACAAAAATATTCAACACAATTCCAAAATAATTGAAGTAGATTTCAAATAAATTTATTAAAATAACACTTCCAACTAAATTTTTTTTGGCAATCCTAAAAATTGAATATATTTCCATCTAAATTTACTCAAATATAGATCCTACAACAAAAATACTCAACAAAATCCAAAAAAATCGGTGTTGGTTTCAAATAAATTTATTAAAACTTTACACTTCCATGTAAATTTTTTTTTCACTATCCAAAAAATTGTCGTTATTTTCATCTAAATTTACTCAAATATAGATCCTACAACAACAATACTCAACAAAATCCAAAATAATCGAAGTTGGTTTCAAATAAATTTATTAAAATTTGACACTTCCAACTAAAATTTTTTTCACAATCCAAAAAATTGTCGTTATTTTCATCTAAATTTACTCAAATATAGATCCTACAACAAAAATACTCAACAAAATCCAAAATAATCGAAGTTGATTTCAAATAAATTTATTAAAATTTGACACTTCCAACTATAATTTTTTTTCACTATCCAAACAATTTGAGATATTTTCATCTAAATTTACTCAAATATGCATCCTACAACACAAATACTCAACAAAATCCACAAAAATCGAAGTTGGTCTCAAATAAATTTATTAAAATTTGACACCTCCAACTAAAATTTTTTTCACAATCTGAAAAATTGATGTTATTTTCATCTAAATTTACTCAAATATAGATCCTACAACAAAAATACTCAACAAATTCCAATATAATCGAAGTTGATTTCAAATAAATTTATTAAAATTTGACACTTCCAACTAATTTGTTTTTCGCAATCTTAAAAATTGAAGTTATTATCATCTAAATTTACTCAAATATAGATCCTACAACAAAAATACTCTACAAAATCCAAAATAATCGAAGTTGATTTCAAATAAATTTATTAAAATTTGACACTTCCAACTATAATTTTTTTCACAATCCAAATAATTGAAGTTATTTTCATCTAAATTTACACAAATATAGATCCTACAACAAAAATATTCAACACAATTCCAAAATAATTGAAGTCGATTTCAAATAAATTTATTAAAATAACACTTCCAACTAAATTTTTTTTGGCAATCCTAAAAATTGAATATATTTCCATCTAAATTTACTCAAATATAGATCCTTCAACAAAAATACTCAACAAAATCCAAAAAAATCGGTGTTGGTTTCAAATAAATTTATTAAAATTTTACACTTCCATGTAAATTTTTTTTTCACTATCCAAAAAATTGTCGTTATTTTCATCTAAATTTACTCAAATATAGATCCTACAACAAAAATACTCAACAAAATCCAAAATAATCGAAGTTGGTTTCAAATAAATTTATTAAAATTTGACACTTCCAACTAAAATTTTTTTCACAATCCTAAAAATTGTCGTTATTTTCATCTAAATTTACTCAAATATAGATCCTACAACAAAAATACTCTACAAAATCCAAAATAATCGAAGTTGATTTCAAATAAATTTATTAAAATTTGACACTTCCACCTATAATTTATTCACAATCCAAAAAATTGAAGTTATTTTCATCTAAATTTACACAAATATAGATCCTACAACAAAAATACTCAACAAAATCCAAAATAATCGAAGTTGGTTTCAAATAAATTTATTAAAATTTGACACTTCCAACTAAATTTTTTTTCACAATCCAAAAAATTGAAGATAATTTCATCTAAATTTACTCAAATAAGCATCCTACAACAAAAATACTCAACAAAATCCAAAAAAATCGAAGTTGGTCTCAAATAAATTTATTAAAATTTGACACTTCCAACCAAAAATTTTTTCACAATCCTAAAAATTGAAGTTATTTTCATCTAAATTTACTCAAATATAGATCCTACATCAAAAATACTCAACAAAATCCAAAGTAATCGAAGTTGATTTCAAATAAATTTATTAAAATTTGACACTTCCAACTATAATTTTTTTTCACTATCCAAACAATTTGAGATATTTTCATCTAAATTTACTCAAATATGCATCCTACAACACAAATACTCAACAAAATCCACAAAAATCGAAGTTGGTCTCAAATAAATTTATTAAAATTTGACACCTCCAACTAAAATTTTTTTCACAATCTGAAAAATTGATATTATTTTCATCTAAATTAACTCAAATATAGATCCTACAACAAAAATACTCAACAAAATCCAAAAAAATCGGAGTTGGTTTCAAATAAATTTATTAAAATTTGACTCTTCCAACTAAAATTTTTATCACAATCCAAAAAATTGAAGTTATTTTCATCTAAATTTACTCAAATATACATCCTACAACAAAAATACTCAACAAAATAAAAAAAATCGATGTTGGTCTCAAATAAAATTATTAAACTTTGACACTTCCAACAAATTTTTTTTTCACAATCTTAAAAATTGAAGTTATTTTCATCTAAATTTACACAAATATAGATCCTACAACAAAAATACTCAACAAAATCCAAAATAATCGAAGTTGGTTTCAAATAAATTTTTTAAAATTTGACACTTCCAACTAAATTTTTTTTCGCAATCCTAAAAATTGAATTTATTTTCATCTAAATTTACTCAAATATAGATCCTACAACAAAAATACTCAACAAAATCCAAAAAAATCGGTGTTGGTTTCAAATAAATTTATTAAAATTTGACTCTTCCAACTAAAATTTTTTTCACAATCCAAAAAATTGAAGTTATTTTCATCTAAATTTACACAAATATAGATCCCACAACAAAAATACTCAACAAAATCCAAAATAATCGAAGTTGATTTCAAATAAATTTATTAAAATTTGACACTTCCAACTATATTTTTTTTTCACAATCC
Source organism: Andrena praecox (assembly GCA_963932275.1). NCBI lineage: Eukaryota > Metazoa > Arthropoda > Insecta > Hymenoptera > Andrenidae > Andrena > Andrena praecox. The sequence goes on along the minus strand of CAWVQO010000396.1, from coordinate 2,381,836 downwards.
AAAAAATTGAAGTTATTTTCATCTAAATTTACTCAAATATACATCCTACAACAAAAATACTCAACAAAATCCAAAAAAATCGATGTTGGTCTCAATTAAATTTATTAAACTTTGACACTTCCAACTAAAAATTTTTTCACAATCCTAAAAATTTAAGTTATTTTCATCTAAATTTACTCAAATATAGATCCTACAACAAAAATACTCAACAAATTCCAATATAATCGAAGTTGATTTCAAATAAATTTATTAAAATTTGACACTTCCAACTAATTTGTTTTTCGCAATCTTAAAAATTGAAGTTATTTTCATCTAAATTTACTCAAATATAGATCCTACAACAAAAATACTCAACAAAATCCAAAATAATCGAAGTTGGTTTCAAATAAATTTATTAAAATTTGACACTTCCAACTAAAATTTTTTTCACAATCCAAAAAATTGAAGTTATTATCATCTAAATTTACTCAAATATAGATCCTACAACAAAAATACTCTACAAAATCCAAAATAATCGAAGTTGATTTCAAATAAATTTATTAAAATTTGACACTTCCAACTATAATTTTTTTCACAATCCAAATAATTGAAGTTATTTTCATCTAAATTTACACAAATATAGATCCTACAACAAAAATATTCAACACAATTCCAAAATAATTGAAGTAGATTTCAAATAAATTTATTAAAATAACACTTCCAACTAAATTTTTTTTGGCAATCCTAAAAATGGAATATATTTCCATCTAAATTTACTCAAATATAGATCCTACAACAAAAATACTCAACAAAATCCAAAAAAATCGAAGTTGGTTTCAAATAAATTTATTAAAATTTTACACTTCCATGTAAATTTTTTTTTCACTATCCAAAAAATTGTCGTTATTTTCATCTAAATTTACTCAAATATAGATCCTACAACAAAAATACTCAACAAAATCCAAAATAATCGAAGTTGGTTTCAAATAAATTTATTAAAATTTGACACTTCCAACAAAAATTTTTTTCACAATCCAAAAAATTGTCGTTATTTTCATCTAAATTTACTCAAATATAGATCCTACAACAAAAATACTCTACAAAATCCAAAATAATCGAAGTTGATTTCAAATAAATTTATTAAAATTTGACACTTCCACCTATAATTTATTCACAATCCAAAAAATTGAAGTTATTTTCATCTAAATTTACACAAATATAGATCCTACAACAAAAATACTCAACAAAATCCAAAATAATCGAAGTTGGTTTCAAATAAATTTATTAAAATTTGACACTTCCAACTAAATTTTTTTTCACAATCCAAAAAATTTGAGATATTTTCATCTAAATTTACTCAAATATGCATCCTACAACACAAATACTCAACAAAATCCACAAAAATCGAAGTTGGCCTCAAATAAATTTATTAAAATTTGACACCTCCAACTAAAATTTTTTTCACAATCTGAAAAATTGATGTTATTTTCATCTAAATTTACTCAAATATAGATCCTACAACAAAAATACTCAACAAAATCAAAAAAAATCGGAGTTGGTTTCAAATAAATTTATTAAAATTTGACTCTTCCAACTAAAATTTTTATCACAATCCAAAGAATTGAAGTTATTTTCATCTAAATTTACTCAAATATACATCCTACAACAAAAATACTCAACAAAATAAAAAAAATCGATGTTGGTCTCAAATAAAATTATTAAACTTTGACACTTCCAACAAATTTTTTTTTCACAATCTTAAAAATTGAAGTTATTTTCATCTAACTTTACACAAATATAGATCCTACAACAAAAATACTCAACAAAATCCAAAATAATCGAAGTTGGTTTCAAATAAATTTATTAAAATTTGACACTTCCAACTAAATTTTTTTTCGCAATCCTAAAAATTGAATTTATTTTCATCTAAATTTACTCAAATATAGATCCTACAACAAAAATACTCAACAAAATCCAAAAAAATCGGTGTTGATTTCAAATAAATTTATTAAAATTTGACTCTTCCAACTAAAATTTTTTTCACAATCCAAAAAATTGAAGTTATTTTCATCTAAATTTACACAAATATAGATCCCACAACAAAAATACTCAACAAAATCCAAAATAATCGAAGTTGATTTCAAATAAATTTATTAAAATTTGACACTTCCAACTATATTTTTTTTTCACAATCCAAAAAATTGAAGTTATTTTCATCTAAATTTACTCAAATATACATCCTACAACAAAAATACTCAACAAAATCCAAAAAAATCGATGTTGGTCTCAATTAAATTTATTAAACTTTGACACTTCCAACTAAAAATTTTTTCACAATCCTAAAAATTTAAGTTATTTTCATCTAAATTTACTCAAATATAGATCCTACAACAAAAATACTCAACAAATTCCAATATAATCGAAGTTGATTTCAAATAAATTTATTAAAATTTGACACTTCCAACTAATTTGTTTTTCGCAATCTTAAAAATTGAAGTTATTTTCATCTAAATTTACTCAAATATAGATCCTACAACAAAAATACTCAACAAAATCCAAAATAATCGAAGTTGGTTTCAAATAAATTTATTAAAATTTGACACTTCCATCTAAATTTTTTTTCACAATCCAAAAAATTGAAGTTATTATCATCTAAATTTACTCAAATATAGATCCTACAACAAAAATACTCTACAAAATCCAAAATAATCGAAGTTGATTTCAAATAAATTTATTAAAATTTGACACTTCCAACTATAATTTTTTTCACAATCCAAATAATTGAAGTAATTTTCATCTAAATTTACACAAATATAGATCCTACAACAAAAATATTCAACACAATTCCAAAATAATTGAAGTAGATTTCAAATAAATTTATTAAAATAACACTTCCAACTAAATTTTTTTTGGCAATCCTAAAAATTGAATATATTTCCATCTAAATTTACTCAAATATAGATCCTACAACAAAAATACTCAACAAAATCCAAAAAAATCGAAGTTGGTTTCAAGTAAATTTATTAAAATTTGACACTTCCAACTAAATTTTTTTTCACAATCCAAAAAATTGAAGATAATTTCATCTAAATTTACTCAAATATGCATCCTACAACAAAAATACTCAACAAAATCCAAAAAAATCGAAGTTGGTCTCAAATAAATTTATTAAAATTTGACACTTCCAACTAAAAATTTTTTCACAATCCTAAAAATTGAAGTTATTTTCATCTAAATTTACTCAAATATAGATCCTACAACAAAAATACTCAACAAAATCCAAAATAATCGAAGTTGATTTCAAATAAATTTATTAAAATTTGACACTTCCAACTATAATTTTTTTTCACAATCCAAACAATTTGAGATATTTTCATCTAAATTTACTCAAATATGCATCCTACAACACAAATACTCAACAACATCCACAAAAATCGAAGTTGGTCTCAAATAAATTTATTAAAATTTGACACCTCCAACTAAAATTTTTTTCACAATCTGAAAAATTGATGTTATTTTCATCTAAATTTACTCAAATATAGATCCTACAACAAAAATACTCAACAAAATCCAAAAAAATCGAAGTTGGTTTCAAATAAATTTATTAAAATTTTACACTTCCATGTAAATTTTTTTTTCACTATCCAAAAAATTGTCGTTATTTTCATCTAAATTTACTCAAATATAGATCCTACAACAAAAATACTCAACAAAATCCAAAAAAATCGAAGTTGGTTTCAATTAAATTTATTAAACTTTGACACTTCCAACTAAAAATTTTTTCACAATCCTAAAAATTTAAGTTATTTTCATCTAAATTTACTCAAATATAGATCCTACAACAAAAATACTCAACAAATTCCAATATAATCGAAGTTGATTTCAAATACATTTATTAAAATTTGACACTTCCAACTAATTTGTTTTTCGCAATCTTAAAAATTGAAGTTATTTTCATCTAAATTTACTCAAATATAGATCCTACAACAAAAATACTCAACAAAATCCAAAATAATCGAAGTTGGTTTCAAATAAATTTATTAAAATTTGACACTTCCAACTAAATTTTTTTTCACAATCCAAAAAATTGAAGTTATTATCATCTAAATTTACTCAAATATAGATCCTACAACAAAAATACTCTACAAAATCCAAAATAATCGAAGTTGATTTCAAATAAATTTATTAAAATTTGACACTTCCAACTATAATTTTTTTCACAATCCAAATAATTGAAGTTATTTTCATCTAAATTTACACAAATATAGATCCTACAACAAAAATATTCAACACAATTCCAAAATAATTGAAGTAGATTTCAAATAAATTTATTAAAATAACACTTCCAACTAAATTTTTTTTGGCAATCCTAAAAATTGAATATATTTCCATCTAAATTTACTCAAATATAGATCCTACAACAAAAATACTCAACAAAATCCAAAAAAATCGAAGTTGGTTTCAAATAAATTTATTAAAATTTTACACTTCCATGTAAATTTTTTTTTCACTATCCAAAAAATTGTCGTTATTTTCATCTAAATTTACTCAAATATAGATCCTACAACAACAATACTCAACAAAATCCAAAAAAATCGATGTTGGTCTCAATTAAATTTATTAAACTTTGACACTTCCAACTAAAATTTTTTTCACAATCCTAAAAATTTAAGTTATTTTCATCTAAATTTACTCAAATATAGATCCTACAACAAAAATACTCAACAAATTCCAATATAATCGAAGTTGATTTCAAATAAATTTATTAAAATTTGACACTTCCAACTAATTTGTTTTTCGCAATCTTAAAAATTGTCGTTATTTTCATCTAAATTTACTCAAATATAGATCCTACAACAAAAATACTCAACAAAATCCAAAAAAATCGAAGTTGGTTTCAATTAAATTTATTAAAATTTGACTCTTCCAACTAAATTTTTTTTCACAATCCAAAAAATTGAAGTTATTTTCATCTAAATTTACTCAAATATACATCCTACAACAAAAATATTCGACAAAATCCAAAAAAATCGAAGTTGGTTTCAAAGAAATTTATTACAATTTGACACTTCCAACTAAAATTTTTTTTCACAATCTTAAAAATTGAAGTTATTTTCATCTAAATTTACACAAATATAGATCCTACAACAAAAATACTCAACAAAATCCAAAAAAATCGATGTTGGTCTCAATTAAATTTATTAAACTTTGACACTTCCAACTAAAAATTTTTTCACAATCCTAAAAATTTAAGTTATTTTCATCTAAATTTACTCAAATATAGATCCTACAACAAAAATACTCAACAAATTCCAATATAATCGAAGTTGATTTCAAATAAATTTATTAAAATTTGACACTTCCAACTAATTTGTTTTTCGCAATCTTAAAAATTGAAGTTATTTTCATCTAAATTTACTCAAATATAGATCCTACAACAAAAATACTCAACAAAATCCAAAATAATCGAAGTTGGTTTCAAATAAATTTATTAAAATTTGACACTTCCAACTAAATTTTTTTTCACAATCCAAAAAATTGAAGTTATTATCATCTAAATTTACTCAAATATAGATCCTACAACAAAAATACTCTACAAAATCCAAAATAATCGAAGTTGATTTCAAATAAATTTATTAAAATTTGACACTTCCAACTATAATTTTTTTCACAATCCAAATAATTGAAGTTATTTTCATCTAAATTTACACAAATATAGATCCTACAACAAAAATATTCAACACAATTCCAAAATAATTGAAGTAGATTTCAAATAAATTTATTAAAATAACACTTCCAACTAAATTTTTTTTGGCAATCCTAAAAATTGAATATATTTCCATCTAAATTTACTCAAATATAGATCCTACAACAAAAATACTCAACAAAATCCAAAAAAATCGAAGTTGGTTTCAAATAAATTTATTAAAATTTTACACTTCCATGTAAATTTTTTTTTCACTATCCAAAAAATTGTCGTTATTTTCATCTAAATTTACTCAAATATAGATCCTACAACAACAATACTCAACAAAATCCAAAATAATCGAAGTTGGTTTCAAATAAATTTATTAAAATTTGACACTTCCAACTAAAATTTTTTTCACAATCCAAAAAATTGTCGTTATTTTCATCTAAATTTACTCAAATATAGATCCTACAACAAAAATACTCTACAAAATCCAAAATAATCGAAGTTGATTTCAAATAAATTTATTAAAATTTGACACTTCCACCTATAATTTATTCACAATCCAAAAAATTGAAGTTATTTTCATCTAAATTTACACAAATATAGATCCTACAACAAAAATACTCAACAAAATCCAAAATAATCGAAGTTGGTTTCAAATAAATTTATTAAAATTTGACACTTCCAACTAAATTTTTTTTCACAATCCAAAAAATTGAAGATAATTTCATCTAAATTTACTCAAATATGCATCCTACAACAAAAATACTCAACAAAATCCAAAAAAATCGAAGTTGGTCTCAAATAAATTTATTAAAATTTGACACTTCCAACTAAAAATTTTTTCACAATCCTAAAAATTGAAGTTATTTTCATCTAAATTTACTCAAATATAGATCCTACAACAAAAATACTCAACAAAATCCAAAATAATCGAAGTTGATTTCAAATAAATTTATTAAAATTTGACACTTCCAACTATAATTTTTTTTCACAATCCAAACAATTTGAGATATTTTCATCTAAATTTACTCAAATATGCATCCTACAACACAAATACTCAACAACATCCACAAAAATCGAAGTTGGTCTCAAATAAATTTATTAAAATTTGACACCTCCAACTAAAATTTTTTTCACAATCTGAAAAATTGATGTTATTTTCATCTAAATTTACTCAAATATAGATCCTACAACAAAAATACTCAACAAAATCCAAAAAAATCGAAGTTGGTTTCAAATAAATTTATTAAAATTTTACACTTCCATGTAAATTTTTTTTTCACTATCCAAATAATTGTCGTTATTTTGATCTAAATTTACTCAAATATAGATCCTACAACAAAAATACTCAACAAAATCCAAAAAAATCGAAGTTGGTTTCAATTAAATTTATTAAAATTTGACTCTTCCAACTAAAATTTTTTTCACAATCCAAAAAATTGAAGTTATTTTCATCTAAATTTACTCAAATATACATCCTACAACAAAAATATTCGACAAAATCCAAAAAAATCGAAGTTGGTTTCAAAGAAATTTATTACAATTTGACACTTCCAACTAAAATTTTTTTTCACAATCTTAAAAATTGAAGTTATTTTCATCTAAATTTACACAAATATAGATCCTACAACAAAAATACTGAACAAAATCCAAAAAAATCGATGTTGGTCTCAATTAAATTTATTAAACTTTGACACTTCCAACTAAAAATTTTTTCACAATCCTAAAAATTTAAGTTATTTTCATCTAAATTTACTCAAATATAGATCCTACAACAAAAATACTCAACAAATTCCAATATAATCGAAGTTGATTTCAAATAAATTTATTAAAATTTGACACTTCCAACTAATTTGTTTTTCGCAATCTTAAAAATTGAAGTTATTTTCATCTAAATTTACTCAAATATAGATCCTACAACAAAAATACTCAACAAAATCCAAAATAATCGAAGTTGGTTTCAAATAAATTTATTAAAATTTGACACTTCCAACTAAAAATTTTTTCACAATCCTAAAAATTGAAGTTATTTTCATCTAAATTTACTCAAATATAGATCCTACAACAAAAATACTCAACAAAATCCAAAATAATCGAAGTTGATTTCAAATAAATTTATTAAAATTTGACACTTCCAACTATAATTTTTTTTCACAATCCAAACAATTTGAGATATTTTCATCTAAATTTACTTAAATATGCATCCTACAACACAAATACTCAACAACATCCACAAAAATCGAAGTTGGTCTCAAATAAATTTATTAAAATTTGACACCTCCAACTAAAATTTTTTTCACAATCTGAAAAATTGATGTTATTTTCATCTAAATTTACTCAAATATAGATCCTACAACAAAAATACTCAACAAAATCCAAAAAAATCGAAGTTGGTTTCAAATAAATTTATTAAAATTTTACACTTCCATGTAAATTTTTTTTTCACTATCCAAAAAATTGTCGTTATTTTCATCTAAATTTACTCAAATATAGATCCTACAACAAAAATACTCAACAAAATCCAAAAAAATCGAAGTTGGTTTCAATTAAATTTATTAAAATTTGACTCTTCCAACTAAAATTTTTTTCACAATCCAAAAAATTGAAGTTATTTTCATCTAAATTTACTCAAATATACATCCTACAACAAAAATATTCGACAAAATCCAAAAAAATCGAAGTTGGTTTCAAAGAAATTTATTACAATTTGACACTTCCAACTAAAATTTTTTTTCGCAATCTTAAAAATTGAAGTTATTTTCATCTAAATTTACACAAATATAGATCCTACAACAAAAATACTCAACAAAATCCAAAAAAATCGATGTTGGTCTCAATTAAATTTATTAAACTTTGACACTTCCAACTAAAAATTTTTTCACAATCCTAAAAATTTAAGTTATTTTCATCTAAATTTACTCAAATATAGATCCTACAACAAAAATACTCAACAAATTCCAATATAATCGAAGTTGATTTCAAATAAATTTATTAAAATTTGACACTTCCAACTAATTTGTTTTTCGCAATCTTAAAAATTGAAGTTATTTTCATCTAAATTTACTCAAATATAGATCCTACAACAAAAATACTCAACAAAATCCAAAATAATCGAAGTTGGTTTCAAATAAATTTATTAAAATTTGACACTTCCAACTAAAATTTTTTTCACAATCCAAAAAATTGTCGTTATTTTCATCTAAATTTACTCAAATATAGATCCTACAACAAAAATACTCTACAAAATCCAAAATAATCGAAGTTGATTTCAAATAAATTTATTAAAATTTGACACTTCCACCTATAATTTATTCACAATCCAAAAAATTGAAGTTATTTTCATCTAAATTTACACAAATATAGATCCTACAACAAAAATACTCAACAAAATCCAAAATAATCGAAGTTGGTTTCAAATAAATTTATTAAAATTTGACACTTCCAACTAAATTTTTTTTCACAATCCAAAAAATTTGAGATATTTTCATCTAAATTTACTCAAATATGCATCCTACAACACAAATACTCAACAAAATCCACAAAAATCGAAGTTGGCCTCAAATAAATTTATTAAAATTTGACACCTCCAACTAAAATTTTTTTCACAATCTGAAAAATTGATGTTATTTTCATCTAAATTTACTCAAATATAGATCCTACAACAAAAATACTCAACAAAATCAAAAAAAATCGGAGTTGGTTTCAAATAAATTTATTAAAATTTGACTCTTCCAACTAAAATTTTTATCACAATCCAAAGAATTGAAGTTATTTTCATCTAAATTTACTCAAATATACATCCTACAACAAAAATACTCAACAAAATAAAAAAAATCGATGTTGGTCTCAAATAAAATTATTAAACTTTGACACTTCCAACAAATTTTTTTTTCACAATCTTAAAAATTGAAGTTATTTTCATCTAAATTTACACAAATATAGATCCTACAACAAAAATACTCAACAAAATCCAAAATAATCGAAGTTGGTTTCAAATAACTTTATTAAAATTTGACACTTCCAACTAAATTTTTTTTCGCAATCCTAAAAATTGAATTTATTTTCATCTAAATTTACTCAAATATAGATCCTACAACAAAAATACTCAACAAAATCCAAAAAAATCGGTGTTGATTTCAAATAAATTTATTAAAATTTGACTCTTCCAACTAAAATTTTTTTCACAATCCAAAAAATTGAAGTTATTTTCATCTAAATTTACACAAATATAGATCCCACAACAAAAATACTCAACAAAATCCAAAATAATCGAAGTTGATTTCAAATAAATTTATTAAAATTTGACACTTCCAACTATATTTTTTTTTCACAATCCAAAAAATTGAAGTTATTTTCATCTAAATTTACTCAAATATACATCCTACAACAAAAATACTCAACAAAATCCAAAAAAATCGATGTTGGTCTGAATTAAATTTATTAAACTTTGACACTTCCAACTAAAAATTTTTTCACAATCCTAAAAATTTAAGTTATTTTCATCTAAATTTACTCAAATATAGATCCTACAACAAAAATACTCAACAAATTCCAATATAATCGAAGTTGATTTCAAATAAATTTATTAAAATTTGATACTTCCAACTAATTTGTTTTTCGCAATCTTAAAAATTGAAGTTATTTTCATCTAAATTTACTCAAATATAGATCCTACAACAAAAATACTCAACAAAATCCAAAATAATCGAAGTTGGTTTCAAATAAATTTATTAAAATTTGACACTTCCAACTAAATTTTTTTTCACAATCCAAAAAATTGAAGTTATTATCATCTAAATTTACTCAAATATAGATCCTACAACAAAAATACTCTACAAAATCCAAAATAATCGAAGTTGATTTCAAATAAATTTATTAAAATTTGACACTTCCAACTATAATTTTTTTCACAATCCAAATAATTGAAGTAATTTTCATCTAAATTTGCACAAATATAGATCCTACAACAAAAATATTCAACACAATTCCAAAATAATTGAAGTAGATTTCAAATAAATTTATTAAAATAACGCTTCCAACTAAATTTTTTTTGGCAATCCTAAAAATTGAATATATTTCCATCTAAATTTACTCAAATATAGATCCTACAACAAAAATACTCAACAAAATCCAAAAAAATCGAAGTTGGTTTCAAATAAATTTATTAAAATTTGACACTTCCAACTATAATTTTTTTTCACAATCCAAACAATTTGAGATATTTTCATCTAAATTTACTCAAATATGCATCCTACAACACAAATACTCAACAAAATCCACAAAAATCGAAGTTGGTCTCAAATAAATTTATTAAAATTTGACACCTCCAACTAAAATTTTTTTCACAATCTGAAAAATTGAAGTTATTTTCATCTAAATTTACACAAATATAGATCCTACAACAAAAATACTCAACAAAATCCAAAATAATCGAAGTTGGTTTCAAATAAATTTATTAAAATTTGACACTTCCAACTAAATTTTTTTTCACAATCCAAAAAATTGAAGATAATTTCATCTAAATTTACTCAAATATGCATCCTACAACACAAATACTCAACAAAATCCACAAAAATCGAAGTTGGTCTCAAATAAATTTATTAAAATTTGACACCTCCAACTAAAATTTTTTTCACAATCTGAAAAATTGATGTTATTTTCATCTAAATTTACTCAAATATAGATCCTACAACAAAAATACTCAACAAAATCCAAAATAATCGAAGTTGGTTTCAAATAAATTTATTAAAATTTGACACTTCCAACTAAATTTTTTTTCACAATCCAAAAAATTTGAGATATTTTCATCTAAATTTACTCAAATATGCATCCTACAACACAAATACTCAACAAAATCCACAAAAATCGAAGTTGGTCTCAAATAAATTTATTAAAATTTGACACCTCCAACTAAAATTTTTTTCACAATCTGAAAAATTGATGTTATTTTCATCTAAATTTACTCAAATATAGATCCTACAACAAAAATACTCAACAAAATCCAAATAAATCGGAGTTGGTTTCAAATAAATTTATTAAAATTTGACTCTTCCAACTAAAATTTTTATCACAATCCAAAGAATTGAAGTTATTTTCATCTAAATTTACTCAAATATACATCCTACAACAAAATAAAAAAAATCGATGTTGGTCTCAAATAAAATTATTAAACTTTGACACTTCCAACAAATTTTTTTTTCACAATCTTAAAAATTGAAGTTATTTTCATCTAAATTTACACAAATATAGATCCTACAACAAAAATACTCAACAAAATCCAAAATAATCGAAGTTGGTTTCAAATAAATTTATTAAAATTTGACACTTCCAACTAAATTTTTTTTCACAATCCAAAAAATTTGAGATATTTTCATCTAAATTTACTCAAATATGCATCCTACAACACAAATACTCAACAAAATCCACAAAAATCGAAGTTGGTCTCAAATAAATTTATTAAAATTTGACACCTCCAACTAAAATTTTTTTCACAATCTGAAAAATTGAAGTTATTTTCATCTAAATTTACTCAAATATAGATCCTACAACAAAAATACTCAACAAATTCCAATATAATCGAAGTTAATTTCAAATAAATTTATTAAAATTTGACACTTCCAACTAATTTGTTTTTCGCAATCTTAAAAATTGAAGTTATTTTCATCTAAATTTACTCAAATATAGATCCTACAACAAAAATACTCAACAAAATCCAAAATAATCGATGTTGGTTTCAAATAAATTTATTAAAATTTGACACTTCCAACTAAAATTTTTTTCACAATCCAAAAAATGGAAGTTATTTTCATCTAAATTTACACAAATATAGATCCTACAACAAAAATACTCAACAAAATCCACAAAAATCGAAGTAGGTCTCAAATAAATTTATTAAAATTTTACACTTCCATGTAAATTTTTTTTCACAATCCAAAAAATTGTCGTTATTTTCATCTAAATTTACTCAAATATACATCCTACAACAAAAATACTCGACAAAATCCAAAAATATCGAAGTTGATTTCAAATAAATTTATTAAAATTTGACACTTCCAACTAAATTTTTTTTCACAATCCAAAAAATTGAAGTTATTATCATCTAAATTTACTCAAATATAGATCCTACAACAAAAATACTCTACAAAATCCAAAATAATCGAAGTTGATTTCAAATAAATTTATTAAAATTTGACACTTTCAACTAAATTTTTTTCGCAATCCTAAAAATTGAAGTTATTTTAATCTAAATTTACTCAAATATAGATCCTACAACAAAAATACTCAACAAAATCCAAAAAAATCGGTGTTGGTTTCAAATAAATTTATTAAAATTTGACTCTTCCAACTAAAATTTTTTTCACAATCCAAAAAATTGAAGTTAGTTTCATCTAAATTTACACAAATATAGATCCTACAACAAATATACTCAACAAAATCCAAAATAATCGAAGTTGATTTCAAATAAATTTATTAAAATTTGACACTTCCAACTATATTTTTTTTTCACAATCCAAAGAATTGAAGTTATTTTCATCTAAATTTACTCAAATATACATCCTACAACAAAAATACTCAACAAAATCCAAAAAAATCGATGTTGGTCTCAAATAAATTTATTAAACTTTGACACTTCCAACTAAAAATTTTTTCACAATCCTAAAAATTTAAGTTATTTTCATCTAAATTTACTCAAATATAGATCCTACAACAAAAATACTCAACAAATTCCAATATAATCGAAGTTGATTTCAAATAAATTTATTAAAATTTGACACTTCCAACTAATTTTTTTTTCGCAATCCTAAAAATTGAAGTTATTTTCATCTAAATTTACTCAAATATAGATCCTACAACAAAAATACTCAACAAAATCCAAAATAATCGAAGTTGGTTTCAAATAAATTTATTAAAATTTGACACTTCCAACTAAAATTTTTTTCACAATCCAAAAAATTGAAGTTATTTTCATCTAAATTTACACAAATATAGATCCTACAACAAATATACTCAACAAAATCCAAAATAATCGAAGTTGATTTCAAATAAATTTATTAAAATTTGACACTTCCAACTATATTTTTTTTTCACAATCCAAAAAATTGAATATATTTCCATCTAAATTTACTCAAATATAGATCCTACAACAAAAATACTCAACAAAATCCAAAAAAATCGAAGTTGGTTTCAAATAAATTTATTAAAATTTTACACTTCCATGTAAATTTTTTTTTCACTATCCAAAAAATTGTCGTTATTTTCATCTAAATTTACTCAAATATAGATCCTACAACAAAAATACTCAACAAAATCCAAAATAATCGAAGTTGGTTTCAAATAAATTTATTAAAATTTGACACTTCCAACTAAAATTTTTTTCACAATCCAAAAAATTGTCGTTATTTTCATCTAAATTTACTCAAATATAGATCCTACAACAAAAATACTCTACAAAATCCAAAATAATCGAAGTTGATTTCAAATAAATTTATTAAAATTTGACACTTCCACCTATAATTTATTCACAATCCAAAAAATTGAAGTTATTTTCATCTAAATTTACACAAATATAGATCCTACAACAAAAATACTCAACAAAATCCAAAATAATCGAAGTTGGTTTCAAATAAATTTATTAAAATTTGACACTTCCAACTAAATTTTTTTTCACAATCCAAAAAATTGAAGATAATTTCATCTAAATTTACTCAAATATGCATCCTACAACAAAAATACTCAACAAAATCCAAAAAAATCGAAGTTGGTCTCAAATAAATTTATTAAAATTTGACACTTCCAACTAAAAATTTTTTCACAATCCTAAAAATTGAAGTTATTTTCATCTAAATTTAGTCAAATATAGATCCTACAACAAAAATACTCAACAAAATCCAAAATAATCGAAGTTGATTTCAAATAAATTTATTAAAATTTGACACTTCCAACTATAATTTTTTTTCACAATCCAAACAATTTGAGATATTTTCATCTAAATTTACTCAAATATGCTTCCTACAACACAAATACTCAACAAAATCCACAAAAATCGAAGTTGGTCTCAAATAAATTTATTAAAATTTGACACCTCCAACTAAAATTTTTTTCACAATCTGAAAAATTGATGTTATTTTCATCTAAATTTACTCAAATATAGATCCTACAACAAAAATACTCAACAAAATCCAAAAAAATCGATGTTGGTCTCAATTAAATTTATTAAACTTTGACACTTCCAACTAAAAATTTTTTCACAATCCTAAAAATTTAAGTTATTTTCATCTAAATTTACTCAAATATAGATCCTACAACAAAAATACTCAACAAATTCCAATATAATCGAAGTTGATTTCAAATAAATTTATTAAAATTTGACACTTCCAACTAATTTGTTTTTCGCAATCTTAAAAATTGATGTTATTTTCATCTAAATTTACTCAAATATAGATCCTACAACAAAAATACTCTACAAAATCCAAAATAATCGAAGTTGATTTCAAATAAATTTATTAAAATTTGACACTTCCACCTATAATTTATTCACAATCCAAAAAATTGAAGTTATTTTCATCTAAATTTACACAAATATAGATCCTACAACAAAAATACTCAACAAAATCCAAAATAATCGAAGTTGGTTTCAAATAAATTTATTAAAATTTGACACTTCCAACTAAAATTTTTTTCACAATCCAAAAAATTGTCGTTATTTTCATCTAAATTTACTCAAATATAGATCCTACAACAAAAATACTCTACAAAATCCAAAATAATCGAAGTTGATTTCAAATAAATTTATTAAAATTTGACACTTCCACCTATAATTTATTCACAATCCAAAAAATTGAAGTTATTTTCATCTAAATTTACACGAATATAGATCCTACAACAAAAATACTCAACAAAATCCAAAATAATCGAAGTTGGTTTCAAATAAGTTTATTAAAATTTGACACTTCCAACTAAATTTTTTTTCACAATCCAAAAAATTGAAGATAATTTCATCTAAATTTACTCAAATATGCATCCTACAACAAAAATACTCAACAAAATCCAAAAAAATCGAAGTTGGTCTCAAATAAATTTATTAAAATTTGACACTTCCAACTAAAAATTTTTTCACAATCCTAAAAATTGAAGTTATTTTTATCTAAATTTACTCAAATATAGATCCTACAACAAAAATACTCAACAAAATCCAAAATAATCGAAGTTGATTTCAAATAAATTTATTAAAATTTGACACTTCCAACTATAATTTTTTTTCACAATCCAAACAATTTGAGATATTTTCATCTATATTTACTCAAATATGCATCCTACAACACAAATACTCAACAAAATCCACAAAAATCGAAGTTGGTCTCAAATAAATTTATTAAAATTTGACACCTCCAACTAAAATTTTTTTCACAATCTGAAAAATTGATGTTATTTTCATCTAAATTTACTCAAATATAGATCCTACAACAAAAATACTCAACAAAATCCAAAAAAATCGAAGTTGGTTTCAAATAAATTTATTAAAATTTTACACTTCCAAGTAAATTTTTTTTTCACTATCCAAAAAATTGTCGTTATTTTCATCTAAATTTACTCAAATATAGATCCTACAACAAAAATACTCAACAAAATCCAAAAAAATCGGAGTTGGTTTCAAATAAATTTATTAAAATTTGACTCTTCCAACTAAAATTTTTATCACAATCCAAAAAATTGAAGTTATTTTCATCTAAATTTACTCAAATATACATCCTACAACAAAAATACTCAACAAAATAAAAAAAATCGATGTTGGTCTCAAATAAAATTATTAAACTTTGACACTTCCAACAAATTTTTTTTTCACAATCTTAAAAATTGAAGTTATTTTCATCTAAATTTACACAAATATAGATCCTACAACAAAAATACTCAACAAAATCCAAAATAATCGAAGTTGGTTTCAAATAAATTTATTAAAATTTGACACTTCCAACTAAATTTTTTTTCGCAATCCTAAAAATTGAATTTATTTTCATCTAAATTTACTCAAATATAGATCCTACAACAAAAATACTCAACAAAATCCAAAAAAATCGGTGTTGGTTTCAAATAAATTTATTAAAATTTGACTCTTCCAACTAAAATTTTTTTCACAATCCAAAAAATTGAAGTTATTTTCATCTAAATTTACACAAATATAGATCCCACAACAAAAATACTCAACAAAATCCAAAATAATCGAAGTTGATTTCAAATAAATTTATTAAAATTTGACACTTCCAACTAATTTGTTTTTCGCAATCTTAAAAATTGAAGTTATTTTCATCTAAATTTACTCAAATATAGATCCTACAACAAAAATACTCAACAAAATCCAAAATAATCGAAGTTGGTTTCAAATAAATTTATTAAAATTTGACACTTCCAACTAAAATTTTTTTCACAATCCTAAAAATTGAAGTTATTTTCATCTAAATTTACACAAATATAGATCCTACAACAAAAATACTCAACAAAATCCAAAATAATCGAAGTTGGTTTCAAATAAATTTATTAAAATTTGACACTTCCAACTATAATTTTTTTTCACAATCCAAACAATTTGAGATATTTTCATCTAAATTTACTCAAATATGCATCCTACAACACAAATACTGAACAAAATCCACAAAAATCGAAGTTGGTCTCAAATAAATTTATTAAAATTTGACACCTCCAACTAAAATTTTTTTCACAATCTGAAAAATTGAAGTTATTTTCATCTAAATTTACACAAATATAGATCCTACAACAAAAATACTCAACAAAATCCAAAATAATCGAAGTTGATTTCAAATAAATTTATTAAAATTTTACACTTCCATGTAAATTTTTTTTTCACTATCCAAAAAATTGTCGTTATTTTCATCTAAATTTACTCAAATATAGATCCTACAACAAAAATACTCAACAAAATCCAAAATAATCGAAGTTGGTTTCAAATAAATTTATTAAAATTTGACACTTCCAACTAAAATTTTTTTCACAATCCAAAAAATTGTCGTTATTTTCATCTAAATTTACTCAAATATAGATCCTACAACAAAAATACTCTACAAAATCCAAAATAATCGAAGTTGATTTCAAATAAATTTATTAAAATTTGACACTTCCACCTATAATTTATTCACAATCCAAAAAATTGAAGTTATTTTCATCTAAATTTACACAAATATAGATCCTACAACAAAAATACTCAACAAAATCCAAAATAATCGAAGTTGGTTTCAAATAAATTTATTAAAATTTGACACTTCCAACTAAATTTTTTTTCACAATCCAAAAAATTGAAGATAATTTCATCTAAATTTACTCAAATATGCATCCTACAACAAAAATACTCAACAAAATCCAAAAAAATCGAAGTTGGTCTCAAATAAATTTATTAAAATTTGACACTTCCAACTAAAAATTTTTTCACAATCCTAAAAATTGAAGTTATTTTCATCTAAATTTACTCAAATATAGATCCTACAACAAAAATACTCAACAAAATCCAAAATAATCGAAGTTGATTTCAAATAAATTTATTAAAATTTGACACCTCCAACTAAAATTTTTTTCACAATCTGAAAAATTGATGTTATTTTCATCTAAATTTACTCAAATATAGATCCTACAACAAAAATACTCAACAAAATCCAAAAAAATCGGAGTTGGTTTCAAATAAATTTATTAAAATTTGACTCTTCCAACTAAAATTTTTATCACAATCCAAAGAATTGAAGTTATTTTCATCTAAATTTAATCAAATATACATCCTACAACAAAAATACTCAACAAAATAAAAAAAATCGATGTTGGTCTCAAATAAAATTATTAAACTTTGACACTTCCAACAAATTTTTTTTTCACAATCTTAAAAATTGAAGTTATTTTCATCTAAATTTACACAAATATAGATCCTACAACAAAAATACTCAACAAAATCCAAAATAATCGAAGTTGGTTTCAAATAAATTTATTAAAATTTGACACTTCCAACTAAATTTTTTTTCACAATCCAAAAAATTGAAGATAATTTCATCTAAATTTACTCAAATATGCATCCTACAACAAAAATACTCAACAAAATCCAAAAAAATCGAAGTTGGTCTCAAATAAATTTATTAAAATTTGACACTTCCAACTAAAAATTTTTTCACAATCCTAAAAATTGAAGTTATTTTCATCTAAATTTACTCAAATATAGATCCTACAACAAAAATACTCAACAAAATCCAAAATAATCGAAGTTGATTTCAAATAAATTTATTAAAATTTGACACTTCCACCTATAATTTATTCACAATCCAAAAAATTGAAGTTATTTTCATCTAAATTTACACAAATATAGATCCTACAACAAAAATACTCAACAAAATCCAAAATAATCGAAGTTGGTTTCAAATAAATTTATTAAAATTTGACACTTCCAACTAAATTTTTTTTCACAATCCAAAAAATTGAAGATAATTTCATCTAAATTTACTCAAATATGCATCCTACAACAAAAATACTCAACAAAATCCAAAAAAATCGAAGTTGGTCTCAAATAAATTTATTAAAATTTGACACTTCCAACTAAAAATTTTTTCACAATCCTAAAAATTGAAGTTATTTTCATCTAAATTTACTCAAATATAGATCCTACAACAAAAATACTCAACAAAATCCAAAATAATCGAAGTTGATTTCAAATAAATTTATTAAAATTTGACACTTCCAACTATAATTTTTTTTCACAATCCAAACAATTTGAGATATTTTCATCTAAATTTACTCAAATATGCATCCTACAACACAAATACTCAACAACATCCACAAAAATCGAAGTTGGTCTCAAATAAATTTATTAAAATTTGACACCTCCAACTAAAATTTTTTTCACAATCTGAAAAATTGATGTTATTTTCATCTAAATTTACTCAAATATAGATCCTACAACAAAAATACTCAACAAAATCCAAAAAAATCGAAGTTGGTTTCAAATAAATTTATTAAAATTTTACACTTCCATGTAAATTTTTTTTTCACTATCCAAAAAATTGTCGTTATTTTCATCTAAATTTACTCAAATATAGATCCTACAACAAAAATACTCAACAAAATCCAAAAAAATCGGAGTTGGTTTCAAATAAATTTATTAAAATTTGACTCTTCCAACTAAAATTTTTATCACAATCCAAAAAATTGAAGTTATTTTCATCTAAATTTACTCAAATATACATCCTACAACAAAAATACTCAACAAAATAAAAAAAATCGATGTTGGTCTCAAATAAAATTATTAAACTTTGACACTTCCAACAAATTTTTTTTTCACAATCTTAAAAATTGAAGTTATTTTCATCTAAATTTACACAAATATAGATCCTACAACAAAAATACTCAACAAAATCCAAAAAAATCGATGTTGGTCTCAATTAAATTTATTAAACTTTGACACTTCCAACTAAAAATTTTTTCACAATCCTAAAAATTTAAGTTATTTTCATCTAAATTTACTCAAATATAGATCCTACAACAAAAATACTCAACAAATTCCAATATAATCGAAGTTGATTTCAAATAAATTTATTAAAATTTGACACTTCCAACTAATTTGTTTTTCGCAATCTTAAAAATTGAAGTTATTTTCATCTAAATTTACACAAATATAGATCCCACAACAAAAATACTCAACAAAATCCAAAATAATCGAAGTTGATTTCAAATAAATTTATTAAAATTTGACACTTCCAACTATATTTTTTTTTCACAATCCAAAAAATTGAAGTTATTTTCATCTAAATTTACTCAAATATACATCCTACAACAAAAATACTCAACAAAATAAAAAAAAATCGATGTTGGTCTCAATTAAATTTATTAAACTTTGACACTTCCAACTAAAAATTTTTTCACAATCCTAAAAATTTAAGTTATTTTCATCTAAATTTACTCAAATATAGATCCTACAACAAAAATACTCAACAAATTTCAATATAATCGAAGTTGATTTCAAATAAATTTATTAAAATTTGACACTTCCAACTAATTTGTTTTTCGCAATCTTAAAAATTGAAGTTATTTTCATCTAAATTTACTCAAATATAGATCCTACAACAAAAATACTCAACAAAATCCAAAATAATCGAAGTTGGTTTCAAATAAATTTATTAAAATTTGACACTTCCAACTAAAATTTTTTTCACAATCCAAAAAATTGAAGTTATTTTCATCTAAATTTACACAAATATAGATCCTACAACAAAAATACTCAACAAAATCCAAAATAATCGAAGTTGGTTTCAAATAAATTTATTAAAATTTGACACTTCCAACTATAATTTTTTTTCACAATCCAAACAATTTGAGATATTTTCATCTAAATTTACTCAAATATGCATCCTACAACACAAATACTCAACAAAATCCACAAAAATCGAAGTTGGTCTCAAATAAATTTATTAAAATTTGACACCTCCAACTAAAATTTTTTTCACAATCTGAAAAATTGAAGTTATTTTCATCTAAATTTACACAAATATAGATCCTACAACAAAAATACTCAACAAAATCCAAAATAATCGAAGTTGGTTTCAAATAAATTTATTAAAATTTGACACTTCCAACTAAATTTTTTTTCACAATCCAAAAAATTGAAGATAATTTCATCTAAATTTACTCAAATATGCATCCTACAACACAAATACTCAACAAAATCCACAAAAATCGAAGTTGGTCTCAAATAAATTTATTAAAATTTGACACCTCCAACTAAAATTTTTTTCACAATCTGAAAAATTGATGTTATTTTCATCTAAATTTACTCAAATATAGATCCTACAACAAAAATACTCTACAAAATCCAAAATAATCGAAGTTGATTTCAAATAAATTTATTAAAATTTGACACTTCCAACTATATTTTTTTTTCACAATCCAAAAAATTGAAGTTATTTTCATCTAAATTTACTCAAATATACATCCTACAACAAAAATACTCAACAAAATAAAAAAAAATCGATGTTGGTCTCAATTAAATTTATTAAACTTTGACACTTCCAACTAAAAATTTTTTCACAATCCTAAAAATTTAAGTTATTTTCATCTAAATTTACTCAAATATAGATCCTACAACAAAAATACTCAACAAATTTCAATATAATCGAAGTTGATTTCAAATAAATTTATTAAAATTTGACACTTCCAACTAATTTGTTTTTCGCAATCTTAAAAATTGAAGTTATTTTCATCTAAATTTACTCAAATATAGATCCTACAACAAAAATACTCAACAAAATCCAAAATAATCGAAGTTGGTTTCAAATAAATTTATTAAAATTTGACACTTCCAACTAAAATTTTTTTCACAATCCAAAAAATTGAAGTTATTTTCATCTAAATTTACACAAATATAGATCCTACAACAAAAATACTCAACAAAATCCAAAATAATCGAAGTTGGTTTCAAATAAATTTATTAAAATTTGACACTTCCAACTATAATTTTTTTTCACAATCCAAACAATTTGAGATATTTTCATCTAAATTTACTCAAATATGCATCCTACAACACAAATACTCAACAAAATCCACAAAAATCGAAGTTGGTCTCAAATAAATTTATTAAAATTTGACACCTCCAACTAAAATTTTTTTCACAATCTGAAAAATTGAAGTTATTTTCATCTAAATTTACACAAATATAGATCCTACAACAAAAATACTCAACAAAATCCAAAATAATCGAAGTTGGTTTCAAATAAATTTATTAAAATTTGACACTTCCAACTAAATTTTTTTTCACAATCCAAAAAATTGAAGATAATTTCATCTAAATTTACTCAAATATGCATCCTACAACACAAATACTCAACAAAATCCACAAAAATCGAAGTTGGTCTCAAATAAATTTATTAAAATTTGACACCTCCAACTAAAATTTTTTTCACAATCTGAAAAATTGATGTTATTTTCATCTAAATTTACTCAAATATAGATCCTACAACAAAAATACTCTACAAAATCCAAAATAATCGAAGTTGATTTCAAATAAATTTATTAAAATTTGACACTTCCACCTATAATTTATTCACAATCCAAAAAATTGAAGTTATTTTCATCTAAATTTACACAAATATAGATCCTACAACAAAAATACTCAACAAAATCCAAAATAATCGAAGTTGGTTTCAAATAAATTTATTAAAATTTGACACTTCCAACTAAATTTTTTTTCACAATCCAAAAAATTTGAGATATTTTCATCTAAATTTACTCAAATATGCATCCTACAACACAAATACTCAACAAAATCCACAAAAATCGAAGTTGGTCTCAAATAAATTTATTAAAATTTGACACCTCCAACTAAAATTTTTTTCACAATCTGAAAAATTGATGTTATTTTCATCTAAATTTACTCAAATATAGATCCTACAACAAAAATACTCAACAAAATCCAAATAAATCGGAGTTGGTTTCAAATAAATTTATTAAAATTTGACTCTTCCAACTAAAATTTTTATCACAATCCAAAGAATTGAAGTTATTTTCATCTAAATTTACTCAAATATACATCCTACAACAAAATAAAAAAAATCGATGTTGGTCTCAAATAAAATTATTAAACTTTGACACTTCCAACAAATTTTTTTTTCACAATCTTAAAAATTGAAGTTATTTTCATCTAA
Organism: Andrena praecox; assembly: GCA_963932275.1. NCBI lineage: Eukaryota > Metazoa > Arthropoda > Insecta > Hymenoptera > Andrenidae > Andrena > Andrena praecox. Next base: position 2,358,484 of record CAWVQO010000396.1, on the reverse strand, counting down.
ATTTACACAAATATAGATCCTACAACAAAAATACTCAACAAAATCCAAAATAATCGAAGTTGGTTTCAAATAAATTTATTAAAATTTGACACTTCCAACTAATTTGTTTTTCGCAATCTTAAAAATTGAAGTTATTTTCATCTAAATTTACTCAAATATAGATCCTACAACAAAAATACTCAACAAAATCCAAAATAATCGAAGTTGGTTTCAAATAAATTTATTAAAATTTGACACTTCCAACTAAAATTTTTTTCACAATCCAAAAAATGGAAGTTATTTTCATCTAAATTTACACAAATATAGATCCTACAACAAAAATACTCATCAAAATCCACAAAAATCGAAGTAGGTCTCAAATAAATTTATTAAAATTTTACACTTCCATGTAAATTTTTTTTCACAATCCAAAAAATTGTCGTTATTTTCATCTAAATTTACTCAAATATACATCCTACAACAAAAATACTCGACAAAATCCAAAAATATCGAAGTTGATTTCAAATAAATTTATTAAAATTTGACACTTCCAACTAAATTTTTTTTCACAATCCAAAAAATTGAAGTTATTATCATCTAAATTTACTCAAATATAGATCCTACAACAAAAATACTCTACAAAATCCAAAATAATCGAAGTTGATTTCAAATAAATTTATTAAAATTTGACACTTCCAACTAAATTTTTTTCGCAATCATAAAAATTGAAGTTATTTTAATCTAAATTTACTCAAATATAGATCCTACAACAAAAATACTCAACAAAATCCAAAAAAATCGGTGTTGGTTTCAAATAAATTTATTAAAATTTGACTCTTCCAACTAAAATTTTTTTCACAATCCAAAAAATTGAAGTTAGTTTCATCTAAATTTACACAAATATAGATCCTACAACAAATATACTCAACAAAATCCAAAATAATCGAAGTTGATTTCAAATAAATTTATTAAAATTTGACACTTCCAACTATATTTTTTTTTCACAATCCAAAGAATTGAAGTTATTTTCATCTAAATTTACTCAAATATACATCCTACAACAAAAATACTCAACAAAATCCAAAAAAATCGATGTTGGTCTCAAATAAATTTATTAAACTTTGACACTTCCAACTAAAAATTTTTTCACAATCCTAAAAATTTAAGTTATTTTCATCTAAATTTACTCAAATATAGATCCTACAACAAAAATACTCAACAAATTCCAATATAATCGATGTTGATTTCAAATAAATTTATTAAAATTTGACACTTCCAACTAATTTTTTTTTCGCAATCCTAAAAATTGAAGTTATTTTCATCTAAATTTACTCAAATATAGATCCTACAACAAAAATACTCAACAAAATCCAAAATAATCGAAGTTGGTTTCAAATAAATTTATTAAAATTTGACACTTCCAACTAAAATTTTTTTCACAATCCAAAAAATTGAAGTTATTTTCATCTAAATTTACACAAATATAGATCCTACAACAAATATACTCAACAAAATCCAAAATAATCGAAGTTGATTTCAAATAAATTTATTAAAATTTGACACTTCCAACTATATTTTTTTTTCACAATCCAAAAAATTGAATATATTTCCATCTAAATTTACTCAAATATAGATCCTACAACAAAAATACTCAACAAAATCCAAAAAAATCGAAGTTGGTTTCAAATAAATTTATTAAAATTTTACACTTCCATGTAAATTTTTTTTTCACTATCCAAAAAATTGTCGTTATTTTCATCTAAATTTACTCAAATATAGATCCTACAACAAAAATACTCAACAAAATCCAAAATAATCGAAGTTGGTTTCAAATAAATTTATTAAAATTTGACACTTCCAACTAAAATTTTTTTCACAATCCAAAAAATTGTCGTTATTTTCATCTAAATTTACTCAAATATAGATCCTACAATAAAAATACTCTACAAAATCCAAAATAATCGAAGTTGATTTCAAATAAATTTATTAAAATTTGACACTTCCACCTATAATTTATTCACAATCCAAAAAATTGAAGTTATTTTCATCTAAATTTACACAAATATAGATCCTACAACAAAAATACTCAACAAAATCCAAAATAATCGAAGTTGGTTTCAAATAAATTTATTAAAATTTGACACTTCCAACTAAATTTTTTTTCACAATCCAAAAAATTGAAGATAATTTCATCTAAATTTACTCAAATATGCATCCTACAACAAAAATACTCAACAAAATCCAAAAAAATCGAAGTTGGTCTCAAATAAATTTATTAAAATTTGACACTTCCAACTAAAAATTTTTTCACAATCCTCAAAATTGAAGTTATTTTCTTCTAAATTTACTCAAATATAGATCCTACAACAAAAATACTCAACAAAATCCAAAATAATCGAAGTTGATTTCAAATAAATTTATTAAAATTTGACACTTCCAACTATAATTTTTTTTCACAATCCAAACAATTTGAGATATTTTCATCTAAATTTACTCAAATATGCATCCTACAACACAAATACTCAACAAAATCCACAAAAATCGAAGTTGGTCTCAAATAAATTTATTAAAATTTGACACCTCCAACTAAAATTTTTTTCACAATCTGAAAAATTGATGTTATTTTCATCTAAATTTACTCAAATATAGATCCTACAACAAAAATACTCAACAAAATCCAAAAAAATCGAAGTTGGTTTCAAATAAATTTATTAAAATTTTACACTTCCATGTAAATTTTTTTTTCACTATCCAAAAAATTGTCGTTATTTTCATCTAAATTTACTCAAATATAGATCCTACAACAAAAATACTCAACAAAATCCAAAAAAATCGGAGTTGGTTTCAAATAAATTTATTAAAATTTGACTCTTCCAACTAAATTTTTATCACAATCCAAAAAATTGAAGTTATTTTCATCTAAATTTACTCAAATATACATCCTACAACAAAAATACTCAACAAAATAAAAAAAATCGATGTTGGTCTCAAATAAAATTATTAAACTTTGACACTTCCAACAAATATTTTTTTCACAATCTTAAAAATTGAAGTTATTTTCATCTAAATTTACACAAATATAGATCCTACAACAAAAATACTCAACAAAATCCAAAATAATCGAAGTTGGTTTCAAATAAATTTATTAAAATTTGACACTTCCAACTAAATTTTTTTTCGCAATCCTAAAAATTGAATTTATTTTCATCTAAATTTACTCAAATATAGATCCTACAACAAAAATACTCAACAAAATCAAAAAAAATCGGTGTTGGTTTCAAATAAATTTATTAAAATTTGACTCTTCCAACTAAAAATTTTTTCACAATCCAAAAAATTGAAGTTATTTTCATCTAAATTTGCACAAATATAGATCCCACAACAAAAATACTCAACAAAATCCAAAATAATCGAAGTTGATTTCAAATAAATTTATTAAAATTTGACACTTCCAACTATATTTTTTTTTCACAATCCAAAAAATTGAAGTTATTTTCATCTAAATTTACTCAAATATACATCCTACAACAAAAATACTCAACAAAATAAAAAAAAATCGATGTTGGTCTCAATTAAATTTATTAAACTTTGACACTTCCAACTAAAAATTTTTTCACAATCCTAAAAATTTAAGTTATTTTCATCTAAATTTACTCAAATATAGATCCTACAACAAAAATACTCAACAAAATCCAAAATAATCGAAGTTGGTTTCAAATAAATTTATTAAAATTTGACACTTCCAACTAAAATTTTTTTCACAATCCAAAAAATGGAAGTTATTTTCATCTAAATTTACACAAATATAGATCCTACAACAAAAATACTCATCAAAATCCACAAAAATCGAAGTAGGTCTCAAATAAATTTATTAAAATTTTACACTTCCATGTAAATTTTTTTTCACAATCCAAAAAATTGTCGTTATTTTCATCTAAATTTACTCAAATATACATCCTACAACAAAAATACTCGACAAAATCCAAAAATATCGAAGTTGATTTCAAATAAATTTATTAAAATTTGACACTTCCAACTAAATTTTTTTTCACAATCCAAAAAATTGAAGTTATTATCATCTAAATTTACTCAAATATAGATCCTACAACAAAAATACTCTACAAAATCCAAAATAATCGAAGTTGATTTCAAATAAATTTATTAAAATTTGACACTTCCAACTAAATTTTTTTCGCAATCATAAAAATTGAAGTTATTTTAATCTAAATTTACTCAAATATAGATCCTACAACAAAAATACTCAACAAAATCCAAAAAAATCGGTGTTGGTTTCAAATAAATTTATTAAAATTTGACTCTTCCAACTAAAATTTTTTTCACAATCCAAAAAATTGAAGTTAGTTTCATCTAAATTTACACAAATATAGATCCTACAACAAATATACTCAACAAAATCCAAAATAATCGAAGTTGATTTCAAATAAATTTATTAAAATTTGACACTTCCAACTATATTTTTTTTTCACAATCCAAAGAATTGAAGTTATTTTCATCTAAATTTACTCAAATATACATCCTACAACAAAAATACTCAACAAAATCCAAAAAAATCGATGTTGGTCTCAAATAAATTTATTAAACTTTGACACTTCCAACTAAAAATTTTTTCACAATCCTAAAAATTTAAGTTATTTTCATCTAAATTTACTCAAATATAGATCCTACAACAAAAATACTCAACAAATTCCAATATAATCGATGTTGATTTCAAATAAATTTATTAAAATTTGACACTTCCAACTAATTTTTTTTTCGCAATCCTAAAAATTGAAGTTATTTTCATCTAAATTTACTCAAATATAGATCCTACAACAAAAATACTCAACAAAATCCAAAATAATCGAAGTTGGTTTCAAATAAATTTATTAAAATTTGACACTTCCAACTAAAATTTTTTTCACAATCCAAAAAATTGAAGTTATTTTCATCTAAATTTACACAAATATAGATCCTACAACAAATATACTCAACAAAATCCAAAATAATCGAAGTTGATTTCAAATAAATTTATTAAAATTTGACACTTCCAACTATATTTTTTTTTCACAATCCAAAAAATTGAATATATTTCCATCTAAATTTACTCAAATATAGATCCTACAACAAAAATACTCAACAAAATCCAAAAAAATCGAAGTTGGTTTCAAATAAATTTATTAAAATTTTACACTTCCATGTAAATTTTTTTTTCACTATCCAAAAAATTGTCGTTATTTTCATCTAAATTTACTCAAATATAGATCCTACAACAAAAATACTCAACAAAATCCAAAATAATCGAAGTTGGTTTCAAATAAATTTATTAAAATTTGACACTTCCAACTAAAATTTTTTTCACAATCCAAAAAATTGTCGTTATTTTCATCTAAATTTACTCAAATATAGATCCTACAATAAAAATACTCTACAAAATCCAAAATAATCGAAGTTGATTTCAAATAAATTTATTAAAATTTGACACTTCCACCTATAATTTATTCACAATCCAAAAAATTGAAGTTATTTTCATCTAAATTTACACAAATATAGATCCTACAACAAAAATACTCAACAAAATCCAAAATAATCGAAGTTGGTTTCAAATAAATTTATTAAAATTTGACACTTCCAACTAAATTTTTTTTCACAATCCAAAAAATTGAAGATAATTTCATCTAAATTTACTCAAATATGCATCCTACAACAAAAATACTCAACAAAATCCAAAAAAATCGAAGTTGGTCTCAAATAAATTTATTAAAATTTGACACTTCCAACTAAAAATTTTTTCACAATCCTCAAAATTGAAGTTATTTTCTTCTAAATTTACTCAAATATAGATCCTACAACAAAAATACTCAACAAAATCCAAAATAATCGAAGTTGATTTCAAATAAATTTATTAAAATTTGACACTTCCAACTATAATTTTTTTTCACAATCCAAACAATTTGAGATATTTTCATCTAAATTTACTCAAATATGCATCCTACAACACAAATACTCAACAAAATCCACAAAAATCGAAGTTGGTCTCAAATAAATTTATTAAAATTTGACACCTCCAACTAAAATTTTTTTCACAATCTGAAAAATTGATGTTATTTTCATCTAAATTTACTCAAATATAGATCCTACAACAAAAATACTCAACAAAATCCAAAAAAATCGAAGTTGGTTTCAAATAAATTTATTAAAATTTTACACTTCCATGTAAATTTTTTTTTCACTATCCAAAAAATTGTCGTTATTTTCATCTAAATTTACTCAAATATAGATCCTACAACAAAAATACTCAACAAAATCCAAAAAAATCGGAGTTGGTTTCAAATAAATTTATTAAAATTTGACTCTTCCAACTAAATTTTTATCACAATCCAAAAAATTGAAGTTATTTTCATCTAAATTTACTCAAATATACATCCTACAACAAAAATACTCAACAAAATAAAAAAAATCGATGTTGGTCTCAAATAAAATTATTAAACTTTGACACTTCCAACAAATATTTTTTTCACAATCTTAAAAATTGAAGTTATTTTCATCTAAATTTACACAAATATAGATCCTACAACAAAAATACTCAACAAAATCCAAAATAATCGAAGTTGGTTTCAAATAAATTTATTAAAATTTGACACTTCCAACTAAATTTTTTTTCGCAATCCTAAAAATTGAATTTATTTTCATCTAAATTTACTCAAATATAGATCCTACAACAAAAATACTCAACAAAATCAAAAAAAATCGGTGTTGGTTTCAAATAAATTTATTAAAATTTGACTCTTCCAACTAAAAATTTTTTCACAATCCAAAAAATTGAAGTTATTTTCATCTAAATTTGCACAAATATAGATCCCACAACAAAAATACTCAACAAAATCCAAAATAATCGAAGTTGATTTCAAATAAATTTATTAAAATTTGACACTTCCAACTATATTTTTTTTTCACAATCCAAAAAATTGAAGTTATTTTCATCTAAATTTACTCAAATATACATCCTACAACAAAAATACTCAACAAAATAAAAAAAAATCGATGTTGGTCTCAATTAAATTTATTAAACTTTGACACTTCCAACTAAAAATTTTTTCACAATCCTAAAAATTTAAGTTATTTTCATCTAAATTTACTCAAATATAGATCCTACAACAAAAATACTCAACAAATTTCAATATAATCGAAGTTGATTTCAAATAAATTTATTAAAATTTGACACTTCCAACTAATTTGTTTTTCGCAATCTTAAAAATTGAAGTTATTTTCATCTAAATTTACTCAAATATAGATCCTACAACAAAAATACTCTACAAAATCCAAAATAATCGAAGTTGATTTCAAATAAATTTATTAAAATTTGACACTTCCACCTATAATTTATTCACAATCCAAAAAATTGAAGTTATTTTCATCTAAATTTACACAAATATAGATCCAACATCAAAAATACTCAACAAAATCCAAAATAATCGAAGTTGGTTTCAAATAAATTTATTAAAATTTGACACTTCCAACTAAATTTTTTTTCACAATCCAAAAAATTGAAGATAATTTCATCTAAATTTACTCAAATATGCATCCTACAACAAAAATACTCAACAAAATCCAAAAAAATCGAAGTTGGTCTCAAATAAATTTATTAAAATTTGACACTTCCAACTAAAAATTTTTCACAATCCTAAAAATTGAAGTTATTTACATCTAAATTTACTCAAATATAGATCCTACAACAAAAATACTCAACAAAATCCAAAATAATCGAAGTTGATTTCAAATAAATTTATTAAAATTTGACACTTCCAACTATAATTTTTTTTCACAATCCAAACAATTTGAGATATTTTCATCTAAATTTACTCAAATATGCATCCTACAACACAAATACTCAACAAAATCCACAAAAATCGAAGTTGGTCTCAAATAAATTTATTAAAATTTGACACCTCCAACTAAAATTTTTTTCACAATCTGAAAAATTGATGTTATTTTCATCTAAATTTACTCAAATATAGATCCTACAACAAAAATACTCAACAAAATCCAAAAAAATCGAAGTTGGTTTCAAATAAATTTATTAAAATTTTACACTTCCATGTAAATTTTTTTTTCACTATCCAAAAAATTGTCGTTATTTTCATCTAAATTTACTCAAATATAGATCCTACAACAAAAATACTCAACAAAATCCAAAAAAATCGGAGTTGGTTTCAAATAAATTTATTAAAATTTGACTCTTCCAACTAAAATTTTTATCACAATCCAAAAAATTGAAGTAATTTTCATCTAAATTTACTCAAATATACATCCTACAACAAAAATACTCAACAAAATAAAAAAAATCGATGTTGGTCTCAAATAAAATTATTAAACTTTGACACTTCCAACAAATTTTTTTTTCACAATCTTAAAAATTGAAGTTATTTTCATCTAAATTTACACAAATATAGATCCTACAACAAAAATACTCAACAAAATCCAAAATAATCGAAGTTGGTTTCAAATAAATTTATTAAAATTTGACACTTCCAACTAAATTTTTTTTCGCAATCCTAAAAATTGAATTTATTTTCATCTAAATTTACTCAAATATAGATCCTACAACAAAAATACTCAACAAAATCCAAAAAAATCGGTGTTGGTTTCAAATAAATTTATTAAAATTTGACTCTTCCAACTAAAATTTTTTTCACAATCCAAAAAATTGAAGTTATTTTCATCTAAATTTACACAAATATAGATCCCACAACAAAAATACTCAACAAAATCCAAAATAATCGAATTTGATTTCAAATAAATTTATTAAAATTTGACACTTCCAACTAATTTGTTTTTCGCAATCTTAAAAATTGAAGTTATTTTCATCTAAATTTACTCAAATATAGATCCTACAACAAAAATACTCACCAAAATCCAAAATAATCGAAGTTGGTTTCAAATAAATTTATTAAAATTTGACACTTCCAACTAAAATTTTTTTCACAATCCAAAAAATTGAAGTTATTTTCATCTAAATTTACACAAATATAGATCCTACAACAAAAATACTCAACAAAATCCAAAATAATCGAAGTTGATTTCAAATAAATTTATTAAAATTTGACACTTCCAACTATAATTTTTTTTCACAATCCAAAAAATTGAAGTTATTTTCATTTAAATTTACTCAAATATACATCCTACAACAAAAATACTCAACAAAATAAAAAAAAATCGATGTTGGTCTCAAATAAAATTATTAAATTTTGACACTTCCAACTAAAAATTTTTTCACAATCCTAAAAATTGAAGTTATTTTCATCTAAATTTACACAAATATAGATCCTACAACAAAAATACTCAACAAAATCCAAAATAATCGAAGTTGGTTTCAAATAAATTTATTAAAATTTGACACTTCCAACTATAATTTTTTTTCACAATCCAAACAATTTGAGATATTTTCATCTAAATTTACTCAAATATGCATCCTACAACACAAATACTCAACAAAATCCACAAATATCGAAGTTGGTCTCAAATAAATTTATTAAAATTTGACACCTCCAACTAAAATTTTTTTCACAATCTGAAAAATTGAAGTTATTTTCATCTAAATTTACACAAATATAGATCCTACAACAAAAATACTCAACAAAATCCAAAATAATCGAAGTTGATTTCAAATAAATTTATTAAAATTTTACACTTCCATGTAAATTTTTTTTTCACTATCCAAAAAATTGTCGTTATTTTCATCTAAATTTACTCAAATATAGATCCTACAACAAAAATACTCAAAAAAATCCAAAATAATCGAAGTTGGTTTCAAATAAATTTATTAAAATTTGACACTTCCAACTAAAATTTTTTTCACAATCCAAAAAATTGTCGTTATTTTCATCTAAATTTACTCAAATATAGATCCTACAACAAAAATACTCTACAAAATCCAAAATAATCGAAGTTGATTTCAAATAAATTTATTAAAATTTGACACTTCCACCTATAATTTATTCACAATCCAAAAAATTGAAGTTATTTTCATCTAAATTTACACAAATATAGATCCTACAACAAAAATACTCAACAAAATCCAAAATAATCGAAGTTGGTTTCAAATAAATTTATTAAAATTTGACACTTCCAACTAAATTTTTTTTCACAATCCAAAAAATTGAAGATAATTTCATCTAAATTTACTCAAATATGCATCCTACAACAAAAATACTCAACAAAATCCAAAAAAATCGGAGTTGGTTTCAAATAAATTTATTAAAATTTGACTCTTCCAACTAAAATTTTTATCACAATCCAAAAAATTGAAGTTATTTTCATCTAAATTTACTCAAATATACATCCTACAACAAAAATACTCAACAAAATAAAAAAAATCGATGTTGGTCTCAAATAAAATTATTAAACTTTGACACTTCCAACAAATTTTTTTTTCACAATCTTAAAAATTGAAGTTATTTTCATCTAAATTTACACAAATATAGATCCTACAACAAAAATACTCAACAAAATCCAAAATAATCGAAGTTGGTTTCAAATAAATTTATTAAAATTTGACACTTCCAACTAAATTTTTTTTCACAATCCAAAAAATTGAAGATAATTTCATCTAAATTTACTCAAATATGCATCCTACAACAAAAATACTCAACAAAATCCAAAAAAATCGAAGTTGGTCTCAAATTAATTTATTAAAATTTGACACTTCCAACTAAATTTTTTTTCACAATCCAAAGAATTGAAGATAATTTCATCTAAATTTACTCAAATATGCATCCTACAACAAAAATACTCAACAAAATCCAAAAAAATCGAAGTTGGTCTCAAATAAATTTATTAAAATTTGACACTTCCAACTAAAAATTTTTTCACAATCCTAAAAATACAAGTTATTTTCATCTAAATTTACTCAAATATAGATCCTACAACAAAAATACTCAACAAAATCCAAAATAATCGAAGTTGATTTCAAATAAATTTATTAAAATTTGACACTTCCAACTATAATTTTTTTTCACAATCCAAACAATTTGAGATATTTTCATCTAAATTTACTCAAATGTGCATCCTACAACACAAATACTCAACAAAATCCACAAAAATCGAAGTTGGTCTCAAATAAATTTATTAAAATTTGACACCTCCAACTAAAATTTTTTTCACAATCTGAAAAATTGATGTTATTTTCATCTAAATTTACTCAAATATAGATCCTACAACAAAAATACTCAACAAAATCCAAAAAAATCGAAGTTGGTTTCAAATAAATTTATTAAAATTTTACACTTCCATGTAAATTTTTTTTTCACTATCCAAAAAATTGTCGTTATTTTCATCTAAATTTACTCAAATATAGATCCTACAACAAAAATACTCAACAAAATCCAAAAAAATCGGAGTTGGTTTCAAATAAATTTATTAAAATTTGACTCTTCCAACTACTTTTTTATCACAATCCAAAAAATTGAAGTTATTTTCATCTAAATTTACTCAAATATACATCCTACAACAAAAATACTCAACAAAATAAAAAAAATCGATGTTGGTCTCAAATAAAATTATTAAACTTTGACACTTCCAACAAATTTTTTTTTCACAATCTTAAAAATTGAAGTTATTTTCATCTAAATTTACACAAATATAGATCCTACAACAAAAATACTCAACAAAATCCAAAATAATCGAAGTTGGTTTCAAATAAATTTATTAAAATTTGACACTTCCAACTAAATTTTTTTTCGCAATCCTAAAAATTGAATTTATTTTCATCTAAATTTACTCAAATATAGATCCTACAACAAAAATACTCAACAAAATAAAAAAAAATCGGTGTTGGTTTCAAATAAATTTATTAAAATTTGACTCTTCCAACTAAAAATTTTTTCACAATCCAAAAAATTGAAGTTATTTTCATCTAAATTTGCACAAATATAGATCCCACAACAAAAATACTCAACAAAATCCAAAATAATCGAAGTTGATTTCAAATAAATTTATTAAAATTTGACACTTCCAACTATATTTTTTTTTCACAATCCAAAAAATTGAAGTTATTTTCATCTAAATTTACTCAAATATACATCCTACAACAAAAATACTCAACAAAATAAAAAAAAATCGATGTTGGTCTCAATTAAATTTATTAAACTTTGACACTTCCAACTAATAATTTTTTCACAATCCTAAAAATTTAAGTTATTTTCATCTAAATTTACTCAAATATAGATCCTACAACAAAAATACTCAACAAATTTCAATATAATCGAAGTTGATTTCAAATAAATTTATTAAAATTTGACACTTCCAACTAATTTGTTTTTCGCAATCTTAAAAATTGAAGTTATTTTCATCTAAATTTACTCAAATATAGATCCTACAACAAAAATACTCTACAAAATCCAAAATAATCGAAGTTGATTTCAAATAAATTTATTAAAATTTGACACTTCCACCTATAATTTATTCACAATCCAAAAAATTGAAGTTATTTTCATCTAAATTTACACAAATATAGATCCAACAACAAAAATACTCAACAAAATCCAAAATAATCGAAGTTGGTTTCAAATAAATTTATTAAAATTTGACACTTCCAACTAAATTTTTTTTCACAATCCAAAAAATTGAAGATAATTTCATCTAAATTTACTCAAATATGCATCCTACAACAAAAATACTCAACAAAATCCAAAAAAATCGAAGTTGGTCTCAAATAAATTTATTAAAATTTGACACTTCCAACTAAAAATTTTTCACAATCCTAAAAATTGAAGTTATTTACATCTAAATTTACTCAAATATAGATCCTACCACAAAAATACTCAACAAAATCCAAAATAATCGAAGTTGATTTCAAATAAATTTATTAAAATTTGACACTTCCAACTATAATTTTTTTTCACAATCCAAACAATTTGAGATATTTTCATCTAAATTTACTCAAATATGCATCCTACAACACAAATACTCAACAAAATCCACAAAAATCGAAGTTGGTCTCAAATAAATTTATTAAAATTTGACACCTCCAACTAAAATTTTTTTCACAATCTGAAAAATTGATGTTATTTTCATCTAAATTTACTCAAATATAGATCCTACAACAAAAATACTCAACAAAATCCAAAAAAATCGAAGTTGGTTTCAAATAAATTTATTAAAATTTTACACTTCCATGTAAATTTTTTTTTCACTATCCAAAAAATTGTCGTTATTTTCATCTAAATTTACTCAAATATAGATCCTACAACAAAAATACTCAACAAAATCCAAAAAAATCGGAGTTGGTTTCAAATAAATTTATTAAAATTTGACTCTTCCAACTAAAATTTTTATCACAATCCAAAATATTGAAGTAATTTTCATCTAAATTTACTCAAATATACATCCTACAACAAAAATACTCAACAAAATAAAAAAAATCGATGTTGGTCTCAAATAAAATTATTAAACTTTGACACTTCCAACAAATTTTTTTTTCACAATCTTAAAAATTGAAGTTATTTTCATCTAAATTTACACAAATATAGATCCTACAACAAAAATACTCAACAAAATCCAAAATAATCGAAGTTGGTTTCAAATAAATTTATTAAAATTTGACACTTCCAACTAAATTTTTTTTCGCAATCCTAAAAATTGAATTTATTTTCATCTAAATTTACTCAAATATAGATCCTACAACAAAAATACTCAACAAAATCCAAAAAAATCGGTGTTGGTTTCAAATAAATTTATTAAAATTTGACTCTTCCAACTAAAATTTTTTTCACAATCCAAAAAATTGAAGTTATTTTCATCTAAATTTACACAAATATAGATCCCACAACAAAAATACTCAACAAAATCCAAAATAATCGAATTTGATTTCAAATAAATTTATTAAAATTTGACACTTCCAACTAATTTGTTTTTCGCAATCTTAAAAATTGAAGTTATTTTCATCTAAATTTACTCAAATATAGATCCTACAACAAAAATACTCACCAAAATCCAAAATAATCGAAGTTGGTTTCAAATAAATTTATTAAAATTTGACACTTCCAACTAAAATTTTTTTCACAATCCAAAAAATTGAAGTTATTTTCATCTAAATTTACACAAATATAGATCCTACAACAAAAATACTCAAAAAAATCCAAAATAATCGAAGTTGATTTCAAATAAATTTATTAAAATTTGACACTTCCAACTATAATTTTTTTTCACAATCCTAAAAATTGAAGTTATTTTCATCTAAATTTACACAAATATAGATCCTACAACAAAAATACTCAACAAAATCCAAAATAATCGAAGTTGGTTTCAAATAAATTTATTTAAATTTGACACTTCCAACTATAATTTTTTTTCACAATCCAAACAATTTGAGATATTTTCATCTAAATTTACTCAAATATGCATCCTACAACACAAATACTCAACAAAATCCACAAAAATCGAAGTTGGTCTCAAATAAATTTATTAAAATTTGACACCTCCAACTAAAATTTTTTTCACAATCTGAAAAATTGAAGTTATTTTCATCTAAATTTACACAAATATAGATCCTACAACAAAAATACTCAACAAAATCCAAAATAATCGAAGTTGATTTCAAATAAATTTATTAAAATTTTACACTTCCATGTAAATTTTTTTTTCACTATCCTAAAAATTGAAGTTATTTTAATCTAAATTTACTCAAATATAGATCCTACAACAAAAATACTCAACAAAATCCAAAAAAATCGGTGTTGGTTTCAAATAAATTTATTAAAATTTGACTCTTCCAACTAAATTTTTTTTCACAATCCAAAAAATTGAAGATAATTTCATCTAAATTTACTCAAATATGCATCCTACAACAAAAATACTCAACAAAATCCAAAAAAATCGAAGTTGGTCTCAAATAAATTTATTAAAATTTGACACTTCCAACTAAAAATTTTTTCACAATCCTAAAAATTGAAGTTATTTTCATCTAAATTTACTCAAATATAGATCCTACAACAAAAATACTCAACAAAATCCAAAATAATCGAAGTTGATTTCAAATAAATTTATTAAAATTTGACACTTCCAACTATAATTTTTTTTCACAATCCAAACAATTTGAGATATTTTCATCTAAATTTACTCAAATATGCATCCTACAACACAAATACTCAACAAAATCCACAAAAATCGAAGTTGGTCTCAAATAAATTTATTAAAATTTGACACCTCCAACTAAAATTTTTTTCACAATCTGAAAAATTGATGTTATTTTCATCTAAATTTACTCAAATATAGATCCTACAACAATAATACTCAACAAAATCCAAAAAAATCGAAGTTGGTTTCAAATAAATTTATTAAAATTTTACACTTCCATGTAAATTTTTTTTTCACTATCCAAAAAATTGTCGTTATTTTCATCTAAATTTACTCAAATATAGATCCTACAACAAAAATACTCAACAAAATCCAAAAAAATCGGAGTTGGTTTCAAATAAATTTATTAAAATTTGACTCTTCCAACTAAAATTTTTATCACAATCCAAAAAATTGAAGTTATTTTCATCTAAATTTACTCAAATATAGATCCTACAACAAAAATACTCAACAAAATCCAAAATAATCGAAGTTGGTTTCAAATAAATTTATTAAAATTTGATACTTCCAACTATAATTTTTTTTCACAATCCAAACAATTTGAGATATTTTCATCTAAATTTACTCAAATATGCATCCTACAACACAAATACTCAACAAAATCCACAAAAATCGAAGTTGGTCTCACATAAATTTATTAAAATTTGACACCTCCAACTAAAATTTTTTTCACAATCTGAAAAATTGAAGTTATTTTCATCTAAATTTACACAAATATAGATCCTACAACAAAAATACTCAACAAAATCCAAAATAATCGAAGTTGATTTCAAATAAATATATTAAAATTTTACACTTCCATGTAAATTTTTTTTTCACTATCCAAAAAATTGTCGTTATTTTCATCTAAATTTACTCAAATATAGATCCTACAACAAAAATACTCAACAAAATCCAAAATAATCGAAGTTGGTTTCAAATAAATTTATTAAAATTTGACACTTCCAACTAAAATTTTTTTCACAATCCAAAAAATTGTCGTTATTTTCATCTAAATTTACTCAAATATAGATCCTACAACAAAAATACTCAACAAAATCCAAAATAATCGAAGTTGATTTCAAATAAATTTATTAAAATTTGACACTTCCAACTATAATTTTTTTTCACAATCCAAAAAATTGAAGTTATTTTCATTTAAATTTACTCAAATATACATCCTACAACAAAAATACTCAACAAAATAAAAAAAAATCGATGTTGGTCTCAAATAAAATTATTAAATTTTGACACTTCCAACTAAAAATTTTTTCACAATCCTAAAAATTGAAGTTATTTTCATCTAAATTTACACAAATATAGATCCTACAACAAAAATACTCAACAAAATCCAAAATAATCGAAGTTGGTTTCAAATAAATTTATTAAAATTTGACACTTCCAACTATAATTTTTTTTCACAATCCAAACAATTTGAGATATTTTCATCTAAATTTACTCAAATATGCATCCTACAACACAAATACTCAACAAAATCCACAAAAATCGAAGTTGGTCTCAAATAAATTTATTAAAATTTGACACCTCCAACTAAAATTTTTTTCACAATCTGAAAAATTGAAGTTATTTTCATCTAAATTTACACAAATATAGATCCTACAACAAAAATACTCAACAAAATCCAAAATAATCGAAGTTGATTTCAAATAAATTTATTAAAATTTTACACTTCCATGTAAATTTTTTTTTCACTATCCAAAAAATTGTCGTTATTTTCATCTAAATTTACTCAAATATAGATCCTACAACAAAAATACTCAAAAAAATCCAAAATAATCGAAGTTGGTTTCAAATAAATTTATTAAAATTTGACACTTCCAACTAAAATTTTTTTCACAATCCAAAAAATTGTCGTTATTTTCATCTAAATTTACTCAAATATAGATCCTACAACAAAAATACTCTACAAAATCCAAAATAATCGAAGTTGATTTCAAATAAATTTATTAAAATTTGACACTTCCACCTATAATTTATTCACAATCCAAAAAATTGAAGTTATTTTCATCTAAATTTACACAAATATAGATCCTACAACAAAAATACTCAACAAAATCCAAAATAATCGAAGTTGGTTTCAAATAAATTTATTAAAATTTGACACTTCCAACTAAATTTTTTTTCACAATCCAAAAAATTGAAGATAATTTCATCTAAATTTACTCAAATATGCATCCTACAACAAAAATACTCAACAAAATCCAAAAAAATCGAAGTTGGTCTCAAATAAATTTATTAAAATTTGACACTTCCAACTAAAAATTTTTTCACAATCCTCAAAATTGAAGTTATTTTCATCTAAATTTACTCAAATATAGATCCTACAACAAAAATACTCAACAAAATCCAAAATAATCGAAGTTGATTTCAAATAAATTTATTAAAATTTGACACTTCCAACTATAATTTTTTTTCACAATCCAAACAATTTGAGATATTTTCATCTAAATTTACTCAAATATGCATCCTACAACACAAATACTCAACAACATCCACAAAAATCGAAGTTGGTCTCAAATAAATTTATTAAAATTTGACACCTCCAACTAAAATTTTTTTCACAATCTGAAAAATTGATGTTATTTTCATCTAAATTTACTCAAATATAGATCCTACAACAAAAATACTCAACAAAATCCAAAAAAATCGAAGTTGGTTTCAAATAAATTTATTAAAATTTTACACTTCCATGTAAATTTTTTTTTCACTATCCAAAAAATTGTCGTTATTTTCATCTAAATTTACTCAAATATAGATCCTACAACAAAAATACTCAACAAAATCCAAAAAAATCCGAGTTGGTTTCAAATAAATTTATTAAAATTTGACTCTTCCAACTAAAATTTTTATCACAATCCAAAAAATTGAAGTTATTTTCATCTAAATTTACTCAAATATACATCCTACAACAAAAATACTCAACAAAATAAAAAAAATCGATGTTGGTCTCAAATAAAATTATTAAACTTTGACACTTCCAACAAATTTTTTTTTCACAATCTTAAAAATTGAAGTTATTTTCATCTAAATTTACACAAATATAGATCCTACAACAAAAATACTCAACAAAATCCAAAATAATCGAAGTTGGTTTCAAATAAATTTATTAAAATTTGACACTTCCAACTAAATTTTTTTTCACAATCCAAAAAATTGAAGATAATTTCATCTAAATTTACTCAAATATGCATCCTACAACAAAAATACTCAACAAAATCCAAAAAAATCGAAGTTGGTCTCAAATAAATTTATTAAAATTTGACACTTCCAACTAAATTTTTTTTCACAATCCAAAGAATTGAAGATAATTTCATCTAAATTTACTCAAATATGCATCCTACAACAAAAATACTCAACAAAATCCAAAAAAATCGAAGTTGGTCTCAAATAAATTTATTAAAATTTGACACTTCCAACTAAAAATTTTTTCACAATCCTAAAAATACAAGTTATTTTCATCTAAATTTACTCAAATATAGATCCTACAACAAAAATACTCAACACAATCCAAAATAATCGAAGTTGATTTCAAATAAATTTATTAAAATTTGACACTTCCAACTATAATTTTTTTTCACAATCCAAACAATTTGAGATATTTTCATCTAAATTTACTCAAATATGCATCCTACAACACAAATACTCAACAAAATCCACAAAAATCGAAGTTGGTCTCAAATAAATTTATTAAAATTTGACACCTCCAACTAAAATTTTTTTCACAATCTGAAAAATTGATGTTATTTTCATCTAAATTTACTCAAATATAGATCCTACAACAAAAATACTCAACAAAATCCAAAAAAATCGAAGTTGGTTTCAAATAAATTTATTAAAATTTTACACTTCCATGTAAATTTTTTTTTCACCATCCAAAAAATTGTCGTTATTTTCATCTAAATTTACTCAAATATAGATCCTACAACAAAAATACTCAACAAAATCCAAAAAAATCGGAGTTGGTTTCAAATAAATTTATTAAAATTTGACTCTTCCAACTAAATTTTTATCACAATCCAAAAAATTGAAGTTATTTTCATCTAAATTTACTCAAATATACATCCTACAACAAAAATACTCAACAAAATAAAAAAAATCGATGTTGGTCTCAAATAAAATTATTAAACTTTGACACTTCCAACAAATTTTTTTTTCACAATCTTAAAAATTGAAGTTATTTTCATCTAAATTTACACAAATATAGATCCTACAACAAAAATACTCAACAAAATCCAAAATAATCGAAGTTGGTTTCAAATAAATTTATTAAAATTTGACACTTCCAACTAAATTTTTTTTCGCAATCCTAAAAATTGAATTTATTTTCATCTAAATTTACTCAAATATAGATCCTACAACAAAAATACTCAACAAAATCAAAAAAAATCGGTGTTGGTTTCAAATAAATTTATTAAAATTTGACTCTTCCAACTAAAAATTTTTTCACAATCCAAAAAATTGAAGTTATTTTCATCTAAATTTGCACAAATATAGATCCCACAACAAAAATATTCAACAAAATCCAAAATAATCGAAGTTGATTTCAAATAAATTTATTAAAATTTGACACTTCCAACTATATTTTTTTTTCACAATCCAAAAAATTGAAGTTATTTTCATCTAAATTTACTCAAATATACATCCTACAACAAAAATACTCAACAAAATAAAAAAAAATCGATGTTGGTCTCAATTAAATTTATTAAACTTTGACACTTCCAACTAAAAATTTTTTCACAATCCTAAAAATTTAAGTTATTTTCATCTAAATTTACTCAAATATAGATCCTACAACAAAAATACTCAACAAATTTCAATATAATCGAAGTTGATTTCAAATAAATTTATTAAAATTTGACACTTCCAACTAATTTGTTTTTCGCAATCTTAAAAATTGAAGTTATTTTCATCTAAATTTACTCAAATATAGATCCTACAACAAAAATACTCTACAAAATCCAAAATAATCGAAGTTGATTTCAAATAAATTTATTAAAATTTGACACTTCCACCTATAATTTATTCACAATCCAAAAAATTGAAGTTATTTTCATCTAAATTTACACAAATATAGATCCAACAACAAAAATACTCAACAAAATCCAAAATAATCGAAGTTGGTTTCAAATAAATTTATTAAAATTTGACACTTCCAACTAAATTTTTTTTCACAATCCAAAAAATTGAAGATAATTTCATCTAAATTTACTCAAATATGCATCCTACAACAAAAATACTCAACAAAATCCAAAAAAATCGAAGTTGGTCTCAAATAAATTTATTAAAATTTGACACTTCCAACTAAAAATTTTTCACAATCCTAAAAATTGAAGTTATTTACATCTAAATTTACTCAAATATAGATCCTACAACAAAAATACTCAACAAAATCCAAAATAATCGAAGTTGATTTCAAATAAATTTATTAAAATTTGACACTTCCAACTATAATTTTTTTTCACAATCCAAACAATTTGAGATATTTTCATCTAAATTTACTCAAATATGCATCCTACAACACAAATACTCAACAAAATCCACAAAAATCGAAGTTGGTCTCAAATAAATTTATTAAAATTTGACACCTCCAACTAAAATTTTTTTCACAATCTGAAAAATTGATGTTATTTTCATCTAAATTTACTCAAATATAGATCCTACAACAAAAATACTCAACAAAATCCAAAAAAATCGAAGTTGGTTTCAAATAAATTTATTAAAATTTTACACTTCCATGTAAATTTTTTTTTCACTATCCAAAAAATTGTCGTTATTTTCATCTAAATTTACTCAAATATAGATCCTACAACAAAAATACTCAACAAAATCCAAAAAAATCGGAGTTGGTTTCAAATAAATTTATTAAAATTTGACTCTTCCAACTAAAATTTTTATCACAATCCAAAAAATTGAAGTAATTTTCATCTAAATTTACTCAAATATACATCCTACAACAAAAATACTCAACAAAATAAAAAAAATCGATGTTGGTCTCAAATAAAATTATTAAACTTTGACACTTCCAACAAATTTTTTTTTCACAATCTTAAAAATTGAAGTTATTTTCATCTAAATTTACACAAATATACATCCTACAACAAAAATACTCAACAAAATCCAAAATAATCGAAGTTGGTTTCAAATAAATTTATTAAAATTTGACACTTCCAACTAAATTTTTTTTCGCAATCCTAAAAATTGAATTTATTTTCATCTAAATTTACTCAAATATAGATCCTACAACAAAAATACTCAACAAAATCCAAAAAAATCGGTTTTGGTTTCAAATAAATTTATTAAAATTTGACTCTTCCAACTAAAATTTTTTTCACAATCCAAAAAATTGAAGTTATTTTCATCTAAATTTACACAAATATAGATCCCACAACAAAAATACTCAACAAAATCCAAAATAATCGAATTTGATTTCAAATAAATTTATTAAAATTTGACACTTCCAACTAATTTGTTTTTCGCAATCTTAAAAATTGAAGTTATTTTCATCTAAATTTACTCAAATATAGATCCTACAACAAAAATACTCACCAAAATCCAAAATAATCGAAGTTGGTTTCAAATAAATTTATTAAAATTTGACACTTCCAACTAAAATTTTTTTCACAATCCAAAAAATTGAAGTTATTTTCATCTAAATTTACACAAATATAGATCCTACAACAAAAATACTCAACAAAATCCAAAATAATCGAAGTTGATTTCAAATAAATTTATTAAAATTTGACACTTCCAACTATAATTTTTTTTCACAATCCAAAAAATTGAAGTTATTTTCATTTAAATTTACTCAAATATACATCCTACAACAAAAATACTCAACAAAATAAAAAAAAATCGATGTTGGTCTCAAATAAAATTATTAAATTTTGACACTTCCAACTAAAAATTTTTTCACAATCCTAAAAATTGAAGTTATTTTCATCTAAATTTACACAAATATAGATCCTACAACAAAAATACTCAACAAAATCCAAAATAATCGAAGTTGGTTTCAAATAAATTTATTAAAATTTGACACTTCCAACTATAATTTTTTTTCACAATCCAAACAATTTGAGATATTTTCATCTAAATTTACTCAAATATGCATCCTACAACACAAATACTCAACAAAATCCACAAAAATCGAAGTTGGTCTCAAATAAATTTATTAAAATTTGACACCTCCAACTAAAATTTTTTTCACAATCTGAAAAATTGAAGTTATTTTCATCTAAATTTACACAAATATAGATCCTACAACAAAAATACTCAACAAAATCCAAAATAATCGAAGTTGATTTCAAATAAATTTATTAAAATTTTACACTTCCATGTAAATTTTTTTTTCACTATCCAAAAAATTGTCGTTATTTTCATCTAAATTTACTCAAATATAGATCCTACAACAAAAATACTCAAAAAAATCCAAAATAATCGAAGTTGGTTTCAAATAAATTTATTAAAATTTGACACTTCCAACTAAAATTTTTTTCACAATCCAAAAAATTGTCGTTATTTTCATCTAAATTTACTCAAATATAGATCCTACAACAAAAATACTCTACAAAATCCAAAATAATCGAAGTTGATTTCAAATAAATTTATTAAAATTTGACACTTCCACCTATAATTTATTCACAATCCAAAAAATTGAAGTTATTTTCATCTAAATTTACACAAATATAGATCCTACAACAAAAATACTCAACAAAATCCAAAATAATCGAAGTTGGTTTCAAATAAATTTATTAAAATTTGACACTTCCAACTATAATTTTTTTTCACAATCCAAACAATTTGAGATATTTTCATCTAAATTTACTCAAATATGCATCCTACAACACAAATACTCAACAAAATCCACAAAAATCGAAGTTGGTCTCAAATAAATTTATTAAAATTTGACACCTCCAACTAAAATTTTTTTCACAATCTGAAAAATTGAAGTTATTTTCATCTAAATTTACACAAATATAGATCCTACAACAAAAATACTCTACAAAATCCAAAATAATCGAAGTTGATTTCAAATAAATTTATTAAAATTTGACACTTCCACCTATAATTTATTCACAATCCAAAAAATTGAAGTTATTTTCATCTAAATTTACACAAATATAGATCCTACAACAAAAATACTCAACAAAATCCAAAATAATCGAAGTTGGTTTCAAATAAATTTATTAAAATTTGACACTTCCAACTAAATTTTTTTTCACAATCCAAAAAATTTGAGATATTTTCATCTAAATTTACTCAAATATGCATCCTACAACACAAATACTCAACAAAATCCACAAAAATCGAAGTTGGTCTCAAATAAATTTATTAAAATTTGACACCTCGAACTAAAATTTTTTTCACAATCTGAAAAATTGATGTTATTTTCATCTAAATTTACTCAAATATACATCCTACAACAAAAATACTCGACAAAATCCAAAAATATCGAAGTTGATTTCAAATAAATTTATTAAAATTTGACACTTCCAACTAAATTTTTTTTCACAATCCAAAAAATTGAAGTTATTATCATCAAAATTTACTCAAATATAGATCCTACAACAAAAATACTCTACAAAATCCAAAATAATCGAAGTTGATTTCAAATAAATTTATTAAAATTTGACACTTCCAACTAAATTTTTTTCGCAATCCTAAAAATTGAAGTTATTTTAATCTAAATTTACTCAAATATAGATCCTACAACAAAAATACTCAACAAAATCCAAAAAAATCGGTGTTGGTTTCAAATAAATTTATTAAAATTTGACTCTTCCAACTAAAAATTTTTTCACAATCCAAAAAATTGAAGTTATTTTCATCTAAATTTACACAAATATAGATCCCACAACAAAAATACTCAACAAAATCCAAAATAATCGAAGTTGATTTCAAATAAATTTATTAAAATTTGACACTTCCAACTATATTTTATTTTCACAATCCAAAAAATTGAAGTTATTTTCATCTAAATTTACTCAAATATACATCCTACAACAAAAATACTCAACAAAATCAAAAAAAATCGATGTTGGTCTCAATTAAATTTATTAAACTTTGACACTTCCAACTAAAAATTTTTTCACAATCCTAAAAATTTAAGTTATTTTCATCTAAATTTACTCAAATATAGATCCTACAACAAAAATACTCAACAAATTTCAATATAATCGAAGTTGATTTCAAATAAATTTATTAAAATTTGACACTTCCAACTAATTTGTTTTTCGCAATCTTAAAAATTGAAGTTATTTTCATCTAAATTTACTCAAATATAGATCCTACAACAAAAATACTCTACAAAATCCAAAATAATCGAAGTTGATTTCAAATAAATTTATTAAAATTTGACACTTCCACCTATAATTTATTCACAATCCAAAAAATTGAAGTTATTTTCATCTAAATTTACACAAATATAGATCCTACAACAAAAATACTCAACAAAATCCAAAATAATCGAAGTTGGTTTCAAATAAATTTATTAAAATTTGACACTTCCAACTAAATTTTTTTTCACAATCCAAAAAATTGAAGATAATTTCATCTAAATTTACTCAAATATGCATCCTACAACAAAAATACTCAACAAAATCCAAAAAAATCGAAGTTGGTCTCAAATAAATTTATTAATATTTGACACTTCCAACTAAAAATTTTTTCACAATCCTAAAAATTGAAGTTATTTTCATCTAAATTTACTCAAATATAGATCCTACAACAAAAATACTCAACAAAATCCAAAATAATCGAAGTTGATTTCAAATAAATTTATTAAAATTTGACACTTCCAACTATAATTTTTTTTCACAATCCAAACAATTTGAGATATTTTCATCTAAATTTACTCAAATATGCATCCTACAACACAAATACTCAACAAAATCCACAAAAATCGAAGTTGGTCTCAAATAAATTTATTAAAATTTGACACCTCCAACTAAAATTTTTTTCACAATCTGAAAAATTGATGTTATTTTCATCTAAATTTACTCAAATATAGATCCTACAACAAAAATACTCAACAAAATCCAAAAAAATCGAAGTTGGTTTCAAATAAATTTATTAAAATTTTACACTTCCATGTAAATTTTTTTTTCACTATCCAAAAAATTGTCGTTATTTTCATCTAAATTTACTCAAATATAGATCCTACAACAAAAATACTCAACAAAATCCAAAAAAATCGGAGTTGGTTTCAAATAAATTTATTAAAATTTGACTCTTCCAACTAAAATTTTTATCACAATCCAAAAAATTGAAGTTATTTTCATCTAAATTTACTCAAATATAGATCCTACAACAAAAATACTCAACAAAATCCAAAAAAATCGGAGTTGGTTTCAAATAAATTTATTAAAATTTGACTCTTCCAACTAAAATTTTTTTCACAATCCAAAAAATTGAAGTTATTTTCATCTAAATTTACACAAATATAGATCCTACAACAAAAATACTCAACAAAATCCAAAATAATCGAAGTTGATTTCAAATAAATTTATTAAAATTTGACACTTCCAACTATAATTTTTTTTCACAATCCAAAAAATTGAAGTTATTTTCATTTAAATTTACTCAAATATACATCCTACAACAAAAATACTCAACAAAATAAAAAAAAATCGATGTTGGTCTCAAATAAAATTATTAAATTTTGACACTTCCAACTAAAAATTTTTTCACAATCCTAAAAATTGAAGTTATTTTCATCTAAATTTACACAAATATAGATCCTACAACAAAAATACTCAACAAAATCCAAAATAATCGAAGTTGGTTTCAAATAAATTTATTAAAATTTGACACTTCCAACTATAATTTTTTTTCACAATCCAAACAATTTGAGATATTTTCATCTAAATTTACTCAAATATGCATCCTACAACACAAATACTCAACAAAATCCACAAAAATCGAAGTTGGTCTCAAATAAATTTATTAAAATTTGACACCTCCAACTAAAATTTTTTTCACAATCTGAAAAATTGATGTTATTTTCATCTAAATTTACTCAAATATACATCCTACAACAAAAATACTCGACAAAATCCAAAAATATCGAAGTTGATTTCAAATAAATTTATTAAAATTTGACACTTCCAACTAAATTTTTTTTCACAATCCAAAAAATTGAAGTTATTATCATCAAAATTTACTCAAATATAGATCCTACAACAAAAATACTCTACAAAATCCAAAATAATCGAAGTTGATTTCAAATAAATTTATTAAAATTTGACACTTCCAACTAAATTTTTTTCGCAATCCTAAAAATTGAAGTTATTTTAATCTAAATTTACACAAATATAGATCCTACAACAAAAATACTCAACAAAATCCAAAATAATCGAAGTTGATTTCAAATAAATTTATTAAAATTTTACACTTCCATGTAAATTTTTTTTTCACTATCCAAAAAATTGTCGTTATTTTCATCTAAATTTACTCAAATATAGATCCTACAACAAAAATACTCAAAAAAATCCAAAATAATCGAAGTTGGTTTCAAATAAATTTATTAAAATTTGACACTTCCAACTAAAATTTTTTTCACAATCCAAAAAATTGTCGTTATTTTCATCTAAATTTACTCAAATATAGATCCTACAACAAAAATACTCTACAAAATCCAAAATAATCGAAGTTGATTTCAAATAAATTTATTAAAATTTGACACTTCCACCTATAATTTATTCACAATCCAAAAAATTGAAGTTATTTTCATCTAAATTTACACAAATATAGATCCTACAACAAAAATACTCAACAAAATTAAAAATAATCGAAGTTGGTTTCAAATAAATTTATTAAAATTTGACACTTCCAACTATAATTTTTTTTCACAATCCAAACAATTTGAGATATTTTCATCTAAATTTACTCAAATATGCATCCTACAACACAAATACTCAACAAAATCCACAAAAATCGAAGTTGGTCTCAAATAAATTTATTAAAATTTGACACCTCCAACTAAAATTTTTTTCACAATCTGAAAAATTGAAGTTATTTTCATCTAAATTTACACAAATATAGATCCTACAACAAAAATACTCTACAAAATCCAAAATAATCGAAGTTGATTTCAAATAAATTTATTAAAATTTGACACTTCCACCTATAATTTATTCACAATCCAAAAAATTGAAGTTATTTTCATCTAAATTTACACAAATATAGATCCTACAACAAAAATACTCAACAAAATCCAAAATAATCGAAGTTGGTTTCAAATAAATTTATTAAAATTTGACACTTCCAACTAAATTTTTTTTCACAATCCAAAAAATTTGAGATATTTTCATCTAAATTTACTCAAATATGCATCCTACAACACAAATACTCAACAAAATCCACAAAAATCGAAGTTGGTCTCAAATAAATTTATTAAAATTTGACACCTCCAACTAAAATTTTTTTCACAATCTGAAAAATTGATGTTATTTTCATCTAAATTTACTCAAATATACATCCTACAACAAAAATACTCGACAAAATCCAAAAATATCGAAGTTGATTTCAAATAAATTTATTAAAATTTGACACTTCCAACTAAATTTTTTTTCACAATCCAAAAAATTGAAGTTATTATCATCAAAATTTACTCAAATATAGATCCTACAACAAAAATACTCTACAAAATCCAAAATAATCGAAGTTGATTTCAAATAAATTTATTAAAATTTGACACTTCCAACTAAATTTTTTTCGCAATCCTAAAAATTGAAGTTATTTTAATCTAAATTTACTCAAATATAGATCCTACAACAAAAATACTCAACAAAATCCAAAAAAATCGGTGTTGGTTTCAAATAAATTTATTAAAATTTGACTCTTCCAACTAAAAATTTTTTCACAATCCAAAAAATTGAAGTTATTTTCATCTAAATTTACACAAATATAGATCCCACAACAAAAATACTCAACAAAATCCAAAATAATCGAAGTTGATTTCAAATAAATTTATTAAAATTTGACACTTCCAACTATATTTTATTTTCACAATCCAAAAAATTGAAGTTATTTTCATCTAAATTTACTCAAATATACATCCTACAACAAAAATACTCAACAAAATCAAAAAAAATCGATGTTGGTCTCAATTAAATTTATTAAACTTTGACACTTCCAACTAAAAATTTTTTCACAATCCTAAAAATTTAAGTTATTTTCATCTAAATTTACTCAAATATAGATCCTACAACAAAAATACTCAACAAATTTCAATATAATCGAAGTTGATTTCAAATAAATTTATTAAAATTTGACACTTCCAACTAATTTGTTTTTCGCAATCTTAAAAATTGAAGTTATTTTCATCTAAATTTACTCAAATATAGATCCTACAACAAAAATACTCTACAAAATCCAAAATAATCGAAGTTGATTTCAAATAAATTTATTAAAATTTGACACTTCCACCTATAATTTATTCACAATCCAAAAAATTGAAGTTATTTTCATCTAAATTTACACAAATATAGATCCTACAACAAAAATACTCAACAAAATCCAAAATAATCGAAGTTGGTTTCAAATAAATTTATTAAAATTTGACACTTCCAACTAAATTTTTTTTCACAATCCAAAAAATTGAAGATAATTTCATCTAAATTTACTCAAATATGCATCCTACAACAAAAATACTCAACAAAATCCAAAAAAATCGAAGTTGGTCTCAAATAAATTTATTAAAATTTGACACTTCCAACTAAAAATTTTTTCACAATCCTAAAAATTGAAGTTATTTTCATCTAAATTTACTCAAATATAGATCCTACAACAAAAATACTCAACAAAATCCAAAATAATCGAAGTTGATTTCAAATAAATTTATTAAAATTTGACACTTCCAACTATAATTTTTTTTCACAATCCAAACAATTTGAGATATTTTCATCTAAATTTACTCAAATATGCATCCTACAACACAAATACTCAACAAAATCCACAAAAATCGAAGTTGGTCTCAAATAAATTTATTAAAATTTGACACCTCCAACTAAAATTTTTTTCACAATCTGAAAAATTGATGTTATTTTCATCTAAATTTACTCAAATATAGATCCTACAACAAAAATACTCAACAAAATCCAAAAAAATCGAAGTTGGTTTCAAATAAATTTATTAAAATTTTACACTTCCATGTAAATTTTTTTTTCACTATCCAAAAAATTGTCGTTATTTTCATCTAAATTTACTCAAATATAGATCCTACAACAAAAATACTCAACAAAATCCAAAAAAATCGGAGTTGGTTTCAAATAAATTTATTAAAATTTGACTCTTCCAACTAAAATTTTTATCACAATCCAAAAAATTGAAGTTATTTTCATCTAAATTTACTCAAATATAGATCCTACAACAAAAATACTCAACAAAATCCAAAAAAATCGGAGTTGGTTTCAAATAAATTTATTAAAATTTGACTCTTCCAACTAAAATTTTTTTCACAATCCAAAAAATTG
Organism: Andrena praecox; assembly: GCA_963932275.1. Taxonomy (NCBI): domain Eukaryota; kingdom Metazoa; phylum Arthropoda; class Insecta; order Hymenoptera; family Andrenidae; genus Andrena; species Andrena praecox. The sequence continues at coordinate 2,328,902 of CAWVQO010000396.1, read as the reverse complement.
AAGTTATTTTCATCTAAATTTACACAAATATAGATCCTACAACAAAAATACTCAACAAAATCCAAAATAATCGAAGTTGATTTCAAATAAATTTATTAAAATTTGACACTTCCAACTATAATTTTTTTTCACAATCCAAAAAATTGAAGTTATTTTCATTTAAATTTACTCAAATATACATCCTACAACAAAAATACTCAACAAAATAAAAAAAAATCGATGTTGGTCTCAAATAAAATTATTAAATTTTGACACTTCCAACTAAAAATTTTTTCACAATCCTAAAAATTGAAGTTATTTTCATCTAAATTTACACAAATATAGATCCTACAACAAAAATACTCAACAAAATCCAAAATAATCGAAGTTGGTTTCAAATAAATTTATTAAAATTTGACACTTCCAACTATAATTTTTTTTCACAATCCAAACAATTTGAGATATTTTCATCTAAATTTACTCAAATATGCATCCTACAACACAAATACTCAACAAAATCCACAAAAATCGAAGTTGGTCTCAAATAAATTTATTAAAATTTGACACCTCCAACTAAAATTTTTTTCACAATCTGAAAAATTGAAGTTATTTTCATCTAAATTTACACAAATATAGATCCTACAACAAAAATACTCAACAAAATCCAAAATAATCGAAGTTGATTTCAAATAAATTTATTAAAATTTTACACTTCCATGTAAATTTTTTTTTCACTATCCAAAAAATTGTCGTTATTTTCATCTAAATTTACTCAAATATAGATCCTACAACAAAAATACTCAACAAAATCCAAAATAATCGAAGTTGGTTTCAAATAAATTTATTAAAATTTGACACTTCCAACTAAAATTTTTTTCACAATCCAAAAAATTGTCGTTATTTTCATCTAAATTTACTCAAATATAGATCCTACAACAAAAATACTCTACAAAATCCAAAATAATCGAAGTTGATTTCAAATAAATTTATTAAAATTTGACACTTCCACCTATAATTTATTCACAATCCAAAAAATTGAAGTTATTTTCATCTAAATTTACACAAATATAGATCCTACAACAAAAATACTCAACAAAATCCAAAATAATCGAAGTTGGTTTCAAATAAATTTATTAAAATTTGACACTTCCAACTATAATTTTTTTTCACAATCCAAACAATTTGAGATATTTTCATCTAAATTTACTCAAATATGCATCCTACAACACAAATACTCAACAAAATCCACAAAAATCGAAGTTGGTCTCAAATAAATTTATTAAAATTTGACACCTCCAACTAAAATTTTTTTCACAATCTGAAAAATTGAAGTTATTTTCATCTAAATTTACACAAATATAGATCCTACAACAAAAATACTCAACAAAATCCAAAATAATCGAAGTTGATTTCAAATAAATTTATTAAAATTTTACACTTCCATGTAAATTTTTTTTTCACTATCCAAAAAATTGTCGTTATTTTCATCTAAATTTACTCAAATATAGATCCTACAACAAAAATACTCAACAAAATCCAAAATAATCGAAGTTGGTTTCAAATAAATTTATTAAAATTTGACACTTCCAACTAAAATTTTTTTCACAATCCAAAAAATTGTCGTTATTTTCATCTAAATTTACTCAAATATAGATCCTACAACAAAAATACTCTACAAAATCCAAAATAATCGAAGTTGATTTCAAATAAATTTATTAAAATTTGACACTTCCACCTATAATTTATTCACAATCCAAAAAATTGAAGTTATTTTCATCTAAATTTACACAAATATAGATCCTACAACAAAAATACTCAACAAAATCCAAAATAATCGAAGTTGGTTTCAAATAAATTTATTAAAATTTGACACTTCCAACTATAATTTTTTTTCACAATCCAAACAATTTGAGATATTTTCATCTAAATTTACTCAAATATGCATCCTACAACACAAATACTCAACAAAATCCACAAAAATCGAAGTTGGTCTCAAATAAATTTATTAAAATTTGACACATCCAACTAAAATTTTTTTCACAATCTGAAAAATTGAAGTTATTTTCATCTAAATTTACACAAATATAGATCCTACAACAAAAATACTCAACAAAATCCAAAATAATCGAAGTTGGTTTCAAATAAATTTATTAAAATTTGACACTTCCAACTAAATTTTTTTTCACAATCCAAAAAATTGAAGATAATTTCATCTAAATTTACTCAAATATGCATCCTACAACACAAATACTCAACAAAATCCACAAAAATCGAAGTTGGTCTCAAATAAATTTATTAAAATTTGACACCTCCAACTAAAATTTTTTTCACAATCTGAAAAATTGATGTTATTTTCATCTAAATTTACTCAAATATAGATCCTACAACAAAAATACTCTACAAAATCCAAAATAATCGAAGTTGATTTCAAATAAATTTATTAAAATTTGACACTTCCACCTATAATTTATTCACAATCCAAAAAATTGAAGTTATTTTCATCTAAATTTACACAAATATAGATCCTACAACAAAAATACTCAACAAAATCCAAAATAATCGAAGTTGGTTTCAAATAAATTTATTAAAATTTGATACTTCCAACTAAATTTTTTTTCACAATCCAAAAAATTTGAGATATTTTCATCTAAATTTACTCAAATATGCATCCTACAACACAAATACTCAACAAAATCCACAAAAATCGAAGTTGGTCTCAAATAAATTTATTAAAATTTGACACCTCCAACTAAAATTTTTTTCACAATCTGAAAAATTGATGTTATTTTCATCTAAATTTACTCAAATATAGATCCTACAACAAAAATACTCAACAAAATCCAAATAAATCGGAGTTGGTTTCAAATAAATTTATTAAAATTTGACTCTTCCAACTAAAATTTTTATCACAATCCAAAGAATTGAAGTTATTTTCATCTAAATTTACTCAAATATACATCCTACAACAAAATAAAAAAAATCGATGTTGGTCTCAAATAAAATTATTAAACTTTGACACTTCCAACAAATTTTTTTTTCACAATCTTAAAAATTGAAGTTATTTTCATCTAAATTTACACAAATATAGATCCTACAACAAAAATACTCAACAAAATCCAAAATAATCGAAGTTGGTTTCAAATAAATTTATTAAAATTTGACACTTCCAACTAAATTTTTTTTCACAATCCAAAAAATTTGAGATATTTTCATCTAAATTTACTCAAATGTGCATCCTACAACACAAATACTCAACAAAATCCACAAAAATCGAAGTTGGTCTCAAATAAATTTATTAAAATTTGACACCTCCAACTAAAATTTTTTTCACAATCAGAAAAATTGAAGTTATTTTCATCTAAATTTACTCAAATATAGATCCTACAACAAAAATACTCAACAAATTCCAATATAATCGAAGTTAATTTCAAATAAATTTATTAAAATTTGACACTTCCAACTAATTTGTTTTTCGCAATCTTAAAAATTGAAGTTATTTTCATCTAAATTTACTCAAATATAGATCCTACAACAAAAATACCCAACAAAATCCAAAATAATCGAAGTTGGTTTCAAATAAATTTATTAAAATTTGACACTTCCAACTAAAATTTTTTTCACAATCCAAAAAATTGAAGTTATTTTCATCTAAATTTACACAAATATAGATCCTACAACAAAAATACTCAACAAAATCCAAAATAATCGAAGTTGATTTCAAATAAATTTATTAAAATTTGACACTTCCAACTATAATTTTTTTTCACAATCCAAAAAATTGAAGTTATTTTCATTTAAATTTACTCAAATATACATCCTACAACAAAAATACTCAACAAAATAAAAAAAAATCGATGTTGGTCTCAAATAAAATTATTAAATTTTGACACTTCCAACTAAAAATTTTTTCACAATCCGAAAAATTGAAGTTATTTTCATCTAAATTTACACAAATATAGATCCTACAACAAAAATACTCAACAAAATCCAAAATAATCGAAGTTGGTTTCAAATAAATTTATTAAAATTTGACACTTCCAACTAAATTTTTTTTCACAATCCAAAAAATTGATGATAATTTCATCTAAATTTTCTCAAATATGCATCCTACAACAAAAATACTCAACAAAATCCACAAAAATCGAAGTAGGTCTCAAATAAATTTATTAAAATTTTACACTTCCATGTAAATTTTTTTTCACAATCCAAAAAATTGTCGTTATTTTCATCTAAATTTACTCAAATATACATCCTACAACAAAAATACTCGACAAAATCCAAAAATATCGAAGTTGATTTCAAATAAATTTATTAAAATTTGACACTTCCAACTAAATTTTTTTTCACAATCCAAAAAATTGAAGTTATTATCATCAAAATTTACTCAAATATAGATCCTACAACAAAAATACTCTACAAAATCCAAAATAATCGAAGTTGATTTCAAATAAATTTATTAAAATTTGACACTTCCAACTAAATTTTTTTCGCAATCCTAAAAATTGAAGTTATTTTAATCTAAATTTACTCAAATATAGATCCTACAACAAAAATACTCAACAAAATCCAAAAAAATCGGTGTTGGTTTCAAATCAATTTATTAAAATTTGACTCTTCCAACTAAAATTTTTTTCACAATCCAAAAAATTGAAGTTAGTTTCATCTAAATTTACACAAATATAGATCCTACAACAAATATACTCAACAAAATCCAAAATAATCGAAGTTGATTTCAAATAAATTTATTAAAATTTGACACTTCCAACTATATTTTTTTTTCACAATCCAAAGAATTGAAGTTATTTTCATCTAAATTTACTCAAATATACATCCTACAACAAAAATACTCAACAAAATCCAAAAAAATCGATGTTGGTCTCAATTAAATTTATTAAACTTTGACACTTCCAACTAAAAATTTTTTCACAATCCTAAAAATTTAAGTTATTTTCATCTAAATTTACTCAAATATAGATCCTACAACAAAAATACTCAACAAATTTCAATATAATCGAAGTTGATTTCAAATAAATTTATTAAAATTTGACACTTCCAACTAATTTGTTTTTCGCAATCTTAAAAATTGAAGTTATTTTCATCTAAATTTACTCAAATATAGATCCTACAACAAAAATACTCTACAAAATCCAAAATAATCGAAGTTGATTTCAAATAAATTTATTAAAATTTGACACTTCCAACTAAATTTTTTTTCACAATCCAAAAAATTGAAGATAATTTCATCTAAATTTACTCAAATATGCATCCTACAACAAAAATACTCAACAAAATCCAAAAAAATCGAAGTTGGTCTCAAATAAATTTATTAAAATTTGACACTTCCAACTAAAAATTTTTTCACAATCCTAAAAATTGAAGTTATTTTCATCTAAATTTACACAAATATAGATCCTACAACAAAAATACTCAACAAAATCCAAAATAATCGAAGTTGGTTTCAAATAAATTTATTAAAATTTGACACTTCCAACTATAATTTTTTTTCACAATCCAAACAATTTGAGATATTTTCATCTAAATTTACTCAAATATGCATCCTACAACACAAATACTCAACAAAATCCACAAAAATCGAAGTTGGTCTCAAATAAATTTATTAAAATTTGACACCTCCAACTAAAATTTTTTTCACAATCTGAAAAATTGAAGTTATTTTCATCTAAATTTACACAAATATAGATCCTACAACAAAAATACTCAACAAAATCCAAAATAATCGAAGTTGATTTCAAATAAATATATTAAAATTTTACACTTCCATGTAAATTTTTTTTTCACTATCCAAAAAATTGTCGTTATTTTCATCTAAATTTACTCAAATATAGATCCTACAACAAAAATACTCAACAAAATCCAAAATAATCGAAGTTGGTTTCAAATAAATTTATTAAAATTTGACACTTCCAACTAAAATTTTTTTCACAATCCAAAAAATTGTCGTTATTTTCATCTAAATTTACTCAAATATAGATCCTACAACAAAAATACTCAACAAAATCCAAAATAATCGAAGTTGATTTCAAATAAATTTATTAAAATTTGACACTTCCAACTATAATTTTTTTTCACAATCCAAAAAATTGAAGTTATTTTCATTTAAATTTACTCAAATATACATCCTACAACAAAAATACTCAACAAAATAAAAAAAAATCGATGTTGGTCTCAAATAAAATTATTAAATTTTGACACTTCCAACTAAAAAATTTTCACAATCCTAAAAATTGAAGTTATTTTCATCTAAATTTACACAAATATAGATCCTACAACAAAAATACTCAACAAAATCCAAAATAATCGAAGTTGGTTTCAAATAAATTTATTAAAATTTGACACTTCCAACTATAATTTTTTTTCACAATCCAAACAATTTGAGGTATTTTCATCTAAATTTACTCAAATATGCATCCTACAACACAAATACTCAACAAAATCCACAAAAATCGAAGTTGGTCTCAAATAAATTTATTAAAATTTGACACCTCCAACTAAAATTTTTTTCACAATCTGAAAAATTGAAGTTATTTTCATCTAAATTTACACAAATATAGATCCTACAACAAAAATACTCAACAAAATCCAAAATAATCGAAGTTGATTTCAAATAAATTTATTAAAATTTTACACTTCCATGTAAATTTTTTTTTCACTATCCAAAAAATTGTCGTTATTTTCATCTAAATTTACTCAAATATAGATCCTACAACAAAAATACTCAACAAAATCCAAAATAATCGAAGTTGGTTTCAAATAAATTTATTAAAATTTGACACTTCCAACTAAAATTTTTTTCACAATCCAAAAAATTGTCGTTATTTTCATCTAAATTTACTCAAATATAGATCCTACAACAAAAATACTCTACAAAATCCAAAATAATCGAAGTTGATTTCAAATAAATTTATTAAAATTTGACACTTCCACCTATAATTTATTCACAATCCAAAAAATTGAAGTTATTTTCATCTAAATTTACACAAATATAGATCCTACAACAAAAATACTCAACAAAATCCAAAATAATCGAAGTTGGTTTCAAATAAATTTATTAAAATTTGACACTTCCAACTATAATTTTTTTTCACAATCCAAACAATTTGAGATATTTTCATCTAAATTTACTCAAATATGCATCCTACAACACAAATACTCAACAAAATCCACAAAAATCGAAGTTGGTCTCAAATAAATTTATTAAAATTTGACACCTCCAACTAAAATTTTTTTCACAATCAGAAAAATTGAAGTTATTTTCATCTAAATTTACTCAAATATAGATCCTACAACAAAAATACTCAACAAATTCCAATATAATCGAAGTTAATTTCAAATAAATTTATTAAAATTTGACACTTCCAACTAATTTGTTTTTCGCAATCTTAAAAATTGAAGTTATTTTCATCTAAATTTACTCAAATATAGATCCTACAACAAAAATACCCAACAAAATCCAAAATAATCGAAGTTGGTTTCAAATAAATTTATTAAAATTTGACACTTCCAACTAAAATTTTTTTCACAATCCAAAAAATTGAAGTTATTTTCATCTAAATTTACACAAATATAGATCCTACAACAAAAATACTCAACAAAATCCAAAATAATCGAAGTTGATTTCAAATAAATTTATTAAAATTTGACACTTCCAACTATAATTTTTTTTCACAATCCAAAAAATTGAAGTTATTTTCATTTAAATTTACTCAAATATACATCCTACAACAAAAATACTCAACAAAATAAAAAAAAATCGATGTTGGTCTCAAATAAAATTATTAAATTTTGACACTTCCAACTAAAAATTTTTTCACAATCCGAAAAATTGAAGTTATTTTCATCTAAATTTACACAAATATAGATCCTACAACAAAAATACTCAACAAAATCCAAAATAATCGAAGTTGGTTTCAAATAAATTTATTAAAATTTGACACTTCCAACTAAATTTTTTTTCACAATCCAAAAAATTGATGATAATTTCATCTAAATTTTCTCAAATATGCATCCTACAACAAAAATACTCAACAAAATCCACAAAAATCAGAGTAGGTCTCAAATAAATTTATTAAAATTTTACACTTCCATGTAAATTTTTTTTCACAATCCAAAAAATTGTCGTTATTTTCATCTAAATTTACTCAAATATACATCCTACAACAAAAATACTCGACAAAATCCAAAAATATCGAAGTTGATTTCAAATAAATTTATTAAAATTTGACACTTCCAACTAAATTTTTTTTCACAATCCAAAAAATTGAAGTTATTATCATCAAAATTTACTCAAATATAGATCCTACAACAAAAATACTCTACAAAATCCAAAATAATCGAAGTTGATTTCAAATAAATTTATTAAAATTTGACACTTCCAACTAAATTTTTTTCGCAATCCTAAAAATTGAAGTTATTTTAATCTAAATTTACTCAAATATAGATCCTACAACAAAAATACTCAACAAAATCCAAAAAAATCGGTGTTGGTTTCAAATAAATTTATTAAAATTTGACTCTTCCAACTAAAATTTTTTTCACAATCCAAAAAATTGAAGTTAGTTTCATCTAAATTTACACAAATATAGATCCTACAACAAATATACTCAACAAAATCCAAAATAATCGAAGTTGATTTCAAATAAATTTATTAAAATTTGACACTTCCAACTATATTTTTTTTTCACAATCCAAAGAATTGAAGTTATTTTCATCTAAATTTACTCAAATATACATCCTACAACAAAAATACTCAACAAAATCCAAAAAAATCGATGTTGGTCTCAATTAAATTTATTAAACTTTGACACTTCCAACTAAAAATTTTTTCACAATCCTAAAAATTTAAGTTATTTTCATCTAAATTTACTCAAATATAGATCCTACAACAAAAATACTCAACAAATTTCAATATAATCGAAGTTTGTTTTCAAATAAATTTATTAAAATTTGACACTTCCAACTAATTTGTTTTTCGCAATCTTAAAAATTGAAGTTATTTTCATCTAAATTTACTCAAATATAGATCCTACAACAAAAATACTCTACAAAATCCAAAATAATCGAAGTTGATTTCAAATAAATTTATTAAAATTTGACACTTCCACCTATAATTTATTCACAATCCAAAAAATTGAAGTTATTTTCATCTAAATTTACACAAATATAGATCCTACAACAAAAATACTCAACAAAATCCAAAATAATCGAAGTTGGTTTCAAATAAATTTATTAAAATTTGACACTTCCAACTAAATTTTTTTTCACAATCCAAAAAATTGAAGATAATTTCATCTAAATTTACTCAAATATGCATCCTACAACAAAAATACTCAACAAAATCCAAAAAAATCGAAGTTGGTCTCAAATAAATTTATTAAAATTTGACACTTCCAACTAAAAATTTTTTCACAATCCTAAAAATTGAAGTTATTTTCATCTAAATTTACACAAATATAGATACTACAACAAAAATACTCAACAAAATCCAAAATAATCGAAGTTGGTTTCAAATAAATTTATTAAAATTTGACACTTCCAACTATAATTTTTTTTCACAATCCAAACAATTTGAGATATTTTCATCTAAATTTACTCAAATATGCATCCTACAACACAAATACTCAACAAAATCCACAAAAATCGAAGTTGGTCTCAAATAAATTTATTAAAATTTGACACCTCCAACTAAAATTTTTTTCACAATCTGAAAAATTGAAGTTATTTTCATCTAAATTTACACAAATTTAGATCCTACAACAAAAATACTCAACAAAATCCAAAATAATCGAAGTTGATTTCAAATAAATATATTAAAATTTTACACTTCCATGTAAATTTTTTTTTCACTATCCAAAAAATTGTCGTTATTTTCATCTAAATTTACTCAAATATAGATCCTACAACAAAAATACTCAACAAAATCCAAAATAATCGAAGTTGGTTTCAAATAAATTTATTAAAATTTGACACTTCCAACTAAAATTTTTTTCACAATCCAAAAAATTGTCGTTATTTTCATCTAAATTTACTCAAATATAGATCCTACAACAAAAATACTCAACAAAATCCAAAATAATCGAAGTTGATTTCAAATAAATTTATTAAAATTTGACACTTCCAACTATAATTTTTTTTCACAATCCAAAAAATTGAAGTTATTTTCATTTAAATTTACTCAAATATACATCCTACAACAAAAATACTCAACAAAATAAAAAAAAATCGATGTTGGTCTCAAATAAAATTATTAAATTTTGACACTTCCAACTAAAAATTTTTTCACAATCCTAAAAATTGAAGTTATTTTCATCTAAATTTACACAAATATAGATCCTACAACAAAAATACTCAACAAAATCCAAAATAATCGAAGTTGGTTTCAAATAAATTTATTAAAATTTGACACTTCCAACTATAATTTTTTTTCACAATCCAAACAATTTGAGATATTTTCATCTAAATTTACTCAAATATGCATCCTACAACACAAATACTCAACAAAATCCACAAAAATCGAAGTTGGTCTCAAATAAATTTATTAAAATTTGACACCTCCAACTAAAATTTTTTTCACAATCTGAAAAATTGAAGTTATTTTCATCTAAATTTACACAAATATAGATCCTACAACAAAAATACTCAACAAAATCCAAAATAATCGAAGTTGATTTCAAATAAATTTATTAAAATTTTACACTTCCATGTAAATTTTTTTTTCACTATCCAAAAAATTGTCGTTATTTTCATCTAAATTTACTCAAATATAGATCCTACAACAAAAATACTCAACAAAATCCAAAATAATCGAAGTTGGTTTCAAATAAATGTATTAAAATTTGACACTTCCAACTAAAATTTTTTTCACAATCCAAAAAATTGTCGTTATTTTCATCTAAATTTACTCAAATATAGATCCTACAACAAAAATACTCTACAAAATCCAAAATAATCGAAGTTGATTTCAAATAAATTTATTAAAATTTGACACTTCCACCTATAATTTATTCACAATCCAAAAAATTGAAGTTATTTTCATCTAAATTTACACAAATATAGATCCTACAACAAAAATACTCAACAAAATCCAAAATAATCGAAGTTGGTTTCAAATAAATTTATTAAAATTTGTCACTTCCAACTAAATTTTTTTTCACAATCCAAAAAATTTGAGATATTTTCATCTAAATTTACTCAAATATGCATCCTACAACACAAATACTCAACAAAATCCACAAAAATCGAAGTTGGTCTCAAATAAATTTATTAAAATTTGACACCTCCAACTAAAATTTTTTTCACAATCTGAAAAATTGATGTTATTTTCATCTAAATTTACTCAAATATAGATCCTACAACAAAAATACTCAACAAAATCCAAATAAATCGGAGTTGGTTTCAAATAAATTTATTAAAATTTGACTCTTCCAACTAAAATTTTTATCACAATCCAAAGAATTGAAGTTATTTTCATCTAAATTTACTCAAATATACATCCTACAACAAAATAAAAAAAATCGATGTTGGTCTCAAATAAAATTATTAAACTTTGACACTTCCAACAAATTTTTTTTTCACAATCTTAAAAATTGAAGTTATTTTCATCTAAATTTACACAAATATAGATCCTACAACAAAAATACTCAACAAAATCCAAAATAATCGAAGTTGGTTTCAAATAAATTTATTAAAATTTGACACTTCCAACTAAATTTTTTTTCACAATCCAAAAAATTTGAGATATTTTCATCTAAATTTACTCAAATGTGCATCCTACAACACAAATACTCAACAAAATCCACAAAAATCGAAGTTGGTCTCAAATAAATTTATTAAAATTTGACACCTCCAACTAAAATTTTTTTCACAATCAGAAAAATTGAAGTTATTTTCATCTAAATTTACTCAAATATAGATCCTACAACAAAAATACTCAACAAATTCCAATATAATCGAAGTTAATTTCAAATAAATTTATTAAAATTTGACACTTCCAACTAATTTGTTTTTCGCAATCTTAAAAATTGAAGTTATTTTCATCTAAATTTACTCAAATATAGATCCTACAACAAAAATACTCAACAAAATCCAAAATAATCGAAGTTGGTTTCAAATAAATTTATTAAAATTTGACACTTCCAACTAAAATTTTTTTCACAATCCAAAAAATTGAAGTTATTTTCATCTAAATTTACACAAATATAGATCCTACAACAAAAATACTCAACAAAATCCAAAATAATCGAAGTTGGTTTCAAATAAATTTATTAAAATTTGACACTTCCAACTAAATTTTTTTTCACAATCCAAAAAATTGAAGATAATTTCATCTAAATTTACTCAAATATGCATCCTACAACAAAAATACTCAACAAAATCCAAAAAAATCGAAGTTGGTCTCAAATAAATTTATTAAAATTTGACACTTCCAACTAAAAATTTTTTCACAATCCTAAAAATTGAAGTTATTTTCATCTAAATTTACTCAAATATAGATCCTACAACAAAAATACTCAACAAAATCCAAAATAATCGAAGTTGATTTAAAATAAATTTATTAAAATTTGACACTTCCAACTATAATTTTTTTTCACAATCCAAACAATTTGAGATATTTTCATCTAAATTTACTCAAATATGCATCCTACAACACAAATACTCAACAACATCCACAAAAATCGAAGTTGGTCTCAAATAAATTTATTAAAATTTGACACCTCCAACTAAAATTTTTTTCACAATCTGAAAAATTGATGTTATTTTCATCTAAATTTACTCAAATATAGATCCTACAACAAAAATACTCAACAAAATCCAAAAAAATCGAAGTTGGTTTCAAATAAATTTATTAAAATTTTACACTTCCATGTAAATTTTTTTTTCACTATCCAAAAAATTGTCGTTATTTTCATCTAAATTTACTCAAATATAGATCCTACAACAAAAATACTCAACAAAATCCAAAAAAATCGGAGTTGGTTTCAAATAAATTTATTAAAATTTGACTCTTCCAACTAAAATTTTTATCACAATCCAAAAAATTGAAGTTATTTTCATCTAAATTTACTCAAATATACATCCTACAACAAAAATACTCAACAAAATAAAAAAAATCGATGTTGGTCTCAAATAAAATTATTAAACTTTGACACTTCCAACAAATTTTTTTTTCACAATCTTAAAAATTGAAGTTATTTTCATCTAAATTTACACAAATATAGATCCTACAACAAAAATACTCAACAAAATCCAAAAAAATCGATGTTGGTCTCAATTAAATTTATTAAAATTTGACACTTCCAACTAATTTGTTTTTCGCAATCTTAAAAATTGAAGTTATTTTCATCTAAATTTACTCAAATATAGATCCTACAACAAAAATACTCAACAAAATCCAAAATAATCGAAGTTGGTTTCAAATAAATTTATTAAAATTTGACACTTCCAACTAAAATTTTTTTCACAATCCAAAAAATTGTCGTTATTTTCATCTAAATTTACTCAAATATAGATCCTACAACAAAAATACTCTACAAAATCCAAAATAATCGAAGTTGATTTCAAATAAATTTATTAAAATTTGACACTTCCACCTATAATTTATTCACAATCCAAAAAATTGAAGTTATTTTCATCTAAATTTACACAAATATAGATCCTACAACAAAAATACTCAACAAAATCTAAAATAATCGAAGTTGGTTTCAAATAAATTTATTAAAATTTGACACTTCCAACTAAATTTTTTTTCACAATCCAAAAAATTGAAGATAATTTCATCTAAATTTACTCAAATATGCATCCTACAACAAAAATACTCAACAAAATCCAAAAAAATCGAAGTTGGTCTCAAATAAATTTATTAAAATTTGACACTTCCAACTAAATTTTTTTTCACAATCCAAAAAATTGAAGATAATTTCATCTAAATTTACTCAAATATGCATCCTACAACAAAAATACTCAACAAAATCCAAAAAAATCGAAGTTGGTCTCAAATAAATTTATTAAAATTTGACACTTCCAACTAAAAATTTTTTCACAATCCTAAAAATTGAAGTTATTTTCATCTAAATTTACTCAAATATAGATCCTACAACAAAAATACTCAACAAAATCCAAAATAATCGAAGTTGATTTCAAATAAATTTATTAAAATTTGACACTTCCAACTATAATTTTTTTTCACAATCCAAACAATTTGAGATATTTTCATCTAAATTTACTCAAATATGCATCCTACAACACAAATACTCAACAAAATCCACAAAAATCGAAGTTGGTCTCAAATAAATTTATTAAAATTTGACACCTCCAACTAAAATTTTTTTCACAATCTGAAAAATTGATGTTATTTTCATCTAAATTTACTCAAATATAGATCCTACAACAAAAATACTCAACAAAATCCAAAAAAATCGAAGTTGGTTTCAAATAAATTTATTAAAATTTTACACTTCCATGTAAATTTTTTTTTCACTATCCAAAAAATTGTCGTTATTTTCATCTAAATTTACTCAAATATAGATCCTACAACAAAAATACTCAACAAAATCCAAAAAAATCGGAGTTGGTTTCAAATAAATTTATTAAAATTTGACTCTTCCAACTAAAATTTTTATCACAATCCAAAAAATTGAAGTTATTTTCATCTAAATTTACTCAAATATACATCCTACAACAAAAATACTCAACAAAATAAAAAAAATCGATGTTGGTCTCAAATAAAATTATTAAACTTTGACACTTCCAACAAATTTTTTTTTCACAATCTTAAAAATTGAAGTTATTTTCATCTAAATTTACACAAATATAGATCCTACAACAAAAATACTCAACAAAATCCAAAATAATCGAAGTTGGTTTCAAATAAATTTATTAAAATTTGACACTTCCAACTAAATTTTTTTTCGCAATCCTAAAAATTGAATTTATTTTCATCTAAATTTACTCAAATATAGATCCTACAACAAAAATACTCAACAAAATCAAAAAAAATCGGTGTTGGTTTCAAATAAATTTATTAAAATTTGACTCTTCCAACTAAAAATTTTTTCACAATCCAAAAAATTGAAGTTATTTTCATCTAAATTTACACAAATATAGATCCCACAACAAAAATACTCAACAAAATCCAAAATAATCGAAGTTGATTTCAAATAAATTTATTAAAATTTGACACTTCCAACTATATTTTTTTTTCACAATCCAAAAAATTGAAGTTATTTTCATCTAAATTTACTCAAATATACATCCTACAACAAAAATACTCAACAAAATCAAAAAAAATCGATGTTGGTCTCAATTAAATTTATTAAACTTTGACACTTCCAACTAAAAATTTTTTCACAATCCTAAAAATTTAAGTTATTTTCATCTAAATTTACTCAAATATAGATCCTACAACAAAAATACTCAACAAATTTCAATATAATCGAAGTTGATTTCAAATAAATTTATTAAAATTTGACACTTCCAACTAATTTGTTTTTCGCAATCTTAAAAATTGAAGTTATTTTCATCTAAATTTACTCAAATATAGATCCTACAACAAAAATACTCTACAAAATCCAAAATAACCGAAGTTGATTTCAAATAAATTTATTAAAATTTGACACTTCCACCTATAATTTATTCACAATCCAAAAAATTGAAGTTATTTTCATCTAAATTTACACAAATATAGATCCTACAACAAAAATACTCAACAAAATCCAAAATAATCGAAGTTGGTTTCAAATAAATTTATTAAAATTTGACACTTCCAACTAAATTTTTTTTCACAATCCAAAAAATTGAAGATAATTTCATCTAAATTTACTCAAATATGCATCCTACAACAAAAATACTCAACAAAATCCAAAAAAATCGAAGTTGGTGTCAAATAAATTTATTAAAATTTGACACTTCCAACTAAAAATTTTTTCACAATCCTAAAAATTGAAGTTATTTTCATCTAAATTTACTCAAATATAGATCCTACAACAAAAATACTCAACAAAATCCAAAATAATCGAAGTTGATTTCAAATAAATTTATTAAAATTTGACACTTCCAACTATAATTTTTTTTCACAATCCAAACAATTTGAGATATTTTCATCTAAATTTACTCAAATATGCATCCTACAACACAAATACTCAACAAAATCCACAAAAATCGAAGTTGGTCTCAAATAAATTTATTAAAATTTGACACCTCCAACTAAAATTTTTTTCACAATCTGAAAAATTGATGTTATTTTCATCTAAATTTACTCAAATATAGATCCTACAACAAAAATACTCAACAAAATCCAAAAAAATCGAAGTTGGTTTCAAATAAATTTATTAAAATTTTACACTTCCATGTAAATTTTTTTTTCACTATCCAAAAAATTGTCGTTATTTTCATCTAAATTTACTCAAATATAGATCCTACAACAAAAATACTCAACAAAATCCAAAAAAATCGAAGTTGGTTTCAAATAAATTTATTAAAATTTTACACTTCCATGTAAATTTTTTTTTCACTATCCAAAAAATTGTCGTTATTTTCATCTAAATTTACTCAAATATAGATCCTACAACAAAAATACTCAACAAAATAAAAAAAAATCGGAGTTGGTTTCAAATAAATTTATTAAAATTTGACTCTTCCAACTAAAATTTTTATCACAATCCAAAAGATTGAAGTTATTTTCATCTAAATTTACTCAAATATACATCCTACAACAAAAATACTCAACAAAATAAAAAAAATCGATGTTGGTCTCAAATAAAATTATTAAACTTTGACACTTCCAACAAATTTTTTTTTCACAATCTTAAAAATTGAAGTTATTTTCATCTAAATTTACACAAATATAGATCCTACAACAAAAATACTCAACAAAATCCAAAATAATCGAAGTTGGTTTCAAATAAATTTATTAAAATTTGACACTTCCAACTAAATTTTTTTTCGCAATCCTAAAAATTGAATTTATTTTCATCTAAATTTACTCAAATATAGATCCTACAACAAAAATACTCAACAAAATCCAAAAAAATCGGTGTTGGTTTCAAATAAATTTATTAAAATTTGACTCTTCCAACTAAAAATTTTTTCACAATCCAAAAAATTGAAGTTATTTTCATCTAAATTTACACAAATATAGATCCTACAACAAAAATACTCAACAAAATCCAAAATAATCGAAGTTGGTTTCAAATAAATTTATTAAAATTTGACACTTCCAACTATAATTTTTTTTCACAATCCAAACAATTTGAGATATTTTCATCTAAATTTACTCAAATATGCATCCTACAACACAAATACTCAACAAAATCCACAAAAATCGAAGTTGGTCTCAAATAAATTTATTAAAATTTGACACCTCCAACTAAAATTTTTTTCACAATCAGAAAAATTGAAGTTATTTTCATCTAAATTTACTCAAATATAGATCCTACAACAAAAATACTCAACAAATTCCAATATAATCGAAGTTAATTTCAAATAAATTTATTAAAATTTGACACTTCCAACTAATTTGTTTTTCGCAATCCTAAAAATTGAAGTTATTTTCATCTAAATTTACTCAAATATAGATCCTACAACAAAAATACTCAACAAAATCCAAAATAATCGAAGTTGGTTTCAAATAAATTTATTAAAATTTGACACTTCCAACTATAATTTTTTTTCACAATCCAAACAATTTGAGATATTTTCATCTAAATTTACTCAAATATGCATCCTACAACACAAATACTCAACAAAATCCAAAAAAATCGAAGTTGGTTTCAAATAAATTTATTAAAATTTTACACTTCCATGTAAATTTTTTTTTCACTATCCAAAAAATTGTCGTTATTTTCATCTAAATTTACTCAAATATAGATCCTACAACAAAAATACTCAACAAAATCCAAAAAAATCGGAGTTGGTTTCAAATAAATTTATTAAAATTTGACTCTTCCAACTAAAATTTTTATCACAATCCAAAAAATTGAAGTTATTTTCATCTAAATTTACTCAAATATACATCCTACAACAAAAATACTCAACAAAATAAAAAAAATCGATGTTGGTCTCAAATAAAATTATTAAACTTTGACACTTCCAACAAATTTTTTTTTCACAATCTTAAAAATTGAAGTTATTTTCATCTAAATTTACACAAATATAGATCCTACAACAAAAATACTCAACAAAATCCAAAAAAATCGATGTTGGTCTCAATTAAATTTATTAAAATTTGACACTTCCAACTAATTTGTTTTTCGCAATCTTAAAAATTGAAGTTATTTTCATCTAAATTTACTCAAATATAGATCCTACAACAAAAATACTCAACAAAATCCAAAATAATCGAAGTTGGTTTCAAATAAATTTATTAAAATTTGACACTTCCAACTAAAATTTTTTTCACAATCCAAAAAATTGTCGTTATTTTCATCTAAATTTACTCAAATATAGATCCTACAACAAAAATACTCTACAAAATCCAAAATAATCGAAGTTGATTTCAAATAAATTTATTAAAATTTGACACTTCCACCTATAATTTATTCACAATCCAAAAAATTGAAGTTATTTTCATCTAAATTTACACAAATATAGATCCTACAACAAAAATACTCAACAAAATCTAAAATAATCGAAGTTGGTTTCAAATAAATTTATTAAAATTTGACACTTCCAACTAAATTTTTTTTCACAATCCAAAAAATTGAAGATAATTTCATCTAAATTTACTCAAATATGCATCCTACAACAAAAATACTCAACAAAATCCAAAAAAATCGAAGTTGGTCTCAAATAAATATATTAAAATTTGACTCTTCCAACTAAAATTTTTTTCACAATCCAAAAAATTGAAGTTAGTTTCATCTAAATTTACACAAATATAGATCCTACAACAAATATACTCAACAAAATCCAAAATAATCGAAGTTGATTTCAAATAAATTTATTAAAATTTGACACTTCCAACTATATTTTTTTTTCACAATCCAAAAAATTGAATATATTTCCATCTAAATTTACTCAAATATAGATCCTACAACAAAAATACTCACCAAAATCCAAAAAAATCGAAGTTGGTTTCAAATAAATTTATTAAAATTTTACACTTCCATGTAAATTTTTTTTTCACTATCCAAAAAATTGTCGTTATTTTCATCTAAATTTACTCAAATATAGATCCTACAACAAAAATACTCAACAAAATCCAAAATAATCGAAGTTGGTTTCAAATAAATTTATTAAAATTTGACACTTCCAACTAAAATTTTTTTCACAATCCAAAAAATTGTCGTTATTTTCATCTAAATTTACTCAAATATAGATCCTACAACAAAAATACTCTACAAAATCCAAAATAATCGAAGTTGATTTCAAATAAATTTATTAAAATTTGACACTTCCACCTATAATTTATTCACAATCCAAAAAATTGAAGTTATTTTCATCTAAATTTACACAAATATAGATCCTACAACAAAAATACTCAACAAAATCCAAAATAATCGAAGTTGGTTTCAAATAAATTTATTAAAATTTGATACTTCCAACTAAATTTTTTTTCACAATCCAAAAAATTGAAGATAATTTCATCTAAATTTACTCAAATATGCATCCTACAACAAAAATACTCAACAAAATCCAAAAAAATCGAAGTTGGTCTCAAATAAATTTATTAAAATTTGACACTTCCAACTAAAAATTTTTTCACAATCCTAAAAATTGAAGTTATTTTCATCTAAATTTACTCAAATATAGATCCTACAACAAAAATACTCAACAAAATCCAAAATAATCGAAGTTGATTTCAAATAAATTTATTAAAATTTGACACTTCCAACTATAATTTTTTTTCACAATCCAAACAATTTGAGATATTTTCATCTAAATTTACTCAAATATGCATCCTACAACACAAATACTCAACAACATCCACAAAAATCGAAGTTGGTCTCAAATAAATTTATTAAAATTTGACACCTCCAACTAAAATTTTTTTCACAATCTGAAAAATTGATGTTATTTTCATCTAAATTTACTCAAATATAGATCCTACAACAAAAATACTCAACAAAATCCAAAAAAATCGAAGTTGGTTTCAAATAAATTTATTAAAATTTTACACTTCCATGTAAATTTTTTTTTCACTATCCAAAAAATTGTCGTTATTTTCATCTAAATTTACTCAAATATAGATCCTACAACAAAAATACTCAACAAAATCCAAAAAAATCGGAGTTGGTTTCAAATAAATTTATTAAAATTTGACTCTTCCAACTAAAATTTTTATCACAATCCAAAAAATTGAAGTTATTTTCATCTAAATTTACTCAAATATACATCCTACAACAAAAATACTCAACAAAATAAAAAAAATCGATGTTGGTCTCAAATAAAATTATTAAACTTTGACACTTCCAACAAATTTTTTTTTCACAATCTTAAAAATTGAAGTTATTTTCATCTAAATTTACACAAATATAGATCCTACAACAAAAATACTCAACAAAATCCAAAAAAATCGATGTTGGTCTCAATTAAATTTATTAAAATTTGACACTTCCAACTAATTTGTTTTTCGCAATCTTAAAAATTGAAGTTATTTTCATCTAAATTTACTCAAATATAGATCCTACAACAAAAATACTCAACAAAATCCAAAATAATCGAAGTTGGTTTCAAATAAATTTATTAAAATTTGACACTTCCAACTAAAATTTTTTTCACAATCCAAAAAATTGTCGTTATTTTCATCTAAATTTACTCAAATATAGATCCTACAACAAAAATACTCTACAAAATCCAAAATAATCGAAGTTGATTTCAAATAAATTTATTAAAATTTGACACTTCCACCTATAATTTATTCACAATCCAAAAAATTGAAGTTATTTTCATCTAAATTTACACAAATATAGATCCTACAACAAAAATACTCAACAAAATCTAAAATAATCGAAGTTGGTTTCAAATAAATTTATTAAAATTTGACACTTCCAACTAAATTTTTTTTCACAATCCAAAAAATTGAAGATAATTTCATCTAAATTTACTCAAATATGCATCCTACAACAAAAATACTCAACAAAATCCAAAAAAATCGAAGTTGGTCTCAAATAAATTTATTAAAATTTGACACTTCCAACTAAATTTTTTTTCACAATCCAAAAAATTGAAGATAATTTCATCTAAATTTACTCAAATATGCATCCTACAACAAAAATACTCAACAAAATCCAAAAAAATCGAAGTTGGTCTCAAATAAATTTATTAAAATTTGACACTTCCAACTAAAAATTTTTTCACAATCCTAAAAATTGAAGTTATTTTCATCTAAATTTACTCAAATATAGATCCTACAACAAAAATACTCAACAAAATCCAAAATAATCGAAGTTGATTTCAAATAAATTTATTAAAATTTGACACTTCCAACTATAATTTTTTTTCACAATCCAAACAATTTGAGATATTTTCATCTAAATTTACTCAAATATGCATCCTACAACACAAATACTCAACAAAATCCACAAAAATCGAAGTTGGTCTCAAATAAATTTATTAAAATTTGACACCTCCAACTAAAATTTTTTTCACAATCTGAAAAATTGATGTTATTTTCATCTAAATTTACTCAAATATAGATCCTACAACAAAAATACTCAACAAAATCCAAAAAAATCGAAGTTGGTTTCAAATAAATTTATTAAAATTTTACACTTCCATGTAAATTTTTTTTTCACTATCCAAAAAATTGTCGTTATTTTCATCTAAATTTACTCAAATATAGATCCTACAACAAAAATACTCAACAAAATCCAAAAAAATCGGAGTTGGTTTCAAATAAATTTATTAAAATTTGACTCTTCCAACTAAAATTTTTATCACAATCCAAAAAATTGAAGTTATTTTCATCTAAATTTACTCAAATATACATCCTACAACAAAAATACTCAACAAAATAAAAAAAATCGATGTTGGTCTCAAATAAAATTATTAAACTTTGACACTTCCAACAAATTTTTTTTTCACAATCTTAAAAATTGAAGTTATTTTCATCTAAATTTACACAAATATAGATCCTACAACAAAAATACTCAACAAAATCCAAAATAATCGAAGTTGGTTTCAAATAAATTTATTAAAATTTGACACTTCCAACTAAATTTTTTTTCGCAATCCTAAAAATTGAATTTATTTTCATCTAAATTTACTCAAATATAGATCCTACAACAAAAATACTCAACAAAATCAAAAAAAATCGGTGTTGGTTTCAAATAAATTTATTAAAATTTGACTCTTCCAACTAAAAATTTTTTCACAATCCAAAAAATTGAAGTTATTTTCATCTAAATTTACACAAATATAGATCCCACAACAAAAATACTCAACAAAATCCAAAATAATCGAAGTTGATTTCAAATAAATTTATTAAAATTTGACACTTCCAACTATATTTTTTTTTCACAATCCAAAAAATTGAAGTTATTTTCATCTAAATTTACTCAAATATACATCCTACAACAAAAATACTCAACAAAATCAAAAAAAATCGATGTTGGTCTCAATTAAATTTATTAAACTTTGACACTTCCAACTAAAAATTTTTTCACAATCCTAAAAATTTAAGTTATTTTCATCTAAATTTACTCAAATATAGATCCTACAACAAAAATACTCAACAAATTTCAATATAATCGAAGTTGATTTCAAATAAATTTATTAAAATTTGACACTTCCAACTAATTTGTTTTTCGCAATCTTAAAAATTGAAGTTATTTTCATCTAAATTTACTCAAATATAGATCCTACAACAAAAATACTCAACAAAATCCAAAATAACCGAAGTTGGTGTCAAATAAATTTATTAAAATTTGACACTTCCAACTAAAAATTTTTTCACAATCCTAAAAATTGAAGTTATTTTCATCTAAATTTACTCAAATATAGATCCTACAACAAAAATACTCAACAAAATCCAAAATAATCGAAGTTGATTTCAAATAAATTTATTAAAATTTGACACTTCCAACTATAATTTTTTTTCACAATCCAAACAATTTGAGATATTTTCATCTAAATTTACTCAAATATGCATCCTACAACACAAATACTCAACAAAATCCACAAAAATCGAAGTTGGTCTCAAATAAATTTATTAAAATTTGACACCTCCAACTAAAATTTTTTTCACAATCTGAAAAATTGATGTTATTTTCATCTAAATTTACTCAAATATAGATCCTACAACAAAAATACTCATCAAAATCCAAAAAAATCGAAGTTGGTTTCAAATAAATTTATTAAAATTTTACACTTCCATGTAAATTTTTTTTTCACTATCCAAAAAATTGTCGTTATTTTCATCTAAATTTACTCAAATATAGATCCTACAACAAAAATACTCAACAAAATCCAAAAAAATCGAAGTTGGTTTCAAATAAATTTATTAAAATTTTACACTTCCATGTAAATTTTTTTTTCACTATCCAAAAAATTGTCGTTATTTTCATCTAAATTTACTCAAATATAGATCCTACAACAAAAATACTCAACAAAATAAAAAAAAATCGGAGTTGGTTTCAAATAAATTTATTAAAATTTGACTCTTCCAACTAAAATTTTTATCACAATCCAAAAGATTGAAGTTATTTTCATCTAAATTTACTCAAATATACATCCTACAACAAAAATACTCAACAAAATAAAAAAAATCGATGTTGGTCTCAAATAAAATTATTAAACTTTGACACTTCCAACAAATTTTTTTTTCACAATCTTAAAAATTGAAGTTATTTTCATCTAAATTTACACAAATATAGATCCTACAACAAAAATACTCAACAAAATCCAAAATAATCGAAGTTGGTTTCAAATAAATTTATTAAAATTTGACACTTCCAACTAAATTTTTTTTCGCAATCCTAAAAATTGAATTTATTTTCATCTAAATTTACTCAAATATAGATCCTACAACAAAAATACTCAACAAAATCCAAAAAAATCGGTGTTGGTTTCAAATAAATTTATTAAAATTTGACTCTTCCAACTAAAAATTTTTTCACAATCCAAAAAATTGAAGTTATTTTCATCTAAATTTACACAAATATAGATCCCACAACAAAAATACTCAACAAAATCCAAAATAATCGAAGTTGATTTCAAATAAATTTATTAAAATTTGACACTTCCAACTATATTTTTTTTTCACAATTTAAAAAATTGAAGTTATTTTCATCTAAATTTACTCAAATATACATCCTACAACAAAAATACTCAACAAAATCAAAAAAAATCGATGTTGGTCTCAATTAAATTTATTAAACTTTGACACTTCCAACTAAAAATTTTTTCACAAGCCTAAAAATTTAAGTTATTTTCATCTAAATTTACTCAAATATAGATCCTACAACAAAAATACTCAACAAATTTCAATATAATCGAAGTTGATTTCAAATAAATTTATTAAACTTTGACACTTCCAACTAAAAATTTTTTCACAATCCTAAAAATTTAAGTTATTTTCATCTAAATTTACTCAAATATAGATCCTACAACAAAAATACTCAACAAAATCCAAAATAATCGAAGTTGGTTTCAAATAAATTTATTAAAATTTGACACTTCCAACTAAAATTTTTTTCACAATCCAAAAAATTGAAGTTATTTTCATCTAAATTTACACAAATATAGATCCTACAACAAAAATACTCAACAAAATCCAAAATAATCGAAGTTGATTTCAAATAAATTTATTAAAATTTGACACTTCCACCTATAATTTATTCACAATCCAAAAAATTGAAGTTATTTTCATCTAAATTTACACAAATATAGATCCTACAACAAAAATACTCAACAAAATCCAAAATAATCGAAGTTGGTTTCAAATAAATTTATTAAAATTTGACACTTCCAACTAAATTTTTTTTCACAATCCAAAAAATTGAAGATAATTTCATCTAAATTTACTCAAATATGCATCCTACAACAAAAATACTCAACAAAATCCAAAAAAATCGAAGTTGGTCTCAAATAAATTTATTAAAATTTGACACTTCCAACTAAAAATTTTTTCACAATCCTAAAAATTGAAGTTATTTTCATCTAAATTTACTCAAATATAGATCCTACAACAAAAATACTCAACAAAATCCAAAATAATCGAAGTTGATTTCAAATAAATTTATTAAAATTTGACACTTCCAACTATAATTTTTTTTCACAATCCAAACAATTTGAGATATTTTCATCTAAATTTACTCAAATATGCATCCTACAACACAAATACTCAACAACATCCACAAAAATCGAAGTTGGTCTCAAATAAATTTATTAAAATTTGACACCTCCAACTAAAATTTTTTTCACAATCTGAAAAATTGATGTTATTTTCATCTAAATTTACTCAAATATAGATCCTACAACAAAAATACTCAACAAAATCCAAAAAAATCGAAGTTGGTTTCAAATAAATTTATTAAAATTTTACACTTCCATGTAAATTTTTTTTTCACTATCCAAAAAATTGTCGTTATTTTCATCTAAATTTACTCAAATATAGATCCTACAACAAAAATACTCAACAAAATCCAAAAAAATCGGAGTTGGTTTCAAATAAATTTATTAAAATTTGACTCTTCCAACTAAAATTTTTATCACAATCCAAAAAATTGAAGTTATTTTCATCTAAATTTACTCAAATATACATCCTACAACAAAAATACTCAACAAAATAAAAAAAATCGATGTTGGTCTCAAATAAAATTATTAAACTTTGACACTTCCAACAAATTTTTTTTTCACAATCTTAAAAATTGAAGTTATTTTCATCTAAATTTACACAAATATAGATCCTACAACAAAAATACTCAACAAAATCCAAAATAATCGAAGTTGGTTTCAAATAAATTTATTAAAATTTGACACTTCCAACTAAATTTTTTTTCGCAATCCTAAAAATTGAATTTATTTTCATCTAAATTTACTCAAATATAGATCCTACAACAAAAATACTCAACAAAATCCAAAAAAATCGGTGTTGGTTTCAAATAAATTTATTAAAATTTGACTCTTCCAACTAAAATTTTTTTCACAATCCAAAAAATTGAAGTTATTTTCATCTAAATTTACACAAATATAGATCCCACAACAAAAATACTCAACAAAATCCAAAATAATCGAAGTTGATTTCAAATAAATTTATTAAAATTTGACACTTCCAACTAATTTGTTTTTCGCAATCTTAAAAATTGAAGTTATTTTCATCTAAATTTACTCAAATATAGATCCTACAACAAAAATACTGAACAAAATCCAAAATAATCGAAGTTGGTTTCAAATAAATTTATTAAAATTTGACACTTCCAACTAAAATTTTTTTCACAATCCAAAAAATTGAAGTTATTTTCATCTAAATTTACACAAATATAGATCCTACAACAAAAATACTCAACAAAATCCAAAATAATCGAAGTTGATTTCAAATAAATTTATTAAAATTTGACACTTCCAACTATAATTTTTTTTCACAATCCAAAAAATTGAAGTTATTTTCATTTAAATTTACTCAAATATACATCCTACAACAAAAATACTCAACAAAATAAAAAAAAATCGATGTTGGTCTCAAATAAAATTATTAAATTTTGACACTTCCAACTAAAAATTTTTTCACAATCCTAAAAATTGAAGTTATTTTCATCTAAATTTACACAAATATAGATCCTACAACAAAAATACTCAACAAAATCCAAAATAATCGAAGTTGATTTCAAATAAATTTATTAAAATTTGACACTTCCACCTATAATTTATTCACAATCCAAAAAATTGAAGTTATTTTCATCTAAATTTACACAAATATAGATCCTACAACAAAAATACTCAACAAAATCCAAAATAATCGAAGTTGGTTTCAAATAAATTTATTAAAATTTGACACTTCCAACTAAATTTTTTTTCACAATCCAAAAAATTGAAGATAATTTCATCTAAATTTACTCAAATATGCATCCTACAACAAAAATACTCAACAAAATCCAAAAAAATCGAAGTTGGTCTCAAATAAATTTATTAAAATTTGACACTTCCAACTAAAATTTTTTTCACAATCCTAAAAATTGAAGTTATTTTCATCTAAATTTACTCAAATATAGATCCTACAACAAAAATACTCAACAAAATCCAAAATAATCGAAGTTGATTTCAAATAAATTTATTAAAATTTGACACTTCCAACTATAATTTTTTTTCACAATCCAAACAATTTGAGATATTTTCATCTAAATTTACTCAAATATGCATCCTACAACACAAATACTCAACAACATCCACAAAAATCGAAGTTGGTCTCAAATAAATTTATTAAAATTTGACACCTCCAACTAAAATTTTTTTCACAATCTGAAAAATTGATGTTATTTTCATCTAAATTTACTCAAATATAGATCCTACAACAAAAATACTCAACAAAATCCAAAAAAATCGAAGTTGGTTTCAAATAAATTTATTAAAATTTTACACTTCCATGTAAATTTTTTTTTCACTATCCAAAAAATTGTCGTTATTTTCATCTAAATTTACTCAAATATAGATCCTACAACAAAAATACTCAACAAAATCCAAAAAAATCGGAGTTGGTTTCAAATAAATTTATTAAAATTTGACTCTTCCAACTAAAATTTTTATCACAATCCAAAAAATTGAAGTTATTTTCATCTAAATTTACTCAAATATACATCCTACAACAAAAATACTCAACAAAATAAAAAAAATCGATGTTGGTCTCAAATAAAATTATTAAACTTTGACACTTCCAACAAATTTTTTTTTCACAATCTTAAAAATTGAAGTTATTTTCATCTAAATTTACACAAATATAGATCCTACAACAAAAATACTCAACAAAATCCAAAAAAATCGATGTTGGTCTCAATTAAATTTATTAAAATTTGACACTTCCAACTAATTTGTTTTTCGCAATCTTAAAAATTGAAGTTATTTTCATCTAAATTTACTCAAATATAGATCCTACAACAAAAATACTCAACAAAATCCAAAATAATCGAAGTTGGTTTCAAATAAATTTATTAAAATTTGACACTTCCAACTAAAATTTTTTTCACAATCCAAAAAATTGTCGTTATTTTCATCTAAATTTACTCAAATATAGATCCTACAACAAAAATACTCTACAAAATCCAAAATAATCGAAGTTGATTTCAAATAAATTTATTAAAATTTGACACTTCCACCTATAATTTATTCACAATCCAAAAAATTGAAGTTATTTTCATCTAAATTTACACAAATATAGATCCTACAACAAAAATACTCAACAAAATCTAAAATAATCGAAGTTGGTTTCAAATAAATTTATTAAAATTTGACACTTCCAACTAAATTTTTTTTCACAATCCAAAAAATTGAAGATAATTTCATCTAAATTTACTCAAATATGCATCCTACAACAAAAATACTCAACAAAATCCAAAAAAATCGAAGTTGGTCTCAAATAAATTTATTAAAATTTGACACTTCCAACTAAATTTTTTTTCACAATCCAAAAAATTGAAGTTATTTTCATCTAAATTTACACAAATATAGATCCCACAACAAAAATACTCAACAAAATCCA
Organism: Andrena praecox; assembly: GCA_963932275.1. Lineage (NCBI taxonomy): Eukaryota > Metazoa > Arthropoda > Insecta > Hymenoptera > Andrenidae > Andrena > Andrena praecox. Next base: position 2,300,278 of record CAWVQO010000396.1, on the reverse strand, counting down.
AAATAATCGAAGTTGATTTCAAATAAATTTATTAAAATTTGACACTTCCAACTAATTTGTTTTTCGCAATCTTAAAAATTGAAGTTATTTTCATCTAAATTTACTCAAATATAGATCCTACAACAAAAATACTCAACAAAATCCAAAATAATCGAAGTTGATTTCAAATAAATTTATTAAAATTTGACACTTCCAACTATAATTTTTTTTCACAATCCAAACAATTTGAGATATTTTCATCTAAATTTACTCAAATATGCATCCTACAACACAAATACTCAACAAAATCCACAAAAATCGAAGTTGGTCTCAAATAAATTTATTAAAATTTGACACCTCCAACTAAAATTTTTTTCACAATCTGAAAAATTGATGTTATTTTCATCTAAATTTACTCAAATATAGATCCTACAACAAAAATACTCAACAAAATCCAAAAAAATCGAAGTTGGTTTCAAATAAATTTATTAAAATTTTACACTTCCATGTAAATTTTTTTTTCACTATCCAAAAAATTGTCGTTATTTTCATCTAAATTTACTCAAATATAGATCCTACAACAAAAATACTCAACAAAATCCAAAAAAATCGGAGTTGGTTTCAAATAAATTTATTAAAATTTGACTCTTCCAACTAAAATTTTTATCACAATCCAAAAAATTGAAGTTATTTTCATCTAAATTTACTCAAATATACATCCTACAACAAAAATACTCAACAAAATAAAAAAAATCGATGTTGGTCTCAAATAAAATTATTAAACTTTGACACTTCCAACAAATTTTTTTTTCACAATCTTAAAAATTGAAGTTATTTTCATCTAAATTTACACAAATATAGATCCTACAACAAAAATACTCAACAAAATCCAAAATAATCGAAGTTGGTTTCAAATAAATTTATTAAAATTTGACACTTCCAACTAAATTTTTTTTCGCAATCCTAAAAATTGAATTTATTTTCATCTAAATTTACTCAAATATAGATCCTACAACAAAAATACTCAACAAAATCCAAAAAAATCGGTGTTGGTTTCAAATAAATTTATTAAAATTTGACTCTTCCAACTAAAATTTTTTTCACAATCCAAAAAATTGAAGTTATTTTCATCTAAATTTACACAAATATAGATCCCACAACAAAAATACTCAACAAAATCCAAAATAATCGAAGTTGATTTCAAATAAATTTATTAAAATTTGACACTTCCAACTAATTTGTTTTTCGCAATCTTAAAAATTGAAGTTATTTTCATCTAAATTTACTCAAATATAGATCCTACAACAAAAATACTCAACAAAATCCAAAATAATCGAAGTTGGTTTCAAATAAATTTATTAAAATTTGACACTTCCAACTAAAATTTTTTTCACAATCCAAAAAATTGAAGTTATTTTCATCTAAATTTACACAAATATAGATCCTACAACAAAAATACTCAACAAAATCCAAAATAATCGAAGTTGATTTCAAATAAATTTATTAAAATTTGACACTTCCAACTATAATTTTTTTTCACAATCCAAAAAATTGAAGTTATTTTCATTTAAATTTACTCAAATATACATCCTACAACAAAAATACTCAACAAAATAAAAAAAAATCGATGTTGGTCTCAAATAAAATTATTAAATTTTGACACTTCCAACTAAAAATTTTTTCACAATCCTAAAAATTGAAGTTATTTTCATCTAAATTTACACAAATATAGATCCTACAACAAAAATACTCAACAAAATCCAAAATAATCGAAGTTGATTTCAAATAAATTTATTAAAATTTGACACTTCCACCTATAATTTATTCACAATCCAAAAAATTGAAGTTATTTTCATCTAAATTTACACAAATATAGATCCTACAACAAAAATACTCAACAAAATCCAAAATAATCGAAGTTGGTTTCAAATAAATTTATTAAAATTTGACACTTCCAACTAAATTTTTTTTCACAATCCAAAAAATTGAAGATAATTTCATCTAAATTTACTCAAATATGCATCCTACAACAAAAATACTCAACAAAATCCAAAAAAATCGAAGTTGGTCTCAAATAAATTTATTAAAATTTGACACTTCCAACTAAAATTTTTTTCACAATCCTAAAAATTGAAGTTATTTTCATCTAAATTTACTCAAATATAGATCCTACAACAAAAATACTCAACAAAATCCAAAATAATCGAAGTTGATTTCAAATAAATTTATTAAAATTTGACACTTCCAACTATAATTTTTTTTCACAATCCAAACAATTTGAGATATTTTCATCTAAATTTACTCAAATATGCATCCTACAACACAAATACTCAACAACATCCACAAAAATCGAAGTTGGTCTCAAATAAATTTATTAAAATTTGACACCTCCAACTAAAATTTTTTTCACAATCTGAAAAATTGATGTTATTTTCATCTAAATTTACTCAAATATAGATCCTACAACAAAAATACTCAACAAAATCCAAAAAAATCGAAGTTGGTTTCAAATAAATTTATTAAAATTTTACACTTCCATGTAAATTTTTTTTTCACTATCCAAAAAATTGTCGTTATTTTCATCTAAATTTACTCAAATATAGATCCTACAACAAAAATACTCAACAAAATCCAAAAAAATCGGAGTTGGTTTCAAATAAATTTATTAAAATTTGACTCTTCCAACTAAAATTTTTATCACAATCCAAAAAATTGAAGTTATTTTCATCTAAATTTACTCAAATATACATCCTACAACAAAAATACTCAACAAAATAAAAAAAATCGATGTTGGTCTCAAATAAAATTATTAAACTTTGACACTTCCAACAAATTTTTTTTTCACAATCTTAAAAATTGAAGTTATTTTCATCTAAATTTACACAAATATAGATCCTACAACAAAAATACTCAACAAAATCCAAAAAAATCGATGTTGGTCTCAATTAAATTTATTAAAATTTGACACTTCCAACTAATTTGTTTTTCGCAATCTTAAAAATTGAAGTTATTTTCATCTAAATTTACTCAAATATAGATCCTACAACAAAAATACTCAACAAAATCCAAAATAATCGAAGTTGGTTTCAAATAAATTTATTAAAATTTGACACTTCCAACTAAAATTTTTTTCACAATCCAAAAAATTGTCGTTATTTTCATCTAAATTTACTCAAATATAGATCCTACAACAAAAATACTCTACAAAATCCAAAATAATCGAAGTTGATTTCAAATAAATTTATTAAAATTTGACACTTCCACCTATAATTTATTCACAATCCAAAAAATTGAAGTTATTTTCATCTAAATTTACACAAATATAGATCCTACAACAAAAATACTCAACAAAATCTAAAATAATCGAAGTTGGTTTCAAATAAATTTATTAAAATTTGACACTTCCAACTAAATTTTTTTTCACAATCCAAAAAATTGAAGATAATTTCATCTAAATTTACTCAAATATGCATCCTACAACAAAAATACTCAACAAAATCCAAAAAAATCGAAGTTGGTCTCAAATAAATTTATTAAAATTTGACACTTCCAACTAAATTTTTTTTCACAATCCAAAAAATTGAAGATAATTTCATCTAAATTTACTCAAATATGCATCCTACAACAAAAATACTCAACAAAATCCAAAAAAATCGAAGTTGGTCTCAAATAAATTTATTAAAATTTGACACTTCCAACTAAAAATTTTTTCACAATCCTAAAAATTGAAGTTATTTTCATCTAAATTTACTCAAATATAGATCCTACAACAAAAATACTCAACAAAATCCAAAATAATCGAAGTTGATTTCAAATAAATTTATTAAAATTTGACACTTCCAACTATAATTTTTTTTCACAATCCAAACAATTTGAGATATTTTCATCTAAATTTACTCAAATATGCATCCTACAACACAAATACTCAACAAAATCCACAAAAATCGAAGTTGGTCTCAAATAAATTTATTAAAATTTGACACCTCCAACTAAAATTTTTTTCACAATCTGAAAAATTGATGTTATTTTCATCTAAATTTACTCAAATATAGATCCTACAACAAAAATACTCAACAAAATCCAAAAAAATCGAAGTTGGTTTCAAATAAATTTATTAAAATTTTACACTTCCATGTAAATTTTTTTTTCACTATCCAAAAAATTGTCGTTATTTTCATCTAAATTTACTCAAATATAGATCCTACAACAAAAATACTCAACAAAATCCAAAAAAATCGGAGTTGGTTTCAAATAAATTTATTAAAATTTGACTCTTCCAACTAAAATTTTTATCACAATCCAAAAAATTGAAGTTATTTTCATCTAAATTTACTCAAATATACATCCTACAACAAAAATACTCAACAAAATAAAAAAAATCGATGTTGGTCTCAAATAAAATTATTAAACTTTGACACTTCCAACTATATTTTTTTTTCACAATCCAAAAAATTGAAGTTATTTTCATCTAAATTTACTCAAATATACATCCTACAACAAAAATACTCAACAAAATAAAAAAAACTCGATGTTGGTCTCAATTAAATTTATTAAACTTTGACACTTCCAACTAAAAATTTTTTCACAATCCTAAAAATTTAAGTTATTTTCATCTAAATTTACTCAAATATAGATCCTACAACAAAAATACTCAACAAATTTCAATATAATCGAAGTTGATTTCAAATAAATTTATTAAAATTTGACACTTCCAACTAATTTGTTTTTCGCAATCTTAAAAATTGAAGTTATTTTCATCTAAATTTACTCAAATATAGATCCTACAACAAAAATACTCTACAAAATCCAAAATAACCGAAGTTGATTTCAAATAAATTTATTAAAATTTGACACTTCCACCTATAATTTATTCACAATCCAAAAAATTGAAGTTATTTTCATCTAAATTTACACAAATATAGATCCTACAACAAAAATACTCAACAAAATCCAAAATAATCGAAGTTGGTTTCAAATAAATTTATTAAAATTTGACACTTCCAACTAAATTTTTTTTCACAATCCAAAAAATTGAAGATAATTTCATCTAAATTTACTCAAATATGCATCCTACAACAAAAATACTCAACAAAATCCAAAAAAATCGAAGTTGGTGTCAAATAAATTTATTAAAATTTGACACTTCCAACTAAAAATTTTTTCACAATCCTAAAAATTGAAGTTATTTTCATCTAAATTTACTCAAATATAGATCCTACAACAAAAATACTCAACAAAATCCAAAATAATCGAAGTTGATTTCAAATAAATTTATTAAAATTTGACACTTCCAACTATAATTTTTTTTCACAATCCAAACAATTTGAGATATTTTCATCTAAATTTACTCAAATATGCATCCTACAACACAAATACTCAACAAAATCCACAAAAATCGAAGTTGGTCTCAAATAAATTTATTAAAATTTGACACCTCCAACTAAAATTTTTTTCACAATCTGAAAAATTGATGTTATTTTCATCTAAATTTACTCAAATATAGATCCTACAACAAAAATACTCAACAAAATCCAAAAAAATCGAAGTTGGTTTCAAATAAATTTATTAAAATTTTACACTTCCATGTAAATTTTTTTTTCACTATCCAAAAAATTGTCGTTATTTTCATCTAAATTTACTCAAATATAGATCCTACAACAAAAATACTCAACAAAATCCAAAAAAATCGAAGTTGGTTTCAAATAAATTTATTAAAATTTTACACTTCCATGTAAATTTTTTTTTCACTATCCAAAAAATTGTCGTTATTTTCATCTAAATTTACTCAAATATAGATCCTACAACAAAAATACTCAACAAAATAAAAAAAAATCGGAGTTGGTTTCAAATAAATTTATTAAAATTTGACTCTTCCAACTAAAATTTTTATCACAATCCAAAAGATTGAAGTTATTTTCATCTAAATTTACTCAAATATACATCCTACAACAAAAATACTCAACAAAATAAAAAAAATCGATGTTGGTCTCAAATAAAATTATTAAACTTTGACACCTCCAACAAATTTTTTTTTCACAATCTTAAAAATTGAAGTTATTTTCATCTAAATTTACACAAATATAGATCCTACAACAAAAATACTCAACAAAATCCAAAATAATCGAAGTTGGTTTCAAATAAATTTATTAAAATTTGACACTTCCAACTAAATTTTTTTTCGCAATCCTAAAAATTGAATTTATTTTCATCTAAATTTACTCAAATATAGATCCTACAACAAAAATACTCAACAAAATCCAAAAAAATCGGCGTTGGTTTCAAATAAATTTATTAAAATTTGACTCTTCCAACTAAAAATTTTTTCACAATCCAAAAAATTGAAGTTATTTTCATCTAAATTTACACAAATATAGATCCCACAACAAAAATACTCAACAAAATCCAAAATAATCGAAGTTGATTTCAAATAAATTTATTAAAATTTGACACTTCCAACTATATTTTTTTTTCACAATTTAAAAAATTGAAGTTATTTTCATCTAAATTTACTCAAATATACATCCTACAACAAAAATACTCAACAAAATCAAAAAAAATCGATGTTGGTCTCAATTAAATTTATTAAACTTTGACACTTCCAACTAAAAATTTTTTCACAAGCCTAAAAATTTAAGTTATTTTCATCTAAATTTACTCAAATATAGATCCTACAACAAAAATACTCAACAAATTTCAATATAATCGAAGTTGATTTCAAATAAATTTATTAAAATTTGACACTTCCAACTAATTTGTTTTTCGCAATCTTAAAAATTGAAGTTATTTTCATCTAAATTTACTCAAATATAGATCCTACAACAAAAATACTCTACAAAATCCAAAATAATCGAAGTTGATTTCAAATAAATTTATTAAAATTTGACACTTCCACCTATAATTTATTCACAATCCAAAAAATTGAAGTTATTTTCATCTAAATTTACACAAATATAGATCCTACAACAAAAATACTCAACAAAATCCAAAATAATCGAAGTTGGTTTCAAATAAATTTATTAAAATTTGACACTTCCAACTAAATTTTTTTTCACAATCCAAAAAATTGAAGATAATTTCATCTAAATTTACTCAAATATGCATCCTACAACAAAAATACTCAACAAAATCCAAAATAATCGAAGTTGATTTCAAATAAATTTATTAAAATTTGACACTTCCAACTATATTTTTTTTTCACAATCCAAAAAATTGAAGTTATTTTCATCTAAATTTACTCAAATATACATCCTACAACAAAAATACTCAATAAAATCCAAAAAAATCGATGTTGGTCTCAATTAAATTTATTAAACTTTGACACTTCCAACTAAAAATTTTTTCACAATCCTAAAAATTTAAGTTATTTTCATCTAAATTTACTCAAATATAGATCCTACAACAAAAATACTCAACAAATTCCAATATAATCGAAGTTGATTTCAAATAAATTTATTAAAATTTGACACTTCCAACTAATTTGTTTTTCGCAATCTTAAAAATTGAAGTTATTTTCATCTAAATTTACTCAAATATAGATCCTACAACAAAAATACTCAACAAAATCCAAAATAATCGAAGTTGGTTTCAAATAAATTTATTAAAATTTGACACTTCCAACTAAATTTTTTTTCACAATCCAAAAAATTTGAGATATTTTCATCTAAATTTACTCAAATATGCATCCTACAACACAAATACTCAACAAAATCCACAAAAATCGAAGTTGGTCTCAAATAAATTTATTAAAATTTGACACCTCCAACTAAAATTTTTTTCACAATCTGAAAAATTGATGTTATTTTCATCTAAATTTACTCAAATATAGATCCTACAACAAAAATACTCAACAAAATCCAAAAAAATCGGAGTTGGTTTCAAATAAATTTATTAAAATTTGACTCTTCCAACTAAAATTTTTATCACAATCCAAAGAATTGAAGTTATTTTCATCTAAATTTACTCAAATATACATCCTACAACAAAAATACTCAACAAAATAAAAAAAATCGATGTTGGTCTCAAATAAAATTATTAAACTTTGACACTTCCAACAAATTTTTTTTTCACAATCTTAAAAATTGAAGTTATTTTCATCTAAATTTACACAAATATAGATCCTACAACAAAAATACTCAACAAAATCCAAAAAAATCGGTGTTGGTTTCAAATAAATTTATTAAAATTTGACTCTTCCAACTAAAATTTTTTTCACAATCCAAAAAATTGAAGTTATTTTCATCTAAATTTACACAAATATAGATCCCACAACAAAAATACTCAACAAAATCCAAAATAATCGAAGTTGATTTCAAATAAATTTATTAAAATTTGACACTTCCAACTATATTTTTTTTTCACAATCCAAAAAATTGAAGTTATTTTCATCTAAATTTACTCAAATATACATACTACAACAAAAATACTCAACAAAATCCAAAAAAATCGATGTTGGTCTCAATTAAATTTATTAAACTTTGACACTTCCAACTAAAAATTTTTTCACAATCCTAAAAATTTAAGTTATTTTCATCTAAATTTACTCAAATATAGATCCTACAACAAAAATACTCAACAAAATCCAAAAAAATCGAAGTTGGTTTCAAATAAATTTATTAAAATTTTACACTTCCATGTAAATTTTTTTTTCACTATCCAAAAAATTGTCGTTATTTTCATCTAAATTTACTCAAATATAGATCCTACAACAAAAATACTCAACAAAATAAAAAAAAATCGGAGTTGGTTTCAAATAAATTTATTAAAATTTGACTCTTCCAACTAAAATTTTTATCACAATCCAAAAGATTGAAGTTATTTTCATCTAAATTTACTCAAATATACATCCTACAACAAAAATACTCAACAAAATAAAAAAAATCGATGTTGGTCTCAAATAAAATTATTAAACTTTGACACCTCCAACAAATTTTTTTTTCACAATCTTAAAAATTGAAGTTATTTTCATCTAAATTTACACAAATATAGATCCTACAACAAAAATACTCAACAAAATCCAAAATAATCGAAGTTGGTTTCAAATAAATTTATTAAAATTTGACACTTCCAACTAAATTTTTTTTCGCAATCCTAAAAATTGAATTTATTTTCATCTAAATTTACTCAAATATAGATCCTACAACAAAAATACTCAACAAAATCCAAAAAAATCGGCGTTGGTTTCAAATAAATTTATTAAAATTTGACTCTTCCAACTAAAAATTTTTTCACAATCCAAAAAATTGAAGTTATTTTCATCTAAATTTACACAAATATAGATCCCACAACAAAAATACTCAACAAAATCCAAAATAATCGAAGTTGATTTCAAATAAATTTATTAAAATTTGACACTTCCAACTATATTTTTTTTTCACAATTTAAAAAATTGAAGTTATTTTCATCTAAATTTACTCAAATATACATCCTACAACAAAAATACTCAACAAAATCAAAAAAAATCGATGTTGGTCTCAATTAAATTTATTAAACTTTGACACTTCCAACTAAAAATTTTTTCACAAGCCTAAAAATTTAAGTTATTTTCATCTAAATTTACTCAAATATAGATCCTACAACAAAAATACTCAACAAATTTCAATATAATCGAAGTTGATTTCAAATAAATTTATTAAAATTTGACACTTCCAACTAATTTGTTTTTCGCAATCTTAAAAATTGAAGTTATTTTCATCTAAATTTACTCAAATATAGATCCTACAACAAAAATACTCTACAAAATCCAAAATAATCGAAGTTGATTTCAAATAAATTTATTAAAATTTGACACTTCCACCTATAATTTATTCACAATCCAAAAAATTGAAGTTATTTTCATCTAAATTTACACAAATATAGATCCTACAACAAAAATACTCAACAAAATCCAAAATAATCGAAGTTGGTTTCAAATAAATTTATTAAAATTTGACACTTCCAACTAAATTTTTTTTCACAATCCAAAAAATTGAAGATAATTTCATCTAAATTTACTCAAATATGCATCCTACAACAAAAATACTCAACAAAATCCAAAATAATCGAAGTTGATTTCAAATAAATTTATTAAAATTTGACACTTCCAACTATATTTTTTTTTCACAATCCAAAAAATTGAAGTTATTTTCATCTAAATTTACTCAAATATACATCCTACAACAAAAATACTCAATAAAATCCAAAAAAATCGATGTTGGTCTCAATTAAATTTATTAAACTTTGACACTTCCAACTAAAAATTTTTTCACAATCCTAAAAATTTAAGTTATTTTCATCTAAATTTACTCAAATATAGATCCTACAACAAAAATACTCAACAAATTCCAATATAATCGAAGTTGATTTCAAATAAATTTATTAAAATTTGACACTTCCAACTAATTTGTTTTTCGCAATCTTAAAAATTGAAGTTATTTTCATCTAAATTTACTCAAATATAGATCCTACAACAAAAATACTCAACAAAATCCAAAATAATCGAAGTTGGTTTCAAATAAATTTATTAAAATTTGACACTTCCAACTAAATTTTTTTTCACAATCCAAAAAATTTGAGATATTTTCATCTAAATTTACTCAAATATGCATCCTACAACACAAATACTCAACAAAATCCACAAAAATCGAAGTTGGTCTCAAATAAATTTATTAAAATTTGACACCTCCAACTAAAATTTTTTTCACAATCTGAAAAATTGATGTTATTTTCATCTAAATTTACTCAAATATAGATCCTACAACAAAAATACTCAACAAAATCCAAAAAAATCGGAGTTGGTTTCAAATAAATTTATTAAAATTTGACTCTTCCAACTAAAATTTTTATCACAATCCAAAGAATTGAAGTTATTTTCATCTAAATTTACTCAAATATACATCCTACAACAAAAATACTCAACAAAATAAAAAAAATCGATGTTGGTCTCAAATAAAATTATTAAACTTTGACACTTCCAACAAATTTTTTTTTCACAATCTTAAAAATTGAAGTTATTTTCATCTAAATTTACACAAATATAGATCCTACAACAAAAATACTCAACAAAATCCAAAAAAATCGGTGTTGGTTTCAAATAAATTTATTAAAATTTGACTCTTCCAACTAAAATTTTTTTCACAATCCAAAAAATTGAAGTTATTTTCATCTAAATTTACACAAATATAGATCCCACAACAAAAATACTCAACAAAATCCAAAATAATCGAAGTTGATTTCAAATAAATTTATTAAAATTTGACACTTCCAACTATATTTTTTTTTCACAATCCAAAAAATTGAAGTTATTTTCATCTAAATTTACTCAAATATACATCCTACAACAAAAATACTCAACAAAATCCAAAAAAATCGATGTTGGTCTCAATTAAATTTATTAAACTTTGACACTTCCAACTAAAAATTTTTTCACAATCCTAAAAATTTAAGTTATTTTCATCTAAATTTACTCAAATATAGATCCTACAACAAAAATACTCAACAAATTCCAATATAATCGAAGTTGATTTCAAATAAATTTATTAAAATTTGACACTTCCACCTATAATTTATTCACAATCAAAAAAATTGAAGTTATTTTCATCTAAATTTACACAAATATAGATCCTACAACAAAAATACTCAACAAAATCCAAAATAATCGAAGTTGGTTTCAAATAAATTTATTAAAATTTGACACTTCCAACTAAATTTTTTTTCACAATCCAAAAAATTGAAGATAATTTCATCTAAATTTACTCAAATATGCATCCTACAACAAAAATACTCAACAAAATCCAAAAAAATCGAAGTTGGTCTCAAATAAATTTATTAAAATTTGACACTTCCAACTAAAAATTTTTTCACAATCCTAAAAATTGAAGTTATTTTCATCTAAATTTACTCAAATATAGATCCTACAACAAAAATACTCAACAAAATCCAAAATAATCGAAGTTGATTTCAAATAAATTTATTAAAATTTGACACTTCCAACTATAATTTTTTTTCACAATCCAAACAATTTGAGATATTTTCATCTAAATTTACTCAAATATGCATCCTACAACACAAATACTCAACAAAATTCACAAAAATCGAAGTTGGTCTCAAATAAATTTATTAAAATTTGACACCTCCAACTAAAATTTTTTTCACAATCTGAAAAATTGATGTTATTTTCATCTAAATTTACTCAAATATAGATCCTACAACAAAAATACTCTACAAAATCCAAAATAATCGAAGTTGATTTCAAATAAATTTATTAAAATTTGACACTTCCACCTATAATTTATTCACAATCCAAAAAATTGAAGTTATTTTCATCTAAATTTACACAAATATAGATCCTACAACAAAAATACTCAACAAAATCCAAAATAATCGAAGTTGGTTTCAAATAAATTTATTAAAATTTGACACTTCCAACTAAATTTTTTTTCACAATCCAAAAAATTTGAGATATTTTCATCTAAATTTACTCAAATATGCATCCTACAACACAAATACTCAACAAAATCCACAAAAATCGAAGTTGGTCTCAAATAAATTTATTAAAATTTGACACCTCCAACTAAAATTTTTTTCACAATCTGAAAAATTGATGTTATTTTCATCTAAATTTACTCAAATATAGATCCTACAACAAAAATACTCAACAAAATCCAAAAAAATCGGAGTTGGTTTCAAATAAATTTATTAAAATTTGACTCTTCCAACTAAAATTTTTTATCACAATCCAAAGAATTGAAGTTATTTTCATCTAAATTTAATCAAATATACATCCTACAACAAAAATACTCAACAAAATAAAAAAAATCGATGTTGGTCTCAAATAAAATTATTAAACTTTGACACTTCCAACAAATTTTTTTTTCACAATCTTAAAAATTGAAGTTATTTTCATCTAAATTTACACAAATATAGATCCTACAACAAAAATACTCAACAAAATCCAAAATAATCGAAGTTGGTTTCAAATAAATTTATTAAAATTTGACACTTCCAACTAAATTTTTATTCGCAATCCTAAAAATTGAATTTATTTTCATCTAAATTTACTCAAATATAGATCCTACAACAAAAATACTCAACAAAATCCAAAAAAATCGGTGTTGGTTTCAAATAAATTTATTAAAATTTGACTCTTCCAACTAAAATTTTTTTCACAATCCAAAAAATTGAAGTTATTTTCATCTAAATTTACACAAATATAGATCCCACAACAAAAATACTCAACAAAATCCAAAATAATCGAAGTTGATTTCAAATAAATTTATTAAAATTTGACACTTCCAACTATATTTTTTTTTCACAATCCAAAAAATTGAAGTTATTTTCATCTAAATTTACTCAAATATACATCCTACAACAAAAATACTCAACAAAATCCAAAAAAATCGATGTTGGTCTCAATTAAATTTATTAAACTTTGACACTTCCAACTAAAAATTTTTTCACAATCCTAAAAATTTAAGTTATTTTCATCTAAATTTACTCAAATATAGATCCTACAACAAAAATACTCAACAAATTTCAATATAATCGAAGTTAATTTCAAATAAATTTATTAAAATTTGACACTTCCAACTAATTTGTTTTTCGCAATCTTAAAAATTGAAGTTATTTTCATCTAAATTTACTCAAATATAGATCCTACAACAAAAATACTCAACAAAATCCAAAATAATCGAAGTTGGTTTCAAATAAATTTATTAAAATTTGACACTTCCAACTATATTTTTTTTTCACAATCCTAAAAATTGAAGTTATTTTCATTTAAATTTACTCAAATATACATCCTACAACAAAAATACTCAACAAAATAAAAAAAAATCGATGTTGGTCTCAAATAAAATTATTAAATTTTGACACTTCCAACTAAAAATTTTTTCACAATCCTAAAAATTGAAGTTATTTTCATCTAAATTTACACAAATATAGATCCTACAATCAAAATACTCAACAAAATCCAAAATAATCGAAGTTGGTTTCAAATAAATTTATTAAAATTTGACACTTCCAACTAAATTTTTTTTCACAATCCAAAAAATTGAAGATAATTTCATCTAAATTTACTCAAATATGCATCCTACAACAAAAATACTCAACAAAATCCAAAAAAATCGAAGTTGGTCTCAAATAAATTTATTAAAATTTGACACTTCCAACTAAAAATTTTTTCACAATCCTAAAAATTGAAGTTATTTTCATCTAAATTTACTCAAATATAGATCCTACAACAAAAATACTCAACAAAATCCAAAATAATCGAAGTTGATTTCAAATAAATTTATTAAAATTTGACACTTCCAACTATAATTGTTTTTCACAATCCAAACAATTTGAGATATTTTCATCTAAATTTACTCAAATATGCATCCTACAACAAAAATACTCAACAAAATCCAAAAAAATCGAAGTTGGTCTCATATAAATTTATTAAAATTTGACACTTCCAACTAAAAATTTTTTCACAATCCTAAAAATTGAAGTTATTTTCATCTAAATTTACTCAAATATAGATCTTACAACAAAAATACTCAACAAAATCCAAAATAATCGAAGTTGATTTCAAATAAATTTATTAAAATTTTACACTTCCATGTAAATTTTTTTTTCACTATCCAAAAAATTGTCGTTATTTTCATCTAAATTTACTCAAATATAGATCCTACAATAAAAATACTCAACAAAATCCAAAAAAATCGGTGTTGGTTTCAAATAAATTTATTAAAATTTGACTCTTCCAACTAAAATTTTTTTCACAATCCAAAAAATTGAAGTTATTTTCATCTAAATTAACACAAATATAGATCCCACAACAAAAATACTCAACAAAATCCAAAATAATCGAAGTTGATTTCAAATAAATTTATTAAAATTTGACACTTCCAACTAATTTGTTTTTCGCAATCTTAAAAATTGAAGTTATTTTCATCTAAATTTACTCAAATATAGATCCTACAACAAAAATACTCAACAAAATCCAAAATAATCGAAGTTGATTTCAAATAAATTTATTAAAATTTGACACTTCCAACTAAATTTTTTTTCACAATCCAAAAAATGGAAGTTATTATCATCTAAATTTACTCAAATATAGATCCTACAACAAAAATACTCTACAAAATCCAAAATAATCGAAGTTGATTTCAAATAAATTTATTAAAATTTGACACTTCCAACTATAATTGTTTTCACAATCCAAATAATTGAAGTTATTTTCATCTAAATTTACACAAATATAGATCCTACAACAAAAATATTCAACACAATTCCAAAATAATTGAAGTAGATTTCAAATAAATTTATTAAAATAACACTTCCAACTAAATTTTTTTTGGCAATCCTAAAAATTGAATATATTTCCATCTAAATTTACTCAAATATAGATCCTACAACAAAAATACTCTACAAAATCCAAAATAATCGAAGTTGATTTCAAATAAATTTATTAAAATTTGACACTTCCAACTATAATTTTTTTTCACAATCCAAACAATTTGAGATATTTTAATCTAAATTTACTCAAATATGCATCCTACAACACAAATACTCAACAAAATCCACAAAAATCGAAGTTGGTCTCAAATAAATTTATTAAAATTTGACACCTCCAACTAAAATTTTTTTCACAATCTGAAAAATTGATGTTATTTTCATCTAAATTTACTCAAATATAGATCCTACAACAAAAATACTCAACAAAATCCAAAAAAATCGAAGTTGGTTTCAAATAAATTTATTAAAATTTTACACTTCCATGTAAATTTTTTTTTCACTATCCAAAAAATTGTCGTTATTTTCATCTAAATTTACTCAAATATAGATCCTACAATAAAAATACTCAACAAAATCCAAAAAAATCGGTGTTGGTTTCAAATAAATTTATTAAAATTTGACTCTTCCAACTAAAATTTTTTTCACAATCCAAAAAATTGAAGTTATTTTCATCTAAATTTACACAAATATAGATCCCACAACAAAAATACTCAACAAAATCCAAAATAATCGAAGTTGATTTCAAATAAATTTATTAAAATTTGACACTTCCAACTAAAATTTTTTTCACAATCCAAAAAATTGTCGTTATTTTCATCTAAATTTACTCAAATATAGATCCTACAACAAAAATACTCTACAAAATCCAAAATAATCGAAGTTGATTTCAAATAAATTTATTAAAATTTGACACTTCCACCTATAATTAATTCACAATCCAAAAAATTGAAGTTATATTCATCTAAATTTGCACAAATATAGATCCTACAACAAAAATACTCAACAAAATCCAAAATAATCGAAGTTGGTTTCAAATAAATTTATTAAAATTTGACACTTCCAACTAAATTTTTTTTCACAATCCAAAAAATTGAAGATAATTTCATCTAAATTTACTCAAATATGCATCCTACAACAAAAATACTCAACAAAATCCAAAAAAATCGAAGTTGGTCTGATATAAATTTATTAAAATTTGACACTTCCAACTAAAAATTTTTTCACAATCCTAAAAATTGAAGTTATTTTCATCTAAATTTACTCAAATATAGATCTTACAACAAAAATACTCAACAAAATCCAAAATAATCGAAGTTGATTTCAAATAAATTTATTAAAATTTGACACTTCCAACTATAATTTTTTTTCACAATCCAAACAATTTGAGATATTTTCATCTAAATTTACTCAAATATGCATCCTACAACACAAATACTCAACAAAATCCACAAAAATCGAAGTTGGTCTGAAATAAATTTATTAAAATTTGACACCTCCAACTAAAAATTTTTTCACAATCTGAAAAATTGATGTTATTTTCATCTAAATTTACTCAAATATAGATCCTACAACAAAAATACTCTACAAAATCCAAAATAATCGAAGTTGATTTCAAATAAATTTATTAAAATTTGACACTTCCACCTATAATTTATTCACAATCCAAAAAATTGAAGTTATTTTCATCTAAATTTACACAAATATAGATCCTACAACAAAAATACTCAACAAAATCCAAAATAATCGAAGTTGGTTTCAAATAAATTTATTAAAATTTGACACTTCCAACTAAATTTTTTTTCACAATCCAAAAAATTTGAGATATTTTCATCTAAATTTACTCAAATATGCATCCTACAACACAAATACTCAACAAAATCCACAAAAATCAAAGTTGGTCTCAAATAAATTTATTAAAATTTGACACCTCCAACTAAATTTTTTTTCACAATCTGAAAAATTGATGTTATTTTCATCTAAATTTACTCAAATATAGATCCTACAACAAAAATACTCAACAAAATCCAAAAAAATCGGAGTTGGTTTCAAATAAATTTATTAAAATTTGACTCTTCCAACTAAAATTTTTATCACAATCCAAAGAATTGAAGTTATTTTCATCTAAATTTAATCAAATATACATCCTACAACAAAAATACTCAACAAAATAAAAAAAATCGATGTTGGTCTCAAATAAAATTATTAAACTTTGACACTTCCAACAAATTTTTTTTTCACAATCTTAAAAATTGAAGTTATTTTCATCTAAATTTACACAAATATAGATCCTACAACAAAAATACTCAACAAAATCCAAAATAATCGAAGTTGGTTTCAAATAAATTTATTAAAATTTGACACTTCCAACTAAATTTTTTTTCGCAATCCTAAAAATTGAATTTATTTTCATCTAAATTTACTCAAATATAGATCCTACAACAAAAATACTCAACAAAATCCAAAAAAATCGGTGTTGGTTTCAAATAAATTTATTAAAATTTGACTCTTCCAACTAAAATTTTTTTCACAATCCAAAAAATTGAAGTTATTTTCATCTAAATTTACACAAATATAGATCCCACAACAAAAATACTCAACAAAATCCAAAATAATCGAAGTTGATTTCAAATAAATTTATTAAAATTTGACACTTCCAACTATATTTTTTTTTCACAATCCAAAAAATTGAAGTTATTTTCATCTAAATTTACTCAAATATACATCCTACAACAAAAATACTCAACAAAATCCAAAAAAATCGATGTTGGTCTCAATTAAATTTATTAAACTTTGACACTTCCAACTAAAAATTTTTTCACAATCCTAAAAATTTAAGTTATTTTCATCTAAATTTACTCAAATATAGATCCTACAACAAAAATACTCAACAAATTTCAATATAATCGAAGTTAATTTCAAATAAATTTATTAAAATTTGACACTTCCAACTAATTTGTTTTTCGCAATCTTAAAAATTGAAGTTATTTTCATCTAAATTTACTCAAATATAGATCCTACAACAAAAATACTCAACAAAATCCAAAATAATCGAAGTTGGTTTCAAATAAATTTATTAAAATTTGACACTTCCAACTATATTTTTTTTTCACAATCCTAAAAATTGAAGTTATTTTCATTTAAATTTACTCAAATATACATCCTACAACAAAAATACTCAACAAAATAAAAAAAAATCGATGTTGGTCTCAAATAAAATTATTAAATTTTGACACTTCCAACTAAAAATTTTTTCACAATCCTAAAAATTGAAGTTATTTTCATCTAAATTTACACAAATATAGATCCTACAATCAAAATACTCAACAAAATCCAAAATAATCGAAGTTGGTTTCAAATAAATTTATTAAAATTTGACACTTCCAACTAAATTTTTTTTCACAATCCAAAAAATTGAAGATAATTTCATCTAAATTTACTCAAATATGCATCCTACAACAAAAATACTCAACAAAATCCAAAAAAATCGAAGTTGGTCTCAAATAAATTTATTAAAATTTGACACTTCCAACTAAAAATTTTTTCACAATCCTAAAAATTGAAGTTATTTTCATCTAAATTTACTCAAATATAGATCCTACAACAAAAATACTCAACAAAATCCAAAATAATCGAAGTTGATTTCAAATAAATTTATTAAAATTTGACACTTCCAACTATAATTGTTTTTCACAATCCAAACAATTTGAGATATTTTCATCTAAATTTACTCAAATATGCATCCTACAACAAAAATACTCAACAAAATCCAAAAAAATCGAAGTTGGTCTCATATAAATTTATTAAAATTTGACACTTCCAACTAAAAATTTTTTCACAATCCTAAAAATTGAAGTTATTTTCATCTAAATTTACTCAAATATAGATCTTACAACAAAAATACTCAACAAAATCCAAAATAATCGAAGTTGATTTCAAATAAATTTATTAAAATTTTACACTTCCATGTAAATTTTTTTTTCACTATCCAAAAAATTGTCGTTATTTTCATCTAAATTTACTCAAATATAGATCCTACAATAAAAATACTCAACAAAATCCAAAAAAATCGGTGTTGGTTTCAAATAAATTTATTAAAATTTGACTCTTCCAACTAAAATTTTTTTCACAATCCAAAAAATTGAAGTTATTTTCATCTAAATTAACACAAATATAGATCCCACAACAAAAATACTCAACAAAATCCAAAATAATCGAAGTTGATTTCAAATAAATTTATTAAAATTTGACACTTCCAACTAATTTGTTTTTCGCAATCTTAAAAATTGAAGTTATTTTCATCTAAATTTACTCAAATATAGATCCTACAACAAAAATACTCAACAAAATCCAAAATAATCGAAGTTGATTTCAAATAAATTTATTAAAATTTGACACTTCCAACTAAATTTTTTTTCACAATCCAAAAAATGGAAGTTATTATCATCTAAATTTACTCAAATATAGATCCTACAACAAAAATACTCTACAAAATCCAAAATAATCGAAGTTGATTTCAAATAAATTTATTAAAATTTGACACTTCCAACTATAATTTTTTTCACAATCCAAATAATTGAAGTTATTTTCATCTAAATTTACACAAATATAGATCCTACAACAAAAATATTCAACACAATTCCAAAATAATTGAAGTAGATTTCAAATAAATTTATTAAAATAACACTTCCAACTAAATTTTTTTTGGCAATCCTAAAAATTGAATATATTTCCATCTAAATTTACTCAAATATAGATCCTACAACAAAAATACTCTACAAAATCCAAAATAATCGAAGTTGATTTCAAATAAATTTATTAAAATTTGACACTTCCAACTATAATTTTTTTTCACAATCCAAACAATTTGAGATATTTTAATCTAAATTTACTCAAATATGCATCCTACAACACAAATACTCAACAAAATCCACAAAAATCGAAGTTGGTCTCAAATAAATTTATTAAAATTTGACACCTCCAACTAAAATTTTTTTCACAATCTGAAAAATTGATGTTATTTTCATCTAAATTTACTCAAATATAGATCCTACAACAAAAATACTCAACAAAATCCAAAAAAATCGAAGTTGGTTTCAAATAAATTTATTAAAATTTTACACTTCCATGTAAATTTTTTTTTCACTATCCAAAAAATTGTCGTTATTTTCATCTAAATTTACTCAAATATAGATCCTACAATAAAAATACTCAACAAAATCCAAAAAAATCGGTGTTGGTTTCAAATAAATTTATTAAAATTTGACTCTTCCAACTAAAATTTTTTTCACAATCCAAAAAATTGAAGTTATTTTCATCTAAATTTACACAAATATAGATCCCACAACAAAAATACTCAACAAAATCCAAAATAATCGAAGTTGATTTCAAATAAATTTATTAAAATTTGACACTTCCAACTAAAATTTTTTTCACAATCCAAAAAATTGTCGTTATTTTCATCTAAATTTACTCAAATATAGATCCTACAACAAAAATACTCTACAAAATCCAAAATAATCGAAGTTGATTTCAAATAAATTTATTAAAATTTGACACTTCCACCTATAATTAATTCACAATCCAAAAAATTGAAGTTATATTCATCTAAATTTGCACAAATATAGATCCTACAACAAAAATACTCAACAAAATCCAAAATAATCGAAGTTGGTTTCAAATAAATTTATTAAAATTTGACACTTCCAACTAAATTTTTTTTCACAATCCAAAAAATTGAAGATAATTTCATCTAAATTTACTCAAATATGCATCCTACAACAAAAATACTCAACAAAATCCAAAAAAATCGAAGTTGGTCTCATATTAATTTATTAAAATTTGACACTTCCAACTAAAAATTTTTTCACAATCCTAAAAATTGAAGTTATTTTCATCTAAATTTACTCAAATATAGATCTTACAACAAAAATACTCAACAAAATCCAAAATAATCGAAGTTGATTTCAAATAAATTTATTAAAATTTGACACTTCCAACTATAATTTTTTTTCACAATCCAAACAATTTGAGATATTTTCATCTAAATTTACTCAAATATGCATCCTACAACACAAATACTCAACAAAATCCACAAAAATCGAAGTTGGTCTGAAATAAATTTATTAAAATTTGACACCTCCAACTAAAAATTTTTTCACAATCTGAAAAATTGATGTTATTTTCATCTAAATTTACTCAAATATAGATCCTACAACAAAAATACTCTACAAAATCCAAAATAATCGAAGTTGATTTCAAATAAATTTATTAAAATTTGACACTTCCACCTATAATTTATTCACAATCCAAAAAATTGAAGTTATTTTCATCTAAATTTACACAAATATAGATCCTACAACAAAAATACTCAACAAAATCCAAAATAATCGAAGTTGGTTTCAAATAAATTTATTAAAATTTGACACTTCCAACTAAATTTTTTTTCACAATCCAAAAAATTTGAGATATTTTCATCTAAATTTACTCAAATATGCATCCTACAACACAAATACTCAACAAAATCCACAAAAATCAAAGTTGGTCTCAAATAAATTTATTAAAATTTGACACCTCCAACTAAATTTTTTTTCACAATCTGAAAAATTGATGTTATTTTCATCTAAATTTACTCAAATATAGATCCTACAACAAAAATACTCAACAAAATCCAAAAAAATCGGAGTTGGTTTCAAATAAATTTATTAAAATTTGACTCTTCCAACTAAAATTTTTATCACAATCCAAAGAATTGAAGTTATTTTCATCTAAATTTACTCAAATATACATCCTACAACAAAAATACTCAACAAAATAAAAAAAATCGATGTTGGTCTCAAATAAAATTATTAAACTTTGACACTTCCAACAAATTTTTTTTTCACAATCTTAAAAATTGAAGTTATTTTCATCTAAATTTACACAAATATAGATCCTACAACAAAAATACTCAACAAAATCCAAAATAATCGAAGTTGGTTTCAAATAAATTTATTAAAATTTGTCACTTCCAACTAAATTTTTTTTCGCAATCCTAAAAATTGAATTTATTTTCATCTAAATTTACTCAAATATAGATCCTACAACAAAAATACTCAACAAAATCCAAAAAAATCGGTGTTGGTTTCAAATAAATTTATTAAAATTTGACTCTTCCAACTAAAATTTTTTTCACAATCCAAAAAATTGAAGTTATTTTCATCTAAATTTACACAAATATAGATCCCACAACAAAAATACTCAACAAAATCCAAAATAATCGAAGTTGATTTCAAATAAATTTATTAAAATTTGACACTTCCAACTATATTTTTTTTTCACAATCCAAAAAATTGAAGTTATTTTCATCTAAATTTACTCAAATATACATCCTACAACAAAAATACTCAACAAAATCCAAAAAAATCGATGTTGGTCTCAATTAAATTTATAAAACTTTGACACTTCCAACTAAAAATTTTTTCACAATCCTAAAAATTGAAGTTATTTTCATCTAAATTTACTCAAATATAGATCCTACAACAAAAATACTCAACAAAATCCAAAATAATCGAAGTTGGTTTCAAATAAATTTATTAAAATTTGACACTTCCAACTAAAATTTTTTTCACAATCCAAAAAATTGAAGTTATTTTCATCTAAATTTACACAAATATAGATCCTACAACAAAAATACTCAACAAAATCCAAAATAATCGAAGTTGATTTCAAATAAATTTATTAAAATTTGACACTTCCAACTATAATTTTTTTTCACAATCCAAAAAATTGAAGTTATTTTCATTTAAATTTACTCAAATATACATCCTACAACAAAAATACTCAACAAAATAAAAAAAATCGATGTTGGTCTCAAATAAAATTATTAAATTTTGACACTTCCAACTAAAAATTTTTTCACAATCCTAAAAATTGAAGTTATTTTCATCTAAATTTACACAAATATAGATCCTACAATCAAAATACTCAACAAAATCCAAAATAATCGAAGTTGGTTTCAAATAAATTTATTAAAATTTGACACTTCCAACTAATTTGTTTTTCGCAATCTTAAAAATTGAAGTTATTTTCATCTAAATTTACTCAAATATAGATCCTACAACAAAAATACTCAACAAAATCCAAAATAATCGAAGTTGGTTTCAAATAAATTTATTAAAATTTGACACTTCCAACTAAAATTTTTTTCACAATCCAAAAAATTGAAGTTATTTTCATCTAAATTTACACAAATATAGATCCTACAACAAAAATACTCAACAAAATCCAAAATAATCGAAGTTGATTTCAAATAAATGTATTAAAATTTGACACTTCCAACTATAATTTTTTTTCACAATCCAAAAAATTGAAGTTATTTTCATTTAAATTTACTCAAATATACATCCTACAACAAAAATACTCAACAAAATAAAAAAAAATCGATGTTGGTCTCAAATAAAATTATTAAATTTTGACACTTCCAACTAAAAATTTTTTCACAATCCTAAAAATTGAAGTTATTTTCATCTAAATTTACACAAATATAGATCCTACAACAAAAATACTCAACAAAATCCAAAATAATCGAAGTTGATTTCAAATAAATTTATTAAAATTTTACACTTCCATGTAAATTTTTTTTTCACTATCCAAAAAATTGTCGTTATTTTCATCTAAATTTACTCAAATATAGATCCTACAACAAAAATACTCAACAAAATCCAAAATAATCGAAGTTGGTTTCAAATAAATTTATTAAAATTTGACACTTCCAACTAAAATTTTTTTCACAATCCAAAAAATTGTCGTTATTTTCATCTAAATTTACTCAAATATAGATCCTACAACAAAAATACTCTACAAAATCCAAAATAATCGAAGTTGATTTCAAATAAATTTATTAAAATTTGACACTTCCACCTATAATTTATTCACAATCCAAAAAATTGAAGTTATTTTCATCTAAATTTACACAAATATAGATCCTACAACAAAAATACTCAACAAAATCCAAAATAATCGAAGTTGGTTTCAAATAAATTTATTAAAATTTGACACTTCCAACTAAATTTTTTTTCACAATCCAAAAAATTGAAGATAATTTCATCTAAATTTACTCAAATATGCATCCTACAACAAAAATACTCAACAAAATCCAAAAAAATCGAAGTTGGTCTCAAATAAATTTATTAAAATTTGACACTTCCAACTAAAAATTTTTTCACAATCCTAAAAATTGAAGTTATTTTCATCTAAATTTACTCAAATATAGATCCTACAACAAAAATACTCAACAAAATCCAAAATAATCGAAGTTGATTTCAAATAAATTTATTAAAATTTGACACTTCCAACTATAATTTTTTTTCACAATCCAAACAATTTGAGATATTTTCATCTAAATTTACTCAAATATGCATCCTACAACACAAATACTCAACAAAATCCACAAAAATCGAAGTTGGTCTCAAATAAATTTATTAAAATTTGACACCTCCAACTAAAATTTTTTTCACAATCTGAAAAATTGATGTTATTTTCATCTAAATTTACTCAAATATAGATCCTACAACAAAAATACTCTACAAAATCCAAAATAATCGAAGTTGATTTCAAATAAATTTATTAAAATTTGACACTTCCACCTATAATTTATTCACAATCCAAAAAATTGAAGTTATTTTCATCTAAATTTACACAAATATAGATCCTACAACAAAAATACTCAACAAAATCCAAAATAATCGAAGTTGGTTTCAAATAAATTTATTAAAATTTGACACTTCCAACTAAATTTTTTTTCACAATCCAAAAAATTTGAGATATTTTCATCTAAATTTACTCAAATATGCATCCTACAACACAAATACTCAACAAAATCCACAAAAATCGAAGTTGGTCTCAAATAAATTTATTAAAATTTGACACCTCCAACTAAAATTTTTTTCACAATCTGAAAAATTGATGTTATTTTCATCTAAATTTACTCAAATATAGATCCTACAACAAAAATACTCAACAAAATCCAAAAAAATCGATGTTGGTCTCAAATAAAATTATTAAACTTTGACACTTCCAACAAATTTTTTTTTCACAATCTTAAAAATTGAAGTTATTTTCATCTAAATTTACACAAATATAGATCCTACAACAAAAATACTCAACAAAATCCAAAATAATCGAAGTTGGTTTCAAATAAATTTATTAAAATTTGACACTTCCAACTAAATTTTTTTTCGCAATCCTAAAAATTGAATTTATTTTCATCTAAATTTACTCAAATATAGATCCTACAACAAAAATACTCAACAAAATCCAAAAAAATCGGTGTTGGTTTCAAATAAATTTATTAAAATTTGACTCTTCCAACTAAAATTTTTTTCACAATCCAAAAAATTGAAGTTATTTTCATCTAAATTTACACAAATATAGATCCCACAACAAAAATACTCAACAAAATCCAAAATAATCGAAGTTGATTTCAAATAAATTTATTAAAATTTGATACTTCCAACTATATTTTTTTTTCACAATCCAAAAAATTGAAGTTATTTTCATCTAAATTTATTCAAATATACATCCTACAACAAAAATACTCAACAAAATCCAAAAAAATCGATGTTGGTCTCAATTAAATTTATTAAACTTTGACACTTCCAACTAAAAATTTTTTCACAATCCTAAAAATTTAAGTTATTTTCATCTAAATTTACTCAAATATAGATCCTACAACAAAAATACTCAACAAATTCCAATATAATCGAAGTTAATTTCAAATAAATTTATTAAAATTTGACACTTCCAACTAATTTGTTTTTCGCAATCTTAAAAATTGAAGTTATTTTCATCTAAATTTACTCAAATATAGATCCTACAACAAAAATACTCAACAAAATCCAAAATAATCGAAGTTGGTTTCAAATAAATTTATTAAAATTTGACACTTCCAACTAAAATTTTTTTCACAATCCAAAAAATTGAAGTTATTTTCATCTAAATTTACACAAATATAGATCCTACAACAAAAATACTCAACAAAATCCAAAATAATCGAAGTTGATTTCAAATAAATTTATTAAAATTTGACACTTCCACATATAATTTTTTTTCACAATCCAAAAAATTGAAGTTATTTTCATCTAAATTTACTCAAATATAGATCCTACAACAAAAATACTCAACAAAATCCAAAATAATCGAAGTTGATTTCAAATAAATTTATTAAAATTTGACACTTCCAACTATAATTTTTTTTCACAATCCAAACAATTTGAGATATTTTCATCTAAATTTACTCAAATATGCATCCTACAACACAAATACTCAACAAAATCCACAAAAATCGAAGTTGGTCTCAAATAAATTTATTAAAATTTGACACCTCCAACTAAAATTTTTTTCACAATCTGAAAAATTGATGTTATTTTCATCTAAATTTACTCAAATATAGATCCTACAACAAAAATACTCTACAAAATCCAAAATAATCGAAGTTGATTTCAAATAAATTTATTAAAATTTGACACTTCCACCTATAATTTATTCACAATCCAAAAAATTGAAGTTATTTTCATCTAAATTTACACAAATATAGATCCTACAACAAAAATACTCAACAAAATCCAAAATAATCGAAGTTGGTTTCAAATAAATTTATTAAAATTTGACACTTCCAACTAAATTTTTTTTCACAATCCAAAAAATTTGAGATATTTTCATCTAAATTTACTCAAATATGCATCCTACAACACAAATACTCAACAAAATCCACAAAAATCGAAGTTGGTCTCAAATAAATTTATTAAAATTTGACACCTCCAACTAAAATTTTTTTCACAATCTGAAAAATTGATGTTATTTTCATCTAAATTTACTCAAATATAGATCCTACAACAAAAATACTCAACAAAATCCAAAAAAATCGATGTTGGTCTCAAATAAAATTATTAAACTTTGACACTTCCAACAAATTTTTTTTTCACAATCTTAAAAATTGAAGTTATTTTCATCTAAATTTACACAAATATAGATCCTACAACAAAAATACTCAACAAAATCCAAAATAATCGAAGTTGGTTTCAAATAAATTTATTAAAATTTGACACTTCCAACTAAATTTTTTTTCGCAATCCTAAAAATTGAATTTATTTTCATCTAAATTTACTCAAATATAGATCCTACAACAAAAATACTCAACAAAATCCAAAAAAATCGGTGTTGGTTTCAAATAAATTTATTAAAATTTGACTCTTCCAACTAAAATTTTTTTCACAATCCAAAAAATTGAAGTTATTTTCATCTAAATTTACACAAA
The DNA here is from genome assembly GCA_963932275.1 of Andrena praecox. NCBI lineage: Eukaryota > Metazoa > Arthropoda > Insecta > Hymenoptera > Andrenidae > Andrena > Andrena praecox. Next base: position 2,272,749 of record CAWVQO010000396.1, on the reverse strand, counting down.
TATAGATCCCACAACAAAAATACTCAACAAAATCCAAAATAATCGAAGTTGATTTCAAATAAATTTATTAAAATTTGATACTTCCAACTATATTTTTTTTTCACAATCCAAAAAATTGAAGTTATTTTCATCTAAATTTACTCAAATATACATCCTACACCAAAAATACTCAACAAAATCCAAAAAAATCGATGTTGGTCTCAATTAAATTTATTAAACTTTGACACTTCCAACTAAAAATTTTTTCACAATCCTAAAAATTTAAGTTATTTTCATCTAAATTTACTCAAATATAGATCCTACAACAAAAATACTCAACAAATTCCAATATAATCGAAGTTAATTTCAAATAAATTTATTAAAATTTGACACTTCCAACTAATTTGTTTTTCGCAATCTTAAAAATTGAAGTTATTTTCATCTAAATTTACTCAAATATAGATCCTACAACAAAAATACTCAACAAAATCCAAAATAATCGAAGTTGGTTTCAAATAAATTTATTAAAATTTGACACTTCCAACTAAAATTTTTTTCACAATCCAAAAAATTGAAGTTATTTTCATCTAAATTTACACAAATATAGATCCTACAACAAAAATACTCAACAAAATCCAAAATAATCGAAGTTGATTTCAAATAAATTTATTAAAATTTGACACTTCCACATATAATTTTTTTTCACAATCCAAAAAATTGAAGTTATTTTCATTTAAATTTACTCAAATATACATCCTACAACAAAAATACTCAACAAAATAAAAAAAAATCGATGTTGGTCTCAAATAAAATTATTAAATTTTGACACTTCCAACTAAAAATTTTTTCACAATCCTAAAAATTGAAGTTATTTTCATCTAAATTTACACAAATATAGATCCTACAATCAAAATACTCAACAAAATCCAAAATAATCGAAGTTGGTTTCAAATAAATTTATTAAAATTTGACACTTCCAACTAAAATTTTTTTCACAATCCAAAAAATTGAAGTTATTTTCATCTAAATTTACACAAATATAGATCCTACAACAAAAATACTCAACAAAATCCAAAATAATCGAAGTTGATTTCAAATAAATTTATTAAAATTTGACACTTCCAACTATAATTTTTTTTCACAATCCAAAAAATTGAAGTTATTTTCATTTAAATTTACTCAAATATACATCCTACAACAAAAATACTCAACAAAATAAAAAAAAATCGATGTTGGTCTCAAATAAAATTATTAAATTTTGACACTTCCAACTAAAAATTTTTTCACAATCCTAAAAATTGAAGTTATTTTCATCTAAATTTACACAAATATAGATCCTACAATCAAAATACTCAACAAAATCCAAAATAATCGAAGTTGGTTTCAAATAAATTTATTAAAATTTGACACTTCCAACTAAATTTTTTTTCACAATCCAAAAAATTGAAGATAATTTCATCTAAATTTACTCAAATATGCATCCTCCAACAAAAATACTCAACAAAATCCAAAAAAATCGAAGTTGGTCTCAAATAAATTTATTAAAATTTGACACTTCCAACTAAAAATTTTTTCACAATCCTAAAAATTGAAGTTATTTTCATCTAAATTTACTCAAATATACATCCTACAACAAAAATACTCAACAAAATCCAAAAAAATCGGAGTTGGTTTCAAATAAATTTATTAAAATTTGACTCTTCCAACTACAATTTTTATCACAATCCAAAAAATTGAAGTTATTTTCATCTAAATTTACTCAAATATACATCCTACAACAAAAATACTCAACAAAATAAAAAAAATCGATGTTGGTCTCAAATAAAATTATTAAACTTTGACACTTCCAACAAATTTTTTTTTCACAATCTTAAAAATTGAAGTTATTTTCATCTAAATTTACACAAATATAGATCCTACAACAAAAATACTCAACAAAATCCAAAATAATCGAAGTTGGTTTCAAATAAATTTATTAAAATTTGACACTTCCAACTAAATTTTGTTTCGCAATCCTAAAAATTGAATTTATTTTCATCTAAATTTACTCAAATATAGATCCTACATCAAAAATACTCAACAAAATCCAAAAAAATCGGTGTTGGTTTCAAATAAATTTATTAAAATTTGACTCTTCCAACTAAAATATTTTCACAATCCAAAAAATTGAAGTTATTTTCATCTAAATTTACACAAATATAGATCCCACAACAAAAATACTCAACAAAATCCAAAATAATCGAAGTTGATTTCAAATAAATTTATTAAAATTTGACACTTCCAACTATATTTTTTTTTCACAATCCAAAAAATTGAAGTTATTTTCATCTAAATTTACTCAAATATACATCCTACAACAAAAATACTCAACAAAATCCAAAAAAATCGATGTTGGTCTCAATTAAATTTATTAAACTTTGACACTTCCAACTAAAAATTTTTTCACAATCCTAAAAATTTAAGTTATTTTCATCTAAATTTACTCAAATATAGATCCTACAACAAAAATACTCAGCAAATTCCAATATAATCGAAGTTGATTTCAAATAAATTTATTAAAATTTGACACTTCCAACTAATTTGTTTTTCGCAATCTTAAAAATTGAAGTTATTTTCATCTAAATTTACTCAAATATAGATCCTACAACAAAAATACTCAACAAAATCCAAAATAATCGAAGTTGGTTTCAAATAAATTTATTAAAATTTGACACTTCCAACTAAATTTTTTTTCACAATCCAAAAAATTGAAGTTATTATCATCTAAATTTACTCAAATATAGATCCTACAACAAAAATACTCTATTAAATGCAAAATAATCGAAGTTGATTTCAAATAAATTTATTAAAATTTGACACTTCCAACTATAATTTTTTTCACAATCCAAATAATTGAAGTTATTTTCATCTAAATTTACACAAATATAGATCCTACAACAAAAATATTCAACACAATTCCAAAATAATTGAAGTAGATTTCAAATAAATTTATTAAAATAACACTTCCAACTAAATTTTTTTTGGCAATCCTAAAAATTGAATATATTTCCATCTAAATTTACTCAAATATAGATCCTACAACAAAAATACTCAACAAAATAAAAAAAAATCGAAGTTGGTTTCAAATAAATTTATTAAAATTTTACACTTCCATGTAAATTTTTTTTTCACTATCCAAAAAATTGTCGTTATTTTCATCTAAATTTACTCAAATATAGATCCTACAACAAAAATACTCAACAAAATCCAAAATAATCGAAGTTGGTTTCAAATAAATTTATTAAAATTTGACACTTCCAACTAAAATTTTTTTCACAATCCAAAAAATTGTCGTTATTTTCATCTAAATTTACTCAAATATAGATCCTACAACAAAAATACTCTACAAAATCCAAAATAATCGAAGTTGATTTCAAATAAATTTATTAAAATTTGACACTTCCACCTATAATTTATTCACAATCCAAAAAATTGAAGTTATTTTCATCTAAATTTACACAAATATAGATCCTACAACAAAAATACTCAACAAAATCCAAAATAATCGAAGTTGGTTTCAAATAAATTTATTAAAATTTGACACTTCCAACTAATTTTTTTTTCACAATCCAAAAAATTGAAGATAATTTCATCTAAATTTACTCAAATATGCATCCTACAACAAAAATACTCAACAAAATCCAAAAAAATCGAAGTTGGTCTCAAATAAATTTATTAAAATTTGACACTTCCAACTAAAAATTTTTTCACAATCCTAAAAATTGAAGTTATTTTCATCTAAATTTACTCAAATATAGATCCTACAACAAAAATACTCAACAAAATCCAAAATAATCGAAGTTGATTTCAAATAAATTTATTAAAATTTGACACTTCCAACTATAATTTTTTTTCACAATCCAAACAATTTGAGATATTTTCATCTAAATTTACTCAAATATGCATCCTACAACACAAATACTCAACAACATCCACAAAAATCGAAGTTGGTCTCAAATAAATTTATTAAAATTTGACACCTCCAACTAGAATTTTTTTCACAATCTGAAAAATTGATGTTATTTTCATCTAAATTTACTCAAATATAGATCCTACAACAAAAATACTCAACAAAATCCAAAAAAATCGAAGTTGGTTTCAAATAAATTTATTAAAATTTTACACTTCCATGTAAATTTTTTTTTCACTATCCAAAAAATTGTCGTTATTTTCATCTAAATTTACTCAAATATAGATCCTACAACAAAAATACTCAACAAAATCCAAAAAAATCGGAGTTGGTTTCAAATAAATTTATTAAAATTTGACTCTTCCAACTAAAATTTTTATCACATTCCAAAAAATTGAAGTTATTTTCATCTAAATTTACTCAAATATAGATCCTACAACAAAAATACTCTACAAAATCCAAAATAATCGAAGTTGATTTCAAATAAATTTATTAAAATTTGACACTTCCACCTATAATTTATTCACAATCCAAAAAATTGAAGTTATTTTCATCTAAATTTACACAAATATAGATCCTACAACAAAAATACTCAACAAAATCCAAAATAATCGATGTTGGTCTCAAATAAAATTATTAAACTTTGACACTTCCAACAAATTTTTTTTTCACAATCTTAAAAATTGAAGTTATTTTCATCTAAATTTACACAAATATAGATCCTACAACAAAAATACTCAACAAAATCCAAAATAATCGAAGTTGGTTTCAAATAAATTTATTAAAATTTGACACTTCCAACTAAATTTTTTTTCGCAATCCTAAAAATTGAATTTATTTTCATCTAAATTTACTCAAATATAGATCCTACAACAAAAATACTCAACAAAATCCCAAAAAATGGGTGTTGGTTTCAAATAAATTTATTAAAATTTGACTCTTCCAACTAAAAATTTTTTCACAATCCAAAAAATTGAAGTTATTTTCATCTAAATTTACACAAATATAGATCCCACAACAAAAATACTCAACAAAATCCAAAATAATCGAAGTTGATTTCAAATAAATTTATTAAAATTTGACACTTCCAACTATATTTTTTTTTCACAATCCAAAAAATTGAAGTTATTTTCATCTAAATTTACTCAAATATACATCCTACAACAAAAATACTCAACAAAATCCAAAAAAATCGATGTTGGTCTCAATTAAATTTATTAAACTTTGACACTTCCAACTAAAAATTTTTTCACAATCCTAAAAATTTAAGTTATTTTCATCTAAATTTACTCAAATATAGATCCTACAACAAAAATACTCAACAAATTCCAATATAATCGAAGTTGATTTCAAATAAATTTATTAAAATTTGTCACTTCCAACTAATTTGTTTTTCGCAATCTTAAAAATTGAAGTTATTTTCATCTAAATTTACGCAAATATAGATCCTACAACAAAAATACTCAACAAAATCCAAAATAATCGAAGTTGGTTTCAAATAAATTTATTAAAATTTGACACTTCCAACTAAATTTTTTTTCACAATCCAAAAAATTGAAGTTATTATCATCTAAATTTACTCAAATATAGATCCTACAACAAAAATACTCTATTAAATCCAAAATAATCGAAGTTGATTTCAAATAAATTTATTAAAATTTGACACTTCCAACTATAATTTTTTTCACAATCCAAATAATTGAAGTTATTTTCATCTAAATTTACACAAATATAGATCCTACAACAAAAATATTCAACACAATTCCAAAATAATTGAAGTAGATTTCAAATAAATTTATTAAAATAACACTTCCAACTAAATTTTTTTTGGCAATCCTAAAAATTGAATATATTTCCATCTAAATTTACTCAAATATAGATCCTACAACAAAAATACTCAACAAAATCAAAAAAAATCGAAGTTGGTTTCAAATAAATTTATTAAAATTTTACACTTCCATGTAAATTTTTTTTTCACTATCCAAAAAATTGTCGTTATTTTCATCTAAATTTACTCAAATATAGATCCTACAACAAAAATACTCAACAAAATCCAAAATAATCGAAGTTGGTTTCAAATAAATTTATTAAAATTTGACACTTCCAACTAAAATTTTTTTCACAATCCAAAAAATTGTCGTTATTTTCATCTAAATTTACTCAAATATAGATCCTACAACAAAAATACTCTACAAAATCCAAAATAATCGAAGTTGATTTCAAATAAATTTATTAAAATTTGACACTTCCACCTATAATTTATTCACAATCCAAAAAATTGAAGTTATTTTCATCTAAATTTACACAAATATAGATCCTACAACAAAAATACTCAACAAAATCCAAAATAATCGAAGTTGGTTTCAAATAAATTTATTAAAATTTGACACTTCCAACTAATTTTTTTTTCACAATCCAAAAAATTGAAGATAATTTCATCTAAATTTACTCAAATATGCATCCTACAACAAAAATACTCAACAAAATCCAAAAAAATCGAAGTTGGTCTCAAATAAATTTATTCAAATTTGACACTTCCAACTAAAAATTTTTTCACAATCCTAAAAATTGAAGTTATTTTCATCTAAATTTACTCAAATATAGATCCTACAACAAAAATACTCAACAAAATCCAAAATAATCGAAGTTGATTTCAAATAAATTTATTAAAATTTGACACTTCCAACTATAATTTTTTTTCACAATCCAAACAATTTGAGATATTTTCATCTAAATTTACTCAAATATGCATCCTACAACACAAATACTCAACAACATCCACAAAAATCGAAGTTGGTCTCAAATAAATTTATTAAAATTTGACACCTCCAACTAAAATTTTTTTCACAATCTGAAAAATTGATGTTATTTTCATCTAAATTTACTCAAATATAGATCCTACAACAAAAATACTCAACAAAATCCAAAAAAATCGAAGTTGGTTTCAAATAAATTTATTAAAATTTTACACTTCCATGTAAATTTTTTTTTCACTATCCAAAAAATTGTCGTTATTTTCATCTAAATTTACTCAAATATAGATCCTACAACAAAAATACTCAACAAAATCCAAAAAAATCGGAGTTGGTTTCAAATAAATTTATTAAAATTTGACTCTTCCAACTAAAATTTTTATCACAATCCAAAAAATTGAAGTTATTTTCATCTAAATTTACTCAAATATAGATCCTACAACAAAAATACTCTACAAAATCCAAAATAATCGAAGTTGATTTCAAATAAATTTATTAAAATTTGACACTTCCACCTATAATTTATTCACAATCCAAAAAATTGAAGTTATTTTCATCTAAATTTACACAAATATAGATCCTACAACAAAAATACTCAACAAAATCCAAAATAATCGATGTTGGTCTCAAATAAAATTATTAAACTTTGACACTTCCAACAAATTTTTTTTTCACAATCTTAAAAATTGAAGTTATTTTCATCTAAATTTACACAAATATAGATCCTACAACAAAAATACTCAACAAAATCCAAAATAATCGAAGTTGGTTTCAAATAAATTTATTAAAATTTGACACTTCCAACTAAATTTTTTTTCGCAATCCTAAAAATTGAATTTATTTTCATCTAAATTTACTCAAATATAGATCCTACAACAAAAATACTCAACAAAATCCCAAAAAATGGGTGTTGGTTTCAAATAAATTTATTAAAATTTGACTCTTCCAACTAAAAATTTTTTCACAATCCAAAAAATTGAAGTTATTTTCATCTAAATTTACACAAATATAGATCCCACAACAAAAATACTCAACAAAATCCAAAATAATCGAAGTTGATTTCAAATAAATTTATTAAAATTTGACACTTCCAACTATATTTTTTTTTCACAATCCAAAAAATTGAAGTTATTTTCATCTAAATTTACTCAAATATACATCCTACAACAAAAATACTCAACAAAATCCAAAAAAATCGATGTTGGTCTCAATTAAATTTATTAAACTTTGACACTTCCAACTAAAAATTTTTTCACAATCCTAAAAATTTAAGTTATTTTCATCTAAATTTACTCAAATATAGATCCTACAACAAAAATACTCAACAAATTCCAATATAATCGAAGTTGATTTCAAATAAATTTATTAAAATTTGTCACTTCCAACTAATTTGTTTTTCGCAATCTTAAAAATTGAAGTTATTTTCATCTAAATTTACTCAAATATAGATCCTACAACAAAAATACTCAACAAAATCCAAAATAATCGAAGTTGGTTTCAAATAAATTTATTAAAATTTGACACTTCCAACTAAATTTTTTTTCACAATCCAAAAAATTGAAGTTATTATCATCTAAATTTACTCAAATATAGATCCTACAACAAAAATACTCTATTAAATCCAAAATAATCGAAGTTGATTTCAAATAAATTTATTAAAATTTGACACTTCCAACTATAATTTTTTTCACAATCCAAATAATTGAAGTTATTTTCATCTAAATTTACACAAATATAGATCCTACAACAAAAATATTCAACACAATTCCAAAATAATTGAAGTAGATTTCAAATAAATTTATTAAAATAACACTTCCAACTAAATTTTTTTTGGCAATCCTAAAAATTGAATATATTTCCATCTAAATTTACTCAAATATAGATCCTACAACAAAAATACTCAACAAAATCAAAAAAAATCGAAGTTGGTTTCAAATAAATTTATTAAAATTTTACACTTCCATGTAAATTTTTTTTTCACTATCCAAAAAATTGTCGTTATTTTCATCTAAATTTACTCAAATATAGATCCTACAACAAAAATACTCAACAAAATCCAAAATAATCGAAGTTGGTTTCAAATAAATTTATTAAAATTTGACACTTCCAACTAAAATTTTTTTCACAATCCAAAAAATTGTCGTTATTTTCATCTAAATTTACTCAAATATAGATCCTACAACAAAAATACTCTACAAAATCCAAAATAATCGAAGTTGATTTCAAATAAATTTATTAAAATTTGACACTTCCACCTATAATTTATTCACAATCCAAAAAATTGAAGTTATTTTCATCTAAATTTACACAAATATAGATCCTACAACAAAAATACTCAACAAAATCCAAAATAATCGAAGTTGGTTTCAAATAAATTTATTAAAATTTGACACTTCCAACTAATTTTTTTTTCACAATCCAAAAAATTGAAGATAATTTCATCTAAATTTACTCAAATATGCATCCTACAACAAAAATACTCAACAAAATCCAAAAAAATCGAAGTTGGTCTCAAATAAATTTATTAAAATTTGACACTTCCAACTAAAAATTTTTTCACAATCCTAAAAATTGAAGTTATTTTCATCTAAATTTACTCAAATATAGATCCTACAACAAAAATACTCAACAAAATCCAAAATAATCGAAGTTGATTTCAAATAAATTTATTAAAATTTGACACTTCCAACTATAATTTTTTTTCACAATCCAAACAATTTGAGATATTTTCATCTAAATTTACTCAAATATGCATCCTACAACACAAATACTCAACAACATCCACAAAAATCGAAGTTGGTCTCAAATAAATTTATTAAAATTTGACACCTCCAACTAAAATTTTTTTCACAATCTGAAAAATTGATGTTATTTTCATCTAAATTTACTCAAATATAGATCCTACAACAAAAATACTCAACAAAATCCAAAAAAATCGAAGTTGGTTTCAAATAAATTTATTAAAATTTTACACTTCCATGTAAATTTTTTTTTCACTATCCAAAAAATTGTCGTTATTTTCATCTAAATTTACTCAAATATAGATCCTACAACAAAAATACTCAACAAAATCCAAAAAAATCGGAGTTGGTTTCAAATAAATTTATTAAAATTTGACTCTTCCAACTAAAATTTTTATCACAATCCAAAAAATTGAAGTTATTTTCATCTAAATTTACTCAAATATAGATCCTACAACAAAAATACTCTACAAAATCCAAAATAATCGAAGTTGATTTCAAATAAATTTATTAAAATTTGACACTTCCACCTATAATTTATTCACAATCCAAAAAATTGAAGTTATTTTCATCTAAATTTACACAAATATAGATCCTACAACAAAAATACTCAACAAAATCCAAAATAATCGATGTTGGTCTCAAATAAAATTATTAAACTTTGACACTTCCAACAAATTTTTTTTTCACAATCTTAAAAATTGAAGTTATTTTCATCTAAATTTACACAAATATAGATCCTACAACAAAAATACTCAACAAAATCCAAAATAATCGAAGTTGGTTTCAAATAAATTTATTAAAATTTGACACTTCCAACTAAATTTTTTTTCGCAATCCTAAAAATTGAATTTATTTTCATCTAAATTTACTCAAATATAGATCCTACAACAAAAATACTCAACAAAATCCCAAAAATGGGTATTGGTTTCAAATAAATTTATTAAAATTTGACTCTTCCAACTAAAAATTTTTTCACAATCCAAAAAATTGAAGTTATTTTCATCTAAATTTACACAAATATAGATCCCACAACAAAAATACTCAACAAAATCCAAAATAATCGAAGTTGATTTCAAATAAATTTATTAAAATTTGACACTTCCAACTATATTTTTTTTTCACAATCCAAAAAATTGAAGTTATTTTCATCTAAATTTACTCAAATATACATCCTACAACAAAAATACTCAACAAAATCCAAAAAAATCGATGTTGGTCTCAATTAAATTTATTAAACTTTGACACTTCCAACTAAAAATTTTTTCACAATCCTAAAAATTTAAGTTATTTTCATCTAAATTTACTCAAATATAGATCCTACAACAAAAATACTCAACAAATTCCAATATAATCGAAGTTGATTTCAAATAAATTTATTAAAATTTGTCACTTCCAACTAATTTGTTTTTCGCAATCTTAAAAATTGAAGTTATTTTCATCTAAATTTACTCAAATATAGATCCTACAACAAAAATACTCAACAAAATCCAAAATAATCGAAGTTGGTTTCAAATAAATTTATTAAAATTTGACACTTCCAACTAAATTTTTTTTCACAATCCAAAAAATTGAAGTTATTATCATCTAAATTTACTCAAATATAGATCCTACAACAAAAATACTCTACAAAATCCAAAAAAATCGAAGTTGGTCTCAAATAAATTTATTAAAATTTGACACTTCCAACTAAAAATTTTTTCACAATCCTAAAAATTGAAGTTATTTTCATCTAAATTTACTCAAATATAGATCCTACAACAAAAATACTCAACAAAATCCAAAATAATCGAAGTTGATTTCAAATAAATTTATTAAAATTTGACACTTCCAACTATAATTTTTTTTCACAATCCAAACAATTTGAGATATTTTCATCTAAATTTACTCAAATATGCATCCTACAACACAAATACTCAACAACATCCACAAAAAACGAAGTTGGTCTCAAATAAATTTATTAAAATTTGACACCTCCAACTAAAATTTTTTTCACAATCTGAAAAATTGATGTTATTTTCATCTAAATTTACTCAAATATAGATCCTACAACAAAAATACTCAACAAAATCCAAAAAAATCGAAGTTGGTTTCAAATAAATTTATTAAAATTTTACACTTCCATGTAAATTTTTTTTTCACTATCCAAAAAATTGTCGTTATTTTCATCTAAATTTACTCAAATATAGATCCTACAACAAAAATACTCAACAAAATCCAAAAAAATCGGAGTCGGTTTCAAATAAATTTATTAAAATTTGACTCTTCCAACTAAAATTTTTATCACAATCCAAAAAATTGAAGTTATTTTCATCTAAATTTACTCAAATATAGATCCTACAACAAAAATACTCTACAAAATCCAAAATAATCGAAGTTGATTTCAAATAAATTTATTAAAATTTGACACTTCCACCTATAATTTATTCACAATCCAAAAAATTGAAGTTATTTTCATCTAAATTTACACAAATATAGATCCTACAACAAAAATACTCAACAAAATCCAAAATAATCGATGTTGGTCTCAAATAAAATTATTAAACTTTGACACTTCCAACAAATTTTTTTTTCACAATCTTAAAAATTGAAGTTATTTTCATCTAAATTTACACAAATATAGATCCTACAACAAAAATACTCAACAAAATCCAAAATAATCGAAGTTGGTTTCAAATAAATTTATTAAAATTTGACACTTCCAACTAAATTTTTTTTCGCAATCCTAAAAATTGAATTTATTTTCATCTAAATTTACTCAAATATAGATCCTACAACAAAAATACTCAACAAAATCCAAAAAAATCGGTGTTGGTTTCAAATAAATTTATTAAAATTTGACTCTTCCAACTAAAAATTTTTTCACAATCCAAAAAATTGAAGTTATTTTCATCTAAATTTACACAAATATAGATCCCACAACAAAAATACTCAACAAAATCCAAAATAATCGAAGTTGATTTCAAATAAATTTATTAAAATTTGACACTTCCAACTATATTTTTTTTTCACAATCCAAAAAATTGAAGTTATTTTCATCTAAATTTACTCAAATATACATCCTACAACAAAAATACTCAACAAAATCCAAAAAAATCGATGTTGGTCTCAATTAAATTTATTAAACTTTGACACTTCCAACTAAAAATTTTTTCACAATCCTAAAAATTTAAGTTATTTTCATCTAAATTTACTCAAATATAGATCCTACAACAAAAATACTCAACAAATTCCAATATAATCGAAGTTGATTTCAAATAAATTTATTAAAATTTGTCACTTCCAACTAATTTGTTTTTCGCAATCTTAAAAATTGAAGTTATTTTCATCTAAATTTACTCAAATATAGATCCTACAACAAAAATACTCAACAAAATCCAAAATAATCGAAGTTGGTTTCAAATAAATTTATTAAAATTTGACACTTCCAACTAAATTTTTTTTCACAATCCAAAAAATTGAAGTTATTATCATCTAAATTTACTCAAATATAGATCCTACAACAAAAATACTCTATTAAATCCAAAATAATCGAAGTTGATTTCAAATAAATTTATTAAAATTTGACACTTCCAACTATAATTTTTTTCACAATCCAAATAATTGAAGTTATTTTCATCTAAATTTACACAAATATAGATCCTACAACAAAAATATTCAACACAATTCCAAAATAATTGAAGTAGATTTCAAATAAATTTATTAAAATAACACTTCCAACTAAATTTTTTTTGGCAATCCTAAAAATTGAATATATTTCCATCTAAATTTACTCAAATATAGATCCTACAACAAAAATACTCAACAAAATCAAACAAAATCGAAGTTGGTTTCAAATAAATTTATTAAAATTTTACACTTCCATGTAAATTTTTTTTTCACTATCCAAAAAATTGTCGTTATTTTCATCTAAATTTACTCAAATATAGATCCTACAACAAAAATACTCAACAAAATCCAAAATAATCGAAGTTGGTTTCAAATAAATTTATTAAAATTTGACACTTCCAACTAAAATTTTTTTCACAATCCAAAAAATTGTCGTTATTTTCATCTAAATTTACTCAAATATAGATCCTACAACAAAAATACTCTACAAAATCCAAAATAATCGAAGTTGATTTCAAATAAATTTATTAAAATTTGACACTTCCACCTATAATTTATTCACAATCCAAAAAATTGAAGTTATTTTCATCTAAATTTACACAAATATAGATCCTACAACAAAAATACTCAACAAAATCCAAAATAATCGAAGTTGGTTTCAAATAAATTTATTAAAATTTGACACTTCCAACTAAATTTTTTTTCACAATCCAAAAAATTGAAGATAATTTCATCTAAATTTACTCAAATATGCATCCTACAACAAAAATACTCAACAAAATCCAAAAAAATCGAAGTTGGTCTCAAATAAATTTATTAAAATTTGACACTTCCAACTAAAAATTTTTTCACAATCCTAAAAATTGAAGTTATTTTCATCTAAATTTACTCAAATATAGATCCTACAACAAAAATACTCAACAAAATCCAAAATAATCGAAGTTGATTTCAAATAAATTTATTAAAATTTGACACTTCCAACTATAATTTTTTTTCACAATCCAAACAATTTGAGATATTTTCATCTAAATTTACTCAAATATGCATCCTACAACACAAATACTCAACAACATCCACAAAAATCAAAGTTGGTCTCAAATAAATTTATTAAAATTTGACACCTCCAACTAAAATTTTTTTCACAATCTGAAAAATTGATGTTATTTTCATCTAAATTTACTCAAATATAGATCCTACAACAAAAATACTCAACAAAATCCAAAAAAATCGAAGTTGGTTTCAAATAAATTTATTAAAATTTTACACTTCCATGTAAATTTTTTTTTCACTATCCAAAAAATTGTCGTTATTTTCATCTAAATTTACTCAAATATAGATCCTACAACAAAAATACTCAACAAAATCCAAAAAAATCGGAGTTGGTTTCAAATAAATTTATTAAAATTTGACTCTTCCAACTAAAATTTTTATCACAATCCAAAAAATTGAAGTTATTTTCATCTAAATTTACTCAAATATAGATCCTACAACAAAAATACTCTACAAAATCCAAAATAATCGAAGTTGATTTCAAATAAATTTATTAAAATTTGACACTTCCACCTATAATTTATTCACAATCCAAAAAATTGAAGTTATTTTCATCTAAATTTACACAAATATAGATCCTACAACAAAAATACTCAACAAAATCCAAAATAATCGATGTTGGTCTCAAATAAAATTATTAAACTTTGACACTTCCAACAAATTTTTTTTTCACAATCTTAAAAATTGAAGTTATTTTCATCTAAATTTACACAAATATAGATCCTACAACAAAAATACTCAACAAAATCCAAAATAATCGAAGTTGGTTTCAAATAAATTTATTAAAATTTGACACTTCCAACTAAATTTTTTTTCGCAATCCTAAAAATTGAATTTATTTTCATCTAAATTTACTCAAATATAGATCCTACAACAAAAATACTCAACAAAATCCAAAAAAATCGGTGTTGGTTTCAAATAAATTTATTAAAATTTGACTCTTCCAACTAAAAATTTTTTCACAATCCAAAAAATTGAAGTTATTTTCATCTAAATTTACACAAATATAGATCCCACAACAAAAATACTCAACAAAATCCAAAATAATCGAAGTTGATTTCAAATAAATTTATTAAAATTTGACACTTCCAACTATATTTTTTTTTCACAATCCAAAAAATTGAAGTTATTTTCATCTAAATTTACTCAAATATACATCCTACAACAAAAATACTCAACAAAATAAAAAAAAATCGATGTT
Source organism: Andrena praecox (assembly GCA_963932275.1). NCBI lineage: Eukaryota > Metazoa > Arthropoda > Insecta > Hymenoptera > Andrenidae > Andrena > Andrena praecox. The sequence continues at coordinate 2,257,467 of CAWVQO010000396.1, read as the reverse complement.
GGTCTCAATTAAATTTATTAAACTTTGACACTTCCAACTAAAAATTTTTTCACAATCCTAAAAATTTAAGTTATTTTCATCTAAATTTACTCAAATATAGATCCTACAACAAAAATACTCAACAAATTTCAATATAATCGAAGTTGATTTCAAATAAATTTATTAAAATTTGACACTTCCAACTAATTTGTTTTTCGCAATCTTAAAAATTGAAGTTATTTTCATCTAAATTTACTCAAATATAGATCCTACAACAAAAATACTCAACAAAATCCAAAATAATCGAAGTTGGTTTCAAATAAATTTATTAAAATTTGACACTTCCAACTAAAATTTTTTTCACAATCCAAAAAATTAAAGTTATTTTCATCTAAATTTACACAAATATAGATCCCACAACAAAAATACTCAACAAAATCCAAAATAATCGAAGTTGATTTCAAATAAATTTATTAAAATTTGACACTTCCAACTATATTTTTTTTTCACAATCCAAAAAATTGAATTTATTTTCATCTAAATTTACTCAAATATACATCCTACAACAAAAATACTCAACAAAATCAAAAAAAATCGATGTTGGTCTCAATTAAATTTATTAAACTTTGACACTTCCAACTAAAAATTTTTTCACAATCCTAAAAATTTAAGTTATTTTCATCTAAATTTACTCAAATATAGATCCTACAACAAAAATACTCAACAAATTTCAATATAATCGAAGTTGATTTCAAATAAATTTATTAAAATTTGACACTTCCAACTAATTTGTTTTTCGCAATCTTAAAAATTGAAGTTATTTTCATCTAAATTTACTCAAATATAGATCCTACAACAAAAATACTCAACAAAATCCAAAATAATCGAAGTTGGTTTCAAATAAATTTATTAAAATTTGACACTTCCAACTAAAATTTTTTTCACAATCCAAAAAATTGAAGTTATTTTCATCTAAATTTACACAAATATAGATCCTACAACAAAAATACTCAACAAAATCCAAAATAATCGAAGTTGATTTCAAATAAATTTATTAAAATTTGACACTTCCAACTATAATTTTTTTTCACAATCCAAAAAATTGAAGTTATTTTCATTTAAATTTACTCAAATATACATCCTACAACAAAAATACTCAACAAAATAAAAAAAAATCGATGTTGGTCTCAAATAAAATTATTAAATTTTGACACTTCCAACTAAAAATTTTTTCACAATCCTAAAAATTGAAGTTATTTTCATCTAAATTTACACAAATATAGATCCTACAACAAAAATACTCAACAAAATCCAAAATAATCGAAGTTGGTTTCAAATAAATTTATTAAAATTTGACACTTCCAACTAAATTTTTTTTCACAATCCAAAAAATTGAAGATAATTTCATCTAAATTTTCTCAAATATGCATCCTACAACAAAAATACTCAACAAAATCCACAAAAATCGAAGTAGGTCTCAAATAAATTTATTAAAATTTTACACTTCCATGTAAATTTTTTTTCACAATCCAAAAAATTGTCGTTATTTTCATCTAAATTTACTCAAATATACATCCTACAACAAAAATACTCGACAAAATCCAAAAATATCGAAGTTGATTTCAAATAAATTTATTAAAATTTGACACTTCCAACTAAATTTTTTTTCACAATCCAAAAAATTGAAGTTATTATCATCTAAATTTACTCAAATATAGATCCTACAACAAAAATACTCAACAAAATCCACAAAAATCGAAGTTGGTCTCAAATAAATTTATTAAAATTTGACACCTCCAACTAAAATTTTTTTCACAATCTGAAAAATTGATGTTATATTCATCTAAATTTACTCAAATATAGATCCTACAACAAAAATACTCAACAAAATCCAAAAAAATCGAAGTTGGTTTCAAATAAATTTATTAAAATTTTACACTTCCATGTAAATTTTTTTTTCACTATCCAAAAAATTGTCGTTATTTTCATCTAAATTTACTCAAATATAGATCCTACAATAAAAATACTCAACAAAATCCAAAAAAATCGGTGTTGGTTTCAAATAAATTTATTAAAATTTGACTCTTCCAACTAAAATTTTTTTCACAATCCAAAAAATTGAAGTTATTTTCATCTAAATTTACACAAATATAGATCCCACAACAAAAATACTCAACAAAATCCAAAATAATCGAAGTTGATTTCAAATAAATTTATTAAAATTTGACACTTCCAACTATATTTTTTTTTCACAATCCAAAAAATTGAAGTTATTTTCATCTAAATTTACTCAAATATACATCCTACAACAAAAATACTCAACAAAATCCTAAAAAATCGATGTTGGTCTCAATTAAATTTATTAAACTTTGACACTTCCAACTAAAAATTTTTTCACAATCCTAAAAATTTAAGTTATTTTCATCTAAATTTACTCAAATATAGATCCTACAACAAAAATACTCAACAAATTCCAATATAATCGAAGTTGATTTCAAATAAATTTATTAAAATTTGTCACTTCCAACTAATTTGTTTTTCGCAATCTTAAAAATTGAAGTTATTTTCATCTAAATTTACTCAAATATAGATCCTACAACAAAAATACTCAACAAAATCCAAAATAATCCAAGTTGGTTTCAAATAAATTTATTAAAATTTGACACTTCCAACTAAATTTTTTTTCACAATCCAAAAAATTGAAGTTATTATCATCTAAATTTACTCAAATATAGATCCTACAACAAAAATACTCTATTAAATCCAAAATAATCGAAGTTGATTTCAAAAAAATTTATTAAAATTTGACACTTCCAACTATAATTTTTTTCACAATCCAAATAATTGAAGTTATTTTCATCTAAATTTACACAAATATAGATCCTACAACAAAAATATTCAACACAATTCCAAAATAATTGAAGTAGATTTCAAATAAATTTATTAAAATAACACTTCCAACTAAATTTTTTTTGGCAATCCTAAAAATTGAATATATTTCCATCTAAATTTACTCAAATATAGATCCTACAACAAAAATACTCAACAAAATCCAAAAAAATCGAAGTTGGTCTCAAATAAATTTATTAAAATTTGACACTTCCAACTAAAAATTTTTTCACAATCCTAAAAATTGAAGTTATTTTCATCTAAATTTACTCAAATATAGATCCTACAACAAAAATACTCAACAAAATCCAAAATAATCGAAGTTGATTTCAAATAAATTTATTAAAATTTGACACTTCCAACTATAATTTTTTTTCACAATCCAAACAATTTGAGATATTTTCAACTAAATTTACTCAAATATGCATCCTACAACACAAATACTCAACAACATCCACAAAAATCAAAGTTGGTCTCAAATAAATTTATTAAAATTTGACACCTCCAACTAAAATTTTTTTCACAATCTGAAAAATTGATGTTATTTTCATCTAAATTTACTCAAATATAGATCCTACAACAAAAATACTCAACAAAATCCAAAAAAATCGAAGTTGGTTTCAAATAAATTTATTAAAATTTTACACTTCCATGTAAATTTTTTTTTCACTATCCAAAAAATTGTCGTTATTTTCATCTAAATTTACTCAAATATAGATCCTACAACAAAAATACTCAACAAAATCCAAAAAAATCGGTGTTGGTTTCAAATAAATTTATTAAAATTTGACTCTTCCAACTAAAAATTTTTTCACAATCCAAAAAATTGAAGTTATTTTCATCTAAATTTACACAAATATAGATCCCACAACAAAAATACTCAACAAAATCCAAAATAATCGAAGTTGATTTCAAATAAATTTATTAAAATTTGACACTTCCAACTATATTTTTTTTTCACAATCCAAAAAATTGAAGTTATTTTCATCTAAATTTACTCAAATATACATCCTACAACAAAAATACTCAACAAAATAAAAAAAAATCGATGTTGGTCTCAATTAAATTTATTAAACTTTGACACTTCCAACTAAAAATTTTTTCACAATCCTAAAAATTTAAGTTATTTTCATCTAAATTTACTCAAATATAGATCCTACAACAAAAATACTCAACAAATTTCAATATAATCGAAGTTGATTTCAAATAAATTTATTAAAATTTGACACTTCCAACTAATTTGTTTTTCGCAATCTTAAAAATTGAAGTTATTTTCATCTAAATTTACTCAAATATAGATCCTACAACAAAAATACTCAACAAAATCCAAAATAATCGAAGTTGGTTTCAAATAAATTTATTAAAATTTGACACTTCCAACTAAAATTTTTTTCACAATCCAAAAAATTAAAGTTATTTTCATCTAAATTTACACAAATATAGATCCCACAACAAAAATACTCAACAAAATCCAAAATAATCGAAGTTGATTTCAAATAAATTTATTAAAATTTGACACTTCCAACTATATTTTTTTTTCACAATCCAAAAAATTGAATTTATTTTCATCTAAATTTACTCAAATATACATCCTACAACAAAAATACTCAACAAAATAAAAAAAAATCGATGTTGGTCTCAATTAAATTTATTAAACTTTGACACTTCCAACTAAAATTTTTTTCACAATCCTAAAAATTTAAGTTATTTTCATCTAAATTTACTCAAATATAGATCCTACAACAAAAATACTCAACAAATTTCAATATAATCGAAGTTGATTTCAAATAAATTTATTAAAATTTGACACTTCCAACTAATTTGTTTTTCGCAATCTTAAAAATTGAAGTTATTTTCATCTAAATTTACTCAAATATAGATCCTACAACAAAAATACTCAACAAAATCCAAAATAATCGAAGTTGGTTTCAAATAAATTTATTAAAATTTGACACTTCCAACTAAAATTTTTTTCACAATCCAAAAAATTGAAGTTATTTTCATCTAAATTTACACAAATATAGATCCTACAACAAAAATACTCAACAAAATCCAAAATAATCGAAGTTGATTTCAAATAAATTTATTAAAATTTGACACTTCCAACTATAATTTTTTTTCACAATCCAAAAAATTGAAGTTATTTTCATTTAAATTTACTCAAATATACATCCTACAACAAAAATACTCAACAAAATAAAAAAAAATCGATGTTGGTCTCAAATAAAATTTTTAAATTTTGACACTTCCAACTAAAAATTTTTTCACAATCCTAAAAATTGAAGTTATTTTCATCTAAATTTACACAAATATAGATCCTACAACAAAAATACTCAACAAAATCCAAAATAATCGAAGTTGGTTTCAAATAAATTTATTAAAATTTGACACTTCCAACTAAATTTTTTTTCACAATCCAAAAAATTGAAGATAATTTCATCTAAATTTTCTCAAATATGCATCCTACAACAAAAATACTCAACAAAATCCACAAAAATCGAAGTAGGTCTCAAATAAATTTATTAAAATTTTACACTTCCATGTAAATTTTTTTTCACAATCCAAAAAATTGTCGTTATTTTCATCTAAATTTACTCAAATATACATCCTACAACAAAAATACTCGACAAAATCCAAAAATATCGAAGTTGATTTCAAATAAATTTATTAAAATTTGACACTTCCAACTAAATTTTTTTTCACAATCCAAAAAATTGAAGTTATTATCATCTAAATTTACTCAAATATAGATCCTACAACAAAAATACTCAACAAAATCCACAAAAATCGAAGTTGGTCTCAAATAAATTTATTAAAATTTGACACCTCCAACTAAAATTTTTTTCACAATCTGAAAAATTGATGTTATTTTCATCTAAATTTACTCAAATATAGATCCTACAACAAAAATACTCAACAAAATCCAAAAAAATCGAAGTTGGTTTCAAATAAATTTATTAAAATTTTACACTTCCATGTAAATTTTTTTTTCACTATCCAAAAAATTGTCGTTATTTTCATCTAAATTTACTCAAATATAGATCCTACAATAAAAATACTCAACAAAATCCAAAAAAATCGGTGTTGGTTTCAAATAAATTTATTAAAATTTGACTCTTCCAACTAAAATTTTTTTCACAATCCAAAAAATTGAAGTTATTTTCATCTAAATTTACACAAATATAGATCCCACAACAAAAATACTCAACAAAATCCAAAATAATCGAAGTTGATTTCAAATAAATTTATTAAAATTTGACACTTCCAACTATATTTTTTTTTCACAATCCAAAAAATTGAAGTTATTTTCATCTAAATTTACTCAAATATACATCCTACAACAAAAATACTCAACAAAATCCTAAAAAATCGATGTTGGTCTCAATTAAATTTATTAAACTTTGACACTTCCAACTAAAAATTTTTTCACAATCCTAAAAATTTAAGTTATTTTCATCTAAATTTACTCAAATATAGATCCTACAACAAAAATACTCAACAAATTCCAATATAATCGAAGTTGATTTCAAATAAATTTATTAAAATTTGTCACTTCCAACTAATTTGTTTTTCGCAATCTTAAAAATTGAAGTTATTTTCATCTAAATTTACTCAAATATAGATCCTACAACAAAAATACTCAACAAAATCCAAAATAATCGAAGTTGGTTTCAAATAAATTTATTAAAATTTGACACTTCCAACTAAATTTTTTTTCACAATCCAAAAAATTGAAGTTATTATCATCTAAATTTACTCAAATATAGATCCTACAACAAAAATACTCTATTAAATCCAAAATAATCGAAGTTGATTCCAAAAAAATTTATTAAAATTTGACACTTCCAACTATAATTTTTTTCACAATCCAAATAATTGAAGTTATTTTCATCTAAATTTACACAAATATAGATCCTACAACAAAAATATTCAACACAATTCCAAAATAATTGAAGTAGATTTCAAATAAATTTATTAAAATAACACTTCCAACTAAATTTTTTTTGGCAATCCTAAAAATTGAATATATTTCCATCTAAATTTACTCAAATATAGATCCTACAACAAAAATACTCAACAAAATCCAAAAAAATCGAAGTTGGTCTCAAATAAATTTATTAAAATTTGACACTTCCAACTAAAAATTTTTTCACAATCCTAAAAATTGAAGTTATTTTCATCTAAATTTACTCAAATATAGATCCTACAACAAAAATACTCAACAAAATCCAAAATAATCGAAGTTGATTTCAAATAAATTTATTAAAATTTGACACTTCCAACTATAATTTTTTTTCACAATCCAAACAATTTGAGATATTTTCATCTAAATTTACTCAAATATGCATCCTACAACACAAATACTCAACAACATCCACAAAAATCAAAGTTGGTCTCAAATAAATTTATTAAAATTTGACACCTCCAACTAAAATTTTTTTCACAATCTGAAAAATTGATGTTATTTTCATCTAAATTTACTCAAATATAGATCCTACAACAAAAATACTCAACAAAATCCAAAAAAATCGAAGTTGGTTTCAAATAAATTTATTAAAATTTTACACTTCCATGTAAATTTTTTTTTCACTATCCAAAAAATTGTCGTTATTTTCATCTAAATTTACTCAAATATAGATCCTACAACAAAAATACTCAACAAAATCCAAAAAAATCGGAGTTGGTTTCAAATAAATTTATTAAAATTTGACTCTTCCAACTAAAATTTTTATCACAATCCAAAAAATTGAAGTTATTTTCATCTAAATTTACTCAAATATAGATCCTACAACAAAAATACTCTACAAAATCCAAAATAATCGAAGTTGATTTCAAATAAATTTATTAAAATTTGACACTTCCACCTATAATTTATTCACAATCCAAAAAATTGAAGTTATTTTCATCTAAATTTACACAAATATAGATCCTACAACAAAAATACTCAACAAAATCCAAAATAATCGATGTTGGTCTCAAATAAAATTATTAAACTTTGACACTTCCAACAAATTTTTTTTTCACAATCTTAAAAATTGAAGTTATTTTCATCTAAATTTACACAAATATAGATCCTACAACAAAAATACTCAACAAAATCCAAAATAATCGAAGTTGGTTTCAAATAAATTTATTAAAATTTGACACTTCCAACTAAATTTTTTTTCGCAATCCTAAAAATTGAATTTATTTTCATCTAAATTTACTCAAATATAGATCCTACAACAAAAATACTCAACAAAATCCAAAAAAATCGGTGTTGGTTTCAAATAAATTTATTAAAATTTGACTCTTCCAACTAAAAATTTTTTCACAATCCAAAAAATTGAAGTTATTTTCATCTAAATTTACACAAATATAGATCCCACAACAAAAATACTCAACAAAATCCAAAATAATCGAAGTTGATTTCAAATAAATTTATTAAAATTTGACACTTCCAACTATATTTTTTTTTCACAATCCAAAAAATTGAAGTTATTTTCATCTAAATTTACTCAAATATACATCCTACAACAAAAATACTCAACAAAATAAAAAAAAATCGATGTTGGTCTCAATTAAATTTATTAAACTTTGACACTTCCAACTAAAAATTTTTTCACAATCCTAAAAATTTAAGTTATTTTCATCTAAATTTACTCAAATATAGATCCTACAACAAAAATACTCAACAAATTTCAATATAATCGAAGTTGATTTCAAATAAATTTATTAAAATTTGACACTTCCAACTAATTTGTTTTTCGCAATCTTAAAAATTGAAGTTATTTTCATCTAAATTTACTCAAATATAGATCCTACAACAAAAATACTCAACAAAATCCAAAATAATCGAAGTTGGTTTCAAATAAATTTATTAAAATTTGACACTTCCAACTAAAATTTTTTTCACAATCCAAAAAATTAAAGTTATTTTCATCTAAATTTACACAAATATAGATCCCACAACAAAAATACTCAACAAAATCCAAAATAATCGAAGTTGATTTCAAATAAATTTATTAAAATTTGACACTTCCAACTATATTTTTTTTTCACAATCCAAAAAATTGAAGTTATTTTCATCTAAATTTACTCAAATATAGATCCTACAACAAAAATACTCAACAAATTTCAATATAATCGAAGTTGATTTCAAATAAATTTATTAAAATTTGACACTTCCAACTAATTTGTTTTTCGCAATCTTAAAAATTGAAGTTATTTTCATCTAAATTTACTCAAATATAGATCCTACAACAAAAATACTCAACAAAATCCAAAATAATCGAAGTTGGTTTCAAATAAATTTATTAAAATTTGACACTTCCAACTAAAATTTTTTTCACAATCCAAAAAATTGAAGTTATTTTCATCTAAATTTACACAAATATAGATCCTACAACAAAAATACTCAACAAAATCCAAAATAATCGAAGTTGATTTCAAATAAATTTATTAAAATTTGACACTTCCAACTATAATTTTTTTTCACAATCCAAAAAATTGAAGTTATTTTCATTTAAATTTACTCAAATATACATCCTACAACAAAAATACTCAACAAAATAAAAAAAAATCGATGTTGGTCTCAAATAAAATTATTAAATTTTGACACTTCCAACTAAAAATTTTTTCACAATCCTAAAAATTGAAGTTATTTTCATCTAAATTTACACAAATATAGATCCTACAACAAAAATACTCAACAAAATCCAAAATAATCGAAGTTGGTTTCAAATAAATTTATTAAAATTTGACACTTCCAACTAAATTTTTTTTCACAATCCAAAAAATTGAAGATAATTTCATCTAAATTTTCTCAAATATGCATCCTACAACAAAAATACTCAACAAAATCCACAAAAATCGAAGTAGGTCTCAAATAAATTTATTAAAATTTTACACTTCCATGTAAATTTTTTTTCACAATCCAAAAAATTGTCGTTATTTTCATCTAAATTTACTCAAATATACATCCTACAACAAAAATACTCGACAAAATCCAAAAATATCGAAGTTGATTTCAAATAAATTTATTAAAATTTGACACTTCCAACTAAATTTTTTTTCACAATCCAAAAAATTGAAGTTATTATCATCTAAATTTACTCAAATATAGATCCTACAACAAAAATACTCAACAAAATCCACAAAAATCGAAGTTGGTCTCAAATAAATTTATTAAAATTTGACACCTCCAACTAAAATTTTTTTCACAATCTGAAAAATTGATGTTATTTTCATCTAAATTTACTCAAATATAGATCCTACAACAAAAATACTCAACAAAATCCAAAAAAATCGAAGTTGGTTTCAAATAAATTTATTAAAATTTTACACTTCCATGTAAATTTTTTTTTCACTATCCAAAAAATTGTCGTTATTTTCATCTAAATTTACTCAAATATAGATCCTACAATAAAAATACTCAACAAAATCCAAAAAAATCGGTGTTGGTTTCAAATAAATTTATTAAAATTTGACTCTTCCAACTAAAATTTTTTTCACAATCCAAAAAATTGAAGTTATTTTCATCTAAATTTACACAAATATAGATCCCACAACAAAAATACTCAACAAAATCCAAATTAATCGAAGTTGATTTCAAATAAATTTATTAAAATTTGACACTTCCAACTATATTTTTTTTTCACAATCCAAAAAATTGAAGTTATTTTCATCTAAATTTACTCAAATATACATCCTACAACAAAAATACTCAACAAAATCCTAAAAAATCGATGTTGGTCTCAATTAAATTTATTAAACTTTGACACTTCCAACTAAAAATTTTTTCACAATCCTAAAAATTTAAGTTATTTTCATCTAAATTTACTCAAATATAGATCCTACAACAAAAATACTCAACAAATTCCAATATAATCGAAGTTGATTTCAAATAAATTTATTAAAATTTGTCACTTCCAACTAATTTGTTTTTCGCAATCTTAAAAATTGAAGTTATTTTCATCTAAATTTACTCAAATATAGATCCTACAACAAAAATACTCAACAAAATCCAAAATAATCGAAGTTGGTTTCAAATAAATTTATTAAAATTTGACACTTCCAACTAAATTTTTTTTCACAATCCAAAAAATTGAAGTTATTATCATCTAAATTTACTCAAATATAGATCCTACAACAAAAATACTCTATTAAATCCAAAATAATCGAAGTTGATTTCAAATAAATTTATTAAAATTTGACACTTCCAACTATAATTTTTTTCACAATCCAAATAATTGAAGTTATTTTCATCTAAATTTACACAAATATAGATCCTACAACAAAAATATTCAACACAATTCCAAAATAATTGAAGTAGATTTCAAATAAATTTATTAAAATAACACTTCCAACTAAATTTTTTTTGGCAATCCTAAAAATGGAATATATTTCCATCTAAATTTACTCAAATATAGATCCTACAACAAAAATACTCAACAAAATCAAACAAAATCGAAGTTGGTTTCAAATAAATTTATTAAAATTTTACACTTCCATGTAAATTTTTTTTTCACTATCCAAAAAATTGTCGTTATTTTCATCTAAATTTACTCAAATATAGATCCTACAACAAAAATACTCAACAAAATCCAAAATAATCGAAGTTGGTTTCAAATAAATTTATTAAAATTTGACACTTCCAACTAAAATTTTTTTCACAATCCAAAAAATTGTCGTTATTTTCATCTAAATTTACTCAAATATAGATCCTACAACAAAAATACTCTACAAAATCCAAAATAATCGAAGTTGATTTCAAATAAATTTATTAAAATTTGACACTTCCACCTATAATTTATTCACAATCCAAAAAATTGAAGTTATTTTCATCTAAATTTACACAAATATAGATCCTACAACAAAAATACTCAACAAAATCCAAAATAATCGAAGTTGGTTTCAAATAAATTTATTAAAATTTGACACTTCCAACTAAATTTTTTTTCACAATCCAAAAAATTGAAGATAATTTCATCTAAATTTACTCAAATATGCATCCTACAACAAAAATACTCAACAAAATCCAAAAAAATCGAAGTTGGTCCCAAATAAATTTATTAAAATTTGACACTTCCAACTAAAAATTTTTTCACAATCCTAAAAATTGAAGTTATTTTCATCTAAATTTACTCAAATATAGATCCTACAACAAAAATACTCAACAAAATCCAAAATAATCGAAGTTGATTTCAAATAAATTTATTAAAATTTGACACTTCCAACTATAATTTTTTTTCACAATCCAAACAATTTGAGATATTTTCATCTAAATTTACTCAAATATGCATCCTACAACACAAATACTCAACAACATCCACAAAAATCAAAGTTGGTCTCAAATAAATTTATTAAAATTTGACACCTCCAACTAAAATTTTTTTCACAATCTGAAAAATTGATGTTATTTTCATCTAAATTTACTCAAATATAGATCCTACAACAAAAATACTCAACAAAATCCAAAAAAATCGAAGTTGGTTTCAAATAAATTTATTAAAATTTTACACTTCCATGTAAATTTTTTTTTCACTATCCAAAAAATTGTCGTTATTTTCATCTAAATTTACTCAAATATAGATCCTACAACAAAAATACTCAACAAAATCCAAAATAATCGAAGTTGATTTCAAATAAATTTATTAAAATTTGATACTTCCAACTATATTTTTTTTTCACAATCCAAAAAATTGAAGTTATTTTCATCTAAATTTACTCAAATATACATCCTACAACAAAAATACTCAACAAAATCCAAAAAAATCGATGTTGGTCTCAATTAAATTTATTAAACTTTGACACTTCCAACTAAAAATTTTTTCACAATCCTAAAAATTTAAGTTATTTTCATCTAAATTTACTCAAATATAGATCCTACAACAAAAATACTCAACAAATTCCAATATAATCGAAGTTAATTTCAAATAAATTTATTAAAATTTGACACTTCCAACTAATTTGTTTTTCGCAATCTTAAAAATTGAAGTTATTTTCATCTAAATTTACTCAAATATAGATCCTACAACAAAAATACTCAACAAAATCCAAAATAATCGAAGTTGGTTTCAAATAAATTTATTAAAATTTGACACTTCCAACTAAAATTTTTTTCACAATCCAAAAAATTGAAGTTATTTTCATCTAAATTTACACAAATATAGATCCTACAACAAAAATACTCAACAAAATCCAAAATAATCGAAGTTGATTTCAAATAAATTTATTAAAATTTGACACTTCCACCTATAATTTTTTTTCACAATCCAAAAAATTGAAGTTATTTTCATTTAAATTTACTCAAATATACATCCTACAACAAAAATACTCAACAAAATAAAAAAAAATCGATGTTGGTCTCAAATAAAATTATTAAATTTTGACACTTCCAACTAAAAATTTTTTCACAATCCTAAAAATTGAAGTTATTTTCATCTAAATTTACACAAATATAGATCCTACAATCAAAATACTCAACAAAATCCAAAATAATCGAAGTTGGTTTCAAATAAATTTATTAAAATTTGACACTTCCAACTAAAATTTTTTTCACAATCCAAAAAATTTAAGTTATTTTCATCTAAATTTACACAAATATAGATCCTACAACAAAAATACTCAACAAAATCCAAAATAATCGAAGTTGATTTCAAATAAATTTATTAAAATTTGACACTTCCAACTATAATTTTTTTTCACAATCCAAAAAATTGAAGTTATTTTCATTTAAATTTACTCAAATATACATCCTACAACAAAAATACTCAACAAAATAAAAAAAAATCGAGGTTGGTCTCAAATAAAATTATTAAATTTTGACACTTCCAACTAAAAATTTTTTCACAATCCTAAAAATTGAAGTTATTTTCATCTAAATTTACACAAATATAGATCCTACAATCAAAATACTCAACAAAATCCAAAATAATCGAAGTTGGTTTCAAATAAATTTATTAAAATTTGACACTTCCAACTAAATTTTTTTTCACAATCCAAAAAATTGAAGATAATTTCATTTAAATTTACTCAAATATGCATCCTCCAACAAAAATACTCAACAAAATCCAAAAAAATCGAAGTTGGTCTCAAATAAATTTATTAAAATTTGACACTTCCAACTAAAAATTTTTTCACAATCCTAAAAATTGAAGTTATTTTCATCTAAATTTACTCAAATATACATCCTACAACAAAAATACTCAACAAAATCCAAAAAAATCGGAGTTGGTTTCAAATAAATTTATTAAAATTTGACTCTTCCAACTACAATTTTTATCACAATCCAAAAAATTGAAGTTATTTTCATCTAAATTTACTCAAATATACATCCTACAACAAAAATACTCAACAAAATAAAAAAAATCGATGTTGGTCTCAAATAAAATTATTAAACTTTGACACTTCCAACAAATTTTTTTTTCACAATCTTAAAAATTGAAGTTATTTTCATCTAAATTTACACAAATATAGATCCTACAACAAAAATACTCAACAAAATCCAAAATAATCGAAGTTGGTTTCAAATAAATTTATTAAAATTTGACACTTCCAACTAAATTTTGTTTCGCAATCCTAAAAATTGAATTTATTTTCATCTAAATTTACTCAAATATAGATCCTACATCAAAAATACTCAACAAAATCCAAAAAAATCGGTGTTGGTTTCAAATAAATTTATTAAAATTTGACTCTTCCAACTAAAATATTTTCACAATCCAAAAAATTGAAGTTATTTTCATCTAAATTTACACAAATATAGATCCCACAACAAAAATACTCAACAAAATCCAAAATAATCGAAGTTGATTTCAAATAAATTTATTAAAATTTGACACTTCCAACTATATTTTTTTTTCACAATCCAAAAAATTGAAGTTATTTTCATCTAAATTTACTCAAATATACATCCTACAACAAAAATACTCAACAAAATCCAAAAAAATCGATGTTGGTCTCAATTAAATTTATTAAACTTTGACACTTCCAACTAAAAATTTTTTCACAATCCTAAAAATTTAAGTTATTTTCATCTAAATTTACTCAAATATAGATCCTACAACAAAAATACTCAACAAATTCCAATATAATCGAAGTTGATTTCAAATAAATTTATTAAAATTTGACACTTCCAACTAATTTGTTTTTCGCAATCTTAAAAATTGAAGTTATTTTCATCTAAATTTACTCAAATATAGATCCTACAACAAAAATACTCAACAAAATCCAAAATAATCGAAGTTGGTTTCAAATAAATTTATTAAAATTTGACACTTCCAACTAAATTTTTTTTCACAATCCAAAAAATTGAAGTTATTATCATCTAAATTTACTCAAATATAGATCCTACAACAAAAATACTCTATTAAATCCAAAATAATCGAAGTTGATTTCAAATAAATTTATTAAAATTTGACACTTCCAACTATAATTTTTTTCACAATCCAAATAATTGAAGTTATTTTCATCTAAATTTACACAAATATAGATCCTACAACAAAAATATTCAACACAATTCCAAAATAATTGAAGTAGATTTCAAATAAATTTATTAAAATAACACTTCCAACTAAATTTTTTTTGGCAATCCTAAAAATTGAATATATTTCCATCTAAATTTACTCAAATATAGATCCTACAACAAAAATACTCAACAAAATCAAAAAAAATCGAAGTTGGTTTCAAATAAATTTATTAAAATTTTACACTTCCATGTAAATTTTTTTTTCACTATCCAAAAAATTGTCGTTATTTTCATCTAAATTTACTCAAATATAGATCCTACAACAAAAATACTCAACAAAATCCAAAATAATCGAAGTTGGTTTCAAATAAATTTATTAAAATTTGACACTTCCAACTAAAATTTTTTTCACAATCCAAAAAATTGTCGTTATTTTCATCTAAATTTACTCAAATATAGATCCTACAACAAAAATACTCTACAAAATCCAAAATAATCGAAGTTGATTTCAAATAAATTTATTAAAATTTGACACTTCCACCTATAATTTATTCACAATCCAAAAAATTGAAGTTATTTTCATCTAAATTTACACAAATATAGATCCTACAACAAAAATACTCAACAAAATCCAAAATAATCGAAGTTGGTTTCAAATAAATTTATTAAAATTTGACACTTCCAACTAATTTTTTTTTCACAATCCAAAAAATTGAAGATAATTTCATCTAAATTTACTCAAATATGCATCCTACAACAAAAATACTCAACAAAATCCAAAAAAATCGAAGTTGGTCTCAAATAAATTTATTAAAATTTGACACTTCCAACTAAAAATTTTTTCACAATCCTAAAAATTGAAGTTATTTTCATCTAAATTTACTCAAATATAGATCCTACAACAAAAATACTCAACAAAATCCAAAATAATCGAAGTTGATTTCAAATAAATTTATTAAAATTTGACACTTCCAACTATAATTTTTTTTCACAATCCAAACAATTTGAGATATTTTCATCTAAATTTACTCAAATATGCATCCTACAACACAAATACTCAACAACATCCACAAAAATCGAAGTTGGTCTCAAATAAATTTATTAAAATTTGACACCTCCAACTAAAATTTTTTTCACAATCTGAAAAATTGATGTTATTTTCATCTAAATTTACTCAAATATAGATCCTACAACAAAAATACTCAACAAAATCCAAAAAAATCGAAGTTGGTTTCAAATAAATTTATTAAAATTTTACACTTCCATGTAAATTTTTTTTTCACTATCCAAAAAATTGTCGTTATTTTCATCTAAATTTACTCAAATATAGATCCTACAACAAAAATACTCAACAAAATCCAAAAAAATCGGAGTTGGTTTCAAATAAATTTATTAAAATTTGACTCTTCCAACTAAAATTTTTATCACAATCCAAAAAATTGAAGTTATTTTCATCTAAATTTACTCAAATATAGATCCTACAACAAAAATACTCTACAAAATCCAAAATAATCGAAGTTGATTTCAAATAAATTTATTAAAATTTGACACTTCCACCTATAATTTATTCACAATCCAAAAAATTGAAGTTATTTTCATCTAAATTTACACAAATATAGATCCTACAACAAAAATACTCAACAAAATCCAAAATAATCGATGTTGGTCTCAAATAAAATTATTAAACTTTGACACTTCCAACAAATTTTTTTTTCACAATCTTAAAAATTGAAGTTATTTTCATCTAAATTTACACAAATATAGATCCTACAACAAAAATACTCAACAAAATCCAAAATAATCGAAGTTGGTTTCAAATAAATTTATTAAAATTTGACACTTCCAACTAAATTTTTTTTCGCAATCCTAAAAATTGAATTTATTTTCATCTAAATTTACTCAAATATAGATCCTACAACAAAAATACTCAACAAAATCCCAAAAAATGGGTGTTGGTTTCAAATAAATTTATTAAAATTTGACTCTTCCAACTAAAAATTTTTTCACAATCCAAAAAATTGAAGTTATTTTCATCTAAATTTACACAAATATAGATCCCACAACAAAAATACTCAACAAAATCCAAAATAATCGAAGTTGATTTCAAATAAATTTATTAAAATTTGACACTTCCAACTATATTTTTTTTTCACAATCCAAAAAATTGAAGTTATTTTCATCTAAATTTACTCAAATATACATCCTACAACAAAAATACTCAACAAAATCCAAAAAAATCGATGTTGGTCTCAATTAAATTTATTAAACTTTGACACTTCCAACTAAAAATTTTTTCACAATCCTAAAAATTTAAGTTATTTTCATCTAAATTTACTCAAATATAGATCCTACAACAAAAATACTCAACAAATTCCAATATAATCGAAGTTGATTTCAAATAAATTTATTAAAATTTGTCACTTCCAACTAATTTGTTTTTCGCAATCTTAAAAATTGAAGTTATTTTCATCTAAATTTACTCAAATATAGATCCTACAACAAAAATACTCAACAAAATCCAAAATAATCGAAGTTGGTTTCAAATAAATTTATTAAAATTTGACACTTCCAACTAAATTTTTTTTCACAATCCAAAAAATTGAAGTTATTATCATCTAAATTTACTCAAATATAGATCCTACAACAAAAATACTCTACAAAATCCAAAAAAATCGAAGTTGGTCTCAAATAAATTTATTAAAATTTGACACTTCCAACTAAAAATTTTTTCACAATCCTAAAAATTGAAGTTATTTTCATCTAAATTTACTCAAATATAGATCCTACAACAAAAATACTCAACAAAATCCAAAATAATCGAAGTTGATTTCAAATAAATTTATTAAAATTTGACACTTCCAACTATAATTTTTTTTCACAATCCAAACAATTTGAGATATTTTCATCTAAATTTACTCAAATATGCATCCTACAACACAAATACTCAACAACATCCACAAAAAACGAAGTTGGTCTCAAATAAATTTATTAAAATTTGACACCTCCAACTAAAATTTTTTTCACAATCTGAAAAATTGATGTTATTTTCATCTAAATTTACTCAAATATAGATCCTACAACAAAAATACTCAACAAAATCCAAAAAAATCGAAGTTGGTTTCAAATAAATTTATTAAAATTTTACACTTCCATGTAAATTTTTTTTTCACTATCCAAAAAATTGTCGTTATTTTCATCTAAATTTACTCAAATATAGATCCTACAACAAAAATACTCAACAAAATCCAAAAAAATCGGAGTTGGTTTCAAATAAATTTATTAAAATTTGACTCTTCCAACTAAAATTTTTATCACAATCCAAAAAATTGAAGTTATTTTCATCTAAATTTACTCAAATATAGATCCTACAACAAAAATACTCTACAAAATCCAAAATAATCGAAGTTGATTTCAAATAAATTTATTAAAATTTGACACTTCCACCTATAATTTATTCACAATCCAAAAAATTGAAGTTATTTTCATCTAAATTTACACAAATATAGATCCTACAACAAAAATACTCAACAAAATCCAAAATAATCGATGTTGGTCTCAAATAAAATTATTAAACTTTGACACTTCCAACAAATTTTTTTTTCACAATCTTAAAAATTGAAGTTATTTTCATCTAAATTTACACAAATATAGATCCTACAACAAAAATACTCAACAAAATCCAAAATAATCGAAGTTGGTTTCAAATAAATTTATTAAAATTTGACACTTCCAACTAAATTTTTTTTCGCAATCCTAAAAATTGAATTTATTTTCATCTAAATTTACTCAAATATAGATCCTACAACAAAAATACTCAACAAAATCCAAAAAAATCGGTGTTGGTTTCAAATAAATTTATTAAAATTTGACTCTTCCAACTAAAAATTTTTTCACAATCCAAAAAATTGAAGTTATTTTCATCTAAATTTACACAAATATAGATCCCACAACAAAAATACTCAACAAAATCCAAAATAATCGAAGTTGATTTCAAATAAATTTATTAAAATTTGACACTTCCAACTATATTTTTTTTTCACAATCCAAAAAATTGAAGTTATTTTCATCTAAATTTACTCAAATATACATCCTACAACAAAAATACTCAACAAAATCCAAAAAAATCGATGTTGGTCTCAATTAAATTTATTAAACTTTGACACTTCCAACTAAAAATTTTTTCACAATCCTAAAAATTTAAGTTATTTTCATCTAAATTTACTCAAATATAGATCCTACAACAAAAATACTCAACAAATTCCAATATAATCGAAGTTGATTTCAAATAAATTTATTAAAATTTGTCACTTCCAACTAATTTGTTTTTCGCAATCTTAAAAATTGAAGTTATTTTCATCTAAATTTACTCAAATATAGATCCTACAACAAAAATACTCAACAAAATCCAAAATAATCGAAGTTGGTTTCAAATAAATTTATTAAAATTTGACACTTCCAACTAAATTTTTTTTCACAATCCAAAAAATTGAAGTTATTATCATCTAAATTTACTCAAATATAGATCCTACAACAAAAATACTCTATTAAATCCAAAATAATCGAAGTTGATTTCAAATAAATTTATTAAAATTTGACACTTCCAACTATAATTTTTTTCACAATCCAAATAATTGAAGTTATTTTCATCTAAATTTACACAAATATAGATCCTACAACAAAAATATTCAACACAATTCCAAAATAATTGAAGTAGATTTCAAATAAATTTATTAAAATAACACTTCCAACTAAATTTTTTTTGGCAATCCTAAAAATTGAATATATTTCCATCTAAATTTACTCAAATATAGATCCTACAACAAAAATACTCAACAAAATCAAACAAAATCGAAGTTGGTTTCAAATAAATTTATTAAAATTTTACACTTCCATGTAAATTTTTTTTTCACTATCCAAAAAATTGTCGTTATTTTCATCTAAATTTACTCAAATATAGATCCTACAACAAAAATACTCAACAAAATCCAAAATAATCGAAGTTGGTTTCAAATAAATTTATTAAAATTTGACACTTCCAACTAAAATTTTTTTCACAATCCAAAAAATTGTCGTTATTTTCATCTAAATTTACTCAAATATAGATCCTACAACAAAAATACTCTACAAAATCCAAAATAATCGAAGTTGATTTCAAATAAATTTATTAAAATTTGACACTTCCACCTATAATTTATTCACAATCCAAAAAATTGAAGTTATTTTCATCTAAATTTACACAAATATAGATCCTACAACAAAAATACTCAACAAAATCCAAAATAATCGAAGTTGGTTTCAAATAAATTTATTAAAATTTGACACTTCCAACTAAATTTTTTTTCACAATCCAAAAAATTGAAGATAATTTCATCTAAATTTACTCAAATATGCATCCTACAACAAAAATACTCAACAAAATCCAAAAAAATCGAAGTTGGTCTCAAATAAATTTATTAAAATTTGACACTTCCAACTAAAAATTTTTTCACAATCCTAAAAATTGAAGTTATTTTCATCTAAATTTACTCAAATATAGATCCTACAACAAAAATACTCAACAAAATCCAAAATAATCGAAGTTGATTTCAAATAAATTTATTAAAATTTGACACTTCCAACTATAATTTTTTTTCACAATCCAAACAATTTGAGATATTTTCATCTAAATTTACTCAAATATGCATCCTACAACACAAATACTCAACAACATCCACAAAAATCAAAGTTGGTCTCAAATAAATTTATTAAAATTTGACACCTCCAACTAAAATTTTTTTCACAATCTGAAAAATTGATGTTATTTTCATCTAAATTTACTCAAATATAGATCCTACAACAAAAATACTCAACAAAATCCAAAAAAATCGAAGTTGGTTTCAAATAAATTTATTAAAATTTTACACTTCCATGTAAATTTTTTTTTCACTATCCAAAAAATTGTCGTTATTTTCATCTAAATTTACTCAAATATAGATCCTACAACAAAAATACTCAACAAAATCCAAAAAAATCGGAGTTGGTTTCAAATAAATTTATTAAAATTTGACTCTTCCAACTAAAATTTTTATCACAATCCAAAAAATTGAAGTTATTTTCATCTAAATTTACTCAAATATAGATCCTACAACAAAAATACTCTACAAAATCCAAAATAATCGAAGTTGATTTCAAATAAATTTATTAAAATTTGACACTTCCACCTATAATTTATTCACAATCCAAAAAATTGAAGTTATTTTCATCTAAATTTACACAAATATAGATCCTACAACAAAAATACTCAACAAAATCCAAAATAATCGATGTTGGTCTCAAATAAAATTATTAAACTTTGACACTTCCAACAAATTTTTTTTTCACAATCTTAAAAATTGAAGTTATTTTCATCTAAATTTACACAAATATAGATCCTACAACAAAAATACTCAACAAAATCCAAAATAATCGAAGTTGGTTTCAAATAAATTTATTAAAATTTGACACTTCCAACTAAATTTTTTTTCGCAATCCTAAAAATTGAATTTATTTTCATCTAAATTTACTCAAATATAGATCCTACAACAAAAATACTCAACAAAATAAAAAAAAATCGATGTTGGTCTCAATTAAATTTATTAAACTTTGACACTTCCAACTAAAAATTTTTTCACAATCCTAAAAATTTAAGTTATTTTCATCTAAATTTACTCAAATATAGATCCTACAACAAAAATACTCAACAAATTTCAATATAATCGAAGTTGATTTCAAATAAATTTATTAAAATTTGACACTTCCAACTAATTTGTTTTTCGCAATCTTAAAAATTGAAGTTATTTTCATCTAAATTTACTCAAATATAGATCCTACAACAAAAATACTCAACAAAATCCAAAATAATCGAAGTTGGTTTCAAATAAATTTATTAAAATTTGACACTTCCAACTAAAATTTTTTTCACAATCCAAAAAATTAAAGTTATTTTCATCTAAATTTACACAAATATAGATCCCACAACAAAAATACTCAACAAAATCCAAAATAATCGAAGTTGATTTCAAATAAATTTATTAAAATTTGACACTTCCAACTATATTTTTTTTTCACAATCCAAAAAATTGAATTTATTTTCATCTAAATTTACTCAAATATACATCCTACAACAAAAATACTCAACAAAATCAAAAAAAATCGATGTTGGTCTCAATTAAATTTATTAAACTTTGACACTTCCAACTAAAAATTTTTTCACAATCCTAAAAATTTAAGTTATTTTCATCTAAATTTACTCAAATATAGATCCTACAACAAAAATACTCAACAAATTTCAATATAATCGAAGTTGATTTCAAATAAATTTATTAAAATTTGACACTTCCAACTAATTTGTTTTTCGCAATCTTAAAAATTGAAGTTATTTTCATCTAAATTTACTCAAATATAGATCCTACAACAAAAATACTCAACAAAATCCAAAATAATCGAAGTTGGTTTCAAATAAATTTATTAAAATTTGACACTTCCAACTAAAATTTTTTTCACAATCCAAAAAATTGAAGTTATTTTCATCTAAATTTACACAAATATAGATCCTACAACAAAAATACTCAACAAAATCCAAAATAATCGAAGTTGATTTCAAATAAATTTATTAAAATTTGACACTTCCAACTATAATTTTTTTTCACAATCCAAAAAATTGAAGTTATTTTCATTTAAATTTACTCAAATATACATCCTACCACAAAAATACTCAACAAAATAAAAAAAAATCGATGTTGGTCTCAAATAAAATTATTAAATTTTGACACTTCCAACTAAAAATTTTTTCACAATCCTAAAAATTGTCGTTATTTTCATCTAAATTTACTCAAATATAGATCCTACAATAAAAATACTCAACAAAATCCAAAAAAATCGGTGTTGGTTTCAAATAAATTTATTAAAATTTGACTCTTCCAACTAAAATTTTTTTCACAATCCAAAAAATTGAAGTTATTTTCATCTAAATTTACACAAATATAGATCCCACAACAAAAATACTCAACAAAA
Organism: Andrena praecox; assembly: GCA_963932275.1. NCBI lineage: Eukaryota > Metazoa > Arthropoda > Insecta > Hymenoptera > Andrenidae > Andrena > Andrena praecox. The sequence goes on along the minus strand of CAWVQO010000396.1, from coordinate 2,234,117 downwards.
TCCAAAATAATCGAAGTTGATTTCAAATAAATTTATTAAAATTTGACACTTCCAACTATATTTTTTTTTCACAATCCAAAAAATTGAAGTTATTTTCATCTAAATTTACTCAAATATACATCCTACAACAAAAATACTCAACAAAATCCTAAAAAATCGATGTTGGTCTCAATTAAATTTATTAAACTTTGACACTTCCAACTAAAAATTTTTTCACAATCCTAAAAATTTAAGTTATTTTCATCTAAATTTACTCAAATATAGATCCTACAACAAAAATACTCAACAAATTCCAATATAATCGAAGTTGATTTCAAATAAATTTATTAAAATTTGTCACTTCCAACTAATTTGTTTTTCGCAATCTTAAAAATTGAAGTTATTTTCATCTAAATTTACTCAAATATAGATCCTACAACAAAAATACTCAACAAAATCCAAAATAATCGAAGTTGGTTTCAAATAAATTTATTAAAATTTGACACTTCCAACTAAATTTTTTTTCACAATCCAAAAAATTGAAGTTATTATCATCTAAATTTACTCAAATATAGATCCTACAACAAAAATACTCTATTAAATCCAAAATAATCGAAGTTGATTTCAAATAAATTTATTAAAATTTGACACTTCCAACTATAATTTTTTTCACAATCCAAATAATTGAAGTTATTTTCATCTAAATTTACACAAATATAGATCCTACAACAAAAATATTCAACACAATTCCAAAATAATTGAAGTAGATTTCAAATAAATTTATTAAAATAACACTTCCAACTAAATTTTTTTTGGCAATCCTAAAAATTGAATATATTTCCATCTAAATTTACTCAAATATAGATCCTACAACAAAAATACTCAACAAAATCAAACAAAATCGAAGTTGGTTTCAAATAAATTTATTAAAATTTTACACTTCCATGTAAATTTTTTTTTCACTATCCAAAAAATTGTCGTTATTTTCATCTAAATTTACTCAAATATAGATCCTACAACAAAAATACTCAACAAAATCCAAAATAATCGAAGTTGGTTTCAAATAAATTTATTAAAATTTGACACTTCCAACTAAAATTTTTTTCACAATCCAAAAAATTGTCGTTATTTTCATCTAAATTTACTCAAATATAGATCCTACAACAAAAATACTCTACAAAATCCAAAATAATCGAAGTTGATTTCAAATAAATTTATTAAAATTTGACACTTCCACCTATAATTTATTCACAATCCAAAAAATTGAAGTTATTTTCATCTAAATTTACACAAATATAGATCCTACAACAAAAATACTCAACAAAATCCAAAATAATCGAAGTTGGTTTCAAATAAATTTATTAAAATTTGACACTTCCAACTAAATTTTTTTTCACAATCCAAAAAATTGAAGATAATTTCATCTAAATTTACTCAAATATGCATCCTACAACAAAAATACTCAACAAAATCCAAAAAAATCGAAGTTGGTCTCAAATAAATTTATTAAAATTTGACACTTCCAACTAAAAATTTTTTCACAATCCTAAAAATTGAAGTTATTTTCATCTAAATTTACTCAAATATAGATCCTACAACAAAAATACTCAACAAAATCCAAAATAATCGAAGTTGATTTCAAATAAATTTATTAAAATTTGACACTTCCAACTATAATTTTTTTTCACAATCCAAACAATTTGAGATATTTTCATCTAAATTTACTCAAATATGCATCCTACAACACAAATACTCAACAACATCCACAAAAATCAAAGTTGGTCTCAAATAAATTTATTAAAATTTGACACCTCCAACTAAAATTTTTTTCACAATCTGAAAAATTGATGTTATTTTCATCTAAATTTACTCAAATATAGATCCTACAACAAAAATACTCAACAAAATCCAAAAAAATCGAAGTTGGTTTCAAATAAATTTATTAAAATTTTACACTTCCATGTAAATTTTTTTTTCACTATCCAAAAAATTGTCGTTATTTTCATCTAAATTTACTCAAATATAGATCCTACAACAAAAATACTCAACAAAATCCAAAAAAATCGGAGTTGGTTTCAAATAAATTTATTAAAATTTGACTCTTCCAACTAAAATTTTTATCACAATCCAAAAAATTGAAGTTATTTTCATCTAAATTTACTCAAATATAGATCCTACAACAAAAATACTCTACAAAATCCAAAATAATCGAAGTTGATTTCAAATAAATTTATTAAAATTTGACACTTCCACCTATAATTTATTCACAATCCAAAAAATTGAAGTTATTTTCATCTAAATTTACACAAATATAGATCCTACAACAAAAATACTCAACAAAATCCAAAATAATCGATGTTGGTCTCAAATAAAATTATTAAACTTTGACACTTCCAACAAATTTTTTTTTCACAATCTTAAAAATTGAAGTTATTTTCATCTAAATTTACACAAATATAGATCCTACAACAAAAATACTCAACAAAATCCAAAATAATCGAAGTTGGTTTCAAATAAATTTATTAAAATTTGACACTTCCAACTAAATTTTTTTTCGCAATCCTAAAAATTGAATTTATTTTCATCTAAATTTACTCAAATATAGATCCTACAACAAAAATACTCAACAAAATCCAAAAAAATCGGTGTTGGTTTCAAATAAATTTATTAAAATTTGACTCTTCCAACTAAAAATTTTTTCACAATCCAAAAAATTGAAGTTATTTTCATCTAAATTTACACAAATATAGATCCCACAACAAAAATACTCAACAAAATCCAAAATAATCGAAGTTGATTTCAAATAAATTTATTAAAATTTGACACTTCCAACTATATTTTTTTTTCACAATCCAAAAAATTGAAGTTATTTTCATCTAAATTTACTCAAATATACATCCTACAACAAAAATACTCAACAAAATAAAAAAAAATCGATGTTGGTCTCAATTAAATTTATTAAACTTTGACACTTCCAACTAAAAATTTTTTCACAATCCTAAAAATTTAAGTTATTTTCATCTAAATTTACTCAAATATAGATCCTACAACAAAAATACTCAACAAATTTCAATATAATCGAAGTTGATTTCAAATAAATTTATTAAAATTTGACACTTCCAACTAATTTGTTTTTCGCAATCTTAAAAATTGAAGTTATTTTCATCTAAATTTACTCAAATATAGATCCTACAACAAAAATACTCAACAAAATCCAAAATAATCGAAGTTGGTTTCAAATAAATTTATTAAAATTTGACACTTCCAACTAAAATTTTTTTCACAATCCAAAAAATTGAAGTTATTTTCATCTAAATTTACACAAATATAGATCCCACAACAAAAATACTCAACAAAATCCAAAATAATCGAAGTTGATTTCAAATAAATTTATTAAAATTTGACACTTCCAACTATATTTTTTTTTCACAATCCAAAAAATTGAAGTTATTTTCATCTAAATTTACTCAAATATACATCCTACAACAAAAATACTCAACAAAATCAAAAAAAATCGATGTTGGTCTCAATTAAATTTATTAAACTTTGACACTTCCAACTAAAAATTTTTTCACAATCCTAAAAATTTAAGTTATTTTCATCTAAATTTACTCAAATATACATCCTACAACAAAAATACTCAACAAAATCCAAAATAATCGAAGTTGATTTCAAATAAATTTATTAAAATTTGACACTTCCAACTATATTTTTTTTTCACAATCCAAAAAATTGAAGTTATTTTCATCTAAATTTACTCAAATATACATCCTACAACAAAAATACTCAACAAAATCAAAAAAAATCGATGTTGGTCTCAATTAAATTTATTAAACTTTGACACTTCCAACTAAAAATTTTTTCACAATCCTAAAAATTTAAGTTATTTTCATCTAAATTTACTCAAATATAGATCCTACAACAAAAATACTCAACAAATTTCAATATAATCGAAGTTGATTTCAAATAAATTTATTAAAATTTGACACTTCCAACTAATTTGTTTTTCGCAATCTTAAAAATTGAAGTTATTTTCATCTAAATTTACTCAAATATAGATCCTACAACAAAAATACTCAACAAAATCCAAAATAATCGAAGTTGGTTTCAAATAAATTTATTAAAATTTGACACTTCCAACAAAAATTTTTTTCACAATCCAAAAAATTGAAGTTATTTTCATCTAAATTTACTCAAATATAGATCCTACAACAAAAATTCTCTACAAAATCCAAAATAATCGAAGTTGATTTCAAATAAATTTATTAAAATTTGACACTTCCACCTATAATTTATTCACAATCCAAAAAATTGAAGTTATTTTCATCTAAATTTACACAAATATAGATCCTACAACAAAAATACTCAACAAAATCCAAAATAATCGAAGTTGGTTTCAAATAAATTTATTAAAATTTGACACTTCCAACTAAATTTTTTTTCACAATCCAAAAAATTGAAGATAATTTCATCTAAATTTACTCAAATATGCATCCTACAACAAAAATACTCAACAAAATCCAAAAAAATCGAAGTTGGTCTCAAATAAATTTATTAAAATTTGACACTTCCAACTAAAAATTTTTTCACAATCCTAAAAATTGAAGTTATTTTCATCTAAATTTACTCAAATATAGATCCTACAACAAAAATACTCAACAAAATCCAAAATAATCGAAGTTGATTTCAAATAAATTTATTAAAATTTGACACTTCCAACTATAATTTTTTTTCACAATCCAAACAATTTGAGATATTTTCATCTAAATTTACTCAAATATGCATCCTACAACACAAATACTCAACAACATCCACAAAAATCAAAGTTGGTCTCAAATAAATTTATTAAAATTTGACACCTCCAACTAAAATTTTTTTCACAATCTGAAAAATTGATGTTATTTTCATCTAAATTTACTCAAATATAGATCCTACAACAAAAATACTCAACAAAATCCAAAAAAATCGAAGTTGGTTTCAAATAAATTTATTAAAATTTTACACTTCCATGTAAATTTTTTTTTCACTATCCAAAAAATTGTCGTTATTTTCATCTAAATTTACTCAAATATAGATCCTACAACAAAAATACTCAACAAAATCCAAAAAAATCGGAGTTGGTTTCAAATAAATTTATTAAAATTTGACTCTTCCAACTAAAATTTTTATCACAATCCAAAAAATTGAAGTTATTTTCATCTAAATTTACTCAAATATAGATCCTACAACAAAAATACTCTACAAAATCCAAAATAATCGAAGTTGATTTCAAATAAATTTATTAAAATTTGACACTTCCACCTATAATTTATTCACAATCCAAAAAATTGAAGTTATTTTCATCTAAATTTACACAAATATAGATCCTACAACAAAAATACTCAACAAAATCCAAAATAATCGATGTTGGTCTCAAATAAAATTATTAAACTTTGACACTTCCAACAAATTTTTTTTTCACAATCTTAAAAATTGAAGTTATTTTCATCTAAATTTACACAAATATAGATCCTACAACAAAAATACTCAACAAAATCCAAAATAATCGAAGTTGGTTTCAAATAAATTTATTAAAATTTGACACTTCCAACTAAATTTTTTTTCGCAATCCTAAAAATTGAATTTATTTTCATCTAAATTTACTCAAATATAGATCCTACAACAAAAATACTCAACAAAATCCAAAAAAATCGGTGTTGGTTTCAAATAAATTTATTAAAATTTGACTCTTCCAACTAAAAATTTTTTCACAATCCAAAAAATTGAAGTTATTTTCATCTAAATTTACACAAATATAGATCCCACAACAAAAATACTCAACAAAATCCAAAATAATCGAAGTTGATTTCAAATAAATTTATTAAAATTTGACACTTCCAACTATATTTTTTTTTCACAATCCAAAAAATTGAAGTTATTTTCATCTAAATTTACTCAAATATACATCCTACAACAAAAATACTCAACAAAATAAAAAAAAATCGATGTTGGTCTCAATTAAATTTATTAAACTTTGACACTTCCAACTAAAAATTTTTTCACAATCCTAAAAATTTAAGTTATTTTCATCTAAATTTACTCAAATATAGATCCTACAACAAAAATACTCAACAAATTTCAATATAATCGAAGTTGATTTCAAATAAATTTATTAAAATTTGACACTTCCAACTAATTTGTTTTTCGCAATCTTAAAAATTGAAGTTATTTTCATCTAAATTTACTCAAATATAGATCCTACAACAAAAATACTCAACAAAATCCAAAATAATCGAAGTTGGTTTCAAATAAATTTATTAAAATTTGACACTTCCAACTAAAATTTTTTTCACAATCCAAAAAATTGAAGTTATTTTCATCTAAATTTACACAAATATAGATCCCACAACAAAAATACTCAACAAAATCCAAAATAATCGAAGTTGATTTCAAATAAATTTATTAAAATTTGACACTTCCAACTATATTTTTTTTTCACAATCCAAAAAATTGAAGTTATTTTCATCTAAATTTACTCAAATATACATCCTACAACAAAAATACTCAACAAAATCAAAAAAAATCGATGTTGGTCTCAATTAAATTTATTAAACTTTGACACTTCCAACTAAAAATTTTTTCACAATCCTAAAAATTTAAGTTATTTTCATCTAAATTTACTCAAATATAGATCCTACAACAAAAATACTCAACAAATTTCAATATAATCGAAGTTGATTTCAAATAAATTTATTAAAATTTGACACTTCCAACTAATTTGTTTTTCGCAATCTTAAAAATTGAAGTTATTTTCATCTAAATTTACTCAAATATAGATCCTACAACAAAAATACTCAACAAAATCCAAAATAATCGAAGTTGGTTTCAAATAAATTTATTAAAATTTGACACTTCCAACAAAAATTTTTTTCACAATCCAAAAAATTGAAGTTATTTTCATCTAAATTTACTCAAATATAGATCCTACAACAAAAATTCTCTACAAAATCCAAAATAATCGAAGTTGATTTCAAATAAATTTATTAAAATTTGACACTTCCACCTATAATTTATTCACAATCCAAAAAATTGAAGTTATTTTCATCTAAATTTACACAAATATAGATCCTACAACAAAAATACTCAACAAAATCCAAAATAATCGAAGTTGGTTTCAAATAAATTTATTAAAATTTGACACTTCCAACTAAATTTTTTTTCACAATCCAAAAAATTGAAGATAATTTCATCTAAATTTACTCAAATATGCATCCTACAACAAAAATACTCAACAAAATCCAAAAAAATCGAAGTTGGTCTCAAATAAATTTATTAAAATTTGACACTTCCAACTAAAAATTTTTTCACAATCCTAAAAATTGAAGTTATTTTCATCTAAATTTACTCAAATATAGATCCTACAACAAAAATACTCAACAAAATCCAAAATAATCGAAGTTGATTTCAAATAAATTTATTAAAATTTGACACTTCCAACTATAATTTTTTTTCACAATCCAAACAATTTGAGATATTTTCATCTAAATTTACTCAAATATGCATCCTACAACACAAATACTCAACAACATCCACAAAAATCAAAGTTGGTCTCAAATAAATTTATTAAAATTTGACACCTCCAACTAAAATTTTTTTCACAATCTGAAAAATTGATGTTATTTTCATCTAAATTTACTCAAATATAGATCCTACAACAAAAATACTCAACAAAATCCAAAAAAATCGAAGTTGGTTTCAAATAAATTTATTAAAATTTTACACTTCCATGTAAATTTTTTTTTCACTATCCAAAAAATTGTCGTTATTTTCATCTAAATTTACTCAAATATAGATCCTACAACAAAAATACTCAACAAAATCCAAAAAAATCGGAGTTGGTTTCAAATAAATTTATTAAAATTTGACTCTTCCAACTAAAATTTTTATCACAATCCAAAAAATTGAAGTTATTTTCATCTAAATTTACTCAAATATAGATCCTACAACAAAAATACTCTACAAAATCCAAAATAATCGAAGTTGATTTCAAATAAATTTATTAAAATTTGACACTTCCACCTATAATTTATTCACAATCCAAAAAATTGAAGTTATTTTCATCTAAATTTACACAAATATAGATCCTACAACAAAAATACTCAACAAAATCCAAAATAATCGATGTTGGTCTCAAATAAAATTATTAAACTTTGACACTTCCAACAAATTTTTTTTTCACAATCTTAAAAATTGAAGTTATTTTCATCTAAATTTACACAAATATAGATCCTACAACAAAAATACTCAACAAAATCCAAAATAATCGAAGTTGGTTTCAAATAAATTTATTAAAATTTGACACTTCCAACTAAATTTTTTTTCGCAATCCTAAAAATTGAATTTATTTTCATCTAAATTTACTCAAATATAGATCCTACAACAAAAATACTCAACAAAATCCAAAAAAATCGGTGTTGGTTTCAAATAAATTTATTAAAATTTGACTCTTCCAACTAAAAATTTTTTCACAATCCAAAAAATTGAAGTTATTTTCATCTAAATTTACACAAATATAGATCCCACAACAAAAATACTCAACAAAATCCAAAATAATCGAAGTTGATTTCAAATAAATTTATTAAAATTTGACACTTCCAACTATATTTTTTTTTCACAATCCAAAAAATTGAAGTTATTTTCATCTAAATTTACTCAAATATACATCCTACAACAAAAATACTCAACAAAATAAAAAAAAATCGATGTTGGTCTCAATTAAATTTATTAAACTTTGACACTTCCAACTAAAAATTTTTTCACAATCCTAAAAATTTAAGTTATTTTCATCTAAATTTACTCAAATATAGATCCTACAACAAAAATACTCAACAAATTTCAATATAATCGAAGTTGATTTCAAATAAATTTATTAAAATTTGACACTTCCAACTAATTTGTTTTTCGCAATCTTAAAAATTGAAGTTATTTTCATCTAAATTTACTCAAATATAGATCCTACAACAAAAATACTCAACAAAATCCAAAATAATCGAAGTTGGTTTCAAATAAATTTATTAAAATTTGACACTTCCAACTAAAATTTTTTTCACAATCCAAAAAATTGAAGTTATTTTCATCTAAATTTACACAAATATAGATCCTACAACAAAAATACTCAACAAAATCCAAAATAATCGAAGTTGATTTCAAATAAATTTATTAAAATTTGACACTTCCAACTATAATTTTTTTTCACAATCCAAAAAATTGAAGTTATTTTCATTTAAATTTACTCAAATATACATCCTACAACAAAAATACTCAACAAAATAAAAAAAAATCGATGTTGGTCTCAAATAAAATTATTAAATTTTGACACTTCCAACTAAAAATTTTTTCACAATCCTAAAAATTGTCGTTATTTTCATCTAAATTTACTCAAATATAGATCCTACAATAAAAATACTCAACAAAATCCAAAAAAATCGGTGTTGGTTTCAAATAAATTTATTAAAATTTGACTCTTCCAACTAAAATTTTTTTAACAATCCAAAAAATTGAAGTTATTTTCATCTAAATTTACACAAATATAGATCCCACAACAAAAATACTCAACAAAATCCAAAATAATCGAAGTTGATTTCAAATAAATTTATTAAAATTTGACACTTCCAACTATATTTTTTTTTCACAATCCAAAAAATTGAAGTTATTTTCATCTAAATTTACTCAAATATACATCCTACAACAAAAATACTCAACAAAATCCTAAAAAATCGATGTTGGTCTCAATTAAATTTATTAAACTTTGACACTTCCAACTAAAAATTTTATCACAATCCTAAAAATTTAAGTTATTTTCATCTAAATTTACTCAAATATAGATCCTACAACAAAAATACTCAACAAATTCCAATATAATCGAAGTTGATTTCAAATAAATTTATTAAAATTTGTCACTTCCAACTAATTTGTTTTTCGCAATCTTAAAAATTGAAGTTATTTTCATCTAAATTTACTCAAATATAGATCCTACAACAAAAATACTCAACAAAATCCAAAATAATCGAAGTTGGTTTCAAATAAATTTATTAAAATTTGACACTTCCAACTAAATTTTTTTTCACAATCCAAAAAATTGAAGTTATTATCATCTAAATTTACTCAAATATAGATCCTACAACAAAAATACTCTATTAAATCCAAAATAATCGAAGTTGATTTCAAATAAATTTATTAAAATTTGACACTTCCAACTATAATTTTTTTCACAATCCAAATAATTGAAGTTATTTTCATCTAAATTTACACAAATATAGATCCTACAACAAAAATATTCAACACAATTCCAAAATAATTGAAGTAGATTTCAAATAAATTTATTAAAATAACACTTCCAACTAAATTTTTTTTGGCAATCCTAAAAATTGAATATATTTCCATCTAAATTTACTCAAATATAGATCCTACAACAAAAATACTCAACAAAATCAAACAAAATCGAAGTTGGTTTCAAATAAATTTATTAAAATTTTACACTTCCATGTAAATTTTTTTTTCACTATCCAAAAAATTGTCGTTATTTTCATCTAAATTTACTCAAATATAGATCCTACAACAAAAATACTCAACAAAATCCAAAATAATCGAAGTTGGTTTCAAATAAATTTATTAAAATTTGACACTTCCAACTAAAATTTTTTTCACAATCCAAAAAATTGTCGTTATTTTCATCTAAATTTACTCAAATATAGATCCTACAACAAAAATACTCTACAAAATCCAAAATAATCGAAGTTGATTTCAAATAAATTTATTAAAATTTGACACTTCCACCTATAATTTATTCACAATCCAAAAAATTGAAGTTATTTTCATCTAAATTTACACAAATATAGATCCTACAACAAAAATACTCAACAAAATCCAAAATAATCGAAGTTGGTTTCAAATAAATTTATTAAAATTTGACACTTCCAACTAAATTTTTTTTCACAATCCAAAAAATTGAAGATAATTTCATCTAAATTTACTCAAATATGCATCCTACAACAAAAATACTCAACAAAATCCAAAAAAATCGAAGTTGGTCTCAAATAAATTTATTAAAATTTGACACTTCCAACTAAAAATTTTTTCACAATCCTAAAAATTGAAGTTATTTTCATCTAAATTTACTCAAATATAGATCCTACAACAAAAATACTCAACAAAATCCAAAATAATCGAAGTTGATTTCAAATAAATTTATTAAAATTTGACACTTCCAACTATAATTTTTTTTCACAATCCAAACAATTTGAGATATTTTCATCTAAATTTACTCAAATATGCATCCTACAACACAAATACTCAACAACATCCACAAAAATCAAAGTTGGTCTCAAATAAATTTATTAAAATTTGACACCTCCAACTAAAATTTTTTTCACAATCTGAAAAATTGATGTTATTTTCATCTAAATTTACTCAAATATAGATCCTACAACAAAAATACTCAACAAAATCCAAAAAAATCGAAGTTGGTTTCAAATAAATTTATTAAAATTTTACACTTCCATGTAAATTTTTTTTTCACTATCCAAAAAATTGTCGTTATTTTCATCTAAATTTACTCAAATATAGATCCTACAACAAAAATACTCAACAAAATCCAAAAAAATCGGAGTTGGTTTCAAATAAATTTATTAAAATTTGACTCTTCCAACTAAAATTTTTATCACAATCCAAAAAATTGAAGTTATTTTCATCTAAATTTACTCAAATATAGATCCTACAACAAAAATACTCTACAAAATCCAAAATAATCGAAGTTGATTTCAAATAAATTTATTAAAATTTGACACTTCCACCTATAATTTATTCACAATCCAAAAAATTGAAGTTATTTTCATCTAAATTTACACAAATATAGATCCTACAACAAAAATACTCAACAAAATCCAAAATAATCGATGTTGGTCTCAAATAAAATTATTAAACTTTGACACTTCCAACAAATTTTTTTTTCACAATCTTAAAAATTGAAGTTATTTTCATCTAAATTTACACAAATATAGATCCTACAACAAAAATACTCAACAAAATCCAAAATAATCGAAGTTGGTTTCAAATAAATTTATTAAAATTTGACACTTCCAACTAAATTTTTTTTCGCAATCCTAAAAATTGAATTTATTTTCATCTAAATTTACTCAAATATAGATCCTACAACAAAAATACTCAACAAAATCCAAAAAAATCGGTGTTGGTTTCAAATAAATTTATTAAAATTTGACTCTTCCAACTAAAAATTTTTTCACAATCCAAAAAATTGAAGTTATTTTCATCTAAATTTACACAAATATAGATCCCACAACAAAAATACTCAACAAAATCCAAAATAATCGAAGTTGATTTCAAATAAATTTATTAAAATTTGACACTTCCAACTATATTTTTTTTTCACAATCCAAAAAATTGAAGTTATTTTCATCTAAATTTACTCAAATATACATCCTACAACAAAAATACTCAACAAAATAAAAAAAAATCGATGTTGGTCTCAATTAAATTTATTAAACTTTGACACTTCCAACTAAAAATTTTTTCACAATCCTAAAAATTTAAGTTATTTTCATCTAAATTTACTCAAATATAGATCCTACAACAAAAATACTCAACAAATTTCAATATAATCGAAGTTGGTTTCAAATAAATTTATTAAAATTTGACACTTCCAACTAAAATTTTTTTCACAATCCAAAAAATTGAAGTTATTTTCATCTAAATTTACACAAATATAGATCCTACAACAAAAATACTCAACAAAATCCAAAATAATCGAAGTTGATTTCAAATAAATTTATTAAAATTTGACACTTCCAACTATAATTTTTTTTCACAATCCAAAAAATTGAAGTTATTTTCATTTAAATTTACTCAAATATACATCCTACAACAAAAATACTCAACAAAATAAAAAAAAATCGATGTTGGTCTCAAATAAAATTATTAAATTTTGACACTTCCAACTAAAAATTTTTTCACAATCCTAAAAATTGTCGTTATTTTCATCTAAATTTACTCAAATATAGATCCTACAATAAAAATACTCAACAAAATCCAAAAAAATCGGTGTTGGTTTCAAATAAATTTATTAAAATTTGACTCTTCCAACTAAAATTTTTTTCACAATCCAAAAAATTGAAGTTATTTTCATCTAAATTTACACAAATATAGATCCCACAACAAAAATACTCAACAAAATCCAAAATAATCGAAGTTGATTTCAAATAAATTTATTAAAATTTGACACTTCCAACTATATTTTTTTTTCACAATCCAAAAAATTGAAGTTATTTTCATCTAAATTTACTCAAATATACATCCTACAACAAAAATACTCAACAAAATCCTAAAAAATCGATGTTGGTCTCAATTAAATTTATTAAACTTTGACACTTCCAACTAAAAATTTTTTCACAATCCTAAAAATTTAAGTTATTTTCATCTAAATTTACTCAAATATAGATCCTACAACAAAAATACTCAACAAATTCCAATATAATCGAAGTTGATTTCAAATAAATTTATTAAAATTTGTCACTTCCAACTAATTTGTTTTTCGCAATCTTAAAAATTGAAGTTATTTTCATCTAAATTTACTCAAATATAGATCCTACAACAAAAATACTCAACAAAATCCAAAATAATCGAAGTTGGTTTCAAATAAATTTATTAAAATTTGACACTTCCAACTAAATTTTTTTTCACAATCCAAAAAATTGAAGTTATTATCATCTAAATTTACTCAAATATAGATCCTACAACAAAAATACTCTATTAAATCCAAAATAATCGAAGTTGATTTCAAATAAATTTATTAAAATTTGACACTTCCAACTATAATTTTTTTCACAATCCAAATAATTGAAGTTATTTTCATCTAAATTTACACAAATATAGATCCTACAACAAAAATATTCAACACAATTCCAAAATAATTGAAGTAGATTTCAAATAAATTTATTAAAATAACACTTCCAACTAAATTTTTTTTGGCAATCCTAAAAATTGAATATATTTCCATCTAAATTTACTCAAATATAGATCCTACAACAAAAATACTCAACAAAATCAAACAAAATCGAAGTTGGTTTCAAATAAATTTATTAAAATTTTACACTTCCATGTAAATTTTTTTTTCACTATCCAAAAAATTGTCGTTATTTTCATCTAAATTTACTCAAATATAGATCCTACAACAAAAATACTCAACAAAATCCAAAATAATCGAAGTTGGTTTCAAATAAATTTATTAAAATTTGACACTTCCAACTAAAATTTTTTTCACAATCCAAAAAATTGTCGTTATTTTCATCTAAATTTACTCAAATATAGATCCTACAACAAAAATACTCTACAAAATCCAAAATAATCGAAGTTGATTTCAAATAAATTTATTAAAATTTGACACTTCCACCTATAATTTATTCACAATCCAAAAAATTGAAGTTATTTTCATCTAAATTTACACAAATATAGATCCTACAACAAAAATACTCAACAAAATCCAAAATAATCGAAGTTGGTTTCAAATAAATTTATTAAAATTTGACACTTCCAACTAAATTTTTTTTCACAATCCAAAAAATTGAAGATAATTTCATCTAAATTTACTCAAATATGCATCCTACAACAAAAATACTCAACAAAATCCAAAAAAATCGAAGTTGGTCTCAAATAAATTTATTAAAATTTGACACTTCCAACTAAAAATTTTTTCACAATCCTAAAAATTGAAGTTATTTTCATCTAAATTTACTCAAATATAGATCCTACAACAAAAATACTCAACAAAATCCAAAATAATCGAAGTTGATTTCAAATAAATTTATTAAAATTTGACACTTCCAACTATAATTTTTTTTCACAATCCAAACAATTTGAGATATTTTCATCTAAATTTACTCAAATATGCATCCTACAACACAAATACTCAACAACATCCACAAAAATCAAAGTTGGTCTCAAATAAATTTATTAAAATTTGACACCTCCAACTAAAATTTTTTTCACAATCTGAAAAATTGATGTTATTTTCATCTAAATTTACTCAAATATAGATCCTACAACAAAAATACTCAACAAAATCCAAAAAAATCGAAGTTGGTTTCAAATAAATTTATTAAAATTTTACACTTCCATGTAAATTTTTTTTTCACTATCCAAAAAATTGTCGTTATTTTCATCTAAATTTACTCAAATATAGATCCTACAACAAAAATACTCAACAAAATCCAAAAAAATCGGAGTTGGTTTCAAATAAATTTATTAAAATTTGACTCTTCCAACTAAAATTTTTATCACAATCCAAAAAATTGAAGTTATTTTCATCTAAATTTACTCAAATATAGATCCTACAACAAAAATACTCTACAAAATCCAAAATAATCGAAGTTGATTTCAAATAAATTTATTAAAATTTGACACTTCCACCTATAATTTATTCACAATCCAAAAAATTGAAGTTATTTTCATCTAAATTTACACAAATATAGATCCTACAACAAAAATACTCAACAAAATCCAAAATAATCGATGTTGGTCTCAAATAAAATTATTAAACTTTGACACTTCCAACAAATTTTTTTTTCACAATCTTAAAAATTGAAGTTATTTTCATCTAAATTTACACAAATATAGATCCTACAACAAAAATACTCAACAAAATCCAAAATAATCGAAGTTGGTTTCAAATAAATTTATTAAAATTTGACACTTCCAACTAAATTTTTTTTCGCAATCCTAAAAATTGAATTTATTTTCATCTAAATTTACTCAAATATAGATCCTACAACAAAAATACTCAACAAAATCCAAAAAAATCGGTGTTGGTTTCAAATAAATTTATTAAAATTTGACTCTTCCAACTAAAAATTTTTTCACAATCCAAAAAATTGAAGTTATTTTCATCTAAATTTACACAAATATAGATCCCACAACAAAAATACTCAACAAAATCCAAAATAATCGAAGTTGATTTCAAATAAATTTATTAAAATTTGACACTTCCAACTATATTTTTTTTTCACAATCCAAAAAATTGAAGTTATTTTCATCTAAATTTACTCAAATATACATCCTACAACAAAAATACTCAACAAAATCAAAAAAAATCGATGTTGGTCTCAATTAAATTTATTAAACTTTGACACTTCCAACTAAAAATTTTTTCACAATCCTAAAAATTTAAGTTATTTTCATCTAAATTTACTCAAATATAGATCCTACAACAAAAATACTCAACAAATTTCAATATAATCGAAGTTGATTTCAAATAAATTTATTAAAATTTGACACTTCCAACTAATTTGTTTTTCGCAATCTTAAAAATTGAAGTTATTTTCATCTAAATTTACTCAAATATAGATCCTACAACAAAAATACTCAACAAAATCCAAAATAATCGAAGTTGGTTTCAAATAAATTTATTAAAATTTGACACTTCCAACTAAAATTTTTTTCACAATCCAAAAAATTGAAGTTATTTTCATCTAAATTTACACAAATATAGATCCCACAACAAAAATACTCAACAAAATCCAAAATAATCGAAGTTGATTTCAAATAAATTTATTAAAATTTGACACTTCCAACTATATTTTTTTTTCACAATCCAAAAAATTGAAGTTATTTTCATCTAAATTTACTCAAATATACATCCTACAACAAAAATACTCAACAAAATCAAAAAAAATCGATGTTGGTCTCAATTAAATTTATTAAACTTTGACACTTCCAACTAAAAATTTTTTCACAATCCTAAAAATTTAAGTTATTTTCATCTAAATTTACTCAAATATACATCCTACAACAAAAATACTCAACAAAATCCAAAATAATCGAAGTTGATTTCAAATAAATTTATTAAAATTTGACACTTCCAACTATATTTTTTTTTCACAATCCAAAAAATTGAAGTTATTTTCATCTAAATTTACTCAAATATACATCCTACAACAAAAATACTCAACAAAATCAAAAAAAATCGATGTTGGTCTCAATTAAATTTATTAAACTTTGACACTTCCAACTAAAAATTTTTTCACAATCCTAAAAATTTAAGTTATTTTCATCTAAATTTACTCAAATATAGATCCTACAACAAAAATACTCAACAAATTTCAATATAATCGAAGTTGATTTCAAATAAATTTATTAAAATTTGACACTTCCAACTAATTTGTTTTTCGCAATCTTAAAAATTGAAGTTATTTTCATCTAAATTTACTCAAATATAGATCCTACAACAAAAATACTCAACAAAATCCAAAATAATCGAAGTTGGTTTCAAATAAATTTATTAAAATTTGACACTTCCAACAAAAATTTTTTTCACAATCCAAAAAATTGAAGTTATTTTCATCTAAATTTACACAAATATAGATACTACAACAAAAATACTCAACAAAATCCAAAATAATCGAAGTTGATTTCAAATAAATTTATTAAAATTTGACACTTCCAACTATAATTTTTTTTCACAATCCAAAAAATTGAAGTTATTTTCATTTAAATTTACTCAAATATACATCCTACAACAAAAATACTCAACAAAATAAAAAAAAATCGATGTTGGTCTCAAATAAAATTATTAAATTTTGACACTTCCAACTAAAAATTTTTTCACAATCCTAAAAATTGAAGTTATTTTCATCTAAATTTACACAAATATAGATCCTACAACAAAAATACTCAACAAAATCCAAAATAATCGAAGTTGGTTTCAAATAAATTTATTAAAATTTGACACTTCCAACTAAATTTTTTTTCACAATCCAAAAAATTGAAGATAATTTCATCTAAATTTTCTCAAATATGCATCCTACAACAAAAATACTCAACAAAATCCACAAAAATCGAAGTAGGTCTCAAATAAATTTATTAAAATTTTACACTTCCATGTAAATTTTTTTTCACAATCCAAAAAATTGTCGTTATTTTCATCTAAATTTACTCAAATATACATCCTACAACAAAAATACTCGACAAAATCCAAAAATATCGAAGTTGATTTCAAATAAATTTATTAAAATTTGACACTTCCAACTAAATTTTTTTTCACAATCCAAAAAATTGAAGTTATTATCATCTAAATTTACTCAAATATAGATCCTACAACAAAAATACTCAACAAAATCCACAAAAATCGAAGTTGGTCTCAAATAAATTTATTAAAATTTGACACCTCCAACTAAAATTTTTTTCACAATCTGAAAAATTGATGTTATTTTCATCTAAATTTACTCAAATATAGATCCTACAACAAAAATACTCAACAAAATCCAAAAAAATCGAAGTTGGTTTCAAATAAATTTATTAAAATTTTACACTTCCATGTAAATTTTTTTTTCACTATCCAAAAAATTGTCGTTATTTTCATCTAAATTTACTCAAATATAGATCCTACAATAAAAATACTCAACAAAATCCAAAAAAATCGGTGTTGGTTTCAAATAAATTTATTAAAATTTGACTCTTCCAACTAAAATTTTTTTCACAATCCAAAAAATTGAAGTTATTTTCATCTAAATTTACACAAATATAGATCCCACAACAAAAATACTCAACAAAATCCAAAATAATCGAAGTTGGTTTCAAATAAATTTATTAAAATTTGACACTTCCAACTAAATTTTTTTTCGCAATCCTAAAAATTGAATTTATTTTCATCTAAATTTACTCAAATATAGATCCTACAACAAAAATACTCAACAAAATCCAAAAAAATCGGTGTTGGTTTCAAATAAATTTATTAAATTTTTGACTCTTCCAACTAAAATTTTTTTCACAATCCAAAAAATTGAAGTTATTTTCATCTAAATTTACACAAATATAGATCCCACAACAAAAATACTCAACAAAATCCAAAATAATCGAAGTTGATTTCAAATAAATTTATTAAAATTTGACACTTCCAACTAAATTTTTTTTCACAATCCAAAAAATTGAAGATAATTTCATCTAAATTTACTCAAATATGCATCCTACAACAAAAATACTCAACAAAATCCAAAAAAAATCGAAGTTGGTCTCAAATAAATTTATTAAAATTTGACACTTCCAACTAAAAATTTTTTCACAATCCTAAAAATTGAAGTTATTTTCATCTAAATTTACTCAAATATAGATCCTACAACAAAAATACTCAACAAAATCCAAAAAAATCGAAGTTGGTTTCAAATAAATTTATTAAAATTTTACACTTCCATGTAAATTTTTTTTTCACTATCCAAAAAATTGTCGTTATTTTCATCTAAATTTACTCAAATATAGATCCTACAATAAAAATACTCAACAAAATCCAAAAAAATCGGTGTTGGTTTCAAATAAATTTATTAAAATTTGACTCTTCCATCTAAAATTTTTTTCACAATCCAAAAAATTGAAGTTATTTTCATCTAAATTTACACAAATATAGATACTACAACAAAAATACTCAACAAAATCCAAAATAATCGAAGTTGATTTCAAATAAATTTATTAAAATTTGACACTTCCAACTAAATTTTTTTTCACAATCCAAAAAATTGAAGATAATTTCATCTAAATTTTCTCAAATATGCATCCTACAACAAAAATACTCAACAAAATCCACAAAAATCGAAGTAGGTCTCAAATAAATTTATTAAAATTTTACACTTCCATGTAAATTTTTTTTCACAATCCAAAAAATTGTCGTTATTTTCATCTAAATTTACTCAAATATACATCCTACAACAAAAATACTCGACAAAATCCAAAAATATCGAAGTTGATTTCAAATAAATTTATTAAAATTTGACACTTCCAACTAAATTTTTTTCACAATCCAAAAAATTGAAGTTATTATCATCTAAATTTACTCAAATATAGATCCTACAACAAAAATACTCAACAAAATCCACAAAAATCGAAGTTGGTCTCAAATAAATTTATTAAAATTTGACACCTCCAACTAAAATTTTTTTCACAATCTGAAAAATTGATGTTATTTTCATCTAAATTTACTCAAATATAGATCCTACAACAAAAATACTCAACAAAATCCAAAAAAATCGAAGTTGGTTTCAAATAAATTTATTAAAATTTTACACTTCCATGTAAATTTTTTTTTCACTATCCAAAAAATTGTCGTTATTTTCATCTAAATTTACTCAAATATAGATCCTACAATAAAAATACTCAACAAAATCCAAAAAAATCGGTGTTGGTTTCAAATAAATTTATTAAAATTTGACTCTTCCAACTAAAATTTTTTTCACAATCCAAAAAATTGAAGTTATTTTCATCTAAATTTACACAAATATAGATCCCACAACAAAAATACTCAACAAAATCCAAAATAATCGAAGTTGGTTTCAAATAAATTTATTAAAATTTGACACTTCCAACTAAATTTTTTTTCGCAATCCTAAAAATTGAATTTATTTTCATCTAAATTTACTCAAATATAGATCCTACAACAAAAATACTCAACAAAATCCAAAAAAATCGGTGTTGGTTTCAAATAAATTTATTAAATTTTTGACTCTTCCAACTAAAATTTTTTTCACAATCCAAAAAATTGAAGTTATTTTCATCTAAATTTACACAAATATAGATCCCACAACAAAAATACTCAACAAAATCCAAAATAATCGAAGTTGATTTCAAATAAATTTATTAAAATTTGACACTTCCAACTAAATTTTTTTTCACAATCCAAAAAATTGAAGATAATTTCATCTAAATTTACTCAAATATGCATCCTACAACAAAAATACTCAACAAAATCCAAAAAAAATCGAAGTTGGTCTCAAATAAATTTATTAAAATTTGACACTTCCAACTAAAAATTTTTTCACAATCCTAAAAATTGAAGTTATTTTCATCTAAATTTACTCAAATATAGATCCTACAACAAAAATACTCAACAAAATCCAAAAAAATCGAAGTTGGTTTCAAATAAATTTATTAAAATTTTACACTTCCATGTAAATTTTTTTTTCACTATCCAAAAAATTGTCGTTATTTTCATCTAAATTTACTCAAATATAGATCCTACAATAAAAATACTCAACAAAATCCAAAAAAATCGGTGTTGGTTTCAAATAAATTTATTAAAATTTGACTCTTCCATCTAAAATTTTTTTCACAATCCAAAAAATTGAAGTTATTTTCATCTAAATTTACACAAATATAGATCCCACAACAAAAATACTCAACAAAATCCAAAATAATCGAAGTTGGTTTCAAATAAATTTATTAAAATTTGACACTTCCAACTAAATTTTTTTTCGCAATCCTAAAAATTGAATTTATTTTCATCTAAATTTACTCAAATATAGATCCTACAACAAAAATACTCAACAAAATCCAAAAAAATCGGTGTTGGTTTCAAATAAATTTATTAAAATTTGACTCTTCCAACTAAAAATTTTTTCACAATCCTAAAAATTGAAGTTATTTTCATCTAAATTTACTCAAATATACATCCTACAACAAAAATACTCAACAAAATCCAAAAAAATCGATGTTGGTCTCAATTAAATTTATTAAACTTTGACACTTCCAACTAAAAATTTTTTCACAATCCTAAAAATTTAAGTTATTTTCATCTAAATTTACTCAAATATAGATCCTACAACAAAAATACTCAACAAATTCCAATATAATCGAAGTTGATTTCAAATAAATTTATTAAAATTTGTCACTTCCAACTAATTTGTTTTTCGCAATCTTAAAAATTGAAGTTATTTTCATCTAAATTTACTCAAATATAGATCCTACAACAAAAATACTCAACAAAATCCAAAATAATCGAAGTTGGTTTCAAATAAATTTATTAAAATTTGACACTTCCAACTAAATTTTTTTTCACAATCCAAAAAATTGAAGTTATTATCATCTAAATTTACTCAAATATAGATCCTACAACAAAAATACTCTACAAAATCCAAAAAAATCGAAGTTGGTCTCAAATAAATTTATTAAAATTTGACACTTCCAACTAAAAATTTTTTCACAATCCTAAAAATTGAAGTTATTTTCATCTAAATTTACTCAAATATAGATCCTACAACAAAAATACTCAACAAAATCCAAAATAATCGAAGTTGATTTCAAATAAATTTATTAAAATTTGACACTTCCAACTATAATTTTTTTTCACAATCCAAACAATTTGAGATATTTTCATCTAAATTTACTCAAATATGCATCCTACAACACAAATACTCAACAACATCCACAAAAAACGAAGTTGGTCTCAAATAAATTTATTAAAATTTGACACCTCCAACTAAAATTTTTTTCACAATCTGAAAAATTGATGTTATTTTCATTTAAATTTACTCAAATATAGATCCTACAACAAAAATACTCAACAAAATCCAAAAAAATCGAAGTTGGTTTCAAATAAATTTATTAAAATTTTACACTTCCATGTAAATTTTTTTTTCACTATCCAAAAAATTGTCGTTATTTTCATCTAAATTTACTCAAATATAGATCCTACAACAAAAATACTCAACAAAATCCAAAAAAATCGGAGTTGGTTTCAAATAAATTTATTAAAATTTGACTCTTCCAACTAAAATTTTTATCACAATCCAAAAAATTGAAGTTATTTTCATCTAAATTTACTCAAATATAGATCCTACAACAAAAATACTCTACAAAATCCAAAATAATCGAAGTTGATTTCAAATAAATTTATTAAAATTTGACACTTCCACCTATAATTTATTCACAATCCAAAAAATTGAAGTTATTTTCATCTAAATTTACACAAATATAGATCCTACAACAAAAATACTCAACAAAATCCAAAATAATCGATGTTGGTCTCAAATAAAATTATTAAACTTTGACACTTCCAACAAATTTTTTTTTCACAATCTTAAAAATTGAAGTTATTTTCATCTAAATTTACACAAATATAGATCCTACAACAAAAATACTCAACAAAATCCAAAATAATCGAAGTTGGTTTCAAATAAATTTATTAAAATTTGACACTTCCAACTAAATTTTTTTTCGCAATCCTAAAAATTGAATTTATTTTCATCTAAATTTACTCAAATATAGATCCTACAACAAAAATACTCAACAAAATCCAAAAAAATCGGTGTTGGTTTCAAATAAATTTATTAAAATTTGACTCTTCCAACTAAAAATTTTTTCACAATCCAAAAAATTGAAGTTATTTTCATCTAAATTTACACAAATATAGATCCCACAACAAAAATACTCAACAAAATCCAAAATAATCGAAGTTGATTTCAAATAAATTTATTAAAATTTGACACTTCCAACTATATTTTTTTTTCACAATCCAAAAAATTGAAGTTATTTTCATCTAAATTTACTCAAATATACATCCTACAACAAAAATACTCAACAAAATCCAAAAAAATCGATGTTGGTCTCAATTAAATTTATTAAACTTTGACACTTCCAACTAAAAATTTTTTCACAATCCTAAAAATTTAAGTTATTTTCATCTAAATTTACTCAAATATAGATCCTACAACAAAAATACTCAACAAATTCCAATATAATCGAAGTTGATTTCAAATAAATTTATTAAAATTTGTCACTTCCAACTAATTTGTTTTTCGCAATCTTAAAAATTGAAGTTATTTTCATCTAAATTTACTCAAATATAGATCCTACAACAAAAATACTCAACAAAATCCAAAATAATCGAAGTTGGTTTCAAATAAATTTATTAAAATTTGACACTTCCAACTAAATTTTTTTTCACAATCCAAAAAATTGAAGTTATTATCATCTAAATTTACTCAAATATAGATCCTACAACAAAAATACTCTACAAAATCCAAAAAAATCGAAGTTGGTCTCAAATAAATTTATTAAAATTTGACACTTCCAACTAAAAATTTTTTCACAATCCTAAAAATTGAAGTTATTTTCATCTAAATTTACTCAAATATAGATCCTACAACAAAAATACTCAACAAAATCCAAAATAATCGAAGTTGATTTCAAATAAATTTATTAAAATTTGACACTTCCAACTATAATTTTTTTTCACAATCCAAACAATTTGAGATATTTTCATCTAAATTTACTCAAATATGCATCCTACAACACAAATACTCAACAACATCCACAAAAAACGAAGTTGGTCTCAAATAAATTTATTAAAATTTGACACCTCCAACTAAAATTTTTTTCACAATCTGAAAAATTGATGTTATTTTCATCTAAATTTACTCAAATATAGATCCTACAACAAAAATACTCAACAAAATCCAAAAAAATCGAAGTTGGTTTCAAATAAATTTATTAAAATTTTACACTTCCATGTAAATTTTTTTTTCACTATCCAAAAAATTGTCGTTATTTTCATCTAAATTTACTCAAATATAGATCCTACAACAAAAATACTCAACAAATTCCAATATAATCGATGTTGGTCTCAAATAAAATTATTAAACTTTGACACTTCCAACAAATTTTTTTTTCACAATCTTAAAAATTGAAGTTATTTTCATCTAAATTTACACAAATATAGATCCTACAACAAAAATACTCAACAAAATCCAAAATAATCGATGTTGGTCTCAAATAAAATTATTAAACTTTGACACTTCCAACAAATTTTTTTTTCACAATCTTAAAAATTGAAGTTATTTTCATCTAAATTTACACAAATATAGATCCTACAACAAAAATACTCAACAAAATCCAAAATAATCGAAGTTGGTTTCAAATAAATTTATTAAAATTTGACACTTCCAACTAAATTTTTTTTCGCAATCCTAAAAATTGAATTTATTTTCATCTAAATTTACTCAAATATAGATCCTACAACAAAAATACTCAACAAAATCCAAAAAAATCGGTGTTGGTTTCAAATAAATTTATTAAAATTTGACTCTTCCAACTAAAAATTTTTTCACAATCCAAAAAATTGAAGTTATTTTCATCTAAATTTACACAAATATAGATCCCACAACAAAAATACTCAACAAAATCCAAAATAATCGAAGTTGATTTCAAATAAATTTATTAAAATTTGACACTTCCAACTATATTTTTTTTTCACAATCCAAAAAATTGAAGTTATTTTCATCTAAATTTACTCAAATATACATCCTACAACAAAAATACTCAACAAAATCCAAAAAAATCGATGTTGGTCTCAATTAAATTTATTAAACTTTGACACTTCCAACTAAAAATTTTTTCACAATCCTAAAAATTTAAGTTATTTTCATCTAAATTTACTCAAATATAGATCCTACAACAAAAATACTCAACAAATTCCAATATAATCGAAGTTGATTTCAAATAAATTTATTAAAATTTGTCACTTCCAACTAATTTGTTTTTCGCAATCTTAAAAATTGAAGTTATTTTCATCTAAATTTACTCAAATATAGATCCTACAACAAAAATACTCAACAAAATCCAAAATAATCGAAGTTGGTTTCAAATAAATTTATTAAAATTTGACACTTCCAACTAAATTTTTTTTCACAATCCAAAAAATTGAAGTTATTATCATCTAAATTTACTCAAATATAGATCCTACAACAAAAATACTCTATTAAATCCAAAATAATCGAAGTTGATTTCAAATAAATTTATTAAAATTTGACACTTCCAACTATAATTTTTTTCACAATCCAAATAATTGAAGTTATTTTCATCTAAATTTACACAAATATAGATCCTACAACAAAAATATTCAACACAATTCCAAAATAATTGAAATAGATTTCAAATAAATTTATTAAAATAACACTTCCAACTAAATTTTTTTTGGCAATCCTAAAAATTGAATATATTTCCATCTAAATTTACTCAAATATAGATCCTACAACAAAAATACTCAACAAAATCAAACAAAATCGAAGTTGGTTTCAAATAAATTTATTAAAATTTTACACTTCCATGTAAATTTTTTTTTCACTATCCAAAAAATTGTCGTTATTTTCATCTAAATTTACTCAAATATAGATCCTACAACAAAAATACTCAACAAAATCCAAAATAATCGAAGTTGGTTTCAAATAAATTTATTAAAATTTGACACTTCCAACTAAAATTTTTTTCACAATCCAAAAAATTGTCGTTATTTTCATCTAAATTTACTCAAATATAGATCCTACAACAAAAATACTCTACAAAATCCAAAATAATCGAAGTTGATTTCAAATAAATTTATTAAAATTTGACACTTCCACCTATAATTTATTCACAATCCAAAAAATTGAAGTTATTTTCATCTAAATTTACACAAATATAGATCCTACAACAAAAATACTCAACAAAATCCAAAATAATCGAAGTTGGTTTCAAATAAATTTATTAAAATTTGACACTTCCAACTAAATTTTTTTTCACAATCCAAAAAATTGAAGATAATTTCATCTAAATTTACTCAAATATGCATCCTACAACAAAAATACTCAACAAAATCCAAAAAAATCGAAGTTGGTCTCAAATAAATTTATTAAAATTTGACACTTCCAACTAAAAATTTTTTCACAATCCTAAAAATTGAAGTTATTTTCATCTAAATTTACTCAAATATAGATCCTACAACAAAAATACTCAACAAAATCCAAAATAATCGAAGTTGATTTCAAATAAATTTATTAAAATTTGACACTTCCAACTATAATTTTTTTTCACAATCCAAACAATTTGAGATATTTTCATCTAAATTTACTCAAATATGCATCCTACAACACAAATACTCAACAACATCCACAAAAATCAAAGTTGGTCTCAAATAAATTTATTAAAATTTGACACCTCCAACTAAAATTTTTTTCACAATCTGAAAAATTGATGTTATTTTCATCTAAATTTACTCAAATATAGATCCTACAACAAAAATACTCAACAAAATCCAAAAAAATCGAAGTTGGTTTCAAATAAATTTATTAAAATTTGACACTTCCAACTAAATTTTTTTTCACAATCCAAAAAATTGAAGTTATTATCATCTAAATTTACTCAAATATAGATCCTACAACAAAAATACTCTACAAAATCCAAAAAAATCGAAGTTGGTCTCAAATAAATTTATTAAAATTTGACACTTCCAACTAAAAATTTTTTCACAATCCTAAAAATTGAAGTTATTTTCATCTAAATTTACTCAAATATAGATCCTACAACAAAAATACTCAACAAAATCCAAAATAATCGAAGTTGATTTCAAATAAATTTATTAAAATTTGACACTTCCAACTATAATTTTTTTTCACAATCCAAACAATTTGAGATATTTTCATCTAAATTTACTCAAATATGCATCCTACAACACAAATACTCAACAACATCCACAAAAAACGAAGTTGGTCTCAAATAAATTTATTAAAATTTGACACCTCCAACTAAAATTTTTTTCACAATCTGAAAAATTGATGTTATTTTCATCTAAATTTACTCAAATATAGATCCTACAACAAAAATACTCAACAAAATCCAAAAAAATCGAAGTTGGTTTCAAATAAATTTATTAAAATTTTACACTTCCATGTAAATTTTTTTTTCACTATCCAAAAAATTGTCGTTATTTTCATCTAAATTTACTCAAATATAGATCCTACAACAAAAATACTCAACAAATTCCAATATAATCGATGTTGGTCTCAAATAAAATTATTAAACTTTGACACTTCCAACAAATTTTTTTTTCACAATCTTAAAAATTGAAGTTATTTTCATCTAAATTTACACAAATATAGATCCTACAACAAAAATACTCAACAAAATCCAAAATAATCGATGTTGGTCTCAAATAAAATTATTAAACTTTGACACTTCCAACAAATTTTTTTTTCACAATCTTAAAAATTGAAGTTATTTTCATCTAAATTTACACAAATATAGATCCTACAACAAAAATACTCAACAAAATCCAAAATAATCGAAGTTGGTTTCAAATAAATTTATTAAAATTTGACACTTCCAACTAAATTTTTTTTCGCAATCCTAAAAATTGAATTTATTTTCATCTAAATTTACTCAAATATAGATCCTACAACAAAAATACTCAACAAAATCCAAAAAAATCGGTGTTGGTTTCAAATAAATTTATTAAAATTTGACTCTTCCAACTAAAAATTTTTTCACAATCCAAAAAATTGAAGTTATTTTCATCTAAATTTACACAAATATAGATCCCACAACAAAAATACTCAACAAAATCCAAAATAATCGAAGTTGATTTCAAATAAATTTATTAAAATTTGACACTTCCAACTATATTTTTTTTTCACAATCCAAAAAATTGAAGTTATTTTCATCTAAATTTACTCAAATATACATCCTACAACAAAAATACTCAACAAAATCCAAAAAAATCGATGTTGGTCTCAATTAAATTTATTAAACTTTGACACTTCCAACTAAAAATTTTTTCACAATCCTAAAAATTTAAGTTATTTTCATCTAAATTTACTCAAATATAGATCCTACAACAAAAATACTCAACAAATTCCAATATAATCGAAGTTGATTTCAAATAAATTTATTAAAATTTGTCACTTCCAACTAATTTGTTTTTCGCAATCTTAAAAATTGAAGTTATTTTCATCTAAATTTACTCAAATATAGATCCTACAACAAAAATACTCAACAAAATCCAAAATAATCGAAGTTGGTTTCAAATAAATTTATTAAAATTTGACACTTCCAACTAAATTTTTTTTCACAATCCAAAAAATTGAAGTTATTATCATCTAAATTTACTCAAATATAGATCCTACAACAAAAATACTCTATTAAATCCAAAATAATCGAAGTTGATTTCAAATAAATTTATTAAAATTTGACACTTCCAACTATAATTTTTTTCACAATCCAAATAATTGAAGTTATTTTCATCTAAATTTACACAAATATAGATCCTACAACAAAAATATTCAACACAATTCCAAAATAATTGAAATAGATTTCAAATAAATTTATTAAAATAACACTTCCAACTAAATTTTTTTTGGCAATCCTAAAAATTGAATATATTTCCATCTAAATTTACTCAAATATAGATCCTACAACAAAAATACTCAACAAAATCAAACAAAATCGAAGTTGGTTTCAAATAAATTTATTAAAATTTTACACTTCCATGTAAATTTTTTTTTCACTATCCAAAAAATTGTCGTTATTTTCATCTAAATTTACTCAAATATAGATCCTACAACAAAAATACTCAACAAAATCCAAAATAATCGAAGTTGGTTTCAAATAAATTTATTAAAATTTGACACTTCCAACTAAAATTTTTTTCACAATCCAAAAAATTGTCGTTATTTTCATCTAAATTTACTCAAATATAGATCCTACAACAAAAATACTCTACAAAATCCAAAATAATCGAAGTTGATTTCAAATAAATTTATTAAAATTTGACACTTCCACCTATAATTTATTCACAATCCAAAAAATTGAAGTTATTTTCATCTAAATTTACACAAATATAGATCCTACAACAAAAATACTCAACAAAATCCAAAATAATCGAAGTTGGTTTCAAATAAATTTATTAAAATTTGACACTTCCAACTAAATTTTTTTTCACAATCCAAAAAATTGAAGATAATTTCATCTAAATTTACTCAAATATGCATCCTACAACAAAAATACTCAACAAAATCCAAAAAAATCGAAGTTGGTCTCAAATAAATTTATTAAAATTTGACACTTCCAACTAAAAATTTTTTCACAATCCTAAAAATTGAAGTTATTTTCATCTAAATTTACTCAAATATAGATCCTACAACAAAAATACTCAACAAAATCCAAAATAATCGAAGTTGATTTCAAATAAATTTATTAAAATTTGACACTTCCAACTATAATTTTTTTTCACAATCCAAACAATTTGAGATATTTTCATCTAAATTTACTCAAATATGCATCCTACAACACAAATACTCAACAACATCCACAAAAATCAAAGTTGGTCTCAAATAAATTTATTAAAATTTGACACCTCCAACTAAAATTTTTTTCACAATCTGAAAAATTGATGTTATTTTCATCTAAATTTACTCAAATATAGATCCTACAACAAAAATACTCAACAAAATCCAAAAAAATCGAAGTTGGTTTCAAATAAATTTATTAAAATTTTACACTTCCATGTAAATTTTTTTTTCACTATCCAAAAAATTGTCGTTATTTTCATCTAAATTTACTCAAATATAGATCCTACAACAAAAATACTCAACAAAATCCAAAAAAATCGGAGTTGGTTTCAAATAAATTTATTAAAATTTGACTCTTCCAACTAAAATTTTTATCACAATCCAAAAAATTGAAGTTATTTTCATCTAAATTTACTCAAATATAGATCCTACAACAAAAATACTCTACAAAATCCAAAATAATCGAAGTTGATTTCAAATAAATTTATTAAAATTTGACACTTCCACCTATAATTTATTCACAATCCAAAAAATTGAAGTTATTTTCATCTAAATTTACACAAATATAGATCCTACAACAAAAATACTCAACAAAATCCAAAATAATCGATGTTGGTCTCAAATAAAATTATTAAACTTTGACACTTCCAACAAATTTTTTTTTCACAATCTTAAAAATTGAAGTTATTTTCATCTAAATTTACACAAATATAGATCCTACAACAAAAATACTCAACAAAATCCAAAATAATCGAAGTTGGTTTCAAATAAATTTATTAAAATTTGACACTTCCAACTAAATTTTTTTTCGCAATCCTAAAAATTGAATTTATTTTCATCTAAATTTACTCAAATATAGATCCTACAACAAAAATACTCAACAAAATCCAAAAAAATCGGTGTTGGTTTCAAATAAATTTATTAAAATTTGACTCTTCCAACTAAAAATTTTTTCACAATCCAAAAAATTGAAGTTATTTTCATCTAAATTTACACAAATATAGATCCCACAACAAAAATACTCAACAAAATCCAAAATAATCGAAGTTGATTTCAAATAAATTTATTAAAATTTGACACTTCCAACTATATTTTTTTTTCACAATCCAAAAAATTGAAGTTATTTTCATCTAAATTTACTCAAATATACATCCTACAACAAAAATACTCAACAAAATAAAAAAAAATCGATGTTGGTCTCAATTAAATTTATTAAACTTTGACACTTCCAACTAAAAATTTTTTCACAATCCTAAAAATTTAAGTTATTTTCATCTAAATTTACTCAAATATAGATCCTACAACAAAAATACTCAACAAATTTCAATATAATCGAAGTTGATTTCAAATAAATTTATTAAAATTTGACACTTCCAACTAATTTGTTTTTCGCAATCTTAAAAATTGAAGTTATTTTCATCTAAATTTACTCAAATATAGATCCTACAACAAAAATACTCAACAAAATCCAAAATAATCGAAGTTGGTTTCAAATAAATTTATTAAAATTTGACACTTCCAACTAAAATTTTTTTCACAATCCAAAAAATTAAAGTTATTTTCATCTAAATTTACACAAATATAGATCCCACAACAAAAATACTCAACAAAATCCAAAATAATCGAAGTTGATTTCAAATAAATTTATTAAAATTTGACACTTCCAACTATATTTTTTTTTCACAATCCAAAAAATTGAATTTATTTTCATCTAAATTTACTCAAATATACATCCTACAACAAAAATACTCAACAAAATAAAAAAAAATCGATGTTGGTCTCAATTAAATTTATTAAACTTTGACACTTCCAACTAAAAATTTTTTCACAATCCTAAAAATTTAAGTTATTTTCATCTAAATTTACTCAAATATAGATCCTACAACAAAAATACTCAACAAATTTCAATATAATCGAAGTTGATTTCAAATAAATTTATTAAAATTTGACACTTCCAACTAATTTGTTTTTCGCAATCTTAAAAATTGAAGTTATTTTCATCTAAATTTACTCAAATATAGATCCTACAACAAAAATACTCAACAAAATCCAAAATAATCGAAGTTGGTTTCAAATAAATTTATTAAAATTTGACACTTCCAACTAAAATTTTTTTCACAATCCAAAAAATTGAAGTTATTTTCATCTAAATTTACACAAATATAGATCCTACAACAAAAATACTCAACAAAATCCAAAATAATCGAAGTTGATTTCAAATAAATTTATTAAAATTTGACACTTCCAACTATAATTTTTTTTCACAATCCAAAAAATTGAAGTTATTTTCATTTAAATTTACTCAAATATACATCCTACAACAAAAATACTCAACAAAATAAAAAAAAATCGATGTTGGTCTCAAATAAAATTATTAAATTTTGACACTTCCAACTAAAAATTTTTTCACAATCCTAAAAATTGAAGTTATTTTCATCTAAATTTACACAAATATAGATCCTACAACAAAAATACTCAACAAAATCCAAAATAATCGAAGTTGGTTTCAAATAAATTTATTAAAATTTGACACTTCCAACTAAATTTTTTTTCACAATCCAAAAAATTGAAGATAATTTCATCTAAATTTTCTCAAATATGCATCCTACAACAAAAATACTCAACAAAATCCACAAAAATCGAAGTAGGTCTCAAATAAATTTATTAAAATTTTACACTTCCATGTAAATTTTTTTTCACAATCCAAAAAATTGTCGTTATTTTCATCTAAATTTACTCAAATATACATCCTACAACAAAAATACTCGACAAAATCCAAAAATATCGAAGTTGATTTCAAATAAATTTATTAAAATTTGACACTTCCAACTAAATTTTTTTTCACAATCCAAAAAATTGAAGTTATTATCATCTAAATTTACTCAAATATAGATCCTACAACAAAAATACTCAACAAAATCCACAAAAATCGAAGTTGGTCTCAAATAAATTTATTAAAATTTGACACCTCCAACTAAAATTTTTTTCACAATCTGAAAAATTGATGTTATTTTCATCTAAATTTACTCAAATATAGATCCTACAACAAAAATACTCAACAAAATCCAAAAAAATCGAAGTTGGTTTCAAATAAATTTATTAAAATTTTACACTTCCATGTAAATTTTTTTTTCACTATCCAAAAAATTGTCGTTATTTTCATCTAAATTTACTCAAATATAGATCCTACAATAAAAATACTCAACAAAATCCAAAAAAATCGGTGTTGGTTTCAAATAAATTTATTAAAATTTGACTCTTCCAACTAAAATTTTTTTCACAATCCAAAAAATTGAAGTTATTTTCATCTAAATTTACACAAATATAGATCCCACAACAAAAATACTCAACAAAATCCAAAATAATCGAAGTTGATTTCAAATAAATTTATTAAAATTTGACACTTCCAACTATATTTTTTTTTCACAATCCAAAAAATTGAAGTTATTTTCATCTAAATTTACTCAAATATACATCCTACAACAAAAATACTCAACAAAATCCTAAAAAATCGATGTTGGTCTCAATTAAATTTATTAAACTTTGACACTTCCAACTAAAAATTTTTTCACAATCCTAAAAATTTAAGTTATTTTCATCTAAATTTACTCAAATATAGATCCTACAACAAAAATACTCAACAAATTCCAATATAATCGAAGTTGATTTCAAATAAATTTATTAAAATTTGTCACTTCCAACTAATTTGTTTTTCGCAATCTTAAAAATTGAAGTTATTTTCATCTAAATTTACTCAAATATAGATCCTACAACAAAAATACTCAACAAAATCCAAAATAATCGAAGTTGGTTTCAAATAAATTTATTAAAATTTGACACTTCCAACTAAATTTTTTTTCACAATCCAAAAAATTGAAGTTATTATCATCTAAATTTACTCAAATATAGATCCTACAACAAAAATACTCTATTAAATCCAAAATAATCGAAGTTGATTTCAAATAAATTTATTAAAATTTGACACTTCCAACTATAATTTTTTTCACAATCCAAATAATTGAAGTTATTTTCATCTAAATTTACACAAATATAGATCCTACAACAAAAATATTCAACACAATTCCAAAATAATTGAAGTAGATTTCAAATAAATTTATTAAAATAACACTTCCAACTAAATTTTTTTTGGCAATCCTAAAAATTGAATATATTTCCATCTAAATTTACTCAAATATAGATCCTACAACAAAAATACTCAACAAAATCAAACAAAATCGAAGTTGGTTTCAAATAAATTTATTAAAATTTTACACTTCCATGTAAATTTTTTTTTCACTATCCAAAAAATTGTCGTTATTTTCATCTAAATTTACTCAAATATAGATCCTACAACAAAAATACTCAACAAAATCCAAAATAATCGAAGTTGGTTTCAAATAAATTTATTAAAATTTGACACTTCCAACTAAAATTTTTTTCACAATCCAAAAAATTGTCGTTATTTTCATCTAAATTTACTCAAATATAGATCCTACAACAAAAATACTCTACAAAATCCAAAATAATCGAAGTTGATTTCAAATAAATTTATTAAAATTTGACACTTCCACCTATAATTTATTCACAATCCAAAAAATTGAAGTTATTTTCATCTAAATTTACACAAATATAGATCCTACAACAAAAATACTCAACAAAATCCAAAATAATCGAAGTTGGTTTCAAATAAATTTATTAAAATTTGACACTTCCAACTAAATTTTTTTTCACAATCCAAAAAATTGAAGATAATTTCATCTAAATTTACTCAAATATGCATCCTACAACAAAAATACTCAACAAAATCCAAAAAAATCGAAGTTGGTCTCAAATAAATTTATTAAAATTTGACACTTCCAACTAAAAATTTTTTCACAATCCTAAAAATTGAAGTTATTTTCATCTAAATTTACTCAAATATAGATCCTACAACAAAAATACTCAACAAAATCCAAAATAATCGAAGTTGATTTCAAATAAATTTATTAAAATTTGACACTTCCAACTATAATTTTTTTTCACAATCCAAACAATTTGAGATATTTTCATCTAAATTTACTCAAATATGCATCCTACAACACAAATACTCAACAACATCCACAAAAATCAAAGTTGGTCTCAAATAAATTTATTAAAATTTGACACCTCCAACTAAAATTTTTTTCACAATCTGAAAAATTGATGTTATTTTCATCTAAATTTACTCAAATATAGATCCTACAACAAAAATACTCAACAAAATCCAAAAAAATCGAAGTTGGTTTCAAATAAATTTATTAAAATTTTACACTTCCATGTAAATTTTTTTTTCACTATCCAAAAAATTGTCGTTATTTTCATCTAAATTTACTCAAATATAGATCCTACAACAAAAATACTCAACAAAATCCAAAAAAATCGGAGTTGGTTTCAAATAAATTTATTAAAATTTGACTCTTCCAACTAAAATTTTTATCACAATCCAAAAAATTGAAGTTATTTTCATCTAAATTTACTCAAATATAGATCCTACAACAAAAATACTCTACAAAATCCAAAATAATCGAAGTTGATTTCAAATAAATTTATTAAAATTTGACACTTCCACCTATAATTTATTCACAATCCAAAAAATTGAAGTTATTTTCATCTAAATTTACACAAATATAGATCCTACAACAAAAATACTCAACAAAATCCAAAATAATCGATGTTGGTCTCAAATAAAATTATTAAACTTTGACACTTCCAACAAATTTTTTTTTCACAATCTTAAAAATTGAAGTTATTTTCATCTAAATTTACACAAATATAGATCCTACAACAAAAATACTCAACAAAATCCAAAATAATCGAAGTTGGTTTCAAATAAATTTATTAAAATTTGACACTTCCAACTAAATTTTTTTTCGCAATCCTAAAAATTGAATTTATTTTCATCTAAATTTACTCAAATATAGATCCTACAACAAAAATACTCAACAAAATCCAAAAAAATCGGTGTTGGTTTCAAATAAATTTATTAAAATTTGACTCTTCCAACTAAAAATTTTTTCACAATCCAAAAAATTGAAGTTATTTTCATCTAAATTTACACAAATATAGATCCCACAACAAAAATACTCAACAAAATCCAAAATAATCGAAGTTGATTTCAAATAAATTTATTAAAATTTGACACTTCCAACTATATTTTTTTTTCACAATCCAAAAAATTGAAGTTATTTTCATCTAAATTTACTCAAATATACATCCTACAACAAAAATACTCAACAAAATAAAAAAAAATCGATGTTGGTCTCAATTAAATTTATTAAACTTTGACACATCCAACTAAAAATTTTTTCACAATCCTAAAAATTTAAGTTATTTTCATCTAAATTTACTCAAATATAGATCCTACAACAAAAATACTCAACAAATTTCAATATAATCGAAGTTGATTTCAAATAAATTTATTAAAATTTGACACTTCCAACTAATTTGTTTTTCGCAATCTTAAAAATTGAAGTTATTTTCATCTAAATTTACTCAAATATAGATCCTACAACAAAAATACTCAACAAAATCCAAAATAATCGAAGTTGGTTTCAAATAAATTTATTAAAATTTGACACTTCCAACTAAAATTTTTTTCACAATCCAAAAAATTGAAGTTATTTTCATCTAAATTTACACAAATATAGATCCCACAACAAAAATACTCAACAAAATCCAAAATAATCGAAGTTGATTTCAAATAAATTTATTAAAATTTGACACTTCCAACTATATTTTTTTTTCACAATCCAAAAAATTGAAGTTATTTTCATCTAAATTTACTCAAATATACATCCTACAACAAAAATACTCAACAAAATCAAAAAAAATCGATGTTGGTCTCAATTAAATTTATTAAACTTTGACACTTCCAACTAAAAATTTTTTCACAATCCTAAAAATTTAAGTTATTTTCATCTAAATTTACTCAAATATACATCCTACAACAAAAATACTCAACAAAATCCAAAATAATCGAAGTTGATTTCAAATAAATTTATTAAAATTTGACACTTCCAACTATATTTTTTTTTCACAATCCAAAAAATTGAAGTTATTTTCATCTAAATTTACTCAAATATACATCCTACAACAAAAATACTCAACAAAATCAAAAAAAATCGATGTTGGTCTCAATTAAATTTATTAAACTTTGACACTTCCAACTAAAAATTTTTTCACAATCCTAAAAATTTAAGTTATTTTCATCTAAATTTACTCAAATATAGATCCTACAACAAAAATACTCAACAAATTTCAATATAATCGAAGTTGATTTCAAATAAATTTATTAAAATTTGACACTTCCAACTAATTTGTTTTTCGCAATCTTAAAAATTGAAGTTATTTTCATCTAAATTTACTCAAATATAGATCCTACAACAAAAATACTCAACAAAATCCAAAATAATCGAAGTTGGTTTCAAATAAATTTATTAAAATTTGACACTTCCAACAAAAATTTTTTTCACAATCCAAAAAATTGAAGTTATTTTCATCTAAATTTACACAAATATAGATACTACAACAAAAATACTCAACAAAATCCAAAATAATCGAAGTTGATTTCAAATAAATTTATTAAAATTTGACACTTCCAACTATAATTTTTTTTCACAATCCAAAAAATTGAAGTTATTTTCATTTAAATTTACTCAAATATACATCCTACAACAAAAATACTCAACAAAATAAAAAAAAATCGATGTTGGTCTCAAATAAAATTATTAAATTTTGACACTTCCAACTAAAAATTTTTTCACAATCCTAAAAATTGAAGTTATTTTCATCTAAATTTACACAAATATAGATCCTACAACAAAAATACTCAACAAAATCCAAAATAATCGAAGTTGGTTTCAAATAAATTTATTAAAATTTGACACTTCCAACTAAATTTTTTTTCACAATCCAAAAAATTGAAGATAATTTCATCTAAATTTTCTCAAATATGCATCCTACAACAAAAATACTCAACAAAATCCACAAAAATCGAAGTAGGTCTCAAATAAATTTATTAAAATTTTACACTTCCATGTAAATTTTTTTTCACAATCCAAAAAATTGTCGTTATTTTCATCTAAATTTACTCAAATATACATCCTACAACAAAAATACTCGACAAAATCCAAAAATATCGAAGTTGATTTCAAATAAATTTATTAAAATTTGACACTTCCAACTAAATTTTTTTTCACAATCCAAAAAATTGAAGTTATTATCATCTAAATTTACTCAAATATAGATCCTACAACAAAAATACTCAACAAAATCCACAAAAATCGAAGTTGGTCTCAAATAAATTTATTAAAATTTGACACCTCCAACTAAAATTTTTTTCACAATCTGAAAAATTGATGTTATTTTCATCTAAATTTACTCAAATATAGATCCTACAACAAAAATACTCAACAAAATCCAAAAAAATCGAAGTTGGTTTCAAATAAATTTATTAAAATTTTACACTTCCATGTAAATTTTTTTTTCACTATCCAAAAAATTGTCGTTATTTTCATCTAAATTTACTCAAATATAGATCCTACAATAAAAATACTCAACAAAATCCAAAAAAATCGGTGTTGGTTTCAAATAAATTTATTAAAATTTGACTCTTCCAACTAAAATTTTTTTCACAATCCAAAAAATTGAAGTTATTTTCATCTAAATTTACACAAATATAGATCCCACAACAAAAATACTCAACAAAATCCAAAATAATCGAAGTTGGTTTCAAATAAATTTATTAAAATTTGACACTTCCAACTAAATTTTTTTTCGCAATCCTAAAAATTGAATTTATTTTCATCTAAATTTACTCAAATATAGATCCTACAACAAAAATACTCAACAAAATCCAAAAAAATCGGTGTTGGTTTCAAATAAATTTATTAAAATTTGACTCTTCCAACTAAAATTTTTTTCACAATCCAAAAAATTGAAGTTATTTTCATCTAAATTTACACAAATATAGATCCCACAACAAAAATACTCAACAAAATCCAAAATAATCGAAGTTGATTTCAAATAAATTTATTAAAATTTGACACTTCCAACTAAATTTTTTTTCACAATCCAAAAAATTGAAGATAATTTCATCTAAATTTACTCAAATATGCATCCTACAACAAAAATACTCAACAAAATCCAAAAAAAATCGAAGTTGGTCTCAAATAAATTTATTAAAATTTGACACTTCCAACTAAAAATTTTTTCACAATCCTAAAAATTGAAGTTATTTTCATCTAAATTTACTCAAATATAGA
This sequence comes from Andrena praecox, assembly GCA_963932275.1. Classification (NCBI taxonomy): domain Eukaryota; kingdom Metazoa; phylum Arthropoda; class Insecta; order Hymenoptera; family Andrenidae; genus Andrena; species Andrena praecox. Next base: position 2,194,951 of record CAWVQO010000396.1, on the reverse strand, counting down.
TCCTACAACAAAAATACTCAACAAAATCCAAAAAAATCGTAGTTGGTTTCAAATAAATTTATTAAAATTTTACACTTCCATGTAAATTTTTTTTTCACTATCCAAAAAATTGTCGTTATTTTCATCTAAATTTACTCAAATATAGATCCTACAATAAAAATACTCAACAAAATCCAAAAAAATCGGTGTTGGTTTCAAATAAATTTATTAAAATTTGACTCTTCCAACTAAAATTTTTTCACAATCCAAAAAATTGAAGTTATTTTCATCTAAATTTACACAAATATAGATCCCACAACAAAAATACTCAACAAAATCCAAAATAATCGAAGTTGGTTTCAAATAAATTTATTAAAATTTGACACTTCCAACTAAATTTTTTTTCGCAATCCTAAAAATTGAATTTATTTTCATCTAAATTTACTCAAATATAGATCCTACAACAAAAATACTCAACAAAATCCAAAAAAATCGGTGTTGGTTTCAAATAAATTTATTAAAATTTGACTCTTCCAACTAAAATTTTTTTCACAATCCAAAAAATTGAAGTTATTTTCATCTAAATTTACACAAATATAGATCCCACAACAAAAATACTCAACAAAATGCAAAATAATCGAAGTTGGTTTCAAATAAATTTATTAAAATTTGACACTTCCAACTAAAAATTTTTTCACAATCCTAAAAATTGAAGTTATTTTCATCTAAATTTACTCAAATATAGATCCTACAACAAAAATACTCAACAAAATCCAAAATAATCGAAGTTGATTTCAAATAAATTTATTAAAATTTGACACTTCCAACTATAATTTTTTTTCACAATCCAAACAATTTGAGATATTTTCATCTAAATTTACTCAAATATGCATCCTACAACACAAATACTCAACAACATCCACAAAAATCAAAGTTGGTCTCAAATAAATTTATTAAAATTTGACACCTCCAACTAAAATTTTTTTCACAATCTGAAAAATTGATGTTATTTTCATCTAAATTTACTCAAATATAGATCCTACAACAAAAATACTCAACAAAATCCAAAAAAATCGAAGTTGGTTTCAAATAAATTTATTAAAATTTTACACTTCCATGTAAATTTTTTTTTCACTATCCAAAAAATTGTCGTTATTTTCATCTAAATTTACTCAAATATAGATCCTACAACAAAAATACTCAACAAAATCCAAAAAAATCGGAGTTGGTTTCAAATAAATTTATTAAAATTTGACTCTTCCAACTAAAATTTTTATCACAATCCAAAAAATTGAAGTTATTTTCATCTAAATTTACTCAAATATAGATCCTACAACAAAAATACTCTACAAAATCCAAAATAATCGAAGTTGATTTCAAATAAATTTATTAAAATTTGACACTTCCACCTATAATTTATTCACAATCCAAAAAATTGAAGTTATTTTCATCTAAATTTACACAAATATAGATCCTACAACAAAAATACTCAACAAAATCCAAAATAATCGATGTTGGTCTCAAATAAAATTATTAAACTTTGACACTTCCAACAAATTTTTTTTTCACAATCTTAAAAATTGAAGTTATTTTCATCTAAATTTACACAAATATAGATCCTACAACAAAAATACTCAACAAAATCCAAAATAATCGAAGTTGGTTTCAAATAAATTTATTAAAATTTGACACTTCCAACTAAATTTTTTTTCGCAATCCTAAAAATTGAATTTATTTTCATCTAAATTTACTCAAATATAGATCCTACAACAAAAATACTCAACAAAATCCAAAAAAATCGGTGTTGGTTTCAAATAAATTTATTAAAATTTGACTCTTCCAACTAAAAATTTTTTCACAATCCAAAAAATTGAAGTTATTTTCATCTAAATTTACACAAATATAGATCCCACAACAAAAATACTCAACAAAATCCAAAATAATCGAAGTTGATTTCAAATAAATTTATTAAAATTTGACACTTCCAACTATATTTTTTTTTCACAATCCAAAAAATTGAAGTTATTTTCATCTAAATTTACTCAAATATACATCCTACAACAAAAATACTCAACAAAATCAAAAAAAATCGATGTTGGTCTCAATTAAATTTATTAAACTTTGACACTTCCAACTAAAAATTTTTTCACAATCCTAAAAATTTAAGTTATTTTCATCTAAATTTACTCAAATATAGATCCTACAACAAAAATACTCAACAAATTTCAATATAATCGAAGTTGATTTCAAATAAATTTATTAAAATTTGACACTTCCAACTAATTTGTTTTTCGCAATCTTAAAAATTGAAGTTATTTTCATCTAAATTTACTCAAATATAGATCCTACAACAAAAATACTCAACAAAATCCAAAATAATCGAAGTTGGTTTCAAATAAATTTATTAAAATTTGACACTTCCAACTAAAATTTTTTTCACAATCCAAAAAATTGAAGTTATTTTCATCTAAATTTACACAAATATAGATCCCACAACAAAAATACTCAACAAAATCCAAAATAATCGAAGTTGATTTCAAATAAATTTATTAAAATTTGACACTTCCAACTATATTTTTTTTTCACAATCCAAAAAATTGAAGTTATTTTCATCTAAATTTACTCAAATATACATCCTACAACAAAAATACTCAACAAAATCAAAAAAAATCGATGTTGGTCTCAATTAAATTTATTAAACTTTGACACTTCCAACTAAAAATTTTTTCACAATCCTAAAAATTTAAGTTATTTTCATCTAAATTTACTCAAATATAGATCCTACAACAAAAATACTCAACAAATTTCAATATAATCGAAGTTGATTTCAAATAAATTTATTAAAATTTGACACTTCCAACTAATTTGTTTTTCGCAATCTTAAAAATTGAAGTTATTTTCATCTAAATTTACTCAAATATAGATCCTACAACAAAAATACTCAACAAAATCCAAAATAATCGAAGTTGGTTTCAAATAAATTTATTAAAATTTGACACTTCCAACAAAAATTTTTTTCACAATCCAAAAAATTGAAGTTATTTTCATCTAAATTTACACAAATATAGATACTACAACAAAAATACTCAACAAAATCCAAAATAATCGAAGTTGATTTCAAATAAATTTATTAAAATTTGACACTTCCAACTATAATTTTTTTTCACAATCCAAAAAATTGAAGTTATTTTCATTTAAATTTACTCAAATATACATCCTACAACAAAAATACTCAACAAAATAAAAAAAAATCGATGTTGGTCTCAAATAAAATTATTAAATTTTGACACTTCCAACTAAAAATTTTTTCACAATCCTAAAAATTGAAGTTATTTTCATCTAAATTTACACAAATATAGATCCTACAACAAAAATACTCAACAAAATCCAAAATAATCGAAGTTGGTTTCAAATAAATTTATTAAAATTTGACACTTCCAACTAAATTTTTTTTCACAATCCAAAAAATTGAAGATAATTTCATCTAAATTTTCTCAAATATGCATCCTACAACAAAAATACTCAACAAAATCCACAAAAATCGAAGTAGGTCTCAAATAAATTTATTAAAATTTTACACTTCCATGTAAATTTTTTTTCACAATCCAAAAAATTGTCGTTATTTTCATCTAAATTTACTCAAATATACATCCTACAACAAAAATACTCGACAAAATCCAAAAATATCGAAGTTGATTTCAAATAAATTTATTAAAATTTGACACTTCCAACTAAATTTTTTTTCACAATCCAAAAAATTGAAGTTATTATCATCTAAATTTACTCAAATATAGATCCTACAACAAAAATACTCAACAAAATCCACAAAAATCGAAGTTGGTCTCAAATAAATTTATTAAAATTTGACACCTCCAACTAAAATTTTTTTCACAATCTGAAAAATTGATGTTATTTTCATCTAAATTTACTCAAATATAGATCCTACAACAAAAATACTCAACAAAATCCAAAAAAATCGAAGTTGGTTTCAAATAAATTTATTAAAATTTTACACTTCCATGTAAATTTTTTTTTCACTATCCAAAAAATTGTCGTTATTTTCATCTAAATTTACTCAAATATAGATCCTACAATAAAAATACTCAACAAAATCCAAAAAAATCGGTGTTGGTTTCAAATAAATTTATTAAAATTTGACTCTTCCAACTAAAATTTTTTTCACAATCCAAAAAATTGAAGTTATTTTCATCTAAATTTACACAAATATAGATCCCACAACAAAAATACTCAACAAAATCCAAAATAATCGAAGTTGGTTTCAAATAAATTTATTAAAATTTGACACTTCCAACTAAATTTTTTTTCGCAATCCTAAAAATTGAATTTATTTTCATCTAAATTTACTCAAATATAGATCCTACAACAAAAATACTCAACAAAATCCAAAAAAATCGGTGTTGGTTTCAAATAAATTTATTAAAATTTGACTCTTCCAACTAAAATTTTTTTCACAATCCAAAAAATTGAAGTTATTTTCATCTAAATTTACACAAATATAGATCCCACAACAAAAATACTCAACAAAATCCAAAATAATCGAAGTTGATTTCAAATAAATTTATTAAAATTTGACACTTCCAACTAAATTTTTTTTCACAATCCAAAAAATTGAAGATAATTTCATCTAAATTTACTCAAATATGCATCCTACAACAAAAATACTCAACAAAATCCAAAAAAAATCGAAGTTGGTCTCAAATAAATTTATTAAAATTTGACACTTCCAACTAAAAATTTTTTCACAATCCTAAAAATTGAAGTTATTTTCATCTAAATTTACTCAAATATAGATCCTACAACAAAAATACTCAACAAAATCCAAAAAAATCGAAGTTGGTTTCAAATAAATTTATTAAAATTTTACACTTCCATGTAAATTTTTTTTTCACTATCCAAAAAATTGTCGTTATTTTCATCTAAATTTACACAAATATAGATCCCACAACAAAAATACTAAACAAAATCCAAAATAATCGAAGTTGATTTCAAATAAATTTATTAAAATTTGACACTTCCAACTATATTTTTTTTTCACAATCCAAAAAATTGAAGTTATTTTCATCTAAATTTACTCAAATATACATCCTACAACAAAAATACTCAACAAAATCAAAAAAAATCGATGTTGGTCTCAATTAAATTTATTAAACTTTGACACTTCCAACTAAAAATTTTTTCACAATCCTAAAAATTTAAGTTATTTTCATCTAAATTTACTCAAATATAGATCCTACAACAAAAATACTCAACAAATTTCAATATAATCGAAGTTGATTTCAAATAAATTTATTAAAATTTGACACTTCCAACTAATTTGTTTTTCGCAATCTTAAAAATTGAAGTTATTTTCATCTAAATTTACTCAAATATAGATCCTACAACAAAAATACTCAACAAAATCCAAAATAATCGAAGTTGGTTTCAAATAAATTTATTAAAATTTGACACTTCCAACTAAAATTTTTTTCACAATCCAAAAAATTGAAGTTATTTTCATCTAAATTTACACAAATATAGATCCTACAACAAAAATACTCAACAAAATCCAAAATAATCGAAGTTGATTTCAAATAAATTTATTAAAATTTGACACTTCCAACTATAATTTTTTTTCACAATCCAAAAAATTGAAGTTATTATCATCTAAATTTACTCAAATATAGATCCTACAACAAAAATACTCAACAAAATCCACAAAAATCGAAGTTGGTCTCAAATAAATTTATTAAAATTTTACACTTCCATGTAAATTTTTTTTCACAATCCAAAAAATTGTTGTTATTTTCATCTAAATTTACTCAAATATAGATCCTACAACAAAAATACTCAACAAAATCCAAAAAAATCGAAGTTGGTTTCAAATAAATTTATTAAAATTTTACACTTCCATGTAAATTTTTTTTTCACTATCCAAAAAATTGTCGTTATTTTCATCTAAATTTACTCAAATATAGATCCTACAATAAAAATACTCAACAAAATCCAAAAAAATCGGTGTTGGTTTCAAATAAATTTATTAAAATTTGACTCTTCCAACTAAAATTTTTTTCACAATCCAAAAAATTGAAGTTATTTTCATCTAAATTTACACAAATATAGATCCCACAACAAAAATACTCAACAAAATCCAAAATAATCGAAGTTGGTTTCAAATAAATTTATTAAAATTTGACACTTCCAACTAAATTTTTTTTCGCAATCCTAAAAATTGAATTTATTTTCATCTAAATTTACTCAAATATAGATCCTACAACAAAAATACTCAACAAAATCCAAAAAAATCGGTGTTGGTTTCAAATAAATTTATTAAAATTTGACTCTTCCAACTAAAATTTTTTTCACAATCCAAAAAATTGAAGTTATTTTCATCTAAATTTACACAAATATAGATCCCACAACAAAAATACTCAACAAAATCCAAAATAATCGAAGTTGATGTTACGAGCCGGGGCTGCGGCAACGCGCGAGGCCGGCGAGAAGGGTATTTCCCAAGGAATACGGTTTATGAGTTTGTTAGTTAGGTGCGCGGACGAACCTGATGCGAAATCAGGGAGCCGCTAGGATTATTGACGGCGAGGACGAACCTGATGCGAAATCAGGGAGCCTCTAGGAATGGAGTCACACGCGGACGAACCTGATGCGTAATCAGGGAGCCGCTAGGATTATTGACGGCGAGGACGAACCTGATGCGAAATCAGGGAGCCTCTAGGAATGGAGTCACACGCGGACGAACCTGATTCGAGATCAGGGAGCCGCAGGAAGGTGAAACGTCGTGAACGAACCCAATGCGAAATCGGGGAGTCACTAGGATAAAGTTCACAGACGAACCTGGTGCTAAACCAGGGAGCTGTTCGGAAGTTGGTAGATTTACAGACGAACCTGATGCGAAATCAGGGAGCTGTAGGATACGGACGAACCTGATGCGAAATCAGGGAGCCGTAGGAGGGTGAGGTTTCGTGGACGAACCCAATGCGAAATCGGGGAGCCACTGGGTTGGAAAATATACCTTGTTTTGGATGAAAGGTTGCGAACGAACCTGATGCTTAATCAGGGAGTCGCAGGAAATGTTAGTAATGCCTCGTAACTCTTAATTAATATTTGATACAACTCGAGCGGTAAAGTTGTATCAGTGGGTGAATGCTACTAATATTATAAGGATCGCTGGGTAAGAGATGGGTTTAACGAATCTACTCGATTTACACGTGAACACCATTCGTATATTCAATAATAGGTTATTGTACAAATGTAAGTGTCGCGATTAAATAATGAATAAAAGTGTGTGAGTTACCACTAGCTGCACGGTGTTGACGCACTGGCGATGCGGGGCGTAAGAGTGGCTATTTCAAAGTGCCCAATAGAATATAACCCGGACTCGCGGATTCTATGAGGTTAACTATGATTCTGACGGAGACTTTAGCTCGATCTTACTGAATATGACCAACTCTGTACGAGCGTGACACGACGTTGCTCTACGCGTGACTGTACTGCTTTTAACCAACGAGGGTTGAAACCAAAGGGTTTATATAGTCCCAAAAATGAGTGGGGGTTCGTTAGGAGATTTCCATATAAGGAAATCCTTCGGGGTCGTCGTCGTGTCACTCCCGTTCCCATGGTCGTGTTCCAGATGGTCAAGATCACGACCCCCTGAGTGGTATGTGATAAACAAAAAGATTCTTAGGGCGTTTTCCCTTCGCAGACGCGAGCTCGAAAAATTGTTGAGAGCGGCGTATGGGAATATTCCACATACGTAACATCTCCCCCCTAAGATAAAACATCGCGATTCTCGTGATGCTTTTCAAAAGAAGGAAAAAAACGCCCCAAAAATCTTTTTATAAGCAAAAATGTAGAAGAGAATTGTCGGGTGTAGGTGTATTAGTGTACTTATCGCTAGGTGTTGTGAGGTGTAAGTGTTTTAATCGTCGCTAGGCACTACGTAGCCGAGCTGCAGCCAGTGCTCAATGATGTCCACTGGTAGTTGTCCGGGTAGCCGGTCGAGCGTCAGCGTTGCAGTGATGCCGGTTGGAGTTAGCTGGATGCATGGATATCGTAATAGTTTTTCGAACGGATTTTTGCTTTGTTTAGATTATCGGAGGCTATATTGCGAATATTAGTCATGTGCGTTATTAATTCTATTAAATAATCTCCATACGACTTTAGTTTTTCACCGGTTGGAAACGAGGTTGGTTCTCGGGCTGGTTTTCCAAAGATTAATTCGTATGGGGTGAAATTTGTTGCTTCGTGAACGGATGTATTGTAAGAGAACATTGCGAACGGTATTAATAAATCCCAGTCTTCGTAACTATCCATGTAATGCTTGAGGTATTCAGTGAGGACGATGTGGCTTCGTTCCAGAGATCCATTGGTTTGTGGTCTATATCCTGAGGTTGTGATTTGCTTGATTTTGAATATTTCGGAGAGATTGGTCATGAGCGTTCCGATGAAGCTAGTTCCTTTGTCTGTTAGTATTGCGCGAGGTGTACCGTATATTGCGATGAAGTGTCTAGCGAAAGCATCTGCAATTGTAGCAGCTCGAATGTTAGGTATTGCTATGGCTACGCAATATTTCGTTAAGTTATCTTGAATGGTGAGAATATGTCTATTCCCACTGGGTGTAATTGGTAAAGGTCCTACTGTATCCAAGGAAATTTTGTCAAAGGCTCCTATAGGTGTGTCGGTGATTAACATCGGTTGACGAGTTTTTGCTCGAACTAATTTCTGTTCCTGACAACTTTGGCATCTTCGAATGTAGTCTTGAATGTCGTTGCGCATTTGTGACCAATGGAATTTTGATCGGATGCGTTTATATGTTTTCGTTACTCCTTTATGTCCTCCAATTAAACTATCGTGAGCCTCGCAAATGATGTGCTGTCTGTCTTCTTCGGATGGTGTTGTGATGGTACAATTGCATAGGATAATCTGCATGCCCGTTCCTATGAAAACCTCTTCTAAAATTTTGACGAATTCGTTGGATGGTATTTTGTGAAGGTCTCCCGTGGCAGAAATTCGAAATGATTTAATCTGATTTTGATCTAAGGTGTGTCGAAGAGTTTTCAATCCGTTGAGCACATCTACTCTTTTAATATTATCGAAGAAATTGTCTGAGATTATTATACTGAAGGTTTTAAATAATCCATTGTCCGTAGTTATCACATTTCCCTTTTTTGGTTCTTCTGCTAGAAGGTTTGGTTGATTGATTAGTTCAGTGTCTACCAGTAATTTTCCAACGGGGTTTATTAAATTGCAGTCGGCAGAAATGAAGTGTACGTAATGTCCTTCTTCAGCGGTAAAAGTATTTGAAGAAACGATGATTTTATGTGGTCGATCTAATGGGGTTTCTTCCAGATCGTCAAGGTCATTTGGATCCTCGATTTCGGTAGTGGAGAAAGGGTAGGAGTCGATCATGTGGTCAGGGACCCTAGGTTCGGTTGACCTGTTGTCAGGTGGTTGTCCCACACTTGCTTCGGGCGTTGTACCTGCAGGTAGCTGGTTTATTGAGGGTTGTAAAGGTTCTTCCATGACTTCCGATGGTACTTGCGGGGTACTGAGTAAATCTAGTTGAGTATTTCTTGCATTTTCTATTACAGTATTTTCGAGCGGCTCCTCAAACGATATTAAATTGTCAAATACGGTCTGGTCCTTATCTAAAGGGGCAATTTGTGTAGAATTAGCTGCGGGCGAAAAACTGTTTATGGTTTCCTGGCGTTCATCTGGCATGGTTACCTCTTGAGATAAGCTGGGAAAAGATCGGTTCTTGTATATTATTGGAGAATGTTGAATGTTCCCACGTGCGGTTTCTTCTTCTGAGCTGCTGCTTGTCTCTTGGTACTTGGGTCGGCTTTCTCTATCTCGTCGTAACTGTCGTATGCGGTGCCCGATTGTTTCGATATTGGCATCTGTTTTCGGTATCTGGGCTTTGAAGTCGGGGTCCTGGAGCTCTCGTGGAATAAGTGGTAAGCAGGTAGACGTAGGGTTGCGCGATAATGCGTCTGCGTTCTTATTCGTCTTTCCGGATTTATGGACAACCTGGTACTCGTATTCCAAAAGACGTAGCTTCCACTTCATAAGTCTAGAAGTTGGGTCCTTGACAGAATGTAACCAGACAAGTGGTCTGTGGTCTGTAACAAGGGTGAATGGTGTTCCATAGATGTAGGGCCTGAAGTATCTTACTGCGTAAACCATGGCCAAACATTCCTTTTCCGTAGCTGAATAATTCTTCTCAGGTTTATTTAGGCTGCGGGAGGCATAAGCAATCGGTAGGTCGTTTCCTATCTCCCCTTGGCTAAGTACGGCTCCAATAGCGTAATCAGATGCATCTGTGGTTACAATGAAAGGTTTACTGAAATCAGGGTATTGCAATATGGGCTGTTGACAAAGTTCGTTGCGTAATTGCTTAAAACTCTGGTCTTGTTCTTCTGTCCATTTGAATTTGATGCCTTTTCCTAATAAGTTAATTAATGGTTTTGCTTTTGTGGTAAAATTAGGTACGAATCTTCGGTAATATCCAACAAGTCCCAAGAATTGTTGAATGTTCTTCTGCGATGTGGGTGTTGGAAAATCTTGAACAGCTTTTAATTTCCTAGGATCAGGTCTTACCCCTTCCTTTGAAATAATGTGTCCAAGGTATGCGACTTCCTTTCGCAGGAATTGGCACTTGTTGGTCTGAAGGGTTAATCCGTGTTCTCGAAGGCGGTTTAACAATTTTTTGACTTTGATATTGTGCTCCTGTAACGATGATGCGTAAATCACTATGTCGTCCAAGTAGACAAAGAGGTCTGTTCCTTGAAGTCCAGTGAGTGCTTGGTCCATCAGGCGTTGAAAGGTGGGTGGTGCATTTTTTAATCCGAAAGGCATTCGAGAAAATTCGTAATGTCCATTTGGAGTGGTGAATGCTGTTTTTGCCTTATCCTTCGGGTCCATCTCTATTTGATGAAATCCACTTGCGAGATCAAAAACTGAGAAATATTTGGCTCCTCCTAATCGATCTAAGATCTCTGTGATTTGAGGTAATGGATACCTATCAGAAATGGTTATTTCGTTGAGGCCGCGGAAATCTATTACCAGGCGCCAACGTTTCACTCCGTTTTCGTCTTCTTTCTTCGGTACAATCCATAAGGGTGAATTGTACGGAGATTTTGAAGGCGTAATTATACCGTTTGATAATAGCGCGCTGATTTGTTTTTGAATTTCCTTTTGATGAATGAGAGGATAACGATATTGTCTTGTGTTGATTGGAATATCATTGGATGTATGGATTGAGTGTTTAAAGTCGCGGGCCTTCCCAAGTTTATCTCCAGAAAGATAAAATCGGTCGGGAAAATCTCTAACTAGATTAGTAACGAAATCTAGTTCCTCCTTGTTCAAATGTTTAGTGTTTAGGGCTTCTAAAATTTTTTGTATCCTATCTTCGTGTGTTTTGAATTTTGACGGGTGTTCTGCAGCTGGGTAAGAATCTTCGTCTGATGACCCGAAGATATCGAATGACTCTAATGTTTGTGGTTCTATCTCTACGTCTAGGGGTTCATCGCTGGTATTTGTTGCCATAACGTAGCACTTCCCTTTATTATTCCTCACAACTGCTTCTCCTATGTAAAGATGTTCAAGGGTCTTGATACGCGGTAAATATCCTTCCTTAATCTTCGAGTTTGTAATTGTTATAGCAATCTGTTGCGACGTCCTAGGCTCGATACGATGTTTGGTCGATGTCAATAGTTCTTTCATTTGAGGTAGATCTTGATAATTTGAAAAACGTAGAGGTCGGGTTGGTTTATTTTTTAATACCAGAGTCCCATGATAATAGGAGATTTCAGCCTCTTCCTGTTTTAAAAATGAGCTTCCTATAAGTCCATCTGCTTCTATGGCCAGCTCTTTTACTACATAGAAAAGTGCAGGAGCTTCGTGGATATGAAGAATTGTTGTTCCTAAAGTATGAATTGGATTAGTGGTAATTCCGGTTAACTCGATTTCTTCCCGAGAGTTTATCGCGGCTTTTTCTCCCAGGGCGTTAATGACTACTAAATTAACGGATGCTCCACCGTCGATTAGGAATTCTCCCGTTCCTGACTCCAATTCTGGAACCTTGATGTTGATGCGTGGGGCAGGTGCTTCCTTGATGAGGGTTCCTCTTCGAAGCGGACTGTCCTTTGGCGAGCTTCCTTGTTTCCGCTCATCGTGTCGCCTATACGTTGAGCGCGATTGAAGTTTAAAGACTTGTTTGATTCAACGGACGAATCTCGCGAGTCTCGTTGATATCTAGGGTTACGCGGTTGTTTCCTACAGGACTTTCCGTCATGTCCGGCTGTGCCGCAATGCCAGCAATATAAACTCGGCTTGCGATCTTTATCGGGATTTTTTAAAATAGAATAGTGTTTTTCTCTATCATCTGCGTACGATGAGTCGGAGCGATAAGAAGGGGATTTCGAGGGGCTTCGGTGACGCAAGGTCCAGGCCGTCGTACGTGTCCGTCCTTCTCGTTCTTCTTCAAACCCAGATGTTCTAAGAGGCCGATCCCTGTTCTGGTCGTATCTACTCGGAGAAAGTGGGTACGACACTTCGCGGTCGTGGTGGCGAGAGTTTTCGGTGTAATGATCTCGGCGAGACCACCTGGAGGGTGATTCATTACGGGGCGACTGTCGTCGATTCCTTAATTTCCTATCTATCTGTAGCACGGCGTCGTAAGCTTGTTCAAGTGTTTGAATATCTTGAGTCTGAGCCGACACTTTCCAAGAAATTCGATCCGGTAAACCATCGATGAAGTTTTCCTTAACGTCCTTTTCCATTTCTTTGACGAAATCTTCAGCGTGATCCAGATACCTTTCCCGAATAGCTCCGCGCGCACAATAAACGAGATGGCTAGTTCTGTCGACGTACTGTCGCAGACTTTCTCCTTCGCGTATGCTTAGTTTCGCGATTTCGACTTGAAAATATGACAAACTTCTTCCCGGCGCGAATCTCTTTTTCAGATGTTGGACTAATTTCTTAATAGATTCGAATTTATGTTCTAACGTGCACCTGCGTGCCGGACCGATCAGTTTCGTTAGTATTATCGCAAGATACTCAGCTTCCGTACCCTCAGGAATCAAAGTTAACCCGTCTTCAACATTTTGTGCAAAGCGCGTCAAGGGTGGACTTTCACCGTCGAAGGTTGGAATTGACATAGTAATATTTTGTATACATGTCCGTTGCGTCAAGAGCGACATTGAGTTTGCAATTGAAACTGTCAGGTTCATTATATCATTAGAAGAGACGTTCGCCTGTGCGGTTGCCATCATAAAATTACTAAGTGACTTGACTAGAGAAAACTAGTATATCGTCGATAAAAATTACGAGTGATTTTAACGTATTTAAAAACCCAAATTTACGGCGATTCTAATGCAGTAGCATCCCACCGCTGTCACCAGTTCTGTTACGAGCCGGGGCTGCGGCAACGCGCGAGGCCGGCGAGAAGGGTATTTCCCAAGGAATACGGTTTATGAGTTTGTTAGTTAGGTGCGCGGACGAACCTGATGCGAAATCAGGGAGCCGCTAGGATTATTGACGGCGAGGACGAACCTGATGCGAAATCAGGGAGCCTCTAGGAATGGAGTCACACGCGGACGAACCTGATGCGTAATCAGGGAGCCGCTAGGATTATTGACGGCGAGGACGAACCTGATGCGAAATCAGGGAGCCTCTAGGAATGGAGTCACACGCGGACGAACCTGATTCGAGATCAGGGAGCCGCAGGAAGGTGAAACGTCGTGAACGAACCCAATGCGAAATCGGGGAGTCACTAGGATAAAGTTCACAGACGAACCTGGTGCTAAACCAGGGAGCTGTTCGGAAGTTGGTAGATTTACAGACGAACCTGATGCGAAATCAGGGAGCTGTAGGATACGGACGAACCTGATGCGAAATCAGGGAGCCGTAGGAGGGTGAGGTTTCGTGGACGAACCCAATGCGAAATCGGGGAGCCACTGGGTTGGAAAATATACCTTGTTTTGGATGAAAGGTTGCGAACGAACCTGATGCTTAATCAGGGAGTCGCAGGAAATGTTAGTAATGCCTCGTAACTCTTAATTAATATTTGATACAACTCGAGCGGTAAAGTTGTATCAGTGGGTGAATGCTACTAATATTATAAGGATCGCTGGGTAAGAGATGGGTTTAACGAATCTACTCGATTTACACGTGAACACCATTCGTATATTCAATAATAGGTTATTGTACAAATGTAAGTGTCGCGATTAAATAATGAATAAAAGTGTGTGAGTTACCACTAGCTGCACGGTGTTGACGCACTGGCGATGCGGGGCGTAAGAGTGGCTATTTCAAAGTGCCCAATAGAATATAACCCGGACTCGCGGATTCTATGAGGTTAACTATGATTCTGACGGAGACTTTAGCTCGATCTTACTGAATATGACCAACTCTGTACGAGCGTGACACGACGTTGCTCTACGCGTGACTGTACTGCTTTTAACCAACGAGGGTTGAAACCAAAGGGTTTATATAGTCCCAAAAATGAGTGGGGGTTCGTTAGGAGATTTCCATATAAGGAAATCCTTCGGGGTCGTCGTCGTGTCACTCCCGTTCCCATGGTCGTGTTCCAGATGGTCAAGATCACGACCCCCTGAGTGGTATGTGATAAACAAAAAGATTCTTAGGGCGTTTTCCCTTCGCAGACGCGAGCTCGAAAAATTGTTGAGAGCGGCGTATGGGAATATTCCACATACGTAACATTGATTTCAAATAAATTTATTAAAATTTGACACTTCCAACTATATTTTTTTTTCACAATCCAAAAAATTGAAGTTATTTTCATCTAAATTTACTCAAATATACATCCTACAACAAAAATACTCAACAAAATCCAAAAAAATCGATGTTGGTCTCAATTAAATTTATTAAACTTTGACACTTCCAACTAAAAATTTTTTCACAATCCTAAAAATTTAAGTTATTTTCATCTAAATTTACTCAAATATAGATCCTACAACAAAAATACTCAACAAATTCCAATATAATCGAAGTTAATTTCAAATAAATTTATTAAAATTTGACACTTCCAACTAATTTGTTTTTCGCAATCTTAAAAATTGAAGTTATTTTCATCTAAATTTACTCAAATATAGATCCTACAACAAAAATACTCAACAAAATCCAAAATAATCGAAGTTGGTTTCAAATAAATTTATTAAAATTTGACACTTCCAACTATATTTTTTTTTCACAATCCTAAAAATTGAAGTTATTTTCATTTAAATTTACTCAAATATACATCCTACAACAAAAATACTCAACAAAATAAAAAAAAATCGATGTTGGTCTCAAATAAAATTATTAAATTGTGACACTTCCAACTAAAAATTTTTTCACAATCCTAAAAATTGAAGTTATTTTCATCTAAATTTACACAAATATAGATCCTACAATCAAAATACTCAACAAAATCCAAAATAATCGAAGTTGGTTTCAAATAAATTTATTAAAATTTGACACTTCCAACTAAATTTTTTTTCACAATCCAAAAAATTGAAGATAATTTCATCTAAATTTACTCAAATATGCATCCTACAACAAAAATACTCAACAAAATCCAAAAAAATCGAAGTTGGTCTCAAATAAATTTATTAAAATTTGACACTTCCAACTAAAAATTTTTTCACAATCCTAAAAATTGAAGTTATTTTCATCTAAATTTACTCAAATATAGATCCTACAACAAAAATACTCAACAAAATCCAAAATAATCGAAGTTGATTTCTAATAAATTTATTAAAATTTGACACTTCCAACTATAATTGTTTTTCACAATCCAAACAATTTGAGATATTTTCATCTAAATTTACTCAAATATGCATCCTACAACACAAATACTCAACAAAATCCACAAAAATCGAAGTTGGTCTCAAATAAATTTATTAAAATTTGACACCTCCAACTAAAATTTTTTTCACAATCTGAAAAATTGATGTTATTTTCATCTAAATTTACTCAAATATAGATCCTACAACAAAAATACTCAACAAAATCCAAAAAAATCGAAGTTGGTTTCAAATAAATTTATTAAAATTTTACACTTCCATGTAAATTTTTTTTTCACTATCCAAAAAATTGTCGTTATTTTCATCTAAATTTACTCAAATATAGATCCTACAATAAAAATACTCAACAAAATCCAAAAAAATCGGTGTTGGTTTCAAATAAATTTATTAAAATTTGACTCTTCCAACTAAAATTTTTTTCACAATCCAAAAAATTGAAGTTATTTTCATCTAAATTAACACAAATATAGATCCCACAACAAAAATACTCAACAAAATCCAAAATAATCGAAGTTGATTTCAAATAAATTTATTAAAATTTGACACTTCCAACTAATTTGTTTTTCGCAATCTTAAAAATTGAAGTTATTTTCATCTAAATTTACTCAAATATAGATCCTACAACAAAAATACTCAACAAAATCCAAAATAATCGAAGTTGATTTCAAATAAATTTATTAAAATTTGACACTTCCAACTAAATTTTTTTTCACAATCCAAAAAATTGAAGTTATTATCATCTAAATTTACTCAAATATAGATCCTACAACAAAAATACTCTACAAAATCCAAAATAATCGAAGTTGATTTCAAATAAATTTATTAAAATTTGACACTTCCAACTATAATTTTTTTCACAATCCAAATAATTGAAGTTATTTTCATCTAAATTTACACAAATATAGATCCTACAACAAAAATATTCAACACAATTCCAAAATAATTGAAGTAGATTTCAAATAAATTTATTAAAATAACACTTCCAACTAAATTTTTTTTGGCAATCCTAAAAATTGAATATATTTCCATCTAAATTTACTCAAATATAGATCCTACAACAAAAATACTCAACAAAATCCAAAAAAATCGAAGTTGGTTTCAAATAAATTTATTAAAATTTTACACTTCCATGTAAATTTTTTTTTCACTATCCAAAAAATTGTCGTTATTTTCATCTAAATTTACTCAAATATGCATCCTACAACAAAAATACTCAACAAAATCCAAAAAAATCGAAGTTGGTCTCAAATAAATTTATTAAAATTTGACACTTCCAACTAAAAATTTTTTCACAATCCTAAAAATTGAAGTTATTTTCATCTAAATTTACTCAAATATAGATCCTACAACAAAAATACTCAACAAAATCCAAAATAATCGAAGTTGATTTCAAATAAATTTATTAAAATTTGACACTTCCAACTATAATTTTTTTTCACAATCCAAACAATTTGAGATATTTTCATCTAAATTTACTCAAATATGCATCCTACAACACAAATACTCAACAAAATCCACAAAAATCGAAGTTGGTCTCAAATAAATTTATTAAAATTTGACACCTCCAACTAATTTGTTTTTCGCAATCTTAAAAATTGAAGTTATTTTCATCTAAATTTACTCAAATATAGATCCTACAACAAAAATACTCAACAAAATCCAAAATAATCGAAGTTGGTTTCAAATAAATTTATTAAAATTTGACACTTCCAACTAAAATTTTTTTCACAATCCAAAAAATTGAAGTTATTTTCATCTAAATTTACACAAATATAGATCCTACAACAAAAATACTCAACAAAATCCAAAATAATCGAAGTTGATTTCAAATAAATTTATTAAAATTTGACACTTCCAACTATAATTTTTTTTCACAATCCAAAAAATTGAAGTTATTTTCATTTAAATTTACTCAAATATACATCCTACAACAAAAATACTCAACAAAATAAAAAAAAATCGATGTTGGTCTCAAATAAAATTATTAAATTTTGACACCTCCAACTAAAATTTTTTTCACAATCTGAAAAATTGAAGTTATTTTCATCTAAATTTACACAAATATAGATCCTACAACAAAAATACTCAACAAAATCCAAAATAATCGAAGTTGATTTCAAATAAATTTATTAAAATTTTACACTTCCATGTAAATTTTTTTTTCACTATCCAAAAAATTGTCGTTATTTTCATCTAAATTTACTCAAATATAGATCCTACAACAAAAATACTCAACAAAATCCAAAATAATCGAAGTTGGTTTCAAATAAATTTATTAAAATTTGACACTTCCAACTAAAATTTTTTTCACAATCCAAAAAATTGTCGTTATTTTCATCTAAATTTACTCAAATATAGATCCTACAACAAAAATACTCTACAAAATCCAAAATAATCGAAGTTGATTTCAAATAAATTTATTAAAATTTGACACTTCCACCTATAATTTATTCACAATCCAAAAAATTGAAGTTATTTTCATCTAAATTTACACAAATATAGATCCTACAACAAAAATACTCAACAAAATCCAAAATAATCGAAGTTGGTTTCAAATAAATTTATTAAAATTTGACACTTCCAACTAAATTTTTTTTCACAATCCAAAAAATTGAAGATAATTTCATCTAAATTTACTCAAATATGCATCCTACAACAAAAATACTCAACAAAATCCAAAAAAATCGAAGTTGGTCTCATATAAATTTATTAAAATTTGACACTTCCAACTAAAAATTTTTTCACAATCCTAAAAATTGAAGTTATTTTCATCTAAATTTACTCAAATATAGATCCTACAACAAAAATACTCAACAAAATCCAAAATAATCGAAGTTGATTTCAAATAAATTTATTAAAATTTGACACTTCCAACTATAATTTTTTTTCACAATCCAAACAATTTGAGATATTTTCATCTAAATTTACTCAAATATGCATCCTACAACACAAATACTCAACAAAATCCACAAAAATCGAAGTTGGTCTGAAATAAATTTATTAATATTTGACACCTCCAACTAAAAATTTTTTCACAATCTGAAAAATTGATGTGATTTTCATCTAAATTTACTCAAATATAGATCCTACAACAAAAATACTCTACAAAATCCAAAATAATCGAAGTTGATTTCAAATAAATTTATTAAAATTTGACACTTCCACCTATAATTTATTCACAATCCAAAAAATTGAAGTTATTTTCATCTAAATTTACACAAATATAGATCCTACAACAAAAATACTCAACAAAATCCAAAATAATCGAAGTTGGTTTCAAATAAATTTATTAAAATTTGACACTTCCAACTAAATTTTTTTTCACAATCCAAAAAATTTGAGATATTTTCATCTAAATTTACTCAAATATGCATCCTACAACACAAATACTCAACAAAATCCACAAAAATCGAAGTTGGTCTCAAATAAATTTATTAAAATTTGACACCTCCAACTAAAATTTTTTTCACAATCTGAAAAATTGATGTTATTTTCATCTAAATTTACTCAAATATAGATCCTACAACAAAAATACTCAACAAAATCCAAAAAAATCGGAGTTGGTTTCAAATAAATTTATTAAAATTTGACTCTTCCAACTAAAATTTTTATCACAATCCAAAGAATTGAAGTTATTTTCATCTAAATTTACTCAAATATACATCCTACAACAAAAATACTCAACAAAATAAAAAAAATCGATGTTGGTCTCAAATAAAATTATTAAACTTTGACACTTCCAACAAATTTTTTTTTCACAATCTTAAAAATTGAAGTTATTTTCATCTAAATTTACACAAATATAGATCCTACAACAAAAATACTCAACAAAATCCAAAATAATCGAAGTTGGTTTCAAATAAATTTATTAAAATTTGACACTTCCAACTATATTTTTTTTTCACAATCCTAAAAATTGAAGTTATTTTCATTTAAATTTACTCAAATATACATCCTACAACAAAAATACTCAACAAAATAAAAAAAAATCGATGTTGGTCTCAAATAAATTTATTAAAATTTGACACTTCCAACTAAAAATTTTTTCACAATCCTAAAAATTGAAGTTATTTTCATCTAAATTTACTCAAATATAGATCCTACAACAAAAATACTCAACAAAATCCAAAATAATCGAAGTTGATTTCAAATAAATTTATTAAAATTTGACACTTCCAACTATAATTGTTTTTCACAATCCAAACAATTTGAGATATTTTCATCTAAATTTACTCAAATATGCATCCTACAACACAAATACTCAACAAAATCCACAAAAATCGAAGTTGGTCTCAAATAAATTTATTAAAATTTGACACCTCCAACTAAAATTTTTTTCACAATCTGAAAAATTGATGTTATTTTCATCTAAATTTACTCAAATATAGATCCTACAACAAAAATACTCAACAAAATCCAAAAAAATCGGAGTTGGTTTCAAATAAATTTATTAAAATTTGACTCTTCCAACTAAAATTTTTATCACAATCCAAAGAATTGAAGTTATTTTCATCTAAATTTACTCAAATATACATCCTACAACAAAAATACTCAACAAAATAAAAAAAATCGATGTTGGTCTCAAATAAAATTATTAAACTTTGACACTTCCAACAAATTTTTTTTTCACAATCTTAAAAATTGAAGTTATTTTCATCTAAATTTACACAAATATAGATCCTACAACAAAAATACTCAACAAAATCCAAAATAATCGAAGTTGGTTTCAAATAAATTTATTAAAATTTGACACTTCCAACTAAATTTTTTTTCGCAATCCTAAAAATTGAATTTATTTTCATCTAAATTTACTCAAATATAGATCCTACAACAAAAATACTCAACAAAATCCAAAAAAATCGGTGTTGGTTTCAAATAAATTTATTAAAATTTGACTCTTCCAACTAAAATTTTTTTCACAATCCAAAAAATTGAAGTTATTTTCATCTAAATTTACACAAATATAGATCCCACAACAAAAATACTCAACAAAATCCAAAATAATCGAAGTTGATTTCAAATAAATTTATTAAAATTTGACACTTCCAACTATATTTTTTTTTCACAATCCAAAAAATTGAAGTTATTTTCATCTAAATTTACTCAAATATACATCCTACAACAAAAATACTCAACAAAATCCAAAAAAATCGATGTTGGTCTCATTTAAATTTATTAAACTTTGACACTTCCAACTAAAAATTTTTTCACAATCCTAAAAATTTAAGTTATTTTCATCTAAATTTACTCAAATATAGATCCTACAACAAAAATACTCAACAAAATCCAAAATAATCGAAGTTGGTTTCAAATAAATTTATTAAAATTTGACACTTCCAACTATATTTTTTTTTCACAATCCTAAAAATTGAAGTTATTTTCATTTAAATTTACTCAAATATACATCCTACAACAAAAATACTCAACAAAATAAAAAAAAATCGATGTTGGTCTCAAATAAAATTATTAAATTTTGACACTTCCAACTAAAAATTTTTTCACAATCCTAAAAATTGAAGTTATTTTCATCTAAATTTACACAAATATAGATCCTACAATCAAAATACTCAACAAAATCCAAAATAATCGAAGTTGGTTTCAAATAAATTTATTAAAATTTGACACTTCCAACTAAATTTTTTTTCACAATCCAAAAAATTGAAGATAATTTCATCTAAATTTACTCAAATATGCATCCTACAACAAAAATACTCAACAAAATCCAAAAAAATCGAAGTTGGTCTCAAATAAATTTATTAAAATTTGACACTTCCAACTAAAAATTTTTTCACAATCCTAAAAATTGAAGTTATTTTCATCTAAATTTACACAAATATAGATCCTACAATCAAAATACTCAACAAAATCCAAAATAATCGAAGTTGGTTTCAAATAAATTTATTAAAATTTGACACTTCCAACTAAATTTTTTTTCACAATCCAAAAAATTGAAGATAATTTCATCTAAATTTACTCAAATATGCATCCTACAACAAAAATACTCAACAAAATCCAAAAAAATCGAAGTTGGTCTCAAATAAATTTATTAAAATTTGACACTTCCAACTAAAAATTTTTTCACAATCCTAAAAATTGAAGTTATTTTCATCTAAATTTACTCAAATATAGATCCTACAACAAAAATACTCAACAAAATCCAAAATAATCGAAGTTGATTTCAAATAAATTTATTAAAATTTGACACTTCCAACTATAATTGTTTTTCACAATCCAAACAATTTGAGATATTTTCATCTAAATTTACTCAAATATGCATCCTACAACACAAATACTCAACAAAATCCACAAAAATCGAAGTTGGTCTCAAATAAATTTATTAAAATTTGACACCTCCAACTAAAATTTTTTTCACAATCTGAAAAATTGATGTTATTTTCATCTAAATTTACTCAAATATAGATCCTACAACAAAAATACTCAACAAAATCCAAAAAAATCGGAGTTGGTTTCAAATAAATTTATTAAAATTTGACTCTTCCAACTAAAATTTTTATCACAATCCAAAGAATTGAAGTTATTTTCATCTAAATTTACTCAAATATACATCCTACAACAAAAATACTCAACAAAATAAAAAAAATCGATGTTGGTCTCAAATAAAATTATTAAACTTTGACACTTCCAACAAATTTTTTTTTCACAATCTTAAAAATTGAAGTTATTTTCATCTAAATTTACACAAATATAGATCCTACAACAAAAATACTCAACAAAATCCAAAATAATCGAAGTTGGTTTCAAATAAATTTATTAAAATTTGACACTTCCAACTAAATTTTTTTTCGCAATCCTAAAAATTGAATTTATTTTCATCTAAATTTACTCAAATATAGATCCTACAACAAAAATACTCAACAAAATCCAAAAAAATCGGTGTTGGTTTCAAATAAATTTATTAAAATTTGACTCTTCCAACTAAAATTTTTTTCACAATCCAAAAAATTGAAGTTATTTTCATCTAAATTTACACAAATATAGATCCCACAACAAAAATACTCAACAAAATCCAAAATAATCGAAGTTGATTTCAAATAAATTTATTAAAATTTGACACTTCCAACTATATTTTTTTTTCACAATCCAAAAAATTGAAGTTATTTTCATCTAAATTTACTCAAATATACATCCTACAACAAAAATACTCAACAAAATCCAAAAAAATCGATGTTGGTCTCATTTAAATTTATTAAACTTTGACACTTCCAACTAAAAATTTTTTCACAATCCTAAAAATTTAAGTTATTTTCATCTAAATTTACTCAAATATAGATCCTACAACAAAAATACTCAACAAAATCCAAAATAATCGAAGTTGGTTTCAAATAAATTTATTAAAATTTGACACTTCCAACTATATTTTTTTTTCACAATCCTAAAAATTGAAGTTATTTTCATTTAAATTTACTCAAATATACATCCTACAACAAAAATACTCAACAAAATAAAAAAAAATCGATGTTGGTCTCAAATAAAATTATTAAATTTTGACACTTCCAACTAAAAATTTTTTCACAATCCTAAAAATTGAAGTTATTTTCATCTAAATTTACACAAATATAGATCCTACAATCAAAATACTCAACAAAATCCAAAATAATCGAAGTTGGTTTCAAATAAATTTATTAAAATTTGACACTTCCAACTAAATTTTTTTTCACAATCCAAAAAATTGAAGATAATTTCATCTAAATTTACTCAAATATGCATCCTACAACAAAAATACTCAACAAAATCCAAAAAAATCGAAGTTGGTCTCAAATAAATTTATTAAAATTTGACACTTCCAACTAAAAATTTTTTCACAATCCTAAAAATTGAAGTTATTTTCATCTAAATTTACTCAAATATAGATCCTACAACAAAAATACTCAACAAAATCCAAAATAATCGAAGTTGATTTCTAATAAATTTATTAAAATTTGACACTTCCAACTATAATTGTTTTTCACAATCCAAACAATTTGAGATATTTTCATCTAAATTTACTCAAATATGCATCCTACAACACAAATACTCAACAAAATCCACAAAAATCGAAGTTGGTCTCAAATAAATTTATTAAAATTTGACACCTCCAACTAAAATTTTTTTCACAATCTGAAAAATTGATGTTATTTTCATCTAAATTTACTCAAATATAGATCCTACAACAAAAATACTCAACAAAATCCAAAAAAATCGAAGTTGGTTTCAAATAAATTTATTAAAATTTTACACTTCCATGTAAATTTTTTTTTCACTATCCAAAAAATTGTCGTTATTTTCGTCTAAATTTACTCAAATATAGATCCTACAATAAAAATACTCAACAAAATCCAAAAAAATCGGTGTTGGTTTCAAATAAATTTATTAAAATTTGACTCTTCCAACTAAAATTTTTTTCACAATCCAAAAAATTGAAGTTATTTTCATCTAAATTAACACAAATATAGATCCCACAACAAAAATACTCAACAAAATCCAAAATAATCGAAGTTGATTTCAAATAAATTTATTAAAATTTGACACTTCCAACTAATTTGTTTTTCGCAATCTTAAAAATTGAAGTTATTTTCATCTAAATTTACTCAAATATAGATCCTACAACAAAAATACTCAACAAAATCCAAAATAATCGAAGTTGATTTCAAATAAATTTATTAAAATTTGACACTTCCAACTAAATTTTTTTTCACAATCCAAAAAATTGAAGTTATTATCATCTAAATTTACTCAAATATAGATCCTACAACAAAAATACTCTACAAAATCCAAAATAATCGAAGTTGATTTCAAATAAATTTATTAAAATTTGACACTTCCAACTATAATTTTTTTCACAATCCAAATAATTGAAGTTATTTTCATCTAAATTTACACAAATATAGATCCTACAACAAAAATATTCAACACAATTCCAAAATAATTGAAGTAGATTTCAAATAAATTTATTAAAATAACACTTCCAACTAAATTTTTTTTGGCAATCCTAAAAATTGAATATATTTCCATCTAAATTTACTCAAATATAGATCCTACAACAAAAATACTCAACAAAATCCAAAAAAATCGAAGTTGGTTTCAAATAAATTTATTAAAATTTTACACTTCCATGTAAATTTTTTTTTCACTATCCAAAAAATTGTCGTTATTTTCATCTAAATTTACTCAAATATGCATCCTACAACAAAAATACTCAACAAAATCCAAAAAAATCGAAGTTGGTCTCAAATAAATCTATTAAAATTTGACACTTCCAACTAAAAATTTTTTCACAATCCTAAAAATTGAAGTTATTTTCATCTAAATTTACTCAAATATAGATCCTACAACAAAAATACTCAACAAAATCCAAAATAATCGAAGTTGATTTCAAATAAATTTATTAAAATTTGACACTTCCAACTATAATTTTTTTTCACAATCCAAACTATTTGAGATATTTTCATCTAAATTTACTCAAATATGCATCCTACAACACAAATACTCAACAAAATCCACAAAAATCGAAGTTGGTCTGAAATAAATTTATTAAAATTTGACACCTCCAACTAAAAATTTTTTCACAATCTGAAAAATTGATGTTATTTTCATCTAAATTTACTCAAATATAGATCCTACAACAAAAATACTCTACAAAATCCAAAATAATCGAAGTTGATTTCAAATAAAATTATTAAAATTTGACACTTCCACCTATAATTTATTCACAATCCAAAAAATTGAAGTTATTTTCATCTAAATTTACACAAATATAGATCCTACAACAAAAATACTCAACAAAATCCAAAATAATCGAAGTTGGTTTCAAATAAATTTATTAAAATTTGACACTTCCAACTAAATTTTTTTTCGCAATCCTAAAAATTGAATTTATTTTCATCTAAATTTACTCAAATATAGATCCTACGACAAAAATACTCAACAAAATCCAAAAAAATCGGTGTTGGTTTCAAATAAATTTATTAAAATTTGACTCTTCCAACTAAAATTTTTTTCACAATCCAAAAAATTGAAGTTATTTTCATCTAAATTTACACAAATATAGATCCCACAACAAAAATACTCAACAAAATCCAAAATAATCGAAGTTGATTTCAAATAAATTTATTAAAATTTGACACTTCCAACTATATTTTTTTTTCACAATCCAAAAAATTGAAGTTATTTTCATCTAAATTTACTCAAATATACATCCTACAACAAAAATACTCAACAAAATCCAAAAAAATCGATGTTGGTCTCAATTAAATTTATTAAACTTTGACACTTCCAACTAAAAATTTTTTCACAATCCTAAAAATTTAAGTTATTTTCATCTAAATTTACTCAAATATAGATCCTACAACAAAAATACTCAACAAATTCCAATATAATCGAAGTTAATTTCAAATAAATTTATTAAAATTTGACACTTCCAACTAATTTGTTTTTCGCAATCTTAAAAATTGAAGTTATTTTCATCTAAATTTACTCAAATATAGATCCTACAACAAAAATACTCAACAAAATCCAAAATAATCGAAGTTGGTTTCAAATAAATTTATTAAAATTTGACACTTCCAACTAAAATTATTTTCACAATCCAAAAAATTGAAGTTATTTTCATCTAAATTAACACAAATATAGATCCCACAACAAAAATACTCAACAAAATCCAAAATAATCGAAGTTGATTTCAAATAAATTTATTAAAATTTGACACTTCCAACTAATTTGTTTTTCGCAATCTTAAAAATTGAAGTTATTTTCATCTAAATTTACTCAAATATAGATCCTACAACAAAAATACTCAACAAAATCCAAAATAATCGAAGTTGATTTCAAATAAATTTATTAAAATTTGACACTTCCAACTAAATTTTTTTTCACAATCCAAAAAATTGAAGTTATTATCATCTAAATTTACTCAAATATAGATCCTACAACAAAAATACTCTACAAAATCCAAAATAATCGAAGTTGATTTCAAATAAATTTATTAAAATTTGACACTTCCAACTATAATTTTTTTCACAATCCAAATAATTGAAGTTATTTTCATCTAAATTTACACAAATATAGATCCTACAACAAAAATATTCAACACAATTCCAAAATAATTGAAGTAGATTTCAAATAAATTTATTAAAATAACACTTCCAACTAAATTTTTTTTGGCAATCCTAAAAATTGAATATATTTCCATCTAAATTTACTCAAATATAGATCCTACAACAAAAATACTCAACAAAATCCAAAAAAATCGAAGTTGGTTTCAAATAAATTTATTAAAATTTTACACTTCCATGTAAATTTTTTTTTCACTATCCAAAAAATTGTCGTTATTTTCATCTAAATTTACTCAAATATGCATCCTACAACAAAAATACTCAACAAAATCCAAAAAAATCGAAGTTGGTCTCAAATAAATTTATTAAAATTTGACACTTCCAACTAAAAATTTTTTCACAATCCTAAAAATTGAAGTTATTTTCATCTAAATTTACTCAAATATAGATCCTACAACAAAAATACTCAACAAAATCCAAAATAATCGAAGTTGATTTCAAATAAATTTATTAAAATTTGACACTTCCAACTATAATTTTTTTTCACAATCCAAACAATTTGAGATATTTTCATCTAAATTTACTCAAATATGCATCCTACAACACAAATACTCAACAAAATCCACAAAAATCGAAGTTGGTCTCAAATAAATTTATTAAAATTTGACACCTCCAACTAAAATTTTTTTCACAATCTGAAAAATTGATGTTATTTTCATCTAAATTTACTCAAATATAGATCCTACAACAAAAATACTCAACAAAATCCAAAAAAATCGCAGTTGGTTTCAAATAAATTTATTAAAATTTTACACTTCCATGTAAATTTTTTTTCACTATCCAAAAAATTGTCGTTATTTTCATCTAAATTTACTCAAATATAGATCCTACAATAAAAATACTCAACAAAATCCAAAAAAATCGGTGTTGGTTTCAAATAAATTTATTAAAATTTGACTCTTCCAACTAAAATTTTTTTCACAATCCAAAAAATTGAAGTTATTTTCATCTAAATTTACACAAATATAGATCCCACAACAAAAATACTCAACAAAATCCAAAATAATCGAAGTTGATTTCAAATAAATTTATTAAAATTTGACACTTCCAACTAATTTGTTTTTCGCAATCTTAAAAATTGAAGTTATTTTCATCTAAATTTACTCAAATATAGATCCTACAACAAAAATACTCAACAAAATCCAAAATAATCGAAGTTGGTTTCAAATAAATTTATTAAAATTTGACACTTCCAACTAAAATTTTTTTCACAATCCAAAAAATTGAAGTTATTTTCATCTAAATTTACACAAATATAGATCCTACAACAAAAATACTCAACAAAATCCAAAATAATCGAAGTTGATTTCAAATAAATTTATTAAAATTTGACACTTCCAACTATAATTTTTTTTCACAATCCAAAAAATTGAAGTTATTTTCATTTAAATTTACTCAAATATACATCCTACAACAAAAATACTCAACAAAATAAAAAAAAATCGATGTTGGTCTCAAATAAAATTATTAAATTTTGACACCTCCAACTAAAATTTTTTTCACAATCTGAAAAATTGAAGTTATTTTCATCTAAATTTACACAAATATAGATCCTACAACAAAAATACTCAACAAAATCCAAAATAATCGAAGTTGATTTCAAATAAATTTATTAAAATTTTACACTTCCATGTAAATTTTTTTTTCACTATCCAAAAAATTGTCGTTATTTTCATCTAAATTTACTCAAATATAGATCCTACAACAAAAATACTCAGAAAATCCAAAATAATCGAAGTTGGTTTCAAATAAATTTATTAAAATTTGACACTTCCAACTAAAATTTTTTTCACAATCCAAAAAATTGTCGTTATTTTCATCTAAATTTACTCAAATATAGATCCTACAACAAAAATACTCTACAAAATCCAAAATAATCGAAGTTGATTTCAAATAAATTTATTAAAATTTGACACTTCCACCTATAATTTATTCACAATCCAAAAAATTGAAGTTATTTTCATCTAAATTTACACAAATATAGATCCTACAACAAAAATACTCAACAAAATCCAAAATAATCGAAGTTGGTTTCAAATAAATTTATTAAAATTTGACACTTCCAACTAAATTTTTTTTCACAATCCAAAAAATTGAAGATAATTTCATCTAAATTTACTCAAATATGCATCCTACAACAAAAATACTCAACAAAATCCAAAAAAATCGAAGTTGGTCTCATATAAATTTATTAAAATTTGACACTTCCAACTAAAAATTTTTTCACAATCCTAAAAATTGAAGTTATTTTCATCTAAATTTACTCAAATATAGATCCTACAACAAAAATACTCAACAAAATCCAAAATAATCGAAGTTGATTTCAAATAAATTTATTAAAATTTGACACTTCCAACTATAATTTTTTTTCACAATCCAAACTATTTGAGATATTTTCATCTAAATTTACTCAAATATGCATCCTACAACACAAATACTCAACAAAATCCACAAAAATCGAAGTTGGTCTGAAATAAATTTATTAAAATTTGACACCTCCAACTAAAAATTTTTTCACAATCTGAAAAATTGATGTTATTTTCATCTAAATTTACTCAAATATAGATCCTACAACAAAAATACTCTACAAAATCCAAAATAATCGAAGTTGATTTCAAATAAATTTATTAAAATTTGACACTTCCACCTATAATTTATTCACAATCCAAAAAATTGAAGTTATTTTCATCTAAATTTACACAAATATAGATCCTACAACAAAAATACTCAACAAAATCCAAAATAATCGAAGTTGGTTTCAAATAAATTTATTAAAATTTGACACTTCCAACTAAATTTTTTTTCGCAATCCTAAAAATTGAATTTATTTTCATCTAAATTTACTCAAATATAGATCCTACGACAAAAATACTCAACAAAATCCAAAAAAATCGGTGTTGGTTTCAAATAAATTTATTAAAATTTGACTCTTCCAACTAAAATTTTTTTCACAATCCAAAAAATTGAAGTTATTTTCATCTAAATTTACACAAATATAGATCCCACAACAAAAATACTCAACAAAATCCAAAATAATCGAAGTTGATTTCAAATAAATTTATTAAAATTTGACACTTCCAACTATATTTTTTTTTCACAATCCAAAAAATTGAAGTTATTTTCATCTAAATTTACTCAAATATACATCCTACAACAAAAATACTCAACAAAATCCAAAAAAATCGATGTTGGTCTCAATTAAATTTATTAAACTTTGACACTTCCAACTAAAAATTTTTTCACAATCCTAAAAATTTAAGTTATTTTCATCTAAATTTACTCAAATATAGATCCTACAACAAAAATACTCAACAAATTCCAATATAATCGAAGTTAATTTCAAATAAATTTATTAAAATTTGACACTTCCAACTAATTTGTTTTTCGCAATCTTAAAAATTGAAGTTATTTTCATCTAAATTTACTCAAATATAGATCCTACAACAAAAATACTCAACAAAATCCAAAATAATCGAAGTTGGTTTCAAATAAATTTATTAAAATTTGACACTTCCAACTAAAATTATTTTCACAATCCAAAAAATTGAAGTTATTTTCATCTAAATTTACACAAATATAGATCCTACAACAAAAATACTCAACAAAATCCAAAATAATCGAAGTTGGTTTCAAATAAATTTATTAAAATTTGACACTTCCAACTAAATTTTTTTTCACAATCCAAAAAATTGAAGATAATTTCATCTAAATTTACTCAAATATGCATCCTACAACAAAAATACTCAACAAAATCCAAAAAAATCGAAGTTGGTCTCATATAAATTTATTAAAATTTGACACTTCCAACTAAAAATTTTTTCACAATCCTAAAAATTGAAGTTATTTTCATCTAAATTTACTCAAATATAGATCCTACAACAAAAATACTCAACAAAATCCAAAATAATCGAAGTTGATTTCAAATAAATTTATTAAAATTTGACACTTCCAACTATAATTTTTTTTCACAATCCAAACAATTTGAGATATTTTCATCTAAATTTACTCAAATATGCATCCTACAACACAAATACTCAACAAAATCCACAAAAATCGAAGTTGGTCTGAAATAAATTTATTAAAATTTGACACCTCCAACTAAAAATTTTTTCACAATCTGAAAAATTGATGTTATTTTCATCTACATTTACTCAAATATAGATCCTACAACAAAAATACTCTACAAAATCCAAAATAATCGAAGTTGATTTCAAATAAATTTATTAAAATTCGACACTTCCACCTATAATTTATTCACAATCCAAAAAATTGAAGTTATTTTCATCTAAATTTACACAAATATAGATCCTACAACAAAAATACTCAACAAAATCCAAAATAATCGAAGTTGGTTTCAAATAAATTTATTAAAATTTGACACTTCCAACTAAATTTTTTTTCGCAATCCTAAAAATTGAATTTATTTTCATCTAAATTTACTCAAATATAGATCCTACAACAAAAATACTCAACAAAATCCAAAAAAATCGGTGTTGGTTTCAAATAAATTTATTAAAATGTGACTCTTCCAACTAAAATTTTTTTCACAATCCAAAAAATTGAAGTTATTTTCATCTAAATTTACACAAATATAGATCCCACAACAAAAATACTCAACAAAATCCAAAATAATCGAAGTTGATTTCAAATAAATTTATTAAAATTTGACACTTCCAACTATATTTTTTTTTCACAATCCAAAAAATTGAAGTTATTTTCATCTAAATTTACTCAAATATACATCCTACAACAAAAATACTCAACAAAATCCAAAAAAATCGATGTTGGTCTCAATTAAATTTATTAAACTTTGACACTTCCAACTAAAAATTTTTTCACAATCCTAAAAATTTAAGTTATTTTCATCTAAATTTACTCAAATATAGATCCTACAACAAAAATACTCAACAAATTCCAATATAATCGAAGTTAATTTCAAATAAATTTATTAAAATTTGACACTTCCAACTAATTTGTTTTTCGCAATCTTAAAAATTGAAGTTATTTTCATCTAAATTTACTCAAATATAGATCCTACAACAAAAATACTCAACAAAATCCAAAATAATCGAAGTTGGTTTCAAATAAATTTATTAAAATTTGACACTTCCAACTAAAATTTTTTTCACAATCCAAAAAATTGAAGTTATTTTCATCTAAATTTACACAAATATAGATCCTACAACAAAAATACTCAACAAAATCCAAAATAATCGAAGTTGATTTCAAATAAATTTATTAAAATTTGACACTTCCAACTATAATTTTTTTTCACAATCCAAAAAATTGAAGTTATTTTCATTTAAATTTACTCAAATATACATCCTACAACAAAAATACTCAACAAAATAAAAAAAATCGATGTTGGTCTCAAATAAAATTATTAAATTTTGACACTTCCAACTAAAAATTTTTTCACAATCCTAAAAATTGAAGTTATTTTCATCTAAATTTACACAAATATAGATCCTACAACAAAAATACTCAACAAAATCCAAAATAATCGAAGTTGATTTCAAATAAATTTATTAAAATTTGACACTTCCAACTATAATTTTTTTTCACAATCCAAACAATTTGAGATATTTTCATCTAAATTTACTCAAATATGCATCCTACAACACAAATACTCAACAAAATCCACAAAAATCGAAGTTGGTCTCAAATAAATTTATTAAAATTTGACACCTCCAACTAAAATTTTTTTCACAATCTGAAAAATTGATGTTATTTTCATCTAAATTTACTCAAATATAGATCCTACAACAAAAATACTCAACAAAATCCAAAAAAATCGAAGTTGGTTTCAAATAAATTTATTAAAATTTTACACTTCCATGTAAATTTTTTTTTCACTATCCAAAAAATTGTCGTTATTTTCATCTAAATTTACTCAAATATAGATCCTACAATAAAAATACTCAACAAAATCCAAAAAAATCGGTGTTGGTTTCAAATAAATTTATTAAAATTTGACTCTTCCAACTAAAATTTTTTTCACAATCCAAAAAATTGAAGTTATTTTCATCTAAATTTACACAAATATAGATCCCACAACAAAAATACTCAACAAAATCCAAAATAATCGAAGTTGATTTCAAATAAATTTATTAAAATTTGACACTTCCAACTAATTTGTTTTTCGCAATCTTAAAAATTGAAGTTATTTTCATCTAAATTTACTCAAATATAGATCCTACAACAAAAATACTCAACAAAATCCAAAATAATCGAAGTTGGTTTCAAATAAATTTATTAAAATTTGACACTTCCAACTAAAATTATTTTCACAATCCAAAAAATTGAAGTTATTTTCATCTAAATTTACACAAATATAGATCCTACAACAAAAATACTCAACAAAATCCAAAATAATCGAAGTTGATTTCAAATAAATGTATTAAAATTTGACACTTCCAACTATAATTTTTTTTCACAATCCAAAAAATTGAAGTTATTTTCATTTAAATTTACTCAAATATACATCCTACAACAAAAATACTCAACAAAATAAAAAAAAATCGATGTTGGTCTCAAATAAAATTATTAAATTTTGACACTTCCAACTAAAAATTTTTTCACAATCCTAAAAATTGAAGTTATTTTCATCTAAATTTACACAAATATAGATCCTACAACAAAAATACTCAACAAAATCCAAAATAATCGAAGTTGATTTCAAATAAATTTATTAAAATTTTACACTTCCATGTAAATTTTTTTTTCACTATCCAAAAAATTGTCGTTATTTTCATCTAAATTTACTCAAATATAGATCCTACAACAAAAATACTCAACAAAATCCAAAATAATCGAAGTTGGTTTCAAATAAATTTATTAAAATTTGACACTTCCAACTAAAATTTTTTTCACAATCCAAAAAATTGTCGTTATTTTCATAGATAGTTATTTTATAGATCCTACAACAAAAATACTCTACAAAATCCAAAATAATCGAAGTTGATTTCAAATAAATTTATTAAAATTTGACACTTCCACCTATAATTTATTCACAATCCAAAAAATTGAAGTTATTTTCATCTAAATTTACACAAATATAGATCCTACAACAAAAATACTCAACAAAATCCAAAATAATCGAAGTTGGTTTCAAATAAATTTATTAAAATTTGACACTTCCAACTAAATTTTTTTTCACAATCCAAAAAATTGAAGATAATTTCATCTAAATTTACTCAAATATGCATCCTACAACAAAAATACTCAACAAAATCCAAAAAAATCGAAGTTGGTCTCAAATAAATTTATTAAAATTTGACACTTCCAACTAAAAATTTTTTCACAATCCTAAAAATTGAAGTTATTTTCATCTAAATTTACTCAAATATAGATCCTACAACAAAAATACTCAACAAAATCCAAAATAATCGAAGTTGATTTCAAATAAATTTATTAAAATTTGACACTTCCAACTATAATTTTTTTTTCACAATCCAAACAATTTGAGATATTTTCATCTAAATTTACTCAAATATGCATCCTACAACACAAATACTCAACAAAATCCACAAAAATCGAAGTTGGTCTCAAATAAATTTATTAAAATTTGACACCTCCAACTAAAATTTTTTTCACAATCTGAAAAATTGATGTTATTTTCATCTAAATTTACTCAAATATAGATCCTACAACAAAAATACTCTACAAAATCCAAAATAATCGAAGTTGATTTCAAATAAATTTATTAAAATTTGACACTTCCACCTATAATTTATTCACAATCCAAAAAATTGAAGTTATTTTCATCTAAATTTACACAAATATAGATCCTACAACAAAAATACTCAACAAAATCCAAAATAATCGAAGTTGGTTTCAAATAAATTTATTAAAATTTGACACTTCCAACTAAATTTTTTTTCACAATCCAAAAAATTGAAGATAATTTCATCTAAATTTACTCAAATATGCATCCTACAACAAAAATACTCAACAAAATCCAAAAAAATCGAAGTTGGTCTCATATAAATTTATTAAAATTTGACACTTCCAACTAAAAATTTTTTCACAATCCTAAAAATTGAAGTTATTTTCATCTAAATTTACTCAAATATAGATCCTACAACAAAAATACTCAACAAAATCCAAAATAATCGAAGTTGATTTCAAATAAATTTATTAAAATTTGACACTTCCAACTATAATTTTTTTTCACAATCCAAACTATTTGAGATATTTTCATCTAAATTTACTCAAATATGCATCCTACAACACAAATACTCAACAAAATCCACAAAAATCGAAGTTGGTCTGAAATAAATTTATTAAAATTTGACACCTCCAACTAAAAATTTTTTCACAATCTGAAAAATTGATGTTATTTTCATCTAAATTTACTCAAATATAGATCCTACAACAAAAATACTCTACAAAATCCAAAATAATCGAAGTTGATTTCAAATAAATTTATTAAAATTTGACACTTCCACCTATAATTTATTCACAATCCAAAAAATTGAAGTTATTTTCATCTAAATTTACACAAATATAGATCCTACAACAAAAATACTCAACAAAATCCAAAATAATCGAAGTTGGTTTCAAATAAATTTATTAAAATTTGACACTTCCAACTAAATTTTTTTTCGCAATCCTAAAAATTGAATTTATTTTCATCTAAATTTACTCAAATATAGATCCTACGACAAAAATACTCAACAAAATCCAAAAAAATCGGTGTTGGTTTCAAATAAATTTATTAAAATTTGACTCTTCCAACTAAAATTTTTTTCACAATCCAAAAAATTGAAGTTATTTTCATCTAAATTTACACAAATATAGATCCCACAACAAAAATACTCAACAAAATCCAAAATAATCGAAGTTGATTTCAAATAAATTTATTAAAATTTGACACTTCCAACTATATTTTTTTTTCACAATCCAAAAAATTGAAGTTATTTTCATCTAAATTTACTCAAATATACATCCTACAACAAAAATACTCAACAAAATCCAAAAAAATCGATGTTGGTCTCAATTAAATTTATTAAACTTTGACACTTCCAACTAAAAATTTTTTCACAATCCTAAAAATTTAAGTTATTTTCATCTAAATTTACTCAAATATAGATCCTACAACAAAAATACTCAACAAATTCCAATATAATCGAAGTTAATTTCAAATAAATTTATTAAAATTTGACACTTCCAACTAATTTGTTTTTCGCAATCTTAAAAATTGAAGTTATTTTCATCTAAATTTACTCAAATATAGATCCTACAACAAAAATACTCAACAAAATCCAAAATAATCGAAGTTGGTTTCAAATAAATTTATTAAAATTTGACACTTCCAACTAAAATTATTTTCACAATCCAAAAAATTGAAGTTATTTTCATCTAAATTTACACAAATATAGATCCTACAACAAAAATACTCAACAAAATCCAAAATAATCGAAGTTGGTTTCAAATAAATTTATTAAAATTTGACACTTCCAACTAAATTTTTTTTCACAATCCAAAAAATTGAAGATAATTTCATCTAAATTTACTCAAATATGCATCCTACAACAAAAATACTCAACAAAATCCAAAAAAATCGAAGTTGGTCTCATATAAATTTATTAAAATTTGACACTTCCAACTAAAAATTTTTTCACAATCCTAAAAATTGAAGTTATTTTCATCTAAATTTACTCAAATATAGATCCTACAACAAAAATACTCAACAAAATCCAAAATAATCGAAGTTGATTTCAAATAAATTTATTAAAATTTGACACTTCCAACTATAATTTTTTTTCACAATCCAAACAATTTGAGATATTTTCATCTAAATTTACTCAAATATGCATCCTACAACACAAATACTCAACAAAATCCACAAAAATCGAAGTTGGTCTGAAATAAATTTATTAAAATTTGACACCTCCAACTAAAAATTTTTTCACAATCTGAAAAATTGATGTTATTTTCATCTACATTTACTCAAATATAGATCCTACAACAAAAATACTCTACAAAATCCAAAATAATCGAAGTTGATTTCAAATAAATTTATTAAAATTCGACACTTCCACCTATAATTTATTCACAATCCAAAAAATTGAAGTTATTTTCATCTAAATTTACACAAATATAGATCCTACAACAAAAATACTCAACAAAATCCAAAATAATCGAAGTTGGTTTCAAATAAATTTATTAAAATTTGACACTTCCAACTAAATTTTTTTTCGCAATCCTAAAAATTGAATTTATTTTCATCTAAATTTACTCAAATATAGATCCTACAACAAAAATACTCAACAAAATCCAAAAAAATCGGTGTTGGTTTCAAATAAATTTATTAAAATGTGACTCTTCCAACTAAAATTTTTTTCACAATCCAAAAAATTGAAGTTATTTTCATCTAAATTTACACAAATATAGATCCCACAACAAAAATACTCAACAAAATCCAAAATAATCGAAGTTGATTTCAAATAAATTTATTAAAATTTGACACTTCCAACTATATTTTTTTTTCACAATCCAAAAAATTGAAGTTATTTTCATCTAAATTTACTCAAATATACATCCTACAACAAAAATACTCAACAAAATCCAAAAAAATCGATGTTGGTCTCAATTAAATTTATTAAACTTTGACACTTCCAACTAAAAATTTTTTCACAATCCTAAAAATTTAAGTTATTTTCATCTAAATTTACTCAAATATAGATCCTACAACAAAAATACTCAACAAATTCCAATATAATCGAAGTTAATTTCAAATAAATTTATTAAAATTTGACACTTCCAACTAATTTGTTTTTCGCAATCTTAAAAATTGAAGTTATTTTCATCTAAATTTACTCAAATATAGATCCTACAACAAAAATACTCAACAAAATCCAAAATAATCGAAGTTGGTTTCAAATAAATTTATTAAAATTTGACACTTCCAACTAAAATTTTTTTCACAATCCAAAAAATTGAAGTTATTTTCATCTAAATTTACACAAATATAGATCCTACAACAAAAATACTCAACAAAATCCAAAATAATCGAAGTTGATTTCAAATAAATTTATTAAAATTTGACACTTCCAACTATAATTTTTTTTCACAATCCAAAAAATTGAAGTTATTTTCATTTAAATTTACTCAAATATACATCCTACAACAAAAATACTCAACAAAATAAAAAAAATCGATGTTGGTCTCAAATAAAATTATTAAATTTTGACACTTCCAACTAAAAATTTTTTCACAATCCTAAAAATTGAAGTTATTTTCATCTAAATTTACACAAATATAGATCCTACAACAAAAATACTCAACAAAATCCAAAATAATCGAAGTTGATTTCAAATAAATTTATTAAAATTTGACACTTCCAACTATAATTTTTTTTCACAATCCAAACAATTTGAGATATTTTCATCTAAATTTACTCAAATATGCATCCTACAACACAAATACTCAACAAAATCCACAAAAATCGAAGTTGGTCTCAAATAAATTTATTAAAATTTGACACCTCCAACTAAAATTTTTTTCACAATCTGAAAAATTGATGTTATTTTCATCTAAATTTACTCAAATATAGATCCTACAACAAAAATACTCAACAAAATCCAAAAAAATCGAAGTTGGTTTCAAATAAATTTATTAAAATTTTACACTTCCATGTAAATTTTTTTTTCACTATCCAAAAAATTGTCGTTATTTTCATCTAAATTTACTCAAATATAGATCCTACAATAAAAATACTCAACAAAATCCAAAAAAATCGGTGTTGGTTTCAAATAAATTTATTAAAATTTGACTCTTCCAACTAAAATTTTTTTCACAATCCAAAAAATTGAAGTTATTTTCATCTAAATTTACACAAATATAGATCCCACAACAAAAATACTCAACAAAATCCAAAATAATCGAAGTTGATTTCAAATAAATTTATTAAAATTTGACACTTCCAACTAATTTGTTTTTCGCAATCTTAAAAATTGAAGTTATTTTCATCTAAATTTACTCAAATATAGATCCTACAACAAAAATACTCAACAAAATCCAAAATAATCGAAGTTGGTTTCAAATAAATTTATTAAAATTTGACACTTCCAACTAAAATTATTTTCACAATCCAAAAAATTGAAGTTATTTTCATCTAAATTTACACAAATATAGATCCTACAACAAAAATACTCAACAAAATCCAAAATAATCGAAGTTGATTTCAAATAAATGTATTAAA
This sequence comes from Andrena praecox, assembly GCA_963932275.1. Taxonomy (NCBI): domain Eukaryota; kingdom Metazoa; phylum Arthropoda; class Insecta; order Hymenoptera; family Andrenidae; genus Andrena; species Andrena praecox. The sequence continues at coordinate 2,155,829 of CAWVQO010000396.1, read as the reverse complement.
ATTTGACACTTCCAACTATAATTTTTTTTCACAATCCAAAAAATTGAAGTTATTTTCATTTAAATTTACTCAAATATACATCCTACAACAAAAATACTCAACAAAATAAAAAAAAATCGATGTTGGTCTCAAATAAAATTATTAAATTTTGACACTTCCAACTAAAAATTTTTTCACAATCCTAAAAATTGAAGTTATTTTCATCTAAATTTACACAAATATAGATCCTACAACAAAAATACTCAACAAAATCCAAAATAATCGAAGTTGATTTCAAATAAATTTATTAAAATTTTACACTTCCATGTAAATTTTTTTTTCACTATCCAAAAAATTGTCGTTATTTTCATCTAAATTTACTCAAATATAGATCCTACAACAAAAATACTCAACAAAATCCAAAATAATCGAAGTTGGTTTCAAATAAATTTATTAAAATTTGACACTTCCAACTAAAATTTTTTTCACAATCCAAAAAATTGTCGTTATTTTCATAGATAGTTATTTTATAGATCCTACAACAAAAATACTCTACAAAATCCAAAATAATCGAAGTTGATTTCAAATAAATTTATTAAAATTTGACACTTCCACCTATAATTTATTCACAATCCAAAAAATTGAAGTTATTTTCATCTAAATTTACACAAATATAGATCCTACAACAAAAATACTCAACAAAATCCAAAATAATCGAAGTTGGTTTCAAATAAATTTATTAAAATTTGACACTTCCAACTAAATTTTTTTTCACAATCCAAAAAATTGAAGATAATTTCATCTAAATTTACTCAAATATGCATCCTACAACAAAAATACTCAACAAAATCCAAAAAAATCGAAGTTGGTCTCAAATAAATTTATTAAAATTTGACACTTCCAACTAAAAATTTTTTCACAATCCTAAAAATTGAAGTTATTTTCATCTAAATTTACTCAAATATAGATCCTACAACAAAAATACTCAACAAAATCCAAAATAATCGAAGTTGATTTCAAATAAATTTATTAAAATTTGACACTTCCAACTATAATTTTTTTTTCACAATCCAAACAATTTGAGATATTTTCATCTAAATTTACTCAAATATGCATCCTACAACACAAATACTCAACAAAATCCACAAAAATCGAAGTTGGTCTCAAATAAATTTATTAAAATTTGACACCTCCAACTAAAATTTTTTTCACAATCTGAAAAATTGATGTTATTTTCATCTAAATTTACTCAAATATAGATCCTACAACAAAAATACTCTACAAAATCCAAAATAATCGAAGTTGATTTCAAATAAATTTATTAAAATTTGACACTTCCACCTATAATTTATTCACAATCCAAAAAATTGAAGTTATTTTCATCTAAATTTACACAAATATAGATCCTACAACAAAAATACTCAACAAAATCCAAAATAATCGAAGTTGGTTTCAAATAAATTTATTAAAATTTGACACTTCCAACTAAATTTTTTTTCACAATCCAAAAAATTTGAGATATTTTCATCTAAATTTACTCAAATATGCATCCTACAACACAAATACTCAACAAAATCCACAAAAATCGAAGTTGGTCTCAAATAAATTTATTAAAATTTGACACCTCCAACTAAAATTTTTTTCACAATCTGAAAAATTGATGTTATTTTCATCTAAATTTACTCAAATATAGATCCTACAACAAAAATACTCAACAAAATCCAAAAAAATCGGAGTTGGTTTCAAATAAATTTATTAAAATTTGACTCTTCCAACTAAAATTTTTATCACAATCCAAAGAATTGAAGTTATTTTCATCTAAATTTACTCAAATATACATCCTACAACAAAAATACTCAACAAAATAAAAAAAATCGATGTTGGTCTCAAATAAAATTATTAAACTTTGACACTTCCAACAAATTTTTTTTTCACAATCTTAAAAATTGAAGTTATTTTCATCTAAATTTACACAAATATAGATCCTACAACAAAAATACTCAACAAAATCCAAAATAATCGAAGTTGGTTTCAAATAAATTTATTAAAATTTGACACTTCCAACTAAATTTTTTTTCGCAATCCTAAAAATTGAATTTATTTTCATCTAAATTTACTCAAATATAGATCCTACAACAAAAATACTCAACAAAATCCAAAAAAATCGGTGTTGGTTTCAAATAAATTTATTAAAATTTGACTCTTCCAACTAAAATTTTTTTCACAATCCAAAAAATTGAAGTTATTTTCATCTAAATTTACACAAATATAGATCCCACAACAAAAATACTCAACAAAATCCAAAATAATCGAAGTTGATTTCAAATAAATTTATTAAAATTTGATACTTCCAACTATATTTTTTTTTCACAATCCAAAAAATTGAAGTTATTTTCATCTAAATTTACTCAAATATACATCCTACAACAAAAATACTCAACAAAATCCAAAAAAATCGATGTTGGTCTCAATTAAATTTATTAAACTTTGACACTTCCAACTAAAAATTTTGTCACAATCCTAAAAATTTAAGTTATTTTCATCTAAATTTACTCAAATATAGATCCTACAACAAAAATACTCAACAAATTCCAATATAATCGAAGTTAATTTCAAATAAATTTATTAAAATTTGACACTTCCAACTAATTTGTTTTTCGCAATCTTAAAAATTGAAGTTATTTTCATCTAAATTTACTCAAATATAGATCCTACAACAAAAATACTCAACAAAATCCAAAATAATCGAAGTTGGTTTCAAATAAATTTATTAAAATTTGACACTTCCAACTAAAATTTTTTTCACAATCCAAAAAATTGAAGTTATTTTCATCTAAATTTACACAAATATAGATCCTACAACAAAAATACTCAACAAAATCCAAAATAATCGAAGTTGATTTCAAATAAATTTATTAAAATTTGACACTTCCAACTATAATTTTTTTTCACAATCCAAAAAATTGAAGTTATTTTCATTTAAATTTACTCAAATATACATCCTACAACAAAAATACTCAACAAAATAAAAAAAAATCGATGTTGGTCTCAAATAAAATTATTAAATTTTGACACTTCCAACTAAAAATTTTTTCACAATCCTAAAAATTGAAGTTATTTTCATCTAAATTTACACAAATATAGATCCTACAATCAAAATACTCAACAAAATCCAAAATAATCGAAGTTGGTTTCAAATAAATTTATTAAAATTTGACACTTCCAACTAAAATTTTTTTCACAATCCAAAAAATTGAAGTTATTTTCATCTAAATTTACACAAATATAGATCCTACAACAAAAATACTCAACAAAATCCAAAATAATCGAAGTTGATTTCAAATAAATTTATTAAAATTTGACACTTCCAACTATAATTTTTTTTCACAATCCAAAAAATTGAAGTTATTTTCATTTAAATTTACTCAAATATACATCCTACAACAAAAATACTCAACAAAATAAAAAAAAATCGATGTTGGTCTCAAATAAAATTATTAAATTTTGACACTTCCAACTAAAAATTTTTTCACAATCCTAAAAATTGAAGTTATTTTCATCTAAATTTACACAAATATAGATCCTACAATCAAAATACTCAACAAAATCCAAAATAATCGAAGTTGGTTTCAAATAAATTTATTAAAATTTGACACTTCCAACTAAATTTTTTTTCACAATCCAAAAAATTGAAGATAATTTCATCTAAATTTACTCAAATATGCATCCTACAACAAAAATACTCAACAAAATCCAAAAAAATCGAAGTTGGTCTCAAATAAATTTATTAAAATTTGACACTTCCAACTAAAAATTTTTTCACAATCCTAAAAATTGAAGTTATTTTCATCTAAATTTACTCAAATATAGATCCTACAACAAAAATACTCAACAAAATCCAAAAAAATCGGAGTTGGTTTCAAATAAATTTATTAAAATTTGACTCTTCCAACTACAATTTTTATCACAATCCAAAAAATTGAAGTTATTTTCATCTAAATTTACTCAAATATACATCCTACAACAAAAATACTCAACAAAATAAAAAAAATCGATGTTGGTCTCAAATAAAATTATTAAACTTTGACACTTCCAACAAATTTTTTTTTCACAATCTTAAAAATTGAAGTTATTTTCATCTAAATTTACACAAATATAGATCCTACAACAAAAATACTCAACAAAATCCAAAATAATCGAAGTTGGTTTCAAATAAATTTATTAAAATTTGACACTTCCAACTAAATTTTTTTTCACAATCCAAAAAATTTGAGATATTTTCATCTAAATTTACTCAAATATGCATCCTACAACACAAATACTCAACAAAATCCACAAAAATCGAAGTTGGTCTCAAATAAATTTATTAAAATTTGACACCTCCAACTAAAATTTTTTTCACAATCTGAAAAATTGATGTTATTTTCATCTAAATTTACTCAAATATAGATCCTACAACAAAAATACTCAACAAAATCCAAAAAAATCGGAGTTGGTTTCAAATAAATTTATTAAAATTTGACTCTTCCAACTAAAATTTTTATCACAATCCAAAGAATTGAAGTTATTTTCATCTAAATTTACTCAAATATACATCCTACAACAAAAATACTCAACAAAATAAAAAAAATCGATGTTGGTCTCAAATAAAATTATTAAACTTTGACACTTCCAACAAATTTTTTTTTCACAATCTTAAAAATTGAAGTTATTTTCATCTAAATTTACACAAATATAGATCCTACAACAAAAATACTCAACAAAATCCAAAATAATCGAAGTTGGTTTCAAATAAATTTATTAAAATTTGACACTTCCAACTAAATTTTTTTTCGCAATCCTAAAAATTGAATTTATTTTCATCTAAATTTACTCAAATATAGATCCTACAACAAAAATACTCAACAAAATCCAAAAAAATCGGTGTTGGTTTCAAATAAATTTATTAAAATTTGACTCTTCCAACTAAAATTTTTTTCACAATCCAAAAAATTGAAGTTATTTTCATCTAAATTTACACAAATATAGATCCCACAACAAAAATACTCAACAAAATCCAAAATAATCGAAGTTGATTTCAAATAAATTTATTAAAATTTGACACTTCCAACTATATTTTTTTTTCACAATCCAAAAAATTGAAGTTATTTTCATCTAAATTTACTCAAATATACATCCTACAACAAAAATACTCAACAAAATCCAAAAAAATCGATGTTGGTCTCAATTAAATTTATTAAACTTTGACACTTCCAACTAAAAATTTTTTCACAATCCTAAAAATTTAAGTTATTTTCATCTAAATTTACTCAAATATAGATCCTACAACAAAAATACTCAACAAATTCCAATATAATCGAAGTTAATTTCAAATAAATTTATTAAAATTTGACACTTCCAACTAATTTGTTTTTCGCAATCTTAAAAATTGAAGTTATTTTCATCTAAATTTACTCAAATATAGATCCTACAACAAAAATACTCAACAAAATCCAAAATAATCGAAGTTGGTTTCAAATAAATTTATTAAAATTTGACACTTCCAACTAAAATTTTTTTCACAATCCAAAAAATTGAAGTTATTTTCATCTAAATTTACACAAATATAGATCCTACAACAAAAATACTCAACAAAATCCAAAATAATCGAAGTTGATTTCAAATAAATTTATTAAAATTTGACACTTCCAACTATAATTTTTTTTCACAATCCAAAAAATTGAAGTTATTTTCATTTAAATTTACTCAAATATACATCCTACAACAAAAATACTCAACAAAATAAAAAAAATCGATGTTGGTCTCAAATAAAATTATTAAATTTTGACACTTCCAACTAAAAATTTTTTCACAATCCTAAAAATTGAAGTTATTTTCATCTAAATTTACACAAATATAGATCCTACAACAAAAATACTCAACAAAATCCAAAATAATCGAAGTTGATTTCAAATAAATTTATTAAAATTTGACACTTCCAACTATAATTTTTTTTCACAATCCAAACAATTTGAGATATTTTCATCTAAATTTACTCAAATATGCATCCTACAACACAAATACTCAACAAAATCCACAAAAATCGAAGTTGGTCTCAAATAAATTTATTAAAATTTGACACCTCCAACTAAAATTTTTTTCACAATCTGAAAAATTGATGTTATTTTCATCTAAATTTACTCAAATATAGATCCTACAACAAAAATACTCAACAAAATCCAAAAAAATCGAAGTTGGTTTCAAATAAATTTATTAAAATTTTACACTTCCATGTAAATTTTTTTTTCACTATCCAAAAAATTGTCGTTATTTTCATCTAAATTTACTCAAATATAGATCCTACAATAAAAATACTCAACAAAATCCAAAAAAATCGGTGTTGGTTTCAAATAAATTTATTAAAATTTGACTCTTCCAACTAAAATTTTTTTCACAATCCAAAAAATTGAAGTTATTTTCATCTAAATTTACACAAATATAGATCCCACAACAAAAATACTCAACAAAATCCAAAATAATCGAAGTTGATTTCAAATAAATTTATTAAAATTTGACACTTCCAACTAATTTGTTTTTCGCAATCTTAAAAATTGAAGTTATTTTCATCTAAATTTACTCAAATATAGATCCTACAACAAAAATACTCAACAAAATCCAAAATAATCGAAGTTGGTTTCAAATAAATTTATTAAAATTTGACACTTCCAACTAAAATTATTTTCACAATCCAAAAAATTGAAGTTATTTTCATCTAAATTTACACAAATATAGATCCTACAACAAAAATACTCAACAAAATCCAAAATAATCGAAGTTGATTTCAAATAAATGTATTAAAATTTGACACTTCCAACTATAATTTTTTTTCACAATCCAAAAAATTGAAGTTATTTTCATTTAAATTTACTCAAATATACATCCTACAACAAAAATACTCAACAAAATAAAAAAAAATCGATGTTGGTCTCAAATAAAATTATTAAATTTTGACACTTCCAACTAAAAATTTTTTCACAATCCTAAAAATTGAAGTTATTTTCATCTAAATTTACACAAATATAGATCCTACAACAAAAATACTCAACAAAATCCAAAATAATCGAAGTTGATTTCAAATAAATTTATTAAAATTTTACACTTCCATGTAAATTTTTTTTTCACTATCCAAAAAATTGTCGTTATTTTCATCTAAATTTACTCAAATATAGATCCTACAACAAAAATACTCAACAAAATCCAAAATAATCGAAGTTGGTTTCAAATAAATTTATTAAAATTTGACACTTCCAACTAAAATTTTTTTCACAATCCAAAAAATTGTCGTTATTTTCATAGATAGTTATTTTATAGATCCTACAACAAAAATACTCTACAAAATCCAAAATAATCGAAGTTGATTTCAAATAAATTTATTAAAATTTGACACTTCCACCTATAATTTATTCACAATCCAAAAAATTGAAGTTATTTTCATCTAAATTTACACAAATATAGATCCTACAACAAAAATACTCAACAAAATCCAAAATAATCGAAGTTGGTTTCAAATAAATTTATTAAAATTTGACACTTCCAACTAAATTTTTTTTCACAATCCAAAAAATTGAAGATAATTTCATCTAAATTTACTCAAATATGCATCCTACAACAAAAATACTCAACAAAATCCAAAAAAATCGAAGTTGGTCTCAAATAAATTTATTAAAATTTGACACTTCCAACTAAAAATTTTTTCACAATCCTAAAAATTGAAGTTATTTTCATCTAAATTTACTCAAATATAGATCCTACAACAAAAATACTCAACAAAATCCAAAATAATCGAAGTTGATTTCAAATAAATTTATTAAAATTTGACACTTCCAACTATAATTTTTTTTTCACAATCCAAACAATTTGAGATATTTTCATCTAAATTTACTCAAATATGCATCCTACAACACAAATACTCAACAAAATCCACAAAAATCGAAGTTGGTCTCAAATAAATTTATTAAAATTTGACACCTCCAACTAAAATTTTTTTCACAATCTGAAAAATTGATGTTATTTTCATCTAAATTTACTCAAATATAGATCCTACAACAAAAATACTCTACAAAATCCAAAATAATCGAAGTTGATTTCAAATAAATTTATTAAAATTTGACACTTCCACCTATAATTTATTCACAATCCAAAAAATTGAAGTTATTTTCATCTAAATTTACACAAATATAGATCCTACAACAAAAATACTCAACAAAATCCAAAATAATCGAAGTTGGTTTCAAATAAATTTATTAAAATTTGACACTTCCAACTAAATTTTTTTTCACAATCCAAAAAATTTGAGATATTTTCATCTAAATTTACTCAAATATGCATCCTACAACACAAATACTCAACAAAATCCACAAAAATCGAAGTTGGTCTCAAATAAATTTATTAAAATTTGACACCTCCAACTAAAATTTTTTTCACAATCTGAAAAATTGATGTTATTTTCATCTAAATTTACTCAAATATAGATCCTACAACAAAAATACTCAACAAAATCCAAAAAAATCGGAGTTGGTTTCAAATAAATTTATTAAAATTTGACTCTTCCAACTAAAATTTTTATCACAATCCAAAGAATTGAAGTTATTTTCATCTAAATTTACTCAAATATACATCCTACAACAAAAATACTCAACAAAATAAAAAAAATCGATGTTGGTCTCAAATAAAATTATTAAACTTTGACACTTCCAACAAATTTTTTTTTCACAATCTTAAAAATTGAAGTTATTTTCATCTAAATTTACACAAATATAGATCCTACAACAAAAATACTCAACAAAATCCAAAATAATCGAAGTTGGTTTCAAATAAATTTATTAAAATTTGACACTTCCAACTAAATTTTTTTTCGCAATCCTAAAAATTGAATTTATTTTCATCTAAATTTACTCAAATATAGATCCTACAACAAAAATACTCAACAAAATCCAAAAAAATCGGTGTTGGTTTCAAATAAATTTATTAAAATTTGACTCTTCCAACTAAAATTTTTTTCACAATCCAAAAAATTGAAGTTATTTTCATCTAAATTTACACAAATATAGATCCCACAACAAAAATACTCAACAAAATCCAAAATAATCGAAGTTGATTTCAAATAAATTTATTAAAATTTGATACTTCCAACTATATTTTTTTTTCACAATCCAAAAAATTGAAGTTATTTTCATCTAAATTTACTCAAATATACATCCTACAACAAAAATACTCAACAAAATCCAAAAAAATCGATGTTGGTCTCAATTAAATTTATTAAACTTTGACACTTCCAACTAAAAATTTTGTCACAATCCTAAAAATTTAAGTTATTTTCATCTAAATTTACTCAAATATAGATCCTACAACAAAAATACTCAACAAATTCCAATATAATCGAAGTTAATTTCAAATAAATTTATTAAAATTTGACACTTCCAACTAATTTGTTTTTCGCAATCTTAAAAATTGAAGTTATTTTCATCTAAATTTACTCAAATATAGATCCTACAACAAAAATACTCAACAAAATCCAAAATAATCGAAGTTGGTTTCAAATAAATTTATTAAAATTTGACACTTCCAACTAAAATTTTTTTCACAATCCAAAAAATTGAAGTTATTTTCATCTAAATTTACACAAATATAGATCCTACAACAAAAATACTCAACAAAATCCAAAATAATCGAAGTTGATTTCAAATAAATTTATTAAAATTTGACACTTCCAACTATAATTTTTTTTCACAATCCAAAAAATTGAAGTTATTTTCATTTAAATTTACTCAAATATACATCCTACAACAAAAATACTCAACAAAATAAAAAAAAATCGATGTTGGTCTCAAATAAAATTATTAAATTTTGACACTTCCAACTAAAAATTTTTTCACAATCCTAAAAATTGAAGTTATTTTCATCTAAATTTACACAAATATAGATCCTACAATCAAAATACTCAACAAAATCCAAAATAATCGAAGTTGGTTTCAAATAAATTTATTAAAATTTGACACTTCCAACTAAAATTTTTTTCACAATCCAAAAAATTGAAGTTATTTTCATCTAAATTTACACAAATATAGATCCTACAACAAAAATACTCAACAAAATCCAAAATAATCGAAGTTGATTTCAAATAAATTTATTAAAATTTGACACTTCCAACTATAATTTTTTTTCACAATCCAAAAAATTGAAGTTATTTTCATTTAAATTTACTCAAATATACATCCTACAACAAAAATACTCAACAAAATAAAAAAAAATCGATGTTGGTCTCAAATAAAATTATTAAATTTTGACACTTCCAACTAAAAATTTTTTCACAATCCTAAAAATTGAAGTTATTTTCATCTAAATTTACACAAATATAGATCCTACAATCAAAATACTCAACAAAATCCAAAATAATCGAAGTTGGTTTCAAATAAATTTATTAAAATTTGACACTTCCAACTAAATTTTTTTTCACAATCCAAAAAATTGAAGATAATTTCATCTAAATTTACTCAAATATGCATCCTACAACAAAAATACTCAACAAAATCCAAAAAAATCGAAGTTGGTCTCAAATAAATTTATTAAAATTTGACACTTCCAACTAAAAATTTTTTCACAATCCTAAAAATTGAAGTTATTTTCATCTAAATTTACTCAAATATAGATCCTACAACAAAAATACTCAACAAAATCCAAAAAAATCGGAGTTGGTTTCAAATAAATTTATTAAAATTTGACTCTTCCAACTACAATTTTTATCACAATCCAAAAAATTGAAGTTATTTTCATCTAAATTTACTCAAATATACATCCTACAACAAAAATACTCAACAAAATAAAAAAAATCGATGTTGGTCTCAAATAAAATTATTAAACTTTGACACTTCCAACAAATTTTTTTTTCACAATCTTAAAAATTGAAGTTATTTTCATCTAAATTTACACAAATATAGATCCTACAACAAAAATACTCAACAAAATCCAAAATAATCGAAGTTGGTTTCAAATAAATTTATTAAAATTTGACACTTCCAACTAAATTTTTTTTCACAATCCAAAAAATTTGAGATATTTTCATCTAAATTTACTCAAATATGCATCCTACAACACAAATACTCAACAAAATCCACAAAAATCGAAGTTGGTCTCAAATAAATTTATTAAAATTTGACACCTCCAACTAAAATTTTTTTCACAATCTGAAAAATTGATGTTATTTTCATCTAAATTTACTCAAATATAGATCCTACAACAAAAATACTCAACAAAATCCAAAAAAATCGGAGTTGGTTTCAAATAAATTTATTAAAATTTGACTCTTCCAACTAAAATTTTTATCACAATCCAAAGAATTGAAGTTATTTTCATCTAAATTTACTCAAATATACATCCTACAACAAAAATACTCAACAAAATAAAAAAAATCGATGTTGGTCTCAAATAAAATTATTAAACTTTGACACTTCCAACAAATTTTTTTTTCACAATCTTAAAAATTGAAGTTATTTTCATCTAAATTTACACAAATATAGATCCTACAACAAAAATACTCAACAAAATCCAAAATAATCGAAGTTGGTTTCAAATAAATTTATTAAAATTTGACACTTCCAACTAAATTTTTTTTCGCAATCCTAAAAATTGAATTTATTTTCATCTAAATTTACTCAAATATAGATCCTACAACAAAAATACTCAACAAAATCCAAAAAAATCGGTGTTGGTTTCAAATAAATTTATTAAAATTTGACTCTTCCAACTAAAATTTTTTTCACAATCCAAAAAATTGAAGTTATTTTCATCTAAATTTACACAAATATAGATCCCACAACAAAAATACTCAACAAAATCCAAAATAATCGAAGTTGATTTCAAATAAATTTATTAAAATTTGATACTTCCAACTATATTTTTTTTTCACAATCCAAAAAATTGAAGTTATTTTCATCTAAATTTACTCAAATATACATCCTACAACAAAAATACTCAACAAAATCCAAAAAAATCGATGTTGGTCTCAATTAAATTTATTAAACTTTGACACTTCCAACTAAAAATTTTGTCACAATCCTAAAAATTTAAGTTATTTTCATCTAAATTTACTCAAATATAGATCCTACAACAAAAATACTCAACAAATTCCAATATAATCGAAGTTAATTTCAAATAAATTTATTAAAATTTGACACTTCCAACTAATTTGTTTTTCGCAATCTTAAAAATTGAAGTTATTTTCATCTAAATTTACTCAAATATAGATCCTACAACAAAAATACTCAACAAAATCCAAAATAATCGAAGTTGGTTTCAAATAAATTTATTAAAATTTGACACTTCCAACTAAAATTTTTTTCACAATCCAAAAAATTGAAGTTATTTTCATCTAAATTTACACAAATATAGATCCTACAACAAAAATACTCAACAAAATCCAAAATAATCGAAGTTGATTTCAAATAAATTTATTAAAATTTGACACTTCCAACTATAATTTTTTTTCACAATCCAAAAAATTGAAGTTATTTTCATTTAAATTTACTCAAATATACATCCTACAACAAAAATACTCAACAAAATAAAAAAAAATCGATGTTGGTCTCAAATAAAATTATTAAATTTTGACACTTCCAACTAAAAATTTTTTCACAATCCTAAAAATTGAAGTTATTTTCATCTAAATTTACACAAATATAGATCCTACAATCAAAATACTCAACAAAATCCAAAATAATCGAAGTTGGTTTCAAATAAATTTATTAAAATTTGACACTTCCAACTAAATTTTTTTTCACAATCCAAAAAATTGAAGATAATTTCATCTAAATTTACTCAAATATGCATCCTACAACAAAAATACTCAACAAAATCCAAAAAAATCGAAGTTGGTCTCAAATAAATTTATTAAAATTTGACACTTCCAACTAAAAATTTTTTCACAATCCTAAAAATTGAAGTTATTTTCATCTAAATTTACTCAAATATAGATCCTACAACAAAAATACTCAACAAAATCCAAAAAAATCGGAGTTGGTTTCAAATAAATTTATTAAAATTTGACTCTTCCAACTACAATTTTTATCACAATCCAAAAAATTGAAGTTATTTTCATCTAAATTTACTCAAATATACATCCTACAACAAAAATACTCAACAAAATAAAAAAAATCGATGTTGGTCTCAAATAAAATTATTAAACTTTGACACTTCCAACAAATTTTTTTTTCACAATCTTAAAAATTGAAGTTATTTTCATCTAAATTTACACAAATATAGATCCTACAACAAAAATACTCAACAAAATCCAAAATAATCGAAGTTGGTTTCAAATAAATTTATTAAAATTTGACACTTCCAACTAAATTTTTTTTCACAATCCAAAAAATTTGAGATATTTTCATCTAAATTTACTCAAATATGCATCCTACAACACAAATACTCAACAAAATCCACAAAAATCGAAGTTGGTCTCAAATAAATTTATTAAAATTTGACACCTCCAACTAAAATTTTTTTCACAATCTGAAAAATTGATGTTATTTTCATCTAAATTTACTCAAATATAGATCCTACAACAAAAATACTCAACAAAATCCAAAAAAATCGGAGTTGGTTTCAAATAAATTTATTAAAATTTGACTCTTCCAACTAAAATTTTTATCACAATCCAAAGAATTGAAGTTATTTTCATCTAAATTTACTCAAATATACATCCTACAACAAAAATACTCAACAAAATAAAAAAAATCGATGTTGGTCTCAAATAAAATTATTAAACTTTGACACTTCCAACAAATTTTTTTTTCACAATCTTAAAAATTGAAGTTATTTTCATCTAAATTTACACAAATATAGATCCTACAACAAAAATACTCAACAAAATCCAAAATAATCGAAGTTGGTTTCAAATAAATTTATTAAAATTTGACACTTCCAACTAAATTTTTTTTCGCAATCCTAAAAATTGAATTTATTTTCATCTAAATTTACTCAAATATAGATCCTACAACAAAAATACTCAACAAAATCCAAAAAAATCGGTGTTGGTTTCAAATAAATTTATTAAAATTTGACTCTTCCAACTAAAATTTTTTTCACAATCCAAAAAATTGAAGTTATTTTCATCTAAATTTACACAAATATAGATCCCACAACAAAAATACTCAACAAAATCCAAAATAATCGAAGTTGATTTCAAATAAATTTATTAAAATTTGATACTTCCAACTATATTTTTTTTTCACAATCCAAAAAATTGAAGTTATTTTCATCTAAATTTACTCAAATATACATCCTACAACAAAAATACTCAACAAAATCCAAAAAAATCGATGTTGGTCTCAATTAAATTTATTAAACTTTGACACTTCCAACTAAAAATTTTGTCACAATCCTAAAAATTTAAGTTATTTTCATCTAAATTTACTCAAATATAGATCCTACAACAAAAATACTCAACAAATTCCAATATAATCGAAGTTAATTTCAAATAAATTTATTAAAATTTGACACTTCCAACTAATTTGTTTTTCGCAATCTTAAAAATTGAAGTTATTTTCATCTAAATTTACTCAAATATAGATCCTACAACAAAAATACTCAACAAAATCCAAAATAATCGAAGTTGGTTTCAAATAAATTTATTAAAATTTGACACTTCCAACTAAAATTTTTTTCACAATCCAAAAAATTGAAGTTATTTTCATCTAAATTTACACAAATATAGATCCTACAACAAAAATACTCAACAAAATCCAAAATAATCGAAGTTGATTTCAAATAAATTTATTAAAATTTGACACTTCCAACTATAATTTTTTTTCACAATCCAAAAAATTGAAGTTATTTTCATTTAAATTTACTCAAATATACATCCTACAACAAAAATACTCAACAAAATAAAAAAAAATCGATGTTGGTCTCAAATAAAATTATTAAATTTTGACACTTCCAACTAAAAATTTTTTCACAATCCTAAAAATTGAAGTTATTTTCATCTAAATTTACACAAATATAGATCCTACAATCAAAATACTCAACAAAATCCAAAATAATCGAAGTTGGTTTCAAATAAATTTATTAAAATTTGACACTTCCAACTAAAATTTTTTTCACAATCCAAAAAATTGAAGTTATTTTCATCTAAATTTACACAAATATAGATCCTACAACAAAAATACTCAACAAAATCCAAAATAATCGAAGTTGATTTCAAATAAATTTATTAAAATTTGACACTTCCAACTAGAATTTTTTTTCACAATCCAAAAAATTGAAGTTATTTTCATTTAAATTTACTCAAATATACATCCTACAACAAAAATACTCAACAAAATAAAAAAAAATCGATGTTGGTCTCAAATAAAATTATTAAATTTTGACACTTCCAACTAAAAATTTTTTCACAATCCTAAAAATTGAAGTTATTTTCATCTAAATTTACACAAATATAGATCCTACAACAAAAATACTCAACAAAATCCAAAATAATCGAAGTTGGTTTCAAATAAATTTATTAAAATTTGACACTTCCAACTAAATTTTGTTTCGCAATCCTAAAAATTGAATTTATTTTCATCTAAATTTACTCAAATATAGATCCTACATCAAAAATACTCAACAAAATCCAAAAAAATCGGTGTTGGTTTCAAATAAATTTATTAAAATTTGACTCTTCCAACTAAAATATTTTCACAATCCAAAAAATTGAAGTTATTTTCATCTAAATTTACACAAATATAGATCCCACAACAAAAATACTCAACAAAATCCAAAATAATCGAAGTTGATTTCAAATAAATTTATTAAAATTTGACACTTCCAACTATATTTTTTTTTCACAATCCAAAAAATTGAAGTTATTTTCATCTAAATTTACTCAAATATACATCCTACAACAAAAATACTCAACAAAATCCAAAAAAATCGATGTTGGTCTCAATTAAATTTATTAAACTTTGACACTTCCAACTAAAAATTTTTTCACAATCCTAAAAATTTAAGTTATTTTCATCTAAATTTACTCAAATATAGATCCTACAACAAAAATACTCAACAAATTCCAATATAATCGAAGTTGATTTCAAATAAATTTATTAAAATTTGACACTTCCAACTAATTTGTTTTTCGCAATCTTAAAAATTGAAGTTATTTTCATCTAAATTTACTCAAATATAGATCCTACAACAAAAATACTCAACAAAATCCAAAATAATCGAAGTTGGTTTCAAATAAATTTATTAAAATTTGACACTTCCAACTAAATTTTTTTTCACAATCCAAAAAATTGAAGTTATTATCATCTAAATTTACTCAAATATAGATCCTACAACAAAAATACTCTATTAAATCCAAAATAATCGAAGTTGATTTCAAATAAATTTATTAAAATTTGACACTTCCAACTATAATTTTTTTCACAATCCAAATAATTGAAGTTATTTTCATCTAAATTTACACAAATATAGATCCTACAACAAAAATATTCAACACAATTCCAAAATAATTGAAGTAGATTTCAAATAAATTTATTAAAATAACACTTCCAACTAAATTTTTTTTGGCAATCCTAAAAATTGAATATATTTCCATCTAAATTTACTCAAATATAGATCCTACAACAAAAATACTCAACAAAATAAAAAAAAATCGAAGTTGGTTTCAAATAAATTTATTAAAATTTTACACTTCCATGTAAATTTTTTTTTCACTATCCAAAAAATTGTCGTTATTTTCATCTAAATTTACTCAAATATAGATCCTACAACAAAAATACTCAACAAAATCCAAAATAATCGAAGTTGGTTTCAAATAAATTTATTAAAATTTGACACTTCCAACTAAAATTTTTTTCACAATCCAAAAAATTGTCGTTATTTTCATCTAAATTTACTCAAATATAGATCCTACAACAAAAATACTCTACAAAATCCAAAATAATCGAAGTTGATTTCAAATAAATTTATTAAAATTTGACACTTCCACCTATAATTTATTCACAATCCAAAAAATTGAAGTTATTTTCATCTAAATTTACACAAATATAGATCCTACAACAAAAATACTCAACAAAATCCAAAATAATCGAAGTTGGTTTCAAATAAATTTATTAAAATTTGACACTTCCAACTAATTTTTTTTTCACAATCCAAAAAATTGAAGATAATTTCATCTAAATTTACTCAAATATGCATCCTACAACAAAAATACTCAACAAAATCCAAAAAAATCGAAGTTGGTCTCAAATAAATTTATTAAAATTTGACACTTCCAACTAAAAATTTTTTCACAATCCTAAAAATTGAAGTTATTTTCATCTAAATTTACTCAAATATAGATCCTACAACAAAAATACTCAACAAAATCCAAAATAATCGAAGTTGATTTCAAATAAATTTATTAAAATTTGACACTTCCAACTATAATTTTTTTTCACAATCCAAACAATTTGAGATATTTTCATCTAAATTTACTCAAATATGCATCCTACAACACAAATACTCAACAACATCCACAAAAATCGAAGTTGGTCTCAAATAAATTTATTAAAATTTGACACCTCCAACTAAAATTTTTTTCACAATCTGAAAAATTGATGTTATTTTCATCTAAATTTACTCAAATATAGATCCTACAACAAAAATACTCAACAAAATCCAAAATAATCGAAGTTGATTTCAAATAAATTTATTAAAATTTGACACTTCCACCTATAATTTATTCACAATCCAAAAAATTGAAGTTATTTTCATCTAAATTTACACAAATATAGATCCTACAACAAAAATACTCAACAAAATCCAAAATAATCGAAGTTGATTTCAAATAAATTTATTAAAATTTGACACTTCCAACTATAATTTTTTTTTCACAATCCAAACAATTTGAGATATTTTCATCTAAATTTACTCAAATATGCATCCTACAACACAAATACTCTACAAAATCCACAAAAATCGAAGTTGGTCTCAAATAAATTTATTAAACTTTGACACTTCCAACTAAAAATTTTTTCACAATCCTAAAAATTTAAGTTATTTTCATCTAAATTTACTCAAATATAGATCCTACAACAAAAATACTCAACAAATTCCAATATAATCGAAGTTGATTTCAAATAAATTTATTAAAATTTGACACTTCCAACTAATTTGTTTTTCGCAATCTTAAAAATTGAAGTTATTTTCATCTAAATTTACTCAAATATAGATCCTACAACAAAAATACTCAACAAAATCCAAAATAATCGAAGTTGGTTTCAAATAAATTTATTAAAATTTGACACTTCCAACTAAATTTTTTTTCACAATCCAAAAAATTGAAGTTATTATCATCTAAATTTACTCAAATATAGATCCTACAACAAAAATACTCTATTAAATCCAAAATAATCGAAGTTGATTTCAAATAAATTTATTAAAATTTTACACTTCCATGTAAATTTTTTTTTCACAATCCAAAAAATTGAAGTTATTTTCATCTAAATTTACACAAATATAGATCCTACAACAAAAATACTCAACAAAATCCAAAATAATCGAAGTTGATTTCAAATAAATTTATTAAAATTTGACACTTCCAACTATAATTTTTTTTCACAATCCAAAAAATTGAAGTTATTTTCATTTAAATTTACTCAAATATACATCCTACAACAAAAATACTCAACAAAATAAAAAAAAATCGATGTTGGTCTCAAATAAAATTATTAAATTTTGACACTTCCAACTAAAAATTTTTTCACAATCCTAAAAATTGAAGTTATTTTCATCTAAATTTACACAAATATAGATCCTACAATCAAAATACTCAACAAAATCCAAAATAATCGAAGTTGGTTTCAAATAAATATATTAAAATTTGACACTTCCAACTAAATTTTTTTTCACAATCCAAAAAATTGAAGATAATTTCATCTAAATTTACTCAAATATGCATCCTACAACAAAAATACTCAACAAAATCCAAAAAAATCGAAGTTGGTCTCAAATAAATTTATTAAAATTTGACACTTCCAACTAAAAATTTTTTCACAATCCTAAAAATTGAAGTTATTTTCATCTAAATTTACTCAAATATAGATCCTACAACAAAAATACTCAACAAAATCCAAAAAAATCGGAGTTGGTTTCAAATAAATTTATTAAAATTTGACTCTTCCAACTACAATTTTTATCACAATCCAAAAAATTGAAGTTATTTTCATCTAAATTTACTCAAATATACATCCTACAACAAAAATACTCAACAAAATAAAAAAAATCGATGTTGGTCTCAAATAAAATTATTAAACTTTGACACTTCCAACAAATTTTTTTTTCACAATCTTAAAAATTGAAGTTATTTTCATCTAAATTTACACAAATATAGATCCTACAACAAAAATACTCAACAAAATCCAAAATAATCGAAGTTGGTTTCAAATAAATTTATTAAAATTTGACACTTCCAACTAAATTTTGTTTCGCAATCCTAAAAATTGAATTTATTTTCATCTAAATTTACTCAAATATAGATCCTACATCAAAAATACTCAACAAAATCCAAAAAAATCGGTGTTGGTTTCAAATAAATTTATTAAAATTTGACTCTTCCAACTAAAATATTTTCACAATCCAAAAAATTGAAGTTATTTTCATCTAAATTCACACAAATATAGATCCCACAACAAAAATACTCAACAAAATCCAAAATAATCGAAGTTGATTTCAAATAAATTTATTAAAATTTGACACTTCCAACTATATTTTTTTTTCACAATCCAAAAAATTGAAGTTATTTTCATCTAAATTTACTCAAATATAGATCCTACAACAAAAATACTCAACAAAATCCAAAAAAATCGGAGTTGGTTTCAAATAAATTTATTAAAATTTGACTCTTCCAACTAAAATTTTTATCACAATCCAAAGAATTGAAGTTATTTTCATCTAAATTTACTCAAATATACATCCTACAACAAAAATACTCAACAAAATAAAAAAAATCGATGTTGGTCTCAAATAAAATTATTAAACTTTGACACTTCCAACAAATTTTTTTTTCACAATCTTAAAAATTGAAGTTATTTTCATCTAAATTTACACAAATATAGATCCTACAACAAAAATACTCAACAAAATCCAAAATAATCGAAGTTGGTTTCAAATAAATTTATTAAAATTTGACACTTCCAACTAAATTTTTTTTCGCAATCCTAAAAATTGAATTTATTTTCATCTAAATTTACTCAAATATAGATCCTACAACAAAAATACTCAACAAAATCCAAAAAAATCGGTGTTGGTTTCAAATAAATTTATTAAAATTTGACTCTTCCAACTAAAATTTTTTTCACAATCCAAAAAATTGAAGTTATTTTCATCTAAATTTACACAAATATAGATCCCACAACAAAAATACTCAACAAAATCCAAAATAATCGAAGTTGATTTCAAATAAATTTATTAAAATTTGATACTTCCAACTATATTTTTTTTTCACAATCCAAAAAATTGAAGTTATTTTCATCTAAATTTACTCAAATATACATCCTACAACAAAAATACTCAACAAAATCCAAAAAAATCGATGTTGGTCTCAATTAAATTTATTAAACTTTGACACTTCCAACTAAAAATTTTTTCACAATCCTAAAAATTTAAGTTATTTTCATCTAAATTTACTCAAATATAGATCCTACAACAAAAATACTCAACAAATTCCAATATAATCGAAGTTAATTTCAAATAAATTTATTAAAATTTGACACTTCCAACTAATTTGTTTTTCGCAATCTTAAAAATTGAAGTTATTTTCATCTAAATTTACTCAAATATAGATCCTACAACAAAAATACTCAACAAAATCCAAAATAATCGAAGTTGGTTTCAAATAAATTTATTAAAATTTGACACTTCCAACTAAAATTTTTTTCACAATCCAAAAAATTGAAGTTATTTTCATCTAAATTTACACAAATATAGATCCTACAACAAAAATACTCAACAAAATCCAAAATAATCGAAGTTGATTTCAAATAAATTTATTAAAATTTGACACTTCCAACTATAATTTTTTTTCACAATCCAAAAAATTGAAGTTATTTTCATTTAAATTTACTCAAATATACATCCTACAACAAAAATACTCAACAAAATAAAAAAAAATCGATGTTGGTCTCAAATAAAATTATTAAATTTTGACACTTCCAACTAAAAATTTTTTCACAATCCTAAAAATTGAAGTTATTTTCATCTAAATTTACACAAATATAGATCCTACAATCAAAATACTCAACAAAATCCAAAATAATCGAAGTTGGTTTCAAATAAATTTATTAAAATTTGACACTTCCAACTAAAATTTTTTTCACAATCCAAAAAATTGAAGTTATTTTCATCTAAATTTACACAAATATAGATCCTACAACAAAAATACTCAACAAAATCCAAAATAATCGAAGTTGATTTCAAATAAATTTATTAAAATTTGACACTTCCAACTATAATTTTTTTTCACAATCCAAAAAATTGAAGTTATTTTCATTTAAATTTACTCAAATATACATCCTACAACAAAAATACTCAACAAAATAAAAAAAAATCGATGTTGGTCTCAAATAAAATTATTAAATTTTGACACTTCCAACTAAAAATTTTTTCACAATCCTAAAAATTGAAGTTATTTTCATCTAAATTTACACAAATATAGATCCTACAATCAAAATACTCAACAAAATCCAAAATAATCGAAGTTGGTTTCAAATAAATTTATTAAAATTTGACACTTCCAACTAAATTTTTTTTCACAATCCAAAAAATTGAAGATAATTTCATCTAAATTTACTCAAATATGCATCCTACAACAAAAATACTCAACAAAATCCAAAAAAATCGAAGTTGGTCTCAAATAAATTTATTAAAATTTGACACTTCCAACTAAAAATTTTTTCACAATCCTAAAAATTGAAGTTATTTTCATCTAAATTTACTCAAATATAGATCCTACAACAAAAATACTCAACAAAATCCAAAAAAATCGGAGTTGGTTTCAAATAAATTTATTAAAATTTGACTCTTCCAACTACAATTTTTATCACAATCCAAAAAATTGAAGTTATTTTCATCTAAATTTACTCAAATATACATCCTACAACAAAAATACTCAACAAAATAAAAAAAATCGATGTTGGTCTCAAATAAAATTATTAAACTTTGACACTTCCAACAAATTTTTTTTTCACAATCTTAAAAATTGAAGTTATTTTCATCTAAATTTACACAAATATAGATCCTACAACAAAAATACTCAACAAAATCCTAAATAATCGAAGTTGGTTTCAAATAAATTTATTAAAATTTGACACTTCCAACTAAATTTTGTTTCGCAATCCTAAAAATTGAATTTATTTTCATCTAAATTTACTCAAATATAGATCCTACATCAAAAATACTCAACAAAATCCAAAAAAATCGGTGTTGGTTTCAAATAAATTTATTAAAATTTGACTCTTCCAACTAAAATATTTTCACAATCCAAAAAATTGAAGTTATTTTCATCTAAATTTACACAAATATAGATCCCACAACAAAAATACTCAACAAAATCCAAAATAATCGAAGTTGATTTCAAATAAATTTATTAAAATTTGACACTTCCAACTATATTTTTTTTTCACAATCCAAAAAATTGAAGTTATTTTCATCTAAATTTACTCAAATATACATCCTACAACAAAAATACTCAACAAAATCCAAAAAAATCGATGTTGGTCTCAATTAAATTTATTAAACTTTGACACTTCCAACTAAAAATTTTTTCACAATCCTAAAAATTTAAGTTATTTTCATCTAAATTTACTCAAATATAGATCCTACAACAAAAATACTCAACAAATTCCAATATAATCGAAGTTGATTTCAAATAAATTTATTAAAATTTGACACTTCCAACTAATTTGTTTTTCGCAATCTTAAAAATTGAAGTTATTTTCATCTAAATTTACTCAAATATAGATCCTACAACAAAAATACTCAACAAAATCCAAAATAATCGAAGTTGGTTTCAAATAAATTTATTAAAATTTGACACTTCCAACTAAATTTTTTTTCACAATCCAAAAAATTGAAGTTATTATCATCTAAATTTACTCAAATATAGATCCTACAACAAAAATACTCTATTAAATCCAAAATAATCGAAGTTGATTTCAAATAAATTTATTAAAATTTGACACTTCCAACTATAATTTTTTTCACAATCCAAATAATTGAAGTTATTTTCATCTAAATTTACACAAATATAGATCCTACAACAAAAATATTCAACACAATTCCAAAATAATTGAAGTAGATTTCAAATAAATTTATTAAAATAACACTTCCAACTAAATTTTTTTTGGCAATCCTAAAAATTGAATATATTTCCATCTAAATTTACTCAAATATAGATCCTACAACAAAAATACTCAACAAAATAAAAAAAAATCGAAGTTGGTTTCAAATAAATTTATTAAAATTTTACACTTCCATGTAAATTTTTTTTTCACTATCCAAAAAATTGTCGTTATTTTCATCTAAATTTACTCAAATATAGATCCTACAACAAAAATACTCAACAAAATCCAAAATAATCGAAGTTGGTTTCAAATAAATTTATTAAAATTTGACACTTCCAACTAAAATTTTTTTCACAATCCAAAAAATTGTCGTTATTTTCATCTAAATTTACTCAAATATAGATCCTACAACAAAAATACTCTACAAAATCCAAAATAATCGAAGTTGATTTCAAATAAATTTATTAAAATTTGACACTTCCACCTATAATTTATTCACAATCCAAAAAATTGAAGTTATTTTCATCTAAATTTACACAAATATAGATCCTACAACAAAAATACTCAACAAAATCCAAAATAATCGAAGTTGGTTTCAAATAAATTTATTAAAATTTGACACTTCCAACTAATTTTTTTTTCACAATCCAAAAAATTGAAGATAATTTCATCTAAATTTACTCAAATATGCATCCTACAACAAAAATACTCAACAAAATCCAAAAAAATCGAAGTTGGTCTCAAATAAATTTATTAAAATTTGACACTTCCAACTAAAAATTTTTTCACAATCCTAAAAATTGAAGTTATTTTCATCTAAATTTACTCAAATATAGATCCTACAACAAAAATACTCAACAAAATCCAAAATAATCGAAGTTGATTTCAAATAAATTTATTAAAATTTGACACTTCCAACTATAATTTTTTTTCACAATCCAAACAATTTGAGATATTTTCATCTAAATTTACTCAAATATGCATCCTACAACACAAATACTCAACAACATCCACAAAAATCGAAGTTGGTCTCAAATAAATTTATTAAAATTTGACACCTCCAACTAAAATTTTTTTCACAATCTGAAAAATTGATGTTATTTTCATCTAAATTTACTCAAATATAGATCCTACAACAAAAATACTCAACAAAATCCAAAAAAATCGAAGTTGGTTTCAAATAAATTTATTAAAATTTTACACTTCCATGTAAATTTTTTTTTCACTATCCAAAAAATTGTCGTTATTTTCATCTAAATTTACTCAAATATAGATCCTACAACAAAAATACTCAACAAAATCCAAAAAAATCGGAGTTGGTTTCAAATAAATTTATTAAAATTTGACTCTTCCAACTAAAATTTTTATCACAATCCAAAAAATTGAAGTTATTTTCATCTAAATTTACTCAAATATAGATCCTACAACAAAAATACTCTACAAAATCCAAAATAATCGAAGTTGATTTCAAATAAATTTATTAAAATTTGACACTTCCACCTATAATTTATTCACAATCCAAAAAATTGAAGTTATTTTCATCTAAATTTACACAAATATAGATCCTACAACAAAAATACTCAACAAAATCCAAAATAATCGAAGTTGATTTCAAATAAATTTATTAAAATTTGACACTTCCAACTATAATTTTTTTTTCACAATCCAAACAATTTGAGATATTTTCATCTAAATTTACTCAAATATGCATCCTACAACACAAATACTCAACAAAATCCACAAAAATCGAAGTTGGTCTCAAATAAATTTATTAAAATTTGACACCTCCAACTAAAATTTTTTTCACAATCTGAAAAATTGATGTTATTTTCATCTAAATTTACTCAAATATAGATCCTACAACAAAAATACTCTACAAAATCCAAAATAATCGAAGTTGATTTCAAATAAATTTATTAAAATTTGACACTTCCACCTATAATTTATTCACAATCCAAAAAATTGAAGTTATTTTCATCTAAATTTACACAAATATAGATCCTACAACACAAATACTCAACAAAATCCACAAAAATCGAAGTTGGTCTCAAATAAATTTATTAAAATTTGACACCTCCAACTAAAATTTTTTTCACAATCTGAAAAATTGATGTTATTTTCATCTAAATTTACTCAAATATAGATCCCACAACAAAAATACTCAACAAAATCCAAAATAATCGAAGTTGATTTCAAATAAATTTATTAAAATTTGACACTTCCAACTAATTTGTTTTTCGCAATCTTAAAAATTGAAGTTATTTTCATCTAAATTTACTCAAATATAGATCCTACAACAAAAATACTCAACAAAATCCAAAATAATCGAAGTTGGTTTCAAATAAATTTATTAAAATTTGACACTTCCAACTAAAATTTTTTTCACAATCCAAAAAATTGAAGTTATTTTCATCTAAATTTACACAAATATAGATCCTACAACAAAAATACTCAACAAAATCCAAAATAATCGAAGTTGATTTCAAATAAATTTATTAAAATTTGACACTTCCAACTATAATTTTTTTTCACAATCCAAAAAATTGAAGTTATTTTCATTTAAATTTACTCAAATATACATCCTACAACAAAAATACTCAACAAAATAAAAAAAAATCGATGTTGGTCTCAAATAAAATTATTAAATTTTGACACCTCCAACTAAAATTTTTTTCACAATCTGAAAAATTGAAGTTATTTTCATCTAAATTTACACAAATATAGATCCTACAACAAAAATACTCAACAAAATCCAAAATAATCGAAGTTGATTTCAAATAAATTTATTAAAATTTTACACTTCCATGTAAATTTTTTTTTCACTATCCAAAAAATTGTCGTTATTTTCATCTAAATTTACTCAAATATAGATCCTACAACAAAAATACTCAGAAAATCCAAAATAATCGAAGTTGGTTTCAAATAAATTTATTAAAATTTGACACTTCCAACTAAAATTTTTTTCACAATCCAAAAAATTGTCGTTATTTTCATCTAAATTTACTCAAATATAGATCCTACAACAAAAATACTCTACAAAATCCAAAATAATCGAAGTTGATTTCAAATAAATTTATTAAAATTTGACACTTCCACCTATAATTTATTCACAATCCAAAAAATTGAAGTTATTTTCATCTAAATTTACACAAATATAGATCCTACAACAAAAATACTCAACAAAATCCAAAATAATCGAAGTTGGTTTCAAATAAATTTATTAAAATTTGACACTTCCAACTAAATTTTTTTTCACAATCCAAAAAATTGAAGATAATTTCATCTAAATTTACTCAAATATGCATCCTACAACAAAAATACTCAACAAAATCCAAAAAAATCGAAGTTGGTCTCATATAAATTTATTAAAATTTGACACTTCCAACTAAAAATTTTTTCACAATCCTAAAAATTGAAGTTATTTTCATCTAAATTTACTCAAATATAGATCCTACAACAAAAATACTCAACAAAATCCAAAATAATCGAAGTTGATTTCAAATAAATTTATTAAAATTTGACACTTCCAACTATAATTTTTTTTCACAATCCAAACTATTTGAGATATTTTCATCTAAATTTACTCAAATATGCATCCTACAACACAAATACTCAACAAAATCCACAAAAATCGAAGTTGGTCTGAAATAAATTTATTAAAATTTGACACCTCCAACTAAAAATTTTTTCACAATCTGAAAAATTGATGTTATTTTCATCTAAATTTACTCAAATATAGATCCTACAACAAAAATACTCTACAAAATCCAAAATAATCGAAGTTGATTTCAAATAAATTTATTAAAATTTGACACTTCCACCTATAATTTATTCACAATCCAAAAAATTGAAGTTATTTTCATCTAAATTTACACAAATATAGATCCTACAACAAAAATACTCAACAAAATCCAAAATAATCGAAGTTGGTTTCAAATAAATTTATTAAAATTTGACACTTCCAACTAAATTTTTTTTCGCAATCCTAAAAATTGAATTTATTTTCATCTAAATTTACTCAAATATAGATCCTACGACAAAAATACTCAACAAAATCCAAAAAAATCGGTGTTGGTTTCAAATAAATTTATTAAAATTTGACTCTTCCAACTAAAATTTTTTTCACAATCCAAAAAATTGAAGTTATTTTCATCTAAATTTACACAAATATAGATCCCACAACAAAAATACTCAACAAAATCCAAAATAATCGAAGTTGATTTCAAATAAATTTATTAAAATTTGACACTTCCAACTATATTTTTTTTTCACAATCCAAAAAATTGAAGTTATTTTCATCTAAATTTACTCAAATATACATCCTACAACAAAAATACTCAACAAAATCCAAAAAAATCGATGTTGGTCTCAATTAAATTTATTAAACTTTGACACTTCCAACTAAAAATTTTTTCACAATCCTAAAAATTTAAGTTATTTTCATCTAAATTTACTCAAATATAGATCCTACAACAAAAATACTCAACAAATTCCAATATAATCGAAGTTAATTTCAAATAAATTTATTAAAATTTGACACTTCCAACTAATTTGTTTTTCGCAATCTTAAAAATTGAAGTTATTTTCATCTAAATTTACTCAAATATAGATCCTACAACAAAAATACTCAACAAAATCCAAAATAATCGAAGTTGGTTTCAAATAAATTTATTAAAATTTGACACTTCCAACTAAAATTATTTTCACAATCCAAAAAATTGAAGTTATTTTCATCTAAATTTACACAAATATAGATCCTACAACAAAAATACTCAACAAAATCCAAAATAATCGAAGTTGGTTTCAAATAAATTTATTACAATTTGACACTTCCAACTAATTTTTTTTTTCACAATCCAAAAAATTGAAGATAATTTCATCTAAATTTACTCAAATATGCATCCTACAACAAAAATACTCAACAAAATCCAAAAAAATCGAAGTTGGTCTCATATAAATTTATTAAAATTTGACACTTCCAACTAAAAATTTTTTCACAATCCTAAAAATTGAAGTTATTTTCATCTAAATTTACTCAAATATAGATCCTACAACAAAAATACTCAACAAAATCCAAAATAATCGAAGTTGATTTCAAATAAATTTATTAAAATTTGACACTTCCAACTATAATTTTTTTTCACAATCCAAACAATTTGAGATATTTTCATCTAAATTTACTCAAATATGCATCCTACAACACAAATACTCAACAAAATCCACAAAAATCGAAGTTGGTCTGAAATAAATTTATTAAAATTTGACACCTCCAACTAAAAATTTTTTCACAATCTGAAAAATTGATGTTATTTTCATCTACATTTACTCAAATATAGATCCTACAACAAAAATACTCTACAAAATCCAAAATAATCGAAGTTGATTTCAAATAAATTTATTAAAATTTGACACTTCCACCTATAATTTATTCACAATCCAAAAAATTGAAGTTATTTTCATCTAAATTTACACAAATATAGATCCTACAACAAAAATACTCAACAAAATCCAAAATAATCGAAGTTGGTTTCAAATAAATTTATTAAAATTTGACACTTCCAACTAAATTTTTTTTCGCAATCCTAAAAATTGAATTTATTTTCATCTAAATTTACTCAAATATAGATCCTACAACAAAAATACTCAACAAAATCCAAAAAAATCGGTGTTGGTTTCAAATAAATTTATTAAAATTTGACTCTTCCAACTAAAATTTTTTTCACAATCCATAAAATTGAAGTTATTTTCATCTAAATTTACACAAATATAGATCCCACAACAAAAATACTCAACAAAATCCAAAATAATCGAAGTTGATTTCAAATAAATTTATTAAAATTTGACACTTCCAACTATATTTTTTTTTCACAATCCAAAAAATTGAAGTTATTTTCATCTAAATTTACTCAAATATACATCCTACAACAAAAATACTCAACAAAATCCAAAAAAATCGATGTTGGTCTCAATTAAATTTATTAAACTTTGACACTTCCAACTAAAAATTTTTTCACAATCCTAAAAATTTAAGTTATTTTCATCTAAATTTACTCAAATATAGATCCTACAACAAAAATACTCAACAAATTCCAATATAATCGAAGTTAATTTCAAATAAATTTATTAAAATTTGACACTTCCAACTAATTTGTTTTTCGCAATCTTAAAAATTGAAGTTATTTTCATCTAAATTTACTCAAATATAGATCCTACAACAAAAATACTCAACAAAATCCAAAATAATCGAAGTTGGTTTCAAATAAATTTATTAAAATTTGACACTTCCAACTAAAATTTTTTTCACAATCCAAAAAATTGAAGTTATTTTCATCTAAATTTACACAAATATAGATCCTACAACAAAAATACTCAACAAAATCCAAAATAATCGAAGTTGATTTCAAATAAATTTATTAAAATTTGACACTTCCAACTATAATTTTTTTTCACAATCCAAAAAATTGAAGTTATTTTCATTTAAATTTACTCAAATATACATCCTACAACAAAAATACTCAACAAAATAAAAAAAAATCGATGTTGGTCTCAAATAAAATTATTAAATTTTGACACTTCCAACTAAAAATTTTTTCACAATCCTAAAAATTGAAGTTATTTTCATCTAAATTTACACAAATATAGATCCTACAATCAAAATACTCAACAAAATCCAAAATAATCGAAGTTGGTTTCAAATAAATTTATTAAAATTTGACACTTCCAACTAAAATTTTTTTCACAATCCAAAAAATTGAAGTTATTTTCATCTAAATTTACACAAATATAGATCCTACAACAAAAATACTCAACAAAATCCAAAATAATCGAAGTTGATTTCAAATAAATTTATTAAAATTTGACACTTCCAACTATAATTTTTTTTCACAATCCAAAAAATTGAAGTTATTTTCATTTAAATTTACTCAAATATACATCCTACAACAAAAATACTCAACAAAATAAAAAAAAATCGATGTTGTTCTCAAATAAAATTATTAAATTTTGACACTTCCAACTAAAAATTTTTTCACAATCCTAAAAATTGAAGTTATTTTCATCTAAATTTACACAAATATAGATCCTACAATCAAAATACTCAACAAAATCCAAAATAATCGAAGTTGGTTTCAAATAAATTTATTAAAATTTGACACTTCCAACTAAATTTTTTTTCACAATCCAAAAAATTGAAGATAATTTCATCTAAATTTACTCAAATATGCATCCTACAACAAAAATACTCAACAAAATCCAAAAAAATCGAAGTTGGTCTCAAATAAATTTATTAAAATTTGACACTTCCAACTAAAAATTTTTTCACAATCCTAAAAATTGAAGTTATTTTCATCTAAATTTACTCAAATATAGATCCTACAACAAAAATACTCAACAAAATCCAAAAAAATCGGAGTTGGTTTCAAATAAATTTATTAAAATTTGACTCTTCCAACTACAATTTTTATCACAATCCAAAAAATTGAAGTTATTTTCATCTAAATTTACTCAAATATACATCCTACAACAAAAATACTCAACAAAATAAAAAAAATCGATGTTGGTCTCAAATAAAATTATTAAACTTTGACACTTCCAACAAATTTTTTTTTCACAATCTTAAAAATTGAAGTTATTTTCATCTAAATTTACACAAATATAGATCCTACAACAAAAATACTCAACAAAATCCAAAATAATCGAAGTTGGTTTCAAATAAATTTATTAAAATTTGACACTTCCAACTAAATTTTTTTTCACAATCCAAAAAATTTGAGATATTTTCATCTAAATTTACTCAAATATGCATCCTACAACACAAATACTCAACAAAATCCACAAAAATCGAAGTTGGTCTCAAATAAATTTATTAAAATTTGACACCTCCAACTAAAATTTTTTTCACAATCTGAAAAATTGATGTTATTTTCATCTAAATTTACTCAAATATAGATCCTACAACAAAAATACTCAACAAAATCCAAAAAAATCGGAGTTGGTTTCAAATAAATTTATTAAAATTTGACTCTTCCAACTAAAATTTTTATCACAATCCAAAGAATTGAAGTTATTTTCATCTAAATTTACTCAAATATACATCCTACAACAAAAATACTCAACAAAATAAAAAAAATCGATGTTGGTCTCAAATAAAATTATTAAACTTTGACACTTCCAACAAATTTTTTTTTCACAATCTTAAAAATTGAAGTTATTTTCATCTAAATTTACACAAATATAGATCCTACAACAAAAATACTCAACAAAATCCAAAATAATCGAAGTTGGTTTCAAATAAATTTATTAAAATTTGACACTTCCAACTAAATTTTTTTTCGCAATCCTAAAAATTGAATTTATTTTCATCTAAATTTACTCAAATATAGATCCTACAACAAAAATACTCAACAAAATCCAAAAAAATCGATGTTGGTCTCAATTAAATTTATTAAACTTTGACACTTCCAACTAAAAATTTTTTCACAATCCTAAAAATTTAAGTTATTTTCATCTAAATTTACTCAAATATAGATCCTACAACAAAAATACTCAACAAATTCCAATATAATCGAAGTTAATTTCAAATAAATTTATTAAAATTTGACACTTCCAACTAATTTGTTTTTCGCAATCTTAAAAATTGAAGTTATTTTCATCTAAATTTACTCAAATATAGATCCTACAACAAAAATACTCAACAAAATCCAAAATAATCGAAGTTGGTTTCAAATAAATTTATTAAAATTTGACACTTCCAACTATAATTTTTTTTCACAATCCAAAAAATTGAAGTTATTTTCATTTAAATTTACTCAAATATACATCCTACAACAAAAATACTCAACAAAATAAAAAAAAATCGATGTTGGTCTCAAATAAAATTATTAAATTTTGACACTTCCAACTAAAAATTTTTTCACAATCCTAAAAATTGAAGTTATTTTCATCTAAATTTACACAAATATAGATCCTACAATCAAAATACTCAACAAAATCCAAAATAATCGAAGTTGGTTTCAAATAAATTTATTAAAATTTGACACTTCCAACTAAAATTTTTTTCACAATCCAAAAAATTGAAGTTATTTTCATCTAAATTTACACAAATATAGATCCTACAACAAAAATACTCAACAAAATCCAAAATAATCGAAGTTGATTTCAAATAAATTTATTAAAATTTGACACTTCCAACTATAATTTTTTTTCACAATCCAAAAAATTGAAGTTATTTTCATTTAAATTTACTCAAATATACATCCTACAACAAAAATACTCAACAAAATAAAAAAAAATCGATGTTGGTCTCAAATAAAATTATTAAATTTTGACACTTCCAACTAAAAATTTTTTCACAATCCTAAAAATTGAAGTTATTTTCATCTAAATTTACACAAATATAGATCCTACAATCAAAATACTCAACAAAATCCAAAATAATCGAAGTTGGTTTCAAATAAATTTATTAAAATTTGACACTTCCAACTAAATTTTTTTTCACAATCCAAAAAATTGAAGATAATTTCATCTAAATTTACTCAAATATGCATCCTACAACAAAAATACTCAACAAAATCCAAAAAAATCGAAGTTGGTCTCAAATAAATTTATTAAAATTTGACACTTCCAACTAAAAATTTTTTCACAATCCTAAAAATTGAAGTTATTTTCATCTAAATTTACTCAAATATAGATCCTACAACAAAAATACTCAACAAAATCCAAAAAAATCGATGTTGGTCTCAATTAAATTTATTAAACTTTGACACTTCCAACTAAAAATTTTTTCACAATCCTAAAAATTTAAGTTATTTTCATCTAAATTTACTCAAATATAGATCCTACAACAAAAATACTCAACAAATTCCAATATAATCGAAGTTAATTTCAAATAAATTTATTAAAATTTGACACTTCCAACTAATTTGTTTTTCGCAATCTTAAAAATTGAAGTTATTTTCATCTAAATTTACTCAAATATAGATCCTACAACAAAAATACTCAACAAAATCCAAAATAATCGAAGTTGGTTTCAAATAAATTTATTAAAATTTGACACTTCCAACTATAATTTTTTTTCACAATCCAAAAAATTGAAGTTATTTTCATTTAAATTTACTCAAATATACATCCTACAACAAAAATACTCAACAAAATAAAAAAAAATCGATGTTGGTCTCAAATAAAATTATTAAATTTTGACACTTCCAACTAAAAATTTTTTCACAATCCTAAAAATTGAAGTTATTTTCATCTAAATTTACACAAATATAGATCCTACAATCAAAATACTCAACAAAATCCAAAATAATCGAAGTTGGTTTCAAATAAATTTATTAAAATTTGACACTTCCAACTAAAATTTTTTTCACAATCCAAAAAATTGAAGTTATTTTCATCTAAATTTACACAAATATAGATCCTACAACAAAAATACTCAACAAAATCCAAAATAATCGAAGTTGATTTCAAATAAATTTATTAAAATTTGACACTTCCAACTATAATTTTTTTTCACAATCCAAAAAATTGAAGTTATTTTCATTTAAA
Organism: Andrena praecox; assembly: GCA_963932275.1. Taxonomy (NCBI): domain Eukaryota; kingdom Metazoa; phylum Arthropoda; class Insecta; order Hymenoptera; family Andrenidae; genus Andrena; species Andrena praecox. Next base: position 2,121,966 of record CAWVQO010000396.1, on the reverse strand, counting down.
TTTACTCAAATATACATCCTACAACAAAAATACTCAACAAAATAAAAAAAAATCGATGTTGGTCTCAAATAAAATTATTAAATTTTGACACTTCCAACTAAAAATTTTTTCACAATCCTAAAAATTGAAGTTATTTTCATCTAAATTTACACAAATATAGATCCTACAATCAAAATACTCAACAAAATCCAAAATAATCGAAGTTGGTTTCAAATAAATTTATTAAAATTTGACACTTCCAACTAAATTTTTTTTCACAATCCAAAAAATTGAAGATAATTTCATCTAAATTTACTCAAATATGCATCCTACAACAAAAATACTCAACAAAATCCAAAAAAATCGAAGTTGGTCTCAAATAAATTTATTAAAATTTGACACTTCCAACTAAAAATTTTTTCACAATCCTAAAAATTGAAGTTATTTTCATCTAAATTTACTCAAATATAGATCCTACAACAAAAATACTCAACAAAATCCAAAAAAATCGGAGTTGGTTTCAAATAAATTTATTAAAATTTGACTCTTCCAACTACAATTTTTATCACAATCCAAAAAATTGAAGTTATTTTCATCTAAATTTACTCAAATATACATCCTACAACAAAAATACTCAACAAAATAAAAAAAATCGATGTTGGTCTCAAATAAAATTATTAAACTTTGACACTTCCAACAAATTTTTTTTTCACAATCTTAAAAATTGAAGTTATTTTCATCTAAATTTACACAAATATAGATCCTACAACAAAAATACTCAACAAAATCCAAAATAATCGAAGTTGGTTTCAAATAAATTTATTAAAATTTGACACTTCCAACTAAATTTTGTTTCGCAATCCTAAAAATTGAATTTATTTTCATCTAAATTTACTCAAATATAGATCCTACATCAAAAATACTCAACAAAATCCAAAAAAATCGGTGTTGGTTTCAAATAAATTTATTAAAATTTGACTCTTCCAACTAAAATATTTTCACAATCCAAAAAATTGAAGTTATTTTCATCTAAATTTACACAAATATAGATCCCACAACAAAAATACTCAACAAAATCCAAAATAATCGAAGTTGATTTCAAATAAATTTATTAAAATTTGACACTTCCAACTATATTTTTTTTTCACAATCCAAAAAATTGAAGTTATTTTCATCTAAATTTACTCAAATATACATCCTACAACAAAAATACTCAACAAAATCCAAAAAAATCGATGTTGGTCTCAATTAAATTTATTAAACTTTGACACTTCCAACTAAAAATTTTTTCACAATCCTAAAAATTTAAGTTATTTTCATCTAAATTTACTCAAATATAGATCCTACAACAAAAATACTCAACAAATTCCAATATAATCGAAGTTGATTTCAAATAAATTTATTAAAATTTGACACTTCCAACTAATTTGTTTTTCGCAATCTTAAAAATTGAAGTTATTTTCATCTAAATTTACTCAAATATAGATCCTACAACAAAAATACTCAACAAAATCCAAAATAATCGAAGTTGGTTTCAAATAAATTTATTAAAATTTGACACTTCCAACTAAATTTTTTTTCACAATCCAAAAAATTGAAGTTATTATCATCTAAATTTACTCAAATATAGATCCTACAACAAAAATACTCTATTAAATCCAAAATAATCGAAGTTGATTTCAAATAAATTTATTAAAATTTGACACTACCAACTATAATTTTTTTCACAATCCAAATAATTGAAGTTATTTTCATCTAAATTTACACAAATATAGATCCTACAACAAAAATATTCAACACAATTCCAAAATAATTGAAGTAGATTTCAAATAAATTTATTAAAATAACACTTCCAACTAAATTTTTTTTGGCAATCCTAAAAATTGAATATATTTCCATCTAAATTTACTCAAATATAGATCCTACAACAAAAATACTCAACAAAATAAAAAAAAATCGAAGTTGGTTTCAAATAAATTTATTAAAATTTTACACTTCCATGTAAATTTTTTTTTCACTATCCAAAAAATTGTCGTTATTTTCATCTAAATTTACTCAAATATAGATCCTACAACAAAAATACTCAACAAAATCCAAAATAATCGAAGTTGGTTTCAAATAAATTTATTAAAATTTGACACTTCCAACTAAAATTTTTTTCACAATCCAAAAAATTGTCGTTATTTTCATCTAAATTTACTCAAATATAGATCCTACAACAAAAATACTCTACAAAATCCAAAATAATCGAAGTTGATTTCAAATAAATTTATTAAAATTTGACACTTCCACCTATAATTTATTCACAATCCAAAAAATTGAAGTTATTTTCATCTAAATTTACACAAATATAGATCCTACAACAAAAATACTCAACAAAATCCAAAATAATCGAAGTTGGTTTCAAATAAATTTATTAAAATTTGACACTTCCAACTAATTTTTTTTTCACAATCCAAAAAATTGAAGATAATTTCATCTAAATTTACTCAAATATGCATCCTACAACAAAAATACTCAACAAAATCCAAAAAAATCGAAGTTGGTCTCAAATAAATTTATTAAAATTTGACACTTCCAACTAAAAATTTTTTCACAATCCTAAAAATTGAAGTTATTTTCATCTAAATTTACTCAAATATAGATCCTACAACAAAAATACTCAACAAAATCCAAAATAATCGAAGTTGATTTCAAATAAATTTATTAAAATTTGACACTTCCAACTATAATTTTTTTTCACAATCCAAACAATTTGAGATATTTTCATCTAAATTTACTCAAATATGCATCCTACAACACAAATACTCAACAACATCCACAAAAATCGAAGTTGGTCTCAAATAAATTTATTAAAATTTGACACCTCCAACTAAAATTTTTTTCACAATCTGAAAAATTGATGTTATTTTCATCTAAATTTACTCAAATATAGATCCTACAACAAAAATACTCAACAAAATCCAAAAAAATCGAAGTTGGTTTCAAATAAATTTATTAAAATTTTACACTTCCATGTAAATTTTTTTTTCACTATCCAAAAAATTGTCGTTATTTTCATCTAAATTTACTCAAATATAGATCCTACAACAAAAATACTCAACAAAATCCAAAAAAATCGGAGTTGGTTTCAAATAAATTTATTAAAATTTGACTCTTCCAACTAAAATTTTTATCACAATCCAAAAAATTGAAGTTATTTTCATCTAAATTTACTCAAATATAGATCCTACAACAAAAATACTCTACAAAATCCAAAATAATCGAAGTTGATTTCAAATAAATTTATTAAAATTTGACACTTCCACCTATAATTTATTCACAATCCAAAAAATTGAAGTTATTTTCATCTAAATTTACACAAATATAGATCCTACAACAAAAATACTCAACAAAATCCAAAATAATCGAAGTTGATTTCAAATAAATTTATTAAAATTTGACACTTCCAACTATAATTTTTTTTTCACAATCCAAACAATTTGAGATATTTTCATCTAAATTTACTCAAATATGCATCCTACAACACAAATACTCAACAAAATCCACAAAAATCGAAGTTGGTCTCAAATAAATTTATTAAAATTTGACACCTCCAACTAAAATTTTTTTCACAATCTGAAAAATTGATGTTATTTTCATCTAAATTTACTCAAATATAGATCCTACAACAAAAATACTCTACAAAATCCAAAATAATCGAAGTTGATTTCAAATAAATTTATTAAAATTTGACACTTCCACCTATAATTTATTCACAATCCAAAAAATTGAAGTTATTTTCATCTAAATTTACACAAATATAGATCCTACAACAAAAATACTCAACAAAATCCAAAATAATCGAAGTTGGTTTCAAATAAATTTATTAAAATTTGACACTTCCAACTAAATTTTTTTTCACAATCCAAAAAATTTGAGATATTTTCATCTAAATTTACTCAAATATGCATCCTACAACACAAATACTCAACAAAATCCACAAAAATCGAAGTTGGTCTCAAATAAATTTATTAAAATTTGACACTTCCAACTAAAATTTTTTTCACAATCCAAAAAATTGAAGTTATTTTCATCTAAATTTACACAAATATAGATCCTACAACAAAAATACTCAACAAAATCCAAAATAATCGAAGTTGATTTCAAATAAATTTATTAAAATTTGACACTTCCAACTATAATTTTTTTTCACAATCCAAAAAATTGAAGTTATTTTCATTTAAATTTACTCAAATATACATCCTACAACAAAAATACTCAACAAAATAAAAAAAAATCGATGTTGTTCTCAAATAAAATTATTAAATTTTGACACTTCCAACTAAAAATTTTTTCACAATCCTAAAAATTGAAGTTATTTTCATCTAAATTTACACAAATATAGATCCTACAATCAAAATACTCAACAAAATCCAAAATAATCGAAGTTGGTTTCAAATAAATTTATTAAAATTTGACACTTCCAACTAAATTTTTTTTCACAATCCAAAAAATTGAAGATAATTTCATCTAAATTTACTCAAATATGCATCCTACAACAAAAATACTCAACAAAATCCAAAAAAATCGAAGTTGGTCTCAAATAAATTTATTAAAATTTGACACTTCCAACTAAAAATTTTTTCACAATCCTAAAAATTGAAGTTATTTTCATCTAAATTTACTCAAATATAGATCCTACAACAAAAATACTCAACAAAATCCAAAAAAATCGGAGTTGGTTTCAAATAAATTTATTAAAATTTGACTCTTCCAACTACAATTTTTATCACAATCCAAAAAATTGAAGTTATTTTCATCTAAATTTACTCAAATATACATCCTACAACAAAAATACTCAACAAAATAAAAAAAATCGATGTTGGTCTCAAATAAAATTATTAAACTTTGACACTTCCAACAAATTTTTTTTTCACAATCTTAAAAATTGAAGTTATTTTCATCTAAATTTACACAAATATAGATCCTACAACAAAAATACTCAACAAAATCCAAAATAATCGAAGTTGGTTTCAAATAAATTTATTAAAATTTGACACTTCCAACTAAATTTTTTTTCACAATCCAAAAAATTTGAGATATTTTCATCTAAATTTACTCAAATATGCATCCTACAACACAAATACTCAACAAAATCCACAAAAATCGAAGTTGGTCTCAAATAAATTTATTAAAATTTGACACCTCCAACTAAAATTTTTTTCACAATCTGAAAAATTGATGTTATTTTCATCTAAATTTACTCAAATATAGATCCTACAACAAAAATACTCAACAAAATCCAAAAAAATCGGAGTTGGTTTCAAATAAATTTATTAAAATTTGACTCTTCCAACTAAAATTTTTATCACAATCCAAAGAATTGAAGTTATTTTCATCTAAATTTACTCAAATATACATCCTACAACAAAAATACTCAACAAAATAAAAAAAATCGATGTTGGTCTCAAATAAAATTATTAAACTTTGACACTTCCAACAAATTTTTTTTTCACAATCTTAAAAATTGAAGTTATTTTCATCTAAATTTACACAAATATAGATCCTACAACAAAAATACTCAACAAAATCCAAAATAATCGAAGTTGGTTTCAAATAAATTTATTAAAATTTGACACTTCCAACTAAATTTTTTTTCGCAATCCTAAAAATTGAATTTATTTTCATCTAAATTTACTCAAATATAGATCCTACAACAAAAATACTCAACAAAATCCAAAAAAATCGATGTTGGTCTCAATTAAATTTATTAAACTTTGACACTTCCAACTAAAAATTTTTTCACAATCCTAAAAATTTAAGTTATTTTCATCTAAATTTACTCAAATATAGATCCTACAACAAAAATACTCAACAAATTCCAATATAATCGAAGTTAATTTCAAATAAATTTATTAAAATTTGACACTTCCAACTAATTTGTTTTTCGCAATCTTAAAAATTGAAGTTATTTTCATCTAAATTTACTCAAATATAGATCCTACAACAAAAATACTCAACAAAATCCAAAATAATCGAAGTTGGTTTCAAATAAATTTATTAAAATTTGACACTTCCAACTATAATTTTTTTTCACAATCCAAAAAATTGAAGTTATTTTCATTTAAATTTACTCAAATATACATCCTACAACAAAAATACTCAACAAAATAAAAAAAAATCGATGTTGGTCTCAAATAAAATTATTAAATTTTGACACTTCCAACTAAAAATTTTTTCACAATCCTAAAAATTGAAGTTATTTTCATCTAAATTTACACAAATATAGATCCTACAATCAAAATACTCAACAAAATCCAAAATAATCGAAGTTGGTTTCAAATAAATTTATTAAAATTTGACACTTCCAACTAAAATTTTTTTCACAATCCAAAAAATTGAAGTTATTTTCATCTAAATTTACACAAATATAGATCCTACAACAAAAATACTCAACAAAATCCAAAATAATCGAAGTTGATTTCAAATAAATTTATTGAAATTTGACACTTCCAACTATAATTTTTTTTCACAATCCAAAAAATTGAAGTTATTTTCATTTAAATTTACTCAAATATACATCCTACAACAAAAATACTCAACAAAATAAAAAAAAATCGATGTTGGTCTCAAATAAAATTATTAAATTTTGACACTTCCAACTAAAAATTTTTTCACAATCCTAAAAATTGAAGTTATTTTCATCTAAATTTACACAAATATAGATCCTACAATCAAAATACTCAACAAAATCCAAAATAATCGAAGTTGGTTTCAAATAAATTTATTAAAATTTGACACTTCCAACTAAATTTTTTTTCACAATCCAAAAAATTGAAGATAATTTCATCTAAATTTACTCAAATATGCATCCTACAACAAAAATACTCAACAAAATCCAAAAAAATCGAAGTTGGTCTCAAATAAATTTATTAAAATTTGACACTTCCAACTAAAAATTTTTTCACAATCCTAAAAATTGAAGTTATTTTCATCTAAATTTACTCAAATATAGATCCTACAACAAAAATACTCAACAAAATCCAAAAAAATCGGAGTTGGTTTCAAATAAATTTATTAAAATTTGACTCTTCCAACTACAATTTTTATCACAATCCAAAAAATTGAAGTTATTTTCATCTAAATTTACTCAAATATACATCCTACAACAAAAATACTCAACAAAATAAAAAAAATCGATGTTGGTCTCAAATAAAATTATTAAACTTTGACACTTCCAACAAATTTTTTTTTCACAATCTTAAAAATTGAAGTTATTTTCATCTAAATTTACACAAATATAGATCCTACAACAAAAATACTCAACAAAATCCAAAATAATCGAAGTTGGTTTCAAATAAATTTATTAAAATTTGACACTTCCAACTAAATTTTGTTTCGCAATCCTAAAAATTGAATTTATTTTCATCTAAATTTACTCAAATATAGATCCTACATCAAAAATACTCAACAAAATCCAAAAAAATCGGTGTTGGTTTCAAATAAATTTATTAAAATTTGACTCTTCCAACTAAAATATTTTCACAATCCAAAAAATTGAAGTTATTTTCATCTAAATTTACACAAATATAGATCCCACAACAAAAATACTCAACAAAATCCAAAATAATCGAAGTTGATTTCAAATAAATTTATTAAAATTTGACACTTCCAACTAATTTGTTTTTCGCAATCTTAAAAATTGAAGTTATTTTCATCTAAATTTACTCAAATATAGATCCTACAACAAAAATACTCAACAAAATCCAAAATAATCGAAGTTGGTTTCAAATAAATTTATTAAAATTTGACACTTCCAACTAAATTTTTTTTCACAATCCAAAAAATTGAAGTTATTATCATCTAAATTTACTCAAATATAGATCCTACAACAAAAATACTCTATTAAATCCAAAATAATCGAAGTTGATTTCAAATAAATTTATTAAAATTTGACACTACCAACTATAATTTTTTTCACAATCCAAATAATTGAAGTTATTTTCATCTAAATTTACACAAATATAGATCCTACAACAAAAATATTCAACACAATTCCAAAATAATTGAAGTAGATTTCAAATAAATTTATTAAAATAACACTTCCAACTAAATTTTTTTTGGCAATCCTAAAAATTGAATATATTTCCATCTAAATTTACTCAAATATAGATCCTACAACAAAAATACTCAACAAAATAAAAAAAAATCGAAGTTGGTTTCAAATAAATTTATTAAAATTTTACACTTCCATGTAAATTTTTTTTTCACTATCCAAAAAATTGTCGTTATTTTCATCTAAATTTACTCAAATATAGATCCTACAACAAAAATACTCAACAAAATCCAAAATAATCGAAGTTGGTTTCAAATAAATTTATTAAAATTTGACACTTCCAACTAAAATTTTTTTCACAATCCAAAAAATTGTCGTTATTTTCATCTAAATTTACTCAAATATAGATCCTACAACAAAAATACTCTACAAAATCCAAAATAATCGAAGTTGATTTCAAATAAATTTATTAAAATTTGACACTTCCACCTATAATTTATTCACAATCCAAAAAATTGAAGTTATTTTCATCTAAATTTACACAAATATAGATCCTACAACAAAAATACTCAACAAAATCCAAAATAATCGAAGTTGGTTTCAAATAAATTTATTAAAATTTGACACTTCCAACTAATTTTTTTTTCACAATCCAAAAAATTGAAGATAATTTCATCTAAATTTACTCAAATATGCATCCTACAACAAAAATACTCAACAAAATCCAAAAAAATCGAAGTTGGTCTCAAATAAATTTATTAAAATTTGACACTTCCAACTAAAAATTTTTTCACAATCCTAAAAATTGAAGTTATTTTCATCTAAATTTACTCAAATATAGATCCTACAACAAAAATACTCAACAAAATCCAAAATAATCGAAGTTGATTTCAAATAAATTTATTAAAATTTGACACTTCCAACTATAATTTTTTTTCACAATCCAAACAATTTGAGATATTTTCATCTAAATTTACTCAAATATAGATCCTACAACAAAAATACTCAACAAAATCCAAAAAAATCGAAGTTGGTTTCAAATAAATTTATTAAAATTTTACACTTCCATGTAAATTTTTTTTTCACTATCCAAAAAATTGTCGTTATTTTCATCTAAATTTACTCAAATATAGATCCTACAACAAAAATACTCAACAAAATCCAAAAAAATCGGAGTTGGTTTCAAATAAATTTATTAAAATTTGACTCTTCCAACTAAAATTTTTATCACAATCCAAAAAATTGAAGTTATTTTCATCTAAATTTACTCAAATATAGATCCTACAACAAAAATACTCTACAAAATCCAAAATAATCGAAGTTGATTTCAAATAAATTTATTAAAATTTGACACTTCCACCTATAATTTATTCACAATCCAAAAAATTGAAGTTATTTTCATCTAAATTTACACAAATATAGATCCTACAACAAAAATACTCAACAAAATCCAAAATAATCGAAGTTGATTTCAAATAAATTTATTAAAATTTGACACTTCCAACTATAATTTTTTTTTCACAATCCAAACAATTTGAGATATTTTCATCTAAATTTACTCAAATATGCATCCTACAACACAAATACTCAACAAAATCCACAAAAATCGAAGTTGGTCTCAAATAAATTTATTAAAATTTGACACCTCCAACTAAAATTTTTTTCACAATCTGAAAAATTGATGTTATTTTCATCTAAATTTACTCAAATATAGATCCTACAACAAAAATACTCTACAAAATCCAAAATAATCGAAGTTGATTTCAAATAAATTTATTAAAATTTGACACTTCCACCTATAATTTATTCACAATCCAAAAAATTGAAGTTATTTTCATCTAAATTTACACAAATATAGATCCTACAACAAAAATACTCAACAAAATCCAAAATAATCGAAGTTGGTTTCAAATAAATTTATTAAAATTTGACACTTCCAACTAAATTTTTTTTCACAATCCAAAAAATTTGAGATATTTTCATCTAAATTTACTCAAATATGCATCCTACAACACAAATACTCAACAAAATCCACAAAAATCGAAGTTGGTCTCAAATAAATTTATTAAAATTTGACACCTCCAACTAAAATTTTTTTCACAATCTGAAAAATTGATGTTATTTTCATCTAAATTTACTCAAATATAGATCCTACAACAAAAATACTCAACAAAATCCAAAAAAATCGGAGTTGGTTTCAAATAAATTTATTAAAATTTGACTCTTCCAACTAAAATTTTTATCACAATCCAAAGAATTGAAGTTATTTTCATCTAAATTTACTCAAATATACATCCTACAACAAAAATACTCAACAAAATAAAAAAAATCGATGTTGGTCTCAAATAAAATTATTAAACTTTGACACTTCCAACAAATTTTTTTTTCACAATCTTAAAAATTGAAGTTATTTTCATCTAAATTTACACAAATATAGATCCTACAACAAAAATACTCAACAAAATCCAAAATAATCGAAGTTGGTTTCAAATAAATTTATTAAAATTTGACACTTCCAACTAAATTTTTTTTCGCAATCCTAAAAATTGAATTTATTTTCATCTAAATTTACTCAAATATAGATCCTACAACAAAAATACTCAACAAAATCCAAAAAAATCGGTGTTGGTTTCAAATAAATTTATTAAAATTTGACTCTTCCAACTAAAATTTTTTTCACAATCCAAAAAATTGAAGTTATTTTCATCTAAATTTACACAAATATAGATCCCACAACAAAAATACTCAACAAAATCCAAAATAATCGAAGTTGATTTCAAATAAATTTATTAAAATTTGATACTTCCAACTATATTTTTTTTTCACAATCCAAAAAATTGAAGTTATTTTCATCTAAATTTACTCAAATATACATCCTACAACAAAAATACTCAACAAAATCCAAAAAAATCGATGTTGGTCTCAATTAAATTTATTAAACTTTGACACTTCCAACTAAAAATTTTTTCACAATCCTAAAAATTTAAGTTATTTTCATCTAAATTTACTCAAATATAGATCCTACAACAAAAATACTCAACAAATTCCAATATAATCGAAGTTAATTTCAAATAAATTTATTAAAATTTGACACTTCCAACTAATTTGTTTTTCGCAATCTTAAAAATTGAAGTTATTTTCATCTAAATTTACTCAAATATAGATCCTACAACAAAAATACTCAACAAAATCCAAAATAATCGAAGTTGGTTTCAAATAAATTTATTAAAATTTGACACTTCCAACTAAAATTTTTTTCACAATCCAAAAAATTGAAGTTATTTTCATCTAAATTTACACAAATATAGATCCTACAACAAAAATACTCAACAAAATCCAAAATAATCGAAGTTGATTTCAAATAAATTTATTAAAATTTGACACTTCCAACTATAATTTTTTTTCACAATCCAAAAAATTGAAGTTATTTTCATTTAAATTTACTCAAATATACATCCTACAACAAAAATACTCAACAAAATAAAAAAAAATCGATGTTGGTCTCAAATAAAATTATTAAATTTTGACACTTCCAACTAAAAATTTTTTCACAATCCTAAAAATTGAAGTTATTTTCATCTAAATTTACACAAATATAGATCATACAATCAAAATACTCAACAAAATCCAAAATAATCGAAGTTGGTTTCAAATAAATTTATTAAAATTTGACACTTCCAACTAAAATTTTTTTCACAATCCAAAAAATTGAAGTTATTTTCATCTAAATTTACACAAATATAGATCCTACAACAAAAATACTCAACAAAATCCAAAATAATCGAAGTTGATTTCAAATAAATTTATTAAAATTTGACACTTCCAACTATAATTTTTTTTCACAATCCAAAAAATTGAAGTTATTTTCATTTAAATTTACTCAAATATACATCCTACAACAAAAATACTCAACAAAATAAAAAAAAATCGATGTTGGTCTCAAATAAAATTATTAAATTTTGACACTTCCAACTAAAAATTTTTTCACAATCCTAAAAATTGAAGTTATTTTCATCTAAATTTACACAAATATAGATCCTACAATCAAAATACTCAACAAAATCCAAAATAATCGAAGTTGGTTTCAAATAAATTTATTAAAATTTGACACTTCCAACTAAATTTTTTTTCACAATCCAAAAAATTGAAGATAATTTCATCTAAATTTACTCAAATATGCATCCTACAACAAAAATACTCAACAAAATCCAAAAAAATCGAAGTTGGTCTCAAATAAATTTATTAAAATTTGACACTTCCAACTAAAAATTTTTTCACAATCCTAAAAATTGAAGTTATTTTCATCTAAATTTACTCAAATATAGATCCTACAACAAAAATACTCAACAAAATCCAAAAAAATCGGAGTTGGTTTCAAATAAATTTATTAAAATTTGACTCTTCCAACTACAATTTTTATCACAATCCAAAAAATTGAAGTTATTTTCATCTAAATTTACTCAAATATACATCCTACAACAAAAATACTCAACAAAATAAAAAAAATCGATGTTGGTCTCAAATAAAATTATTAAACTTTGACACTTCCAACAAATTTTTTTTTCACAATCTTAAAAATTGAAGTTATTTTCATCTAAATTTACACAAATATAGATCCTACAACAAAAATACTCAACAAAATCCAAAATAATCGAAGTTGGTTTCAAATAAATTTATTAAAATTTGACACTTCCAACTAAATTTTGTTTCGCAATCCTAAAAATTGAATTTATTTTCATCTAAATTTACTCAAATATAGATCCTACATCAAAAATACTCAACAAAATCCAAAAAAATCGGTGTTGGTTTCAAATAAATTTATTAAAATTTGACTCTTCCAACTAAAATATTTTCACAATCCAAAAAATTGAAGTTATTTTCATCTAAATTTACACAAATATAGATCCCACAACAAAAATACTCAACAAAATCCAAAATAATCGAAGTTGATTTCAAATAAATTTATTAAAATTTGACACTTCCAACTATATTTTTTTTTCACAATCCAAAAAATTGAAGTTATTTTCATCTAAATTTACTCAAATATAGATCCTACAACAAAAATACTCAACAAAATCCAAAAAAATCGGAGTTGGTTTCAAATAAATTTATTAAAATTTGACTCTTCCAACTAAAATTTTTATCACAATCCAAAGAATTGAAGTTATTTTCATCTAAATTTACTCAAATATACATCCTACAACAAAAATACTCAACAAAATAAAAAAAATCGATGTTGGTCTCAAATAAAATTATTAAACTTTGACACTTCCAACAAATTTTTTTTTCACAATCTTAAAAATTGAAGTTATTTTCATCTAAATTTACACAAATATAGATCCTACAACAAAAATACTCAACAAAATCCAAAATAATCGAAGTTGGTTTCAAATAAATTTATTAAAATTTGACACTTCCAACTAAATTTTTTTTCGCAATCCTAAAAATTGAATTTATTTTCATCTAAATTTACTCAAATATAGATCCTACAACAAAAATACTCAACAAAATCCAAAAAAATCGGTGTTGGTTTCAAATAAATTTATTAAAATTTGACTCTTCCAACTAAAATTTTTTTCACAATCCAAAAAATTGAAGTTATTTTCATCTAAATTTACACAAATATAGATCCCACAACAAAAATACTCAACAAAATCCAAAATAATCGAAGTTGATTTCAAATAAATTTATTAAAATTTGATACTTCCAACTATATTTTTTTTTCACAATCCAAAAAATTGAAGTTATTTTCATCTAAATTTACTCAAATATACATCCTACAACAAAAATACTCAACAAAATCCAAAAAAATCGATGTTGGTCTCAATTAAATTTATTAAACTTTGACACTTCCAACTAAAAATTTTTTCACAATCCTAAAAATTTAAGTTATTTTCATCTAAATTTACTCAAATATAGATCCTACAACAAAAATACTCAACAAATTCCAATATAATCGAAGTTAATTTCAAATAAATTTATTAAAATTTGACACTTCCAACTAATTTGTTTTTCGCAATCTTAAAAATTGAAGTTATTTTCATCTAAATTTACTCAAATATAGATCCTACAACAAAAATACTCAACAAAATCCAAAATAATCGAAGTTGGTTTCAAATAAATTTATTAAAATTTGACACTTCCAACTAAAATTTTTTTCACAATCCAAAAAATTGAAGTTATTTTCATCTAAATTTACACAAATATAGATCCTACAACAAAAATACTCAACAAAATCCAAAATAATCGAAGTTGATTTCAAATAAATTTATTAAAATTTGACACTTCCAACTATAATTTTTTTTCACAATCCAAAAAATTGAAGTTATTTTCATTTAAATTTACTCAAATATACATCCTACAACAAAAATACTCAACAAAATAAAAAAAAATCGATGTTGGTCTCAAATAAAATTATTAAATTTTGACACTTCCAACTAAAAATTTTTTCACAATCCTAAAAATTGAAGTTATTTTCATCTAAATTTACACAAATATAGATCCTACAATCAAAACACTCAACAAAATCCAAAATAATCGAAGTTGGTTTCAAATAAATTTATTAAAATTTGACACTTCCAACTAAAATTTTTTTCACAATCCAAAAAATTGAAGTTATTTTCATCTAAATTTACACAAATATAGATCCTACAACAAAAATACTCAACAAAATCCAAAATAATCGAAGTTGATTTCAAATAAATTTATTAAAATTTGACACTTCCAACTATAATTTTTTTTCACAATCCAAAAAATTGAAGTTATTTTCATTTAAATTTACTCAAATATACATCCTACAACAAAAATACTCAACAAAATAAAAAAAAATCGATGTTGGTCTCAAATAAAATTATTAAATTTTGACACTTCCAACTAAAAATTTTTTCACAATCCTAAAAATTGAAGTTATTTTCATCTAAATTTACACAAATATAGATCCTACAATCAAAATACTCAACAAAATCCAAAATAATCGAAGTTGGTTTCAAATAAATTTATTAAAATTTGACACTTCCAACTAAATTTTTTTTCACAATCCAAAAAATTGAAGATAATTTCATCTAAATTTACTCAAATATGCATCCTACAACAAAAATACTCAACAAAATCCAAAAAAATCGAAGTTGGTCTCAAATAAATTTATTAAAATTTGACACTTCCAACTAAAAATTTTTTCACAATCCTAAAAATTGAAGTTATTTTCATCTAAATTTACTCAAATATAGATCCTACAACAAAAATACTCAACAAAATCCAAAAAAATCGGAGTTGGTTTCAAATAAATTTATTAAAATTTGACTCTTCCAACTACAATTTTTATCACAATCCAAAAAATTGAAGTTATTTTCATCTAAATTTACTCAAATATACATCCTACAACAAAAATACTCAACAAAATAAAAAAAATCGATGTTGGTCTCAAATAAAATTATTAAACTTTGACACTTCCAACAAATTTTTTTTTCACAATCTTAAAAATTGAAGTTATTTTCATCTAAATTTACACAAATATAGATCCTACAACAAAAATACTCAACAAAATCCTAAATAATCGAAGTTGGTTTCAAATAAATTTATTAAAATTTGACACTTCCAACTAAATTTTGTTTCGCAATCCTAAAAATTGAATTTATTTTCATCTAAATTTACTCAAATATAGATCCTACATCAAAAATACTCAACAAAATCCAAAAAAATCGGTGTTGGTTTCAAATAAATTTATTAAAATTTGACTCTTCCAACTAAAATATTTTCACAATCCAAAAAATTGAAGTTATTTTCATCTAAATTTACACAAATATAGATCCCACAACAAAAATACTCAACAAAATCCAAAATAATCGAAGTTGATTTCAAATAAATTTATTAAAATTTGACACTTCCAACTATATTTTTTTTTCACAATCCAAAAAATTGAAGTTATTTTCATCTAAATTTACTCAAATATACATCCTACAACAAAAATACTCAACAAAATCCAAAAAAATCGATGTTGGTCTCAATTAAATTTATTAAACTTTGACACTTCCAACTAAAAATTTTTTCACAATCCTAAAAATTTAAGTTATTTTCATCTAAATTTACTCAAATATAGATCCTACAACAAAAATACTCAACAAATTCCAATATAATCGAAGTTGATTTCAAATAAATTTATTAAAATTTGACACTTCCAACTAATTTGTTTTTCGCAATCTTAAAAATTGAAGTTATTTTCATCTAAATTTACTCAAATATAGATCCTACAACAAAAATACTCAACAAAATCCAAAATAATCGAAGTTGGTTTCAAATAAATTTATTAAAATTTGACACTTCCAACTAAATTTTTTTTCACAATCCAAAAAATTGAAGTTATTATCATCTAAATTTACTCAAATATAGATCCTACAACAAAAATACTCTATTAAATCCAAAATAATCGAAGTTGATTTCAAATAAATTTATTAAAATTTGACACTTCCAACTATAATTTTTTTCACAATCCAAATAATTGAAGTTATTTTCATCTAAATTTACACAAATATAGATCCTACAACAAAAATATTCAACACAATTCCAAAATAATTGAAGTAGATTTCAAATAAATTTATTAAAATAACACTTCCAACTAAATTTTTTTTGGCAATCCTAAAAATTGAATATATTTCCATCTAAATTTACTCAAATATAGATCCTACAACAAAAATACTCAACAAAATAAAAAAAAATCGAAGTTGGTTTCAAATAAATTTATTAAAATTTTACACTTCCATGTAAATTTTTTTTTCACTATCCAAAAAATTGTCGTTATTTTCATCTAAATTTACTCAAATATAGATCCTACAACAAAAATACTCAACAAAATCCAAAATAATCGAATTTGGTTTCAAATAAATTTATTAAAATTTGACACTTCCAACTAAAATTTTTTTCACAATCCAAAAAATTGTCGTTATTTTCATCTAAATTTACTCAAATATAGATCCTACAACAAAAATACTCTACAAAATCCAAAATAATCGAAGTTGATTTCAAATAAATTTATTAAAATTTGACACTTCCACCTATAATTTATTCACAATCCAAAAAATTGAAGTTATTTTCATCTAAATTTACACAAATATAGATCCTACAACAAAAATACTCAACAAAATCCAAAATAATCGAAGTTGGTTTCAAATAAATTTATTAAAATTTGACACTTCCAACTAATTTTTTTTTCACAATCCAAAAAATTGAAGATAATTTCATCTAAATTTACTCAAATATGCATCCTACAACAAAAATACTCAACAAAATCCAAAAAAATCGAAGTTGGTCTCAAATAAATTTATTAAAATTTGACACTTCCAACTAAAAATTTTTTCACAATCCTAAAAATTGAAGTTATTTTCATCTAAATTTACTCAAATATAGATCCTACAACAAAAATACTCAACAAAATCCAAAATAATCGAAGTTGATTTCAAATAAATTTATTAAAATTTGACACTTCCAACTATAATTTTTTTTCACAATCCAAACAATTTGAGATATTTTCATCTAAATTTACTCAAATATGCATCCTACAACACAAATACTCAACAACATCCACAAAAATCAAAGTTGGTCTCAAATAAATTTATTAAAATTTGACACCTCCAACTAAAATTTTTTTCACAATCTGAAAAATTGATGTTATTTTCATCTAAATTTACTCAAATATAGATCCTACAACAAAAATACTCAACAAAATCCAAAAAAATCGAAGTTGGTTTCAAATAAATTTATTAAAATTTTACACTTCCATGTAAATTTTTTTTCACTATCCAAAAAATTGTCGTTATTTTCATCTAAATTTACTCAAATATAGATCCTACAACAAAAATACTCAACAAAATCCAAAAAAATCGGAGTTGGTTTCAAATAAATTTATTAAAATTTGACTCTTCCAACTAAAATTTTTATCACAATCCAAAAAATTGAAGTTATTTTCATCTAAATTTACTCAAATATAGATCCTACAACAAAAATACTCTACAAAATCCAAAATAATCGAAGTTGATTTCAAATAAATTTATTGAAATTTGACACTTCCACCTATAATTTATTCACAATCCAAAAAATTGAAGTTATTTTCATCTAAATTTACACAAATATAGATCCTACAACAAAAATACTCAACAAAATCCAAAATAATCGATGTTGGTCTCAAATAAAATTATTAAACTTTGACACTTCCAACAAATTTTTTTTTCACAATCTTAAAAATTGAAGTTATTTTCATCTAAATTTACACAAATATAGATCCTACAACAAAAATACTCAACAAAATCCAAAATAATCGAAGTTGGTTTCAAATAAATTTATTAAAATTTGACACTTCCAACTAAATTTTTTTTCGCAATCCTAAAAATTGAATTTATTTTCATCTAAATTTACTCAAATATAGATCCTACAACAAAAATACTCAACAAAATCCAAAAAAATCGGTGTTGGTTTCAAATAAATTTATTAAAATTTGACTCTTCCAACTAAAAATTTTTTCACAATCCAAAAAATTGAAGTTATTTTCATCTAAATTTACACAAATATAGATCCCACAACAAAAATACTCAACAAAATCCAAAATAATCGAAGTTGATTTCAAATAAATTTATTAAAATTTGACACTTCCAACTATATTTTTTTTTCACAATCCAAAAAATTGAAGTTATTTTCATCTAAATTTACTCAAATATACATCCTACAACAAAAATACTCAACAAAATCAAAAAAAATCGATGTTGGTCTCAATTAAATTTATTAAACTTTGACACTTCCAACTAAAAATTTTTTCACAATCCTAAAAATTTAAGTTATTTTCATCTAAATTTACTCAAATATAGATCCTACAACAAAAATACTCAACAAATTTCAATATAATCGAAGTTGATTTCAAATAAATTTATTAAAATTTGACACTTCCAACTAATTTGTTTTTCGCAATCTTAAAAATTGAAGTTATTTTCATCTAAATTTACTCAAATATAGATCCTACAACAAAAATACTCAACAAAATCCAAAATAATCGAAGTTGGTTTCAAATAAATTTATTAAAATTTGACACTTCCAACTAAAATTTTTTTCACAATCCAAAAAATTGAAGTTATTTTCATCTAAATTTACACAAATATAGATCCCACAACAAAAATACTCAACAAAATCCAAAATAATCGAAGTTGATTTCAAATAAATTTATTAAAATTTGACACTTCCAACTATATTTTTTTTTCACAATCCAAAAAATTGAAGTTATTTTCATCTAAATTTACTCAAATATACATCCTACAACAAAAATACTCAACAAAATCAAAAATAATCGAAGTTGATTTCAAATAAATTTATTAAAATTTGACACTTCCAACTATAATTTTTTTTCACAATCCAAAAAATTGAAGTTATTTTCATTTAAATTTACTCAAATATACATCCTACAACAAAAATACTCAACAAAATAAAAAAAAATCGATGTTGGTCTCAAATAAAATTATTAAATTTTGACACTTCCAACTAAAAATTTTTTCACAATCCTAAAAATTGAAGTTATTTTCATCTAAATTTACACAAATATAGATCCTACAACAAAAATACTCAACAAAATCCAAAATAATCGAAGTTGGTTTCAAATAAATTTATTAAAATTTGACACTTCCAACTAAAATTTTTTTCACAATCCAAAAAATTGAAGTTATTTTCATCTAAATTTACACAAATATAGATCCCACAACAAAAATACTCAACAAAATCCAAAATAATCGAAGTTGATTTCAAATAAATTTATTAAAATTTGACACTTCCAACTATATTTTTTTTTCACAATCCAAAAAATTGAAGTTATTTTCATCTAAATTTACTCAAATATACATCCTACAACAAAAATACTCAACAAAATCAAAAAAAATCGATGTTGGTCTCAATTAAATTTATTAAACTTTGACACTTCCAACTAAAAATTTTTTCACAATCCTAAAAATTTAAGTTATTTTCATCTAAATTTACTCAAATATAGATCCTACAACAAAAATACTCAACAAATTTCAATATAATCGAAGTTGATTTCAAATAAATTTATTAAAATTTGACACTTCCAACTAATTTGTTTTTCGCAATCTTAAAAATTGAAGTTATTTTCATCTAAATTTACTCAAATATAGATCCTACAACAAAAATACTCAACAAAATCCAAAATAATCGAAGTTGGTTTCAAATAAATTTATTAAAATTTGACACTTCCAACTAAAATTTTTTTCACAATCCAAAAAATTGAAGTTATTTTCATCTAAATTTACACAAATATAGATCCTACAACAAAAATACTCAACAAAATCCAAAATAATCGAAGTTGATTTCAAATAAATTTATTAAAATTTGACACTTCCAACTATAATTTTTTTTCACAATCCAAAAAATTGAAGTTATTTTCATTTAAATTTACTCAAATATACATCCTACAACAAAAATACTCAACAAAATAAAAAAAAATCGATGTTGGTCTCAAATAAAATTATTAAATTTTGACACTTCCAACTAAAAATTTTTTCACAATCCTAAAAATTGAAGTTATTTTCATCTAAATTTACACAAATATAGATCCTACAACAAAAATACTCAACAAAATCCAAAATAATCGAAGTTGGTTTCAAATAAATTTATTAAAATTTGACACTTCCAACTAAATTTTTTTTCACAATCCAAAAAATTGAAGATAATTTCATCTAAATTTTCTCAAATATGCATCCTACAACAAAAATACTCAACAAAATCCACAAAAATCGAAGTAGGTCTCAAATAAATTTATTAAAATTTTACACTTCCATGTAAATTTTTTTTCACAATCCAAAAAATTGTCGTTATTTTCATCTAAATTTACTCAAATATACATCCTACAACAAAAATACTCGACAAAATCCAAAAATATCGAAGTTGATTTCAAATAAATTTATTAAAATTTGACACTTCCAACTAAATTTTTTTTCACAATCCAAAAAATTGAAGTTATTATCATCTAAATTTACTCAAATATAGATCCTACAACAAAAATACTCAACAAAATCCACAAAAATCGAAGTTGGTCTCCAATAAATTTATTAAAATTTGACACCTCCAACTAAAATTTTTTTCACAATCTGAAAAATTGATGTTATTTTCATCTAAATTTACTCAAATATAGATCCTACAACAAAAATACTCAACAAAATCCAAAAAAATCGAAGTTGGTTTCAAATAAATTTATTAAAATTTTACACTTCCATGTAAATTTTTTTTTCACTATCCAAAAAATTGTCGTTATTTTCATCTAAATTTACTCAAATATAGATCCTACAATAAAAATACTCAACAAAATCCAAAAAAATCGGTGTTGGTTTCAAATAAATTTATTAAAATTTGACTCTTCCAACTAAAATTTTTTTCACAATCCAAAAAATTGAAGTTATTTTCATCTAAATTTACACAAATATAGATCCCACAACAAAAATACTCAACAAAATCCAAAATAATCGAAGTTGATTTCAAATAAATTTATTAAAATTTGACACTTCCAACTAATTTGTTTTTCGCAATCTTAAAAATTGAAGTTATTTTCATCTAAATTTACTCAAATATAGATCCTACAACAAAAATACTCAACAAAATCCAAAATAATCGAAGTTGGTTTCAAATAAATTTATTAAAATTTGACACTTCCAACTAAATTTTTTTTCACAATCCAAAAAATTGAAGTTATTTTCATCTAAATTTACACAAATATAGATCCTACAACAAAAATATTCAACACAATTCCAAAATAATTGAAGTAGATTTCAAATAAATTTATTAAACTTTGACACTTCCAACAAATTTTTTTTTCACAATCTTAAAAATTGAAGTTATTTTCATCTAAATTTACACAAATATAGATCCTACAACAAAAATACTCAACAAAATCCAAAATAATCGAAGTTGGTTTCAAATAAATTTATTAAAATTTGACACTTCCAACTAAATTTTTTTTCGCAATCCTAAAAATTGAATTTATTTTCATCTAAATTTACTCAAATATAGATCCTACAACAAAAATACTCAACAAAATCCAAAAAAATCGGTGTTGGTTTCAAATAAATTTATTAAAATTTGACTCTTCCAACTAAAAATTTTTTCACAATCCAAAAAATTGAAGTTATTTTCATCTAAATTTACACAAATATAGATCCCACAACAAAAATACTCAACAAAATCCAAAATAATCGAAGTTGATTTCAAATAAATTTATTAAAATTTGACACTTCCAACTATATTTTTTTTTCACAATCCAAAAAATTGAAGTTATTTTCATCTAAATATACTCAAATATACATCCTACAACAAAAATACTCAACAAAATCCAAAAAAATCGATGTTGGTCTCAATTAAATTTATTAAACTTTGACACTTCCAACTAAAAATTTTTTCACAATCCTAAAAATTTAAGTTATTTTCATCTAAATTTACTCAAATATAGATCCTACAACAAAAATACTCAACAAATTCCAATATAATCGAAGTTGATTTCAAATAAATTTATTAAAATTTGTCACTTCCAACTAATTTGTTTTTCGCAATCTTAAAAATTGAAGTTATTTTCATCTAAATTTACTCAAATATAGATCCTACAACAAAAATACTCAACAAAATCCAAAATAATCGAAGTTGGTTTCAAATAAATTTATTAAAATTTGACACTTCCAACTAAATTTTTTTTCACAATCCAAAAAATTGAAGTTATTATCATCTAAATTTACTCAAATATAGATCCTACAACAAAAATACTCTATTAAATCCAAAATAATCGAAGTTGATTTCAAATAAATTTATTAAAATTTGACACTTCCAACTATAATTTTTTTCACAATCCAAATAATTGAAGTTATTTTCATCTAAATTTACACAAATATAGATCCTACAACAAAAATATTCAACACAATTCCAAAATAATTGAAGTAGATTTCAAATAAATTTATTAAAATAACACTTCCAACTAAATTTTTTTTTCACTATCCAAAAAATTGTCGTTATTTTCATCTAAATTTACTCAAATATAGATCCTACAACAAAAATACTCAACAAAATCCAAAATAATCGAAGTTGGTTTCAAATAAATTTATTAAAATTTGACACTTCCAACTAAAATTTTTTTCACAATCCAAAAAATTGTCGTTATTTTCATCTAAATTTACTCAAATATAGATCCTACAACAAAAATACTCTACAAAATCCAAAATAATCGAAGTTGATTTCAAATAAATTTATTAAAATTTGACACTTCCACCTATAATTTATTCACAATCCAAAAAATTGAAGTTATTTTCATCTAAATTTACACAAATATAGATCCTACAACAAAAATACTCAACAAAATCCAAAATAATCGAAGTTGGTTTCAAATAAATTTATTAAAATTTGACACTTCCAACTAAATTTTTTTTCACAATCCAAAAAATTGAAGATAATTTCATCTAAATTTACTCAAATATGCATCCTACAACAAAAATACTCAACAAAATCCAAAAACATCGAAGTTGGTCTCAAATAAATTTATTAAAATTTGACACTTCCAACTAAAAATTTTTTCACAATCCTAAAAATTGAAGTTATTTTCATCTAAATTTACTCAAATATAGATCCTACAACAAAAATACTCAACAAAATCCAAAATAATCGAAGTTGATTTCAAATAAATTTATTAAAATTTGACACTTCCAACTATAATTTTTTTTCACAATCCAAACAATTTGAGATATTTTCATCTAAATTTACTCAAATATGCATCCTACAACACAAATACTCAACAACATCCACAAAAATCAAAGTTGGTCTCAAATAAATTTATTAAAATTTGACACCTCCAACTAAAATTTTTTTCACAATCTGAAAAATTGATGTTATTTTCATCTAAATTTACTCAAATATAGATCCTACAACAAAAATACTCAACAAAATCCAAAAAAATCGAAGTTGGTTTCAAATAAATTTATTAAAATTTTACACTTCCATGTAAATTTTTTTTTCACTATCCAAAAAATTGTCGTTATTTTCATCTAAATTTACTCAAATATAGATCCTACAACAAAAATACTCAACAAAATCCAAAAAAATCGGAGTTGGTTTCAAATAAATTTATTAAAATTTGACTCTTCCAACTAAAATTTTTATCACAATCCAAAAAATTGAAGTTATTTTCATCTAAATTTACTCAAATATAGATCCTACAACAAAAATACTCTACAAAATCCAAAATAATCGAAGTTGATTTCAAATAAATTTATTGAAATTTGACACTTCCACCTATAATTTATTCACAATCCAAAAAATTGAAGTTATTTTCATCTAAATTTACACAAATATAGATCCTACAACAAAAATACTCAACAAAATCCTAAATAATCGATGTTGGTCTCAAATAAAATTATTAAACTTTGACACTTCCAACAAATTTTTTTTTCACAATCTTAAAAATTGAAGTTATTTTCATCTAAATTTACACAAATATAGATCCTACAACAAAAATACTCAACAAAATCCAAAATAATCGAAGTTGGTTTCAAATAAATTTATTAAAATTTGACACTTCCAACTAAATTTTTTTTCGCAATCCTAAAAATTGAATTTATTTTCATCTAAATTTACTCAAATATAGATCCTACAACAAAAATACTCAACAAAATCCAAAAAAATCGGTGTTGGTTTCAAATAAATTTATTAAAATTTGACTCTTCCAACTAAAAATTTTTTCACAATCCAAAAAATTGAAGTTATTTTCATCTAAATTTACACAAATATAGATCCCACAACAAAAATACTCAACAAAATCCAAAATAATCGAAGTTGATTTCAAATAAATTTATTAAAATTTGACACTTCCAACTATATTTTTTTTTCACAATCCAAAAAATTGAAGTTATTTTCATCTAAATTTACTCAAATATACATCCTACAACAAAAATACTCAACAAAATCAAAAAAAATCGATGTTGGTCTCAATTAAATTTATTAAACTTTGACACTTCCAACTAAAAATTTTTTCACAATCCTAAAAATTTAAGTTATTTTCATCTAAATTTACTCAAATATAGATCCTACAACAAAAATACTCAACAAATTTCAATATAATCGAAGTTGATTTCAAATAAATTTATTAAAATTTGACACTTCCAACTAATTTGTTTTTCGCAATCTTAAAAATTGAAGTTATTTTCATCTAAATTTACTCAAATATAGATCCTACAACAAAAATACTCAACAAAATCCAAAATAATCGAAGTTGGTTTCAAATAAATTTATTAAAATTTGACACTTCCAACTAAAATTTTTTTCACAATCCAAAAAATTGAAGTTATTTTCATCTAAATTTACACAAATATAGATCCCACAACAAAAATACTCAACAAAATCCAAAATAATCGAAGTTGATTTCAAATAAATTTATTAAAATTTGACACTTCCAACTATATTTTTTTTTCACAATCCAAAAAATTGAAGTTATTTTCATCTAAATTTACTCAAATATACATCCTACAACAAAAATACTCAACAAAATCAAAAATAATCGAAGTTGATTTCAAATAAATTTATTAAAATTTGACACTTCCAACTATAATTTTTTTTCACAATCCAAAAAATTGAAGTTATTTTCATTTAAATTTACTCAAATATACATCCTACAACAAAAATACTCAACAAAATAAAAAAAAATCGATGTTGGTCTCAAATAAAATTATTAAATTTTGACACTTCCAACTAAAAATTTTTTCACAATCCTAAAAATTGAAGTTATTTTCATCTAAATTTACACAAATATAGATCCTACAACAAAAATACTCAACAAAATCCAAAATAATCGAAGTTGGTTTCAAATAAATTTATTAAAATTTGACACTTCCAACTAAATTTTTTTTCACAATCCAAAAAATTGAAGATAATTTCATCTAAATTTTCTCAAATATGCATCCTACAACAAAAATACTCAACAAAATCCACAAAAATCGAAGTAGGTCTCAAATAAATTTATTAAAATTTTACACTTCCATGTAAATTTTTTTTCACAATCCAAAAAATTGTCGTTATTTTCATCTAAATTTACTCAAATATACATCCTACAACAAAAATACTCGACAAAATCCAAAAATATCGAAGTTGATTTCAAATAAATTTATTAAAATTTGACACTTCCAACTAAATTTTTTTTCACAATCCAAAAAATTGAAGTTATTATCATCTAAATTTACTCAAATATAGATCCTACAACAAAAATACTCAACAAAATCCACAAAAATCGAAGTTGGTCTCAAATAAATTTATTAAAATTTGACACCTCCAACTAAAATTTTTTTCACAATCTGAAAAATTGATGTTATTTTCATCTAAATTTACTCAAATATAGATCCTACAACAAAAATACTCAACAAAATCCAAAAAAATCGAAGTTGGTTTCAAATAAATTTATTAAAATTTTACACTTCCATGTAAATTTTTTTTTCACTATCCAAAAAATTGTCGTTATTTTCATCTAAATTTACTCAAATATAGATCCTACAATAAAAATACTCAACAAAATCCAAAAAAATCGGTGTTGGTTTCAAATAAATTTATTAAAATTTGACTCTTCCAACTAAAATTTTTTTCACAATCCAAAAAATTGAAGTTATTTTCATCTAAATTTACACAAATATAGATCCCACAACAAAAATACTCAACAAAATCCAAAATAATCGAAGTTGATTTCAAATAAATTTATTAAAATTTGACACTTCCAACTAATTTGTTTTTCGCAATCTTAAAAATTGAAGTTATTTTCATCTAAATTTACTCAAATATAGATCCTACAACAAAAATACTCAACAAAATCCAAAATAATCGAAGTTGGTTTCAAATAAATTTATTAAAATTTGACACTTCCAACTAAATTTTTTTTCACAATCCAAAAAATTGAAGTTATTATCATCTAAATTTACTCAAATATAGATCCTACAACAAAAATACTCTATTAAATCCAAAATAATCGAAGTTGATTTCAAATAAATTTATTAAAATTTGACACTTCCAACTATAATTTTTTTCACAATCCAAATAATTGAAGTTATTTTCATCTAAATTTACACAAATATAGATCCTACAACAAAAATATTCAACACAATTCCAAAATAATTGAAGTAGATTTCAAATAAATTTATTAAAATAACACTTCCAACTAAATTTTTTTTGGCAATCCTAAAAATTGAATATATTTCCATCTAAATTTACTCAAATATAGATCCTACAACAAAAATACTCAACAAAATGAAAAAAAATCGAAGTTGGTTTCAAATAAATTTATTAAAATTTTACACTTCCATGTAAATTTTTTTTTCACTATCCAAAAAATTGTCGTTATTTTCATCTAAATTTACTCAAATATAGATCCTACAACAAAAATACTCAACAAAATCCAAAATAATCGAAGTTGGTTTCAAATAAATTTATTAAAATTTGACACTTCCAACTAAAAGTTTTTTCACAATCCAAAAAATTGTCGTTATTTTCATCTAAATTTACTCAAATATAGATCCTACAACAAAAATACTCTACAAAATCCAAAATAATCGAAGTTGATTTCAAATAAATTTATTAAAATTTGACACTTCCACCTATAATTTATTCACAATCCAAAAAATTGAAGTTATTTTCATCTAAATTTACACAAATATAGATCCTACAACAAAAATACTCAACAAAATCCAAAATAATCGAAGTTGGTTTCAAATAAATTTATTAAAATTTGACACTTCCAACTAATTTTTTTTTCACAATCCAAAAAATTGAAGATAATTTCATCTAAATTTACTCAAATATGCATCCTACAACAAAAATACTCAACAAAATCCAAAAAAATCGAAGTTGGTCTCAAATAAATTTATTAAAATTTGACACTTCCAACTAAAAATTTTTTCACAATCCTAAAAATTGAAGTTATTTTCATCTAAATTTACTCAAATATAGATCCTACAACAAAAATACTCAACAAAATCCAAAATAATCGAAGTTGATTTCAAATAAATTTATTAAAATTTGACACTTCCAACTATAATTTTTTTTCACAATCCAAACAATTTGAGATATTTTCATCTAAATTTACTCAAATATGCATCCTACAACACAAATACTCAACAACATCCACAAAAATCGAAGTTGGTCTCAAATAAATTTATTAAAATTTGACACCTCCAACTAAAATTTTTTTCACAATCTGAAAAATTGATGTTATTTTCATCTAAATTTACTCAAATATAGATCCTACAACAAAAATACTCAACAAAATCCAAAAAAATCGAAGTTGGTTTCAAATAAATTTATTAAAATTTTACACTTCCATGTAAATTTTTTTTTCACTATCCAAAAAATTGTCGTTATTTTCATCTAAATTTACTCAAATATAGATCCTACAACAAAAATACTCAACAAAATCCAAAAAAATCGGAGTTGGTTTCAAATAAATTTATTAAAATTTGACTCTTCCAACTAAAATTTTTATCACAATCCAAAAAATTGAAGTTATTTTCCTCTAAATTTACTCAAATATAGATCCTACAACAAAAATACTCTACAAAATCCAAAATAATCGAAGTTGATTTCAAATAAATTTATTAAAATTTGACACTTCCACCTATAATTTATTCACAATCCAAAAAATTGAAGTTATTTTCATCTAAATTTACACAAATATAGATCCTACAACAAAAATACTCAACAAAATCCAAAATAATCGATGTTGGTCTCAAATAAAATTATTAAACTTTGACACTTCCAACAAATTTTTTTTTCACAATCTTAAAAATTGAAGTTATTTTCATCTAAATTTACACAAATATAGATCCTACAACAAAAATACTCAACAAAATCCAAAATAATCGAAGTTGGTTTCAAATAAATTTATTAAAATTTGACACTTCCAACTAAATTTTTTTTCGCAATCCTAAAAATTGAATTTATTTTCATCTAAATTTACTCAAATATAGATCCTACAACAAAAATACTCAACAAAATCCAAAAAAATCGGTGTTGGTTTCAAATAAATTTATTAAAATTTGACTCTTCCAACTAAAAATTTTTTCACAATCCAAAAAATTGAAGTTATTTTCATCTAAATTTACACAAATATAGATCCCACAACAAAAATACTCAACAAAATCCAAAATAATCGAAGTTGATTTCAAATAAATTTATTAAAATTTGACACTTCCAACTATATTTTTTTTTCACAATCCAAAAAATTGAAGTTATTTTCATCTAAATATACTCAAATATACATCCTACAACAAAAATACTCAACAAAATCCAAAAAAATCGATGTTGGTCTCAATTAAATTTATTAAACTTTGACACTTCCAACTAAAAATTTTTTCACAATCCTAAAAATTTAAGTTATTTTCATCTAAATTTACTCAAATATAGATCCTACAACAAAAATACTCAACAAATTCCAATATAATCGAAGTTGATTTCAAATAAATTTATTAAAATTTGTCACTTCCAACTAATTTGTTTTTCGCAATCTTAAAAATTGAAGTTATTTTCATCTAAATTTACTCAAATATAGATCCTACAACAAAAATACTCAACAAAATCCAAAATAATCGAAGTTGGTTTCAAATAAATTTATTAAAATTTGACACTTCCAACTAAATTTTTTTTCACAATCCAAAAAATTGAAGTTATTATCATCTAAATTTACTCAAATATAGATCCTACAACAAAAATACTCTATTAAATCCAAAATAATCGAAGTTGATTTCAAATAAATTTATTAAAATTTGACACTTCCAACTATAATTTTTTTCACAATCCAAATAATTGAAGTTATTTTCATCTAAATTTACACAAATATAGATCCTACAACAAAAATATTCAACACAATTCCAAAATAATTGAAGTAGATTTCAAATAAATTTATTAAAATAACACTTCCAACTAAATTTTTTTTTCACTATCCAAAAAATTGTCGTTATTTTCATCTAAATTTACTCAAATATAGATCCTACAACAAAAATACTCAACAAAATCCAAAATAATCGAAGTTGGTTTCAAATAAATTTATTAAAATTTGACACTTCCAACTAAAATTTTTTTCACAATCCAAAAAATTGTCGTTATTTTCATCTAAATTTACTCAAATATAGATCCTACAACAAAAATACTCTACAAAATCCAAAATAATCGAAGTTGATTTCAAATAAATTTATTAAAATTTGACACTTCCACCTATAATTTATTCACAATCCAAAAAATTGAAGTTATTTTCATCTAAATTTACACAAATATAGATCCTACAACAAAAATACTCAACAAAATCCAAAATAATCGAAGTTGGTTTCAAATAAATTTATTAAAATTTGACACTTCCAACTAAATTTTTTTTCACAATCCAAAAAATTGAAGATAATTTCATCTAAATTTACTCAAATATGCATCCTACAACAAAAATACTCAACAAAATCCAAAAACATCGAAGTTGGTCTCAAATAAATTTATTAAAATTTGACACTTCCAACTAAAAATTTTTTCACAATCCTAAAAATTGAAGTTATTTTCATCTAAATTTACTCAAATATAGATCCTACAACAAAAATACTCAACAAAATCCAAAATAATCGAAGTTGATTTCAAATAAATTTATTAAAATTTGACACTTCCAACTATAATTTTTTTTCACAATCCAAACAATTTGAGATATTTTCATCTAAATTTACTCAAATATGCATCCTACAACACAAATACTCAACAACATCCACAAAAATCAAAGTTGGTCTCA
This sequence comes from Andrena praecox, assembly GCA_963932275.1. Lineage (NCBI taxonomy): Eukaryota > Metazoa > Arthropoda > Insecta > Hymenoptera > Andrenidae > Andrena > Andrena praecox. The sequence continues at coordinate 2,091,145 of CAWVQO010000396.1, read as the reverse complement.
AATAAATTTATTAAAATTTGACACCTCCAACTAAAATTTTTTTCACAATCTGAAAAATTGATGTTATTTTCATCTAAATTTACTCAAATATAGATCCTACAACAAAAATACTCAACAAAATCCAAAAAAATCGAAGTTGGTTTCAAATAAATTTATTAAAATTTTACACTTCCATGTAAATTTTTTTTTCACTATCCAAAAAATTGTCGTTATTTTCATCTAAATTTACTCAAATATAGATCCTACAACAAAAATACTCAACAAAATCCAAAAAAATCGGAGTTGGTTTCAAATAAATTTATTAAAATTTGACTCTTCCAACTAAAATTTTTATCACAATCCAAAAAATTGAAGTTATTTTCATCTAAATTTACTCAAATATAGATCCTACCACAAAAATACTCTACAAAATCCAAAATAATCGAAGTTGATTTCAAATAAATTTATTGAAATTTGACACTTCCACCTATAATTTATTCACAATCCAAAAAATTGAAGTTATTTTCATCTAAATTTACACAAATATAGATCCTACAACAAAAATACTCAACAAAATCCAAAATAATCGATGTTGGTCTCAAATAAAATTATTAAACTTTGACACTTCCAACAAATTTTTTTTTCACAATCTTAAAAATTGAAGTTATTTTCATCTAAATTTACACAAATATAGATCCTACAACAAAAATACTCAACAAAATCCAAAATAATCGAAGTTGGTTTCAAATAAATTTATTAAAATTTGACACTTCCAACTAAAATTTTTTTCACAATCCAAAAAATTGAAGTTATTTTCATCTAAATTTACACAAATATAGATCCCACAACAAAAATACTCAACAAAATCCAAAATAATCGAAGTTGATTTCAAATAAATTTATTAAAATTTGACACTTCCAACTATATTTTTTTTTCACAATCCAAAAAATTGAAGTTATTTTCATCTAAATTTACTCAAATATACATCCTACAACAAAAATACTCAACAAAATCAAAAATAATCGAAGTTGATTTCAAATAAATTTATTAAAATTTGACACTTCCAACTTTAATTTTTTTTCACAATCCAAAAAATTGAAGTTATTTTCATTTAAATTTACTCAAATATACATCCTACAACAAAAATACTCAACAAAATAAAAAAAAATCGATGTTGGTCTCAAATAAAATTATTAAATTTTGACACTTCCAACTAAAAATTTTTTCACAATCCTAAAAATTGAAGTTATTTTCATCTAAATTTACACAAATATAGATCCTACAACAAAAATACTCAACAAAATCCAAAATAATCGAAGTTGGTTTCAAATAAATTTATTAAAATTTGACACTTCCAACTAAAATTTTTTTCACAATCCAAAAAATTGAAGTTATTTTCATCTAAATTTACACAAATATAGATCCCACAACAAAAATACTCAACAAAATCCAAAATAATCGAAGTTGATTTCAAATAAATTTATTAAAATTTGACACTTCCAACTAATTTGTTTTTCGCAATCTTAAAAATTGAAGTTATTTTCATCTAAATTTACTCAAATATAAATCCTACAACAAAAATACTCAACAAAATCCAAAATAATCGAAGTTGGTTTCAAATAAATTTATTAAAATTTGACACTTCCAACTAAAATTTTTTTCACAATCCAAAAAATTGAAGTTATTTTCATCTAAATTTACACAAATATAGATCCTACAACAAAAATACTCAACAAAATCCAAAATAATCGAAGTTGATTTCAAATAAATGTATTAAAATTTGACACTTCAACTATAATTTTTTTTCACAATCCAAAAAATTGAAGTTATTTTCATTTAAATTTACTCAAATATACATCCTACAACAAAAATACTCAACAAAATAAAAAAAAATCGATGTTGGTCTCAAATAAAATTATTAAATTTTGACACTTCCAACTAAAAATTTTTTCACAATCCTAAAAATTGAAGTTATTTTCATCTAAATTTACACAAATATAGATCCTACAACAAAAATACTCAACAAAATCCAAAATAATCGATGTTGGTCTCAAATAAAATTATTAAACTTTGACACTTCCAACAAATTTTTTTTTCACAATCTTAAAAATTGAAGTTATTTTCATCTAAATTTACACAAATATAGATCCTACAACAAAAATACTCAACAAAATCCAAAATAATCGAAGTTGGTTTCAAATAAATTTATTAAAATTTGACACTTCCAACTAAATTTTTTTTCGCAATCCTAAAAATTGAATTTATTTTCATCTAAATTTACTCAAATATAGATCCTACAACAAAAATACTCAACAAAATCCAAAAAAATCGGTGTTGGTTTCAAATAAATTTATTAAAATTTGACTCTTCCAACTAAAAATTTTTTCACAATCCAAAAAATTGAAGTTATTTTCATCTAAATTTACACAAATATAGATCCCACAACAAAAATACTCAACAAAATCCAAAATAATCGAAGTTGATTTCAAATAAATTTATTAAAATTTGACACTTCCAACTATATTTTTTTTTCACAATCCAAAAAATTGAAGTTATTTTCATCTAAATATACTCAAATATACATCCTACAACAAAAATACTCAACAAAATCCAAAAAAATCGATGTTGGTCTCAATTAAATTTATTAAACTTTGACACTTCCAACTAAAAATTTTTTCACAATCCTAAAAATTTAAGTTATTTTCATCTAAATTTACTCAAATATAGATCCTACAACAAAAATACTCAACAAATTCCAATATAATCGAAGTTGATTTCAAATAAATTTATTAAAATTTGTCACTTCCAACTAATTTGTTTTTCGCAATCTTAAAAATTGAAGTTATTTTCATCTAAATTTACTCAAATATAGATCCTACAACAAAAATACTCAACAAAATCCAAAATAATCGAAGTTGGTTTCAAATAAATTTATTAAAATTTGACACTTCCAACTAAATTTTTTTTCACAATCCAAAAAATTGAAGTTATTATCATCTAAATTTACTCAAATATAGATCCTACAACAAAAATACTCTATTAAATCCAAAATAATCGAAGTTGATTTCAAATAAATTTATTAAAATTTGACACTTCCAACTATAATTTTTTTCACAATCCAAATAATTGAAGTTATTTTCATCTAAATTTACACAAATATAGATCCTACAACAAAAATATTCAACACAATTCCAAAATAATTGAAGTAGATTTCAAATAAATTTATTAAAATAACACTTCCAACTAAATTTTTTTTTCACTATCCAAAAAATTGTCGTTATTTTCATCTAAATTTACTCAAATATAGATCCTACAACAAAAATACTCAACAAAATCCAAAATAATCGAAGTTGGTTTCAAATAAATTTATTAAAATTTGACACTTCCAACTAAAATTTTTTTCACAATCCAAAAAATTGTCGTTATTTTCATCTAAATTTACTCAAATATAGATCCTACAACAAAAATACTCTACAAAATCCAAAATAATCGAAGTTGATTTCAAATAAATTTATTAAAATTTGACACTTCCACCTATAATTTATTCACAATCCAAAAAATTGAAGTTATTTTCATCTAAATTTACACAAATATAGATCCTACAACAAAAATACTCAACAAAATCCAAAATAATCGAAGTTGGTTTCAAATAAATTTATTAAAATTTGACACTTCCAACTAAATTTTTTTTCACAATCCAAAAAATTGAAGATAATTTCATCTAAATTTACTCAAATATGCATCCTACAACAAAAATACTCAACAAAATCCAAAAACATCGAAGTTGGTCTCAAATAAATTTATTAAAATTTGACACTTCCAACTAAAAATTTTTTCACAATCCTAAAAATTGAAGTTATTTTCATCTAAATTTACTCAAATATAGATCCTACAACAAAAATACTCAACAAAATCCAAAATAATCGAAGTTGATTTCAAATAAATTTATTAAAATTTGACACTTCCAACTATAATTTTTTTTCACAATCCAAACAATTTGAGATATTTTCATCTAAATTTACTCAAATATGCATCCTACAACACAAATACTCAACAACATCCACAAAAATCAAAGTTGGTCTCAAATAAATTTATTAAAATTTGACACCTCCAACTAAAATTTTTTTCACAATCTGAAAAATTGATGTTATTTTCATCTAAATTTACTCAAATATAGATCCTACAACAAAAATACTCAACAAAATCCAAAAAAATCGAAGTTGGTTTCAAATAAATTTATTAAAATTTTACACTTCCATGTAAATTTTTTTTTCACTATCCAAAAAATTGTCGTTATTTTCATCTAAATTTACTCAAATATAGATCCTACAACAAAAATACTCAACAAAATCCAAAAAAATCGGAGTTGGTTTCAAATAAATTTATTAAAATTTGACTCTTCCAACTAAAATTTTTATCACAATCCAAAAAATTGAAGTTATTTTCATCTAAATTTACTCAAATATAGATCCTACCACAAAAATACTCTACAAAATCCAAAATAATCGAAGTTGATTTCAAATAAATTTATTGAAATTTGACACTTCCACCTATAATTTATTCACAATCCAAAAAATTGAAGTTATTTTCATCTAAATTTACACAAATATAGATCCTACAACAAAAATACTCAACAAAATCCAAAATAATCGATGTTGGTCTCAAATAAAATTATTAAACTTTGACACTTCCAACAAATTTTTTTTTCACAATCTTAAAAATTGAAGTTATTTTCATCTAAATTTACACAAATATAGATCCTACAACAAAAATACTCAACAAAATCCAAAATAATCGAAGTTGGTTTCAAATAAATTTATTAAAATTTGACACTTCCAACTAAAATTTTTTTCACAATCCAAAAAATTGAAGTTATTTTCATCTAAATTTACACAAATATAGATCCCACAACAAAAATACTCAACAAAATCCAAAATAATCGAAGTTGATTTCAAATAAATTTATTAAAATTTGACACTTCCAACTATATTTTTTTTTCACAATCCAAAAAATTGAAGTTATTTTCATCTAAATTTACTCAAATATACATCCTACAACAAAAATACTCAACAAAATCCAAAATAATCGAAGTTGATTTCAAATAAATTTATTAAAATTTTACACTTCCATGTAAATTTTTTTTTCACTATCCAAAAAATTGTCGTTATTTTCATCTAAATTTACTCAAATATAGATCCTACAACAAAAATACTCAACAAAATCCAAAATAATCGAAGTTGGTTTCAAATAAATTTATTAAAATTTGACACTTCCAACTAAAATTTTTTTCACAATCCAAAAAATTGTCGTTATTTTCATCTAAATTTACTCAAATATAGATCCTACAACAAAAATACTCTACAAAATCCAAAATAATCGAAGTTGATTTCAAATAAATTTATTAAAATTTGACACTTCCACCTATAATTTATTCACAATCCAAAAAATTGAAGTTATTTTCATCTAAATTTACACAAATATAGATCCTACAACAAAAATACTCAACAAAATCCAAAATAATCGAAGTTGGTTTCAAATAAATTTATTAAAATTTGACACTTCCAACTAAATTTTTTTTCACAATCCAAAAAATTGAAGATAATTTCATCTAAATTTACTCAAATATGCATCCTACAACAAAAATACTCAACAAAATCCAAAAAAATCGAAGTTGGTCTCAAATAAATTTATTAAAATTTGACACTTCCAACTAAAAATTTTTTTACAATCCTAAAAATTGAAGTTATTTTCATCTAAATTTACTCAAATATAGATCCTACAACAAAAATACTCAACAAAATCCAAAATAATCGAAGTTGATTTCAAATAAATTTATTAAAATTTGACACTTCCAACTATAATTTTTTTTCACAATCCAAACAATTTGAGATATTTTCATCTAAATTTACTCAAATATGCATCCTACAACACAAATACTCAACAAAATCCACAAAAATCGAAGTTGGTCTCAAATAAATTTATTAAAATTTGACACCTCCAACTAAAATTTTTTTCACAATCTGAAAAATTGATGTTATTTTCATCTAAATTTACTCAAATATAGATCCTACAACAAAAATACTCAACAAAATCCAAAAAAATCGAAGTTGGTCTCAAATAAATTTATTAAAATTTGACACTTCCAACTAAAAATTTTTTTACAATCCTAAAAATTGAAGTTATTTTCATCTAAATTTACTCAAATATAGATCCTACAACAAAAATACTCAACAAAATCCAAAAAAATCGGAGTTGGTTTCAAATAAATTTATTAAAATTTGACTCTTCCAACTAAAATTTTTATCACAATCCAAAGAATTGAAGTTATTTTCATCTAAATTTACTCAAATATACATCCTACAACAAAAATACTCAACAAAATAAAAAAAATCGATGTTGGTCTCAAATAAAATTATTAAACTTTGACACTTCCAACAAATTTTTTTTTCACAATCTTAAAAATTGAAGTTATTTTCATCTAAATTTACACAAATATAGATCCTACAACAAAAATACTCAACAAAATCCAAAATAATCGAAGTTGGTTTCAAATAAATTTATTAAAATTTGACACTTCCAACTAAATTTTTTTTCGCAATCCTAAAAATTGAATTTATTTTCATCTAAATTTACTCAAATATAGATCCTACAACAAAAATACTCAACAAAATCCAAAAAAATCGGTGTTGGTTTCAAATAAATTTATTAAAATTTGACTCTTCCAACTAAAATTTTTTTCACAATCCAAAAAATTGAAGTTATTTTCATCTAAATTTACACAAATATAGATCCCACAACAAAAATACTCAACAAAATCCAAAATAATCGAAGTTGATTTCAAATAAATTTATTAAAATTTGATACTTCCAACTATATTTTTTTTTCACAATCCAAAAAATTGAAGTTATTTTCATCTAAATTTACTCAAATATACATCCTACAACAAAAATACTCAACAAAATCCAAAAAAATCGATGTTGGTCTCAATTAAATTTATTAAACTTTGACACTTCCAACTAAAAATTTTTTCACAATCCTAAAAATTTAAGTTATTTTCATCTAAATTTACTCAAATATAGATCCTACAACAAAAATACTCAACAAATTCCAATATAATCGAAGTTGATTTCAAATAAATTTATTAAAATTTGACACTTCCAACTAATTTGTTTTTCGCAATCTTAAAAATTGAAGTTATTTTCATCTAAATTTACTCAAATATAGATCCTACAACAAAAATACTCAACAAAATCCAAAATAATCGAAGTTGGTTTCAAATAAATTTATTAAAATTTGACACTTCCAACTAAATTTTTTTTCACAATCCAAAAAATTGAAGTTATTATCATCTAAATTTACTCAAATATAGATCCTACAACAAAAATACTCTATTAAATCCAAAATAATCGAAGTTGATTTCAAATAAATTTATTAAAATTTGACACTTCCAACTAAAATTTTTTTCACAATCCAAAAAATTGAAGTTATTTTCATCTAAATTTACACAAATATAGATCCTACAACAAAAATACTCAACAAAATCCAAAATAATCGAAGTTGATTTCAAATAAATTTATTAAAATTTGACACTTCCAACTATAATTTTTTTTCACAATCCAAAAAATTGAAGTTATTTTCATTTAAATTTACTCAAATATACATCCTACAACAAAAATACTCAACAAAATAAAAAAAAATCGGTGTTGGTTTCAAATAAATTTATTAAAATTTGACTCTTCCAACTAAAATATTTTCACAATCCAAAAAATTGAAGTTATTTTCATCTAAATTTACACAAATATAGATCCCACAACAAAAATACTCAACAAAATCCAAAATAATCGAAGTTGATTTCAAATAAATTTATTAAAATTTGACACTTCCAACTATATTTTTTTTCACAATCCAAAAAATTGAAGTTATTTTCATCTAAATTTACTCAAATATACATCCTACAACAAAAATACTCAACAAAATCCAAAAAAATCGATGTTGGTCTCAATTAAATTTATTAAACTTTGACACTTCCAACTAAAAATTTTTTCACAATCCTAAAAATTTAAGTTATTTTCATCTAAATTTACTCAAATATAGATCCTACAACAAAAATACTCAACAAATTCCAATATAATCGAAGTTGATTTCAAATAAATTTATTAAAATTTGACACTTCCAACTAATTTGTTTTTCGCAATCTTAAAAATTGAAGTTATTTTCATCTAAATTTACTCAAATATAGATCCTACAACAAAAATACTCAACAAAATCCAAAATAATCGAAGTTGGTTTCAAATAAATTTATTAAAATTTGACACTTCCAACTAAATTTTTTTTCACAATCCAAAAAATTGAAGTTATTATCATCTAAATTTACTCAAATATAGATCCTACAACAAAAATACTCTATTAAATCCAAAATAATCGAAGTTGATTTCAAATAAATTTATTAAAATTTGACACTTCCAACTATAATTTTTTTCACAATCCAAATAATTGAAGTTATTTTCATCTAAATTTACACAAATATAGATCCTACAACAAAAATATTCAACACAATTCCAAAATAATTGAAGTAGATTTCAAATAAATTTATTAAAATAACACTTCCAACTAAATTTTTTTTGGCAATCCTAAAAATTGAATATATTTCCATCTAAATTTACTCAAATATAGATCCTACAACAAAAATACTCAACAAAATCAAAAAAAATCGAAGTTGGTTTCAAATAAATTTATTAAAATTTTACACTTCCATGTAAATTTTTTTTTCACTATCCAAAAAATTGTCGTTATTTTCATCTAAATTTACTCAAATATAGATCCTACAACAAAAATACTCAACAAAATCCAAAATAATCGAAGTTGGTTTCAAATAAATTTATTAAAATTTGACACTTCCAACTAAAATTTTTTTCACAATCCAAAAAATTGTCGTTATTTTCATCTAAATTTACTCAAATATACATCCTACAACAAAAATACTCAACAAAATCCAAAAAAATCGATGTTGGTCTCAATTAAATTTATTAAACTTTGACACTTCCAACTAAAAATTTTTTCACAATCCTAAAAATTTAAGTTATTTTCATCTAAATTTACTCAAATATAGATCCTACAACAAAAATACTCAACAAATTCCAATATAATCGAAGTTGATTTCAAATAAATTTATTAAAATTTGACACTTCCAACTAATTTGTTTTTCGCAATCTTAAAAATTGAAGTTATTTTCATCTAAATTTACTCAAATATAGATCCTACAACAAAAATACTCAACAAAATCCAAAATAATCGAAGTTGGTTTCAAATAAATTTATTAAAATTTGACACTTCCAACTAAATTTTTTTTCACAATCCAAAAAATTGAAGTTATTATCATCTAAATTTACTCAAATATAGATCCTACAACAAAAATACTCTATTAAATCCAAAATAATCGAAGTTGATTTCAAATAAATTTATTAAAATTTGACACTTCCAACTATAATTTTTTTCACAATCCAAATAATTGAAGTTATTTTCATCTAAATTTACACAAATATAGATCCTACAACAAAAATATTCAACACAATTCCAAAATAATTGAAGTAGATTTCAAATACATTTATTAAAATAACACTTCCAACTAAATTTTTTTTGGCAATCCTAAAAATTGAATATATTTCCATCTAAATTTACTCAAATATAGATCCTACAACAAAAATACTCAACAAAATCAAAAAAAATCGAAGTTGGTTTCAAATAAATTTATTAAAATTTTACACTTCCATGTAAATTTTTTTTTCACTATCCAAAAAATTGTCGTTATTTTCATCTAAATTTACTCAAATATAGATCCTACAACAAAAATACTCAACAAAATCCAAAATAATCGAAGTTGGTTTCAAATAAATTTATTAAAATTTGACACTTCCAACTAAAATTTTTTTCACAATCCAAAAAATTGTCGTTATTTTCATCTAAATTTACTCAAATATAGATCCTACAACAAAAATACTCTACAAAATCCAAAATAATCGAAGTTGATTTCAAATAAATTTATTAAAATTTGACACTTCCACCTATAATTTATTCACAATCCAAAAAATTGAAGTTATTTTCATCTAAATTTACACAAATATAGATCCTACAACAAAAATACTCAACAAAATCCAAAATAATCGAAGTTGGTTTCAAATAAATTTATTAAAATTTGACACTTCCAACTAATTTGTTTTTCGCAATCTTAAAAATTGAAGTTATTTTCATCTAAATTTACTCAAATATAGATCCTAAAACAAAAATACTCAACAAAATCCAAAATAATCGAAGTTGGTTTCAAATAAATTTATTAAAATTTGACACTTCCAACTAAAATTTTTTTCACAATCCAAAAAATTGAAGTTATTTTCATCTAAATTTACACAAATATAGATCCTACAACAAAAATACTCAACAAAATCCAAAATAATCGAAGTTGATTTCAAATAAATTTATTAAAATTTGACACTTCCAACTATAATTTTTTTTCACAATCCAAAAAATTGAAGTTATTTTCATTTAAATTTACTCAAATATACATCCTACAACAAAAATACTCAACAAAATAAAAAAAAATCGATGTTGGTCTCAAATAAAATTATTAAATTTTGACACTTCCAACTAAAAATTTTTTCACAATCCTAAAAATTGAAGTTATTTTCATCTAAATTTACACAAATATAGATTCTACAATCAAAATACTCAACAAAATCCAAAATAATCGAAGTTGGTTTCAAATAAATTTATTAAAATTTGACACTTCCAACTAAATTTTTTTTCACAATCCAAAAAATTGAAGATAATTTCATCTAAATTTACTCAAATATGCATCCTACAACAAAAATACTCAACAAAATCCAAAAAAATCGAAGTTGGTCTCAAATAAATTTATTAAAATTTGACACTTCCAACTAAATTTTGTTTCGCAATCCTAAAAATTGAATTTATTTTCATCTAAATTTACTCAAATATAGATCCTACATCAAAAGTACTCAACAAAATCCAAAAAAATCGGTGTTGGTTTCAAATAAATTTATTAAAATTTGACTCTTCCAACTAAAATATTTTCACAATCCAAAAAATTGAAGTTATTTTCATCTAAATTTACACAAATATAGATCCCACAACAAAAATACTCAACAAAATCCAAAATAATCGAAGTTGATTTCAAATAAATTTATTAAAATTTGACACTTCCAACTATATTTTTTTTTCACAATCCAAAAAATTGAAGTTATTTTCATCTAAATTTACTCAAATATACATCCTACAACAAAAATACTCAACAAAATCCAAAAAAATCGATGTTGGTCTCAATTAAATTTATTAAACTTTGACACTTCCAACTAAAAATTTTTTCACAATCCTAAAAATTTAAGTTATTTTCATCTAAATTTACTCAAATATAGATCCTACAACAAAAATACTCAACAAATTCCAATATAATCGAAGTTGATTTCAAATAAATTTATTAAAATTTGACACTTCCAACTAATTTGTTTTTCGCAATCTTAAAAATTGAAGTTATTTTCATCTAAATTTACTCAAATATAGATCCTACAACAAAAATACTCAACAAAATCCAAAATAATCGAAGTTGGTTTCAAATAAATTTATTAAAATTTGACACTTCCAACTAAATTTTTTTTCACAATCCAAAAATTGAAGATAATTTCATCTAAATTTACTCAAATATGCATCCTACAACAAAAATACTCAACAAAATCCAAAAAAATCGAAGTTGGTCTCAAATAAATTTATTAAAATTTGACACTTCCAACTAAAAATTTTTTCACAATCCTAAAAATTGAAGTTATTTTCATCTAAATTTACTCAAATATAGATCCTACAACAAAAATACTCAACAAAATCCAAAATAATCGAAGTTGATTTCAAATAAATTTATTAAAATTTGACACTTCCAACTATAATTTTTTTTCACAATCCAAACAATTTGAGATATTTTCATCTAAATTTACTCAAATATGCATCCTACAACACAAATACTCAACAACATCCACAAAAATCGAAGTTGGTCTCAAATAAATTTATTAAAATTTGACACCTCCAACTAAAATTTTTTTCACAATCTGAAAAATTGATGTTATTTTCATCTAAATTTACTCAAATATAGATCCTACAACAAAAATACTCAACAAAATCCAAAAAAATCGAAGTTGGTTTCAAATAAATTTATTAAAATTTTACACTTCCATGTAAATTTTTTTTTCACTATCCAAAAAATTGTCGTTATTTTCATCTAAATTTACTCAAATATAGATCCTACAACAAAAATACTCAACAAAATCCAAAAAAATCGGAGTTGGTTTCAAATAAATTTATTAAAATTTGACTCTTCCAACTAAAATTTTTATCACAATCCAAAAAATTGAAGTTATTTTCATCTAAATTAACTAAATATAGATCCTACAACAAAAATACTCTACAAAATCCAAAATAATCGAAGTTGATTTCAAATAAATATATTAAAATTTGACACTTCCACCTATAATTTATTCACAATCCAAAAAATTGAAGTTATTTTCATCTAAATTTACACAAATATAGATCCTACAACAAAAATACTCAACAAAATCCAAAATAATCGATGTTGGTCTCAAATAAAATTATTAAACTTTGACACTTCCAACAAATTTTTTTTTCACAATCTTAAAAATTGAAGTTATTTTCATCTAAATTTACACAAATATAGATCCTACAACAAAAATACTCAACAAAATCCAAAATAATCGAAGTTGGTTTCAAATAAATTTATTAAAATTTGACACTTCCAACTAAATTTTTTTTCGCAATCCTAAAAATTGAATTTATTTTCATCTAAATTTACTCAAATATAGATCCTACAACAAAAATACTCAACAAAATCCAAAAAAATCGGTGTTGGTTTCAAATAAATTTATTAAAATTTGACTCTTCCAACTAAAAATTTTTTCACAATCCAAAAAATTGAAGTTATTTTCATCTAAATTTACACAAATATAGATCCCACAACAAAAATACTCAACAAAATCCAAAATAATCGAAGTTGATTTCAAATAAATTTATTAAAATTTGACACTTCCAACTATATTTTTTTTTCACAATCCAAAAAATTGAAGTTATTTTCATCTAAATTTACTCAAATATACATCCTACAACAAAAATACTCAACAAAATCCAAAAAAATCGATGTTGGTCTCAATTAAATTTATTAAACTTTGACACTTCCAACTAAAAATTTTTTCACAATCCTAAAAACTTAAGTTATTTTCATCTAAATTTACTCAAATATAGATCCTACAACAAAAATACTCAACAAATTTCAATATAATCGAAGTTGATTTCAAATAAATTTATTAAAATTTGACACTTCCAACTAAATTTTTTTTCGCAATCCTAAAAATTGAATTTATTTTCATCTAAATTTACTCAAATATAGATCCTACAACAAAAATACTCAACAAAATCAAAAAAAATCGGTGTTGGTTTCAAATAAATTTATTAAAATTTGACTCTTCCAACTAAAAATTTTTTCACAATCCAAAAAATTGAAGTTATTTTCATCTAAATTTACACAAATATAGATCCCACAACAAAAATACTCAACAAAATCCAAAATAATCGAAGTTGATTTCAAATAAATTTATTAAAATTTGACACTTCCAACTATATTTTTTTTTCACAATCCAAAAAATTGAAGTTATTTTCATCTAAATTTACTCAAATATACATCCTACAACAAAAATACTCAACAAAATAAAAAAAAATCGATGTTGGTCTCAATTAAATTTATTAAACTTTGACACTTCCAACTAAAAATTTTTTCACAATCCTAAAAATTTAAGTTATTTTCATCTAAATTTACTCAAATATAGATCCTACAACAAAAATACTCAACAAATTTCAATATAATCGAAGTTGATTTCAAATAAATTTATTAAAATTTGACACTTCCACCTATAATTTATTCACAATCCAAAAAATTGAAGTTATTTTCATCTAAATTTACACAAATATAGATCCTACAACAAAAATACTCAACAAAATCCAAAATAATCGAAGTTGGTTTCAAATAAATTTATTAAAATTTGACACTTCCAACTAAATTTTTTTTCACAATCCAAAAAATTTGAGATATTTTCATCTAAATTTACTCAAATATGCATCCTACAACACAAATACTCAACAAAATCCACAAAAATCGAAGTTGGTCTCAAATAAAGTTATTAAAATTTGACACCTCCAACTAAAATTTTTTTCACAATCTGAAAAATTGATGTTATTTTCATCTAAATTTACTCAAATATAGATCCTACAACAAAAATACTCAACAAAATCCAAATAAATCGGAGTTGGTTTCAAATAAATTTATTAAAATTTGACTCTTCCAACTAAAATTTTTATCACAATCCAAAGAATTGAAGTTATTTTCATCTAAATTTACTCAAATATACATCCTACAACAAAATAAAAAAAATCGATGTTGGTCTCAAATAAAATTATTAAACTTTGACACTTCCAACAAATTTTTTTTTCACAATCTTAAAAATTGAAGTTATTTTCATCTAAATTTACACAAATATAGATCCTACAACAAAAATACTCAACAAAATCCAAAATAATCGAAGTTGGTTTCAAATAAATTTATTAAAGTTTGACACTTCCAACTAAATTTTTTTTCACAATCCAAAAAATTTGAGATATTTTCATCTAAATTTACTCAAATATGCATCCTACAACACAAATACTCAACAAAATCCACAAAAATCGAAGTTGGTCTCAAATAAATTTATTAAAATTTGACACCTCCAACTAAAATTTTTTTCACAATCTGAAAAATTGAAGTTATTTTCATCTAAATTTACTCAAATATAGATCCTACAACAAAAATACTCAACAAATTCCAATATAATCGAAGTTAATTTCAAATAAATTTATTAAAATTTGACACTTCCAACTAATTTGTTTTTCGCAATCTTAAAAATTGAAGTTATTTTCATCTAAATTTACTCAAATATAGATCCTACAACAAAAATACTCAACAAAATCCAAAATAATCGAAGTTGGTTTCAAATAAATTTATTAAAATTTGACACTTCCAACTAAAATTTTTTTCACAATCCAAAAAATTGAAGTTATTTTCATCTAAATTTACACAAATATAGATCCTACAACAAAAATACTCAACAAAATCCAAAATAATCGAAGTTGGTTTCAAATAAATTTATTAAAATTTGACACTTCCAACTAAATTTTTTTTCGCAATCCTAAAAATTGAATTTATTTTCATCTAAATTTACTCAAATATAGATCCTACAACAAAAATACTCAACAAAATCCAAAAAAATCGGTGTTGGTTTCAAATAAATTTATTAAAATTTGACTCTTCCAACTAAAAATTTTTTCACAATCCAAAAAATTGAAGTTATTTTCATCTAAATTTACACAAATATAGATCCCACAACAAAAATACTCAACAAAATCCAAAATAATCGAAGTTGAATTCAAATAAATTTATTAAAATTTGACACTTCCAACTATATTTTTTTTTCACAATCCAAAAAATTGAAGTTATTTTCATCTAAATTTACTCAAATATACATCCTACAACAAAAATACTCAACAAAATCCAAATAAATCGGAGTTGGTTTCAAATAAATTTATTAAAATTTGACTCTTCCAACTAAAATTTTTATCACAATCCAAAGAATTGAAGTTATTTTCATCTAAATTTACTCAAATATACATCCTACAACAAAATAAAAAAAATCGATGTTGGTCTCAAATAAAATTATTAAACTTTGACACTTCCAACAAATTTTTTTTTCACAATCTTAAAAATTGAAGTTATTTTCATCTAAATTTACACAAATATAGATCCTACAACAAAAATACTCAACAAAATCCAAAATAATCGAAGTTGGTTTCAAATAAATTTATTAAAATTTGACACTTCCAACTAAATTTTTTTTCACAATCCAAAAAATTTGAGATATTTTCATCTAAATTTACTCAAATATGCATCCTACAACACAAATACTCAACAAAATCCACAAAAATCGAAGTTGGTCTCAAATAAATTTATTAAAATTTGACACCTCCAACTAAAATTTTTTTCACAATCTGAAAAATTGAAGTTATTTTCATCTAAATTTACTCAAATATAGATCCTACAACAAAAATACTCAACAAATTCCAATATAATCGAAGTTAATTTCAAATAAATTTATTAAAATTTGACACTTCCAACTAATTTGTTTTTCGCAATCTTAAAAATTGAAGTTATTTTCATCTAAATTTACTCAAATATAGATCCTACAACAACAATACTCAACAAAATCCAAAATAATCGAAGTTGGTTTCAAATAAATTTATTAAAATTTGACACTTCCAACTAAAATTTTTTTCACAATCCAAAAAATTGAAGTTATTTTCATCTAAATTTACACAAATATAGATCCTACAACAAAAATACTCAACAAAATCCAAAATAATCGAAGTTGATTTCAAATAAATTTATTAAAATTTGACACTTCCAACTATAATTTTTTTTCACAATCCAAAAAATTGAAGTTATTTTCATTTAAATTTACTCAAATATACATCCTACAACAAAAATACTCAACAAAATAAAAAAAAATCGATGTTGGTCTCAAATAAAATTATTAAATTTTGACACTTCCAACTAAAAATTTTTTCACAATCCTAAAAATTGAAGTTATTTTCATCTAAATTTACACAAATATAGATCCTACAACAAAAATACTCAACAAAATCCAAAATAATCGAAGTTGGTTTCAAATAAATTTATTAAAATTTGACACTTCCAACTAAATTTTTTTTCACAATCCAAAAAATTGAAGATAATTTCATCTAAATTTTCTCAAATATGCATCCTACAACAAAAATACTCAACAAAATCCACAAAAATCGAAGTAGGTCTCAAATAAATTTATTAAAATTTTACACTTCCATGTAAATTTTTTTTCACAATCCAAAAAATTGTCGTTATTTTCATCTAAATTTACTCAAATATACATCCTACAACAAAAATACTCGACAAAATCCAAAAATATCGAAGTTGATTTCAAATAAATTTATTAAAATTTGACACTTCCAACTAAATTTTTTTTCACAATCCAAAAAATTGAAGTTATTATCATCTAAATTTACTCAAATATAGATCCTACAACAAAAATACTCTACAAAATCCAAAATAATCGAAGTTGATTTCAAATAAATTTATTAAAATTTGACACTTCCAACCATAATTTTTTTCACAATCCAAAAAATTGAAGTTATTTTCATCTAAATTTACACAAATATAGATCCTACAACAAAAATACTCAACAAAATCCAAAATAATCGAAGTTGATTTCAAATAAATTTATTAAAATTTGACACTTCCAACTATAATTTTTTCACAATCCTAAAAATTTAAGTTATTTTCATCTAAATTTACTCAAATATAGATCCTACAACAAAAATACTCAACAAATTCCAATATAATCGAAGTTGATTTCAAATAAATTTATTAAAATTTGACACTTCCAACTAATTTGTTTTTCGCAATCTTAAAAATTGAAGTTATTTTCATCTAAATTTACTCAAATATAGATCCTACAACAAAAATACTCAACAAAATCCAAAATAATCGAAGTTGGTTTCAAATAAATTTATTAAAATTTGACACTTCCAACTAAAATTTTTTTCACAATCCAAAAAATTGAAGTTATTTTCATCTAAATTTACACAAATATAGATCCTACAACAAAAATACTCAACAAAATCCAAAATAATCGAAGTTGATTTCAAATAAATTTATTAAAATTTGACACTTCCAACTAAAATTTTTTTCACAATCCAAAAAATTGAAGTTAGTTTCATCTAAATTTACACAAATATAGATCCTACAACAAATATGCTCAACAAAATCCAAAATAATCGAAGTTGATTTCAAATAAATTTATTAAAATTTGACACTTCCAACTATATTTTTTTTTCACAATCCAAAGAATTGAAGTTATTTTCATCTAAATTTACTCAAATATACATCCTACAACAAAAATACTCAACAAAATCCAAAAAAATCGATGTTGGTCTCAAATAAATTTATTAAACTTTGACACTTCCAACTAAAAATTTTTTCACAATCCTAAAAATTTAAGTTATTTTCATCTAAATTTACTCAAATATAGATCCTACAACAAAAATACTCAACAAATTCCAATATAATCGAAGTTGATTTCAAATAAATTTATTAAAATTTGACACTTCCAACTAATTTTTTTTTCGCAATCCTAAAAATTGAAGTTATTTTCATCTAAATTTACTCAAATATAGATCCTACAACAAAAATACTCAACAAAATCCAAAATAATCGAAGTTGGTTTCAAATAAATTTATTAAAATTTGACACTTCCAACTAAAATTTTTTTCACAATCCAAAAAATTGAAGTTATTTTCATCTAAATTTACACAAATATAGATCCTACAACAAATATACTCAACAAAATCCAAAATAATCGAAGTTGATTTCAAATAAATTTATTAAAATTTGACACTTCCAACTATATTTTTTTTTCACAATCCAAAAAATTGAAGATAATTTCATCTAAATTTACTCAAATATGCATCCTACAACAAAAATACTCAACAAAATCCAAAAAAATCGAAGTTGGTCTCAAATAAATTTATTAAAATTTGACACTTCCAACTAAAAATTTTTTCACAATCCTAAAAATTGAAGTTATTTTCATCTAAATTTACTCAAATATAGATCCTACAACAAAAATACTCAACAAAATCCAAAATAATCGAAGTTGATTTCAAATAAATTTATTAAAATTTGACACTTCCAACTATAATTTTTTTTCACAATCCAAACAATTTGAGATATTTTCATCTAAATTTACTCAAATATGCATCCTACAACACAAATACTCAACAACATCCACAAAAATCGAAGTTGGTCTCAAATAAATTTATTAAAATTTGACACCTCCAACTAAAATTTTTTTCACAATCTGAAAAATTGATGTTATTTTCATCTAAATTTACTCAAATATAGATCCTACAACAAAAATACTCAACAAAATCCAAAAAAATCGAAGTTGGTTTCAAATAAATTTATTAAAATTTGACTCTTCCAACTAAAATTTTTATCACAATCCAAAAAATTGAAGTTATTTTCATCTAAATTTACTCAAATATACATCCTACAACAAAAATACTCAACAAAATAAAAAAAATCGATGTTGGTCTCAAATAAAATTATTAAACTTTGACACTTCCAACAAATTTTTTTTTCACAATCTTAAAAATTGAAGTTATTTTCATCTAAATTTACACAAATATAGATCCTACAACAAAAATACTCAACAAAATCAAAAAAAATCGATGTTGGTCTCAATTAAATTTATTAAAATTTGACACTTCCAACTAATTTGTTTTTCGCAATCTTAAAAATTGAAGTTATTTTCATCTAAATTTACTCAAATATAGATCCTACAACAAAAATACTCAACAAAATCCAAAATAATCGAAGTTGGTTTCAAATAAATTTATTAAAATTTGACACTTCCAACTAAAATTTTTTTCACAATCCAAAAAATTGTCGTTATTTTCATCTAAATTTACTCAAATATAGATCCTACAACCAAAATACTCTACAAAATCCAAAATAATCGAAGTTGATTTCAAATAAATTTATTAAAATTTGACACTTCCACCTATAATTTATTCACAATCCAAAAAATTGAAGTTATTTTCATCTAAATTTACACAAATATAGATCCTACAACAAAAATACTCAACAAAATCCAAAATAATCGAAGTTGGTTTCAAATAAATTTATTAAAATTTGACACTTCCAACTAAATTTTTTTTCACAATCCAAAAAATTGAAGATAATTTCATCTAAATTTACTCAAATATGCATCCTACAACAAAAATACTCAACAAAATCCAAAAAAATCGAAGTTGGTCTCAAATAAATTTATTAAAATTTGACACTTCCAACTAAATTTTTTTTCACAATCCAAAAAATTGAAGATAATTTCATCTAAATTTACTCAAATATGCATCCTACAACAAAAATACTCAACAAAATCCAAAAAAATCGAAGTTGGTCTCAAATAAATTTATTAAAATTTGACACTTCCAACTAAAAATTTTTTCACAATCCAAAAAATTGAAGTTATTTTCATCTAAATTTACTCAAATATAGATCCTACAACAAAAATGCTCAACAAAATCCAAAATAATCGAAGTTGATTTCAAATAAATTTATTAAAATTTGACACTTCCAACTATAATTTTTTTTCACAATCCAAACAATTTGAGATATTTTCATCTAAATTTACTCAAATATGCATCCTACAACACAAATACTCAACAAAATCCACAAAAATCGAAGTTGGTCTCAAATAAATTTATTAAAATTTGGCACTTCCAACTAAAATTTTTGTTTTACAATCCAAAAAATTGAAGTTATTTTCTTCTAAATTTACTCAAATATAGATCCTACAACAAAAATACTCAACAAAATCCAAAATAATCCAAGTTGATTTCAAATAAATTTATTAAAATTTGACAAAAATCGTGACAAAATCCAAAAAATCGAAGTTAATTTCAACTGAAATTACTCAAATTAAGCTTCTCTATCAAAAAACTCAACAAAATCCAAAAAAATCGAAGTTGGATTCAAATAAATTTATTACAAATTGAAACTTCCAACTAAAATTTTTTTTCACAATAAAAAAAATGGTCGTTATTTTCATCTAAATTTACTCAAATATACATCCTACAACAAAAATATTCCACAAAATCAAAAAAAATCGAAGTTGGTTTCAAATAAATTTATTAAAATTTGACACTTCCAACTAAAATTTTTTTCACAATCCAAAAAATTGATGTTATCTTCATCTTAATTTACTCAAATATAGATCCTACAACAAAAATACTCAACAAAATCCAAAATAATCCAAGTTGATTTCAAATAAATTTATTAAAATTTGACAATAATCGTGACAAAATCAAAAAAATCGAAGTTAATTTAAACTGAAATTACTCAAATTAAGCTTCTCTATCAAAAAAACTCAACAAAATCCAAAAAAATCGAAGTTGGATTCAAAGAAATTTATTACAATTTGACACTTCCAACTAAAATTTTTTTTCACAATCCAAAAAATTGTCGTTATTTTCATCTAAATTTACTCAAATATAGATCCTACAACAAAAATACTCAACAAAATCCAAAAAAATCGAAGTTGGTTTCAAATAAATTTATTAAAATTTGACTCTTCCAACTAAAATTTTTTCACAATCCAAAAAATTGAAGTTATTTTCATCTAAATTTACTCAAATATACATCCTACAACAAAAATACTCGACAAAATCCAAAAATATCGAAGTTGATTTCAAATAAATTTATTAAAATTTGACACTTCCAACTAAATTTTTTTTCACAATCCAAAAAATTGAAGTTATTATCATCTAAATTTACTCAAATATAGATCCTACAACAAAAATACTCTACAAAATCCAAAATAATCGAAGTTGATTTCAAATAAATTTATTAAAATTTGACACTTCCAACTATAATTTTTTTCACAATCCAAAAAATTGAAGTTATTTTCATCTAAATTTACACAAATATAGATCCTACAACAAAAATACTCAACAAAATCCAAAATAATCGAAGTTGATTTCAAATAAATTTATTAAAATTTGACACTTCCAACTATAATTTTTTCACAATCCTAAAAATTTAAGTTATTTTCATCTAAATTTACTCAAATATAGATCCTACAACAAAAATACTCAACAAATTCCAATATAATCGAAGTTGATTTCAAATAAATTTATTAAAATTTGACACTTCCAACTAATTTGTTTTTCGCAATCTTAAAAATTGAAGTTATTTTCATCTAAATTTACTCAAATATAGATCCTACAACAAAAATACTCAACAAAATCCAAAATAATCGAAGTTGGTTTCAAATAAATTTATTAAAATTTGACACTTCCAACTAAAATTTTTTTCACAATCCAAAAAATTGAAGTTATTTTCATCTAAATTTACACAAATATAGATCCTACAACAAAAATACTCAACAAAATCCAAAATAATCGAAGTTGATTTCAAATAAATTTATTAAAATTTGACACTTCCAACTAAAATTTTTTTCACAATCCAAAAAATTGAAGTTAGTTTCATCTAAATTTACACAAATATAGATCCTACAACAAATATGCTCAACAAAATCCAAAATAATCGAAGTTGATTTCAAATAAATTTATTAAAATTTGACACTTCCAACTATATTTTTTTTTCACAATCCAAAGAATTGAAGTTATTTTCATCTAAATTTACTCAAATATACATCCTACAACAAAAATACTCAACAAAATCCAAAAAAATCGATGTTGGTCTCAAATAAATTTATTAAACTTTGACACTTCCAACTAAAAATTTTTTCACAATCCTAAAAATTTAAGTTATTTTCATCTAAATTTACTCAAATATAGATCCTACAACAAAAATACTCAACAAATTCCAATATAATCGAAGTTGATTTCAAATAAATTTATTAAAATTTGACACTTCCAACTAATTTTTTTTTCGCAATCCTAAAAATTGAAGTTATTTTCATCTAAATTTACTCAAATATAGATCCTACAACAAAAATACTCAACAAAATCCAAAATAATCGAAGTTGGTTTCAAATAAATTTATTAAAATTTGACACTTCCAACTAAAATTTTTTTCACAATCCAAAAAATTGAAGTTATTTTCATCTAAATTTACACAAATATAGATCCTACAACAAATATACTCAACAAAATCCAAAATAATCGAAGTTGATTTCAAATAAATTTATTAAAATTTGACACTTCCAACTATATTTTTTTTTCACAATCCAAAAAATTGAAGATAATTTCATCTAAATTTACTCAAATATGCATCCTACAACAAAAATACTCAACAAAATCCAAAAAAATCGAAGTTGGTCTCAAATAAATTTATTAAAATTTGACACTTCCAACTAAAAATTTTTTCACAATCCTAAAAATTGAAGTTATTTTCATCTAAATTTACTCAAATATAGATCCTACAACAAAAATACTCAACAAAATCCAAAATAATCGAAGTTGATTTCAAATAAATTTATTAAAATTTGACACTTCCAACTATAATTTTTTTTCACAATCCAAACAATTTGAGATATTTTCATCTAAATTTACTCAAATATGCATCCTACAACACAAATACTCAACAACATCCACAAAAATCGAAGTTGGTCTCTAATAAATTTATTAAAATTTGACACCTCCAACTAAAATTTTTTTCACAATCTGAAAAATTGATGTTATTTTCATCTAAATTTACTCAAATATAGATCCTACAACAAAAATACTCAACAAAATCCAAAAAAATCGAAGTTGGTTTCAAATAAATTTATTAAAATTTTACACTTCCATGTAAATTTTATTTTCACTATCCAAAAAATTGTCGTTATTTTCATCTAAATTTACTCAAATATAGATCCTACAACAAAAATACTCAACAAAATCCAAAAAAATCGGAGTTGGTTTCAAATAAATTTATTAAAATTTGACTCTTCCAACTAAAATTTTTATCACAATCCAAAAAATTGAAGTTATTTTCATCTAAATTTACTCAAATATACATCCTACAACAAAAATACTCAACAAAATAAAAAAAATCGATGTTAGTCTCAAATAAAATTATTAAACTTTGACACTTCCAACAAATTTTTTTTTCACAATCTTAAAAATTGAAGTTATTTTCATCTAAATTTACACAAATATAGATCCTACAACAAAAATACTCAACAAAATAAAAAAAAATCGATGTTGGTCTCAATTGAATTTATTAAAATTTGACACTTCCAACTAATTTGTTTTTCGCAATCTTAAAAATTGAAGTTATTTTCATCTAAATTTACTCAAATATAGATCCTACAACAAAAATACTCAACAAAATCCAAAATAATCGAAGTTGGTTTCAAATAAATTTATTAAAATTTGACACTTCCAACTAAAATTTTTTTCACAATCCAAAAAATTGTCGTTATTTTCATCTAAATTTACTCAAATATAGATCCTACAACCAAAATACTCTACAAAATCCAAAATAATCGAAGTTGATTTCAAATAAATTTATTAAAATTTGACACTTCCACCTATAATTTATTCACAATCCAAAAAATTGAAGTTATTTTCATCTAAATTTACACAAATATAGATCCTACAACAAAAATACTCAACAAAATCCAAAATAATCGAAGTTGGTTTCAAATAAATTTATTAAAATTTGACACTTCCAACTAAATTTTTTTTCACAATCCAAAAAATTGAAGATAATTTCATCTAAATTTACTCAAATATGCATCCTACAACAAAAATACTCAACAAAATCCAAAAAAATCGAAGTTGGTCTCAAATAAATTTATTAAAATTTGACACTTCCAACTAAATTTTTTTTCACAATCCAAAAAATTGAAGATAATTTCATCTAAATTTACTCAAATATGCATCCTACAACAAAAATACTCAACAAAATCCAAAAAAATCGAAGTTGGTCTCAAATAAATTTATTAAAATTTGACACTTCCAACTAAAAATTTTTTCACAATCCAAAAAATTGAAGTTATTTTCATCTAAATTTACTCAAATATAGATCCTACAACAAAAATACTCAACAAAATCCAAAATAATCGAAGTTGATTTCAAATAAATTTATTAAAATTTGACACTTCCAACTATAATTTTTTTTCACAATCCAAACAATTTGAGATATTTTCATCTAAATTTACTCAAATATGCATCCTACAACACAAATACTCAACAAAATCCACAAAAATCGAAGTTGGTCTCAAATAAATTTATTAAAATTTGACACCTCCAACTAAAATTTTTTTCACAATCTGAAAAATTGATGTTATTTTCATCTAAATTTACTCAAATATAGATCCTACAACAAAAATACTCAACAAAATCCAAAAAAATCGAAGTTGGTTTCAAATAAATTTATTAAAATTTTACACTTCCATGTAAATTTTTTTTTCACTATCCAAAAAATTGTCGTTATTTTCATCTAAATTTACTCAAATATAGATCCTACAACAAAAATACTCGACAAAATCCAAAAAAAATCGAAGTTGGTTTCAAATAAATTTATTAAAATTTGACACTTCCAACTAAAATTTGTTTCACAATCCAAAAAATTGTCGTTATTTTGTTTAAAATTTACTCAAATATACAACCTACAACAAAAGTACTCGACAAAATAAAAAAAAAGCGAAGTTGATTTCAAATAAATTTATTAAAATTTGGCACTTCCAACTAAAATTTTTGTTTTACAATCCAAAAAATTGAAGTTATTTTCTTCTAAATTTACTCAAATATAGATCCTACAACAAAAATACTCAACAAAATCCAAAATAATCCAAGTTGATTTCAAATAAATTTATTAAAATTTGACAAAAATCGTGACAAAATCCAAAAAATCGAAGTTAATTTCAACTGAAATTACTCAAATTAAGCTTCTCTATCAAAAAACTCAACAAAATCCAAAAAAAATCGAAGTTGGATTCAAATAAATTTATTACAAATTGAAACTTCCAACTAAAATTTTTTTTCACAATAAAAAAAATGGTCGTTATTTTCATCTAAATTTACTCAAATATACATCCTACAACAAAAATATTCCACAAAATCAAAAAAAATCGAAGTTGGTTTCAAATAAATTTATTAAAATTTGACACTTCCAACTAAAATTTTTTTCACAATCCAAAAAATTGATGTTATCTTCATCTTAATTTACTCAAATATAGATCCTACAACAAAAATACTCAACAAAATCCAAAATAATCCAAGTTGATTTCAAATAAATTTATTAAAATTTGACAATAATCGTGACAAAATCAAAAAAATCGAAGTTAATTTAAACTGAAATTACTCAAATTAAGCTTCTCTATCAAAAAAACTCAACAAAATCCAAAAAATCAAAGTTGGATTCAAAGAAATTTATTACAATTTGACACTTCCAACTAAAATTTTTTTTCACAATCCAAAAAATTGTCGTTATTTTCATCTAAATTTACTCAAATATAGATCCTACAACAAAAATACTCAACAAAATCCAAAAAAAATCGAAGTTGGTTTCAAATAAATTTATTAAAATTTGACTCTTCCAACTAAAATTTTTTCACAATCCAAAAAATTGAAGTTATTTTCATCTAAATTTACTCAAATATACATCCTACAACAAAAATATTCGACAAAATAAAAAAAAATCGAAGTTGGTTTCAAATAAATTTATTAAAATTTGACACTTCCAACTAAAATTTTTTTCACAATCCAAAAAATTGATGTTATCTTCATCTAAATTTACTCAAATATACATCCTACAACAAAAATACTCAACAAAATCAAAAAAAATCGAAGTTGGTTTCAAATAAATTTATTAAAATTTTACACTTCCATGTAAATTTTTTTTTCACTATCCAAAAAATTGTCGTTATTTTCATCTAAATTTACTCAAATATAGATCCTACAACAAAAATACTCAACAAAATCCAAAATAATCGAAGTTGGTTTCAAATAAATTTATTAAAATTTGACACTTCCAACTAAAATTTTTTTCACAATCCAAAAAATTGTCGTTATTTTCATCTAAATTTACTCAAATATAGATCCTACAACAAAAATACTCTACAAAATCCAAAATAATCGAAGTTGATTTCAAATAAATTTATTAAAATTTGACACTTCCACCTATAATTTATTCACAATCCAAAAAATTGAAGTTATTTTCATCTAAATTTACACAAATATAGATCCTACAACAAAAATACTCAACAAAATCCAAAATAATCGAAGTTGGTTTCAAATAAATTTATTAAAATTTGACACTTCCAACTAATTTGTTTTTCGCAATCTTAAAAATTGAAGTTATTTTCATCTAAATTTACTCAAATATAGATCCTAAAACAAAAATACTCAACAAAATCCAAAATAATCGAAGTTGGTTTCAAATAAATTTATTAAAATTTGACACTTCCAACTAAAATTTTTTTCACAATCCAAAAAATTGAAGTTATTTTCATCTAAATTTACACAAATATAGATCCTACAACAAAAATACTCAACAAAATCCAAAATAATCGAAGTTGATTTCAAATAAATTTATTAAAATTTGACACTTCCAACTATAATTTTTTTTCACAATCCAAAAAATTGAAGTTATTTTCATTTAAATTTACTCAAATATACATCCTACAACAAAAATACTCAACAAAATAAAAAAAAATCGATGTTGGTCTCAAATAAAATTATTAAATTTTGACACTTCCAACTAAAAATTTTTTCACAATCCTAAAACTTGAAGTTATTTTCATCTAAATTTACACAAATATAGATTCTACAATCAAAATACTCAACAAAATCCAAAATAATCGAAGTTGGTTTCAAATAAATTTATTAAAATTTGACACTTCCAACTAAATTTTTTTTCACAATCCAAAAAATTGAAGATAATTTCATCTAAATTTACTCAAATATGCATCCTACAACAAAAATACTCAACAAAATCCAAAAAAATCGAAGTTGGTCTCAAATAAATTTATTAAAATTTGACACTTCCAACTAAATTTTGTTTCGCAATCCTAAAAATTGAATTTATTTTCATCTAAATTTACTCAAATATAGATCCTACATCAAAAGTACTCAACAAAATCCAAAAAAATCGGTGTTGGTTTCAAATAAATTTATTAAAATTTGACTCTTCCAACTAAAATATTTTCACAATCCAAAAAATTGAAGTTATTTTCATCTAAATTTACACAAATATAGATCCCACAACAAAAATACTCAACAAAATCCAAAATAATCGAAGTTGATTTCAAATAAATTTATTAAAATTTGACACTTCCAACTATATTTTTTTTTCACAATCCAAAAAATTGAAGTTATTTTCATCTAAATTTACTCAAATATACATCCTACAACAAAAATACTCAACAAAATCCAAAAAAATCGATGTTGGTCTCAATTAAATTTATTAAACTTTGACACTTCCAACTAAAAATTTTTTCACAATCCTAAAAATTTAAGTTATTTTCATCTAAATTTACTCAAATATAGATCCTACAACAAAAATACTCAACAAATTCCAATATAATCGAAGTTGATTTCAAATAAATTTATTAAAATTTGACACTTCCAACTAATTTGTTTTTCGCAATCTTAAAAATTGAAGTTATTTTCATCTAAATTTACTCAAATATAGATCCTACAACAAAAATACTCAACAAAATCCAAAATAATCGAAGTTGGTTTCAAATAAATTTATTAAAATTTGACACTTCCAACTAAATTTTTTTTCACAATCCAAAAATTGAAGATAATTTCATCTAAATTTACTCAAATATGCATCCTACAACAAAAATACTCAACAAAATCCAAAAAAATCGAAGTTGGTCTCAAATAAATTTATTAAAATTTGACACTTCCAACTAAAAATTTTTTCACAATCCTAAAAATTGAAGTTATTTTCATCTAAATTTACTCAAATATAGATCCTACAACAAAAATACTCAACAAAATCCAAAATAATCGAAGTTGATTTCAAATAAATTTATTAAAATTTGACACTTCCAACTATAATTTTTTTTCACAATCCAAACAATTTGAGATATTTTCATCTAAATTTACTCAAATATGCATCCTACAACACAAATACTCAACAACATCCACAAAAATCGAAGTTGGTCTCAAATAAATTTATTAAAATTTGACACCTCCAACTAAAATTTTTTTCACAATCTGAAAAATTGATGTTATTTTCATCTAAATTTACTCAAATATAGATCCTACAACAAAAATACTCAACAAAATCCAAAAAAATCGAAGTTGGTTTCAAATAAATTTATTAAAATTTTACACTTCCATGTAAATTTTTTTTTCACTATCCAAAAAATTGTCGTTATTTTCATCTAAATTTACTCAAATATAGATCCTACAACAAAAATACTCAACAAAATCCAAAAAAATCGGAGTTGGTTTCAAATAAATTTATTAAAATTTGACTCTTCCAACTAAAATTTTTATCACAATCCAAAAAATTGAAGTTATTTTCATCTAAATTAACTAAATATAGATCCTACAACAAAAATACTCTACAAAATCCAAAATAATCGAAGTTGATTTCAAATAAATATATTAAAATTTGACACTTCCACCTATAATTTATTCACAATCCAAAAAATTGAAGTTATTTTCATCTAAATTTACACAAATATAGATCCTACAACAAAAATACTCAACAAAATCCAAAATAATCGATGTTGGTCTCAAATAAAATTATTAAACTTTGACACTTCCAACAAATTTTTTTTTCACAATCTTAAAAATTGAAGTTATTTTCATCTAAATTTACACAAATATAGATCCTACAACAAAAATACTCAACAAAATCCAAAATAATCGAAGTTGGTTTCAAATAAATTTATTAAAATTTGACACTTCCAACTAAATTTTTTTTCGCAATCCTAAAAATTGAATTTATTTTCATCTAAATTTACTCAAATATAGATCCTACAACAAAAATACTCAACAAAATCCAAAAAAATCGGTGTTGGTTTCAAATAAATTTATTAAAATTTGACTCTTCCAACTAAAAATTTTTTCACAATCCAAAAAATTGAAGTTATTTTCATCTAAATTTACACAAATATAGATCCCACAACAAAAATACTCAACAAAATCCAAAATAATCGAAGTTGATTTCAAATAAATTTATTAAAATTTGACACTTCCAACTATATTTTTTTTTCACAATCCAAAAAATTGAAGTTATTTTCATCTAAATTTACTCAAATATACATCCTACAACAAAAATACTCAACAAAATCCAAAAAAATCGATGTTGGTCTCAATTAAATTTATTAAACTTTGACACTTCCAACTAAAAATTTTTTCACAATCCTAAAAACTTAAGTTATTTTCATCTAAATTTACTCAAATATAGATCCTACAACAAAAATACTCAACAAATTTCAATATAATCGAAGTTGATTTCAAATAAATTTATTAAAATTTGACACTTCCAACTAAATTTTTTTTCGCAATCCTAAAAATTGAATTTATTTTCATCTAAATTTACTCAAATATAGATCCTACAACAAAAATACTCAACAAAATCAAAAAAAATCGGTGTTGGTTTCAAATAAATTTATTAAAATTTGACTCTTCCAACTAAAAATTTTTTCACAATCCAAAAAATTGAAGTTATTTTCATCTAAATTTACACAAATATAGATCCCACAACAAAAATACTCAACAAAATCCAAAATAATCGAAGTTGATTTCAAATAAATTTATTAAAATTTGACACTTCCAACTATATTTTTTTTTCACAATCCAAAAAATTGAAGTTATTTTCATCTAAATTTACTCAAATATACATCCTACAACAAAAATACTCAACAAAATAAAAAAAAATCGATGTTGGTCTCAATTAAATTTATTAAACTTTGACACTTCCAACTAAAAATTTTTTCACAATCCTAAAAATTTAAGTTATTTTCATCTAAATTTACTCAAATATAGATCCTACAACAAAAATACTCAACAAATTTCAATATAATCGAAGTTGATTTCAAATAAATTTATTAAAATTTGACACTTCCACCTATAATTTATTCACAATCCAAAAAATTGAAGTTATTTTCATCTAAATTTACACAAATATAGATCCTACAACAAAAATACTCAACAAAATCCAAAATAATCGAAGTTGGTTTCAAATAAATTTATTAAAATTTGACACTTCCAACTAAATTTTTTTTCACAATCCAAAAAATTTGAGATATTTTCATCTAAATTTACTCAAATATGCATCCTACAACACAAATACTCAACAAAATCCACAAAAATCGAAGTTGGTCTCAAATAAAGTTATTAAAATTTGACACCTCCAACTAAAATTTTTTTCACAATCTGAAAAATTGATGTTATTTTCATCTAAATTTACTCAAATATAGATCCTACAACAAAAATACTCAACAAAATCCAAATAAATCGGAGTTGGTTTCAAATAAATTTATTAAAATTTGACTCTTCCAACTAAAATTTTTATCACAATCCAAAGAATTGAAGTTATTTTCATCTAAATTTACTCAAATATACATCCTACAACAAAATAAAAAAAATCGATGTTGGTCTCAAATAAAATTATTAAACTTTGACACTTCCAACAAATTTTTTTTTCACAATCTTAAAAATTGAAGTTATTTTCATCTAAATTTACACAAATATAGATCCTACAACAAAAATACTCAACAAAATCCAAAATAATCGAAGTTGGTTTCAAATAAATTTATTAAAGTTTGACACTTCCAACTAAATTTTTTTTCACAATCCAAAAAATTTGAGATATTTTCATCTAAATTTACTCAAATATGCATCCTACAACACAAATACTCAACAAAATCCACAAAAATCGAAGTTGGTCTCAAATAAATTTATTAAAATTTGACACCTCCAACTAAAATTTTTTTCACAATCTGAAAAATTGAAGTTATTTTCATCTAAATTTACTCAAATATAGATCCTACAACAAAAATACTCAACAAATTCCAATATAATCGAAGTTAATTTCAAATAAATTTATTAAAATTTGACACTTCCAACTAATTTGTTTTTCGCAATCTTAAAAATTGAAGTTATTTTCATCTAAATTTACTCAAATATAGATCCTACAACAAAAATACTCAACAAAATCCAAAATAATCGAAGTTGGTTTCAAATAAATTTATTAAAATTTGACACTTCCAACTAAAATTTTTTTCACAATCCAAAAAATTGAAGTTATTTTCATCTAAATTTACACAAATATAGATCCTACAACAAAAATACTCAACAAAATCCAAAATAATCGAAGTTGGTTTCAAATAAATTTATTAAAATTTGACACTTCCAACTAAATTTTTTTTCGCAATCCTAAAAATTGAATTTATTTTCATCTAAATTTACTCAAATATAGATCCTACAACAAAAATACTCAACAAAATCCAAAAAAATCGGTGTTGGTTTCAAATAAATTTATTAAAATTTGACTCTTCCAACTAAAAATTTTTTCACAATCCAAAAAATTGAAGTTATTTTCATCTAAATTTACACAAATATAGATCCCACAACAAAAATACTCAACAAAATCCAAAATAATCGAAGTTGAATTCAAATAAATTTATTAAAATTTGACACTTCCAACTATATTTTTTTTTCACAATCCAAAAAATTGAAGTTATTTTCATCTAAATTTACTCAAATATACATCCTACAACAAAAATACTCAACAAAATCCAAATAAATCGGAGTTGGTTTCAAATAAATTTATTAAAATTTGACTCTTCCAACTAAAATTTTTATCACAATCCAAAGAATTGAAGTTATTTTCATCTAAATTTACTCAAATATACATCCTACAACAAAATAAAAAAAATCGATGTTGGTCTCAAATAAAATTATTAAACTTTGACACTTCCAACAAATTTTTTTTTCACAATCTTAAAAATTGAAGTTATTTTCATCTAAATTTACACAAATATAGATCCTACAACAAAAATACTCAACAAAATCCAAAATAATCGAAGTTGGTTTCAAATAAATTTATTAAAATTTGACACTTCCAACTAAATTTTTTTTCACAATCCAAAAAATTTGAGATATTTTCATCTAAATTTACTCAAATATGCATCCTACAACACAAATACTCAACAAAATCCACAAAAATCGAAGTTGGTCTCAAATAAATTTATTAAAATTTGACACCTCCAACTAAAATTTTTTTCACAATCTGAAAAATTGAAGTTATTTTCATCTAAATTTACTCAAATATAGATCCTACAACAAAAATACTCAACAAATTCCAATATAATCGAAGTTAATTTCAAATAAATTTATTAAAATTTGACACTTCCAACTAATTTGTTTTTCGCAATCTTAAAAATTGAAGTTATTTTCATCTAAATTTACTCAAATATAGATCCTACAACAACAATACTCAACAAAATCCAAAATAATCGAAGTTGGTTTCAAATAAATTTATTAAAATTTGACACTTCCAACTAAAATTTTTTTCACAATCCAAAAAATTGAAGTTATTTTCATCTAAATTTACACAAATATAGATCCTACAACAAAAATACTCAACAAAATCCAAAATAATCGAAGTTGATTTCAAATAAATTTATTAAAATTTGACACTTCCAACTATAATTTTTTTTCACAATCCAAAAAATTGAAGTTATTTTCATTTAAATTTACTCAAATATACATCCTACAACAAAAATACTCAACAAAATAAAAAAAAATCGATGTTGGTCTCAAATAAAATTATTAAATTTTGACACTTCCAACTAAAAATTTTTTCACAATCCTAAAAATTGAAGTTATTTTCATCTAAATTTACACAAATATAGATCCTACAACAAAAATACTCAACAAAATCCAAAATAATCGAAGTTGGTTTCAAATAAATTTATTAAAATTTGACACTTCCAACTAAATTTTTTTTCACAATCCAAAAAATTGAAGATAATTTCATCTAAATTTTCTCAAATATGCATCCTACAACAAAAATACTCAACAAAATCCACAAAAATCGAAGTAGGTCTCAAATAAATTTATTAAAATTTTACACTTCCATGTAAATTTTTTTTCACAATCCAAAAAATTGTCGTTATTTTCATCTAAATTTACTCAAATATACATCCTACAACAAAAATACTCGACAAAATCCAAAAATATCGAAGTTGATTTCAAATAAATTTATTAAAATTTGACACTTCCAACTAAATTTTTTTTCACAATCCAAAAAATTGAAGTTATTATCATCTAAATTTACTCAAATATAGATCCTACAACAAAAATACTCTACAAAATCCAAAATAATCGAAGTTGATTTCAAATAAATTTATTAAAATTTGACACTTCCAACCATAATTTTTTTCACAATCCAAAAAATTGAAGTTATTTTCATCTAAATTTACACAAATATAGATCCTACAACAAAAATACTCAACAAAATCCAAAATAATCGAAGTTGATTTCAAATAAATTTATTAAAATTTGACACTTCCAACTATAATTTTTTCACAATCCTAAAAATTTAAGTTATTTTCATCTAAATTTACTCAAATATAGATCCTACAACAAAAATACTCAACAAATTCCAATATAATCGAAGTTGATTTCAAATAAATTTATTAAAATTTGACACTTCCAACTAATTTGTTTTTCGCAATCTTAAAAATTGAAGTTATTTTCATCTAAATTTACTCAAATATAGATCCTACAACAAAAATACTCAACAAAATCCAAAATAATCGAAGTTGGTTTCAAATAAATTTATTAAAATTTGACACTTCCAACTAAAATTTTTTTCACAATCCAAAAAATTGAAGTTATTTTCATCTAAATTTACACAAATATAGATCCTACAACAAAAATACTCAACAAAATCCAAAATAATCGAAGTTGATTTCAAATAAATTTATTAAAATTTGACACTTCCAACTAAAATTTTTTTCACAATCCAAAAAATTGAAGTTAGTTTCATCTAAATTTACACAAATATAGATCCTACAACAAATATGCTCAACAAAATCCAAAATAATCGAAGTTGATTTCAAATAAATTTATTAAAATTTGACACTTCCAACTATATTTTTTTTTCACAATCCAAAGAATTGAAGTTATTTTCATCTAAATTTACTCAAATATACATCCTACAACAAAAATACTCAACAAAATCCAAAAAAATCGATGTTGGTCTCAAATAAATTTATTAAACTTTGACACTTCCAACTAAAAATTTTTTCACAATCCTAAAAATTTAAGTTATTTTCATCTAAATTTACTCAAATATAGATCCTACAACAAAAATACTCAACAAATTCCAATATAATCGAAGTTGATTTCAAATAAATTTATTAAAATTTGACACTTCCAACTAATTTTTTTTTCGCAATCCTAAAAATTGAAGTTATTTTCATCTAAATTTACTCAAATATAGATCCTACAACAAAAATACTCAACAAAATCCAAAATAATCGAAGTTGGTTTCAAATAAATTTATTAAAATTTGACACTTCCAACTAAAATTTTTTTCACAATCCAAAAAATTGAAGTTATTTTCATCTAAATTTACACAAATATAGATCCTACAACAAATATACTCAACAAAATCCAAAATAATCGAAGTTGATTTCAAATAAATTTATTAAAATTTGACACTTCCAACTATATTTTTTTTTCACAATCCAAAAAATTGAAGATAATTTCATCTAAATTTACTCAAATATGCATCCTACAACAAAAATACTCAACAAAATCCAAAAAAATCGAAGTTGGTCTCAAATAAATTTATTAAAATTTGACACTTCCAACTAAAAATTTTTTCACAATCCTAAAAATTGAAGTTATTTTCATCTAAATTTACTCAAATATAGATCCTACAACAAAAATACTCAACAAAATCCAAAATAATCGAAGTTGATTTCAAATAAATTTATTAAAATTTGACACTTCCAACTATAATTTTTTTTCACAATCCAAACAATTTGAGATATTTTCATCTAAATTTACTCAAATATGCATCCTACAACACAAATACTCAACAACATCCACAAAAATCGAAGTTGGTCTCAAATAAATTTATTAAAATTTGACACCTCCAACTAAAATTTTTTTCACAATCTGAAAAATTGATGTTATTTTCATCTAAATTTACTCAAATATAGATCCTACAACAAAAATACTCAACAAAATCCAAAAAAATCGAAGTTGGTTTCAAATAAATTTATTAAAATTTGACTCTTCCAACTAAAATTTTTATCACAATCCAAAAAATTGAAGTTATTTTCATCTAAATTTACTCAAATATACATCCTACAACAAAAATACTCAACAAAATAAAAAAAATCGATGTTGGTCTCAAATAAAATTATTAAACTTTGACACTTCCAACAAATTTTTTTTTCACAATCTTAAAAATTGAAGTTATTTTCATCTAAATTTACACAAATATAGATCCTACAACAAAAATACTCAACAAAATCAAAAAAAATCGATGTTGGTCTCAATTAAATTTATTAAAATTTGACACTTCCAACTAATTTGTTTTTCGCAATCTTAAAAATTGAAGTTATTTTCATCTAAATTTACTCAAATATAGATCCTACAACAAAAATACTCAACAAAATCCAAAATAATCGAAGTTGGTTTCAAATAAATTTATTAAAATTTGACACTTCCAACTAAAATTTTTTTCACAATCCAAAAAATTGTCGTTATTTTCATCTAAATTTACTCAAATATAGATCCTACAACCAAAATACTCTACAAAATCCAAAATAATCGAAGTTGATTTCAAATAAATTTATTAAAATTTGACACTTCCACCTATAATTTATTCACAATCCAAAAAATTGAAGTTATTTTCATCTAAATTTACACAAATATAGATCCTACAACAAAAATACTCAACAAAATCCAAAATAATCGAAGTTGGTTTCAAATAAATTTATTAAAATTTGACACTTCCAACTAAATTTTTTTTCACAATCCAAAAAATTGAAGATAATTTCATCTAAATTTACTCAAATATGCATCCTACAACAAAAATACTCAACAAAATCCAAAAAAATCGAAGTTGGTCTCAAATAAATTTATTAAAATTTGACACTTCCAACTAAATTTTTTTTCACAATCCAAAAAATTGAAGATAATTTCATCTAAATTTACTCAAATATGCATCCTACAACAAAAATACTCAACAAAATCCAAAAAAATCGAAGTTGGTCTCAAATAAATTTATTAAAATTTGACACTTCCAACTAAAAATTTTTTCACAATCCAAAAAATTGAAGTTATTTTCATCTAAATTTACTCAAATATAGATCCTACAACAAAAATGCTCAACAAAATCCAAAATAATCGAAGTTGATTTCAAATAAATTTATTAAAATTTGACACTTCCAACTATAATTTTTTTTCACAATCCAAACAATTTGAGATATTTTCATCTAAATTTACTCAAATATGCATCCTACAACACAAATACTCAACAAAATCCACAAAAATCGAAGTTGGTCTCAAATAAATTTATTAAAATTTGGCACTTCCAACTAAAATTTTTGTTTTACAATCCAAAAAATTGAAGTTATTTTCTTCTAAATTTACTCAAATATAGATCCTACAACAAAAATACTCAACAAAATCCAAAATAATCCAAGTTGATTTCAAATAAATTTATTAAAATTTGACAAAAATCGTGACAAAATCCAAAAAATCGAAGTTAATTTCAACTGAAATTACTCAAATTAAGCTTCTCTATCAAAAAACTCAACAAAATCCAAAAAAATCGAAGTTGGATTCAAATAAATTTATTACAAATTGAAACTTCCAACTAAAATTTTTTTTCACAATAAAAAAAATGGTCGTTATTTTCATCTAAATTTACTCAAATATACATCCTACAACAAAAATATTCCACAAAATCAAAAAAAATCGAAGTTGGTTTCAAATAAATTTATTAAAATTTGACACTTCCAACTAAAATTTTTTTCACAATCCAAAAAATTGATGTTATCTTCATCTTAATTTACTCAAATATAGATCCTACAACAAAAATACTCAACAAAATCCAAAATAATCCAAGTTGATTTCAAATAAATTTATTAAAATTTGACAATAATCGTGACAAAATCAAAAAAATCGAAGTTAATTTAAACTGAAATTACTCAAATTAAGCTTCTCTATCAAAAAAACTCAACAAAATCCAAAAAAATCGAAGTTGGATTCAAAGAAATTTATTACAATTTGACACTTCCAACTAAAATTTTTTTTCACAATCCAAAAAATTGTCGTTATTTTCATCTAAATTTACTCAAATATAGATCCTACAACAAAAATACTCAACAAAATCCAAAAAAATCGAAGTTGGTTTCAAATAAATTTATTAAAATTTGACTCTTCCAACTAAAATTTTTT
Source organism: Andrena praecox (assembly GCA_963932275.1). Lineage (NCBI taxonomy): Eukaryota > Metazoa > Arthropoda > Insecta > Hymenoptera > Andrenidae > Andrena > Andrena praecox. The sequence continues at coordinate 2,053,060 of CAWVQO010000396.1, read as the reverse complement.
CACAATCCAAAAAATTGAAGTTATTTTCATCTAAATTTACTCAAATATACATCCTACAACAAAAATACTCGACAAAATCCAAAAATATCGAAGTTGATTTCAAATAAATTTATTAAAATTTGACACTTCCAACTAAATTTTTTTTCACAATCCAAAAAATTGAAGTTATTATCATCTAAATTTACTCAAATATAGATCCTACAACAAAAATACTCTACAAAATCCAAAATAATCGAAGTTGATTTCAAATAAATTTATTAAAATTTGACACTTCCAACTATAATTTTTTTCACAATCCAAAAAATTGAAGTTATTTTCATCTAAATTTACACAAATATAGATCCTACAACAAAAATACTCAACAAAATCCAAAATAATCGAAGTTGATTTCAAATAAATTTATTAAAATTTGACACTTCCAACTATAATTTTTTCACAATCCTAAAAATTTAAGTTATTTTCATCTAAATTTACTCAAATATAGATCCTACAACAAAAATACTCAACAAATTCCAATATAATCGAAGTTGATTTCAAATAAATTTATTAAAATTTGACACTTCCAACTAATTTGTTTTTCGCAATCTTAAAAATTGAAGTTATTTTCATCTAAATTTACTCAAATATAGATCCTACAACAAAAATACTCAACAAAATCCAAAATAATCGAAGTTGGTTTCAAATAAATTTATTAAAATTTGACACTTCCAACTAAAATTTTTTTCACAATCCAAAAAATTGAAGTTATTTTCATCTAAATTTACACAAATATAGATCCTACAACAAAAATACTCAACAAAATCCAAAATAATCGAAGTTGATTTCAAATAAATTTATTAAAATTTGACACTTCCAACTAAAATTTTTTTCACAATCCAAAAAATTGAAGTTAGTTTCATCTAAATTTACACAAATATAGATCCTACAACAAATATGCTCAACAAAATCCAAAATAATCGAAGTTGATTTCAAATAAATTTATTAAAATTTGACACTTCCAACTATATTTTTTTTTCACAATCCAAAGAATTGAAGTTATTTTCATCTAAATTTACTCAAATATACATCCTACAACAAAAATACTCAACAAAATCCAAAAAAATCGATGTTGGTCTCAAATAAATTTATTAAACTTTGACACTTCCAACTAAAAATTTTTTCACAATCCTAAAAATTTAAGTTATTTTCATCTAAATTTACTCAAATATAGATCCTACAACAAAAATACTCAACAAATTCCAATATAATCGAAGTTGATTTCAAATAAATTTATTAAAATTTGACACTTCCAACTAATTTTTTTTTCGCAATCCTAAAAATTGAAGTTATTTTCATCTAAATTTACTCAAATATAGATCCTACAACAAAAATACTCAACAAAATCCAAAATAATCGAAGTTGGTTTCAAATAAATTTATTAAAATTTGACACTTCCAACTAAAATTTTTTTCACAATCCAAAAAATTGAAGTTATTTTCATCTAAATTTACACAAATATAGATCCTACAACAAATATACTCAACAAAATCCAAAATAATCGAAGTTGATTTCAAATAAATTTATTAAAATTTGACACTTCCAACTATATTTTTTTTTCACAATCCAAAAAATTGAAGATAATTTCATCTAAATTTACTCAAATATGCATCCTACAACAAAAATACTCAACAAAATCCAAAAAAATCGAAGTTGGTCTCAAATAAATTTATTAAAATTTGACACTTCCAACTAAAAATTTTTTCACAATCCTAAAAATTGAAGTTATTTTCATCTAAATTTACTCAAATATAGATCCTACAACAAAAATACTCAACAAAATCCAAAATAATCGAAGTTGATTTCAAATAAATTTATTAAAATTTGACACTTCCAACTATAATTTTTTTTCACAATCCAAACAATTTGAGATATTTTCATCTAAATTTACTCAAATATGCATCCTACAACACAAATACTCAACAACATCCACAAAAATCGAAGTTGGTCTCTAATAAATTTATTAAAATTTGACACCTCCAACTAAAATTTTTTTCACAATCTGAAAAATTGATGTTATTTTCATCTAAATTTACTCAAATATAGATCCTACAACAAAAATACTCAACAAAATCCAAAAAAATCGAAGTTGGTTTCAAATAAATTTATTAAAATTTTACACTTCCATGTAAATTTTATTTTCACTATCCAAAAAATTGTCGTTATTTTCATCTAAATTTACTCAAATATAGATCCTACAACAAAAATACTCAACAAAATCCAAAAAAATCGGAGTTGGTTTCAAATAAATTTATTAAAATTTGACTCTTCCAACTAAAATTTTTATCACAATCCAAAAAATTGAAGTTATTTTCATCTAAATTTACTCAAATATACATCCTACAACAAAAATACTCAACAAAATAAAAAAAATCGATGTTAGTCTCAAATAAAATTATTAAACTTTGACACTTCCAACAAATTTTTTTTTCACAATCTTAAAAATTGAAGTTATTTTCATCTAAATTTACACAAATATAGATCCTACAACAAAAATACTCAACAAAATAAAAAAAAATCGATGTTGGTCTCAATTGAATTTATTAAAATTTGACACTTCCAACTAATTTGTTTTTCGCAATCTTAAAAATTGAAGTTATTTTCATCTAAATTTACTCAAATATAGATCCTACAACAAAAATACTCAACAAAATCCAAAATAATCGAAGTTGGTTTCAAATAAATTTATTAAAATTTGACACTTCCAACTAAAATTTTTTTCACAATCCAAAAAATTGTCGTTATTTTCATCTAAATTTACTCAAATATAGATCCTACAACCAAAATACTCTACAAAATCCAAAATAATCGAAGTTGATTTCAAATAAATTTATTAAAATTTGACACTTCCACCTATAATTTATTCACAATCCAAAAAATTGAAGTTATTTTCATCTAAATTTACACAAATATAGATCCTACAACAAAAATACTCAACAAAATCCAAAATAATCGAAGTTGGTTTCAAATAAATTTATTAAAATTTGACACTTCCAACTAAATTTTTTTTCACAATCCAAAAAATTGAAGATAATTTCATCTAAATTTACTCAAATATGCATCCTACAACAAAAATACTCAACAAAATCCAAAAAAATCGAAGTTGGTCTCAAATAAATTTATTAAAATTTGACACTTCCAACTAAATTTTTTTTCACAATCCAAAAAATTGAAGATAATTTCATCTAAATTTACTCAAATATGCATCCTACAACAAAAATACTCAACAAAATCCAAAAAAATCGAAGTTGGTCTCAAATAAATTTATTAAAATTTGACACTTCCAACTAAAAATTTTTTCACAATCCAAAAAATTGAAGTTATTTTCATCTAAATTTACTCAAATATAGATCCTACAACAAAAATACTCAACAAAATCCAAAATAATCGAAGTTGATTTCAAATAAATTTATTAAAATTTGACACTTCCAACTATAATTTTTTTTCACAATCCAAACAATTTGAGATATTTTCATCTAAATTTACTCAAATATGCATCCTACAACACAAATACTCAACAAAATCCACAAAAATCGAAGTTGGTCTCAAATAAATTTATTAAAATTTGACACCTCCAACTAAAATTTTTTTCACAATCTGAAAAATTGATGTTATTTTCATCTAAATTTACTCAAATATAGATCCTACAACAAAAATACTCAACAAAATCCAAAAAAATCGAAGTTGGTTTCAAATAAATTTATTAAAATTTTACACTTCCATGTAAATTTTTTTTTCACTATCCAAAAAATTGTCGTTATTTTCATCTAAATTTACTCAAATATAGATCCTACAACAAAAATACTCGACAAAATCCAAAAAAAATCGAAGTTGGTTTCAAATAAATTTATTAAAATTTGACACTTCCAACTAAAATTTGTTTCACAATCCAAAAAATTGTCGTTATTTTGTTTAAAATTTACTCAAATATACAACCTACAACAAAAGTACTCGACAAAATAAAAAAAAAGCGAAGTTGATTTCAAATAAATTTATTAAAATTTGGCACTTCCAACTAAAATTTTTGTTTTACAATCCAAAAAATTGAAGTTATTTTCTTCTAAATTTACTCAAATATAGATCCTACAACAAAAATACTCAACAAAATCCAAAATAATCCAAGTTGATTTCAAATAAATTTATTAAAATTTGACAAAAATCGTGACAAAATCCAAAAAATCGAAGTTAATTTCAACTGAAATTACTCAAATTAAGCTTCTCTATCAAAAAACTCAACAAAATCCAAAAAAAATCGAAGTTGGATTCAAATAAATTTATTACAAATTGAAACTTCCAACTAAAATTTTTTTTCACAATAAAAAAAATGGTCGTTATTTTCATCTAAATTTACTCAAATATACATCCTACAACAAAAATATTCCACAAAATCAAAAAAAATCGAAGTTGGTTTCAAATAAATTTATTAAAATTTGACACTTCCAACTAAAATTTTTTTCACAATCCAAAAAATTGATGTTATCTTCATCTTAATTTACTCAAATATAGATCCTACAACAAAAATACTCAACAAAATCCAAAATAATCCAAGTTGATTTCAAATAAATTTATTAAAATTTGACAATAATCGTGACAAAATCAAAAAAATCGAAGTTAATTTAAACTGAAATTACTCAAATTAAGCTTCTCTATCAAAAAAACTCAACAAAATCCAAAAAATCAAAGTTGGATTCAAAGAAATTTATTACAATTTGACACTTCCAACTAAAATTTTTTTTCACAATCCAAAAAATTGTCGTTATTTTCATCTAAATTTACTCAAATATAGATCCTACAACAAAAATACTCAACAAAATCCAAAAAAAATCGAAGTTGGTTTCAAATAAATTTATTAAAATTTGACTCTTCCAACTAAAATTTTTTCACAATCCAAAAAATTGAAGTTATTTTCATCTAAATTTACTCAAATATACATCCTACAACAAAAATATTCGACAAAATAAAAAAAAATCGAAGTTGGTTTCAAATAAATTTATTAAAATTTGACACTTCCAACTAAAATTTTTTTCACAATCCAAAAAATTGATGTTATCTTCATCTAAATTTACTCAAATATACATCCTACAACAAAAATACTGGTCAAAATCCAAAAAAATCGAAGTTGGCCTCAAATAAATTTATTAAAATTTGACACTTCCAACTACAATTTTTTCCCTATCCAAAAAATTGTCGTTATTTTCATCTAAATTTACTCAAATATACATCCTACAACAAATATACTCGACAAAATCCAAAAAAAATCGAAGTTGGTTTCAAATAAATTTATTAAAATTTGACACTTCCAACTAAAATTTGATTCACAATCCAAAAAATTGTCGTTATTTTGTTTAAAATTTACTCAAATATACAACCTACAACAAAAGTACTCGACAAAATCCAAAAAAATCGAAGTTGGATTCAAAGAAGTTTATTACAATTTGACACTTCCAACTAAAATTTTTTTTCACAATCCAAAAAATTGTCGTTATTTTCATCTAAATTTACTCAAATATAGATCCTACAACAAAAATACTCGACAAAATCCAAAAAAATCGAAGTTGGTTTCAAATAAATTTATTAAAATTTGACTCTTCCAACTAAAATTTTTTCACAATCCAAAAAATTGAAGTTATTTTCATCTAAATTTACTCAAATATACATCCTACAACAAAAATATTCGACAAAATAAAAAAAAATCGAAGTTGGTTTCAAATAAATTTATTAAAATTTGACACTTCCAACTAAAATTTTTTTCACAATCCAAAAAATTGATGTTATCTTCATCTAAATTTACTCAAATATACATCCTACAACAAAAATACTGGTCAAAATCCAAAAAAATCGAAGTTGGCCTCAAATAAATTTATTAAAATTTGACACTTCCAACTACAATTTTTTCCCTATCCAAAAAATTGTCGTTATTTTCATCTAAATTTACTCAAATATACATCCTACAACAAAAATACTCGACAAAATCCAAAAAAAATCGAAGTTGGTTTCAAATAAATTTATTAAAATTTGACACTTCCAACTAAAATTTGATTCACAATCCAAAAAATTGTCGTTATTTTGTTTAAAATTTACTCAAATATACAACCTACAACAAAAGTACTCGACAAAATCCAAAAAAATCGAAGTTGATTTCAAATAAATTTATTAAAATTTGGCAGTTCCAACTAAAATTTTTGTTTTACAATCCAAAAAATTGAAGTTATTTTCTTCTAAATTTACTCAAATATAGATCCTACAACAAAAATACTCGACAAAATCCAAAAAAATCGAAGTTGATTTCAAATAAATTTATTAAAATTTGACACTTCCAACTAAAATTTTTTTCACAATCCAAAAAATTTTCCGTTATTTTCATCTAAATTTACTCAAATATACATGCTACTACAAACATACTGGTCAAAATCCAAAAAAATCGAAGTTGGTTTCAAATAAATTTATTACAATTTGAAACTTCCAATTAAAATTTTTTTTCACAATCCAAAAAATGGTCGTTATTTTCATCTAAATTTACTCAAATATACATCCTACAACAAAAACATTCGACAAAATAAAAAAAAATCGAAGTTGGTTTCAAATAAATTTATTAAAATTTGACACTTCCAACTAAAATTTTTTTCACAATCCAAAAAATTGAAGTTATCTTCATCTAAATTTACTCAAATATACATCCTGCAACAAAAATACTGGTCAAAATCCAAAAAAATCGAAGTTGGTTTCGAATAAATTTATTAAAATTTGACACTTCCAACTAAAATTTTTGTTTCACAATCCAAAAAATTGAAGTAATTTTCATCTAAATTTACTCAAATATACATCCTACAACAAAAATACTCGACAAAATCCAAAAAAAATCGAAGTTGGTTTCAAATAAATTTATTAAAATTTGACACTTCCAACTAAAATTTGTTTCACAATCCAAAAAATTGTCGTTATTTTGATTAAAATTTACTCAAATATACAACCTACAACAAAAGTACTCGACAAAATCCAAAAAAATCGAAGTTGATTTCAAATAAATTTATTAAAATTTGGCACTTCCAACTAAATTTTTGATTTACAATTAAAAAATTGAAGTTATTTTCTTCTAAATTTACTCAAATATAGACCCTACAACAAAAATACTCGACAAAATCCAAAAAAATCGAAGTTGATTTCAAATAAATTTATTAAAATTTGACACTTCCAACTAAAATTTTTGTTTTACAATCCAAAAAATTGAAGTTATTTTCTTCTAAATTTACTCAAATATAGATCCTACAACAAAAATACTCAACAAAATCCAAAATAATCCAAGTTGATTTCAAATAAATTTATTAAAATTTGACAAAAATCGTGACAAAATCCAAAAAATCGAAGTTAATTTCATCTGAAATTACTCAAATTAAGCTTCTCTATCAAAAAACTCAACAAAATCCAAAAAAATCGAAGTTGGATTCAAATAAATTTATTACAATTTGAAACTTCCAACTAAAATTTTTTTTCACAATAAAAAAAATGGTCGTTATTTTCATCTAAATTTACTCAAATATACATCCTACAACAAAAATATTCCACAAAATCAAAAAAAATCGAAGTTGGTTTCAAATAAATTTATTAAAATTTGACACTTCCAACTAAAATTTTTTTCACAATCCAAAAAATTGATGTTATCTTCATCTTAATTTACTCAAATATAGATCCTACAACAAAAATACTCAACAAAATCCAAAATAATCCAAGTTGATTTCAAATAAATTTATTAAAATTTGACAATAATCGTGACAAAATCAAAAAAATCGAAGTTAATTTCAACTGAAATTACTCAAATTAAGCTTCTCTATCAAAAAAACTCAACAAAATCCAAAAAATTCGAAGTTGGATTCAAAGAAATTTATTACAATTTGACACTTCCAACTAAAATTTTTTTTCACAATCCAAAAAATTGTCGTTATTTTCATCTAAATTTACTCAAATATAGATCCTACAACAAAAATACTCAACAAAATCAAAAAAAATCGAAGTTGGTTTCAAATAAATTTATTAAAATTTGACTCTTCCAACTAAAATTTTTTCACAATCCAAAAAATTGAAGTTATTTTCATCTAAATTTACTCAAATATACATCCTACAACAAAAATATTCGACAAAATAAAAAAAAATCGAAGTTGGTTTCAAATAAATTTATTAAAATTTGACACTTCCAACTAAAATTTTTTTCACAATCCAAAAAATTGATGTTATCTTCATCTAAATTTACTCAAATATACATCCTACAACAAAAATACTGGTCAAAATCCAAAAAAATCGAAGTTGGCCTCAAATAAATTTATTAAAATTTGACACTTCCAACTACAATTTTTTCCCTATCCAAAAAATTGTCGTTATTTTCATCTAAATTTACTCAAATATACATCCTACAACAAAAATACTCGACAAAATCCAAAAAAAATCGAAGTTGGTTTCAAATAAATTTATTAAAATTTGACACTTCCAACTAAAATTTGATTCACAATCCAAAAAATTGACGTTATTTTGTTTAAAATTTACTCAAATATACAACCTACAACAAAAGTACTCGACAAAATCCAAAAAAATCGAAGTTGATTTCAAATAAATTTATTAAAATTTGGCAGTTCCAACTAAAATTTTTGTTTTACAATCCAAAAAATTGAAGTTATTTTCTTCTAAATTTACTCAAATATAGATCCTACAACAAAAATACTCGACAAAATCCAAAAAAATCGAAGTTGATTTCAAATAAATTTATTAAAATTTGACACTTCCAACTAAAATTTTTTTCACAATCCAAAAATTTTCGTTATTTTCATCTAAATTTACTCAAATATACATGCTACTACAAACATACTGGTCAAAATCCAAAAAAATCGAAGTTGGTTTCAAATAAATTTATTACAATTTGAAACTTCCAATTAAAATTTTTTTTCACAATCCAAAAAATGGTCGTTATTTTCATCTAAATTTACTCAAATATACATCCTACAACAAAAACATTCGACAAAATAAAAAAAAATCGAAGTTGGTTTCAAATAAATTTATTAAAATTTGACACTTCCAACTAAAATTTTTTTCACAATCCAAAAAATTGAAGTTATCTTCATCTAAATTTACTCAAATATACATCCTGCAACAAAAATACTGGTCAAAATCCAAAAAAATCGAAGTTGGTTTCGAATAAATTTATTAAAATTTGACACTTCCAACTAAAATTTTTGTTTCACAATCCAAAAAATTGAAGTTATTTTCATCTAAATTTACTCAAATATACATCCTACAACAAAAATACTCGACAAAATCCAAAAAAAATCGAAGTTGGTTTCAAATAAATTTATTAAAATTTGACACTTCCAACTAAAATTTGTTTCACAATCCAAAAAATTGTCGTTATTTTGATTAAAATTTACTCAAATATACAACCTACAACAAAAGTACTCGACAAAATCCAAAAAAATCGAAGTTGATTTCAAATAAATTTATTAAAATTTGGCACTTCCAACTAAATTTTTGTTTTACAATCCAAAAAATTGAAGTTATTTTCTTCTAAATTTACTCAAATATACATCTTACAACAAAAATATTCGACAAAATAAAAAAAAATCGAAGTTGGTTTCAAATAAATTTATTAAAATTTGACACTTCCAACTAAAATTTTTTTCAAAATCCAAAAATTTGAAGTTATTTTCATCTAAATTTACTCAAATATACATCCTACAACAAAAATATTCGACAAAATAAAAAAAAATCGAAGTTGGTTTCAAATAAATTTATTAAAATTTGACACTTCCAACTAAAATTTTTTTTCACAATCCAAAAAATTGAAGTTATTTTCATCTAAATTTACTCAAATATACATCCTACAACAAAAATATTCGACAAAATCCAAAAAAATCGAAGTTGGTTTCAAAGAAATTTATTACAATTTGACACTTCCAACTAAAATTTTTTTTCACAATCCAAAAAATTGTGGTTATTTTCATCTAAATTTACTCAAATATAGATCCTACAACAAAAATACTCAACAAAATCCAAAAAAATCGAAGTTGGTTTCAAATAAATTTATTAAAATTTGACTCTTCCAACTAAAATTTTTTTCACAATCCAAAAAATTGAAGTTATTTTCATCTAAATATACTCAAATATACATCCTACAACAAAAATATTCGACAAAATCCAAAATAATCGAAGTTGATTTCAAATAAATTTATTAAAATTTGACACTTCCAACTATAATTTATTCACAATCCAAAAAATTGTCGTTATTTTCATCTAAATTTACTCAAATATACATCCCACAACAAAAATACTCGACAAAATCCAAAAAAATCGAAGTTGATTTCAAATAAATTTATTAAAATTTGACACTTCCAACTAAATTTTTTTCGCAATCCTAAAAATTGAAGTTATTTTCATCTAAATTTACTCATATATAGATCCTACAACAAAAATACTCAACAAAATCCAAAAAATCGGAGTTGGTTTCAAATAAATTTATTACAATTTGAAACTTCCAACTAAAATTTTTTTTCACAATCCAAAAAATTGAAGTTATTTTCATCTAAATTTAATCAAATATAGATTCTACAACAAAAATACTCAACAAAATCCAAAAAAATCGAAGTTGGATTCAAATAAATTTATTACAATTTGAAACTTCCAACTAAAATTTTTTTTCACAATCCAAAAAATGGTCGTTATTTTCATCTAAATTTACTCAAATATACATCCTACAACAAAAACATTCGACAAAATAAAAAAAAATCGAAGTTGGTTTCAAATAAATTTATTAAAATTTGACACTTCCAACTAAAATTTTTTTCACAATCCAAAAAATTGAAGTTATCTTCATCTAAATTTACTCAAATATACATCCTGCAACAAAAATACTGGTCAAAATCCAAAAAAATCGAAGTTGGTTTCGAATAAATTTATTAAAATTTGACACTTCCAACTAAAATTTTTGTTTCACAATCCAAAAAATTGAAGTTATTTTCATCTAAATTTACTCAAATATACATCCTACAACAAAAATACTCGACAAAATCCAAAAAAAATCGAAGTTGGTTTCAAATAAATTTATTAAAATTTGACACTTCCAACTAAAATTTGTTTCACAATCCAAAAAATTGTCGTTATTTTGATTAAAATTTACTCAAATATACAACCTACAACAAAAGTACTCGACAAAATCAAAAAAAATCGAAGTTGATTTCAAATAAATTTATTAAAATTTGGCACTTCCAACTAAATTTTTGATTTACAATTAAAAAATTGAAGTTATTTTCTGCTAAATTTACTCAAATATAGACCCTACAACAAAAATACTCGACAAAATCCAAAAAAATCGAAGTTGATTTCAAATAAATTTATTAAAATTTGACACTTCCAACTAAAATTTTTGTTTTACAATCCAAAAAATTGAAGTTATTTTCTTCTAAATTTACTCAAATATAGATCCTACAACAAAAATACTCAACAAAATCCAAAATAATCCAAGTTGATTTCAAATAAATTTATTAAAATTTGACAAAAATCGTGACAAAATCCAAAAAATCGAAGTTAATTTCATCTGAAATTACTCAAATTAAGCTTCTCTATCAAAAAACTCAACAAAATCCAAAAAAATCGAAGTTGGGTTCAAATAAATTTATTACAATTTGAAACTTCCAACTAAAATTTTTTTTCACAATAAAAAAAATGGTCGTTATTTTCATCTAAATTTACTCAAATATACATCCTACAACAAAAATATTCCACAAAATCAAAAAAAATCGAAGTTGGTTTCAAATAAATTTATTAAAATTTGACACATCCAACTAAAATTTTTTTCACAATCCAAAAAATTGATGTTATCTTCATCTTAATTTACTCAAATATAGATCCTACAACAAAAATACTCAACAAAATCCAAAATAATCCAAGTTGATTTCAAATAAATTTATTAAAATTTGACAATAATCGTGACAAAATCAAAAAAATTGAAGTTATTTTCATCTAAATTTACTCAAATATACATCCTACAACAAAAATATTCGACAAAATAAAAAAAAATCGAAGTTGGTTTCAAATAAATTTATTAAAATTTGACACTTCCAACTAAAATTTTTTTCACAATCCAAAAAATTGATGTTATCTTCATCTAAATTTACTCAAATATACATCCTACAACAAAAATACTGGTCAAAATCCAAAAAAATCGAAGTTGGCCTCAAATAAATTTATTAAAATTTGACACTTCCAACTACAATTTTTTCCCTATCCAAAAAATTGTCGTTATTTTCATCTAAATTTACTCAAATATACATCCTACAACAAAAATACTCGACAAAATCCAAAAAAAATCGAAGTTGGTTTCAAATAAATTTATTAAAATTTGACACTTCCAACTAAAATTTGATTCACAATCCAAAAAATTGTCGTTATTTTGTTTAAAATTTACTCAAATATACAACCTACAACAAAAGTACTCGACAAAATCCAAAAAAATCGAAGTTGATTTCAAATAAATTTATTAAAATTTGGCAGTTCCAACTAAAATTTTTGATTTACAATCCAAAAAATTGAAGTTATTTTCTTCTAAATTTACTCAAATATAGATCCTACAACAAAAATACTCGACAAAATCCAAAAAAATCGAAGTTGATTTCAAATAAATTTATTAAAATTTGACACTTCCAACTAAAATTTTTTTCACAATCCAAAAATTTTCGTTATTTTCATCTAAATTTACTCAAATATACATGCTACTACAAACATACTGGTCAAAATCCAAAAAAATCGAAGTTGGTTTCAAATAAATTTATTAAAATTTGACACTTCCAACTAAAATTTGTTTCACAATCCAAAAAATTGTCGTTATTTTGATTAAAATTTACTCAAATATACAACCTACAACAAAAGTACTCGACAAAATCCAAAAAAATCGAAGTTGATTTCAAATAAATTTATTAAAATTTGACACTTCCAACTAAATTTTTTTTCACAATCCAAAAAATTGAAGATAATTTCATCTAAATTTTCTCAAATATGCATCCTACAACAAAAATACTCAACAAAATCCACAAAAATCGAAGTAGGTCTCAAATAAATTTATTAAAATTGTACACTTCCATGTAAATTTTTTTTCACAATCCAAAAAATTGTCGTTATTTTCATCTAAATTTACTCAAATATACATCCTACAACAAAAATACTCGACAAAATCCAAAAATATCGAAGTTGATTTCAAATAAATTTATTAAAATTTGACACTTCCAACTAAATTTTTTTTCACAATCCAAAAAATTGAAGTTATTATCATCTAAATTTACTCAAATATAGATCCTACAACAAAAATACTCTACAAAATCCAAAATAATCGAAGTTGATTTCAAATAAATTTATTAAAATTTGACACTTCCAACTATAATTTTTTTCACAATCCAAAAAATTGAAGTTATTTTCATCTAAATTTACACAAATATAGATCCTACAACAAAAATACTCAACAAAATCCAAAATAATCGAAGTTGATTTCAAATAAATTTATTAAAATTTGACACTTCCAACTATAATTTTTTCACAATCCTAAAAATTTAAGTTATTTTCATCTAAATTTACTCAAATATAGATCCTACAACAAAAATACTCAACAAATTCCAATATAATCGAAGTTGATTTCAAATAAATTTATTAAAATTTGACACTTCCAACTAATTTGTTTTTCGCAATCTTAAAAATTGAAGTTATTTTCATCTAAATTTACTCAAATATAGATCCTACAACAAAAATACTCAACAAAATCCAAAATAATCGAAGTTGGTTTCAAATAAATTTATTAAAATTTGACACTTCCAACTAAAATTTTTTTCACAATCCAAAAAATTGAAGTTATTTTCATCTAAATTTACACAAATATAGATCCTACAACAAATATACTCAACAAAATCCAAAATAATCGAAGTTGATTTCAAATAAATTTATTAAAATTTGACACTTCCAACTATATTTTTTTTTCACAATCCAAAAAATTGAAGATAATTTCATCTAAATTTACTCAAATATGCATCCTACAACAAAAATACTCAACAAAATCCAAAAAAATCGAAGTTGGTCTCAAATAAATTTATTAAAATTTGACACTTCCAACTAAAAATTTTTTCACAATCCTAAAAATTGAAGTTATTTTCATCTAAATTTACTCAAATATAGATCCTACAACAAAAATACTCAACAAAATCCAAAATAATCGAAGTTGATTTCAAATCAATTTATTAAAATTTGACACTTCCAACTATAATTTTTTTTCACAATCCAAACAATTTGAGATATTTTCATCTAAATTTACTCAAATATGCATCCTACAACACAAATACTCAACAACATCCACAAAAATCGAAGTTGGTCTCAAATAAATTTATTAAAATTTGACACCTCCAACTAAAATTTTTTTCACAATCTGAAAAATTGATGTTATTTTCATCTAAATTTACTCAAATATAGATCCTACAACAAAAATACTCAACAAAATCCAAAAAAATCGAAGTTGGTTTCAAATAAATTTATTAAAATTTTACACTTCCATGTAAATTTTATTTTCACTATCCAAAAAATTGTCGTTATTTTCATCTAAATTTACTCAAATATAGATCCTACAACAAAAATACTCAACAAAATCCAAAAAAATCGAAGTTGGTTTCAAATAAATTTATTAAAATTTTACACTTCCATGTAAATTTTATTTTCACTATCCAAAAAATTGTCGTTATTTTCATCTAAATTTACTCAAATATAGATCCTACAACAAAAATACTCAACAAAATCCAAAAAAATCGGAGTTGGTTTCAAATAAATTTATTAAAATTTGACTCTTCCAACTAAAATTTTTATCACAATCCAAAAAATTGAAGTTATTTTCATCTAAATTTACTCAAATATACATCCTACAACAAAAATACTCAACAAAATAAAAAAAATCGATGTTGGTCTCAAATAAAATTATTAAACTTTGACACTTCCAACAAATTTTTTTTTCACAATCTTAAAAATTGAAGTTATTTTCATCTAAATTTACACAAATATAGATCCTACAACAAAAATACTCAACAAAATCAAAAAAAATCGATGTTGGTCTCAATTAAATTTATTAAAATTTGACACTTCCAACTAATTTGTTTTTCGCAATCTTAAAAATTGAAGTTATTTTCATCTAAATTTACTCAAATATAGATCCTACAACAAAAATACTCAACAAAATCCAAAATAATCGAAGTTGATTTCAAATAAATTTATTAAAATTTGACACTTCCACCTATAATTTATTCACAATCCAAAAAATTGAAGTTATTTTCATCTAAATTTACACAAATATAGATCCTACAACAAAAATACTCAACAAAATCCAAAATAATCGAAGTTGGTTTCAAATAAATTTATTAAAATTTGACACTTCCAACTAAATTTTTTTTCACAATCCAAAAAATTGAAGATAATTTCATCTAAATTTACTCAAATATGCATCCTACAACAAAAATACTCAACAAAATCCAAAAAAATCGAAGTTGGTCTCAAATAAATTTATTAAAATTTGACACTTCCAACTAAATTTTTTTTCACAATCCAAAAAATTGAAGATAATTTCATCTAAATTTACTCAAATATGCATCCTACAACAAAAATACTCAACAAAATCCAAAAAAATCGAAGTTGGTCTCAAATAAATTTATTAAAATTTGACACTTCCAACTAAAAATTTTTTCACAATCCAAAAAATTGAAGTTATTTTCATCTAAATTTACTCAAATATAGATCCTACAACAAAAATACTCAACAAAATCCAAAATAATCGAAGTTGATTTCAAATAAATTTATTAAAATTTGACACTTCCAACTATAATTTTTTTTCACAATCCAAACAATTTGAGATATTTTCATCTAAATTTACTCAAATATGCATCCTACAACACAAATACTCAACAAAATCCACAAAAATCGAAGTTGGTCTCAAATAAATTTATTAAAATTTGACACCTCCAACTAAAATTTTTTTCACAATCTGAAAAATTGATGTTATTTTCATCTAAATTTACTCAAATATAGATCCTACAACAAAAATACTCAACAAAATTCAAAAAAATCGAAGTTGGTTTCAAATAAATTTATTAAAATTTTACACTTCCATGTAAATTTTTTTTTCACTATCCAAAAAATTGTCGTTATTTTCATCTAAATTTACTCAAATATAGATCCTACAACAAAAATACTCGACAAAATCCAAAAAAAATCGAAGTTGGTTTCAAATAAATTTATTAAAATTTGACACTTCCAACTAAAATTTGTTTCACAATCCAAAAAATTGTCGTTATTTTGTTTAAAATTTACTCAAATATACAACCTACAACAAAAGTACTCGACAAAATAAAAAAAAAGCGAAGTTGATTTCAAATAAATTTATTAAAATTTGGCACTTCCAACTAAAATTTTTGTTTTACAATCCAAAAAATTGAAGTTATTTTCTTCTAAATTTACTCAAATATAGATCCTACAACAAAAATACTCAACAAAATCCAAAATAATCCAAGTTGATTTCAAATAAATTTATTAAAATTTGACAAAAATCGTGACAAAATCCAAAAAATCGAAGTTAATTTCAACTGAAATTACTCAAATTAAGCTTCTCTATCAAAAAACTCAACAAAATCCAAAAAAATCGAAGTTGGATTCAAATAAATTTATTACAAATTGAAACTTCCAACTAAAATTTTTTTTCACAATAAAAAAAATGGTCGTTATTTTCATCTAAATTTACTCAAATATACATCCTACAACAAAAATATTCCACAAAATCAAAAAAAATCGAAGTTGGTTTCAAATAAATTTATTAAAATTTGACACTTCCAACTAAAATTTTTTTCACAATCCAAAAAATTGATGTTATCTTCATCTTAATTTACTCAAATATAGATCCTACAACAAAAATACTCAACAAAATCCAAAATAATCCAAGTTGATTTCAAATAAATTTATTAAAATTTGACAATAATCGTGACAAAATCAAAAAAATCGAAGTTAATTTCAACTGAAATTACTCAAATTAAGCTTCTCTATCAAAAAAACTCAACAAAATCCAAAAAAATCGAAGTTGTATTCAAAGAAATTTATTACAATTTGACACTTCCAACTAAAATTTTTTTTCACAATCCAAAAAATTGTCGTTATTTTCATCTAAATTTACTCAAATATAGATCCTACAACAAAAATACTCAACAAAATCCAAAAAAATCGAAGTTGGTTTCAAATAAATTTATTAAAATTTGACTCTTCCAACTAAAATTTTTTCACAATCCAAAAAATTGAAGTTATTTTCATCTAAATTTACTCAAATATACATCCTACAACAAAAATATTCGACAAAATAAAAAAAAATCGAAGTTGGTTTCAAATAAATTTATTAAAATTTGACACTTCCAACTAAAATTTTTTTCACAATCCAAAAAATTGATGTTATCTTCATCTAAATTTACTCAAATATACATCCTACAACAAAAATACTGGTCAAAATCCAAAAAAATCGAAGTTGGCCTCAAATAAATTTATTAAAATTTGACACTTCCAACTACAATTTTTTCCCTATCCAAAAAATTGTCGTTATTTTCATCTAAATTTACTCAAATATACATCCTACAACAAAAATACTCGACAAAATCCAAAAAAAATCGAAGTTGGTTTCAAATAAATTTATTAAAATTTGACACTTCCAACTAAAATTTGATTCACAATCCAAAAAATTGTCGTTATTTTGTTTAAAATTTACTCAAATATACAACCTACAACAAAAGTACTCGACAAAATCCAAAAAAATCGAAGTTGGATTCAAAGAAATTTATTACAATTTGACACTTCCAACTAAAATTTTTTTTCACAATCCAAAAAATTGTCGTTATTTTCATCTAAATTTACTCAAATATAGATCCTACAACAAAAATACTCGACAAAATCCAAAAAAATCGAAGTTGGTTTCAAATAAATTTATTAAAATTTGACTCTTCCAACTAAAATTTTTTCACAATCCAAAAAATTGAAGTTATTTTCATCTAAATTTACTCAAATATACATCCTACAACAAAAATATTCGACAAAATAAAAAAAAATCGAAGTTGGTTTCAAATAAATTTATTAAAATTTGACACTTCCAACTAAAATTTTTTTCACAATCCAAAAAATTGATGTTATCTTCATCTAAATTTACTCAAATATACATCCTACAACAAAAATACTGGTCAAAATCCAAAAAAATCGAAGTTGGCCTCAAATAAATTTATTAAAATTTGACACTTCCAACTACAATTTTTTCCCTATCCAAAAAATTGTCGTTATTTTCATCTAAATTTACTCAAATATACATCCTACAACAAAAATACTCGACAAAATCCAAAAAAAATCGAAGTTGGTTTCAAATAAATTTATTAAAATTTGACACTTCCAACTAAAATTTGATTCACAATCCAAAAAATTGTCGTTATTTTGTTTAAAATTTACTCAAATATACAACCTACAACAAAAGTACTTGACAAAATCCAAAAAAATCGAAGTTGATTTCAAATAAATTTATTAAAATTTGGCAGTTCCAACTAAAATTTTTGTTTTACAATCCAAAAAATTGAAGTTATTTTCTTCTAAATTTACTCAAATATAGATCCTACAACAAAAATACTCGACAAAATCCAAAAAAATCGAAGTTGATTTCAAATAAATTTATTAAAATTTGACACTTCCAACTAAAATTTTTTTCACAATCCAAAAAATTTTCCGTTATTTTCATCTAAATTTACTCAAATATACATGCTACTACAAACATACTGGTCAAAATCCAAAAAAATCGAAGTTGGTTTCAAATAAATTTATTACAATTTGAAACTTCCAATTAAAATTTTTTTTCACAATCCAAAAAATGGTCGTTATTTTCATCTAAATTTACTCAAATATACATCCTACAACAAAAATATTCCACAAAATCAAAAAAAATCGAAGTTGGTTTCAAATAAATTTATTAAAATTTGACACTTCCAACTAAAATTTTTTTCACAATCCAAAAAATTGATGTTATCTTCATCTTAATTTACTCAAATATAGATCCTACAACAAAAATACTCAACAAAATCCAAAATAATCCAAGTTGATTTCAAATAAATTTATTAAAATTTGACAATAATCGTGACAAAATCAAAAAAATCGAAGTTAATTTCAACTGAAATTACTCAAATTAAGCTTCTCTATCAAAAAAACTCAACAAAATCCAAAAAAATCGAAGTTGTATTCAAAGAAATTTATTACAATTTGACACTTCCAACTAAAATTTTTTTTCACAATCCAAAAAATTGTCGTTATTTTCATCTAAATTTACTCAAATATAGATCCTACAACAAAAATACTCAACAAAATCCAAAAAAATCGAAGTTGGTTTCAAATAAATTTATTAAAATTTGACTCTTCCAACTAAAATTTTTTCACAATCCAAAAAATTGAAGTTATTTTCATCTAAATTTACTCAAATATACATCCTACAACAAAAATATTCGACAAAATAAAAAAAAATCGAAGTTGGTTTCAAATAAATTTATTAAAATTTGACACTTCCAACTAAAATTTTTTTCACAATCCAAAAAATTGATGTTATCTTCATCTAAATTTACTCAAATATACATCCTACAACAAAAATACTGGTCAAAATCCAAAAAAATCGAAGTTGGCCTCAAATAAATTTATTAAAATTTGACACTTCCAACTACAATTTTTTCCCTATCCAAAAAATTGTCGTTATTTTCATCTAAATTTACTCAAATATACATCCTACAACAAAAATACTCGACAAAATCCAAAAAAAATCGAAGTTGGTTTCAAATAAATTTATTAAAATTTGACACTTCCAACTAAAATTTGATTCACAATCCAAAAAATTGTCGTTATTTTGTTTAAAATTTACTCAAATATACAACCTACAACAAAAGTACTTGACAAAATCCAAAAAAATCGAAGTTGATTTCAAATAAATTTATTAAAATTTGGCAGTTCCAACTAAAATTTTTGTTTTACAATCCAAAAAATTGAAGTTATTTTCTTCTAAATTTACTCAAATATAGATCCTACAACAAAAATACTCGACAAAATCCAAAAAAATCGAAGTTGATTTCAAATAAATTTATTAAAATTTGACACTTCCAACTAAAATTTTTTTCACAATCCAAAAAATTTTCCGTTATTTTCATCTAAATTTACTCAAATATACATGCTACTACAAACATACTGGTCAAAATCCAAAAAAATCGAAGTTGGTTTCAAATAAATTTATTACAATTTGAAACTTCCAATTAAAATTTTTTTTCACAATCCAAAAAATGGTCGTTATTTTCATCTAAATTTACTCAAATATACATCCTACAACAAAAACATTCGACAAAATAAAAAAAAATCGAAGTTGGTTTCAAATAAATTTATTAAAATTTGACACTTCCAACTAAAATTTTTTTCACAATCCAAAAAATTGAAGTTATCTTCATCTAAATTTACTCAAATATACATCCTGCAACAAAAATACTGGTCAAAATCCAAAAAAATCGAAGTTGGTTTCGAATAAATTTATTAAAATTTGACACTTCCAACTAAAATTTTTGTTTCACAATCCAAAAAATTGAAGTAATTTTCATCTAAATTTACTCAAATATACATCCTACAACAAAAATACTCGACAAAATCCAAAAAAAATCGAAGTTGGTTTCAAATAAATTTATTAAAATTTGACACTTCCAACTAAAATTTGTTTCACAATCCAAAAAATTGTCGTTATTTTGATTAAAATTTACTCAAATATACAACCTACAACAAAAGTACTCGACAAAATCCAAAAAAATCGAAGTTGATTTCAAATAAATTTATTAAAATTTGGCACTTCCAACTAAATTTTTGATTTACAATTAAAAAATTGAAGTTATTTTCTTCTAAATTTACTCAAATATAGACCCTACAACAAAAATACTCGACAAAATCCAAAAAAATCGAAGTTGATTTCAAATAAATTTATTAAAATTTGACACTTCCAACTAAAATTTTTGTTTTACAATCCAAAAAATTGAAGTTATTTTCTTCTAAATTTACTCAAATATACATCCTACAACAAAAATATTCGACAAAATCCAAAAAAATCGAAGTTGGTTTCAAAGAAATTTATTACAATTTGACACTTCCAACTAAAATTTTTTTTCACAATCCAAAAAATTGTCGTTATTTTCATCTAAATTTACTCAAATATAGATCCTACAACAAAAATACTCAACAAAATCCAAAAAAATCGAAGTTGGTTTCAAATAAATTTATTAAAATTTGACTCTTCCAACTAAAATTTTTTTCACAATCCAAAAAATTGAAGTTATTTTCATCTAAATATACTCAAATATACATCCTACAACAAAAATATTCGACAAAATCCAAAATAATCGAAGTTGATTTCAAATAAATTTATTAAAATTTGACACTTCCAACTATAATTTATTCACAATCCAAAAAATTGTCGTTATTTTCATCTAAATTTACTCAAATATACATCCCACAACAAAAATACTCGACAAAATCCAAAAAAATCGAAGTTGATTTCAAATAAATTTATTAAAATTTGACACTTCCAACTAAATTTTTTTCGCAATCCTAAAAATTGAAGTTATTTTCATCTAAATTTACTCATATATAGATCCTACAACAAAAATACTCAACAAAATCCAAAAAATCGGAGTTGGTTTCAAATAAATTTATTACAATTTGAAACTTCCAACTAAAATTTTTTTTCACAATCCAAAAAATGGTCGTTATTTTCATCTAAATTTACTCAAATATACATCCTACAACAAAAACATTCGACAAAATAAAAAAAAATCGAAGTTGGTTTCAAATAAATTTATTAAAATTTGACACTTCCAACTAAAATTTTTTTCACAATCCAAAAAATTGAAGTTATCTTCATCTAAATTTACTCAAATATACATCCTGCAACAAAAATACTGGTCAAAATCCAAAAAAATCGAAGTTGGTTTCGAATAAATTTATTAAAATTTGACACTTCCAACTAAAATTTTTGTTTCACAATCCAAAAAATTGAAGTTATTTTCATCTAAATTTACTCAAATATACATCCTACAACAAAAATACTCGACAAAATCCAAAAAAAATCGAAGTTGGTTTCAAATAAATTTATTAAAATTTGACACTTCCAACTAAAATTTGTTTCACAATCCAAAAAATTGTCGTTATTTTGATTAAAATTTACTCAAATATACAACCTACAACAAAAGTACTCGACAAAATCAAAAAAAATCGAAGTTGATTTCAAATAAATTTATTAAAATTTGGCACTTCCAACTAAATTTTTGATTTACAATTAAAAAATTGAAGTTATTTTCTGCTAAATTTACTCAAATATAGACCCTACAACAAAAATACTCGACAAAATCCAAAAAAATCGAAGTTGATTTCAAATAAATTTATTAAAATTTGACACTTCCAACTAAAATTTTTGTTTTACAATCCAAAAAATTGAAGTTATTTTCTTCTAAATTTACTCAAATATAGATCCTACAACAAAAATACTCAACAAAATCCAAAATAATCCAAGTTGATTCAAATAAATTTATTAAAATTTGACAAAAATCGTGACAAAATCCAAAAAATCGAAGTTAATTTCATCTGAAATTACTCAAATTAAGCTTCTCTATCAAAAAACTCAACAAAATCCAAAAAAATCGAAGTTGGGTTCAAATAAATTTATTACAATTTAAAACTTCCAACTAAAATTTTTTTTCACAATAAAAAAAATGGTCGTTATTTTCATCTAAATTTACTCAAACATACATCCTACAACAAAAATATTCCACAAAATCAAAAAAAATCGAAGTTGGTTTCAAATAAATTTATTAAAATTTGACACATCCAACTAAAATTTTTTTCACAATCCAAAAAATTGATGTTATCTTCATCTTAATTTACTCAAATATAGATCCTACAACAAAAATACTCAACAAAATCCAAAATAATCCAAGTTGATTTCAAATAAATTTATTAAAATTTGACAATAATCGTGACAAAATCAAAAAAATCGAAGTTAATTTCAACTGAAATTACTCAAATTAAGCTTCTCTATCAAAAAAACTCAACAAAATCCAAAAAA
The DNA here is from genome assembly GCA_963932275.1 of Andrena praecox. NCBI lineage: Eukaryota > Metazoa > Arthropoda > Insecta > Hymenoptera > Andrenidae > Andrena > Andrena praecox. The sequence goes on along the minus strand of CAWVQO010000396.1, from coordinate 2,029,833 downwards.
ATCGAAGTTGGATTCAAAGAAATTTATTACAATTTGACACTTCCAACTAAAATTTTTTTTCACAATCCAAAAAATTGTCGTTATTTTCATCTAAATTTACTCAAATATAGATCCTACAACAAAAATACTCAACAAAATCCAAAAAAATCGAAGTTGGTTTCAAATAAATTTATTAAAATTTGACTCTTCCAACTAAAATTTTTTCACAATCCAAAAAATTGAAGTTATTTTCATCTAAATTTACTCAAATATACATCCTACAACAAAAATATTCGACAAAATAAAAAAAAATCGAAGTTGGTTTCAAATAAATTTATTAAAATTTGACACTTCCAACTAAAATTTTTTTCACAATCCAAAAAATTGATGTTATCTTCATCTAAATTAACTCAAATATACATCCTACAACAAAAATACTGGTCAAAATCCAAAAAAATCGAAGTTGGCCTCAAATAAATTTATTAAAATTTGACACTTCCAACTACAATTTTTTCCCTATCCAAAAAATTGTCGTTATTTTCATCTAAATTTACTCAAATATACATCCTACAACAAAAATACTCGACAAAATCCAAAAAAAATCGAAGTTGGTTTCAAATAAATTTATTAAAATTTGACACTTCCAACTAAAATTTGATTCACAATCCAAAAAATTGTCGTTATTTTGTTTAAAATTTACTCAAATATACAACCTACAACAAAAGTACTCGACAAAATCCAAAAAAATCGAAGTTGATTTCAAATAAATTTATTAAAATTTGGCAGTTCCAACTAAAATTTTTGATTTACAATCCAAAAAATTGAAGTTATTTTCTTCTAAATTTACTCAAATATAGATCCTACAACAAAAATACTCGACAAAATCCAAAAAAATCGAAGTTGATTTCAAATAAATTTATTAAAATTTGACACTTCCAACTAAAATTTTTTTCACAATCCAAAAATTTTCGTTATTTTCATCTAAATTTACTCAAATATACATGCTACTACAAACATACTGGTCAAAATCCAAAAAAATCGAAGTTGGTTTCAAATAAATTTATTAAAATTTGACACTTCCAACTAAAATTTGTTTCACAATCCAAAAAATTGTCGTTATTTTGATTAAAATTTACTCAAATATACAACCTACAACAAAAGTACTCGACAAAATCCAAAAAAATCGAAGTTGATTTCAAATAAATTTATTAAAATTTGACACTTCCAACTAAATTTTTTTTCACAATCCAAAAAATTGAAGATAATTTCATCTAAATTTTCTCAAATATGCATCCTACAACAAAAATACTCAACAAAATCCACAAAAATCGAAGTAGGTCTCAAATAAATTTATTAAAATTTTACACTTCCATGTAAATTTTTTTTCACAATCCAAAAAATTGTCGTTATTTTCATCTAAATTTACTCAAATATACATCCTACAACAAAAATACTCGACAAAATCCAAAAATATCGAAGTTGATTTCAAATAAATTTATTAAAATTTGACACTTCCAACTAAATTTTTTTTCACAATCCAAAAAATTGAAGTTATTATCATCTAAATTTACTCAAATATAGATCCTACAACAAAAATACTCTACAAAATCCAAAATAATCGAAGTTGATTTCAAATAAATTTATTAAAATTTGACACTTCCAACTATAATTTTTTTCACAATCCAAAAAATTGAAGTTATTTTCATCTAAATTTACACAAATATAGATCCTACAACAAAAATACTCAACAAATTCAAAATAATCGAAGTTGATTTCAAATAAATTTATTAAAATTTGACACTTCCAACTATAATTTTTTCACAATCCTAAAAATTTAAGTTATTTTCATCTAAATTTACTCAAATATAGATCCTACAACAAAAATACTCAACAAATTCCAATATAATCGAAGTTGATTTCAAATAAATTTATTAAAATTTGACACTTCCAACTAATTTGTTTTTCGCAATCTTAAAAATTGAAGTTATTTTCATCTAAATTTACTCAAATATAGATCCTACAACAAAAATACTCAACAAAATCCAAAATAATCGAAGTTGGTTTCAAATAAATTTATTAAAATTTGACACTTCCAACTAAAATTTTTTTCACAATCCAAAAAATTGAAGTTATTTTCATCTAAATTTACACAAATATAGATCCTACAACAAATATACTCAACAAAATCCAAAATAATCGAAGTTGATTTCAAATAAATTTATTAAAATTTGACACTTCCAACTATATTTTTTTTTCACAATCCAAAAAATTGAAGATAATTTCATCTAAATTTACTCAAATATGCATCCTACAACAAAAATACTCAACAAAATCCAAAAAAATCGAAGTTGGTCTCAAATAAATTTATTAAAATTTGACACTTCCAACTAAAAATTTTTCACAATCCTAAAAATTGAAGTTATTTTCATCTAAATTTACTCAAATATAGATCCTACAACAAAAATACTCAACAAAATCCAAAATAATCGAAGTTGATTTCAAATCAATTTATTAAAATTTGACACTTCCAACTATAATTTTTTTTCACAATCCAAACAATTTGAGATATTTTCATCTAAATTTACTCAAATATGCATCCTACAACACAAATACTCAACAACATCCACAAAAATCGAAGTTGGTCTCAAATAAATTTATTAAAATTTGACACCTCCAACTAAAATTTTTTTCACAATCTGAAAAATTGATGTTATTTTCATCTAAATTTACTCAAATATAGATCCTACAACAAAAATACTCAACAAAATCCAAAAAAATCGAAGTTGGTTTCAAATAAATTTATTAAAATTTTACACTTCCATGTAAATTTTATTTTCACTATCCAAAAAATTGTCGTTATTTTCATCTAAATTTACTCAAATATAGATCCTACAACAAAAATACTCAACAAAATCCAAAAAAATCGAAGTTGGTTTCAAATAAATTTATTAAAATTTTACACTCCATGTAAATTTTATTTTCACTATCCAAAAAATTGTCGTTATTTTCATCTAAATTTACTCAAATATAGATCCTACAACAAAAATACTCAACAAAATCCAAAAAAATCGGAGTTGGTTTCAAATAAATTTATTAAAATTTGACTCTTCAACTAAAATTTTTATCACAATCAAAAAATTGAAGTTATTTTCATCTAAATTTACTCAAATATACATCCTACAACAAAAATACTCAACAAAATAAAAAAAATCGATGTTGGTCTCAAATAAAATTATTAAACTTTGACACTTCCAACAAATTTTTTTTTCACAATCTTAAAAATTGAAGTTATTTTCATCTAAATTTACACAAATATAGATCCTACAACAAAAATACTCAACAAAATCAAAAAAAATCGATGTTGGTCTCAATTAAATTTATTAAAATTTGACACTTCCAACTAATTTGTTTTTCGCAATCTTAAAAATTGAAGTTATTTTCATCTAAATTTACTCAAATATAGATCCTACAACAAAAATACTCAACAAAATCCAAAATAATCGAAGTTGGTTTCAAATAAATTTATTAAAATTTGACACTTCCAACTAAATTTTTTTTCACAATCCAAAAAATTGAAGATAATTTCATCTAAATTTACTCAAATATGCATCCTACAACAAAAATACTCAACAAAATCCAAAAAAATCGAAGTTGGTCTCAAATAAATTTATTAAAATTTGACACTTCCAACTAAATTTTTTTTCACAATCCAAAAAATTGAAGATAATTTCATCTAAATTTACTCAAATATGCATCCTACAACAAAAATACTCAACAAAATCCAAAAAAATCGAAGTTGGTCTCAAATAAATTTATTAAAATTTGACACTTCCAACTAAAAATTTTTTCACAATCCAAAAAATTGAAGTTATTTTCATCTAAATTTACTCAAATATAGATCCTACAACAAAAATACTCAACAAAATCCAAAATAATCGAAGTTGATTTCAAATAAATTTATTAAAATTTGACACTTCCAACTATAATTTTTTTTCACAATCCAAACAATTTGAGATATTTTCATCTAAATTTACTCAAATATGCATCCTACAACACAAATACTCAACAAAATCCACAAAAATCGAAGTTGGTCTCAAATAAATTTATTAAAATTTGACACCTCCAACTAAAATTTTTTTCACAATCTGAAAAATTGATGTTATTTTCATCTAAATTTACTCAAATATAGATCCTACAACAAAAATACTCAACAAAATTAAAAAAAATCGAAGTTGGTTTCAAATAAATTTATTAAAATTTTACACTTCCATGTAAATTTTTTTTTCACTATCCAAAAAATTGTCGTTATTTTCATCTAAATTTACTCAAATATAGATCCTACAACAAAAATACTCGACAAAATCCAAAAAAAATCGAAGTTGGTTTCAAATAAATTTATTAAAATTTGACACTTCCAACTAAAATTTGTTTCACAATCCAAAAAATTGTCGTTATTTTGTTTAAAATTTACTCAAATATACAACCTACAACAAAAGTACTCGACAAAATAAAAAAAAAGCGAAGTTGATTTCAAATAAATTTATTAAAATTTGGCACTTCCAACTAAAATTTTTGTTTTACAATCCAAAAAATTGAAGTTATTTTCTTCTAAATTTACTAAAATATAGATCCTACAACAAAAATACTCAAAAAATCCAAAATAATCCAAGTTGATTTCAAATAAATTTATTAAAATTTGACAAAAATCGTGACAAAATCCAAAAAATCGAAGTTAATTTCAACTGAAATTACTCAAATTAAGCTTCTCTATCAAAAAACTCAACAAAATCCAAAAAAATCGAAGTTGGATTCAAATAAATTTATTACAAATTGAAACTTCCAACTAAAATTTTTTTTCACAATAAAAAAAATGGTCGTTATTTTCATCTAAATTTACTCAAATATACATCCTACAACAAAAATATTCCACAAAATCAAAAAAAATCGAAGTTGGTTTCAAATAAATTTATTAAAATTTGACACTTCCAACTAAAATTTTTTTCACAATCCAAAAAATTGATGTTATCTTCATCTTAATTTACTCAAATATAGATCCTACAACAAAAATACTCAACAAAATCCAAAATAATCCAAGTTGATTTCAAATAAATTTATTAAAATTTGACAATAATCGTGACAAAATCAAAAAAATCGAAGTTAATTTCAACTGAAATTACTCAAATTAAGCTTCTCTATCAAAAAAACTCAACAAAATCCAAAAAAATCGAAGTTGTATTCAAAGAAATTTATTACAATTTGACACTTCCAACTAAAATTTTTTTTCACAATCCAAAAAATTGTCGTTATTTTCATCTAAATTTACTCAAATATAGATCCTACAACAAAAATACTCAACAAAATCCAAAAAAATCGAAGTTGGTTTCAAATAAATTTATTAAAATTTGACTCTTCCAACTAAAATTTTTCCACAATCCAAAAAATTGAAGTTATTTTCATCTAAATTTACTCAAATATACATCCTACAACAAAAATATTCGACAAAATAAAAAAAAATCGAAGTTGGTTTCAAATAAATTTATTAAAATTTGACACTTCCAACTAAAATTTTTTTCACAATCCAAAAAATTGATGTTATCTTCATCTAAATTTACTCAAATGTACATCCTACAACAAAAATACTGGTCAAAATCCAAAAAAATCGAAGTTGGCCTCAAATAAATTTATTAAAATTTGACACTTCCAACTACAATTTTTTCCCTATCCAAAAAATTGTCGTTATTTTCATCTAAATTTACTCAAATATACATCCTACAACAAAAATACTCGACAAAATCCAAAAAAAATCGAAGTTGGTTTCAAATAAATTTATTAAAATTTGACACTTCCAACTAAAATTTGATTCACAATCCAAAAAATTGTCGTTATTTTGTTTAAAATTTACTCAAATATACAACCTACAACAAAAGTACTCGACAAAATCCAAAAAAATCGAAGTTGGATTCAAAGAAATTTATTACAATTTGACACTTCCAACTAAAATTTTTTTTCACAATCCAAAAAATTGTCGTTATTTTCATCTAAATTTACTCAAATATAGATCCTACAACAAAAATACTCGACAAAATCCAAAAAAATCGAAGTTGGTTTCAAATAAATTTATTAAAATTTGACTCTTCCAACTAAAATTTTTTCACAATCCAAAAAATTGAAGTTATTTTCATCTAAATTTACTCAAATATACATCCTACAACAAAAATATTCGACAAAATAAAAAAAAATCGAAGTTGGTTTCAAATAAATTTATTAAAATTTGACACTTCCAACTAAAATTTTTTTCACAATCCAAAAAATTGATGTTATCTTCATCTAAATTTACTCAAATATACATCCTACAACAAAAATACTGGTCAAAATCCAAAAAAATCGAAGTTGGCCTCAAATAAATTTATTAAAATTTGACACTTCCAACTACAATTTTTTCCCTATCCAAAAAATTGTCGTTATTTTCATCTAAATTTACTCAAATATACATCCTACAACAAAAATACTCGACAAAATCCAAAAAAAATCGAAGTTGGTTTCAAATAAATTTATTAAAATTTGACACTTCCAACTAAAATTTGATTCACAATCCAAAAAATTGTCGTTATTTTGTTTAAAATTTACTCAAATATACAACCTACAACAAAAGTACTCGACAAAATCCAAAAAAATCGAAGTTGATTTCAAATAAATTTATTAAAATTTGGCAGTTCCAACTAAAATTTTTGTTTTACAATCCAAAAAATTGAAGTTATTTTCTTCTAAATTTACTCAAATATAGATCCTACAACAAAAATACTCGACAAAATCCAAAAAAATCGAAGTTGATTTCAAATAAATTTATTAAAATTTGACACTTCCAACTAAAATTTTTTTCACAATCCAAAAAATTTTCGTTATTTTCATCTAAATTTACTCAAATATACATGCTACTACAAACATACTGGTCAAAATCCAAAAAAATCGAAGTTCGTTTCAAATAAATTTATTACAATTTGAAACTTCCAATTAAAATTTTTTTTCACAATCCAAAAAATGGTCGTTATTTTCATCTAAATTTACTCAAATATACATCCTACAACAAAAACATTCGACAAAATAAAAAAAAATCGAAGTTGGTTTCAAATAAATTTATTAAAATTTGACACTTCCAACTAAAATTTTTTTCACAATCCAAAAAATTGAAGTTATCTTCATCTAAATTTACTCAAATATACATCCTGCAACAAAAATACTGGTCAAAATCCAAAAAAATCGAAGTTGGTTTCGAATAAATTTATTAAAATTTGACACTTCCAACTAAAATTTTTGTTTCACAATCCAAAAAATTGAAGTTATTTTCATCTAAATTTACTCAAATATACATCCTACAACAAAAATACTCGACAAAATCCAAAAAAAATCGAAGTTGGTTTCAAATAAATTTATTAAAATTTGACACTTCCAACTAAAATTTGTTTCACAATCCAAAAAATTGTCGTTATTTTGATTAAAATTTACTCAAATATACAACCTACAACAAAAGTACTCGACAAAATCCAAAAAAATCGAAGTTGATTTCAAATAAATTTATTAAAATTTGGCACTTCCAACTAAATTTTTGTTTTACAATCCAAAAAATTGAAGTTATTTTCTTCTAAATTTACTCAAATATACATCTTACAACAAAAATATTCGACAAAATAAAAAAAAATCGAAGTTGGTTTCAAATAAATTTATTAAAATTTGACACTTCCAACTAAAATTTTTTTCAAAATCCAAAAAATTGAAGTTATTTTCATCTAAATTTACTCAAATATACATCCTACAACAAAAATATTCGACAAAATAAAAAAAAATCGAAGTTGGTTTCAAATAAATTTATTAAAATTTGACACTTCCAACTAAAATTTTTTTTCACAATCCAAAAAATTGAAGTTATTTTCATCTAAACTTACTCAAATATAGATTCTGCAACAAAAATACTGGTCAAAATCCAAAAAAATCGAAGTTGGATTCAAATAAATTTATTACAATTTGAAACTTCCAACTAAAATTTTTTTTCACAATCCAAAAAATGGTCGTTATTTTCATCTAAATTTACTCAAATATAGATCCTACAACAAAAATACTCAACAAATTCCAAAATAATCCAAGTTGATTTCAAATAAATTTATTAAAATTTGACAAAAATCGTGACAAAATCAAAAAAATCGAAGTTAATTTCAACTGAAATTACTCAAATTAAGCTTCTCTATCAAAAAAACTCAACAAAATCCAAAAAAATCGAAGTTGGATTCAAAGAAATTTATTACAATTTGACACTTCCAACTAAAATTTTTTTTCACAATCCAAAAAAATTGTCGTTATTTTCATCTAAATTTACTCAAATATAGATCCTACAACAAAAATACTCAACAAAATCCAAAAAAATCGAAGTTGGTTTCAAATAAATTTATTAAAATTTGACTCTTCCAACTAAAATTTTTTTCACAATCCAAAAAATTGAAGTTATTTTCATCTAAATTTACTCAAATATACATCCTACAACAAAAATATTCGACAAAATAAAAAAAAATCGAAGTTGGTTTCAAATAAATTTATTAAAATTTGACACTTCCAACTAAAATTTTTATCACAATCCAAAAAATTGATGTTATCTTCATCTAAATTTACTCAAATATACATCCTACAACAAAAATACTGGTCAAAATCCAAAAAAATCGAAGTTGGCCTCAAATAAATTTATTAAAATTTGACACTTCCAACTACAATTTTTTCCCTATCCAAAAAATTTTCGTTATTTTCATCTAAATTTACTCAAATATACATGCTACAACAAACATACTGGTCAAAATCCAAAAAAATCGAATTTGGTTTCAAATAAATTTATTACAATTTGAAACTTCCAATTAAAATTTTTTTTCACAATCCAAAAAATGGTCGTTATTTTCATCTAAATTTACTCAAATATACATCCTACAACAAAAACATTCGACAAAATAAAAAAAAATCGAAGTTGGTTTCAAATAAATTTATTAAAATTTGACACTTCCAACTAAAATTTTTTTCACAATCCTAGAAATTGAAGTTATTTTCATCTAAATTTACTCAAATATAGATCCTACAACAAAAATACTCAACAAAATCCAAATAATCGAAGTTGGTTTCAAATAAATTTATTAAAATTTGACACTTCCAACTAAAATTTTTTTCACAATCCTAGAAATTGAAGTTATTTACATCTAAATTTACTCAAATATAGATCCTACAACAAAAATACTCAACAAAATCCAAAATAATCGAAGTTGATTTCAAATAAATTTATTAAAATTTGACACTTCCAACTAAAATTTTTTTCACAATCCAAAAAATTTTCGTTATTTTCATCTAAATTTACTCAAATATACATGCTACAACAAACATACTGGTCAAAATCCAAAAAAATCGAAGTTGGTTTCAAATAAATTTATTACAATTTGAAACTTCCAACTAAAATTTTTTTTCACAATCCAAAAAATTGAAGTTATTTTCATCTAAATTTACTCAAATATAGATTCTACAACAAAAATACTCAACAAAATCCAAAAAAATCGAAGTTGGATTCAAATAAATTTATTACAATTTGAAACTTCCAACTAAAATTTTTTTTCACAATCCAAAAAATGGTCGTTATTTTCATCTAAATTTACTCAAATATACATCCTACAACAAAAACATTCGACAAAATAAAAAAAAATCGAAGTTGGTTTCAAATAAATTTATTAAAATTTGACACTTCCAACTAAAATTTTTTTCACAATCCAAAAAATTGAAGTTATCTTCATCTAAATTTACTCAAATATACATCCTGCAACAAAAATACTGGTCAAAATCCAAAAAAATCGAAGTTGGTTTCGAATAAATTTATTAAAATTTGACACTTCCAACTAAAATTTTTGTTTCACAATCCAAAAAATTGAAGTAATTTTCATCTAAATTTACTCAAATATACATCCTACAACAAAAATACTCGACAAAATCAAAAAAAAATCGAAGTTGGTTTCAAATAAATTTATTAAAATTTGACACTTCCAACTAAAATTTGTTTCACAATCCAAAAAATTGTCGTTATTTTGATTAAAATTTACTCAAATATACAACCTACAACAAAAGTACTCGACAAAATCCAAAAAAATCGAAGTTGATTTCAAATAAATTTATTAAAATTTGGCACTTCCAACTAAATTTTTGTTTTACAATCCAAAAAATTGAAGTTATTTTCTTCTAAATTTACTCAAATATACATCTTACAACAAAAATATTCGACAAAATAAAAAAAAATCGAAGTTGGTTTCAAATAAATTTATTAAAATTTGACACTTCCAACTAAAATTTTTTTCAAAATCCAAAAAATTGAAGTTATTTTCATCTAAATTTACTCAAATATACATCCTACAACAAAAATATTCGACAAAATAAAAAAAAATCGAAGTTGGTTTCAAATAAATTTATTAAAATTTGACACTTCCAACTAAAATTTTTTTTCACAATCCAAAAAATTGAAGTTATTTTCATCTAAATTTACTCAAATATAGATTCTGCAACAAAAATACTCAACAAAATCCAAAAAAATCGAAGTTGGATTCAAATAAATTTATTACAATTTGAAACTTCCAACTAAAATTTTTTTTCACAATCCAAAAAATGGTCGTTATTTTCATCTAAATTTACTCAAATATAGATCCTACAACAAAAATACTCAACAAAATCCAAAATAATCCAAGTTGATTTCAAATAAATTTATTAAAATTTGACAAAAATCGTGACAAAATCAAAAAAATCGAAGTTAATTTCAACTGAAATTACTCAAATTAAGCTTCTCTATCAAAAAAACTCAACAAAATCAAAAAAAATCGAAGTTGGATTCAAAGAAATTTATTACAATTTGACACTTCCAACTAAAATTTTTTTTCACAATCCAAAAAAATTGTCGTTATTTTCATCTAAATTTACTCAAATATAGATCCTACAACAAAAATACTCAACAAAATCCAAAAAAATCGAAGTTGGTTTCAAATAAATTTATTAAAATTTGACTCTTCCAACTAAAATTTTTTTCACAATCCAAAAAATTGAAGTTATTTTCATCTAAATTTACTCAAATATACATCCTACAACAAAAATATTCGACAAAATAAAAAAAAATCGAAGTTGGTTTCAAATAAATTTATTAAAATTTGACACTTCCAACTAAAATTTTTTTCACAATCCAAAAAATTGATGTTATCTTCATCTAAATTTACTCAAATATACATCCTACAACAAAAATACTGGTCAAAATCCAAAAAAATCGAAGTTGGCCTCAAATAAATTTATTAAAATTTGACACTTCCAACTACAATTTTTTCCCTATCCAAAAAATTTTCGTTATTTTCATCTAAATTTACTCAAATATACATGCTACAACAAACATACTGGTCAAAATCCAAAAAAATCGAAGTTGGTTTCAAATAAATTTATTACAATTTGAAACTTCCAATTAAAATTTTTTTTCACAATCCAAAAAATGGTCGTTATTTTCATCTAAATTTACTCAAATATACATCCTACAACAAAAACATTCGACAAAATAAAAAAAAATCGAAGTTGGTTTCAAATAAATTTATTAAAATTTGACACTTCCAACTAAAATTTTTTTCACAATCCTAGAAATTGAAGTTATTTTCATCTAAATTTACTCAAATATAGATCCTACAACAAAAATACTCAACAAAATCCAAATAATCGAAGTTGGTTTCAAATAAATTTATTAAAATTTGACACTTCCAACTAAAATTTTTTTCACAATCCTAGAAATTGAAGTTATTTACATCTAAATTTACTCAAATATAGATCCTACAACAAAAATACTCAACAAAATCCAAAATAATCGAAGTTGATTTCAAATAAATTTATTAAAATTTGACACTTCCAACTAAAATTTTTTTCACAATCCAAAAAATTTTCGTTATTTTCATCTAAATTTACTCAAATATACATGCTACAACAAACATACTGGTCAAAATCCAAAAAAATCGAAGTTGGTTTCAAATAAATTTATTACAATTTGAAACTTCCAACTAAAATTTTTTTTCACAATCCAAAAAATTGAAGTTATTTTCATCTAAATTTACTCAAATATAGATTCTACAACAAAAATACTCAACAAAATCCAAAAAAATCGAAGTTGGATTCAAATAAATTTATTACAATTTGAAACTTCCAACTAAAATTTTTTTTCACAATCCAAAAAATGGTCGTTATTTTCATCTAAATTTACTCAAATATACATCCTACAACAAAAACATTCGACAAAATAAAAAAAAATCGAAGTTGGTTTCAAATAAATTTATTAAAATTTGACACTTCCAACTAAAATTTTTTTCACAATCCAAAAAATTGAAGTTATCTTCATCTAAATTTACTCAAATATACATCCTGCAACAAAAATACTGGTCAAAATCCAAAAAAATCGAAGTTGGTTTCGAATAAATTTATTAAAATTTGACACTTCCAACTAAAATTTTTGTTTCACAATCCAAAAAATTGAAGTAATTTTCATCTAAATTTACTCAAATATACATCCTACAACAAAAATACTCGACAAAATCCAAAAAAAATCGAAGTTGGTTTCAAATAAATTTATTAAAATTTGACACTTCCAACTAAAATTTGTTTCACAATCCAAAAAATTGTCGTTATTTTGATTAAAATTTACTCAAATATACAACCTACAACAAAAGTACTCGACAAAATCCAAAAAAATCGAAGTTGATTTCAAATAAATTTATTAAAATTTGGCACTTCCAACTAAATTTTTGATTTACAATTAAAAAATTGAAGTTATTTTCTTCTAAATTTACTCAAATATAGACCCTACAACAAAAATACTCGACAAAATCCAAAAAAATCGAAGTTGATTTCAAATAAATTTATTAAAATTTGACACTTCCAACTAAAATTTTTGTTTTACAATCCAAAAAATTGAAGTTATTTTCTTCTAAATTTACTCAAATATAGATCCTACAACAAAAATACTCAACAAAATCCAAAATAATCCAAGTTGATTTCAAATAAATTTATTAAAATTTGACAAAAATCGTGACAAAATCCAAAAAATCGAAGTTAATTTCATCTGAAATTACTCAAATTAAGCTTCTCTATCAAAAAACTCAACAAAATCCAAAAAAAATCGAAGTTGGATTCAAATAAATTTATTACAATTTGAAACTTCCAACTAAAATTTTTTTTCACAATAAAAAAAATGGTCGTTATTTTCATCTAAATTTACTCAAATATACATCCTACAACAAAAATATTCCACAAAATCAAAAAAAATCGAAGTTGGTTTCAAATAAATTTATTAAAATTTGACTCTTCCAACTAAAATTTTTTCACAATCCAAAAAATTGAAGTTATTTTCATCTAAATTTACTCAAATATACATCCTACAACAAAAATATTCGACAAAATAAAAAAAATCGAAGTTGGTTTCAAATAAATTTATTAAAATTTGACACTTCCAACTAAAATTTTTTTCACAATCCAAAAAATTGATGTTATCTTCATCTAAATTTACTCAAATATACATCCTACAACAAAAATACTGGTCAAAATCCAAAAAAATCGAAGTTGGCCTCAAATAAATTTATTAAAATTTGACACTTCCAACTACAATTTTTTCCCTATCCAAAAAATTGTCGTTATTTTCATCTAAATTTACTCAAATATACATCCTACAACAAAAATACTCGACAAAATCCAAAAAAAATCGAAGTTGGTTTCAAATAAATTTATTAAAATTTGACACTTCCAACTAAAATTTGATTCACAATCCAAAAAATTGTCGTTATTTTGTTTAAAATTTACTCAAATATACAACCTACAACAAAAGTACTCGACAAAATCCAAAAAAATCGAAGTTGATTTCAAATAAATTTATTAAAATTTGGCAGTTCCAACAAAATTTTTGTTTTACAATCCAAAAAATTGAAGTTATTTTCTTCTAAATTTACTCAAATATAGATCCTACAACAAAAATACTCGACAAAATCCAAAAAAATCGAAGTTGATTTCAAATAAATTTATTAAAATTTGACACTTCCAACTAAAATTTTTTTCACAATCCAAAAATTTTCGTTATTTTCATCTAAATTTACTCAAATATACATGCTACTACAAACATACTGGTCAAAATCCAAAAAAATCGAAGTTGGTTTCAAATAAATTTATTACAATTTGAAACTTCCAATTAAAATTTTTTTTCACAATCCAAAAAATGGTCGTTATTTTCATCTAAATTTACTCAAATATACATCCTACAACAAAAACATTCGACAAAATAAAAAAAAATCGAAGTTGGTTTCAAATAAATTTATTAAAATTTGACACTTCCAACTAAAATTTTTTTCACAATCCAAAAAATTGAAGTTATCTTCATCTAAATTTACTCAAATATACATCCTGCAACAAAAATACTGGTCAAAATCCAAAAAAATCGAAGTTGGTTTCGAATAAATTTATTAAAATTTGACACTTCCAACTAAAATTTTTGTTTCACAATCCAAAAAATTGAAGTTATTTTCATCTAAATTTACTCAAATATACATCCTACAACAAAAATACTCGACAAAATCCAAAAAAAATCGAAGTTGGTTTCAAATAAATTTATTAAAATTTGACACTTCCAACTAAAATTTGTTTCACAATCCAAAAAATTGTCGTTATTTTGATTAAAATTTACTCAAATATACAACCTACAACAAAAGTACTCGACAAAATCCAAAAAAATCGAAGTTGATTTCAAATAAATTTATTAAAATTTGGCACTTCCAACTAAATTTTTGTTTTACAATCCAAAAAATTGAAGTTATTTTCTTCTAAATTTACTCAAATATACATCTTACAACAAAAATATTCGACAAAATAAAAAAAAATCGAAGTTGGTTTCAAATAAATTTATTAAAATTTGACACTTCCAACTAAAATTTTTTTCAAAATCCAAAAAATTGAAGTTATTTTCATCTAAATTTACTCAAATATACATCCTACAACAAAAATATTCGACAAAATAAAAAAAAATCGAAGTTGGTTTCAAATAAATTTATTAAAATTTGACATTTCCAACTAAAATTTTTTTTCACAATCCAAAAAATTGAAGTTATTTTCATCTAAATTTACTCAAATATACATCCTACAACAAAAATATTCGACAAAATCCAAAAAAATCGAAGTTGGTTTCAAAGAAATTTATTACAATTTGACACTTCCAACTAAAATTTTTTTTCACAATCCAAAAAATTGTCGTTATTTTCATCTAAATTTACTCAAATATAGATCCTACAACAAATATACTCAACAAAATCCAAAAAAATCGAAGTTGGTTTCAAATAAATTTATTAAAATTTGACTCTTCCAACTAAAATTTTTTTCACAATCCAAAAAATTGAAGTTATTTTCATCTAAATATACTCAAATATACATCCTACAACAAAAATATTCGACAAAATCCAAAATAATCGAAGTTGATTTCAAATAAATTTATTAAAATTTGACACTTCCAACTATAATTTATTCACAATCCAAAAAATTGTCGTTATTTTCATCTAAATTTACTCAAATATACATCCCACAACAAAAATACTCGACAAAATCCAAAAAAATCGAAGTTGATTTCAAATAAATTTATTAAAATTTGACACTTCCAACTAAATTTTTTTCGCAATCCTAAAAATTGAAGTTATTTTCATCTAAATTTACTCATATATAGATCCTACAACAAAAATACTCAACAAAATCCAAAAAATCGAAGTTGGTTTCAAATAAATTTATTAAAATTTGACACTTCCAACTAAAATTTTTTTCACAATCCTAGAAATTGAAGTTATTTTCATCTAAATTTACTCAAATATAGATCCTACAACAAAAATACTCAACAAAATCCAAATAATCGAAGTTGGTTTCAAATAAATTTATTAAAATTTGACACTTCCAACTAAAATTTTTTTCACAATCCTAGAAATTGAAGTTATTTACATCTAAATTTACTCAAATATAGACCCTACAACAAAAATACTCAACAAAATCCAAAATAATCGAAGTTGATTTCAAATAAATTTATTAAAATTTGACACTTCCAACTAAAATTTTTTTCACAATCCAAAAAATTTTCGTTATTTTCATCTAAATTTACTCAAATATACATGCTACAACAAACATACTGGTCAAAATCCAAAAAAATCGAAGTTGGTTTCAAATAAATTTATTACAATTTGAAACTTCCAACTAAAATTTTTTTTCACAATCCAAAAAATTGAAGTTATTTTCATCTAAATTTACTCAAATATAGATTCTACAACAAAAATACTCAACAAAATCCAAAAAAATCGAAGTTGGATTCAAATAAATTTATTACAATTTGAAACTTCCAACTAAAATTTTTTTTCACAATCCAAAAAATGGTCGTTATTTTCATCTAAATTTACTCAAATATACATCCTACAACAAAAACATTCGACAAAATAAAAAAAAATCGAAGTTGGTTTCAAATAAATTTATTAAAATTTGACACTTCCAACTAAAATTTTTTTCACAATCCAAAAAATTGAAGTTATCTTCATCTAAATTTACTCAAATATGCATCCTACAACAAAAATACTCAACAAAATCCAAAATAATCCAAGTTGGTTTCAAATAAATTTATTAAAATTTGACACTTCCAACTAAAATTTTTTTCACAATCCAAAAAATTGAAGTTATTTTCATCTAAATTTACACAAATATAGATCCTACAACAAAAATACTCAACAAAATCCAAAATAATCGAAGTTGATTTCAAATAAATTTATTAAAATTTGACACTTCGAAATAAAATTTTTTTCACAATCCAAAAAATTGTCGTTATTTTCATCTAAATTTACTCAAATATACATCCTACAACAAAAATACTGGTAAAAAAAAAAAAATCGAAGTTAGTTTCAAATAAATTTATTAAAATTTGACACTTCCACCTAAAATTTTTTTTCACAATCCAAAAAATTGAAGTTATTTTCATCTAAATTTACTCAAATATAGATCCTACAACAAAAATACTCAACAAAATCCAAAAAAAATCGAAGTTGGATTCAAATAAATTTATTACAATTTGAAACTTCCAACTAAAATTTTTTTTCACAATCCAAAAAATGGTCGTTATTTTCATCTAAATTTACTCAAATATACATCCTACAACAAAAATATTCCACAAAATAAAAAAAAATCGAAGTTGGTTTCAAATAAATTTATTAACATTTGACACTTCCAACTAAAATTTTTTTCACAATCCAAAAAATTGATGTTATCTTCATCTAAATTTACTCAAATATAGATCCTACAACAAAAATACTCAACAAAATCCAAAATAATCCAAGTAGATTTCAAATAAATTTATTAAAATTTGACAAAAATCGTGACAAAATCAAAAAAATCGAAGTTAATTTCAACTGAAATTACTCAAATTAAGCTTCTCTATCAAAAAAACTCAACAAAATCCAAAAAAATCGAAGTTGGTTTCAAAGAAATTTATTACAATTTGACACTTCCAACTAAAATTTTTTTTCACAATCCAAAAAATTGTCGTTATTTTCATCTAAATTTACTCAAATATAGATCCTACAACAAAAATACTCAACAAAATCCAAAAAAATCGAAGTTGGTTTCAATTAAATTTATTAAAATTTGACTCTTCCAACTAAAATTTTTTTCACAATCCAAAAAATTGAAGTTATTTTCATCTAAATTTACTCAAATATACATCCTACAACAAAAATATTCGACAAAATCCAAAAAAATCGAAGTTGGTTTCAAAGAAATTTATTACAATTTGACACTTCCAACTAAAATTTTTTTTCACAATCCAAAAAATTGTCGTTATTTTCATCTAAATTTACTCAAATATAGATCCTACAACAAAAATACTCAACAAAATCCAAAAAAATCGAAGTTGGTTTCAAATAAATTTATTAAAATTTGACTCTTCCAACTAAAATTTTTTTCACAATCCAAAAAATTGAAGTTATTTTCATCTAAATTTACTCAAATATACATCCTACAACAAAAATATTCGACAAAATCCAAAATAATCGAAGTTGATTTCAAATAAATTTATTAAAATTTGACACTTCCAACTATAATTTATTCACAATCCAAAAAATTGTCGTTATTTTCATCTAAATTTACTCAAATATACATCCCACAACAAAAATACTCGACAAAATCCAAAAAAATCGAAGTTGATTTCAAATAAATTTATTAAAATTTGACACTTCCAACTAAATTTTTTTCGCAATCCTAAAAATTGAAGTTATTTTCATCTAAATTTACTCAAATATAGATCCTACAACAAAAATACTCAACAAAATCCAAAAAATCGAAGTTGGTTTCAAATAAATTTATTAAAATTTGACACTTCCAACTAAAATTTTTTTCACAATCCTAGAAATTGAAGTTATTTTCATCTAAATTTACTCAAATATAGATCCTACAACAAAAATACTCAACAAAATCCAAATAATCGAAGTTGGTTTCAAATAAATTTATTAAAATTTGACACTTCCAACTAAAATTTTTTTCACAATCCTAAAAATTGAAGTTATTTTCATCTAAATTTACTCAAATATAGATCCTACAACAAAAATACTCAACAAAATCCAAAAAATCGAAGTTGGTTTCAAATAAATTTATTAAAATTTGACACTTCCAACTAAAATTTTTTTCACAATCCTAGAAATTGAAGTTATTTTCATCTAAATTTACTCAAATATAGATCCTTCAACAAAAATACTCAACAAAATCCAAATAATCGAAGTTGGTTCCAAATAAATTTATTAAAATTTGACACTTCCAACTAAAATTTTTTTCACAATCCTAGAAATTGAAGTTATTTTCATCTAAATTTACTCAAATATAGATTCTACAACAAAAATACTCAACAAAATCCAAAAAAATCGAAGTTGGATTCAAATAAATTTATTACAATTTGAAACTTCCAACTAAAATTTTTTTTCACAATCCAAAAAATGGTCGTTATTTTCATCTAAATTTACTCAAATATACATCCTACAACAAAAACATTCGACAAAATAAAAAAAAATCGAAGTTGGTTTCAAATAAATTTATTAAAATTTGACACTTCCAACTAAAATTTTTTTCACAATCCAAAAAATTGAAGTTATCTTCATCTAAATTTACTCAAATATACATCCTGCAACAAAAATACTGGTCAAAATCCAAAAAAATCGAAGTTGGTTTCGAATAAATTTATTAAAATTTGACACTTCCAACTAAAATTTTTGTTCCACAATCCAAAAAATTGAAGTTATTTTCATCTAAATTTACTCAAATATACATCCTACAACAAAAATACTCGACAAAATCCAAAAAAAATCGAAGTTGGTTTCAAATAAATTTATTAAAATTTGACACTTCCAACTAAAATTTGTTTCACAATCCAAAAAATTGTCGTTATTTTGATTAAAATTTACTCAAATATACAACCTACAACAAAAGTACTCGACAAAATCCAAAAAAATCGAAGTTGATTTCAAATAAATTTATTAAAATTTGGCACTTCCAACTAAATTTTTGATTTACAACTAAAAATTGAAGTTATTTTCTTCTAAATTTACTCAAATATAGACCCTACAACAAAAATACTCGACAAAATCCAAAAAAATCGAAGTTGATTTCAAATAAATTTATTAAAATTTGACACTTCCAACTAAAATTTTTTTCACAATCCAAAAAATTGAAGTTATCTTCATCTAAATTTACTCAAATATACATCCTGCAACAAAAATACTGGTCAAAATCCAAAAAAATCGAAGTTGGTTTCGAATAAATTTATTAAAATTTGACACTTCCAACTACAATTTTTTCCCTATCCAAAAAATTTTCGTTATTTTCATCTAAATTTACTCAAATATACATGCTACAACAAACATACTGGTCAAAATCCAAAAAAATCGAAGTTGGTTTCAAATAAATTTATTACAATTTGAAACTTCCAATTAAAATTTTTTTTCACAATCCAAAAAATGGTCGTTATTTTCATCTAAATTTACTCAAATATACATCCTACAACAAAAACATTCGACAAAATAAAAAAAAATCGAAGTTGGTTTCAAAGAAATTTATAAAAATTTGACACTTCCAACTAAAATTTTTTTCACAATCCAAAAAATTGAAGTTATCTTCATCTAAATTTACTCAAATATACATCCTGCAACAAAAATACTGGTCAAAATCCAAAAAAATCCAAGTTGGTTTCGAATAAATTTATTAAAATTTGACACTTCCAACTAAAATTTTTGTTTCACAATCCAAAAAATTGAAGTTATTTTCTTCTAAATTTACTCAAATATAGACCCTACAACAAAATACCTCGACAAAATAAAAAAAAATCGAAGTTGATTTCAAATAAATTTATTAAAATTTGACACTTCCAACTAAATTTTTTTTCACAATCCAAAAAATTGAAGATAATTTCATCTAAATTTACTCAAATATGCATCCTACAACAAAAATACTCAACAAAATCCAAAATAATCCAAGTTGGTTTCAAATAAATTTATTAAAATTTGACACTTCCAACTAAAATTTTTTTCACAATCCAAAAAATTGAAGTTATTTTCATCTAAATTTACACAAATATAGATCCTACAACAAAAATACTCAACAAAATCCAAAATAATCGAAGTTGATTTCAAATAAATTTATTAAAATTTGACACTTCGAACTAAAATTTTTTTCACAATCCAAAAAATTGTCGTTATTTTCATCTAAATTTACTCAAATATACATCCTACAACAAAAATACTGGTAAAAAAAAAAAAATCGAAGTTAGTTTCAAATAAATTTATTAAAATTTGACACTTCCACCTAAAATTTTTTTTCACAATCCAAAAAATTGAAGTTATTTTCATCTAAATTTACTCAAATATAGATCCTACAACAAAAATACTCAACAAAATCCAAAAAAAATCGAAGTTGGATTCAAATAAATTTATTACAATTTGAAACTTCCAACTAAAATTTTTTTTCACAATCCAAAAAATGGTCGTTATTTTCATCTAAATTTACTCAAATATACATCCTACAACAAAAATATTCCACAAAATAAAAAAAAATCGAAGTTGGTTTCAAATAAATTTATTAACATTTGACACTTCCAACTAAAATTTTTTTCACAATCCAAAAAATTGATGTTATCTTCATCTAAATTTACTCAAATATAGATCCTACAACAAAAATACTCAACAAAATCCAAAATAATCCAAGTAGATTTCAAATAAATTTATTAAAATTTGACAAAAATCGTGACAAAATCAAAAAAATCGAAGTTAATTTCAACTGAAATTACTCAAATTAAGCTTCTCTATCAAAAAAACTCAACAAAATCCAAAAAAATCGAAGTTGGTTTCAAAGAAATTTATTACAATTTGACACTTCCAACTAAAATTTTTTTTCACAATCCAAAAAATTGTCGTTATTTTCATCTAAATTTACTCAAATATAGATCCTACAACAAAAATACTCAACAAAATCCAAAAAAATCGAAGTTGGTTTCAATTAAATTTATTAAAATTTGACTCTTCCAACTAAAATTTTTTTCACAATCCAAAAAATTGAAGTTATTTTCATCTAAATTTACTCAAATATACATCCTACAACAAAAATATTCGACAAAATCCAAAAAAATCGAAGTTGGTTTCAAAGAAATTTATTACAATTTGACACTTCCAACTAAAATTTTTTTTCACAATCCAAAAAATTGTCGTTATTTTCATCTAAATTTACTCAAATATAGATCCTACAACAAAAATACTCAACAAAATCCAAAAAAATCGAGGTTGGTTTCAAATAAATTTATTAAAATTTGACTCTTCCAACTAAAATTTTTTTCACAATCCAAAAAATTGAAGTTATTTTCATCTAAATTTACTCAAATATACATCCTACAACAAAAATACTCGACAAAATCCAAAAAAATCGAAGTTGATTTCAAATAAATTTATTAAAATTTGACACTTCCAACTAAATTTTTTTCGCAATCCTAAAAATTGAAGTTATTTTCATCTAAATTTACTCAAATATAGATCCTACAACAAAAATACTCAACAAAATCCAAAAAATCGAAGTTGGTTTCAAATAAATTTATTAAAATTTGACACTTCCAACTAAAATTTTTTTCACAATCCTAGAAATTGAAGTTATTTTCATCTAAATTTACTCAAATATAGATCCTACAACAAAAATACTCAACAAAATCCAAATAATCGAAGTTGGTTTCAAATAAATTTATTAAAATTTGACACTTCCAACTAAAATTTTTTTCACAATCCTAAAAATTGAAGTTATTTTCATCTAAATTTACTCAAATATAGATCCTACAACAAAAATACTCAACAAAATCCAAAAAATCGAAGTTGGTTTCAAATAAATTTATTAAAATTTGACACTTCCAACTAAAATTTTTTTCACAATCCTAGAAATTGAAGTTATTTTCATCTAAATTTACTCAAATATAGATCCTTCAACAAAAATACTCAACAAAATCCAAATAATCGAAGTTGGTTCCAAATAAATTTATTAAAATTTGACACTTCCAACTAAAATTTTTTTCACAATCCTAGAAATTGAAGTTATTTTCATCTAAATTTACTCAAATATAGATTCTACAACAAAAATACTCAACAAAATCCAAAAAAATCGAAGTTGGATTCAAATAAATTTATTACAATTTGAAACTTCCAACTAAAATTTTTTTTCACAATCCAAAAAATGGTCGTTATTTTCATCTAAATTTACTCAAATATACATCCTACAACAAAAACATTCGACAAAATAAAAAAAAATCGAAGTTGGTTTCAAATAAATTTATTAAAATTTGACACTTCCAACTAAAATTTTTTTCACAATCCAAAAAATTGAAGTTATCTTCATCTAAATTTACTCAAATATACATCCTGCAACAAAAATACTGGTCAAAATCCAAAAAAATCGAAGTTGGTTTCGAATAAATTTATTAAAATTTGACACTTCCAACTAAAATTTTTGTTTCACAATCCAAAAAATTGAAGTTATTTTCATCTAAATTTACTCAAATATACATCCTACAACAAAAATACTCGACAAAATCCAAAAAAAATCGAAGTTGGTTTCAAATAAATTTATTAAAATTTGACACTTCCAACTAAAATTTGTTTCACAATCCAAAAAATTGTCGTTATTTTGATTAAAATTTACTCAAATATACAACCTACAACAAAAGTACTCGACAAAATCCAAAAAAATCGAAGTTGATTTCAAATAAATTTATTAAAATTTGGCACTTCCAACTAAATTTTTGATTTACAACTAAAAATTGAAGTTATTTTCTTCTAAATTTACTCAAATATAGACCCTACAACAAAAATACTCGACAAAATCCAAAAAAATCGAAGTTGATTTCAAATAAATTTATTAAAATTTGACACTTCCAACTAAAATTTTTTTCACAATCCCAAAAATTGTCGTTATTTTCATCTAAATTTACTCAAATATACATCCTACAACAAAAATACTGGTCAAAATCCAAAAAAATCGAAGTTGGTTTCAAATAAATTTATTAAAATTTGACACTTCCAACTAAAATTTTTTTTCACAATCCAAAAAATTGAAGTTATTTTCATCTAAATTTACTCAAATATAGATTCTACAACAAAAATACTCATCAAAATCCAAAAAAATCGAAGTTGGATTCAAAGAAATTTATTACAATTTGACACTTCCAACTAAAATTTTTTTTCACAATCCAAAAAATTGATGTTATCTTCATCTAAATTTACTCAAATATACATCCTACAACAAAAATACTGGTCAAAATCCAAAAAAATCGAAGTTGGCCTCAAATAAATTTATTAAAATTTGACACTTCCAACAACAATTTTTTCCCTATCCAAAAAATTTAAGTTATTTTCATCTAAATTTACTCAAATATACATCCTACAACAAAAATATTCGACAAAATCAAAAAAAATCGAAGTTGGTTTCAAATAAATTTATTAAAATTTGACACTTCCAACTAAAATTTTTGTTTCACAATCCAAAAAATTGAAGTTATTTTCATCTAAATTTACTCAAATATACATCCTACAACAAAAATACTCGACAAAATCCAAAAAAAATCGAAGTTGGTTTCAAATAAATTTATTAAAATTTGACACTTCCAACTAAAATTTGTTTCACAATCCAAAAAATTGTCGTTATTTTGTTTAAAATTTACTCAAATATACATCCTACAACAAAAATACTCAACAAAATCCAAAAAAATCGAAGTTGGTTTCAATTAAATTTATTAAAATTTGACTCTTCCAACTAAAATTTTTTTTCACAATCCAAAAAATGGTCGTTATTTTCATCTAAATTTACTCAAATATACATCCTACAACAAAAATATTCCACAAAATAAAAAAAAATCGAAGTTGGTTTCAAATAAATTTATTAAAATTTGACACTTCCAACTAAAATTTTTTTCACAATCCAAAAAATTGATGTTATCTTCATCTTAATTTACTCAAATATAGATCCTACAGCAAAAATACTCAACAAAATCCAAGTTGATTTCAAATAAATTTATTAAAATTTGACAATAATCGTGACAAAATCAAAAAAATCGAAGTTAATTTCAACTGAAATTACTCAAATTAAGCTTCTCTATCAAAAAAACTCAACAAAATCCAAAAAAATCGAAGTTGGATTCAAAGAAATTTATTACAATTTGACACTTCCAACTAAAATTTTTTTTCACAATCCAAAAAATTGTCGTTATTTTCATCTAAATTTACTCAAATATAGATCCTACAACAAAAATACTCAACAAAATCCAAAAAAATCGAAGTTGGTTTCAAATAAATTTATTAAAATTTGACTCTTCCAACTAAAATTTTTTCACAATCCAAAAAATTGAAGTTATTTTCATCTAAATTTACTCAAATATACATCCTACAACAAAAATATTCGACAAAATAAAAAAAAATCGAAGTTGGTTTCAAATAAATTTATTAAAATTTGACACTTCCAACTAAAATTTTTTTCACAATCCAAAAAATTGATGTTATCTTCATCTAAATTTACTCAAATATACATCCTACAACAAAAATACTGGTCAAAATCCAAAAAAATCGAAGTTGGCCTCAAATAAATTTATTAAAATTTGACACTTCCAACTACAATTTTTTCCCTATCCAAAAAATTGTCGTTATTTTCATCTAAATTTACTCAAATATACATCCTACAACAAAAATACTCGACAAAATCCAAAAAAAATCGAAGTTGGTTTCAAATAAATTTATTAAAATTTGACACTTCCAACTAAAATTTGATTCACAATCCAAAAAATTGTCGTTATTTTGTTTAAAATTTACTCAAATATACAACCTACAACAAAAGTACTCGACAAAATCCAAAAAAATCGAAGTTGATTTCAAATAAATTTATTAAAATTTGGCAGTTCCAACTAAAATTTTTGTTTTACAATCCAAAAAATTGAAGTTATTTTCTTCTAAATTTACTCAAATATAGATCCTACAACAAAAATACTCAACAAAATCCAAAATAATCCAAGTTGATTTCAAATAAATTTATTAAAATTTGACAAAAATCGTGACAAAATCAAAAAAATCGAAGTTAATTTCAACTGAAATTACTCAAATTAAGCTTCTCTATCAAAAAAACTCAACAAAATCCAAAAAAATCGAAGTTGGATTCAAAGAAATTTATTACAATTTGACACTTCCAACTAAAATTTTTTTTCACAATCCAAAAAATTGTCGTTATTTTCATCTAAATTTACTCAAATATAGATCCTACAACAAAAATACTCAACAAAATCCAAAAAAATCGAAGTTGGTTTCAAATAAATTTATTAAAATTTGACTCTTCCAACTAAAATTTTTTTCACAATCCAAAAAATTGAAGTTATTTTCATCTAAATTTACTCAAATATACATCCTACAACAAAAATATTCGACAAAATAAAAAAAAATCGAAGTTGGTTTCAAATAAATTTATTAAAATTTGACACTTCCAACTAAAATTTTTTTCACAATCCAAAAAATTGATGTTATCTTCATCTAAATTTACTCAAATATACATCCTACAACAAAAATACTGGTCAAAATCCAAAAAAATCGAAGTTGGCCTCAAATAAATTTATTAAAATTTGACACTTCCAACTACAATTTTTTCCCTATCCAAAAAATTTTCGTTATTTTCATCTAAATTTACTCAAATATACATGCTACAACAAACATACTGGTCAAAATCCAAAAAAATCGACGTTGGTTTCAAATAAATTTATTACAATTTGAAACTTCCAATTAAAATTTTTTTTCACAATCCAAAAAATGGTCGTTATTTTCATCTAAATTTACTCAAATATACATCCTACAACAAACATACTGGTCAAAATCCAAAAAAATCGAAGTTGGATTCAAATAAATTTATTACAATTTGAAACTTCCAACTAAAATTTTTTTTCACAATCCAAAAAATGGTCGTTATTTTCATCTAAATTTACTCAAATATAGATCCTACAACAAAAATACTCAACAAAATCCAAAATAATCCAAGTTGATTTCAAATAAATTTATTAAAATTTGACAAAAATCGTGACAAAATCAAAAAAATCGAAGTTAATTTCAACTGAAATTACTCAAATTAAGCTTCTCTATCAAAAAAACTCAACAAAATCCAAAAAAATCGAAGTTGGATTCAAAGAAATTTATTACAATTTGACACTTCCAACTAAAATTTTTTTTCACAATCCAAAAAATTGTCGTTATTTTCATCTAAATTTACTCAAATATAGATCCTACAACAAAAATACTCAACAAAATCCAAAAAAATCGAAGTTGGTTTCAAATAAATTTATTAAAATTTGACTCTTCCAACTAAAATTTTTTTCACAATCCAAAAAATTGAAGTTATTTTCATCTAAATTTACTCAAATATACATCCTACAACAAAAATATTCGACAAAATAAAAAAAAATCGAAGTTGGTTTCAAATAAATTTATTAAAATTTGACACTTCCAACTAAAATTTTTTTCACAATCCAAAAAATTGATGTTATCTTCATCTAAATTTACTCAAATATACATCCTACAACAAAAATACTGGTCAAAATCCAAAAAAATCGAAGTTGGTTTCAAATAAATTTATTACAATTTGAAACTTCCAATTAAATTTTTTTTTCACAATCCAAAAAATGGTCGTTATTTTCATCTAAATTTACTCAAATATACATCCTACAACAAAAACATTCGACAAAATAAAAAAAAATCGAAGTTGGTTTCAAATAAATTTATTAAAATTTGACACTTCCAACTAAAATTTTTTTCACAATCCAAAAAATTGAAGTTATCTTCATCTAAATTTACTCAAATATACATCCTGCAACAAAAATACTGGTCAAAATCCAAAAAAATCCAAGTTGGTTTCGAATAAATTTATTAAAATTTGACACTTCCAACTAAAATTTTTGTTTTACAATCCAAAAAATTGAAGTTATTTTCATCTAAATTTACTCAAATATACATCCTACAACAAAAATACTCGACAAAATCAAAAAAAAATCGAAGTTGGTTTCAAATAAATTTATTAAAATTTGACACTTCCAACTAAAATTTGTTTCACAATCCAAAAAATTGTCGTTATTTTGATTAAAATTTACTCAAATATACAACCTACAACAAAAGTACTCGACAAAATCCAAAAAAATCGAAGTTGATTTCAAATAAATTTATTAAAATTTGGCACTTCCAACTAAATTTTTGTTTTACAATCCAAAAAATGGAAGTTATTTTCTTCTAAATTTACTCAAATATAGACCCTACAACAAAATACCTCGACAAAATAAAAAAAAATCGAAGTTGATTTCAAATAAATTTATTAAAATTTGACACTTCCAACTATAATTTTTTCGCAATCCAAAAAATTGAAGATAATTTCACCTAAATTTACTCAAATATGCATCCTACAAGAAAAATACTCAACAAAATCCAAAAAAATCGAAGTTGGTCTCAAATAAATTTATTAAAATTTGACACTTCCAACTAAATTTTTTCACAATCCAAAAAATTGTCGTTATTTTTATCTAAATTTACTCAAATATACATCCCACAACAAAAATACTCGACAAAATCCAAAAAAATCGAAGTTGATTTCAAATAAATTTATTAAAATTTGACACTTCCAACTAAATTTTTTTCGCAATCCTAAAAATTGAAGTTATTTTCATATAAATTTACTCAAATATAGATCCTACAACAAAAATACTCAACAAAATCCAAATAATCGAAGTTGGTTTCAAATAAATTTATTAAAATTTGACACTTCCAACTAAAATTTTTTTCACAATCCTAGAAATTGAAGTTATTTTCATCTAAATTTACTCAAATATAGATCCTACAACAAAAATACTCAACAAAATCCAAATAATCGAAGTTGGTTTCAAATAAATTTATTAAAATTTGACACTTCCAACTAAAATTTTTTTCACAATCCTAGAAATTGAAGTTATTTTCATCTAAATTTACTCAAATATAGATCCTACAACAAAAATACTCAACAAAATCCAAAATAATCGAAGTTGATTTCAAATAAATTTATTAAAATTTGACACTTCCAACTATATTTTTTTTTCACAATCCAAAAAATTGAAGTTATTTTCATCTAAATTTACTCAAATATACATCCTACAACAAAAATACTCAACAAAATCCAAAAAAATCGATGTTGGTCTCAAATAAATTTATTAAACTTTGACACTTCCAACTAAAAATTTTTTCACAATCCTAAAAATTTAAGTTATTTTCATCTAAATTTACTCAAATATAGATCCTACAACAAAAATACTCAACAAATTCCAATATAATCGAAGTTGATTTCAAATAAATTTATTAAAATTTGACACTTCCAACTAATTTTTTTTTCGCAATCCTAAAAATTGAAGTTATTTTCATCTAAATTTACTCAAATATAGATCCTACAACAAAAATACTCAACAAAATCCAAAAAAATCGATGTTGGTCTCAAATAAATTTATTAAACTTTGACACTTCGAACTAAAATTTTTTTCACAATCCTAGAAATTGAAGTTATTTTCATCTAAATTTACTCAAATATAGATCCTACAACAAAAATACTCAACAAAATCCAAATAATCGAAGTTGGTTTCAAATAAATTTATTAAAATTTGACACTTCCAACTAAAATTTTTTTCACAATCCTAGAAATTGAAGTTATTTTCATCTAAATTTACTCAAATATAGATCCTACAACAAAAATACTCAACAAAATCCAAAATAATCGAAGTTGATTTCAAATAAATTTATTAAAATTTGACACTTCCAACTATATTTTTTTTTCACAATCCAAAAAATTGAAGTTATTTTCATCTAAATTTACTCAAATATACATCCTACAACAAAAATACTCAACAAAATCCAAAAAAATCGATGTTGGTCTCAAATAAATTTATTAAACTTTGACACTTCGAACTAAAATTTTTTTCACAATCCAAAAAATTGAAGTTATTTTCATCTAAATTTACACAAATATAGATCCTACAACAAAAATACTTAACAAAATCCAAAATAATCGAAGTTGGTTTCAAATAATAAATTTATTAAAATTTGACACTTCCAACTAAATTTTTTTCACAATCCAAAAAATTGAAGATAATTTCATCTTAATTTACTCAAATATGCATCCTACAACAAAAATACTCAACAAAATCCACAAAAATCGAAGTAGGTCTCAAATAAATTTATTAAAATTTCACACTTCCAACTAAAATTTTTTTCACAATCCTAGAAATTGAAGTTATTTTCATCTAAATTTACTCAAATATAGATCCTACAACAAAAATACTCAACAAAATCCAAAATAATCCAAGTTGATTTCAAATAAATTTATTAAAATTTGACAAAAATCGTGACAAAATCAAAAAAATCGAAGTTAATTTCAACTGAAATTACTCAAATTAAGCTTCTCTATCAAAAAAACTCAACAAAATCCAAAAAAATCGAAGTTGGATTCAAAGAAATTTATTACAATTTGACACTTCCAACTAAAATTTTTTTTCACAATCCAAAAAATTGTCGTTATTTTCATCTAAATTTACTCAAATATAGATCCTACAACAAAAATACTCAACAAAATCCAAAAAAATCGAAGTTGGTTTCAAATAAATTTATTAAAATTTGACTCTTCCAACTAAAATTTTTTTCACAATCCAAAAAATTGAAGTTATTTTCATCTAAATTTACTCAAATATACATCCTACAACAAAAATATTCGACAAAATAAAAAAAAATCGAAGTTGGTTTCAAATAAATTTATTAAAATTTGACACTTCCAACTAAAATTTTTTTCACAATCCAAAAAATTGATGTTATCTTCATCTAAATTTACTCAAATATACATCCTACAACAAAAATACTGGTCAAAATCCAAAAAAATCGAAGTTGGTTTCAAATAAATTTATTACAATTTGAAACTTCCAATTAAATTTTTTTTTCACAATCCAAAAAATGGTCGTTATTTTCATCTAAATTTACTCAAATATACATCCTACAACAAAAACATTCGACAAAATAAAAAAAAATCGAAGTTGGTTTCAAATAAATTTATTAAAATTTGACACTTCCAACTAAAATTTTTTTCACAATCCAAAAAATTGAAGTTATCTTCATCTAAATTTACTCAAATATACATCCTGCAACAAAAATACTGGTCAAAATCCAAAAAAATCCAAGTTGGTTTCGAATAAATTTATTAAAATTTGACACTTCCAACTAAAATTTTTGTTTTACAATCCAAAAAATTGAAGTTATTTTCATCTAAATTTACTCAAATATACATCCTACAACAAAAATACTCGACAAAATCAAAAAAAAATCGAAGTTGGTTTCAAATAAATTTATTAAAATTTGACACTTCCAACTAAAATTTGTTTCACAATCCAAAAAATTGTCGTTATTTTGATTAAAATTTACTCAAATATACAACCTACAACAAAAGTACTCGACAAAATCCAAAAAAATCGAAGTTGATTTCAAATAAATTTATTAAAATTTGGCACTTCCAACTAAATTTTTGTTTTACAATCCAAAAAATGGAAGTTATTTTCTTCTAAATTTACTCAAATATAGACCCTACAACAAAATACCTCGACAAAATAAAAAAAAATCGAAGTTGATTTCAAATAAATTTATTAAAATTTGACACTTCCAACTATAATTTTTTCGCAATCCAAAAAATTGAAGATAATTTCACCTAAATTTACTCAAATATGCATCCTACAAGAAAAATACTCAACAAAATCCAAAAAAATCGAAGTTGGTCTCAAATAAATTTATTAAAATTTGACACTTCCAACTAAATTTTTTCACAATCCAAAAAATTGTCGTTATTTTTATCTAAATTTACTCAAATATACATCCCACAACAAAAATACTCGACAAAATCCAAAAAAATCGAAGTTGATTTCAAATAAATTTATTAAAATTTGACACTTCCAACTAAATTTTTTTCGCAATCCTAAAAATTGAAGTTATTTTCATATAAATTTACTCAAATATAGATCCTACAACAAAAATACTCAACAAAATCCAAATAATCGAAGTTGGTTTCAAATAAATTTATTAAAATTTGACACTTCCAACTAAAATTTTTTTCACAATCCTAGAAATTGAAGTTATTTTCATCTAAATTTACTCAAATATAGATCCTACAACAAAAATACTCAACAAAATCCAAATAATCGAAGTTGGTTTCAAATAAATTTATTAAAATTTGACACTTCCAACTAAAATTTTTTTCACAATCCTAGAAATTGAAGTTATTTTCATCTAAATTTACTCAAATATAGATCCTACAACAAAAATACTCAACAAAATCCAAAATAATCGAAGTTGATTTCAAATAAATTTATTAAAATTTGACACTTCCAACTATATTTTTTTTTCACAATCCAAAAAATTGAAGTTATTTTCATCTAAATTTACTCAAATATACATCCTACAACAAAAATACTCAACAAAATCCAAAAAAATCGATGTTGGTCTCAAATAAATTTATTAAACTTTGACACTTCCAACTAAAAATTTTTTCACAATCCTAAAAATTTAAGTTATTTTCATCTAAATTTACTCAAATATAGATCCTACAACAAAAATACTCAACAAATTCCAATATAATCGAAGTTGATTTCAAATAAATTTATTAAAATTTGACACTTCCAACTAATTTTTTTTTCGCAATCCTAAAAATTGAAGTTATTTTCATCTAAATTTACTCAAATATAGATCCTACAACAAAAATACTCAACAAAATCCAAAAAAATCGATGTTGGTCTCAAATAAATTTATTAAACTTTGACACTTCGAACTAAAATTTTTTTCACAATCCTAGAAATTGAAGTTATTTTCATCTAAATTTACTCAAATATAGATCCTACAACAAAAATACTCAACAAAATCCAAATAATCGAAGTTGGTTTCAAATAAATTTATTAAAATTTGACACTTCCAACTAAAATTTTTTTCACAATCCTAGAAATTGAAGTTATTTTCATCTAAATTTACTCAAATATAGATCCTACAACAAAAATACTCAACAAAATCCAAAATAATCGAAGTTGATTTCAAATAAATTTATTAAAATTTGACACTTCCAACTATATTTTTTTTTCACAATCCAAAAAATTGAAGTTATTTTCATCTAAATTTACTCAAATATACATCCTACAACAAAAATACTCAACAAAATCCAAAAAAATCGATGTTGGTCTCAAATAAATTTATTAAACTTTGACACTTCGAACTAAAATTTTTTTCACAATCCAAAAAATTGAAGTTATTTTCATCTAAATTTACACAAATATAGATCCTACAACAAAAATACTTAACAAAATCCAAAATAATCGAAGTTGGTTTCAAATAATAAATTTATTAAAATTTGACACTTCCAACTAAATTTTTTTCACAATCCAAAAAATTGAAGATAATTTCATCTTAATTTACTCAAATATGCATCCTACAACAAAAATACTCAAACAAAATCCACAAAAATCGAAGTAGGTCTCAAATAAATTTATTAAAATTTCACACTTCCAACTAAAATTTTTTTCACAATCCTAAAAATTGAAGTTATTTTCATCTAAATTTACTCAAATATACATCCTACAACAAAAATACTGGTCAAAATCCAAAAAAATCGAAGTTGGCCTCAAATAAATTTATTAAAATTTGACACTTCCAACTACAATTTTTTCCCTATCCAAAAAATTTTCGTTATTTTCATCTAAATTTACTCAAATATACATGCTACAACAAACATACTGGTCAAAATCCAAAAAAATCGACGTTGGTTTCAAATAAATTTATTACAATTTGAAACTTCCAATTAAAATTTTTTTTCACAATCCAAAAAATGGTCGTTATTTTCATCTAAATTTACTCAAATATACATCCTACAACAAACATACTGGTCAAAATCCAAAAAAATCGAAGTTGGATTCAAATAAATTTATTACAATTTGAAACTTCCAACTAAAATTTTTTTTCACAATCCAAAAAATGGTCGTTATTTTCATCTAAATTTACTCAAATATAGATCCTACAACAAAAATACTCAACAAAATCCAAAATAATCCAAGTTGATTTCAAATAAATTTATTAAAATTTGACAAAAATCGTGACAAAATCAAAAAAATCGAAGTTAATTTCAACTGAAATTACTCAAATTAAGCTTCTCTATCAAAAAAACTCAACAAAATCCAAAAAAATCGAAGTTGGATTCAAAGAAATTTATTACAATTTGACACTTCCAACTAAAATTTTTTTTCACAATCCAAAAAATTGTCGTTATTTTCATCTAAATTTACTCAAATATAGATCCTACAACAAAAATACTCAACAAAATCCAAAAAAATCGAAGTTGGTTTCAAATAAATTTATTAAAATTTGACTCTTCCAACTAAAATTTTTTTCACAATCCAAAAAATTGAAGTTATTTTCATCTAAATTTACTCAAATATACATCCTACAACAAAAATATTCGACAAAATAAAAAAAAATCGAAGTTGGTTTCAAATAAATTTATTAAAATTTGACACTTCCAACTAAAATTTTTTTCACAATCCAAAAAATTGATGTTATCTTCATCTAAATTTACTCAAATATACATCCTACAACAAAAATACTGGTCAAAATCCAAAAAAATCGAAGTTGGTTTCAAATAAATTTATTACAATTTGAAACTTCCAATTAAATTTTTTTTTCACAATCCCAAAAATGGGCGTTATTTTCATCTAAATTTACTCAAATATACATCCTACAACAAAAACATTCGACAAAATAAAAAAAAATCGAAGTTGGTTTCAAATAAATTTATTAAAATTTGACACTTCCAACTAAAATTTTTTTCACAATCCAAAAAATTGAAGTTATCTTCATCTAAATTTACTCAAATATACATCCTGCA
Organism: Andrena praecox; assembly: GCA_963932275.1. Lineage (NCBI taxonomy): Eukaryota > Metazoa > Arthropoda > Insecta > Hymenoptera > Andrenidae > Andrena > Andrena praecox. The sequence goes on along the minus strand of CAWVQO010000396.1, from coordinate 1,995,282 downwards.
ACAAAAATACTGGTCAAAATCCAAAAAAATCCAAGTTGGTTTCGAATAAATTTATTAAAATTTGACACTTCCAACTAAAATTTTTGTTTCACAATCCAAAAAATTGAAGTTATTTTCATCTAAATTTACTCAAATATACATCCTACAACAAAAATACTCGACAAAATAAAAAAAAAATCGAAGTTGGTTTCAAATAAATTTATTAAAATTTGACACTTCCAACTAAAATTTGTTTCACAATCCAAAAAATTGTCGTTATTTTGATTAAAATTTACTCAAATATACAACCTACAACAAAAGTACTCGACAAAATCCAAAAAAATCGAAGTTGATTTCAAATAAATTTATTAAAATTTGGCACTTCCAACTAAATTTTTGTTTTACAATCCAAAAAATTGAAGTTATTTTCTTCTAAATTTACTCAAATATAGACCCTACAACAAAATACCTCGACAAAATAAAAAAAAATCGAAGTTGATTTCAAATAAATTTATTAAAATTTGACACTTCCAACTATAATTTTTTCGCAATCCAAAAAATTGAAGATAATTTCATCTAAATTTACTCAAATATGCATCCTACAAGAAAAATACTCAACAAAATCCAAAAAAAATCGAAGTTGGTCTCAAATAAATTTATTAAAATTTGACACTTCCAACTAAATTTTTTCACAATCCAAAAAATTGTCGTTATTTTTATCTAAATTTACTCAAATATACATCCCACAACAAAAATACTCGACAAAATCCAAAAAAATCGAAGTTGATTTCAAATAAATTTATTAAAATTTGACACTTCCAACTAAATTTTTTTCGCAATCCTAAAAATTGAAGTTATTTTCATATAAATTTACTCAAATATAGATCCTACAACAAAAATACTCAACAAAATCCAAATAATCGAAGTTGGTTTCAAATAAATTTATTAAAATTTGACACTTCCAACTAAAATTTTTTTCACAATCCTAGAAATTGAAGTTATTTTCATCTAAATTTACTCAAATATAGATCCTACAACAAAAATACTCAACAAAATCCAAAATAATCGAAGTTGATTTCAAATAAATTTATTAAAATTTGACACTTCCAACTATATTTTTTTTTCACAATCCAAAAAATTGAAGTTATTTTCATCTAAATTTACTCAAATATACATCCTACAACAAAAATACTCAACAAAATAAAAAAAAATCGATGTTGGTCTCAAATAAATTTATTAAACTTTGACACTTCCAACTAAAAATTTTTTCACAATCCTAAAAATTTAAGTTATTTTCATCTAAATTTACTCAAATATAGATCCTACAACAAAAATACTCAACAAATTCCAATATAATCGAAGTTGATTTCAAATAAATTTATTAAAATTTGACACTTCCAACTAATTTTTTTTTCGCAATCCTAAAAATTGAAGTTATTTTCATCTAAATTTACTCAAATATAGATCCTACAACAAAAATACTCAACAAAATCCAAAATAATCGAAGTTGATTTCAAATAAATTTATTAAAATTTGACACTTCGAACTAAAATTTTTTTCACAATCCAAAAAATTGAAGTTATTTTCATCTAAATTTACACAAATATAGATCCTACAACAAAAATACTCAACAAAATCCAAAATAATCGAAGTTGGTTTCAAATAATAAATTTATTAAAATTTGACACTTCCAACTAAATTTTTTTCACAATCCTAAAAATTTAAGTTATTTTCATCTAAATTTACTCAAATATAGATCCTACAACAAAAATACTCAACAAATTCCAATATAATCGAAGTTGATTTCAAATAAATTTATTAAAATTTGACACTTCCAACTAATTTTTTTTTCGCAATCCTAAAAATTGAAGTTATTTTCATCTAAATTTACTCAAATATACATCCTACAACAAAAATACTCGACAAAATCCAAAAAAAATCGAAGTTGGTTTCAAATAAATTTATTAAAATTTGACACTTCCAACTAAAATTTGTTTCACAATCCAAAAAATTGTCGTTATTTTGATTAAAATTTACTCAAATATACAACCTACAACAAAAGTACTCGACAAAATCCAAAAAAATCGAAGTTGATTTCAAATAAATTTATTAAAATTTGGCACTTCCAACTAAATTTTTGATTTACAATTAAAAAATTGAAGTTATTTTCTTCTAAATTTACTCAAATATAGACCCTATAACAAAAATACTCGACAAAATCCAAAAAAATCGAAGTTGATTTCAAATAAATTTATTAAAATTTGACACTTCCAACTAAAATTTTTTTCACAATCCCAAAAATTGTCGTTATTTTCATCTAAATTTACTCAAATATACATCCTACAACAAAAATACTGGTCAAAATCCAAAAAAATCGAAGTTGGTTTCAAATAAATTTATTAAAATTTGACACTTCCAACTAAAATTTTTTTTCACAATCCAAAAAATTGAAGTTATTTTCATCTAAATTTACTCAAATATAGATTCTACAACAAAAATATTCAACAAAATCCAAAAAAATCGAAGTTGGATTCAAATAAATTTATTACAATTTGAAACTTCCATCTAAAATTTTATTTCACAATCCAAAAAATGGTCGTTATTTTCATCTAAATTTACTCAAATATACATCATACAACAAAAATATTCCACAAAATCAAAAAAAATCGAAGTTGGTTTCAAATAAATTTATTAAAATTTGACACTTCCAACTAAAATTTTTTTCACAATCCAAAAAATTGATGTTATCTTCATCTAAATTTACTCAAATATAGATCCTACAACAAAAATACTCAACAAAATCCAAAAAAATCGAAGTTGGCCTCAAATAAATTTATTAAAATTTGACACTTCCAACTAACATTCTTTCACAATCCTAAAAATTGAAGTTATTTTCATCTAAATTTACTCAAATATACATCCTACAACAAAAATACTCGACAAAATAAAAAAAAATCGAAGTTGGTTTCAACTAAATTTATTAAAATTTGACACTTCCAACTAAAATTTTTTTCACAATCCAAAAAATTGTCGTTATTTTCATCTAAATTTACTCAAATATACATCCTACAACAAAAGTACTCGACAAAATCCAAAAAAATCGAAGTAGATTTCAAATAAATTTATTAAAATTAGACACTTCCAACTAAAATTTTTGTTTCACAATCCAAAAAATTGAAGTTATTTTCATCTAAATTTAGTCAAATATACATTCTACAACAAAAATACTCGACAAAATCCAAAAAAAATCGTAGTTGGTTTCAAATAAATTTATTAAAATTTGACACTTCCAACTAAAATTTGTTTCACAATCCAAAAAATTGTCGTTATTTTGATCTAAATTTACTCAAATATACATCCCACAACAAAAGTACTCAACAAAATAAAAAAAAATCGAAGTTGGCCTCAAATAAATTTATTAAAATTTGACACTTCCAACTAACATTTTTTTCACAATCCTAAAAATTGAAGTTATTTTCATCTAAATTTACTCAAATATACATCCTACAACAAAAATACTCGACAAAATAAAAAAAAATCGAATTTGGTTTCAACTAAATTTATTAAAATTTGACACTTCCAACTAAAATTTTTGTTTCACATTCCAAAAAATTGAAGTTATTTTCATCTAAATTTACTCAAATATACATCCTACAACAAAAACACTCGACAAAATCCAAAAAAAATCGAAGTTGGTTTCTAATAAATTTATTAAAATTTGACACTTCCAACTAAAATTTGTTTCACAATCCAAAAAATTGTCGTTATTTTGATTAAAATTTACTCAAATATACAACCTACAACAAATGTACTCGACAAAATCCAAAAAAATCGAAGTTGATTTCAAATAAATTTATTAAAATTTGGTACTTCCAACTAAATTTTGGTTTTACAATCCAAAAAAATGAAGTTATTTTCTTCTAAATTTACTCAAATATAGACCCTACAACAAAAGTACTCGACAAAATCAAAAAAAAGCGAAGTTGATTTCAAATAAATTTATTAAAATTTGGCACTTCCAACTAAAATTTTTGTTTTACAATCCAAAAAATTGAAGTTATTTTCTTCTAAATTTACTCAAATATAGATCCTACAACAAAAATACTCAACAAAATCCAAAATAATCCAAGTTGATTTCAAATAAATTTATTAAAATTTGACAAAAATCATGACAAAATCCAAAAAATCGAAGTTAATTTCAACTGAAATTACTCAAATTAAGCTTCTCTATCAAAAAACTCAACAAAATCCAAAAAAATCGATGTTGGATTCAAATAAATTTATTACAATTTGAAACTTCCAACTAAAATTTTTTTTCACAATCCAAAAAATGGTCGTTATTTTCATCTAAATTTACTCAAATATACATCCTACAACAAAAATATTCCACAAAATCAAATAAAATCGAAGTTGGTTTCAACTAAATTTATTAAAATTTGACACTTCCAACTAAAATTTTTTTCACAATCCAAAAAATTGATGTTATCTTCATCTTAATTTACTCAAATATAGATCCTACAACAAAAATACTCAACAAAATCCAAAATAATCCAAGTTGATTTCAAATAAATTTATTAAAATTTGACAATAATCGTGACAAAATCAAAAAAATCGAAGTTAATTTCAACTGAAATTACTCAAATTAAGCTTCTCTATCAAAAAAACTCAACAAAATCCAAAAAAATCGAAGTTGGATTCAAATAAATTTATTAAAATTTGACTCTTCCAACTAAAATTTTTTTCACAATCCAAAAAATTGAAGTTATTTTCATCTAAATTTACTCAAATATACATCCTACAACAAAAATATTCGACAAAATAAAAAAAAATCGAAGTTGGTTTCAAATAAATTTATTAAAATTTGACACTTCCAACTAAAATTTTTTTCACAATCCAAAAAATTGATGTTATCTTCATCTAAATTTACTCAAATATACATCCTACAACAAAAATACTGGTCAAAATCCAAAAAAATCGAAGTTGGCCTCAAATAAATTTATTAAAATTTGACACTTCCAACTACAATTTTTTCCCTATCCAAAAAATTTTCGTTATTTTCATCTAAATTTACTCAAATATACATGCTACAACAAACATACTGGTCAAAATCCAAAAAAATCGAAGTTGATTTCAAATAAATTTATTAAAATTTGACACTTCCAACTAAATTTTTTTCGCAATCCTAAAAATTGAAGTTATTTTCATATAAATTTACTCAAATATAGATCCTACAACAAAAATACTCAACAAAATCCAAATAATCGAAGTTGGTTTCAAATAAATTTATTAAAATTTGACACTTCCAACTAAAATTTTTTTCACAATCCTAGAAATTGAAGTTATTTTCATCTAAATTTACTCAAATATAGATCCTACAACAAAAATACTCAACAAAATCCAAATAATCGAAGTTGGTTTCAAATAAATTTATTAAAATTTGACACTTCCAACTAAAATTTTTTTCACAATCCTAGAAATTGAAGTTATTTTCATCTAAATTTACTCAAATATAGATCCTACAACAAAAATACTCAACAAAATCCAAAATAATCGATGTTGATTTCAAATAAATTTATTAAAATTTGACACTTCCAACTATATTTTTTTTTCACAATCCAAAAAATTGAAGTTATTTTCATCTAAATTTACTCAAATATACATCCTACAACAAAAATACTCAACAAAATCCAAAAAAATCGATGTTGGTCTCAAATAAATTTATTAAACTTTGACACTTCCAACTAAAAATTTTTTCACAATCCTAAAAATTTAAGTTATTTTCATCTAAATTTACTCAAATATAGATCCTACAACAAAAATACTCAACAAATTCCAATATAATCGAAGTTGATTTCAAATAAATTTATTAAAATTTGACACTTCCAACTAATTTTTTTTTCGCAATCCTAAAAATTGAAGTTATTTTCATCTAAATTTACTCAAATATAGATCCTACAACAAAAATACTCAACAAAATCCAAAATAATCGAAGTTGATTTCAAATAAATTTATTAAAATTTGACACTTCGAACTAAAATTTTTTTCACAATCCAAAAAATTGAAGTTATTTTCATCTAAATTTACACAAATATAGATCCTACAACAAAAATACTCAACAAAATCCAAAATAATCGAAGTTGGTTTCAAATAATAAATTTATTAAAATTTGACACTTCCAACTAAATTTTTTTCACAATCCAAAAAATTGAAGATAATTTCATCTTAATTTACTCAAATATGCATCCTACAACAAAAATACTCAACAAAATCCACAAAAATCGAAGTAGGTCTCAAATAAATTTATTAAAATTTCACACTTCCAACTAAAATTTTTTTCACAATCCTAAAAATTGAAGTTATTTTCATCTAAATTTTTTCAAATATAGAACCTACAACAAAAATACTCAACAAAATCCAAAATGATCGAAATTGATTTCAAATAAATTTATTAAAATTTGACACTTCCAACTAAAAATTTTTTCACAATCCTAAAAATTTAAGTTATTTTCATCTAAATTTACTCAAATATAGATCCTACAACAAAAATACTCAACAAATTCCAATATAATCGAAGTTGATTTCAAATAAATTTATTAAAATTTGACACTTCCAACTAATTTTTTTTTCGCAATCCTAAAAATTGAAGTTATTTTCATCTAAATTTACTCAAATATACATCCTACAACAAAAATACTCGACAAAATCCAAAAAAAATCGAAGTTGGTTTCAAATAAATTTATTAAAATTTGACACTTCCAACTAAAATTTGTTTCACAATCCAAAAAATTGTCGTTATTTTGATTAAAATTTACTCAAATATACAACCTACAACAAAAGTACTCGACAAAATCCAAAAAAATCGAAGTTGATTTCAAATAAATTTATTAAAATTTGGCACTTCCAACTAAATTTTTGATTTACAATTAAAAAATTGAAGTTATTTTCTTCTAAATTTACTCAAATATAGACCTTACAACAAAAATACTCGACAAAATCCAAAAAAATCGAAGTTGATTTCAAATAAATTTATTAAAATTTGACACTTCCAACTAAAATTGTTTTCACAATCCCAAAAATTGTCGTTATTTTCATCTAAATTTAGTCAAATATACATTCTACAACAAAAATACTCGACAAAATCCAAAAAAAATCGTAGTTGGTTTCAAATAAATTTATTAAAATTTGACACTTCCAAATAAAATTTGTTTCACAATCCAAAAAATTGTCGTTATTTTGATCTAAATTTACTCAAATATACATCCTACAACAAAAGTACTCAACAAAATAAAAAAAAATCGAAGTTGGCCTCAAATAAATTTATTAAAATTTGACACTTCCAACTAACATTTTTTTCACAATCCTAAAAATTGAAGTTATTTTCATCTAAATTTACTCAAATATACATCCTACAACAAAAATACTCGACAAAATAAAAAAAAATCGAAGTTGGTTTCAACTAAATTTATTAAAATTTGACACTTCCAACTAAAATTTTTGTTTCACAATCCAAAAAATTGAAGTTATTTTCATCTAAATTTACTCAAATATACATCCTACAACAAAAACACTCGACAAAATCCAAAAAAAATCGAAGTTGGTTTCAAATAAATTTATTAAAATTTGACACTTCCAACTAAAATTTTTTTCACAATCCTAGAAATTGAAGTTATTTTCATCTAAATTTACTCAAATATAGATCCTACAACAAAAATACTCAACCAAATCCAAATAATCGAAGTTGGTTTCAAATAAATTTATTAAAATTTGACACTTCCAACTAAAATTTTTTTCACAATCCTAGAAATTGAAGTTATTTTCATCTAAATTTACTCAAATATAGATCCTACAACAAAAATACTCAACAAATTCCAATATAATCGAAGTTGATTTCAAATAAATTTATTAAAATTTGACACTTCCAACTAATTTTTTTTTCGCAATCCTAAAAATTGAAGTTATTTTCATCTAAATTTACTCAAATATAGATCCTACAACAAAAATACTCAACAAAATCCAAAATAATCGAAGTTGATTTCAAATAAATTTATTAAAATTTGACACTTCGAACTAAAATTTTTTTCACAATCCAAAAAATTGAAGTTATTTTCATCTAAATTTACACAAATATAGATCCTACAACAAAAATACTCAACAAAATCCAAAATAATCGAAGTTGGTTTCAAATAATAAATTTATTAAAATTTGACACTTCCAACTAAATTTTTTTCACAATCCAAAAAATTGAAGATAATTTCATCTTAATTTACTCAAATATGCATCCTACAACAAAAATACTCAACAAAATCCACAAAAATCGAAGTAGGTCTCAAATAAATTTATTAAAATTTCACACTTCCAACTAAAATTTTTTTCACAATCCTAAAAATTGAAGTTATTTTCATCTAAATTTTTTCAAATATAGAACCTACAACAAAAATACTCAACAAAATCCAAAATGATCGAAATTGATTTCAAATAAATTTATTAAAATTTGACACTTCCAACTAAAAATTTTTTCACAATCCTAAAAATTTAAGTTATTTTCATCTAAATTTACTCAAATATAGATCCTACAACAAAAATACTCAACAAATTCCAATATAATCGAAGTTGATTTCAAATAAATTTATTAAAATTTGACACTTCCAACTAATTTTTTTTTCGCAATCCTAAAAATTGAAGTTATTTTCATCTAAATTTACTCAAATATACATCCTACAACAAAAATACTCGACAAAATCCAAAAAAAATCGAAGTTGGTTTCAAATAAATTTATTAAAATTTGACACTTCCAACTAAAATTTGTTTCACAATCCAAAAAATTGTCGTTATTTTGATTAAAATTTACTCAAATATACAACCTACAACAAAAGTACTCGACAAAATCCAAAAAAATCGAAGTTGATTTCAAATAAATTTATTAAAATTTGGCACTTCCAACTAAATTTTTGATTTACAATTAAAAAATTGAAGTTATTTTCTTCTAAATTTACTCAAATATAGACCTTACAACAAAAATACTCGACAAAATCCAAAAAAATCGAAGTTGATTTCAAATAAATTTATTAAAATTTGACACTTCCAACTAAAATTGTTTTCACAATCCCAAAAATTGTCGTTATTTTCATCTAAATTTAGTCAAATATACATTCTACAACAAAAATACTCGACAAAATCCAAAAAAAATCGTAGTTGGTTTCAAATAAATTTATTAAAATTTGACACTTCCAAATAAAATTTGTTTCACAATCCAAAAAATTGTCGTTATTTTGATCTAAATTTACTCAAATATACATCCTACAACAAAAGTACTCAACAAAATAAAAAAAAATCGAAGTTGGCCTCAAATAAATTTATTAAAATTTGACACTTCCAACTAACATTTTTTTCACAATCCTAAAAATTGAAGTTATTTTCATCTAAATTTACTCAAATATACATCCTACAACAAAAATACTCGACAAAATAAAAAAAAATCGAAGTTGGTTTCAACTAAATTTATTAAAATTTGACACTTCCAACTAAAATTTTTGTTTCACAATCCAAAAAATTGAAGTTATTTTCATCTAAATTTACTCAAATATACATCCTACAACAAAAACACTCGACAAAATCCAAAAAAAATCGAAGTTGGTTTCAAATAAATTTATTAAAATTTGACACTTCCAACTAAAATTTTTTTCACAATCCTAGAAATTGAAGTTATTTTCATCTAAATTTACTCAAATATAGATCCTACAACAAAAATACTCAACCAAATCCAAATAATCGAAGTTGGTTTCAAATAAATTTATTAAAATTTGACACTTCCAACTAAAATTTTTTTCACAATCCTAGAAATTGAAGTTATTTTCATCTAAATTTACTCAAATATAGATCCTACAACAAAAATACTCAACAAAATCCAAAATAATCGAAGTTGATTTCAAATAAATTTATTAAAATTTGACACTTCCAACTATATTTTTTTTTCACAATCCAAAAAATTGAAGTTATTTTCATCTAAATTTACTCAAATATACATCCTACAACAAAAATACTCAACAAAATCCAAAAAAATCGATGTTGGTCTCAAATAAATTTATTAAACTTTGACACTTCCAACTAAAAATTTTTTCACAATCCTAAAAATTTAAGTTATTTTCATCTAAATTTACTCAAATATAGATCCTACAACAAAAATACTCAACAAATTCCAATATAATCGAAGTTGATTTCAAATAAATTTATTAAAATTTGACACTTCCAACTAATTTTTTTTTCGCAATCCTAAAAATTGAAGTTATTTTCATCTAAATTTACTCAAATATAGATCCTACAACAAAAATACTCAACAAAATCCAAAATAATCGAAGTTGATTTCAAATAAATTTATTAAAATTTGACACTTCGAACTAAAATTTTTTTCACAATCCAAAAAATTGAAGTTATTTTCATCTAAATTTACACAAATATAGATCCTACAACAAAAATACTCAACAAAATCCAAAATAATCGAAGTTGGTTTCAAATAATAAATTTATTAAAATTTGACACTTCCAACTAAATTTTTTTCACAATCCAAAAAATTGAAGATAATTTCATCTTAATTTACTCAAATATGCATCCTACAACAAAAATACTCAACAAAATCCACAAAAATCGAAGTAGGTCTCAAATAAATTTATTAAAATTTCACACTTCCAACTAAAATTTTTTTCACAATCCTAAAAATTGAAGTTATTTTCATCTAAATTTTTTCAAATATAGAACCTACAACAAAAATACTCAACAAAATCCAAAATGATCGAAATTGATTTCAAATAAATTTATTAAAATTTGACACTTCCAACTAAAAATTTTTTCACAATCCTAAAAATTTAAGTTATTTTCATCTAAATTTACTCAAATATAGATCCTACAACAAAAATACTCAACAAATTCCAATATAATCGAAGTTGATTTCAAATAAATTTATTAAAATTTGACACTTCCAACTAATTTTTTTTCGCAATCCTAAAAATTGAAGTTATTTTCATCTAAATTTACTCAAATATACATCCTACAACAAAAATACTCGACAAAATCCAAAAAAATCGAAGTTGGTTTCAAATAAATTTATTAAAATTTGACACTTCCAACTAAAATTTGTTTCACAATCCAAAAAATTGTCGTTATTTTGATTAAAATTTACTCAAATATACAACCTACAACAAAAGTACTCGACAAAATCCAAAAAAATCGAAGTTGATTTCAAATAAATTTATTAAAATTTGGCACTTCCAACTAAATTTTTGATTTACAATTAAAAAATTGAAGATATTTTCTTCTAAATTTACTCAAATATAGACCCTACAACAAAAATACTCGACAAAATCCAAAAAAATCGAAGTTGATTTCAAATAAATTTATTAAAATTTGACACTTCCAACTAAAATTTTATTTCACAATCCAAAAAATGGTCGTTATTTTCATCTAAATTTACTCAAATATACATCCTACAACAAAAATATTCCACAAAATCAAAAAAAATCGAAGTTGGTTTCAAATAAATTTATTAAAATTTGACACTTCCAACTAAAATTTTTTTCACAATCCAAAAAATTGATGTTATCTTCATCTAAATTTACTCAAATATAGATCCTACAACAAAAATACTCAACAAAATCAAAAAAAATCGAAGTTGGCCTCAAATAAATTTATTAAAATTTGACACTTCCAACTAACATTCTTTCACAATCCTAAAAATTGAAGTTATTTTCATCTAAATTTACTCAAATATACATCCTACAACAAAAATACTCGACAAAATAAAAAAAAATCGAAGTTGGTTTCAACTAAATTTATTAAAATTTGACACTTCCAACTAATTTTTTTTTCGCAATCCTAAAAATTGAAGTTATTTTCATCTAAATTTACTCAAATATAGATCCTACAACAAAAATACTCAACAAAATCCAAAAAAATCGATGTTGGTCTCAAATAAATTTATTAAACTTTGACACTTCGAACTAAAATTTTTTTCACAATCCTAGAAATTGAAGTTATTTTCATCTAAATTTACTCAAATATAGATCCTACAACAAAAATACTCAACAAAATCCAAATAATCGAAGTTGGTTTCAAATAAATTTATTAAAATTTGACACTTCCAACTAAAATTTTTTTCACAATCCTAGAAATTGAAGTTATTTTCATCTAAATTTACTCAAATATAGATCCTACAACAAAAATACTCAACAAAATCCAAAATAATCGAAGTTGATTTCAAATAAATTTATTAAAATTTGACACTTCCAACTATATTTTTTTTTCACAATCCAAAAAATTGAAGTTATTTTCATCTAAATTTACTCAAATATACATCCTACAACAAAAATACTCAACAAAATCCAAAAAAATCGATGTTGGTCTCAAATAAATTTATTAAACTTTGACACTTCGAACTAAAATTTTTTTCACAATCCAAAAAATTGAAGTTATTTTCATCTAAATTTACACAAATATAGATCCTACAACAAAAATACTTAACAAAATCCAAAATAATCGAAGTTGGTTTCAAATAATAAATTTATTAAAATTTGACACTTCCAACTAAATTTTTTTCACAATCCAAAAAATTGAAGATAATTTCATCTTAATTTACTCAAATATGCATCCTACAACAAAAATACTCAACAAAATCCACAAAAATCGAAGTAGGTCTCAAATAAATTTATTAAAATTTCACACTTCCAACTAAAATTTTTTTCACAATCCTAAAAATTGAAGTTATTTTCATCTAAATTTACTCAAATATACATCCTACAACAAAAATACTGGTCAAAATCCAAAAAAATCGAAGTTGGCCTCAAATAAATTTATTAAAATTTGACACTTCCAACTACAATTTTTTCCCTATCCAAAAAATTTTCGTTATTTTCATCTAAATTTACTCAAATATACATGCTACAACAAACATACTGGTCAAAATCCAAAAAAATCGACGTTGGTTTCAAATAAATTTATTACAATTTGAAACTTCCAATTAAAATTTTTTTTCACAATCCAAAAAATGGTCGTTATTTTCATCTAAATTTACTCAAATATACATCCTACAACAAACATACTGGTCAAAATCCAAAAAAATCGAAGTTGGATTCAAATAAATTTATTACAATTTGAAACTTCCAACTAAAATTTTTTTTCACAATCCAAAAAATGGTCGTTATTTTCATCTAAATTTACTCAAATATAGATCCTACAACAAAAATACTCAACAAAATCCAAAATAATCCAAGTTGATTTCAAATAAATTTATTAAAATTTGACAAAAATCGTGACAAAATCAAAAAAATCGAAGTTAATTTCAACTGAAATTACTCAAATTAAGCTTCTCTATCAAAAAAACTCAACAAAATCCAAAAAAATCGAAGTTGGATTCAAAGAAATTTATTACAATTTGACACTTCCAACTAAAATTTTTTTTCACAATCCAAAAAATTGTCGTTATTTTCATCTAAATTTACTCAAATATAGATCCTACAACAAAAATACTCAACAAAATCCAAAAAAATCGAAGTTGGTTTCAAATAAATTTATTAAAATTTGACTCTTCCAACTAAAATTTTTTTCACAATCCAAAAAATTGATGTTATCTTCATCTAAATTTACTCAAATATACATCCTACAACAAAAATACTGGTCAAAATCCAAAAAAATCGAAGTTGGTTTCAAATAAATTTATTACAATTTGAAACTTCCAATTAAATTTTTTTTTCACAATCCCAAAAATGGGCGTTATTTTCATCTAAATTTACTCAAATATACATCCTACAACAAAAACATTCGACAAAATAAAAAAAAATCGAAGTTGGTTTCAAATAAATTTATTAAAATTTGACACTTCCAACTAAAATTTTTTTCACAATCCAAAAAATTGAAGTTATCTTCATCTAAATTTACTCAAATATACATCCTGCAACAAAAATACTGGTCAAAATCCAAAAAAATCCAAGTTGGTTTCGAATAAATTTATTAAAATTTGACACTTCCAACTAAAATTTTTGTTTCACAATCCAAAAAATTGAAGTTATTTTCATCTAAATTTACTCAAATATACATCCTACAATAAAAATACTCGACAAAATAAAAAAAAAATCGAAGTTGGTTTCAAATAAATTTATTAAAATTTGACACTTCCAACTAAAATTTGTTTCACAATCCAAAAAATTGTCGTTATTTTGATTAAAATTTACTCAAATATACAACCTACAACAAAAGTACTCGACAAAATCCAAAAAAATCGAAGTTGATTTCAAATAAATTTATTAAAATTTGGCACTTCCAACTAAATTTTTGTTTTACAATCCAAAAAATTGAAGTTATTTTCTTCTAAATTTACTCAAATATAGACCCTACAACAAAATACCTCGACAAAATAAAAAAAAATCGAAGTTGATTTCAAATAAATTTATTAAAATTTGACACTTCCAACTATAATTTTTTCGCAATCCAAAAAATTGAAGATAATTTCATCTAAATTTACTCAAATATGCATCCTACAAGAAAAATACTCAACAAAATCCAAAAAAAATCGAAGTTGGTCTCAAATAAATTTATTAAAATTTGACACTTCCAACTAAATTTTTTCACAATCCAAAAAATTGTCGTTATTTTTATCTAAATTTACTCAAATATACATCCCACAACAAAAATACTCGACAAAATCCAAAAAAATCGAAGTTGATTTCAAATAAATTTATTAAAATTTGACACTTCCAACTAAATTTTTTTCGCAATCCTAAAAATTGAAGTTATTTTCATATAAATTTACTCAAATATAGATCCTACAACAAAAATACTCAACAAAATCCAAATAATCGAAGTTGGTTTCAAATAAATTTATTAAAATTTGACACTTCCAACTAAAATTTTTTTCACAATCCTAGAAATTGAAGTTATTTTCATCTAAATTTACTCAAATATAGATCCTACAACAAAAATACTCAACAAAATCCAAATAATCGAAGTTGGTTTCAAATAAATTTATTAAAATTTGACACTTCCAACTAAAATTTTTTTCACAATCCTAGAAATTGAAGTTATTTTCATCTAAATTTACTCAAATATAGATCCTACAACAAAAATACTCAACAAAATCCAAAATAATCGAAGTTGATTTCAAATAAATTTATTAAAATTTGACACTTCCAACTATATTTTTTTTTCACAATCCAAAAAATTGAAGTTATTTTCATCTAAATTTACTCAAATATACATCCTACAACAAAAATACTCAACAAAATCCAAAAAAATCGATGTTGGTCTCAAATAAATTTATTAAACTTTGACACTTCCAACTAAAAATTTTTTCACAATCCTAAAAATTTAAGTTATTTTCATCTAAATTTACTCAAATATAGATCCTACAACAAAAATACTCAACAAATTCCAATATAATCGAAGTTGATTTCAAATAAATTTATTAAAATTTGACACTTCCAACTAATTTTTTTTTCGCAATCCTAAAAATTGAAGTTATTTTCATCTAAATTTACTCAAATATAGATCCTACAACAAAAATACTCAACAAAATCCAAAATAATCGAAGTTGATTTCAAATAAATTTATTAAAATTTGGCACTTCGAACTAAAATTTTTTTCACAATCCAAAAAATTGAAGTTATTTTCATCTAAATTTACACAAATATAGATCCTACAACAAAAATACTCAACAAAATCCAAAATAATCGAAGTTGGTTTCAAATAATAAATTTATTAAAATTTGACACTTCCAACTAAATTTTTTTCACAATCCTAAAAATTTAAGTTATTTTCATCTAAATTTACTCAAATATAGATCCTACAACAAAAATACTCAACAAATTCCAATATAATCGAAGTTGATTTCAAATAAATTTATTAAAATTTGACACTTCCAACTAATTTTTTTTTCGCAATCCTAAAAATTGAAGTTATTTTCATCTAAATTTACTCAAATATACATCCTACAACAAAAATACTCGACAAAATCCAAAAAAAATCGAAGTTGGTTTCAAATAAATTTATTAAAATTTGACACTTCCAACTAAAATTTGTTTCACAATCCAAAAAATTGTCGTTATTTTGATTAAAATTTACTCAAATATACAACCTACAACAAAAGTACTCGACAAAATCCAAAAAAATCGAAGTTGATTTCAAATAAATTTATTAAAATTTGGCACTTCCAACTAAATTTTTGATTTACAATTAAAAAATTGAAGTTATTTTCTTCTAAATTTACTCAAATATAGACCCTATAACAAAAATACTCGACAAAATCCAAAAAAATCGAAGTTGATTTCAAATAAATTTATTAAAATTTGACACTTCCAACTAAAATTTTTTTCACAATCCCAAAAATTGTCGTTATTTTCATCTAAATTTACTCAAATATACATCCTACAACAAAAATACTGGTCAAAATCCAAAAAAATCGAAGTTGGTTTCAAATAAATTTATTAAAATTTGACACCTCCAACTAAAATTTTTTTTCACAATCCAAAAAATTGAAGTTATTTTCATCTAAATTTACTCAAATATAGATTCTACAACAAAAATATTCAACAAAATCCAAAAAAATCGAAGTTGGATTCAAATAAATTTATTACAATTTGAAACTTCCAACTAAAATTTTATTTCACAATCCAAAAAATGGTCGTTATTTTCATCTAAATTTACTCAAATATACATCATACAACAAAAATATTCCACAAAATCAAAAAAAATCGAAGTTGGTTTCAAATAAATTTATTAAAATTTGACACTTCCAACTAAAATTTTTTTCACAATCCAAAAAATTGATGTTATCTTCATCTAAATTTACTCAAATATAGATCCTACAACAAAAATACTCAACAAAATCCAAAAAAATCGAAGTTGGCCTCAAATAAATTTATTAAAATTTGACACTTCCAACTAACATTCTTTCACAATCCTAAAAATTGAAGTTATTTTCATCTAAATTTACTCAAATATACATCCTACAACAAAAATACTCGAAAAAATAAAAAAAAATCGAAGTTGGTTTCAACTAAATTTATTAAAATTTGACACTTCCAACTAAAATTTTTTTCACAATCCAAAAAATTGTCGTTATTTTCATCTAAATTTACTCAAATATACATCCTACAACAAAAGTACTCGACAAAATCCAAAAAAATCGAAGTAGATTTCAAATAAATTTATTAAAATTAGACACTTCCAACTAAAATTTTTGTTTCACAATCCAAAAAATTGAAGTTATTTTCATCTAAATTTAGTCAAATATACATTCTACAACAAAAATACTCGACAAAATCCAAAAAAAATCGTAGTTGGTTTCAAATAAATTTATTAAAATTTGACACTTCCAACTGAAATTTGTTTCACAATCCAAAAAATTGTCGTTATTTTGATCTAAATTTACTCAAATATACATCCTACAACAAAAGTACTCAACAAAATAAAAAAAAATCGAAGTTGGCCTCAAATAAATTTATTAAAATTTGACACTTCCAACTAACATTTTTTTCACAATCCTAAAAATTGAAGTTATTTTCATCTAAATTTACTCAAATATACATCCTACAACAAAAATACTCGACAAAATAAAAAAAAATCGAATTTGGTTTCAACTAAATTTATTAAAATTTGACACTTCCAACTAAAATTTTTGTTTCACATTCCAAAAAATTGAAGTTATTTTCATCTAAATTTACTCAAATATACATCCTACAACAAAAACACTCGACAAAATCCAAAAAAAATCGAAGTTGGTTTCAAATAAATTTATTAAAATTTGACACTTCCAACTAAAATTTGTTTCACAATCCAAAAAATTGTCGTTATTTTGATTAAAATTTACTCAAATATACAACCTACAACAAATGTACTCGACAAAATCCAAAAAAATCGAAGTTGATTTCAAATAAATTTATTAAAATTTGGCACTTCCAACTAAATTTTGGTTTTACAATCCAAAAAAATGAAGTTATTTTCTTCTAAATTTACTCAAATATAGACCCTACAACAAAATACCTCGACAAAATAAAAAAAAATCGAAGTTGATTTCAAATAAATTTATTAAAATTTGACACTTCCAACTATAATTTTTTCGCAATCCATAAAATTGAAGATAATTTCATCTAAATTTACTCAAATATGCATCCTACAAGAAAAATACTCAACAAAATCCAAAAAAAATCGAAGTTGGTCTCAAATAAATTTATTAAAATTTGACACTTCCAACTAAATTTTTTCACAATCCAAAAAATTGTCGTTATTTTTATCTAAATTTACTCAAATATACATCCCACAACAAAAATACTCGACAAAATCCAAAAAAATCGAAGTTGATTTCAAATAAATTTATTAAAATTTGACACTTCCAACTAAATTTTTTTCGCAATCCTAAAAATTGAAGTTATTTTCATATAAATTTACTCAAATATAGATCCTACAACAAAAATACTCAACAAAATCCAAATAATCGAAGTTGGTTTCAAATAAATTTATTAAAATTTGACACTTCCAACTAAAATTTTTTTCACAATCCTAGAAATTGAAGTTATTTTCATCTAAATTTACTCAAATATAGATCCTACAACAAAAATACTCAACAAAATCCAAATAATCGAAGTTGGTTTCAAATAAATTTATTAAAATTTGACACTTCCAACTAAAATTTTTTTCACAATCCTAGAAATTGAAGTTATTTTCATCTAAATTTACTCAAATATAGATCCTACAACAAAAATACTCAACAAAATCCAAAATAATCGAAGTTGATTTCAAATAAATTTATTAAAATTTGACACTTCCAACTATATTTTTTTTTCACAATCCAAAAAATTGAAGTTATTTTCATCTAAATTTACTCAAATATACATCCTACAACAAAAATACTCAACAAAATCCAAAAAAATCGATGTTGGTCTCAAATAAATTTATTAAACTTTGACACTTCCAACTAAAAATTTTTTCACAATCCTAAAAATTTAAGTTATTTTCATCTAAATTTACTCAAATATAGATCCTACAACAAAAATACTCAACAAATTCCAATATAATCGAAGTTGATTTCAAATAAATTTATTAAAATTTGACACTTCCAACTAATTTTTTTTTCGCAATCCTAAAAATTGAAGTTATTTTCATCTAAATTTACTCAAATATAGATCCTACAACAAAAATACTCAACAAAATCCAAAATAATCGAAGTTGATTTCAAATAAATTTATTAAAATTTGGCACTTCGAACTAAAATTTTTTTCACAATCCAAAAAATTGAAGTTATTTTCATCTAAATTTACACAAATATAGATCCTACAACAAAAATACTCAACAAAATCCAAAATAATCGAAGTTGGTTTCAAATAATAAATTTATTAAAATTTGACACTTCCAACTAAATTTTTTTCACAATCCTAAAAATTTAAGTTATTTTCATCTAAATTTACTCAAATATAGATCCTACAACAAAAATACTCAACAAATTCCAATATAATCGAAGTTGATTTCAAATAAATTTATTAAAATTTGACACTTCCAACTAATTTTTTTTTCGCAATCCTAAAAATTGAAGTTATTTTCATCTAAATTTACTCAAATATACATCCTACAACAAAAATACTCGACAAAATCCAAAAAAAATCGAAGTTGGTTTCAAATAAATTTATTAAAATTTGACACTTCCAACTAAAATTTGTTTCACAATCCAAAAAATTGTCGTTATTTTGATTAAAATTTACTCAAATATACAACCTACAACAAAAGTACTCGACAAAATCCAAAAAAATCGAAGTTGATTTCAAATAAATTTATTAAAATTTGGCACTTCCAACTAAATTTTTGATTTACAATTAAAAAATTGAAGTTATTTTCTTCTAAATTTACTCAAATATAGACCCTATAACAAAAATACTCGACAAAATCCAAAAAAATCGAAGTTGATTTCAAATAAATTTATTAAAATTTGACACTTCCAACTAAAATTTTTTTCACAATCCCAAAAATTGTCGTTATTTTCATCTAAATTTACTCAAATATACATCCTACAACAAAAATACTGGTCAAAATCCAAAAAAATCGAAGTTGGTTTCAAATAAATTTATTAAAATTTGACACTTCCAACTAAAATTTTTTTTCACAATCCAAAAAATTGAAGTTATTTTCATCTAAATTTACTCAAATATAGATTCTACAACAAAAATATTCAACAAAATCCAAAAAAATCGAAGTTGGATTCAAATAAATTTATTACAATTTGAAACTTCCAACTAAAATTTTATTTCACAATCCAAAAAATGGTCGTTATTTTCATCTAAATTTACTCAAATATACATCATACAACAAAAATATTCCACAAAATCAAAAAAAATCGAAGTTGGTTTCAAATAAATTTATTAAAATTTGACACTTCCAACTAAAATTTTTTTCACAATCCAAAAAATTGATGTTATCTTCATCTAAATTTACTCAAATATAGATCCTACAACAAAAATACTCAACAAAATCCAAAAAAATCGAAGTTGGCCTCAAATAAATTTATTAAAATTTGACACTTCCAACTAACATTCTTTCACAATCCTAAAAATTGAAGTTATTTTCATCTAAATTTACTCAAATATACATCCTACAACAAAAATACTCGAAAAAATAAAAAAAAATCGAAGTTGGTTTCAACTAAATTTATTAAAATTTGACACTTCCAACTAAAATTTTTTTCACAATCCAAAAAATTGTCGTTATTTTCATCTAAATTTACTCAAATATACATCCTACAACAAAAGTACTCGACAAAATCCAAAAAAATCGAAGTAGATTTCAAATAAATTTATTAAAATTAGACACTTCCAACTAAAATTTTTGTTTCACAATCCAAAAAATTGAAGTTATTTTCATCTAAATTTAGTCAAATATACATTCTACAACAAAAATACTCGACAAAATCCAAAAAAAATCGTAGTTGGTTTCAAATAAATTTATTAAAATTTGACACTTCCAACTGAAATTTGTTTCACAATCCAAAAAATTGTCGTTATTTTGATCTAAATTTACTCAAATATACATCCTACAACAAAAGTACTCAACAAAATAAAAAAAAATCGAAGTTGGCCTCAAATAAATTTATTAAAATTTGACACTTCCAACTAACATTTTTTTCACAATCCTAAAAATTGAAGTTATTTTCATCTAAATTTACTCAAATATACATCCTACAACAAAAATACTCGACAAAATAAAAAAAAATCGAATTTGGTTTCAACTAAATTTATTAAAATTTGACACTTCCAACTAAAATTTTTGTTTCACATTCCAAAAAATTGAAGTTATTTTCATCTAAATTTACTCAAATGTACATCCTACAACAAAAACACTCGACAAAATCCAAAAAAAATCGAAGTTGGTTTCAAATAAATTTATTAAAATTTGACACTTCCAACTAAAATTTGTTTCACAATCCAAAAAATTGTCGTTATTTTGATTAAAATTTACTCAAATATACAACCTACAACAAATGTACTCGACAAAATCCAAAAAAATCGAAGTTGATTTCAAATAAATTTATTAAAATTTGGCACTTCCAACTAAATTTTGGTTTTACAATCCAAAAAAATGAAGTTATTTTCTTCTAAATTTACTCAAATATAGACCCTACAACAAAAGTACTCGACAAAATCAAAAAAAAGCGAAGTTGATTTCAAATAAATTTATTAAAATTTGGCACTTCCAACTAAAATTTTTGTTTTACAATCCAAAAAATTGAAGTTATTTTCTTCTAAATTTACTCAAATATAGATCCTACAACAAAAATACTCAACAAAATCCAAAATAATCCAAGTTGATTTCAAATAAATTTATTAAAATTTGACAAAAATCATGACAAAATCCAAAAAATCGAAGTTAATTTCAACTGAAATTACTCAAATTAAGCTTCTCTATCAAAAAACTCAACAAAATCCAAAAAAATCGATGTTGGATTCAAATAAATTTATTACAATTTGAAACTTCCAACTAAAATTTTTTTTCACAATCCAAAAAATGGTCGTTATTTTCATCTAAATTTACTCAAATATACATCCTACAACAAAAATATTCCACAAAATCAAATAAAATCGAAGTTGGTTTCAACTAAATTTATTAAAATTTGACACTTCCAACTAAAATTTTTTTCACAATCCAAAAAATTGATGTTATCTTCATCTTAATTTACACAAATATAGATCCTACAACAAAAATACTCAACAAAATCCAAAATAATCCAAGTTGATTTCAAATAAATTTATTAAAATTTGACAATAATCGTGACAAAATCAAAAAAATCGAAGTTAATTTCAACTGAAATTACTCAAATTAAGCTTCTCTATCAAAAAAACTCAACAAAATCCAAAAAAATCGAAGTTGGATTCAAATAAATTTATTAAAATTTGACTCTTCCAACTAAAATTTTTTTCACAATCCAAAAAATTGAAGTTATTTTCATCTAAATTTACTCAAATATACATCCTACAACAAAAATATTCGACAAAATAAAAAAAAATCGAAGTTGGTTTCAAATAAATTTATTAAAATTTGACACTTCCAACTAAAATTTTTTTCACAATCCAAAAAATTGATGTTATCTTCATCTAAATTTACTCAAATATACATCCTACAACAAAAATACTGGTCAAAATCCAAAAAAATCGAAGTTGGCCTCAAATAAATTTATTAAAATTTGACACTTCCAACTACAATTTTTTCCCTATCCAAAAAATTTTCGTTATTTTCATCTAAATTTACTCAAATATACATGCTACAACAAACATACTGGTCAAAATCCAAAAAAATCGAAGTTGGTTTCAAATAAATTTATTACAATTTGAAACTTCCAATTAAAATTTTTTTTCACAATCCAAAAAATGGTCGTTATTTTCATCTAAATTTACTCAAATATACATCCTACAACAAACATACTGGTCAAAATCCAAAAAAATCGAAGTTGGATTCAAATAAATTTATTACAATTTGAAACTTCCAACTAAAATTTTTTTTCACAATCCAAAAAATGGTCGTTATTTTCATCTAAATTTACTCAAATATAGATCCTACAACAAAAATACTCAACAAAATCCAAAATAATCCAAGTTGATTTCAAATAAATTTATTAAAATTTGACAAAAATCGTGACAAAATCAAAAAAATCGAAGTTAATTTCAACTGAAATTACTCAAATTAAGCTTCTCTATCAAAAAAACTCAACAAAATCCAAAAAAATCGAAGTTGGATTCAAAGAAATTTATTACAATTTGACACTTCCAACTAAAATTTTTTTTCACAATCCAAAAAATTGTCGTTATTTTCATCTAAATTTACTCAAATATAGATCCTACAACAAAAATACTCAACAAAATCCAAAAAAATCGAAGTTGGTTTCAAATAAATTTATTAAAATTTGACTCTTCCAACTAAAATTTTTTTCACAATCCAAAAAATTGAAGTTATTTTCATCTAAATTTACTCAAATATACATCCTACAACAAAAATATTCGACAAAATAAAAAAAAATCGAAGTTGGTTTCAAATAAATTTATTAAAATTTGACACTTCCAACTAAAATTTTTTTCACAATCCAAAAAATTGATGTTATCTTCATCTAAATTTACTCAAATATACATCCTACAACAAAAATACTGGTCAAAATCCAAAAAAATCGAAGTTGGCCTCAAATAAATTTATTAAAATTTGACACTTCCAACTACAATTTTTTCCCTATCCAAAAAATTTTCGTTATTTTCATCTAAATTTACTCAAATATACATGCTACAACAAACATACTGGTCAAAATCCAAAAAAATCGAAGTTGGTTTCAAATAAATTTATTACAATTTGAAACTTCCAATTAAAATTTTTTTTCACAATCCAAAAAATGGTCGTTATTTTCATCTAAATTTACTCAAATATACATCCTACAACAAAAACATTCGACAAAATAAAAAAAAATCGAAGTTGGTTTCAAATAAATTTATTAAAATTTGACACTTCCAACTAAAATTTTTTTCACAATCCAAAAAATTGAAGTTATCTTCATCTAAATTTACTCAAATATACATCCTGCAACAAAAATACTGGTCAAAATCCAAAAAAATCCAAGTTGGTTTCGAATAAATTTATTAAAATTTGACACTTCCAACTAAAATTTTTGTTTCACAATCCAAAAAATTGAAGTTATTTTCATCTAAATTTACTCAAATATACATCCTACAACAAAAATACTCGACAAAATCCAAAAAAAATCGAAGTTGGTTTCAAATAAATTTTATAAATTTGACACTTCCAACTAAAATTTTTTCACAATCCAAAAAATTGAAGATAATTTCATCTAAATTTACTCAAATATGCATCCTACAAGAAAAATACTCAACAAAATCCAAAAAAATCGAAGTTGGTCTCAAATAAATTTCTTAAAATTTGACACTTCCAAATAATTTTTTCACAATCCAAAAAATTGTCGTTATTTTTATCTAAATTTACTCAAATATACATCCCACAACAAAAATACTCGACAAAATCCAAAAAAATCGAAGTTGATTTCAAATAAATTTATTAAAATTTGACACTTCCAACTAAATTTTTTTCGCAATCCTAAAAATTGAAGTTATTTTCATATAAATTTACTCAAATATAGATCCTACAACAAAAATACTCAACAAAATCCAAATAATCGAAGTTGGTTTCAAATAAATTTATTAAAATTTGACACTTCCAACTAAAATTTTTTTCACAATCCTAGAAATTGAAGTTATTTTCATCTAAATTTACTCAAATATAGATCCTACAACAAAAATACTCAACAAAATCCAAATAATCGAAGTTGGTTTCAAATAAATTTATTAAAATTTGACACTTCCAACTAAAATTTTTTTCACAATCCTAGAAATTGAAGTTATTTTCATCTAAATTTACTCAAATATAGATCCTACAACAAAAATACTCAACAAAATCCAAAATAATCGATGTTGATTTCAAATAAATTTATTAAAATTTGACACTTCCAACTATATTTTTTTTTCACAATCCAAAAAATTGAAGTTATTTTCATCTAAATTTACTCAAATATACATCCTACAACAAAAATACTCAACAAAATCCAAAAAAATCGATGTTGGTCTCAAATAAATTTATTAAACTTTGACACTTCCAACTAAAAATTTTTTCACAATCCTAAAAATTTAAGTTATTTTCATCTAAATTTACTCAAATATAGATCCTACAACAAAAATACTCTACAAATTCCAATATAATCGAAGTTGATTTCAAATAAATTTATTAAAATTTGACACTTCCAACTAATTTTTTTTTCGCAATCCTAAAAATTGAAGTTATTTTCATCTAAATTTACTCAAATATAGATCCTACAACAAAAATACTCAACAAAATCCAAAATAATCGAAGTTGATTTCAAATAAATTTATTAAAATTTGACACTTCGAACTAAAATTTTTTTCACAATCCAAAAAATTGAAGTTATTTTCATCTAAATTTACACAAATATAGATCCTACAACAAAAATACTCAACAAAATCCAAAATAATCGAAGTTGGTTTCAAATAATAAATTTATTAAAATTTGACACTTCCAACTAAATTTTTTTCACAATCCAAAAAATTGAAGATAATTTCATCTTAATTTACTCAAATATGCATCCTACAACAAAAATACTCAACAAAATCCACAAAAATCGAAGTAGGTCTCAAATAAATTTATTAAAATTTCACACTTCCAACTAAAATTTTTTTCACAATCCTAAAAATTGAAGTTATTTTCATCTAAATTTTTTCAAATATAGAACCTACAACAAAAATACTCAACAAAATCCAAAATGATCGAAATTGATTTCAAATAAATTTATTAAAATTTGACACTTCCAACTAAAAATTTTTTCACAATCCTAAAAATTTAAGTTATTTTCATCTAAATTTACTCAAATATAGATCCTACAACAAAAATACTCAACAAATTCCAATATAATCGAAGTTGATTTCAAATAAATTTATTAAAATTTGACACTTCCAACTAATTTTTTTTTCGCAATCCTAAAAATTGAAGTTATTTTCATCTAAATTTACTCAAATATACATCCTACAACAAAAATACTCGACAAAATCCAAAAAAAATCGAAGTTGGTTTCAAATAAATTTATTAAAATTTGACACTTCCAACTAAAATTTGTTTCACAATCCAAAAAATTGTCGTTATTTTGATTAAAATTTACTCAAATATACAACCTACAACAAAAGTACTCGACAAAATCCAAAAAAATCGAAGTTGATTTCAAATAAATTTATTAAAATTTGGCACTTCCAACTAAATTTTTGATTTACAATTAAAAAATTGAAGTTATTTTCTTCTAAATTTACTCAAATATAGACCTTACAACAAAAATACTCGACAAAATCCAAAAAAATCGAAGTTGATTTCAAATAAATTTATTAAAATTTGACACTTCCAACTAAAATTTTTTTCACAATCCCAAAAATTGTCGTTATTTTCATCTAAATTTAGTCAAATATACATTCTACAACAAAAATACTCGACAAAATCCTAAAAAAATCGTAGTTGGTTTCAAATAAATTTATTAAAATTTGACACTTCCAAATAAAATTTGTTTCACAATCCAAAAAATTGTCGTTATTTTGATCTAAATTTACTCAAATATACATCCTACAACAAAAGTACTCAACAAAATAAAAAAAAATCGAAGTTGGCCTCAAATAAATTTATTAAAATTTGACACTTCCAACTAACATTTTTTTCACAATCCTAAAAATTGAAGTTATTTTCATCTAAATTTACTCAAATATACATCCTACAACAAAAATACTCGACAAAATAAAAAAAAATCGAAGTTGGTTTCAACTAAATTTATTAAAATTTGACACTTCCAACTAAAATTTTTGTTTCACAATCCAAAAAATTGAAGTTATTTTCATCTAAATTTACTCAAATATACATCCTACAACAAAAACACTCGACAAAATCCAAAAAAAATCGAAGTTGGTTTCAAATAAATTTATTAAAATTTGACACTTCCAACTAAAATTTTTTTCACAATCCTAGAAATTGAAGTTATTTTCATCTAAATTTATTCAAATATAGATCCTACAACAAAAATACTCAACCAAATCCAAATAATCGAAGTTGGTTTCAAATAAATTTATTAAAATTTGACACTTCCAACTAAAATTTTTTTCACAATCCTAGAAATTGAAGTTATTTTCATCTAAATTTACTCAAATATAGATCCTACAACAAAAATACTCAACAAAATCCAAAATAATCGAAGTTGATTTCAAATAAATTTATTAAAATTTGACACTTCCAACTATATTTTTTTTTCACAATCCAAAAAATTGAAGTTATTTTCATCTAAATTTACTCAAATATACATCCTACAACAAAAATACTCAACAAAATCCAAAAAAATCGATGTTGGTCTCAAATAAATTTATTAAACTTTGACACTTCCAACTAAAAATTTTTTCACAATCCTAAAAATTTAAGTTATTTTCATCTAAATTTACTCAAATATAGATCCTACAACAAAAATACTCAACAAATTCCAATATAATCGAAGTTGATTTCAAATAAATTTATTAAAATTTGACACTTCCAACTAATTTTTTTTTCGCAATCCTAAAAATTGAAGTTATTTTCATCTAAATTTACTCAAATATAGATCCTACAACAAAAATACTCAACAAAATCCAAAATAATCGAAGTTGATTTCAAATAAATTTATTAAAATTTGACACTTCGAACTAAAATTTTTTTCACAATCCAAAAAATTGAAGTTATTTTCATCTAAATTTACACAAATATAGATCCTACAACAAAAATACTCAACAAAATCCAAAATAATCGAAGTTGGTTTCAAATAATAAATTTATTAAAATTTGACACTTCCAACTAAATTTTTTTCACAATCCAAAAAATTGAAGATAATTTCATCTTAATTTACTCAAATATGCATCCTACAACAAAAATACTCAACAAAATCCACAAAAATCGAAGTAGGTCTCAAATAAATTTATTAAAATTTCACACTTCCAACTAAAATTTTTTTCACAATCCTAAAAATTGAAGTTATTTTCATCTAAATTTTTTCAAATATAGAACCTACAACAAAAATACTCAACAAAATCCAAAATGATCGAAATTGATTTCAAATAAATTTATTAAAATTTGACACTTCCAACTAAAAATTTTTTCACAATCCTAAAAATTTAAGTTATTTTCATCTAAATTTACTCAAATATAGATCCTACAACAAAAATACTCAACAAATTCCAATATAATCGAAGTTGATTTCAAATAAATTTATTAAAATTTGACACTTCCAACTAATTTTTTTTCGCAATCCTAAAAATTGAAGTTATTTTCATCTAAATTTACTCAAATATACATCCTACAACAAAAATACTCGACAAAATCCAAAAAAAATCGAAGTTGGTTTCAAATAAATTTATTAAAATTTGACACTTCCAACTAAAATTTGTTTCACAATCCAAAAAATTGTCGTTATTTTGATTAAAATTTACTCAAATATACAACCTACAACAAAAGTACTCGACAAAATCCAAAAAAATCGAAGTTGATTTCAAATAAATTTATTAAAATTTGGCACTTCCAACTAAATTTTTGATTTACAATTAAAAAATTGAAGATATTTTCTTCTAAATTTACTCAAATATAGACCCTACAACAAAAATACTCGACAAAATCCAAAAAAATCGAAGTTGATTTCAAATAAATTTATTAAAATTTGACACTTCCAACTAAAATTTTATTTCACAATCCAAAAAATGGTCGTTATTTTCATCTAAATTTACTCAAATATACATCCTACAACAAAAATATTCCACAAAATCAAAAAAAATCGAAGTTGGTTTCAAATAAATTTATTAAAATTTGACACTTCCAACTAAAATTTTTTTCACAATCCAAAAAATTGATGTTATCTTCATCTAAATTTACTCAAATATAGATCCTACAACAAAAATACTCAACAAAATCCAAAAAAATCGAAGTTGGCCTCAAATAAATTTATTAAAATTTGACACTTCCAACTAACATTCTTTCACAATCCTAAAAATTGAAGTTATTTTCATCTAAATTTACTCAAATATACATCCTACAACAAAAATACTCGACAAAATAAAAAAAAATCGAAGTTGGTTTCAACTAAATTTATTAAAATTTGACACTTCCAACTAAAATTTTTTTCACAATCCAAAAAATTGTCGTTATTTTCATCTAAATTTACTCAAATATACATCCTACAACAAAAGTACTCGACAAAATCCAAAAAAATCGAAGTAGATTTCAAATAAATTTATTAAAATTAGACACTTCCAACTAAAATTTTTGTTTCACAATCCAAAAAATTGAAGTTATTTTCATCTAAATTTAGTCAAATATACATTCTACAACAAAAATACTCGACAAAATCCAAAAAAAATCGTAGTTGGTTTCAAATAAATTTATTAAAATTTGACACTTCCAACTAAAATTTGTTTCACAATCCAAAAAATTGTCGTTATTTTGATCTAAATTTACTCAAATATACATCCTACAACAAAAGTACTCAACAAAATAAAAAAAAATCGAAGTTGGCCTCAAATAAATTTATTAAAATTTGACACTTCCAACTAACATTTTTTTCACAATCCTAAAAATTGAAGTTATTTTCATCTAAATTTACTCAAATATACATCCTACAACAAAAATACTCGACAAAATAAAAAAAAATCGAAGTTGGTTTCAACTAAATTTATTAAAATTTGACACTTCCAACTAAAATTTTTGTTTCACAATCCAAAAAATTGAAGTTATTTTCATCTAAATTTACTCAAATATACATCCTACAACAAAAACACTCGACAAAATCCAAAAAAAATCGAAGTTGGTTTCAAATAAATTTATTAAAATTTGACACTTCCAACTAAAATTTGTTTCACAATCCAAAAAATTGTCGTTATTTTGATTAAAATTTACTCAAATATACAACCTACAACAAAAGTACTCGACAAAATCCAAAAAAATCGAAGTTGATTTCAAATAAATTTATTAAAATTTGGCACTTCCAACTAAATTTTGGTTTTACAATCCAAAAAATTGAAGTTATTTTCTTCTAAATTTACTCAAATATAGACCCTACAACAAAAGTACTCGACAAAATAAAAAAAAAGCGAAGTTGATTTCAAATAAATTTATTAAAATTTGGCACTTCCAACTAAAATTTTTGTTTTACAATCCAAAAAATTGAAGTTATTTTCTTCTAAATTTACTCAAATATAGATCCTACAACAAAAATACTCAACAAATTCCAATATAATCGAAGTTGATTTCAAATAAATTTATTAAAATTTGACACTTCCAACTAATTTTTTTTTCGCAATCCTAAAAATTGAAGTTATTTTCATCTAAATTTACTCAAATATACATCCTACAACAAAAATACTCGACAAAATCCAAAAAAAATCGAAGTTGGTTTCAAATAAATTTATTAAAATTTGACACTTCCAACTAAAATTTGTTTCACAATCCAAAAAATTGTCGTTATTTTGATTAAAATTTACTCAAATATACAACCTACAACAAAAGTACTCGACAAAATCCAAAAAAATCGAAGTTGATTTCAAATAAATTTATTAAAATTTGGCACTTCCAACTAAATTTTTGATTTACAATTAAAAAATTGAAGTTATTTTCTTCTAAATTTACTCAAATATAGACCTTACAACAAAAATACTCGACAAAATCCAAAAAAATCGAAGTTGATTTCAAATAAATTTATTAAAATTTGACACTTCCAACTAAAATTTTTTTCACAATCCCAAAAATTGTCGTTATTTTCATCTAAATTTAGTCAAATATACATTCTACAACAAAAATACTCGACAAAATCCAAAAAAAATCGTAGTTGGTTTCAAATAAATTTATTAAAATTTGACACTTCCAACTAAAATTTGTTTCACAATCCAAAAAATTGTCGTTATTTTGATCTAAATTTACTCAAATATACATCCTACAACAAAAGTACTCAACAAAATAAAAAAAAATCGAAGTTGGCCTCAAATAAATTTATTAAAATTTGACACTTCCAACTAACATTTTTTTCACAATCCTAAAAATTGAAGTTATTTTCATCTAAATTTACTCAAATATACATCCTACAACAAAAATACTCGACAAAATAAAAAAAAATCGAAGTTGGTTTCAACTAAATTTATTAAAATTTGACACTTCCAACTAAAATTTTTGTTTCACAATCCAAAAAATTGAAGTTATTTTCATCTAAATTTACTCAAATATACATCCTACAACAAAAACACTCGACAAAATCCAAAAAAAATCGAAGTTGGTTTCAAATAAATTTATTAAAATTTGACACTTCCAACTAAAATTTGTTTCACAATCCAAAAAATTGTCGTTATTTTGATTAAAATTTACTCAAATATACAACCTACAACAAAAGTACTCGACAAAATCCAAAAAAATCGAAGTTGATTTCAAATAAATTTATTAAAATTTGGCACTTCCAACTAAATTTTGGTTTTACAATCCAAAAAATTGAAGTTATTTTCTTCTAAATTTACTCAAATATAGACCCTACAACAAAAGTACTCGACAAAATAAAAAAAAAGCGAAGTTGATTTCAAATAAATTTATTAAAATTTGGCACTTCCAACTAAAATTTTTGTTTTACAATCCAAAAAATTGAAGTTATTTTCTTCTAAATTTACTCAAATATAGATCCTACAACAAAAATACTCAACAAAATCCAAAATAATCCAAGTTGATTTCAAATAAATTTATTAAAATTTGACAAAAATCATGACAAAATCCAAAAAATCGAAGTTAATTTCAACTGAAATTACTCAAATTAAGCTTCTCTATCAAAAAACTCAACAAAATCCAAAAAAATCGAAGTTGGATTCAAATAAATTTATTACAATTTGAAACTTCCAACTAAAATTTTTTTTCACAATCCAAAAAATGGTCGTTATTTTCATCTAAATTTACTCAAATATACATCCTACAACAAAAATATTCCACAAAATCAAAAAAAATCGAAGTTGGTTTCAAATAAATTTATTAAAATTTGACACTTCCAACTAAAATTTTTTTCACAATCCAAAAAATTGATGTTATCTTCATCTTAATTTACTCAAATATAGATCCTACAACAAAAATACTCAACAAAATCCAAAATAATCCAAGTTGATTTCAAATAAATTTATTAAAATTTGACAATAATCGTGACAAAATCAAAAAAATCGAAGTTAATTTCAACTGAAATTACTCAAATTAAGCTTCTCTATCAAAAAAACTCAACAAAATCCAAAAAAATCGAAGTTGGATTCAAATAAATTTATTAAAATTTGACTCTTCCAACTAAAATTTTTTTCACAATCCAAAAAATTAAAGTTATTTTCATCTAAATTTACTCAAATATACATCCTACAACAAAAATATTCGACAAAATAAAAAAAAATCGAAGTTGGTTTCAAATAAATTTATTAAAATTTGACACTTCCAACTAAAATTTTTTTCACAATCCAAAAAATTGATGTTATCTTCATCTAAATTTACTCAAATATACATCCTACAACAAAAATACTGGTCAAAATCCAAAAAAATCGAAGTTGGCCTCAAATAAATTTATTAAAATTTGACACTTCCAACTACAATTTTTTCCCTATCCAAAAAATTTTCGTTATTTTCATCTAAATTTACTCAAATATACATGCTACAACAAACATACTGGTCAAAATCCAAAAAAATCGAAGTTGGTTTCAAATAAATTTATTACAATTTGAAACTTCCAATTAAAATTTTTTTTCACAATCCAAAAAATGGTCGTTATTTTCATCTAAATTTACTCAAATATACATCCTACAACAAACATACTGGTCAAAATCCAAAAAAATCGAAGTTGGATTCAAATAAATTTATTACAATTTGAAACTTCCAACTAAAATTTTTTTTCACAATCCAAAAAATTGAAGTTATTTTCATCTAAATTTAGTCAAATATACATTCTACAACAAAAATACTCGACAAAATCCAAAAAAAATCGTAGTTGGTTTCAAATAAATTTATTAAAATTTGACACTTCCAACTAAAATTTGTTTCACAATCCAAAAAATTGTCGTTATTTTGATCTAAATTTACTCAAATATACATCCTACAACAAAAGTACTCATCAAAATAAAAAAAAATCTAAGTTGGCCTCAAATAAATTTATTAAAATTTGACACTTCCAACTAACATTTTTTTCACAATCCTAAAAATTGAAGTTATTTTCATCTAAATTTACTCAAATATACATCCTACAACAAAAATATTCGACAAAATAAAAAAAAATCGAAGTTGGTTTCAAATAAATTTATTAAAATTTGACACTTCCAACTAAAATTTTTTTCACAATCCAAAAAATTGATGTTATCTTCATCTAAATTTACTCAAATATACATCCTACAACAAAAATACTGGTCAAAATCCAAAAAAATCGAAGTTGGCCTCAAATAAATTTATTAAAATTTGACACTTCCAACTACAATTTTTTCCCTATCCAAAAAATTGTCGTTATTTTCATCTAAATTTACTCAAATATACATCCTACAACAAAAATACTCGACAAAATCCAAAAAAAATCGAAGTTGGTTTCAAATAAATTTATTAAAATTTGACACTTCCAACTAAAATTTGATTCACAATCCAAAAAATTGTCGTTATTTTGTTTAAAATTTACTCAAATATACAACCTACAACAAAAGTACTCGACAAAATCCAAAAAAATCGAAGTTGATTTCAAATAAATTTATTAAAATTTGGCAGTTCCAACTAAAATTTTTGTTTTACAATCCAAAAAATTGAAGTTATTTTCTTCTAAATTTACTCAAATATAGATCCTACAACAAAAATACTCGACAAAATCCAAAAAAATCGAAGTTGATTTCAAATAAATTTATTAAAATTTGACACTTCCAACTAAAATTTTTTTCACAATCCAAAAAATTTTCGTTATTTTCATCTAAATTTACTCAAATATACATGCTACTACAAACATACTGGTCAAAATCCAAAAAAATCGAAGTTGGTTTCAAATAAATTTATTACAATTTGAAACTTCCAATTAAAATTTTTTTTCACAATCCAAAAAATGGTCGTTATTTTCATCTAAATTTACTCAAATATACATCCTACAACAAAAACATTCGACAAAATAAAAAAAAATCGAAGTTGGTTTCAAATAAATTTATTAAAATTTGACACTTCCAACTAAAATTTTTTTCACAATCCAAAAAATTGAAGTTATCTTCATCTAAATTTACTCAAATATACATCCTGCAACAAAAATACTGGTCAAAATCCAAAAAAATCGAAGTTGGTTTCGAATAAATTTATTAAAATTTGACACTTCCAACTAAAATTTTTGTTTCACAATCCAAAAAATTGAAGTTATTTTCTTCTAAATTTACTCAAATATACATCCTACAACAAAAATATTCGACAAAATAAAAAAAAATTGAAGTTGGTTTCAAATAAATTTATTAAAATTTGACACTTCCAACTAAAATTTTTTTCAAAATCCAAAAATTTTGAAGTTATTTTCATCTAAATTTACTCAAACATACATCCTACAACAAAAATATTCGACAAAATCAAAAAAAATCGAAGTTGGTTTCAAATAAATTTATTAAAATTTGACACTTCCAACTAAAATTTTTTTTCACAATCCAAAAAATTTAAGTTATTTTCATCTAAATTTACTCAAATATAGATTCTGCAACAAAAATACTCAACAAAATCCAAAAAAATCGAAGTTGGATTCAAATAAATTTATTACAATTTGAAACTTCCAACTAAAATTTTTTTTCACAATCCAAAAAATGGTCGTTATTTTCATTTAAATTTACTCAAATATAGATCCTACAACAAAAATACTCAACAAAATCCAAAATAATCCAAGTTGATTTCAAATAAATTTATTAAAATTTGACAAAAATCGTGACAAAATCAAAAAAATAGAAGTTAATTTCAACTGAAATTACTCAAATTAAGCTTCTCTATCAAAAAAACTCAACAAAATCCAAAAAAATCGAAGTTGGATTCAAAGAAATTTATTACAATTTGACACTTCCAACTAAAATTTTTTTTCACAATCCAAAAAATTGATGTTATCTTCATCTAAATTTACTCAAATATACATCCTACAACAAAAATACTGGTCAAAATCCAAAAAAATCGAAGTTGGCCTCAAATAAATTTATTAAAATTTGACACTTCCAACTACAATTTTTTCCCTATCCAAAAAATTGAAGTTATTTTCATCTAAATTTACTCAAATATACATCCTACAACAAAAATATTCGACAAAATCAAAAAAAATCGAAGTTGGTTTCAAATAAATTTATTAAAATTTGACACTTCCAACTAAAATTTTTGTTTCACAATCCAAAAAATTGAAGTTATTTTCATCTAAATTTACTCAAATATACATCCTACAACAAAAATACTCGACAAAATCCAAAAAAAATCGAAGTTGGTTTCAAATAAATTTATTAAAATTTGACACTTCCAACTAAAATTTGTTTCACAATCCAAAAAATTGTCGTTATTTTGTTTAAAATTTACTCAAATATACATCCTACAACAAAAATACTCAACAAAATCCAAAAAAATCGAAGTTGGTTTCAATTAAATTTATTAAAATTTGACTCTTCCAACTAAAATTTTTTTTCACAATCCAAAAAATGGTCGTTATTTTCATCTAAATTTACTCAAATATACATCCTACAACAAAAATATTCCACAAAATAAAAAAAAATCGAAGTTGGTTTCAAATAAATTTATTAAAATTTGACACTTCCAACTAAAATTTTTTTCACAATCCAAAAAATTGTCGTTATTTTCATCTAAATTTACTCAAATATACATCCTACAACAAAAGTACTCGACAAAATCCAAAAAAATCGAAGTAGATTTCAAATAAATTTATTAAAATTAGACACTTCCAACTAAATTTTTTTTCACAATCCAAAAAATTTAAGATAATTTCATCTAAATTTACTCAAATATGCATCCTACAACAAAAATACTCAACAAAATCCAAAAAAATCGAAGTTGGTCTCAAATAAATTTATTAAAATTTCACACTTCCAACTAAAATTTTTTTCACAATCCTAAAAATTGAAGTTATTTTCATCTAAATTTCCTCAAATATAGATCCTACAACAAAAATACTCAACAAAATCCAAAATGATCGAAATTGATTTCAAATAAATTTATTAAAATTTGACACTTCCAACTATAATTTTTTTCACAATCCAAAAAATTGAAGTTATTTTCATCTAAATTTACTCAAATATGCATCCTACAACAAAAATACTCAAAAAATAAAAAAAATCGATGTTGGTCTCAAATAAAATTATTAAACTTTGACACTTCCAACAAAATTTTTTTTCACAATCTTAAAAATTGAAGTTATTTTCATCTAAATTTACACAAATATAGATCCTACAACAAAAATACTCAACAAAATCCAAAATAATCGAAGTTGGTTTCAAATAAATTTATTAAAATTTGACACTTCCAACTAAAATTTTTTTCACAATCCAAAAAATTGATGTTATCTTCATCTTAATTTACTCAAATATAGATCCTACAACAAAAATACTCAACAAAATCCAAAATAATCCAAGTTGATTTCAAATAAATTTATTAAAATTTGACAATAATCGTGACAAAATCAAAAAAATCGAAGTTAATTTCAACTGAAATTACTCAAATTAAGCTTCTCTATCAAAAAAACTCAACAAAATCCAAAAAAATCGAAGTTGGATTCAAAGAAATTTATTACAATTTGACACTTCCAACTAAAATTTTTTTTCACAATCCAAAAAATTGTCGTTATTTTCATCTAAATTTACTCAAATATAGATCCTACAACAAAAATACTCAACAAAATCCAAAAAAATCGAAGTTGGTTTCAAATAAATTTATTAAAATTTGACTCTTCCAACTAAAATTTTTTCACAATCCAAAAAATTGAAGTTATTTTCATCTAAATTTACTCAAATATACATCCTACAACAAAAATATTCGACAAAATAAAAAAAAATCGAAGTTGGTTTCAAATAAATTTATTAAAATTTGACACTTCCAACTAAAATTTTTTTCACAATCCAAAAAATTGATGTTATCTTCATCTAAATTTACTCAAATATACATCCTACAACAAAAATACTGGTCAAAACCCAAAAAAATCGAAGTTGGCCTCAAATAAATTTATTAAAATTTGACACT
Source organism: Andrena praecox (assembly GCA_963932275.1). Lineage (NCBI taxonomy): Eukaryota > Metazoa > Arthropoda > Insecta > Hymenoptera > Andrenidae > Andrena > Andrena praecox. The sequence continues at coordinate 1,957,962 of CAWVQO010000396.1, read as the reverse complement.
TCCAACTACAATTTTTTCCCTATCCAAAAAATTGTCGTTATTTTCATCTAAATTTACTCAAATATACATCCTACAACAAAAATACTCGACAAAATCCAAAAAAAATCGAAGTTGGTTTCAAATAAATTTATTAAAATTTGACACTTCCAACTAAAATTTGATTCACAATCCAAAAAATTGTCGTTATTTTGTTTAAAATTTACTCAAATATACAACCTACAACAAAAGTACTCGACAAAATCCAAAAAAATCGAAGTTGATTTCAAATAAATTTATTAAAATTTGGCAGTTCCAACTAAAATTTTTGTTTTACAATCCAAAAAATTGAAGTTATTTTCATCTAAATTTACTCAAATATAGATCCTACAACAAAAATACTCAACAAAATCCAAAAAAAATCGAAGTTGGATTCAAATAAATTTATTACAATTTGAAACTTCCAACTAAAATTTTTTTTCACAATCCAAAAAATGGTCGTTATTTTCATCTAAATTTACTCAAATTTACATCCTACAACAAAAATATTCCACAAAATAAAAAAAAATCGAAGTTGGTTTCAAATAAATTTATTAACATTTGACACTTCCAACTAAAATTTTTTTCACAATCCAAAAAATTGATGTTATCTTCATCTAAATTTACTCAAATATAGATCCTACAACAAAAATACTCAACAAAATCCAAAATAATCCAAGTAGATTTCAAATAAATTTATTAAAATTTGACAAAAATCGTGACAAAATCAAAAAAATCGAAGTTAATTTCAACTGAAATTACTCAAATTAAGCTTCTCTATCAAAAAAACTCAACAAAATCCAAAAAAATCGAAGTTGGTTTCAAAGAAATTTATTACAATTTGACACTTCCAACTAAAATTTTTTTTCACAATCCAAAAAATTGTCGTTATTTTCATCTAAATTTACTCAAATATAGATCCTACAACAAAAATACTCAACAAAATCCAAAAAAATCGAAGTTGGTTTCAATTAAATTTATTAAAATTTGACTCTTCCAACTAAAATTTTTTTCACAATCCAAAAAATTGAAGTTATTTTCATCTAAATTTACTCAAATATACATCCTACAACAAAAATATTCGACAAAATCCAAAAAAATCGAAGTTGGTTTCAAAGAAATTTATTACAATTTGACACTTCCAACTAAAATTTTTTTTCACAATCCAAAAAATTGTCGTTATTTTCATCTAAATTTACTCAAATATAGATCCTACAACAAAAATACTCAACAAAATCCAAAAAAATCGAAGTTGGTTTCAAATAAATTTATTAAAATTTGACTCTTCCAACTAAAATTTTTTTCACAATCCAAAAAATTGAAGTTATTTTCATCTAAATTTACTCAAATATACATCCTACAACAAAAATATTCGACAAAATCCAAAATAATCGAAGTTGATTTCAAATAAATTTATTAAAATTTGACACTTCCAACTAAAATTTTTTTCACAATCCAAAAAATTTTCGTTATTTTCATCTAAATTTACTCAAATATACATGCTACTACAAACATACTGGTCAAAATCCAAAAAAATCGAAGTTGGTTTCAAATAAATTTATTACAATTTGAAACTTCCAATTAAAATTTTTTTTCACAATCCAAAAAATGGTCGTTATTTTCATCTAAATTTACTCAAATATACATCCTACAACAAAAACATTCGACAAAATAAAAAAAAATCGAAGTTGGTTTCAAATAAATTTATTAAAATTTGACACTTCCAACTAAAATTTTTTTCACAATCCAAAAAATTGAAGTTATCTTCATCTAAATTTACTCAAATATACATCCTGCAACAAAAATACTGGTCAAAATCCAAAAAAATCGAAGTTGGTTTCGAATAAATTTATTAAAATTTGACACTTCCAACTAAAATTTTTGTTTCACAATCCAAAAAATTGAAGTTATTTTCATCTAAATTTACTCAAATATACATCCTACAACAAAAATACTCGACAAAATCCAAAAAAAATCGAAGTTGGTTTCAAATAAATTTATTAAAATTTGACACTTCCAACTAAAATTTGTTTCACAATCCAAAAAATTGTCGTTATTTTGATTAAAATTTACTCAAATATACAACCTACAACAAAAGTACTCGACAAAATCCAAAAAAATCGAAGTTGATTTCAAATAAATTTATTAAAATTTGGCACTTCCAACTAAATTTTTGTTTTACAATCCAAAAAATTGAAGTTATTTTCTTCTAAATTTACTCAAATATACATCCTACAACAAAAATATTCGACAAAATAAAAAAAAATCGAAGTTGGTTTCAAATAAATTTATTAAAATTTGACACTTCCAACTAAAATTCTTTTCAAAATCCAAAAAATTGAAGTTATTTTCATCTAAATTTACTCAAATATACATCCTACAACAAAAATATTCGACAAAATAAAAAAAAATCGAAGTTGGTTTCAAATAAATTTATTAAAATTTGACACTTCCAACTAAAATTTTTTTTCACAATCCAAAAAATTGAAGTTATTTTCATCTAAATTTACTCAAATATAGATTCTGCAACAAAAATACTCAACAAAATCCAAAAAAATCGAAGTTGGATTCAAATAAATTTATTACAATTTGAAACTTCCAACTAAAATTTTTTTTCACAATCCAAAAAATGGTCGTTATTTTCATCTAAATTTACTCAAATATAGATCCTACAACAAAAATACTCAACAAAATCCAAAATAATCGAAGTTGATTTCAAATAAATTTATTAAAATTTGACACTTCCAACTATATTTTTTTTTCACAATCCAAAAAATTGAAGTTATTTTCATCTAAATTTACTCAAATATACATCCTACAACAAAAATACTCAACAAAATCCAAAAAAATCGATGTTGGTCTCAAATAAATTTATTAAACTTTGACACTTCCAACTAAAAATTTTTTCACAATCCTAAAAATTTAAGTTATTTTCATCTAAATTTACTCAAATATAGATCCTACAACAAAAATACTCAACAAATTCCAATATAATCGAAGTTGATTTCAAATAAATTTATTAAAATTTGACACTTCCAACTAAAATTTTTTTCACAATCCTAGAAATTGAAGTTATTTTCATCTAAATTTACTCAAATATAGATCCTACAACAAAAATACTCAACAAAATCCAAATAATCGAAGTTGGTTTCAAATAAATTTATTAAAATTTGACACTTCCAACTAAAATTTTTTTCACAATCCTAGAAATTGAAGTTATTTTCATCTAAATTTACTCAAATATAGATCCTACAACAAAAATACTCAACAAAATCCAAAATAATCGAAGTTGATTTCAAATAAATTTATTAAAATTTGACACTTCCAACTAAAATTTTTTTCACAATCCAAAAAATTTTCGTTATTTTCATCTAAATTTACTCAAATATACATGCTACAACAAACATACTGGTCAAAATAAAAAAAAATCGAAGTTGGTTTCAAATAAATTTATTACAATTTGAAACTTCCAACTAAAATTTTTTTTCACAATCCAAAAAATTGAAGTTATTTTCATCTAAATTTACTCAAATATAGATTCTACAACAAAAATACTCAACAAAATCCAAAAAAATCGAAGTTGGATTCAAATAAATTTATTACAATTTGAAACTTCCAACTAAAATTTTTTTTCACAATCCAAAAAATGGTCGTTATTTTCATCTAAATTTACTCAAATATACATCCTACAACAAAAACATTCGACAAAATAAAAAAAAATCGAAGTTGGTTTCAAATAAATTTATTAAAATTTGACACTTCCAACTAAAATTTTTTTCACAATCCAAAAAATTGAAGTTATCTTCATCTAAATTTACTCAAATATACATCCTGCAACAAAAATACTGGTCAAAATCCAAAAAAATCGAAGTTGGTTTCGAATAAATTTATTAAAATTTGACACTTCCAACTAAAATTTTTGTTTTACAATCCAAAAAATTGAAGTTATTTTCATCTAAATTTACTCAAATATACATCCTACAACAAAAATACTCGACAAAATCCAAAAAAAATCGAAGTTGGTTTCAAATAAATTTATTAAAATTTGACACTTCCAACTAAAATTTGTTTCACAATCCAAAAAATTGTCGTTATTTTGATTAAAATTTACTCAAATATACAACCTACAACAAAAGTACACGACAAAATCCAAAAAATCGAAGTTTATTTCAAATAAATTTATTAAAATTTGGCACTTCCAACTAAATTTTTGATTTACAATTAAAAAATTGAAGTTATTTTCTTCTAAATTTACTCAAATATAGACCCTACAACAAAAATACTCGACAAAATCCAAAAAAATCGAAGTTGATTTCAAATAAATTTATTAAAATTTGACACTTCCAACTAAAATTTTTTTCACAATCCCAAAAATTGTCGTTATTTTCATCTAAATTTACTCAAATATACATCCTACAACAAAAATACTGGTCAAAATCCAAAAAAATCGAAGTTGGTTTCAAATAAATTTATTAAAATTTGACACTTCCAACTAAAATTTTTTTTTACAATCCAAAAAATTGAAGTTATTTTCATCTAAATTTACTCAAATATAGATTCTACAACAAAAATACTCAACAAAATCCAAAATAATCGAAGTTGGTTTCAAATAAATTTATTAAAATTGGACACTTCCAACTAAAATTTTTTTCACAATCCAAAAAATTGTCGTTATTTTCATCTAAATTTACTCAAATATACATCCTACAACAAAAATATTCCACAAAATCCAAAAAAATCGAAGTTGGTTTCAAATAAATTTATTACAATTTGACACTTCCAACTAAAATTTTTTTTCACAATCCAAAAAATGGTCGTTATTTTCATCTAAATTTACTCAAATATACATCCTACAACAAAAATATTCCACAAAATCAAAAAAAATCGAAGTTGGTTTCAAATAAATTTATTAAAATTTGACACTTCCAACTAAAATTTTTTTCACAATCCAAAAAATTGATGTTATCTTCATCTAAATTTACTCAAATATAGATCCTACAACAAAAATACTCAACAAAATCCAAAAAAATCGAAGTTGGTTTCAAATAAATTTATTAAAATTTGACACTTCCAACTAAATTTTTTCACAATCCAAAAAATATTCGTTATTTTCATCTAAATTTACTCAAATATACATCCCACAACAAAAATACTCGACAAAATCCAAAAATATCGAAGTATATTTCAAATAAATTTATTAAAATTTGACACTTCAAACTAAATTTTTTTTCATAATCCAAAAAATTGGAGATATTTTCATCTAAATTTACTCAAATATGCATCCTACAACACAAATACTCAACAAAATCCAAAATAATCGAAGTTGGTTTCTAATAAATTTATTAAAATTTGACACTTCCAACTAAAATTTTTTTCACAATCCAAAAAATTGTCGTTATTTTCATCTAAATTTACTCAAATATAGATCCTACAACAAAAATACTCTACAAAATCCAAAATAATCGAAGTTGATTTCAAATAAATTTATTAAAATTTGACACTTCCAACTATAATTTATTCACAATCCAAAAAATTGAAGTTATTTTCATCTAAATTTACACAAATATAGATCCTACAACAAAAATACTCAACAAAATCCAAAATAATCGAAGTTGGTTTCAAATAAATTTATTAAAATTTGACACTTCCAACTAAATTTTTTTTCACAATCCAAAAAATTGAAGATAATTTCATCTAAATTTACTCAAATATGCATCCTACAACAAAAATACTCAACAAAATCCAAAAAAATCGAAGTTGGTCTCAAATAAATTTATTAAAATTTCACACTTCCAACTAAAATTTTTTTCACAATCCTAAAAATTGAAGTTATTTTCATCTAAATTTCCTCAAATATAGATCCTACAACAAAAATACTCAACAAAATCCAAAATGATCGAAATTGATTTCAAATAAATTTATTAAAATTTGACTCTTCCAACTAAAATTTTTTTCGCAATCCTAAAAATTGAAGTTATTTTCATCTAAATTTACTCAAATATACATCCTACAACAAAAATATTCGACAAAATCCAAAATAATCGAAGTTTATTTCAAATAAATTTATTAAAATTTGACACTTCCAACTATAATTTATTCACAATCCAAAAAATTGTCGTTATTTTCATCTAAATTTACTCAAATATACATCCCACAACAAAAATACTCGACAAAATCCAAAAAAATCGAAGTTGATTTCAAATAAATTTATTAAAATTTGACACTTCCAACTAAATTTTTTTCGCAATCCTAAAAATTGAAGTTATTTTCATCTAAATTTACTCAAATATAGATCCTACAACAAAAATACTCAACAAAATCCAAAAAATCGAAGTTGGTTTCAAATAAATTTATTAAAATTTGACACTTCCAACTAAAATTTTTTTCCCAATCCTAGAAATTGAAGTTATTTTCATCTAAATTTACTCAAATATAGATCCTACAACAAAAATACTCAACAAAATCCAAATAATCGAAGTTGGTTTCAAATAAATTTATTAAAATTTGACACTTCCAACTAAAATTTTTTTCACAATCCTAGAAATTGAAGTTATTTTCATCTAAATTTACTCAAATATAGATCCTACAACAAAAATACTCAACAAAATCCAAAATAATCGAAGTTGATTTCAAATAAATTTATTAAAATTTGACACTTCCAACTAAAATTTTTTTCACAATCCAAAAAATTTTCGTTATTTTCATCTAAATTTACTCAAATATACATGCTACAACAAACATACTGGTCAAAATCCAAAAAAATCGAAGTTGGTTTCAAATAAATTTATTACAATTTGAAACTTCCAACTAAAATTTTTTTTCACAATCCAAAAAATGGTCGTTATTTTCATCTAAATTTACTCAAATATACATCCTACAACAAAAACATTCGACAAAATAAAAAAAAATCGAAGTTGGTTTCAAATAAATTTATTAAAATTTGACACTTCCAACTAAAATTTTTTTCACAATCCAAAAAATTGAAGTTATTTTCATCTAAATTTACTCAAATATACATCCTACAACAAAAATACTCGACAAAATCCAAAAAAAATCGAAGTTGGTTTCAAATAAATTTATTAAAATTTGACACTTCCAACTAAAATTTTTTTCACAATCCTAGAAATTGAAGTTATTTTCATCTAAATTTACTCAAATATAGATCCTACAACAAAAATACTCAACAAAATCCAAAATAATCGAAGTTGATTTCAAATAAATTTATTAAAATTTGACACTTCCAACTATAATTTTTTCACAATCCAAAAAATTGAAGATAATTTCATCTAAATTTACTCAAATATGCATCCTACAACTAAAATACTCAACAAAATCCAAAATAATCGAAGTTGATTTCAAATAAATTTATTAAAATTTGACACTTCCAACAATAACTTTTTTCACAATCAAAAAAATTGAAGTTATTTTCATCTAAATTTACACAAATATAGATCCTACAACAAAAATACTCAACAAAATCCAAAATAATCGAAGTTGATTTCAAATAAATTTATTAAAATTTGACACTTCCAACTATAATTTTTTCACAATCCAAAAAATTGAAGATAATTTCATCTAAATTTACTCAAATATGCATCCTACAAGAAAAATACTCAACAAAATCCAAAAAAATCGAAGTTGGTCTCAAATAAATTTATTAAAATTTGACACTTCCAACTAAATTTTTTCACAATCCAAAAAATTGTCGTCATTTTTATCTAAATTTACTCAAATATACATCCCACAACAAAAATACTCGACAAAATCCAAAAAAATCGAAGTTGATTTCAAATAAATTTATTAAAATTTGACACTTCCAACTAAATTTTTTTCGCAATCCTAAAAATTGAAGTTATTTTCATATAAATTTACTCAAATATAGATCCTACAACAAAAATACTCAACAAAATCCAAATAATCGAAGTTGGTTTCAAATAAATTTATTAAAATTTGACACTTCCAACTAAAATTTTTTTCACAATCCTAGAAATTGAAGTTATTTTCATCTAAATTTACTCAAATATAGATCCTACAACAAAAATACTCAACAAAATCCAAATAATTGAAGTTGGTTTCAAATAAATTTATTAAAATTTGACACTTCCAACTAAAATTTTTTTCACAATCCTAGAAATTGAAGTTATTTTCATCTAAATTTACTCAAATATAGATCCTACAACAAAAATACTCAACAAAATCCAAAATAATCGAAGTTGATTTCAAATAAATTTATTAAAATTTGACACTTCCAACTATATTTTTTTTTCACAATCCAAAAAATTGAAGTTATTTTCATCTAAATTTACTCAAATATACATCCTACAACAAAAATACTCAACAAAATCCAAAAAAATCGATGTTGGTCTCAAATAAATTTATTAAACTTTGACACTTCCAACTAAAAATTTTTTCACAATCCTAAAAATTTAAGTTATTTTCATCTAAATTTACTCAAATATAGATCCTACAACAAAAATACTCAACAAATTCCAATATAATCGAAGTTGATTTCAAATAAATTTATTAAAATTTGACACTTCCAACTAATTTTTTTTTCGCAATCCTAAAAATTGAAGTTATTTTCATCTAAATTTACTCAAATATAGATCCTACAACAAAAATACTCAACAAAATCCAAAATAATCGAAGTTGATTTCAAATAAATTTATTAAAATTTGACACTTCGAACTAAAATTTTTTTCACAATCCAAAAAATTGAAGTTATTTTCATCTAAATTTACACAAATATAGATCCTACAACAAAAATACTCAACAAAATCCAAAATAATCGAAGTTGGTTTCAAATAATAAATTTATTAAAATTTGACACTTCCAACTAAATTTTTTTCACAATCCAAAAAATGGAAGATAATTTCATCTTAATTTACTCAAATATGCATCCTACAACAAAAATACTCAACAAAATCCACAAAAATCGAAGTAGGTCTCAAATAAATTTATTAAAATTTCACACTTCCAACTAAAATTTTTTTCACAATCCTAAAAATTGAAGTTATTTTCATCTAAATTTTTTCAAATATAGAACCTACAACAAAAATACTCAACAAAATCCAAAATGATCGAAATTGATTTCAAATAAATTTATTAAAATTTGACACTTCCAACTAAAATTTGTTTCACAATCCAAAAAATGGTCGTTATTTTCATCTAAATTTACTCAAATATACATCCTACAACAAAAATATTCCACAAAATAAAAAAAAATCGAAGTTGGTTTCAAATAAATTTATTAACATTTGACACTTCGAACTAAAATTTTTTTCACAATCCAAAAAATTGAAGTTATTTTCATCTAAATTTACTCAAATATACAACCTACAACAAAAGTACTCGACAAAATCCAAAAAAATCGAAGTTTATTTCAAATAAATTTATTAAAATTTGGCACTTCCAACTAAATTTTTGATTTACAATTAAAAAATTGAAGTTATTTTCTTCTAAATTTACTCAAATATAGACCCTACAACAAAAATACTCGACAAAATCCAAAAAAATCGAAGTTGATTTCAAATAAATTTATTAAAATTTGACACTTCCAACTAAAATTTTTTTCACAATCCCAAAAATTGTCGTTATTTTCATCTAAATTTACTCAAATATACATCCTACAACAAAAATACTGGTCAAAATCCAAAAAAATCGAAGTTGGTTTCAAATAAATTTATTAAAATTTGACACTTCCAACTAAAATTTTTTTTCACAATCCAAAAAATTGAAGTTATTTTCATCTAAATTTACTCAAATATAGATTCTACAACAAAAATACTCAACAAAATCCAAAAAAATCGAAGTTGGATTCAAATAAATTTATTACAATTTGAAACTTCCAACTAAAATTTTTTTTCACAATCCAAAAAATGGTCGTTATTTTCATCTAAATTTACTCAAATATACATCCTACAACAAAAATATTCCACAAAATCAAAAAAAATCGAAGTTGGTTTCAAATAAATTTATTAAAATTTGACACTTCCAACTAAAATTTTTTTCACAATCCAAAAAATTGATGTTATCTTCATCTAAATTTACTCAAATATAGATCCTACAACAAAAATACTCAACAAAATCCAAAAAACTCGAAGTTGGTTTCAAATAAATTTATTAAAATTTGACACTTCCAACTAAATTTTTTCACAATCCAAAAAATATTCGTTATTTTCATCTAAATTTACTCAAATATACATCCCACAACAAAAATACTCGACAAAATCCAAAAATATCGAAGTATATTTCAAATAAATTTATTAAAATTTGACACTTCAAACTAAATTTTTTTTCATAATCCAAAAAATTGGAGATATTTTCATCTAAATTTACTCAAATATGCATCCTACAACACAAATACTCAACAAAATCCAAAATAATCGAAGTTGGTTTCAAATAAATTTATTAAAATTTGACACTTCCAACTATAATTTATTCACAATCCAAAAAATTGAAGTTATTTTCATCTAAATTTACACAAATATAGATCCTACAACAAAAATACTCAACAAAATCCAAAATAATCGAAGTTGGTTTCAAATAAATTTATTAAAATTTGACACTTCCAACTAAATTTTTTTTCACAATCCAAAAAATTGAAGATAATTTCATCTAAATTTACTCAAATATGCATCCTACAACAAAAATACTCAACAAAATCCAAAAAAATCGAAGTTGGTCTCAAATAAATTTATTAAAATTTCACACTTCCAACTAAAATTTTTTTCACAATCCTAAAAATTGAAGTTATTTTCATCTAAATTTCCTCAAATATAGATCCTACAACAAAAATACTCAACAAAATCCAAAATGATCGAAATTGATTTCAAATAAATTTATTAAAATTTGACACTTCCAACTATAATTTTTTTCACAATCCAAAAAATTGAAGTTATTTTCATCTAAATTTACTCAAATATGCATCCTATAACAAAAATACTCAACAAAATAAAAAAAATCGATGTTGGTCTCAAATAAAATTATTAAACTTTGACACTTCCAACAAAATTTTTTTTCACAATCTTAAAAATTGAAGTTATTTTCATCTAAATTTACACAAATATAGATCCTACAACAAAAATACTCAACAAAATCCAAAATAATCGAAGTTGGTTTCAAATAAATTTATTAAAATTTGACACTTCCAACTATAATTTATTCACAATCCAAAAAATTGTCGTTATTTTCATCTAAATTTACTCAAATATAGATCCTACAACAAAAATACTCAACAAAATCCAAAAAAATCGAAGTTGGTTTCAAATAAATTTATTAAAATTTGACTCTTCCAACTAAAATTTTTTTCACAATCCAAAAAATTGAAGTTATTTTCATCTAAATTTACTCAAATATACATCCTACAACAAAAATATTCGACAAAATCCAAAATAATCGAAGTTGATTTCAAATAAATTTATTAAAATTTGACACTTCCAACTAAAATTTTTTTCACAATCCTAGAAATTGAAGTTATTTTCATCTAAATTTACTCAAATATGCATCCTATAACAAAAATACTCAACAAAATAAAAAAAATCGATGTTGGTCTCAAATAAAATTATTAAACTTTGACACTTCCAACAAAATTTTTTTTCACAATCTTAAAAATTGAAGTTATTTTCATCTAAATTTACACAAATATAGATCCTACAACAAAAATACTCAACAAAATCCAAAATAATCGAAGTTGGTTTCAAATAAATTTATTAAAATTTGACACTTCCAACTATAATTTATTCACAATCCAAAAAATTGTCGTTATTTTCATCTAAATTTACTCAAATATAGATCCTACAACAAAAATACTCAACAAAATCCAAAAAAATCGAAGTTGGTTTCAAATAAATTTATTAAAATTTGACTCTTCCAACTAAAATTTTTTTCACAATCCAAAAAATTGAAGTTATTTTCATCTAAATTTACTCAAATATACATCCTACAACAAAAATATTCGACAAAATCCAAAATAATCGAAGTTGATTTCAAATAAATTTATTAAAATTTGACACTTCCAACTATAATTTATTCACAATCCAAAAAATTGTCGTTATTTTCATCTAAATTTACTCAAATATACATCCCACAACAAAAATACTCGACAAAATCCAAAAAAATCGAAGTTGATTTCAAATAAATTTATTAAAATTTGACACTTCCAACTAAATTTTTTTCGCAATCCTAAAAATTGAAGTTATTTTCATCTAAATTTACTCAAATATAGATCCTACAACAAAAATACTCAACAAAATCCAAAAAATCGAAGTTGGTTTCAAATAAATTTATTAAAATTTGACACTTCCAACTAAAATTTTTTTCACAATCCTAGAAATTGAAGTTATTTTCATCTAAATTTACTCAAATATAGATCCTACAACAAAAATACTCAACAAAATCCAAATAATCGAAGTTGGTTTCAAATAAATTTATTAAAATTTGACACTTCCAACTAAAATTTTTTTCACAATCCTAGAAATTGAAGTTATTTTCATCTAAATTTACTCAAATATAGATCCTACAACAAAAATACTCAACAAAATCCAAAATAATCGAAGTTGATTTCAAATAAATTTATTAAAATTTGACACTTCCAACTAAAATTTTTTTCACAATCCAAAAAATTTTCGTTATTTTCATCTAAATTTACTCAAATATACATGCTACAACAAACATACTGGTCAAAATCCAAAAAAATCGAAGTTGGTTTCAAATAAATTTATTACAATTTGAAACTTCCAACTAAAATTTTTTTTCACAATCCAAAAAATTGAAGTTATTTTCATCTAAAATTACTCAAATATAGATTCTACAACAAAAATACTCAACAAAATCCAAAAAAATCGAAGTTGGATTCAAATAAATTTATTACAATTTGAAACTTCCAAATAAAATTTTTTTTCACAATCCAAAAAATGGTCGTTATTTTCATCTAAATTTACTCAAATATACATCCTACAACAAAAACATTCGACAAAATAAAAAAAAATCGAAGTTGGTTTCAAATAAATTTATTAAAATTTGACACTTCCAACTAAAATTTTTTTCACAATCCAAAAAATTGAAGTTATTTTCATCTAAATTTACTCAAATATACATCCTACAACAAAAGTACTCGACAAAATCCAAAAAAATCGAAGTAGATTTCAAATAAATTTATTAAAATTAGACACTTCCAACTAAAATTTTTGTTTCACAATCCAAAAAATTGAAGTTATTTTCATCTAAATTTAGTCAAATATACATTCTACAACAAAAATACTCGACAAAATCCAAAAAAAATCGTAGTTGGTTTCAAATAAATTTATTAAAATTTGACACTTCCAACTAAAATTTGTTTCACAATCCAAAAAATTGTCGTTATTTTGATCTAAATTTACTCAAATATACATCCTACAACAAAAGTACTCAACAAAATAAAAAAAAATCGAAGTTGGCCTCAAATAAATTTATTAAAATTTGACACTTCCAACTAACATTTTTTTCACAATCCTAAAAATTGAAGTTATTTTCATCTAAATTTACTCAAATATACATCCTACAACAAAAATACTCGACAAATTAAAAAAAAATCGAAGTTGGTTTCAACTAAATTTATTAAAATTTGACACTTCCAACTAAAATTTTTGTTTCACAATCCAAAAAATTGAAGTTATTTTCATCTAAATTTACTCAAATATACATCCTACAACAAAAATACTCGACAAAATCCAAAAAAAATCGAAGTTGGTTTCAAATAAATTTATTAAAATTTGACACTTCCAACTAAAATTTTTTTCACAATCCTAGAAATTGAAGTTATTTTCATCTAAATTTACTCAAATATAGATCCTACAACAAAAATACTCAACAAAATCCAAAATAATCGAAGTTGATTTCAAATAAATTTATTAAAATTTGACACTTCCAACTATAATTTTTTCACAATCCAAAAAATTGAAGATAATTTCATCTAAATTTACTCAAATATGCATCCTACAACTAAAATACTCAACAAAATCCAAAATAATCGAAGTTGATTTCAAATAAATTTATTAAAATTTGACACTTCCAACTATAACTTTTTTCACAATCCAAAAAATTGAAGTTATTTTCATCTAAATTTACACAAATATAGATCCTACAACAAAAATACTCAACAAAATCCAAAATAATCGAAGTTGATTTCAAATAAATTTATTAAAATTTGACACTTCCAACTAAATTTTTTTCACAATCCAAAAAATTGAAGATAATTTCATCTAAATTTACTCAAATATGCATCCTACAAGAAAAATACTCAACAAAATCCAAAAAAATCGAAGTTGGTCTCAAATAAATTTATTAAAATTTGACACTTCCAACTAAATTTTTTCACAATCCAAAAAATTGTCGTCATTTTTATCTAAATTTACTCAAATATACATCCCACAACAAAAATACTCGACAAAATCCAAAAAAATCGAAGTTGATTTCAAATAAATTTATTAAAATTTGACACTTCCAACTAAATTTTTTTCGCAATCCTAAAAATTGAAGTTATTTTCATATAAATTTACTCAAATATAGATCCTACAACAAAAATACTCAACAAAATCCAAATAATCGAAGTTGGTTTCAAATAAATTTATTAAAATTTGACACTTCCAACTAAAATTTTTTTCACAATCCTAGAAATTGAAGTTATTTTCATCTAAATTTACTCAAATATAGATCCTACAACAAAAATACTCAACAAAATCCAAATAATTGAAGTTGGTTTCAAATAAATTTATTAAAATTTGACACTTCCAACTAAAATTTTTTTCACAATCCTAGAAATTGAAGTTATTTTCATCTAAATTTACTCAAATATAGATCCTACAACAAAAATACTCAACAAAATCCAAAATAATCGAAGTTGATTTCAAATAAATTTATTAAAATTTGACACATCCAACTATATTTTTTTTTCACAATCCAAAAAATTGAAGTTATTTTCATCTAAATTTACTCAAATATACATCCTACAACAAAAATACTCAACAAAATCCAAAAAAATCGATGTTGGTCTCAAATAAATTTATTAAACTTTGACACTTCCAACTAAAAATTTTTTCACAATCGTAAAAATTTAAGTTATTTTCATCTAAATTTACTCAAATATAGATCCTACAACAAAAATACTCAACAAATTCCAATATAATCGAAGTTGATTTCAAATAAATTTATTAAAATTTGACACTTCCAACTAATTTTTTTTTCGCAATCCTAAAAATTGAAGTTATTTTCATCTAAATTTACTCAAATATAGATCCTACAACAAAAATACTCAACAAAATCCAAAATAATCGAAGTTGATTTCAAATAAATTTATTAAAATTTGACACTTCGAACTAAAATTTTTTTCACAATCCAAAAAATTGAAGTTATTTTCATCTAAATTTACACAAATATAGATCCTACAACAAAAATACTCAACAAAATCCAAAATAATCGAAGTTGGTTTCAAATAATAAATTTATTAAAATTTGACACTTCCAACTAAATTTTTTTCACAATCCAAAAAATGGAAGATAATTTCATCTTAATTTACTCAAATATGCATCCTACAACAAAAATACTCAACAAAATCCACAAAAATCGAAGTAGGTCTCAAATAAATTTATTAAAATTTCACACTTCCAACTAAAATTTTTTTCACAATCCTAAAAATTGAAGTTATTTTCATCTAAATTTTTTCAAATATAGAACCTACAACAAAAATACTCAACAAAATCCAAAATGATCGAAATTGATTTCAAATAAATTTATTAAAATTTGACACTTCCAACTAAAATTTTTTTTCACAATCCAAAAAATGGTCGTTATTTTCATCTAAATTTACTCAAATATAGATCCTACAACAAAAATACTCAACAAAATCCAAATAATCGAAGTTGGTTTCAAATAAATTTATTAAAATTTGACACTTCCAACTAAAATTTTTTTCACAATCCTAGAAATTGAAGTTATTTTCATCTAAATTTACTCAAATATAGATCCTACAACAAAAATACTCAACAAAATCCAAAATAATCGAAGTTGATTTCAAATAAATTTATTAAAATTTGACACTTCCAACTAAAATTTTTTTCACAATCCAAAAAATTTTCGTTATTTTCATCTAAATTTACTCAAATATACATGCTACAACAAACATACTGGTCAAAATCCAAAAAAATCGAAGTTGGTTTCAAATAAATTTATTACAATTTGAAACTTCCAACTAAAATTTTTTTTCACAATCCAAAAAATTGAAGTTATTTTCATCTAAAATTACTCAAATATAGATTCTACAACAAAAATACTCAACAAAATCCAAAAAAATCGAAGTTGGATTCAAATAAATTTATTACAATTTGAAACTTCCAACTAAAATTTTTTTTCACAATCCAAAAAATGGTCGTTATTTTCATCTAAATTTACTCAAATATACATCCTACAACAAAAACATTCGACAAAATAAAAAAAAATCGAAGTTGGTTTCAAATAAATTTATTAAAATTTGACACTTCCAACTAAAATTTTTTTCACAATCCAAAAAATTGAAGTTATTTTCATCTAAATTTACTCAAATATACATCCTACAACAAAAGTACTCGACAAAATCCAAAAAAATCGAAGTAGATTTCAAATAAATTTATTAAAATTAGACACTTCCAACTAAAATTTTTGTTTCACAATCCAAAAAATTGAAGTTATTTTCATCCAAATTTAGTCAAATATACATTCTACAACAAAAATACTCGACAAAATCCAAAAAAAATCGTAGTTGGTTTCAAATAAATTTATTAAAATTTGACACTTCCAACTAAAATTTGTTTCACAATCCAAAAAATTGTCGTTATTTTGATCTAAATTTACTCAAATATACATCCTACAACAAAAGTACTCAACAAAATAAAAAAAAATCGAAGTTGGCCTCAAATAAATTTATTAAAATTTGACACTTCCAACTAACATTTTTTTCACAATCCTAAAAATTGAAGTTATTTTCATCTAAATTTACTCAAATATACATCCTACAACAAAAATACTCGACAAATTAAAAAAAAATCGAAGTTGGTTTCAACTAAATTTATTAAAATTTGACACTTCCAACTAAAATTTTTGTTTCACAATCCAAAAAATTGAAGTTATTTTCATCTAAATTTACTCAAATATACATCCTACAACAAAAATACTCGACAAAATCCAAAAAAAATCGAAGTTGGTTTCAAATAAATTTATTAAAATTTGACACTTCCAACTAAAATTTTTTTCACAATCCTAGAAATTGAAGTTATTTTCATCTAAATTTACTCAAATATAGATCCTACAACAAAAATACTCAACAAAATCCAAAATAATCGAAGTTGATTTCAAATAAATTTATTAAAATTTGACACTTCCAACTATAATTTTTTCACAATCCAAAAAATTGAAGATAATTTCATCTAAATTTACTCAAATATGCATCCTACAACTAAAATACTCAACAAAATCCAAAATAATCGAAGTTGATTTCAAATAAATTTATTAAAATTTGACACTTCCAACTATAACTTTTTTCACAATCCAAAAAATTGAAGTTATTTTCATCTAAATTTACACAAATATAGATCCTACAACAAAAATACTCAACAAAATCCAAAATAATCGAAGTTGATTTCAAATAAATTTATTAAAATTTGACACTTCCAACTAAATTTTTTTCACAATCCAAAAAATTGAAGATAATTTCATCTAAATTTACTCAAATATGCATCCTACAAGAAAAATACTCAACAAAATCCAAAAAAATCGAAGTTGGTCTCAAATAAATTTATTAAAATTTGACACTTCCAACTAAATTTTTTCACAATCCAAAAAATTGTCGTCATTTTTATCTAAATTTACTCAAATATACATCCCACAACAAAAATACTCGACAAAATCCAAAAAAATCGAAGTTGATTTCAAATAAATTTATTAAAATTTGACACTTCCAACTAAATTTTTTTCGCAATCCTAAAAATTGAAGTTATTTTCATATAAATTTACTCAAATATAGATCCTACAACAAAAATACTCAACAAAATCCAAATAATCGAAGTTGGTTTCAAATAAATTTATTAAAATTTGACACTTCCAACTAACATTTTTTTCACAATCCTAGAAATTGAAGTTATTTTCATCTAAATTTACTCAAATATAGATCCTACAACAAAAATACTCAACAAAATCCAAATAATTGAAGTTGGTTTCAAATAAATTTATTAAAATTTGACACTTCCAACTAAAATTTTTTTCACAATCCTAGAAATTGAAGTTATTTTCATCTAAATTTACTCAAATATAGATCCTACAACAAAAATACTCAACAAAATCCAAAATAATCGAAGTTGATTTCAAATAAATTTATTAAAATTTGACACATCCAACTATATTTTTTTTTCACAATCCAAAAAATTGAAGTTATTTTCATCTAAATTTACTCAAATATACATCCTACAACAAAAATACTCAACAAAATCCAAAAAAATCGATGTTGGTCTCAAATAAATTTATTAAACTTTGACACTTCCAACTAAAAATTTTTTCACAATCGTAAAAATTTAAGTTATTTTCATCTAAATTTACTCAAATATAGATCCTACAACAAAAATACTCAACAAATTCCAATATAATCGAAGTTGATTTCAAATAAATTTATTAAAATTTGACACTTCCAACTAATTTTTTTTTCGCAATCCTAAAAATTGAAGTTATTTTCATCTAAATTTACTCAAATATAGATCCTACAACAAAAATACTCAACAAAATCCAAAATAATCGAAGTTGATTTCAAATAAATTTATTAAAATTTGACACTTCGAACTAAAATTTTTTTCACAATCCAAAAAATTGAAGTTATTTTCATCTAAATTTACACAAATATAGATCCTACAACAAAAATACTCAACAAAATCCAAAATAATCGAAGTTGGTTTCAAATAATAAATTTATTAAAATTTGACACTTCCAACTAAATTTTTTTCACAATCCAAAAAATGGAAGATAATTTCATCTTAATTTACTCAAATATGCATCCTACAACAAAAATACTCAACAAAATCCACAAAAATCGAAGTAGGTCTCAAATAAATTTATTAAAATTTCACACTTCCAACTAAAATTTTTTTCACAATCCTAAAAATTGAAGTTATTTTCATCTAAATTTTTTCAAATATAGAACCTACAACAAAAATACTCAACAAAATCCAAAATGATCGAAATTGATTTCAAATAAATTTATTAAAATTTGACACTTCCAACTAAAATTTTTTTTCACAATCCAAAAAATGGTCGTTATTTTCATCTAAATTTACTCAAATATACATCCTACAACAAAAATATTCCACAAAATAAAAAAAAATCGAAGTTGGTTTCAAATAAATTTATTAACATTTGACACTTCCAACTAAAATTTTTTTTCACAATCCTAAAAATTTAAGTTATTTTCATCTAAATTTACTCAAATATAGATCCTACAACAAAAATACTCAACAAATTCCAATATAATCGAAGTTGATTTCAAATAAATTTATTAAAATTTGACACTTCCAACTAATTTTTTTTTCGCAATCCTAAAAATTGAAGTTATTTTCATCTAAATTTACTCAAATATAGATCCTACAACAAAAATACTCAACAAAATCCAAAATAATCCAAGTTGGTTTCAAATAAATTTATTAAAATTTGACACTTCCAACTAAAATTTTTTTCACAATCCAAAAAATTGAAGTTATTTTCATCTAAATTTACACAAATATAGATCCTACAACAAAAATACTCAACAAAATCCAAAATAATCGAAGTTGATTTCAAATAAATTTATTAAAATTTGACACTTCCAACTAAAATTTTTTTCACAATCCAAAAAATTGTCGTTATTTTCATCTAAATTTACTCAAATATACATCCTACAACAAAAATACTGGTCAAAAAAAAAAAATCGAAGTTAGTTTCAAATAAATTTATTAAAATTTGACACTTCCACCTAAAATTTTTTTTCACAATCCAAAAAATTGAAGTTATTTTCATCTAAATTTACTCAAATATAGATCCTACAACAAAAATACTCAACAAAATCCAAAAAAAATCGAAGTTGGATTCAAATAAATTTATTACAATTTGAAACTTCCAACTAAAATTTTTTTTCACAATCCAAAAAATGGTCGTTATTTTCATCTAAATTTACTCAAATATACATCCTACAACAAAAATATTCCACAAAATAAAAAAAAATCGAAGTTGGTTTCAAATAAATTTATTAACATTTGACACTTCCAACTAAAATTTTTTTCACAATCCTAGAAATTGAAGTTATTTTCATCTAAATTTACTCAAATATAGATCCTACAACAAAAATACTCAACAAAATCCAAAATAATCGAAGTTGATTTCAAATAAATTTATTAAAATTTGACACTTCCAACTAAAATTTTTTTCACAATCCAAAAAATTTTCGTTATTTTCATCTAAATTTACTCAAATATACAGGCTACAACAAACATACTGGTCAAAATCCAAAAAAATCGAAGTTGGTTTCAAATAAATTTATTACAATTTGAAACTTCCAACTAAAATTTTTTTTCACAATCCAAAAAATTGAAGTTATTTTCATCTAAATTTACTCAAATATAGATTCTACAACAAAAATACTCAACAAAATCCAAAAAAATCGAAGTTGGATTCAAATAAATTTATTACAATTTGAAACTTCCAACTAAAATTTTTTTTCAGAATCCAAAAAATGGTCGTTATTTTCATCTAAATTTACTCAAATATACATCCTACAACAAAAACATTCGACAAAATAAAAAAAAATCGAAGTTGGTTTCAAATAAATTTATTAAAATTTGACACTTCCAACTAAAATTTTTTTCACAATCCAAAAAATTGAAGTTATCTTCATCTAAATTTACTCAAATATACATCCTGCAACAAAAATACTGGTCAAAATCCAAAAAAATCGAAGTTGGTTTCGAATAAATTTATTAAAATTTGACACTTCCAACTAAAATTTTTGTTTCACAATCCAAAAAATTGAAGTTATTTTCATCTAAATTTACTCAAATATACATCCTACAACAAAAATACTCGACAAAATCCAAAAAAAATCGAAGTTGGTTTCAAATAAATTTATTAAAATTTGACACTTCCAACTAAAATTTGTTTCACAATCCAAAAAATTGTCGTTATTTTGATTAAAATTTACTCAAATATACAACCTACAACAAAAGTACTCGACAAAATCCAAAAAAATCGAAGTTGATTTCAAATAAATTTATTAAAATTTGGCACTTCCAACTAAATTTTTGATTTACAATTAAAAAATTGAAGTTATTTTCTTCTAAATTTACTCAAATATAGACCCTACAACAAAAATACTCGACAAAATCCAAAAAAATCGAAGTTGATTTCAAATAAATTTATTAAAATTTGACACTTCCAACTAAAATTTTTTTCACAATCCCAAAAATTGTCGTTATTTTCATCTAAATTTACTCAAATATACATCCTACAACAAAAATACTGGTCAAAATCCCAAAAAATCGAAGTTGGTTTCAAATAAATTTATTAAAATTTGACACTTCCAACTAAAATTTTTTTTCACAATCCAAAAAATTGAAGTTATTTTCATCTAAATTTACTCAAATATAGATTCTACAACAAAAATACTCAACAAAATCCAAAAAAATCGAAGTTGGATTCAAATAAATTTATTACAATTTGAAACTTCCAACTAAAATTTTTTTTCACAATCCAAAAAATGGTCGTTATTTTCATCTAAATTTACTCAAATATATATCCTACAACAAAAATATTCCACAAAATCAAAAAAAATCGAAGTTGGTTTCAAATAAATTTATTAAAATTTGACACTTCCAACTAAAATTTTTTTCACAATCCAAAAAATTGATGTTATCTTCATCTAAATTTACTCAAATATAGATCCTACAACAAAAATACTCAACAAAATCCAAAAAAATCGAAGTTGGCCTCAAATAAATTTATTTAAATTTGACACTTCCAACTAACATTCTTTCACAATCCTAAAAATTGAAGTTATTTTCATCTAAATTTACTCAAATATACATCCTACAACAAAAATACTCGACAAAATAAAAAAAAATCGAAGTTGGTTTCAACTAAATTTATTAAAATTTGACACTTCCAACTAAAATTTTTTTCACAATCCAAAAAATTGTCGTTATTTTCATCTAAATTTACTCAAATATACATCCTACAACAAAAGTACTCGACAAAATCCAAAAAAATCGAAGTAGATTTCAAATAAATTTATTAAAATTAGACACTTCCAACTAAAATTTTTGTTTCACAATCCAAAAAATTGAAGTTATTTTCATCTAAATTTAGTCAAATATACATTCTACAACAAAAATACTCGACAAAATCCAAAAAAAATCGTAGTTGGTTTCAAATAAATTTATTAAAATTTGACACTTCCAACTAAAATTTGTTTCACAATCCAAAAAATTGTCGTTATTTTGATCTAAATTTACTCAAATATACATCCTACAACAAAAGTACTCAACAAAATCAAAAAAAATCGAAGTTGGCCTCAAATAAATTTATTAAAATTTGACACTTCCAACTAACATTTTTTTCACAATCCTAAAAATTGAAGTTATTTTCATCTAAATTTACTCAAATATACATCCTACAACAAAAATACTCGACAAAATAAAAAAAAATCGAAGTTGGTTTCAACTAAATTTATTAAAATTTGACACTTCCAACTAAAATTTTTGTTTCACAATCCAAAAAATTGAAGTTATTTTCATCTAAATTTACTCAAATATACATCCTACAACAAAAATACTCGACAAAATCCAAAAAAAATCGAAGTTGGTTTCAAATAAATTTATTAAAATTTGACACTTCCAACTAAAATTTGTTTCACAATCCAAAAAATTGTCGTTATTTTGATTAAAATTTACTCAAATATACAACCTACAACAAAAGTACTCGACAAAATCCAAAAAAATCGAAGTTGATTTCAAATAAATTTATTAAAATTTGACACTTCCAACTATAATTTTTTCACAATCCAAAAAATTGAAGATAATTTCATCTAAATTTACTCAAATATGCATCCTACAACTAAAATACTCAACCAAATCCAAAAAAATCGAAGTTGGTCTCAAATAAATTTATTAAAATTTGACACTTCCAACTAACATTTTTTTCACAATCCTAAAAATTTAAGTTATTTTCATCTAAATTTACTCAAATATAGATCCTACAACAAAAATACTCAACAAAATTCAAAATAATCGAAGTTGATTTCAAATAAATTTATTAAAATTTGACACTTCCAACTATAATTTTTTTCACAATCCAAAAAATTGAAGTTATTTTCATCTAAATTTACACAAATATAGATCCTACAACAAAAATACTCTACAAAATCCAAAATAATCGAAGTTGATTTCAAATAAATTTATTAAAATTTGACACTTCCAACTATAATTTATTCACAATCCAAAAAATTGAAGTTATTTTCATCTAAATTTACACAAATATAGATCCTACAACAAAAATACTCAACAAAATCCAAAATAATCGAAGTTGGTTTCAAATAAATTTATTAAAATTTGACACTTCCAACTAAATTTTTTTTCACAATCCAAAAAATTGAAGATAATTTCATCTAAATTTACTCAAGTATGCATCCTACAACAAAAATACTCAACAAAATCCAAAAAAATCGAAGTTGGTCTCAAATAAATTTATTAAAATTTGACACTTCCAACTATAATTTTTTCACAATCCAAAAAATTGAAGATAATTTCATCTAAATTTACTCAAATATGCATCCTACAACTAAAATACTCAACCAAATCCAAAAAAAATCGAAGTTGGTCTCAAATAAATTTATTAAAATTAGACACTTCCAACTAAAATTTTTTTCACAATCCTAAAAATTTAAGTTATTTTCATCTAAATTTACTCAAATATAGATCCTACAACAAAAATACTCAACAAAATTCAAAATAATCGAAGTTGATTTCAAATAAATTTATTAAAATTTGACACTTCCAACTATAATTTTTTTCACAATCCAAAAAATTGAAGTTATTTTCATCTAAATTTACACAAATATAGATCCTACAACAAAAATACTCAACAAAATCCAAAATAATCGAAGTTGGTTTCAAATAAATTTATTAAAATTTGACACTTCCAACTAAATTTTTTCACAATCCAAAAAATATTCGTTATTTTCATCTAAATTTACTCAAATATACATCCCACAACAAAAATACTCGACAAAATCCAAAAATATCGAAGTATATTTCAAATAAATTTATTAAAATTTGACACTTCAAACTAAATTTTTTTTCATAA
Organism: Andrena praecox; assembly: GCA_963932275.1. Taxonomy (NCBI): domain Eukaryota; kingdom Metazoa; phylum Arthropoda; class Insecta; order Hymenoptera; family Andrenidae; genus Andrena; species Andrena praecox. The sequence goes on along the minus strand of CAWVQO010000396.1, from coordinate 1,933,569 downwards.
TCCAAAAAATTGGAGATATTTTCATCTAAATTTACTCAAATATGCATCCTACAACACAAATACTCAACAAAATCCAAAATAATCGAAGTTGGTTTCAAATAAATTTATTAAAATTTGACACTTCCAACTAAAATTTTTTTCACAATCCAAAAAATTGTCGTTATTTTCATCTAAATTTACTCAAATATAGATCCTACAACAAAAATACTCTACAAAATCCAAAATAATCGAAGTTGATTTCAAATAAATTTATTAAAATTTGACACTTCCAACTATAATTTATTCACAATCCAAAAAATTGAAGTTATTTTCATCTAAATTTACACAAATATTGATCCTACAACAAAAATACTCAACAAAACCCAAAATAATCGAAGTTGGTTTCAAATAAATTTATTAAAATTTGACACTTCCAACTAAATTTTTTTTCACAATCCACAAAATTGAAGATAATTTCATCTAAATTTACTCAAATATGCATCCTACAACAAAAATACTCAACAAAATCCAAAAAAATCGAAGTTGGTCTCAAATAAATTTATTAAAATTTCACACTTCCAACTAAAATTTTTTTCACAATCCTAAAAATTGAAGTTATTTTCATCTAAATTTCCTCAAATATAGATCCTACAACAAAAATACTCAACAAAATCTAAAATGATCGAAATTGATTTCAAATAAATTTATTAAAATTTGACACTTCCAACTATAATTTTTTTCACAATCCTAAAAATTTAAGTTATTTTCATCTAAATTTACTCAAATATAGATCCTACAACAAAAATACTCAACAAAATCTAAAATGATCGAAGTTGGTTTCGAATAAATTTATTAAAATTTGACACTTCCAACTAAAATTTGTTTCACAATCCAAAAAATTGTCGTTATTTTGATTAAAATTTACTCAAATATACAACCTACAACAAAAGTACTCGACAAAATCCAAAAAAATCGAAGTTGATTTCAAATAAATTTATTAAAATTTGGCACTTCCAACTAAATTTTTGATTTACAATTAAAAAATTGAAGTTATTTTCTTCTAAATTTACTCAAATATAGACCCTACAACAAAAATACTCGACAAAATCCAAAAAAATCGAAGTTGATTTCAAATAAATTTATTAAAATTTGACACTTCCAACTAAAATTTTTTTCACAATCCCAAAAATTGTCGTTATTTTCATCTAAATTTACTCAAATATACATCCTACAACAAAAATACTGGTCAAAATCCCAAAAAATCGAAGTTGGTTTCAAATAAATTTATTAAAATTTGACACTTCCAACTAAAATTTTTTTTCACAATCCAAAAAATTGAAGTTATTTTCATCTAAATTTACTCAGATATAGATTCTACAACAAAAATACTCAACAAAATCCAAAAAAATCGAAGTTGGATTCAAATAAATTTATTACAATTTGAAACTTCCAACTAAAATTTTTTTTCACAATCCAAAAAATGGTCGTTATTTTCATCTAAATTTACTCAAATATATATCCTACAACAAAAATATTCCACAAAATCAAAAAAAATCGAAGTTGGTTTCAAATAAATTTATTAAAATTTGACACTTCCAACTAAAATTTTTTTCACAATCCAAAAAATTGATGTTATCTTCATCTAAATTTACTCAAATATAGATCCTACAACAAAAATACTCAACAAAATCCAAAAAAATCGAAGTTGGCCTCAAATAAATTTATTTAAATTTGACACTTCCAACTAACATTCTTTCACAATCCTAAAAATTGAAGTTATTTTCATCTAAATTTACTCAAATATACATCCTACAACAAAAATACTCGACAAAATAAAAAAAAATCGAAGTTGGTTTCAACTAAATTTATTAAAATTTGACACTTCCAACTAAAATTTTTTTCACAATCCAAAAAATTGTCGTTATTTTCATCTAAATTTACTCAAATATACATCCTACAACAAAAGTACTCGACAAAATCCAAAAAAATCGAAGTAGATTTCAAATAAATTTATTAAAATTAGACACTTCCAACTAAAATTTTTGTTTCACAATCCAAAAAATTGAAGTTATTTTCATCTAAATTTAGTCAAATATACATTCTACAACAAAAATACTCGACAAAATCCAAAAAAAATCGTAGTTGGTTTCAAATAAATTTATTAAAATTTGACACTTCCAACTAAAATTTGTTTCACAATCCAAAAAATTGTCGTTATTTTGATCTAAATTTACTCAAATATACATCCTACAACAAAAGTACTCAACAAAATCAAAAAAAATCGAAGTTGGCCTCAAATAAATTTATTAAAATTTGACACTTCCAACTAACATTTTTTTCACAATCCTAAAAATTGAAGTTATTTTCATCTAAATTTACTCAAATATACATCCTACAACAAAAATACTCGACAAAATAAAAAAAAATCGAAGTTGGTTTCAACTAAATTTATTAAAATTTGACACTTCCAACTAAAATTTTTGTTTCACAATCCAAAAAATTGAAGTTATTTTCATCTAAATTTACTCAAATATACATCCTACAACAAAAATACTCGACAAAATCCAAAAAAAATCGAAGTTGGTTTCAAATAAATTTATTAAAATTTGACACTTCCAACTAAAATTTGTTTCACAATCCAAAAAATTGTCGTTATTTTGATTAAAATTTACTCAAATATACAACCTACAACAAAAGTACTCGACAAAATCCAAAAAAATCGAAGTTGATTTCAAATAAATTTATTAAAATTTGACACTTCCAACTATAATTTTTTCACAATCCAAAAAATTGAAGATAATTTCATCTAAATTTACTCAAATATGCATCCTACAACTAAAATACTCAACCAAATCCAAAAAAATCGAAGTTGGTCTCAAATAAATTTATTAAAATTTGACACTTCCAACTAACATTTTTTTCACAATCCTAAAAATTTAAGTTATTTTCATCTAAATTTACTCAAATATAGATCCTACAACAAAAATACTCAACAAAATTCAAAATAATCGAAGTTGATTTCAAATAAATTTATTAAAATTTGACACTTCCAACTATAATTTTTTTCACAATCCAAAAAATTGAAGTTATTTTCATCTAAATTTACACAAATATAGATCCTACAACAAAAATACTCTACAAAATCCAAAATAATCGAAGTTGATTTCAAATAAATTTATTAAAATTTGACACTTCCAACTATAATTTATTCACAATCCAAAAAATTGAAGTTATTTTCATCTAAATTTACACAAATATAGATCCTACAACAAAAATACTCAACAAAATCCAAAATAATCGAAGTTGGTTTCAAATAAATTTATTAAAATTTGACACTTCCAACTAAATTTTTTTTCACAATCCAAAAAATTGAAGATAATTTCATCTAAATTTACTCAAGTATGCATCCTACAACAAAAATACTCAACAAAATCCAAAAAAATCGAAGTTGGTCTCAAATAAATTTATTAAAATTTGACACTTCCAACTATAATTTTTTCACAATCCAAAAAATTGAAGATAATTTCATCTAAATTTACTCAAATATGCATCCTACAACTAAAATACTCAACCAAATCCAAAAAAAATCGAAGTTGGTCTCAAATAAATTTATTAAAATTAGACACTTCCAACTAAAATTTTTTTCACAATCCTAAAAATTTAAGTTATTTTCATCTAAATTTACTCAAATATAGATCCTACAACAAAAATACTCAACAAAATTCAAAATAATCGAAGTTGATTTCAAATAAATTTATTAAAATTTGACACTTCCAACTATAATTTTTTTCACAATCCAAAAAATTGAAGTTATTTTCATCTAAATTTACACAAATATAGATCCTACAACAAAAATACTCAACAAAATCCAAAATAATCGAAGTTGGTTTCAAATAAATTTATTAAAATTTGACACTTCCAACTAAATTTTTTCACAATCCAAAAAATATTCGTTATTTTCATCTAAATTTACTCAAATATACATCCCACAACAAAAATACTCGACAAAATCCAAAAATATCGAAGTATATTTCAAATAAATTTATTAAAATTTGACACTTCAAACTAAATTTTTTTTCATAATCCAAAAAATTGGAGATATTTTCATCTAAATTTACTCAAATATGCATCCTACAACACAAATACTCAACAAAATCCAAAATAATCGAAGTTGGTTTCAAATAAATTTATTAAAATTTGACACTTCCAACTAAAATTTTTTTCACAATCCAAAAAATTGTCGTTATTTTCATCTAAATTTACTCAAATATAGATCCTACAACAAAAATACTCTACAAAATCCAAAATAATCGAAGTTGATTTCAAATAAATTTATTAAAATTTGACACTTCCAACTATAATTTATTCACAATCCAAAAAATTGAAGTTATTTTCATCTAAATTTACACAAATATTGATCCTACAACAAAAATACTCAACAAAACCCAAAATAATCGAAGTTGGTTTCAAATAAATTTATTAAAATTTGACACTTCCAACTAAATTTTTTTTCACAATCCACAAAATTGAAGATAATTTCATCTAAATTTACTCAAATATGCATCCTACAACAAAAATACTCAACAAAATCCAAAAAAATCGAAGTTGGTCTCAAATAAATTTATTAAAATTTCACACTTCCAACTAAAATTTTTTTCACAATCCTAAAAATTGAAGTTATTTTCATCTAAATTTCCTCAAATATAGATCCTACAACAAAAATACTCAACAAAATCTAAAATGATCGAAATTGATTTCAAATAAATTTATTAAAATTTGACACTTCCAACTATAATTTTTTTCACAATCCTAAAAATTTAAGTTATTTTCATCTAAATTTACTCAAATATAGATCCTACAACAAAAATACTCAACAAAATCTAAAATGATCGAAATTGATTTCAATTAAATTTATTAAAATTTGACTCTTCCAACTAAAATTTTTTTCACAATCCAAAAAATTGAAGTTATTTTCATCTAAATTTACTCAAATATACATCCTACAACAAAAATATTCGACAAAATCCAAAAAAATCGAAGTTGGTTTCAAATAAATTTATTACAATTAGACACTTCCAACTAAAATTTTTTTCACAATCCAAAAAATTGATGTTATCTTCATCTAAATTTACTCAAATATAGATCCTACAACAAAAATACTCAACAAAATCCAAAATAATCCAAGTCGATTTCAAATAAATTTATTAAAATTAGACAAAAATCGTGACAAAATCCAAAAAATCGAAGTTAATTTCAACTGAAATTACTCAAATTAAGCTTCTCTATCAAACAAGCTCAACAAAATCCAAAAAAATCGAAGTTGGTTTCAAATAAATTTATTACAATTTGACACTTCCAACTAAATTTTTTTTTCACAATCCAAAAAATTGTCGTTATTTTCATCTAAATTTACTCAAATATAGATCCTACAACAAAAATACTCATCAAAATCCAAAAAAATCGAAGTTGGTTTCAAATAAATTTATTAAAATTTGACTCTTCCAACTATAATTTATTCACAATCCAAAAAATTGAAGTTATTTTCATCTAAATTTACACAAATATAGATCCTACAACAAAAATACTCAACAAAATCCAAAATAATCGAAGTTGGTTTCAAATAAATTTATTAAAATTTGACACTTCCAACTAAATTTTTTTTCACAATCCAAAAAATTGAAGATAATTTCATCTAAATTTACTCAAATATGCATCCTACAACAAAAATACTCAACAAAATCCAAAAAAATCGAAGTTGGTCTCAAATAAATTTATTAAAATTTGACACTTCCAACTAAAATTTTTTTCACAATCCAAAAAATTGTCGTTATTTTCATCTAAATTTACTCAAATATAGATCCTACAACAAAAATACTCAACAAAATCCAAAATAATCGAAGTTGGTTTCAAATAAATTTATTAAAATTTGACACTTCCAACTAAAATTTTTTTCACTATCCAAAAAATTGTCGTTATTTTCATCTAAATTTACTCAAATATAGATCCTACAACAAAAATACTCTACAAAATCCAAAATAATCGAAGTTGGTTTCAAATAAATTTATTAAAATTTGACACTTCCAACTAAATTTTTTTTCACAATCCAAAAAATTTAAGATAATTTCATCTAAATTTACTCAAATATGCATCCTACAACAAAAATACTCAACAAAATCCAAAAAAATCGAAGTTGGTCTCAAATAAATTTATTAAAATTTCACACTTCCAACTAAAATTTTTTTCACAATCCTAAAAATTGAAGTTATTTTCATCTAAATTTCCTCAAATATAGATCCTACAACAAAAATACTCAACAAAATCCAAAATGATCGAAATTGATTTCAAATAAATTTATTAAAATTTGACACTTCCAACTATAATTTTTTTCACAATCCAAAAAATTGAAGTTATTTTCATCTAAATTTACTCAAATATGCATCCTACAACAAAAATACTCAACAAAATAAAAAAAATCGATGTTGGTCTCAAATAAAATTATTAAACTTTGACACTTCCAACAAAATTTTTTTTCACAATCTTAAAAATTGAAGTTATTTTCATCTAAATTTACACAAATATAGATCCTACAACAAAAATACTCAACAAAATCCAAAATAATCGAAGTTGGTTTCAAATAAATTTATTAAAATTTGACACTTCCAACTAAATTTTTTTTCGCAATCCTAAAAATTGAATTTATTTTCATCTAAATTTACTCAAATATAGATTCTACAACAAAAATACTCAACAAAATCCAAAATAATCCAAGTTGATTTGAAATAAATTTATTAAAATTTGACAAAAATCGTGACAAAATCAAAAAAATCGTAGTTAATTTCAACTGAAATTACTCAAATTAAGCTTCTCTATCAAAAAAACTCAACAAAATCCAAAAAAATCGAAGTTGATTTCAAATAAATTTATTAAAATTTGACACTTCCAACTAAAATTTTTTTCACAATCCAAAAAATTGTGGTTATTTTCATCTAAATTTACTCAAATATACATCCTACAACAAAAATACTGGTCAAAATAAAAAAAAATCGAAGTTAGTTTCAAATAAATTTATTAAAATTTGACACTTCCACCTAAAATTTTTTTTCACAATCCAAAAAATTGAAGTTATTTTCATCTAAATTTACTCAAATACAGATCCTACAACAAAAATACTCAACAAAATCCAAAAAAATCGAAGTTGGATTCAAATAAATTTATTACAATTTGAAACTTCCAACTAAAATTTTTTTTCACAATCCAAAAAATGGTCGTTATTTTCATCTAAATTTACTCAAATATACATCCTACAACAAAAATATTCCACAAAATCAAAAAAAATCGAAGTTGGTTTCAAATAAATTTATTAACATTTGACACTTCCAACTAAAATTTTTTTTCACAATCCAAAAAATTGTCGTTATTTTCATCTAAATTTACTCAAATATAGATCCTACAACAAAAATACTCAACAAAATCCAAAAAAATCGAAGTTGGTTTCAATTAAATTTATTAAAATTTGACTCTTCCAACTAAATTTTTTTTCACAATCCAAAAAATTGAAGTTATTTTCATCTAAATTTACTCAAATATACATCCTACAACAAAAATATTCGACAAAATCCAAAAAAATCGAAGTTGGTTTCAAATAAATTTATTAAAATTAGACCCTTCCAACTAAAATTTTTTTCACAATCCTAGAAATTGAAGTTATTTTCATCTAAATTTACTCAAATATAGATCCTACAACAAAAATACTCAACAAAATCCAAAATAATCGAAGTTGATTTCAAATAAATTTATTAAAATTTGACACTTCCAACTATAATTTTTTCACAATCCAAAAAATTGAAGATAATTTCATCTAAATTTACTCAAATATGCATCCTACAACTAAAATACTCAACCAAATCCAAAAAAATCGAAGTTGGTCTCAAATAAATTTATTAAAATTTGACACTTCCAACTAACATTTTTTTCACAATCCTAAAAATTTAAGTTATTTTCATCTAAATTTACTCAAATATAGATCCTACAACAAAAATACTCAACAAAATTCAAAATAATCGAAGTTGATTTCAAATAAATTTATTAAAATTTGACACTTCCAACTATAATTTTTTTCACAATCCAAAAAATTGAAGTTATTTTCATCTAAATTTACACAAATATAGATCCTACAACAAAAATACTCTACAAAATCCAAAATAATCGAAGTTGGTTTCAAATAAATTTATTAAAATTTGACACTTCCAACTAAATTTTTTTTCACAATCCAAAAAATTTAAGATAATTTCATCTAAATTTACTCAAATATGCATCCTACAACAAAAATACTCAACAAAATCCAAAAAAATCGAAGTTGGTCTCAAATAAATTTATTAAAATTTCACACTTCCAACTAAAATTTTTTTCACAATCCTAAAAATTGAAGTTACTTTCATCTAAATTTCCTCAAATATAGATCCTACAACAAAAATACTCAACAAAATCCAAAATGATCGAAATTGATTTCAAATAAATTTATTAAAATTTGACACTTCCAACTATAATTTTTTTCACAATCCAAAAAATTGAAGTTATTTTCATCTAAATTTACTCAAATATGCATCCTACAACAAAAATACTCAACAAAATAAAAAAAATCGATGTTGGTCTCAAATAAAATTATTAAACTTTGACACTTCCAACAAAATTTTTTTCACAATCTTAAAAATTGAAGTTATTTTCATCTAAATTTACACAAATATAGATCCTACAACAAAAATACTCAACAAAATCCAAAATAATCGAAGTTGGTTTCAAATAAATTTATTAAAATTTGACACTTCCAACTAAATTTTTTTTCGCAATCCTAAAAATTGAATTTATTTTCATCTAAATTTACTCAAATATAGATTCTACAACAAAAATACTCAACAAAATCCAAAATAATCCTAGTTGATTTGAAATAAATTTATTAAAATTTGACAAAAATCGTGACAAAATCAAAAAAATCGTAGTTAATTTCAACTGAAATTACTCAAATTAAGCTTCTCTATCAAAAAAACTCAACAAAATCAAAAAAAATCGAAGTTGATTTCAAATAAATTTATTAAAATTTGACACTTCCAACTAAAATTTTTTTCACAATCCAAAAAATTGTGGTTATTTTCATCTAAATTTACTCAAATATACATCCTACAACAAAAATACTGGTCAAAATAAAAAAAAATCGAAGTTAGTTTCAAATAAATTTATTAAAATTTGACACTTCCACCTAAAATTTTTTTTCACAATCCAAAAAATTGAAGTTATTTTCATCTAAATTTACTCAAATACAGATCCTACAACAAAAATACTCAACAAAATCCAAAAAAATCGAAGTTGGATTCAAATAAATTTATTACAATTTGAAACTTCCAACTAAAATTTTTTTTCACAATCCAAAAAATGGTCGTTATTTTCATCTAAATTTACTCAAATATACATCCTACAACAAAAATATTCCACAAAATCAAAAAAAATCGAAGTTGGTTTCAAATAAATTTATTAACATTTGACACTTCCAACTAAAATTTTTTTTCACAATCCAAAAAATTGTCGTTATTTTCATCTAAATTTACTCAAATATAGATCCTACAACAAAAATACTCAACAAAATCCAAAAAAATCGAAGTTGGTTTCAATTAAATTTATTAAAATTTGACTCTTCCAACTAAATTTTTTTTCACAATCCAAAAAATTGAAGTTATTTTCATCTAAATTTACTCAAATATAGATCCTACAACAAAAATACTCAACAAAATCCCAAATAATCGAAGTTGGTTTCAAATAAATTTATTAAAATTTGACACTTCCAACTAAATTTTTTTTCACAATCCAAAAAATTGAAGATAATTTCATCTAAATTTACTCAAGTATGCATCCTACAACAAAAATACTCAACAAAATCCAAAAAAATCGAAGTTGGTCTCAAATAAATTTATTAAAATTTGACACTTCCAACTATAATTTTTTCACAATCCAAAAAATTGAAGATAATTTCATCTAAATTTACTCAAATATGCATCCTACAACTAAAATACTCAACCAAATCCAAAAAAATCGAAGTTGGTCTCAAATAAATTTATTAAAATTAGACACTTCCAACTAAAATTTTTTTCACAATCCTAAAAATTTAAGTTATTTTCATCTAAATTTACTCAAATATAGATCCTACAACAAAAATACTCAACAAAATTCAAAATAATCGAAGTTGATTTCAAATAAATTTATTAAAATTTGACACTTCCAACTATAATTTTTTTCACAATCCAAAAAATTGAAGTTATTTTCATCTAAATTTACACAAATATAGATCCTACAACAAAAATACTCAACAAAATCCAAAATAATCGAAGTTGGTTTCAAATAAATTTATTAAAATTTGACACTTCCAACTAAATTTTTTCACAATCCAAAAAATATTCGTTATTTTCATCTAAATTTACTCAAATATACATCCCACAACAAAAATACTCGACAAAATCCAAAAATATCGAAGTATATTTCAAATAAATTTATTAAAATTTGACACTTCAAACTAAATTTTTTTTCATAATCCAAAAAATTGGAGGTATTTTCATCTAAATTTACTCAAAGATGCATCCTACAACACAAATACTCAACAAAATCCAAAATAATCGAAGTTGGTTTCAAATAAATTTATTAAAATTTGACACTTCCAACTAAAATTTTTTTCACAATCCAAAAAATTGTCGTTATTTTCATCTAAATTTACTCAAATATGCATCCTATAACAAAAATACTCAACAAAATAAAAAAAATCGATGTTGGTCTCAAATAAAATTATTAAACTTTGACACTTCCAACAAAATTTTTTTTCACAATCTTAAAAATTGAAGTTATTTTCATCTAAATTTACACAAATATAGATCCTACAACAAAAATACTCAACAAAATCCAAAATAATCGAAGTTGGTTTCAAATAAATTTATTAAAATTTGACTCTTCCAACTAAAATTTTTTTCACAATCCAAAAAATTGTCGTTATTTTCATCTAAATTTACTCAAATATAGATCCTACAACAAAAATACTCTACAAAATCCAAAATAATCGAAGTTGGTTTCAAATAAATTTATTAAAATTTGACACTTCCAACTAAATTTTTTTTCACAATCCAAAAAATTTAAGATAATTTCATCTAAATTTACTCAAATATGCATCCTACAACAAAAATACTCAACAAAATCCAAAAAAATCGAAGTTGGTCTCAAATAAATTTATTAAAATTTCACACTTCCAACTAAAATTTTTTTCACAATCCTAAAAATTGAAGTTATTTTCATCTAAATTTCCTCAAATATAGATCCTACAACAAAAATACTCAACAAAATCCAAAATGATCGAAATTGATTTCAAATAAATTTATTAAAATTTGACACTTCCAACTATAATTTTTTTCACAATCCAAAAAATTGAAGTTATTTTCATCTAAATTTACTCAAATATGCATCCTACAACAAAAATACTCAACAAAATAAAAAAAATCGATGTTGGTCTCAAATAAAATTATTAAACTTTGACACTTCCAACTAAAATTTTTTTCACAATCCTAAAAATTTAAGTTATTTTCATCTAAATTTACTCAAATATAGATCCTACAACAAAAATACTCAACAAAATTCAAAATAATCGAAGTTGATTTCAAATAAATTTATTAAAATTTGACACTTCCAACTATAATTTTTTTCACAATCCAAAAAATTGAAGTTATTTTCATCTAAATTTACACAAATATAGATCCTACAACAAAAATACTCAACAAAATCCAAAATAATCGAAGTTGGTTTCAAATAAATTTATTAAAATTTGACACTTCCAACTAAATTTTTTCACAATCCAAAAAATATTCGTTATTTTCATCTAAATTTATTCAAATATACATCCCACAACAAAAATACTCGACAAAATCCAAAAATATCGAAGTATATTTCAAATAAATTTATTAAAATTTGACACTTCAAACTAAATTTTTTTTCATAATCCAAAAAATTGGAGATATTTTCATCTAAATTTACTCAAAGATGCATCCTACAACACAAATACTCAACAAAATCCAAAATAATCGAAGTTGGTTTCAAATAAATTTATTAACATTTGACACTTCCAACTAAAATTTTTTTTCACAATCCAAAAAATTGTCGTTATTTTCATCTAAATTTACTCAAATATAGATCCTACAACAAAAATACTCAACAAAATCCAAAAAAATCGAAGTTGGTTTCAATTAAATTTATTAAAATTTGACTCTTCCAACTAAATTTTTTTTCACAATCCAAAAAATTGAAGTTATTTTCATCTAAATTTACTCAAATATACATCCTACAACAAAAATATTCGACAAAATCCAAAAAAATCGAAGTTGGTTTCAAATAAATTTATTAAAATTAGACCCTTCCAACTAAAATTTTTTTCACAATCCTAGAAATTGAAGTTATTTTCATCTAAATTTACTCAAATATAGATCCTACAACAAAAATACTCAACAAAATCCAAAATAATCGAAGTTGATTTCAAATAAATTTATTAAAATTTGACACTTCCAACTATAATTTTTTCACAATCCAAAAAATTGAAGATAATTTCATCTAAATTTACTCAAATATGCATCCTACAACTAAAATACTCAACCAAATCCAAAAAAATCGAAGTTGGTCTCAAATAAATTTATTAAAATTTGACACTTCCAACTAACATTTTTTTCACAATCCTAAAAATTTAAGTTATTTTCATCTAAATTTACTCAAATATAGATCCTACAACAAAAATACTCAACAAAATTCAAAATAATCGAAGTTGATTTCAAATAAATTTATTAAAATTTGACACTTCCAACTATAATTTTTTTCACAATCCAAAAAATTGAAGTTATTTTCATCTAAATTTACACAAATATAGATCCTACAACAAAAATACTCTACAAAATCCAAAATAATCGAAGTTGGTTTCAAATAAATTTATTAAAATTTGACACATCCAACTAAATTTTTTTTCACAATCCAAAAAATTTAAGATAATTTCATCTAAATTTACTCAAATATGCATCCTACAACAAAAATACTCAACAAAATCCAAAAAAATCGAAGTTGGTCTCAAATAAATTTATTAAAATTTCACACTTCCAACTAAAATTTTTTTCACAATCCTAAAAATTGAAGTTATTTTCATCTAAATTTCCTCAAATATAGATCCTACAACAAAAATACTCAACAAAATCCAAAATGATCGAAATTGATTTCAAATAAATTTATTAAAATTTGACACTTCCAACTATAATTTTTTTCACAATCCAAAAAATTGAAGTTATTTTCATCTAAATTTACTCAAATATGCATCCTACAACAAAAATACTCAACAAAATAAAAAAAATCGATGTTGGTCTCAAATAAAATTATTAAACTTTGACACTTCCAACAAAATTTTTTTTCACAATCTTAAAAATTGAAGTTATTTTCATCTAAATTTACACAAATATAGATCCTACAACAAAAATACTCAACAAAATCCAAAATAATCGAAGTTGGTTTCAAATAAATTTATTAAAATTTGACACTTCCAACTAAATTTTTTTTCGCAATCCTAAAAATTGAATTTATTTTCATCTAAATTTACTCAAATATAGATTCTACAACAAAAATACTCAACAAAATCCAAAATAATCCAAGTTGATTTGAAATAAATTTATTAAAATTTGACAAAAATCGTGACAAAATCAAAAAAATCGTAGTTAATTTCAACTGAAATTACTCAAATTAAGCTTCTCTATCAAAAAAACTCAACAAAATCCAAAAAAATCGAAGTTGATTTCAAATAAATTTATTAAAATTTGACACTTCCAACTAAAATTTTTTTCACAATCCAAAAAATTGTGGTTATTTTCATCTAAATTTACTCAAATATACATCCTACAACAAAAATACTGGTCAAAATAAAAAAAAATCGAAGTTAGTTTCAAATAAATTTATTAAAATTTGACACTTCCACCTAAAATTTTTTTTCACAATCCAAAAAATTGAAGTTATTTTCATCTAAATTTACTCAAATACAGATCCTACAACAAAAATACTCAACAAAATCCAAAAAAATCGAAGTTGGATTCAAATAAATTTATTACAATTTGAAACTTCCAACTAAAATTTTTTTTCACAATCCAAAAAATGGTCGTTATTTTCATCTAAATTTACTCAAATATACATCCTACAACAAAAATATTCCACAAAATCAAAAAAAATCGAAGTTGGTTTCAAATAAATTTATTAACATTTGACACTTCCAACTAAAATTTTTTTTCACAATCCAAAAAATTGTCGTTATTTTCATCTAAATTTACTCAAATATAGATCCTACAACAAAAATACTCATCAAAATCCAAAAAAATCGAAGTTGGTTTCAATTAAATTTATTAAAATTTGACTCTTCCAACTAAATTTTTTTTCACAATCCAAAAAATTGAAGTTATTTTCATCTAAATTTACTCAAATATACATCCTACAACAAAAATATTCGACAAAATCCAAAAAAATCGAAGTTGGTTTCAAATAAATTTATTAAAATTAGACCCTTCCAACTAAAATTTTTTTCACAATCCTAAAAATTTAAGTTATTTTCATCTAAATTTACTCAAATATAGATCCTACAACAAAAATACTCAACAAAATTCAAAATAATCGAAGTTGATTTCAAATAAATTTATTAAAATTTGACACTTCCAACTATAATTTTTTTCACAATCCAAAAAATTGAAGTTATTTTCATCTAAATTTACACAAATATAGATCCTACAACAAAAATACTCTACAAAATCCAAAATAATCGAAGTTGATTTCAAATAAATTTATTAAAATTTGACACTTCCAACTATAATTTATTCACAATCCAAAAAATTGAAGTTATTTTCATCTAAATTTACACAAATATAGATCCTACAACAAAAATACTCAACAAAATCCCAAATAATCGAAGTTGGTTTCAAATAAATTTATTAAAATTTGACACTTCCAACTAAATTTTTTTTCACAATCCAAAAAATTGAAGATAATTTCATCTAAATTTACTCAAGTATGCATCCTACAACAAAAATACTCAACAAAATCCAAAAAAATCGAAGTTGGTCTCAAATAAATTTATTAAAATTTGACACTTCCAACTATAATTTTTTCACAATCCAAAAAATTGAAGATAATTTCATCTAAATTTACTCAAATATGCATCCTACAACTAAAATACTCAACCAAATCCAAAAAAATCGAAGTTGGTCTCAAATAAATTTATTAAAATTAGACACTTCCAACTAAAATTTTTTTCACAATCCTAAAAATTTAAGTTATTTTCATCTAAATTTACTCAAATATAGATCCTACAACAAAAATACTCAACAAAATTCAAAATAATCGAAGTTGATTTCAAATAAATTTATTAAAATTTGACACTTCCAACTATAATTTTTTTCACAATCCAAAAAATTGAAGTTATTTTCATCTAAATTTACACAAATATAGATCCTACAACAAAAATACTCAACAAAATCCAAAATAATCGAAGTTGGTTTCAAATAAATTTATTAAAATTTGACACTTCCAACTAAATTTTTTCACAATCCAAAAAATATTCGTTATTTTCATCTAAATTTACTCAAATATACATCCCACAACAAAAATACTCGACAAAATCCAAAATAATCGAAGTTGGTTTCAAATAAATTTATTAAAATTTGACACTTCCAACTAAATTTTTTTTCACAATCCAAAAAATTGAAGATAATTTCATCTAAATTTACTCAAATATGCATCCTACAACAAAAATACTCAACAAAATCCAAAAAAATCGAAGTTGGTCTCAAATAAATTTATTAAAATTTCACACTTCCAACTAAAATTTTTTTCACAATCCTAAAAATTGAAGTTATTTTCATCTAAATTTCCTCAAATATAGATCCTACAACAAAAATACTCAACAAAATCTAAAATGATCGAAATTGATTTCAAATAAATTTATTAAAATTTGACACTTCCAACTATAATTTTTTTCACAATCCAAAAAATTGAAGTTATTTTCATCTAAATTTACTCAAATATGCATCCTATAACAAAAATACTCAACAAAATAAAAAAAATCGATGTTGGTCTCAAATAAAATTATTAAACTTTGACACTTCCAACAAAATTTTTTTTCACAATCTTAAAAATTGAAGTTATTTTCATCTAAATTTACACAAATATAGATCCTACAACAAAAATACTCAACAAAATCCAAAATAATCGAAGTTGGTTTCAAATAAATTTATTAAAATTTGACTCTTCCAACTAAAATTTTTTTCACAATCCAAAAAATTGTCGTTATTTTCATCTAAATTTACTCAAATATAGATCCTACAACAAAAATACTCTACAAAATCCAAAATAATCGAAGTTGGTTTCAAATAAATTTATTAAAATTTGACACTTCCAACTAAATTTTTTTTCACAATCCAAAAAATTTAAGATAATTTCATCTAAATTTACTCAAATATGCATCCTACAACAAAAATACTCAACAAAATCCAAAAAAATCGAAGTTGGTCTCAAATAAATTTATTAAAATTTCACACTTCCAACTAAAATTTTTTTCACAATCCTAAAAATTGAAGTTATTTTCATCTAAATTTCCTCAAATATAGATCCTACAACAAAAATACTCAACAAAATCCAAAATGATCGAAATTGATTTCAAATAAATTTATTAAAATTTGACACTTCCAACTATAATTTTTTTCACAATCCAAAAAATTGAAGTTATTTTCATCTAAATTTACTCAAATATGCATCCTACAACAAAAATACTCAACAAAATAAAAAAAATCGATGTTGGTCTCAAATAAAATTATTAAACTTTGACACTTCCAACTAAAATTTTTTTCACAATCCTAAAAATTTAAGTTATTTTCATCTAAATTTACTCAAATATAGATCCTACAACAAAAATACTCAACAAAATTCAAAATAATCGAAGTTGATTTCAAATAAATTTATTAAAATTTGACACTTCCAACTATAATTTTTTTCACAATCCAAAAAATTGAAGTTATTTTCATCTAAATTTACACAAATATAGATCCTACAACAAAAATACTCAACAAAATCCAAAATAATCGAAGTTGGTTTCAAATAAATTTATTAAAATTTGACACTTCCAACTAAATTTTTTCACAATCCAAAAAATATTCGTTATTTTCATCTAAATTTACTCAAATATACATCCCACAACAAAAATACTCGACAAAATCCAAAAATATCGAAGTATATTTCAAATAAATTTATTAAAATTTGACACTTCAAACTAAATTTTTTTTCATAATCCAAAAAATTGGAGATATTTTCATCTAAATTTACTCAAAGATGCATCCTACAACACAAATACTCAACAAAATCCAAAATAATCGAAGTTGGTTTCAAATAAATTTATTAAAATTTGACACTTCCAACTAAAATTTTTTTCACAATCCAAAAAATTGTCGTTATTTTCATCTAAATTTACTCAAATATAGATCCTACAACAAAAATACTCTACAAAATCCAAAATAATCGAAGTTGATTTCAAATAAATTTATTAAAATTTGACACTTCCAACTATAATTTATTCACAATCCAAAAAATTGAAGTTATTTTCATCTAAATTTACACAAATATAGATCCTACAACAAAAATACTCAACAAAACCCAAAATAATCGAAGTTGGTTTCAAATAAATTTATTAAAATTTGACACTTCCAACTAAATTTTTTTTCACAATCCAAAAAATTGAAGATAATTTCATCTAAATTTACTCAAATATGCATCCTACAACAAAAATACTCAACAAAATCCAAAAAAATCGAAGTTGGTCTCAAATAAATTTATTAAAATTTCACACTTCCAACTAAAATTTTTTTCACAATCCTAAAAATTGAAGTTATTTTCATCTAAATTTCCTCAAATATAGATCCTACAACAAAAATACTCAACAAAATCTAAAATGATCGAAATTGATTTCAAATAAATTTATTAAAATTTGACACTTCCAACTATAATTTTTTTCACAATCCAAAAAATTGAAGTTATTTTCATCTAAATTTACTCAAATATGCATCCTATAACAAAAATACTCAACAAAATAAAAAAAATCGATGTTGGTCTCAAATAAAATTATTAAACTTTGACACTTCCAACAAAATTTTTTTTCACAATCTTAAAAATTGAAGTTATTTTCATCTAAATTTACACAAATATAGATCCTACAACAAAAATACTCAACAAAATCCAAAATAATCGAAGTTGGTTTCAAATAAATTTATTAAAATTTGACACTTCCAACTATAATTTATTCACAATCCAAAAAATTGTCGTTATTTTCATCTAAATTTACTCAAATATAGATCCTACAACAAAAATACTCAACAAAATCCAAAAAAATCGAAGTTGGTTTCAATTAAATTTATTAAAATTTGACTCTTCCAACTAAAATTTTTTTCACAATCCAAAAAATTGAAGTTATTTTCATCTAAATTTACTCAAATATACATCCTACAACAAAAATATTCGACAAAATCCAAAAAAATCGAAGTTGGTTTCAAATAAATTTATTAAAATTAGACACTTCCAACTAAAATTTTTTTCACAATCCAAAAAATTGATGTTATCTTCATCTAAATTTACTCAAATATAGATCCTACAACAAAAATACTCAACAAAATCCAAAATAATCCAAGTCGATTTCAAATAAATTTATTAAAATTAGACAAAAATCGTGACAAAATCCAAAAAATCGAAGTTAATTTCAACTGAAATTACTCAAATTAAGCTTCTCTATCAAACAAGCTCAACAAAATCCAAAAAAATCGAAGTTGGTTTCAAATAAATTTATTACAATTTGACACTTCCAACTAAAATTTTTTTTCACAATCCAAAAAATTGTCGTTATTTTCATCTAAATTTACTCAAATATAGATCCTACAACAAAAATACTCATCAAAATCCAAAAAAATCGAAGTTGGTTTCAAATAAATTTATTAAAATTTGACTCTTCCAACTATAATTTATTCACAATCCAAAAAATTGAAGTTATTTTCATCTAAATTTACACAAATATAGATCCTACAACAAAAATACTCAACAAAATCCAAAATAATCGAAGTTGGTTTCAAATAAATTTATTAAAATTTGACACTTCCAACTAAATTTTTTTTCACAATCCAAAAAATTGAAGATAATTTCATCTAAATTTACTCAAATATGCATCCTACAACAAAAATACTCAACAAAATCCAAAAAAATCGAAGTTGGTCTCAAATAAATTTATTAAAATTTGACACTTCCAACTAAAATTTTTTTCACAATCCAAAAAATTGTCGTTATTTTCATCTAAATTTACTCAAATATAGATCCTACAACAAAAATACTCAACAAAATCCAAAATAATCGAAGTTGGTTTCAAATAAATTTATTAAAATTTGACACTTCCAACTAAAATTTTTTTCACTATCCAAAAAATTGTCGTTATTTTCATCTAAATTTACTCAAATATAGATCCTACAACAAAAATACTCTACAAAATCCAAAATAATCGAAGTTGGTTTCAAATAAATTTATTAAAATTTGACACTTCCAACTAAATTTTTTTTCACAATCCAAAAAATTTAAGATAATTTCATCTAAATTTACTCAAATATGCATCCTACAACAAAAATACTCAACAAAATCCAAAAAAATCGAAGTTGGTCTCAAATAAATTTATTAAAATTTCACACTTCCAACTAAAATTTTTTTCACAATCCTAAAAATTGAAGTTATTTTCATCTAAATTTCCTCAAATATAGATCCTACAACAAAAATACTCAACAAAATCCAAAATGATCGAAATTGATTTCAAATAAATTTATTAAAATTTGACACTTCCAACTATAATTTTTTTCACAATCCAAAAAATTGAAGTTATTTTCATCTAAATTTACTCAAATATGCATCCTACAACAAAAATACTCAACAAAATAAAAAAAATCGATGTTGGTCTCAAATAAAATTATTAAACTTTGACACTTCCAACAAAATTTTTTTTCACAATCTTAAAAATTGAAGTTATTTTCATCTAAATTTACACAAATATAGATCCTACAACAAAAATACTCAACAAAATCCAAAATAATCGAAGTTGGTTTCAAATAAATTTATTAAAATTTGACACTTCCAACTAAATTTTTTTTCGCAATCCTAAAAATTGAATTTATTTTCATCTAAATTTACTCAAATATAGATTCTACAACAAAAATACTCAACAAAATCCAAAATAATCCAAGTTGATTTGAAATAAATTTATTAAAATTTGACAAAAATCGTGACAAAATCAAAAAAATCGTAGTTAATTTCAACTGAAATTACTCAAATTAAGCTTCTCTATCAAAAAAACTCAACAAAATCCAAAAAAATCGAAGTTGATTTCAAATAAATTTATTAAAATTTGACACTTCCAACTAAAATTTTTTTCACAATCCAAAAAATTGTGGTTATTTTCATCTAAATTTACTCAAATATACATCCTACAACAAAAATACTGGTCAAAATAAAAAAAAATCGAAGTTAGTTTCAAATAAATTTATTAAAATTTGACACTTCCACCTAAAATTTTTTTTCACAATCCAAAAAATTGAAGTTATTTTCATCTAAATTTACTCAAATACAGATCCTACAACAAAAATACTCAACAAAATCCAAAAAAATCGAAGTTGGATTCAAATAAATTTATTACAATTTGAAACTTCCAACTAAAATTTTTTTTCACAATCCAAAAAATGGTCGTTATTTTCATCTAAATTTACTCAAATATACATCCTACAACAAAAATATTCCACAAAATCAAAAAAAATCGAAGTTGGTTTCAAATAAATTTATTAACATTTGACACTTCCAACTAAAATTTTTTTTCACAATCCAAAAAATTGTCGTTATTTTCATCTAAATTTACTCAAATATAGATCCTACAACAAAAATACTCAACAAAATCCAAAAAAATCGAAGTTGGTTTCAATTAAATTTATTAAAATTTGACTCTTCCAACTAAATTTTTTTTCACAATCCAAAAAATTGAAGTTATTTTCATCTAAATTTACTCAAATATACATCCTACAACAAAAATATTCGACAAAATCCAAAAAAATCGAAGTTGGTTTCAAATAAATTTATTAAAATTAGACACTTCCAACTAAAATTTTTTTCACAATCCTAGAAATTGAAGTTATTTTCATCTAAATTTACTCAAATATAGATCCTACAACAAAAATACTCAACAAAATCCAAAATAATCGAAGTTGATTTCAAATAAATTTATTAAAATTTGACACTTCCAACTATAATTTTTTCACAATCCAAAAAATTGAAGATAATTTCATCTAAATTTACTCAAATATGCATCCTACAACTAAAATACTCAACCAAATCCAAAAAAATCGAAGTTGGTCTCAAATAAATTTATTAAAATTTGACACTTCCAACTAACATTTTTTTCACAATCCTAAAAATTTAAGTTATTTTCATCTAAATTTACTCAAATATAGATCCTACAACAAAAATACTCAACAAAATTCAAAATAATCGAAGTTGATTTCAAATAAATTTATTAAAATTTGACACTTCCAACTATAATTTTTTTCACAATCCAAAAAATTGAAGTTATTTTCATCTAAATTTACACAAATATAGATCCTACAACAAAAATACTCTACAAAATCCAAAATAATCGAAGTTGATTTCAAATAAATTTATTAAAATTTGACACTTCCAACTATAATTTATTCACAATCCAAAAAATTGAAGTTATTTTCATCTAAATTTACACAAATATAGATCCTACAACAAAAATACTCAACAAAATCCCAAATAATCGAAGTTGGTTTCAAATAAATTTATTAAAATTTGACACTTCCAACTAAATTTTTTTTCACAATCCAAAAAATTGAAGATAATTTCATCTAAATTTACTCAAGTATGCATCCTACAACAAAAATACTCAACAAAATCCAAAAAAATCGAAGTTGGTCTCAAATAAATTTATTAAAATTTGACACTTCCAACTATAATTTTTTCACAATCCAAAAAATTGAAGATAATTTCATCTAAATTTACTCAAATATGCATCCTACAACAAAAATACTCAACCAAATCCAAAAAAATCGAAGTTGGTCTCAAATAAATTTATTAAAATTAGACACTTCCAACTAAAATTTTTTTCACAATCCTAAAAATTTAAGTTATTTTCATCTAAATTTACTCAAATATAGATCCTACAACAAAAAAACTCAACAAAATTCAAAATAATCGAAGTTGATTTCAAATAAATTTATTAAAATTTGACACTTCCAACTATAATTTTTTTCACATTCCAAAAAATTGAAGTTATTTTCATCTAAATTTACACAAATATAGATCCTACAACAAAAATACTCAACAAAATCCAAAATAATCGAAGTTGGTTTCAAATAAATTTATTAAAATTTGACACTTCCAACTAAATTTTTTCACAATCCAAAAAATATTCGTTATTTTCATCTAAATTTACTCAAATATACATCCCACAACAAAAATACTCGACAAAATCCAAAAATATCGAAGTATATTTCAAATAAATTTATTAAAATTTGACACTTCAAACTAAATTTTTTTTCATAATCCAAAAAATTGGAGATATTTTCATCTAAATTTACTCAAAGATGCATCCTACAACACAAATACTCAACAAAATCCAAAATAATCGAAGTTGGTTTCAAATAAATTTATTAAAATTTGACACTTCCAACTAAAATTTTTTTCACAATCCAAAAAATTGTCGTTATTTTCATCTAAATTTACTCAAATATAGATCCTACAACAAAAATACTCTACAAAATCCAAAATAATCGAAGTTGATTTCAAATAAATTTATTAAAATTTGACACTTCCAACTATAATTTATTCACAATCCAAAAAATTGAAGTTATTTTCATCTAAATTTACACAAATATAGATCCTACAACAAAAATACTCAACAAAACCCAAAATAATCGATGTTGGTTTCAAATAAATTTATTAAAATTTGACACTTCCAACTAAATTTTTTTTCACAATCCAAAAAATTGAAGATAATTTCATCTAAATTTACTCAAATATGCATCCTACAACAAAAATACTCAACAAAATCCAAAAAAATCGAAGTTGGTCTCAAATAAATTTATTAAAATTTCACACTTCCAACTAAAATTTTTTTCACAATCCTAAAAATTGAAGTTATTTTCATCTAAATTTCCTCAAATATAGATCCTACAACAAAAATACTCAACAAAATCCAAAATGATCGAAATTGATTTCAAATAAATTTATTAAAATTTGACACTTCCAACTATAATTTTTTTCACAATCCAAAAAATTGAAGTTATTTTCATCTAAATTTACTCAAATATGCATCCTATAACAAAAATACTCAACAAAATAAAAAAAATCGATGTTGGTCTCAAATAAAATTATTAAACTTTGACACTTCCAACAAAATTTTTTTTCACAATCTTAAAAATTGAAGTTATTTTCATCTAAATTTACACAAATATAGATCCTACAACAAAAATACTCAACAAAATCCAAAATAATCGAAGTTGGTTTCAAATAAATTTATTAAAATTTGACACTTCCAACTATAATTTATTCACAATCCAAAAAATTGTCGTTATTTTCATCTAAATTTACTCAAATATAGATCCTACAACAAAAATACTCAACAAAATCCAAAAAAATCGAAGTTGGTTTCAATTAAATTTATTAAAATTTGACTCTTCCAACTATAATTTATTCACAATCCAAAAAATTGAAGTTATTTTCATCAAAATTTACTCAAATATAGATCCTACAACAAAAATACTCAACAAAATCCAAAATAATCGAAGTTGGTTTCAAATAAATTTCTTAAAATTTGACACTTCCAACTATAATTTATTCACAATCCAAAAAATTGTCGTTATTTTCATCTAAATTTACTCAAATATACATCCTACAACAAAAATATTCGACAAAATCCAAAAAAATCGAAGTTGGTTTCAAATAAATTTATTAAAATTAGACACTTCCAACTAAAATTTTTTTCACAATCCAAAAAATTGATGTTATCTTCATCTACATTTACTCAAATATAGATCCTACAACAAAAATACTCAACAAAATCCAAAATAATCCAAGTCGATTTCAAATAAATTTATTAAAATTTGACAAAAATCGTGACAAAATCCAAAAAATCGAAGTTAATTTCAACTGAAATTACTCAAATTAAGCTTCTCTATCAAACAAGCTCAACAAAATCCAAAAAAATCGAAGTTGGTTTCAAATAAATTTATTACAATTTGACACTTCACACTAAAATTTTTTTTCACAATCCAAAAAATTGTCGTTATTTTCATCTAAATTTACTCAAATATAGATCCTACAACAAAAATACTCATCAAAATCCAAAAAAATCGAAGTTGGTTTCAAATAAATTTATTAAAATTTGACTCTTCCAACTATAATTTATTCACAATCCAAAAAATTGAAGTTATTTTCATCAAAATTTACACAAATATAGATCCTACAACAAAAATACTCAACAAAATCCAAAATAATCGAAGTTGGTTTCAAATAAATTTATTAAAATTTGACACTTCCAACTAAATTTTTTTTCACAATCCAAAAAATTGAAAATAATTTCATCTAAATTTACTCAAATATGCATCCTACAACAAAAATACTCAACAAAATCCAAAAAAATCGAAGTTGGTCTCAAATAAATTTATTAAAATTTGACACTTCCAACTAAAATTTTTTTCACAATCCAAAAAATTGTCGTTATTTTCATCTAAATTTACTCAAATATAGATCCTACAACAAAAATACTCAACAAAATCCAAAATAATCGAAGTTGGTTTCAAATAAATTTATTAAAATTTGACACTTCCAACTAAAATTTTTTTCACTATCCAAAAAATTGTCGTTATTTTCATCTAAATTTACTCAAATATAGATCCTACAACAAAAATACTCTACAAAATCCAAAATAATCGAAGTTGGTTTCAAATAAATTTATTAAAATTTGACACTTCCAACTAAATTTTTTTTCACAATCCAAAAAATTTAAGATAACTTCATCTAAATTTACTCAAATATGCATCCTACAACAAAAATACTCAACAAAATCCAAAAAAATCGAAGTTGGTCTCAAATAAATTTATTAAAATTTCACACTTCCAACTAAAATTTTTTTCACAATCCTAAAAATTGAAGTTATTTTCATCTAAATTTCCTCAAATATAGATCCTACAACAAAAATACTCAACAAAATCCAAAATGATCGAAATTGATTTCAAATAAATTTATTAAAATTTGACACTTCCAACTAAAATTTTTTTCACAATCCTAGAAATTGAAGTTATTTTCATCTAAATTTACTCAAATATAGATCCTACAACAAAAATACTCAACAAAATCCAAAATAATCGAAGTTGATTTCAAATAAATTTATTAAAATTTGACACTTCCAACTAAAATTTTTTTCACAATCCAAAAAATTTTCGTTAGTTTCATCTAAATTTACTCAAATATACATGCTACAACAAACATACTGGTCAAAATCCAAAAAAATCGAAGTTGGTTTCAAATAAATTTATTACAATTTGAAACTTCCAACTAAAATTTTTTTCACAATCCAAAAAATTGAAGTTATTTTCATCTAAATTTACTCAAATATAGATTCTACAACAAAAATACTCAACAAAATCCAAAAAAATCGAAGTTGGATTCAAATAAATTTATTACAATTTGAAACATCCAACTAAAATTTTTTTTCACAATCCAAAAAATGGTCGTTATTTTCATCTAAATTTACTCAAATATACATCCTACAACAAAAACATTCGACAAAATAAAAAAAAATCGAAGTTGGTTTCAAATAAATTTATTAAAATTTGACACTTCCAACTAAAATTTTTTTCACAATCCAAAAAATTGAAGTTATCTTCATCTAAATTTACTCAAATATACATCCTGCAACAAAAATACTGGTCAAAATCCAAAAAAATCGAAGTTGGTTTCGAATAAATTTATTAAAATATGACACTTCCAACTAAAATTTTTGTTTCACAATCCAAAAAATTGAAGTTATTTTCATCTAAATTTACTCAAATATACATCCTACAACAAAAATACTCGACAAAATCAAAAAAAAATCGAAGTTGGTTTCAAATAAATTTATTAAAATTTGACACTTCCAACTAAA
This sequence comes from Andrena praecox, assembly GCA_963932275.1. Lineage (NCBI taxonomy): Eukaryota > Metazoa > Arthropoda > Insecta > Hymenoptera > Andrenidae > Andrena > Andrena praecox. The sequence continues at coordinate 1,907,279 of CAWVQO010000396.1, read as the reverse complement.
ATTTGTTTCACAATCCAAAAAATTGTCGTTATTTTGATTAAAATTTACTCAAATATACAACCTACAACAAAAGTACTCGACAAAATCCAAAAAAATCGAAGTTGATTTCAAATAAATTTATTAAAATTTGGCACTTCCAACTAAATTTTTGATTTACAATTAAAAAATTGAAGTTATTTTCTTCTAAATTTACTCAAATATAGACCCTACAACAAAAATACTCGACAAAATCCAAAAAAATCGAAGTTGATTTCAAATAAATTTATTAAAATTTGACACTTCCAACTAAAATTTTTTTCACAATCCCAAAAATTGTCGTTATTTTCATCTAAATTTACTCAAATATACATCCTACAACAAAAATACTGGTCAAAATCCAAAAAAATCGAAGTTGGTTTCAAATAAATTTATTAAAATTTGACACTTCCAACTAAAATTTTTTTTCACAATCCAAAAAATTGAAGTTATTTTCATCTAAATTTACTCAAATATAGATTCTACAACAAAAATACTCAACAAAATAAAAAAAAATCGAAGTTGGATTCAAATAAATTTATTACAATTTGAAACTTCCAACTAAAATTTTTTTTCACAATCCAAAAAATGGTCGTTATTTTCATCTAAATTTACTCAAATATACATCCTACAACAAAAATACTCAACAAAATCCAAAAAAATCGAAGTTGGCCTCAAATAAATTTATTAAAATTTGACACTTCCAACTAACATTCTTTCACAATCCTAAAAATTGAAGTTATTTTCATCTAAATTTACTCAAATATACATCCTACAACAAAAATACTCGACAAAATAAAAAAAAATCGAAGTTGGTTTCAACTAAATTTATTAAAATTTGACACTTCCAACTAAAATTTTTTTCACAATCCAAAAAATTGTCGTTATTTTCATCTAAATTTACTCAAATATACATCCTACAACAAAAGTACTCGACAAAATCCAAAAAAATCGAAGTAGATTTCAAATAAATTTATTAAAATTAGACACTTCCAACTAAAATTTTTGTTTCACAATCCAAAAAATTGAAGTTATTTTCATCTAAATTTAGTCAAATATACATTCTACAACAAAAATACTCGACAAAATCAAAAAAAAATCGTAGTTGGTTTCAAATAAATTTATTAAAATTTGACACTTCCAACTAAAATTTTTTTCACAATCCTAGAAATTGAAGTTATTTTCATCTAAATTTACTCAAATATAGATCCTACAACAAAAATACTCAACAAAATCCAAAATAATCGAAGTTGATTTCAAATAAATTTATTAAAATTTGACACTTCCAACTAAAATTTTTTTCACAATCTAAAAAATTTTCGTTAGTTTCATCTAAATTTACTCAAATATACATGCTACAACAAACATACTGGTCAAAATCCAAAAAAATCGAAGTTGGTTTCAAATAAATTTATTACAATTTGAAACTTCCAACTAAAATTTTTTTCACAATCCAAAAAATTGAAGTTATTTTCATCTAAATTTACTCAAATATAGATTCTACAACAAAAATACTCAACAAAATCCAAAAAAATCGAAGTTGGATTCAAATAAATTTATTACAATTTGAAACTTCCAACTAAAATTTTTTTTCACAATCCAAAAAATGGTCGTTATTTTCATCTAAATTTACTCAAATATACATCCTACAACAAAAACATTCGACAAAATAAAAAAAAATCGAAGTTGGTTTCAAATAAATTTATTAAAATTTGACACTTCCAACTAAAATTTTTTTCACAATCCAAAAAATTGAAGTTATCTTCATCTAAATTTACACAAATATAGATCCTACAACAAAAATACTCAACAAAATCCAAAATAATCGAAGTTGGTTTCAAATAAATTTATTAAAATTTGACACTTCCAACTATAATTTTTTTCACAATCCAAAAAATTGAAGTTATTTTCATCTAAATTTACACAAATATAGATCCTACAACAAAAATACTCAACAAAATCCAAAATAATCGAAGTTGGTTTCAAATAAATTTATTAAAATTTGACACTTCCAACTAACATTCTTTCACAATCCTAAAAATTGAAGTTATTTTCATCTAAATTTACTCAAATATACATCCTACAACAAAAATACTCGACAAAATAAAAAAAAATCGAAGTTGGTTTCAACTAAATTTATTAAAATTTGACACTTCCAACTAAAATTTTTTTCACAATCCAAAAAATTGTCGTTATTTTCATCTAAATTTACTCAAATATACATCCTACAACAAAAGTACTCGACAAAATCCAAAAAAATCGAAGTAGATTTCTAATAAATTTATTAAAATTAGACACTTCCAACTAAAATTTTTGTTTCACAATCCAAAAAATTGAAGTTATTTTCATCTAAATTTAGTCAAATATACATTCTACAACAAAAATACTCGACAAAATCCAAAAAAAATCGTAGTTGGTTTCAAATAAATTTATTAAAATTTGACACTTCCAACTAAAATTTGTTTCACAATCCAAAAAATTGTCGTTATTTTGATCTAAATTTACTCAAATATACATCCTACAACAAAAGTACTCAACAAAATAAAAAAAAATCGAAGTTGGCCTCAAATAAATTTATTAAAATTTGACACTTCCAACTAACATTTTTTTCACAATCCTAAAAATTTAAGTTATTTTCATCTAAATTTACTCAAATATAGATCCTACAACAAAAATACTCAACAAAATTCAAAATAATCGAAGTTGATTTCAAATAAATTTATTAAAATTTGACACTTCCAACTATAATTTTTTTCACAATCCAAAAAATTGAAGTTATTTTCATCTAAATTTACACAAATATAGATCCTACAACAAAAATACTCTACAAAATCCAAAATAATCGAAGTTGATTTCAAATAAATTTATTAAAATTTGACACTTCCAACTATAATTTATTCACAATCCAAAAAATTGAAGTTATTTTCATCTAAATTTACACAAATATAGATCCTACAACAAAAATACTCAACAAAATCCAAAATAATCGAAGTTGGTTTCAAATAAATTTATTAAAATTTGACACTTCCAACTAAATTTTTTCACAATTCAAAAAATATTCGTTATTTTCATCTAAATATTACTCAAATATACATCCCACAACAAAAATACTCGACAAAATCCAAAAATATCGAAGTATATTTCAAATAAATTTATTAAAATTTGACACTTCCAACTAAATTTTTTTTCACAATCCAAAAAATTGAAGATAATTTCATCTAAATTTACTCAAGTATGCATCCTACAACAAAAATACTCAACAAAATCCAAAAAAATCGAAGTTGGTCTCAAATAAATTTATTAAAATTTGACACTTCCAACTATAATTTTTTCACAATCCAAAAAATTGAAGATAATTTCATCTAAATTTACTCAAATATGCATCCTACAACTAAAATACTCAACCAAATCCAAAAAAATCGAAGTTGGTCTCAAATAAATTTATTAAAATTAGACACTTCCAACTAAAATGTTTTTCACAATCCTAAAAATTTAAGTTATTTTCATCTAAATTTACTCAAATATAGATCCTACAACAAAAATACTCAACAAAATTCAAAATAATCGAAGTTGATTTCAATAAATTTATTAAAATTTGATACTTCCAACTATAATTTTTTTCACAATCCAAAAAATTGAAGTTATTTTCATCTAAATTTACACAAATATAGATCCTACAACAAAAATACTCAACAAAATCCAAAATAATCGAAGTTGGTTTCAAATAAATTTATTAAAATTTGACACTTCCAACTAAATTTTTTCACAATTCAAAAAATATTCGTTATTTTCATCTAAATTTACTCAAATATACATCCCACAACAAAAATACTCGACAAAATCCAAAAATATCGAAGTATATTTCAAATAAATTTATTAAAATTTGACACTTCAAACTAAATTTTTTTTCATAATCCAAAAAATTGGAGATATTTTCATCTAAATTTACTCAAATATGCATCCTACAACACAAATACTCAACAAAATCCAAAATAATCGAAGTTGGTTTCAAATAAATTTATTAAAATTTGACACTTCCAACTAAAATTTTTTTCACAATCCAAAAAATTGTCGTTATTTTCATCTAAATTTACTCAAATATAGATCCTACAACAAAAATACTCTACAAAATCCAAAATAATCGAAGTTGATTTCAAATAAATTTATTAAAATTTGACACTTCCAACTATAATTTATTCACAATCCAAAAAATTGAAGTTATTTTCATCTAAATTTACACAAATATAGATCCTACAACAAAAATACTCAACAAAACCCAAAATAATCGAAGTTGGTTTCAAATAAATTTATTAAAATTTGACACTTCCAACTAAATTTTTTTTCACAATCCAAAAAATTGAAGATAATTTCATCTAAATTTACTCAAATATGCATCCTACAACAAAAATACTCAACAAAATCCAAAAAAATCGAAGTTGGTCTCAAATAAATTTATTAAAATTTCACACTTCCAACTAAAATTTTTTTCACAATCCTAAAAATTGAAGTTATTTTCATCTAAATTTACTCAAATATGCATCCTATAACAAAAATACTCAACAAAATAAAAAAAATCGATGTTGGTCTCAAATAAAATTATTAAACTTTGACACTTCCAACAAAATTTTTTTTCACAATCTTAAAAATTGAAGTTATTTTCATCTAAATTTACACAAATATAGATCCTACAACAAAAATACTCAACAAAATCCAAAATAATCGAAGTTGGTTTCAAATAAATTTATTAAAATTTGACACTTCCAACTATAATTTATTCACAATCCAAAAAATTGTCGTTATTTTCATCTAAATTTACTCAAATATAGATCCTACAACAAAAATACTCAACAAAATCCAAAAAAATCGAAGTTGGTTTCAATTAAATTTATTAAAATTTGACTCTTCCAACTATAATTTATTCACAATCCAAAAAATTGAAGTTATTTTCATCAAAATTTACTCAAATATAGATCCTACAACAAAAATACTCAACAAAATCCAAAATAATCGAAGTTGGTTTCAAATAAATTTCTTAAAATTTGACACTTCCAACTATAATTTATTCACAATCCAAAAAATTGTCGTTATTTTCATCTAAATTTACTCAAATATACATCCTACAACAAAAATATTCGACAAAATCCAAAAAAATCGAAGTTGGTTTCAAATAAATTTATTAAAATTAGACACTTCCAACTAAAATTTTTTTCACAATCCAAAAAATTGATGTTATCTTCATCTACATTTACTCAAATATAGATCCTACAACAAAAATACTCAACAAAATCCAAAATAATCCAAGTCGATTTCAAATAAATTTATTAAAATTTGACAAAAATCGTGACAAAATCCAAAAAATCGAAGTTAATTTCAACTGAAATTACTCAAATTAAGCTTCTCTATCAAACAAGCTCAACAAAATCCAAAAAAATCGAAGTTGGTTTCAAATAAATTTATTACAATTTGACACTTCACACTAAAATTTTTTTTCACAATCCAAAAAATTGTCGTTATTTTCATCTAAATTTACTCAAATATAGATCCTACAACAAAATACTCATCAAAATCCAAAATAATCGAAGTTGGTTTCAAATAAATTTATTAAAATTTGACACTTCCAACTAAAATTTTTTTCACTATCCAAAAAATTGTCGTTATTTTCATCTAAATTTACTCAAATATAGATCCTACAACAAAAATACTCTACAAAATCCAAAATAATCGAAGTTGGTTTCAAATAAATTTATTAAAATTTGACACTTCCAACTAAATTTTTTTTCACAATCCAAAAAATTTAAGATAACTTCATCTAAATTTACTCAAATATGCATCCTACAACAAAAATACTCAACAAAATCCAAAAAAATCGAAGTTGGTCTCAAATAAATTTATTAAAATTTCACACTTCCAACTAAAATTTTTTTCACAATCCTAAAAATTGAAGTTATTTTCATCTAAATTTCCTCAAATATAGATCCTACAACAAAAATACTCAACAAAATCCAAAATGATCGAAATTGATTTCAAATAAATTTATTAAAATTTGACACTTCCAACTAAAATTTTTTTCACAATCCTAAAAATTGAAGTTATTTTCATCTAAATTTCCTCAAATATAGATCCTACAACAAAAATACTCAACAAAATCCAAAATGATCGAAATTGATTTCAAATAAATTTATTAAAATTTGACACTTCCAACTAAAATTTTTTTCACAATCCTAGAAATTGAAGTTATTTTCATCTAAATTTACTCAAATATAGATCCTACAACAAAAATACTCAACAAAATCCAAAAAAATCGAAGTTGGATTCAAATAAATTTATTACAATTTGAAACATCCAACTAAAATTTTTTTTCACAATCCAAAAAATGGTCGTTATTTTCATCTAAATTTACTCAAATATACATCCTACAACAAAAACATTCGACAAAATAAAAAAAAATCGAAGTTGGTTTCAAATAAATTTATTAAAATTTGACACTTCCAACTAAAATTTTTTTCACAATCCAAAAAATTGAAGTTATCTTCATCTAAATTTACTCAAATATACATCCTGCAACAAAAATACTGGTCAAAATCCAAAAAAATCGAAGTTGGTTTCGAATAAATTTATTAAAATTTGACACTTCCAACTAAAATTTTTGTTTCACAATCCAAAAAATTGAAGTTATTTTCATCTAAATTTACTCAAATATACATCCTACAACAAAAATACTCGACAAAATCAAAAAAAAATCGAAGTTGGTTTCAAATAAATTTATTAAAATTTGACACTTCCAACTAAAATTTGTTTCACAATCCAAAAAATTGTCGTTATTTTGATTAAAATTTACTCAAATATACAACCTACAACAAAAGTACTCGACAAAATCCAAAAAAATCGAAGTTGATTTCAAATAAATTTATTAAAATTTGGCACTTCCAACTAAATTTTTGATTTACAATTAAAAAATTGAAGTTATTTTCTTCTAAATTTACTCAAATATAGACCCTACAACAAAAATACTCGACAAAATCCAAAAAAATCGAAGTTGATTTCAAATAAATTTATTAAAATTTGACACTTCCAACTAAAATTTTTTTCACAATCCCAAAAATTGTCGTTATTTTCATCTAAATTTACTCAAATATACATCCTACAACAAAAATACTGGTCAAAATCCAAAAAAATCGAAGTTGGTTTCAAATAAATTTATTAAAATTTGACACTTCCAACTAAAATTTTTTTTCACAATCCAAAAAATTGAAGTTATTTTCATCTAAATTTACTCAAATATAGATTCTACAACAAAAATACTCAACAAAATAAAAAAAAATCGAAGTTGGATTCAAATAAATTTATTACAATTTGAAACTTCCAACTAAAATTTTTTTTCACAATCCAAAAAATGGTCGTTATTTTCATCTAAATTTACTCAAATATACATCCTACAACAAAAATATTCCACAAAATCAAAAAAAATCGAAGTTGGTTTCAAATAAATTTATTAAAATTTGACACTTCCAACTAAAATTTTTTTCACAATCCAAAAAATTGATGTTATCTTCATCTAAATTTACTCAAATATAGATCCTACAACAAAAATACTCAACAAAATCCAAAAAAATCGAAGTTGGCCTCAAATAAATTTATTAAAATTTGACACTTCCAACTAACATTCTTTCACAATCCTAAAAATTGAAGTTATTTTCATCTAAATTTACTCAAATATACATCCTACAACAAAAATACTCGACAAAATAAAAAAAAATCGAAGTTGGTTTCAACTAAATTTATTAAAATTTGACACTTCCAACTAAAATTTTTTTCACAATCCAAAAAATTGTCGTTATTTTCATCTAAATTTACTCAAATATACATCCTACAACAAAAGTACTCGACAAAATCCAAAAAAATCGAAGTAGATTTCAAATAAATTTATTAAAATTAGACACTTCCAACTAAAATTTTTGTTTCACAATCCAAAAAATTGAAGTTATTTTCATCTAAATTTAGTCAAATATACATTCTACAACAAAAATACTCGACAAAATCAAAAAAAAATCGTAGTTGGTTTCAAATAAATTTATTAAAATTTGACACTTCCAACTAAAATTTTTTTCACAATCCTAGAAATTGAAGTTATTTTCATCTAAATTTACTCAAATATAGATCCTACAACAAAAATACTCAACAAAATCCAAAATAATCGAAGTTGATTTCAAATAAATTTATTAAAATTTGACACTTCCAACTAAAATTTTTTTCACAATCCAAAAAATTTTCGTTAGTTTCATCTAAATTTACTCAAATATACATGCTACAACAAACATACTGGTCAAAATCCAAAAAAATCGAAGTTGGTTTCAAATAAATTTATTACAATTTGAAACTTCCAACTAAAATTTTTTTCACAATCCAAAAAATTGAAGTTATTTTCATCTAAATTTACTCAAATATAGATTCTACAACAAAAATACTCAACAAAATCCAAAAAAATCGAAGTTGGATTCAAATAAATTTATTACAATTTGAAACTTCCAACTAAAATTTTTTTTCACAATCCTAAAAATGGTCGTTATTTTGATTAAAATTTACTCAAATATACAACCTACAACAAAAGTACTCGACAAAATCCAAAAAAATCGAAGTTGATTTCAAATAAATTTATTAAAATTTGGCACTTCCAACTAAATTTTTGATTTACAATTAAAAAATTGAAGTTATTTTCTTCTAAATTTACTCAAATATAGACCCTACAACAAAAATACTCGACAAAATCCAAAAAAATCGAAGTTGATTTCAAATAAATTTATTAAAATTTGACACTTCCAACTAAAATTTTTTTCACAATCCCAAAAATTGTCGTTATTTTCATCTAAATTTACTCAAATATACATCCAACAACAAAAATACTGGTCAAAATCCAAAAAAATCGAAGTTGGTTTCAAATAAATTTATTAAAATTTGACACTTCCAACTAAAATTTTTTTTCACAATCCAAAAAATTGAAGTTATTTTCATCTAAATTTACTCAAATATAGATTCTACAACAAAAATACTCAACAAAATAAAAAAAAATCGAAGTTGGATTCAAATAAATTTATTACAATTTGAAACTTCCAACTAAAATTTTTTTTCACAATCCAAAAAATGGTCGTTATTTTCATCTAAATTTACTCAAATATACATCCTACAACAAAAATATTCCACAAAATAAAAAAAAATCGAAGTTGGTTTCAAATAAATTTATTAAAATTTGACACTTCCAACTAAAATTTTTTTCACAATCCAAAAAATTGATGTTATCTTCATCTAAATTTACTCAAATATAGATCCTACAACAAAAATACTCAACAAAATCCAAAAAAATCGAAGTTGGCCTCAAATAAATTTATTAAAATTTGACACTTCCAACTAACATTCTTTCACAATCCTAAAAATTGAAGTTATTTTCATCTAAATTTACTCAAATATACATCCTACAACAAAAATACTCGACAAAATAAAAAAAAATCGAAGTTGGTTTCAACTAAATTTATTAAAATTTGACACTTCCAACTAAAATTTTTTTCACAATCCAAAAAATTGTCGTTATTTTCATCTAAATTTACTCAAATATACATCCTACAACAAAAGTACTCGACAAAATCCAAAAAAATCGAAGTAGATTTCAAATAAATTTATTAAAATTAGACACTTCCAACTAAAATTTTTGTTTCACAATCCAAAAAATTGAAGTTATTTTCATCTAAATTTAGTCAAATATACATTCTACAACAAAAATACTCGACAAAATCAAAAAAAAAACGTAGTTGGTTTCAAATAAATTTATTAAAATTTGACACTTCCAACTAAAATTTGTTTCACAATCCAAAAAATTGTCGTTATTTTGATCTAAATTTACTCAAATATACATCCTACAACAAAAGTACTCAACAAAATCAAAAAAAAATCGAAGTTGGCCTCAAATAAATTTATTAAAATTTGACACTTCCAACTAACATTTTTTTCACAATCCTAAAAATTTAAGTTATTTTCATCTAAATTTACTCAAATATAGATCCTACAACAAAAATACTCAACAAAATCCAAAAAAATCGAAGTTGGATTCAAATAAATTTATTACAATTTGAAACTTCCAACTAAAATTTTTTTTCACAATCCAAAAAATGGTCGTTATTTTCATCTAAATTTACTCAAATATACATCCTACAACAAAAATATTCCACAAAATCAAAAAAAATCGAAGTTGGTTTCAAATAAATTTATTAACATTTGACACTTCCAACTAAAATTTTTTTTCACAATCCAAAAAATTGTCGTTATTTTCATCTAAATTTACTCAAATATACATCCTACAACAAAAGTACTCGACAAAATCCAAAAAAATCGAAGTAGATTTCAAATAAATTTATTAAAATTAGACACTTCCAACTAAAATTTTTGTTTCACAATCCAAAAAATTGAAGTTATTTTCATCTAAATTTAGTCAAATATACATTCTACAACAAAAATACTCGACAAAATCAAAAAAAAATCGTAGTTGGTTTCAAATAAATTTATTAAAATTTGACACTTCCAACTAAAATTTGTTTCACAATCCAAAAAATTGTCGTTATTTTGATCTAAATTTACTCAAATATACATCCTACAACAAAAGTACTCAACAAAATCAAAAAAAAATCGAAGTTGGCCTCAAATAAATTTATTAAAATTTGACACTTCCAACTAACATTTTTTTCACAATCCTAAAAATTTAAGTTATTTTCATCTAAATTTACTCAAATATAGATCCTACAACAAAAATACTCAACAAAATCCAAAAAAATCGAAGTTGGATTCAAATAAATTTATTACAATTTGAAACTTCCAACTAAAATTTTTTTTCACAATCCAAAAAATGGTCGTTATTTTCATCTAAATTTACTCAAATATACATCCTACAACAAAAATATTCCACAAAATCAAAAAAAATCGAAGTTGGTTTCAAATAAATTTATTAACATTTGACACTTCCAACTAAAATTTTTTTTCACAATCCAAAAAATTGTCGTTATTTTCATCTAAATTTACTCAAATATAGATCCTACAACAAAAATACTCAACAAAATCCAAAAAAATCGAAGTTGGTTTCAATTAAATTTATTAAAATTTGACTCTTCCAACTAAAATTTTTTTCACAATCCAAAAAATTGAAGTTATTTTCATCTAAATTTACTCAAATATACATCCTACAACAAAAATATTCGACAAAATCCAAAAAAATCGAAGTTGGTTTCAAATAAATTTATTAAAATTAGACACTTCCAACTAAAATTTTTTTCACAATCCAAAAAATTGATGTTATCTTCATCTAAATTTACTCAAATATAGATCCTACAACAAAAATACTCAACAAAATCCAAAATAATCCAAGTCGATTTCAAATATATTTATTAAAATTTGACAAAAATCGTGACAAAATCCAAAAAATCGAAGTTAATTTCAACTGAAATTACTCAAATTAAGCTTCTCTATCAAAAAAGATCAACAAAATCCAAAAAAATCGAAGTTGGTTTCAAATAAATTTATTACAATTTGACACTTCCAACTAAAATTTTTTTTCACAATCCAAAAAATTGTCGTTATTTTCATCTAAATTTACTCAAATATAGATCCTACAACAAAAATACTCATCAAAATCCAAAAAAATCGAAGTTGGTTTCAAATAAATTTATTAAAATTTGATTCTTCCAACTAAAATTTTTTTCACAATCCAAAGAATTGAAGTTATTTTCATCTAAATTTACTCAAATATACATCCAACAACAAAAATACTCAACAAAATCCAAAAAAATCGAAGTTGATTTCAAATAAATTTATTAAAATTTGACAAAAATCGTGACAAAATCAAAAAAATCGAAGTTAATTTCAACTGAAATTACTCAAATTAAGCTTCTCTATCAAAAAAACTCAACAAAATCCAAAAAAATCGAAGTTGGATTCAAAGAAATTTATTACAATTTGACACTTCCAACTAAAATTTTTTTTCACAATCCAAAAAATTGATGTTATCTTCATCTAAATTTACTCAAATATACATCCTACAACAAAAATACTGGTCAAAATCCAAAAAAATCGAAGTTGGCCTCAAATAAATTTATTAAAATTTGACACTTCCAACTACAATTTTTTCCCTATCCAAAAAATTGAAGTTATTTTCATCTAAATTTACTCAAATATACATCCTACAACAAAAATACTCGACAAAATCCAAAAAAAATCGAAGTTGGTTTCAAATAAATTTATTAAAATTTGACACTTCCAACTAAAATTTGATTCACAATCCAAAAAATTGTCGTTATTTTGTTTAAAATTTACTCAAATATACAACCTACAACAAAAGTACTCGACAAAATCCAAAAAAATCGAAGTTGATTTCAAATAAATTTATTAAAATTTGGCAGTTCCAACTAAAATTTTTGTTTTACAATCCAAAAAATTGAAGTTATTTTCTTCTAAATTTACTCAAATATAGATCCTACAACAAAAATACTCGACAAAATCCAAAAAAATCGAAGTTGATTTCAAATAAATTTATTAAAATTTGACACTTCCAACTAAAATTTTTTTCACAATCCAAAAAATTGTCGTTATTTTCATCTAAATTTACTCAAATATAGATCCTACAACAAAAATACTCATCAAAATCCAAAAAAATCGAAGTTGGTTTCAAATAAATTTATTAAAATTTGATTCTTCCAACTAAAATTTTTTCACAATCCAAAAAATTGAAGTTATTTTCATCTAAATTTACTCAAATATAGATTCTGCAACAAAAATACTCAACAAAATCCAAAAAAATCGAAGTTGGATTCAAATAAATTTATTACAATTTGAAACTTCCAACTAAAATTTTTTTTCACAATACAAAAATGGTCGTTATTTTCATCTAAATTTACTCAAATATAGATCCTACAACAAAAATACTCAACAAAATCCAAAATAATCCAAGTTGATTTCAAATAAATTTATTAAAATTTGACAAAAATCGTGACAAAATCAAAAAAATCGAAGTTAATTTCAACTGAAATTACTCAAATTAAGCTTCTCTATCAAAAAAACTCAACAAAATCCAAAAAAATCGAAGTTGGATTCAAAGAAATTTATTACAATTTGACACTTCCAACTAAAATTTTTTTTCACAATCCAAAAAATTGATGTTATCTTCATCTAAATTTACTCAAATATACATCCTACAACAAAAATACTGGTCAAAATCCAAAAAAATCGAAGTTGGCCTCAAATAAATTTATTAAAATTTGACACTTCCAACTACAATTTTTTCCCTATCCAAAAAATTGAAGTTATTTTCATCTAAATTTACTCAAATATACATCCTACAACAAAAATACTCGACAAAATCCAAAAAAAATCGAAGTTGGTTTCAAATAAATTTATTAAAATTTGACACTTCCAACTAAAATTTGTTTCACAATCCAAAAAATTGTCGTTATTTTGTTTAAAATTTACTCAAATATACAACCTACAACAAAAGTACTCGACAAAATCAAAAAAAAGCGAAGTTGATTTCAAATAAATTTATTAAAATTTGGCACTTCCAACTAAAATTTTTGTTTTACAATCCAAAAAATTGAAGTTATTTTCTTCTAAATTTACTCAAATATAGATCCTACAACAAAAATACTCAACAAAATCCAAAATAATCCAAGTTGATTTCAAATAAATTTATTAAAATTTGACAAAAATCGTGACAAAATCCAAAAAATCGAAGTTAATTTCAACTGAAATTACTCAAATTAAGCTTCTCTATCAAAAAACTCAACAAAATCCAAAAAAATCGAAGTTGGATTCAAATAAATTTATTACAATTTGAAACTTCCAACTAAAATTTTTTTTCACAATCCAAAAAATGGTCGTTATTTTCATCTAAATTTACTCAAATATACATCCTACAACAAAAATATTCCACAAAATCAAAAAAAATCGAAGTTGGTTTCAAATAAATTTATTAAAATTTGACACTTCCAACTAAAATTTTTTTCACAATCCAAAAAATTGATGTTATCTTCATCTTAATTTACTCAAATATAGATCCTACAACAAAAATACTCAACAAAATCCAAAATAATCCAAGTTGATTTCAAATAAATTTATTAAAATTTGACAATAATCGTGACAAAATCAAAAAAATCGAAGTTAATTTCAACTGAAATTACTCAAATTAAGCTTCTCTATCAAAAAAACTCAACAAAATCCAAAAAAATCGAAGTTGGATTCAAAGAAATTTATTACAATTTGACACTTCCAACTAAAATTTTTTTTCACAATCCAAAAAATTGTCGTTATTTTCATCTAAATTTACTCAAATATAGATCCTACAACAAAAATACTCAACAAAATCCAAAAAAATCGAAGTTGGTTTCAAATAAATTTATTAAAATTTGACTCTTCCAACTAAAATTTTTTCACAATCCAAAAAATTGAAGTTATTTTCATCTAAATTTACTCAAATATACATCCTACAACAAAAATATTCGACAAAATAAAAAAAAATCGAAGTTGGTTTCAAATAAATTTATTAAAATTTGACACTTCCAACTACAATTTTTTCCCTATCCAAAAAATTGTCGTTATTTTCATCTAAATTTACTCAAATATACATCCTACAACAAAAATACTCGACAAAATCAAAAAAAAATCGAAGTTGGTTTCAAATAAATTTATTAAAATTTGACACTTCCAACTAAAATTTGATTCACAATCCAAAAAATTGTCGTTATTTTGTTTAAAATTTACTCAAATATACAACCTACAACAAAAGTACTCGACAAAATCCAAAAAAATCGAAGTTGATTTCAAATAAATTTATTAAAATTTGGCAGTTCCAACTAAAATTTTTGTTTTACAATCCAAAAAATTGAAGTGTTTTTCTTCTAAATTTACTCAAATATAGATCCTACAACAAAAATACTCGACAAAATCCAAAAAAATCGAAGTTGATTTCAAATAAATTTATTAAAATTTGACACTTCCAACTAAAATTTTTTTCACAATCCAAAAAATTTTCGTTATTTTCATCTAAATTTACTCAAATATACATGCTACTACAAACATACTGGTCAAAATCCAAAAAATCGAAGTTGGTTTCAAATAAATTTATTACAATTTGAAACTTCCAATTAAAATTTTTTTTCACAATCCAAAAAATGGTCGTTATTTTCATCTAAATTTACTCAAATATACATCCTACAACAAAAACATTCGACAAAAAAAAAATCGAAGTTGGTTTCAAATAAATTTATTAAAATTTGACACTTCCAACTAAAATTTTTTTCACAATCAAAAAAATTGAAGTTATCTTCATCTAAATTTACTCAAATATACATCCTGCAACAAAAATACTGGTCAAAATCCAAAAAAATCGAAGTTGGTTTCGAATAAATTTATTAAAATTTGACACTTCCAACTAAAATTTTTGTTTCACAATCCAAAAAATTGAAGTTATTTTCATCTAAATTTACTCAAATATACATCCTACAACAAAAATACTCGACAAAATCCAAAAAGAATCGAAGTTGGTTTCAAATAAATTTATTAAAATTTGACACTTCCAACTAAAATTTGTTTCACGATCCAAAAAATTGTCGTTATTTTGATTAAAATTTACTCAAATATACAACCTACAACAAAAGTACTCGACAAAATCCAAAAAAATCGAAGTTGATTTCAAATAAATTTATTAAAATTTGGCACTTCCAACTAAATTTTTGTTTTACAATCCAAAAAATTGAAGTTATTTTCTTCTAAATTTACTCAAATTAAGCTTCTCTATCAAAAAACTCAACAAAATCCAAAAAAATCGAAGTTGGATTCAAATAAATTTATTACAATTTGAAACTTCCAACTAAAATTTTTTTTCACAATCCAAAAAATGGTCGTTATTTTCATCTAAATTTACTCAAATATACATCCTACAACAAAAATATTCCACAAAATCAAAAAAAATCGAAGTTGGTTTCAAATAAATTTATTAAAATTTGACACTTCCAACTAAAATTTTTTTCACAATCCAAAAAATTGATGTTATCTTCATCTTAATTTACTCAAATATAGATCCTACAACAAAAATACTCAACAAAATCCAAAATAATCCAAGTTGATTTCAAATAAATTTATTAAAATTTGACAATAATCGTGACAAAATCAAAAAAATCGAAGTTAATTTCAACTGAAATTACTCAAATTAAGCTTCTCTATCAAAAAAACTCAACAAAATCCAAAAAAATCGAAGTTGGATTCAAAGAAATTTATTACAATTTGACACTTCCAACTAAAATTTTTTTTCACAATCCAAAAAATTGTCGTTATTTTCATCTAAATTTACTCAAATATAGATCCTACAACAAAAATACTCAACAAAATCCAAAAAAATCGAAGTTGGTTTCAAATAAATTTATTAAAATTTGACTCTTCCAACTAAAATTTTTTCACAATCCAAAAAATTGAAGTTATTTTCATCTAAATTTACTCAAATATACATCCTACAACAAAAATATTCGACAAAATAAAAAAAAATCGAAGTTGGTTTCAAATAAATTTATTAAAATTTGACACTTCCAACTACAATTTTTTCCCTATCCAAAAAATTGTCGTTATTTTCATCTAAATTTACTCAAATATACATCCTACAACAAAAATACTCGACAAAATCAAAAAAAAATCGAAGTTGGTTTCAAATAAATTTATTAAAATTTGACACTTCCAACTAAAATTTGATTCACAATCCAAAAAATTGTCGTTATTTTGTTTAAAATTTACTCAAATATACAACCTACAACAAAAGTACTCGACAAAATCCAAAAAAATCGAAGTTGATTTCAAATAAATTTATTAAAATTTGGCAGTTCCAACTAAAATTTTTGTTTTACAATCCAAAAAATTGAAGTGTTTTTCTTCTAAATTTACTCAAATATAGATCCTACAACAAAAATACTCGACAAAATCCAAAAAAATCGAAGTTGATTTCAAATAAATTTATTAAAATTTGACACTTCCAACTAAAATTTTTTTCACAATCCAAAAAATTTTCGTTATTTTCATCTAAATTTACTCAAATATACATGCTACTACAAACATACTGGTCAAAATCCAAAAAATCGAAGTTGGTTTCAAATAAATTTATTACAATTTGAAACTTCCAATTAAAATTTTTTTTCACAATCCAAAAAATGGTCGTTATTTTCATCTAAATTTACTCAAATATACATCCTACAACAAAAACATTCGACAAAAAAAAAAATCGAAGTTGGTTTCAAATAAATTTATTAAAATTTGACACTTCCAACTAAAATTTTTTTCACAATCAAAAAAATTGAAGTTATCTTCATCTAAATTTACTCAAATATACATCCTGCAACAAAAATACTGGTCAAAATCCAAAAAAATCGAAGTTGGTTTCGAATAAATTTATTAAAATTTGACACTTCCAACTAAAATTTTTGTTTCACAATCCAAAAAATTGAAGTTATTTTCATCTAAATTTACTCAAATATACATCCTACAACAAAAATACTCGACAAAATCCAAAAAGAATCGAAGTTGGTTTCAAATAAATTTATTAAAATTTGACACTTCCAACTAAAATTTGTTTCACGATCCAAAAAATTGTCGTTATTTTGATTAAAATTTACTCAAATATACAACCTACAACAAAAGTACTCGACAAAATCCAAAAAAATCGAAGTTGATTTCAAATAAATTTATTAAAATTTGGCACTTCCAACTAAATTTTTGTTTTACAATCCAAAAAATTGAAGTTATTTTCTTCTAAATTTACTCAAATATAGACCCTACAACAAAATACCTCGACAAAATAAAAAAAAATCGAAGTTGATTTCAAATAAATTTATTAAAATTTGACACTTCCAACTATAATTTTTTTCACAATCCAAAAAATTGAAGTTATTTTCATCTAAATTTACACAAATATAGATCCTACAACAAAAATACTCAACAAAATCCAAAATAATCGAAGTTGATTTCAAATAAATTTATTAAAATTTGACACTTCCAAATATAATTTTTACACAATCCAAAAAATTGAAGATAATTTCATCTAAATTTACTCAAATATGCATCCTACAAGAAAAATACTCAACAAAATCCAAAAAAATCGAAGTTGGTCTCAAATAAATTTATTAAAATTTGACACTTCCAACTAAATTTTTTCACAATCCAAAAAATTGTCGTTATTTTTATCTAAATTTACTCAAATATACATCCCACAACAAAAATACTCGACAAAATCCAAAAAAATCGAAGGTGATTTCAAATAAATTTATTAAAATTTGACACTTCCAACTAAATTTTTTTCGCAATCCTAAAAATTGAAGTTATTTTCATATAAATTTACTCAAATATAGATCCTACAACAAAAATACTCAACAAAATCCAAAAAAATCGAAGTTGGCCTCAAATAAATTTATTAAAATTTGACACTTCCAACTAACATTCTTTCACAATCCAAAAAATTGAAGTTATTTTCATATAAATTTACTCAAATATAGATCCTACAACAAAAATACTCAACAAAATCCAAATAATCGAAGTTGGTTTCAAATAAATTTATTAAAATTTGACACTTCCAACTAAAATTTTTTTCACAATCCTAGAAATTGAAGTTATTTTCATCTAAATTTACTCAAATATAGATCCTACAACAAAAATACTCAACAAAATCCAAAATAATCGAAGTTGATTTCAAATAAATTTATTAAAATTTGACACTTCCAACTATATTTTTTTTTCACAATCCAAAAAATTGAAGTTATTTTCATCTAAATTTACTCAAATATACATCCTACAACAAAAATACTCAACAAAATCCAAAAAAATCGATGTTGGTCTCAAATAAATTTATTAAACTTTGACACTTCCAACTAAAAATTTTTTCACAATCCTAAAAATTTAAGTTATTTTCATCTAAATTTACTCAAATATAGATCCCACAACAAAAATACTCAACAAATTCCAATATAATCGAAGTTGATTTCAAATAAATTTATTAAAATTTGACACTTCCAACTAATTTTTTTTTCGCAATCCTAAAAATTGAAGTTATTTTCATCTAAATTTACTCAAATATAGATCCTACAACAAAAATACTCAACAAAATCCAAAATAATCGAAGTTGATTTCAAATAAATTTATTAAAATTTGACACTTCGAACTAAAATTTTTTTCACAATCCAAAAAATTGAAGTTATTTTCATCTAAATTTACACAAATATAGATCCTACAACAAAAATACTCAACAAAATCCAAAATAATCGAAGTTGGTTTCAAATAATAAATTTATTAAAATTTGACACTTCCAACTAAATTTTTTTCACAATCCAAAAAATTGAAGATAATTTCATCTTAATTTACTCAAATATGCATCCTACAACAAAAATACTCAACAAAATCCACAAAAATCGAAGTAGGTCTCCAATAAATTTATTAAAATTTCACACTTCCAACTAAAATTTTTTTCACAATCCTAAAAATTGAAGTTATTTTCATCTAAATTTTTTCAAATATAGAACCTACAACAAAAATACTCAACAAAATCCAAAATGATCGAAATTGATTTCAAATAAATTTATTAAAATTTGACACTTCCAACTAAAATTTTTTTCACAATTCAAAAAATTGAAGTTATTTTCATCTAAATTTACTCAAATATACATCCTACAACAAAAATATTCGACAAAATCCAAAATAATCGAAGTTGATTTCAAATAAATTTATTACAATTTGACACTTCCAACTATAATTTATTCACAATCCAAAAAATTGATGTTATCTTCATCTTAATTTACTCAAATATAGATCCTACAAAAAAAATACTCAACAAAATCCAAAATAATCCAAGTTGATTTCAAATAAATTTATTAAAATTTGACAATAATCGTGACAAAATCAAAAAAATCGAAGTTAATTTCAACTGAAATTACTCAAATTAAGCTTCTCTATCAAAAAAACTCAACAAAATCCAAAAAAATCGAAGTTGGATTCAAAGAAATTTATTACAATTTGACACTTCCAACTAAAATTTTTTTTCACAATCCAAAAAATTGTCGTTATTTTCATCTAAATTTACTCAAATATAGATCCTACAACAAAAATACTCAACAAAATCCAAAAAAATCGAAGTTGGTTTCAAATAAATTTATTAAAATTTGACTCTTCCAACTAAAATTTTTTCACAATCCAAAAAATTGAAGTTATTTTCATCTAAATTTACTCAAATATACATCCTACAACAAAAATATTCGACAAAATAAAAAAAAATCGAAGTTGGTTTCAAATAAATTTATTAAAATTTGACACTTCCAACTACAATTTTTTCCCTATCCAAAAAATTGTCGTTATTTTCATCTAAATTTACTCAAATATACATCCTACAACAAAAATACTCGACAAAATCCAAAAAAATCGAAGTTGATTTCAAATAAATTTATTAAAATTTGACACTTCCAACTAAAATTTTTTTCACAATCCAAAAAATTTTCGTTATTTTCATCTAAATTTACTCAAATATACATGCTACTACAAACATACTGGTCAAAATCCAAAAAAATCGAAGTTGGTTTCAAATAAATTTATTACAATTTGAAACTTCCAATTAAAATTTTTTTTCACAATCCAAAAAATGGTCGTTATTTTCATCTAAATTTACTCAAATATACATCCTACAACAAAAACATTCGACAAAAAAAAAAATCGAAGTTGGTTTCAAATAAATTTATTAAAATTTGACACTTCCAACTAAAATTTTTTTCACAATCAAAAAAATTGAAGTTATCTTCATCTAAATTTACTCAAATATACATCCTGCAACAAAAATACTGGTCAAAATCCAAAAAAATCGAAGTTGGTTTCGAATAAATTTATTAAAATTTGACACTTCCAACTAAAATTTTTGTTTCACAATCCAAAAAATTGAAGTTATTTTCATCTAAATTTACTCAAATATACATCCTACAACAAAAATACTCGACAAAATCCAAAAAGAATCGAAGTTGGTTTCAAATAAATTTATTAAAATTTGACACTTCCAACTAAAATTTGTTTCACGATCCAAAAAATTGTCGTTATTTTGATTAAAATTTACTCAAATATACAACCTACAACAAAAGTACTCGACAAAATCCAAAAAAATCGAAGTTGATTTCAAATAAATTTATTAAAATTTGGCACTTCCAACTAAATTTTTGTTTTACAATCCAAAAAATTGAAGTTATTTTCTTCTAAATTTACTCAAATATAGACCCTACAACAAAATACCTCGACAAAATAAAAAAAAATCGAAGTTGATTTCAAATAAATTTATTAAAATTTGACACTTCCAACTATAATTTTTTTCACAATCCAAAAAATTGAAGTTATTTTCATCTAAATTTACACAAATATAGATCCTACAACAAAAATACTCAACAAAATCCAAAATAATCGAAGTTGATTTCAAATAAATTTATTAAAATTTGACACTTCCAAATATAATTTTTTCACAATCCAAAAAATTGAAGATAATTTCATCTAAATTTACTCAAATATGCATCCTACAAGAAAAATACTCAACAAAATCCAAAAAAATCGAAGTTGGTCTCAAATAAATTTATTAAAATTTGACACTTCCAACTAAATTTTTTCACAATCCAAAAAATTGTCGTTATTTTTATCTAAATTTACTCAAATATACATCCCACAACAAAAATACTCGACAAAATCCAAAAAAATCGAAGGTGATTTCAAATAAATTTATTAAAATTTGACACTTCCAACTAAATTTTTTTCGCAATCCTAAAAATTGAAGTTATTTTCATATAAATTTACTCAAATATAGATCCTACAACAAAAATACTCAACAAAATCCAAATAATCGAAGTTGGTTTCAAATAAATTTATTAAAATTTGACACTTCCAACAAAAATTTTTTTCACAATCCTAGAAATTGAAGTTATTTTCATCTAAATTTACTCAAATATAGATCCTACAACAAAAATACTCAACAAAATCCAAATAATCGAAGTTGGTTTCAAATAAATTTATTAAAATTTGACACTTCCAACTAAAATTTTTTTCACAATCCTAGAAATTGAAGTTATTTTCATCTAAATTTACTCAAATATAGATCCTACAACAAAAATACTCAACAAAATCCAAAATAATCGAAGTTGATTTCAAATAAATTTATTAAAATTTGACACTTCCAACTATATTTTTTTTTCACAATCCAAAAAATTGAAGTTATTTTCATCTAAATTTACTCAAATATACATCCTACAACAAAAATACTCAACAAAATCAAAAAAAATCGATGTTGGTCTCAAATAAATTTATTAAACTTTGACACTTCCAACTAAAAATTTTTTCACAATCCTAAAAATTTAAGTTATTTTCATCTAAATTTACTCAAATATAGATCCCACAACAAAAATACTCAACAAATTCCAATATAATCGAAGTTGATTTCAAATAAATTTATTAAAATTTGACACTTCCAACTAATTTTTTTTTCGCAATCCTAAAAATTGAAGTTATTTTCATCTAAATTTACTCAAATATAGATCCTACAACTAAAATACTCAACAAAATCCAAAATAATCGAAGTTGATTTCAAATAAATTTATTAAAATTTGACACTTCGAACTAAAATTTTTTTCACAATCCAAAAAATTGAAGTTATTTTCATCTAAATTTACACAAATATAGATCCTACAACAAAAATACTCAACAAAATCCAAAATAATCGAAGTTGATTTCAAATAAATTTATTAAAATTTGACACTTCCAACTATAATTTTTTCACAATCCAAAAAATTGAAGATAATTTCATCTAAATTTACTCAAATATGCATCCTACAAGAAAAATACTCAACAAAATCCAAAAAAATCGAAGTTGGTCTCAAATAAATTTATTAAAATTTGACACTTCCAACTAAATTTTTTCACAATCCAAAAAATTGTCGTTATTTTTATCTAAATTTACTCAAATATACATCCCACAACAAAAATACTCGACAAAATCCAAAAAAATCGAAGTTGATTTCAAATAAATTTATTAAAATTTGACACTTCCAACTATATTTTTTTTTCACAATCCAAAAAATTGAAGTTATTTTCATCTAAATTTACTCAAATATACATCCTACAACAAAAATACTCAACAAAATCCAAAAAAATCGATGTTGGTCTCAAATAAATTTATTAAAATTTGACACTTCCAACTAAAATTTGTTTCACAATCCAAAAAATTGTCGTTATTTTGATTAAAATTTACTCAAATATACAACCTACAACAAAAGTACTCGACAAAATCCAAAAAAATCGAAGTTGATTTCAAATAAATTTATTAAAATTTGGCACTTCCAACTAAATTTTTGTTTTACAATCCAAAAAATTGAAGTTATTTTCTTCTAAATTTACTCAAATATAGACCCTACAACAAAATACCTCGACAAAATAAAAAAAAATCGAAGTTGATTTCAAATAAATTTATTAAAATTTGACACTTCCAACTATAATTTTTTTCACAATCCAAAAAATTGAAGTTATTTTCATCTAAATTTACACAAATATAGATCCTACAACAAAAATACTCAACAAAATCCAAAATAATCGAAGTTGATTTCAAATAAATTTATTAAAATTTGACACTTCCAACTATAATTTTTTCACAATCCAAAAAATTGAAGATAATTTCATCTAAATTTACTCAAATATGCATCCTACAAGAAAAATACTCAACAAAATCCAAAAAAATCGAAGTTGGTCTCAAATAAATTTATTAAAATTTGACACTTCCAACTAAATTTTTTCACAATCCAAAAAATTGTCGTTATTTTTATCTAAATTTACTCAAATATACATCCCACAACAAAAATACTCGACAAAATCCAAAAAAATCGAAGTTGATTTCAAATAAATTTATTAAAATTTGACACTTCCAACTAAATTTTTTTCGCAATCCTAAAAATTGAAGTTATTTTCATATAAATTTACTCAAATATAGATCCTACAACAAAAATACTCAACAAAATCCAAAATAATCGAAGTTGGTTTCAAATAATAAATTTATTAAAATTTGACACTTCCAACTAAATTTTTTTCACAATCCAAAAAATTGAAGATAATTTCATCTTAATTTACTCAAATATGCATCCTACAACAAAAATACTCAACAAAATCCAAAATAATCGAAGTTGATTTCAAATAAATTTATTAAAATTTGACACTTCCAACTATAATTTTTTCACAATCCAAAAAATTGAAGATAATTTCATCTAAATTTACTCAAATATGCATCCTACAACAAAAATACTCAACAAAATCCAAAAAAATCGATGTTGGTCTCAAATAAATTTATTAAACTTTGACACTTCCAACTAAAAATTTTTTCACAATCCTAAAAATTTAAGTTATTTTCATCTAAATTTACTCAAATATAGATCCCACAACAAAAATACTCAACAAATTCCAATATAATCGAAGTTGATTTCAAATAAATTTATTAAAATTTGACACTTCCAACTAATTTTTTTTTCGCAATCCTAAAAATTGAAGTTATTTTCATCTAAATTTACTCAAATATAGATCCTACAACAAAAATACTCAACAAAATCCAAAATAATCGAAGTTGATTTCAAATAAATTTATTAAAATTTGACACTTCGAACTAAAATTTTTTTCACAATCCAAAAAATTGAAGTTATTTTCATCTAAATTTACACAAATATAGATCCTACAACAAAAATACTCAACAAAATCCAAAATAATCGAAGTTGATTTCAAATAAATTTATTAAAATTTGACACTTCCAACTATAATTTTTTCACAATCCAAAAAATTGAAGATAATTTCATCTAAATTTACTCAAATATGCATCCTACAAGAAAAATACTCAACAAAATCCAAAAAAATCGAAGTTGGTCTCAAATAAATTTATTAAAATTTGACACTTCCAACTAAATTTTTTCACAATCCAAAAAATTGTCGTTATTTTTATCTAAATTTACTCAAATATACATCCCACAACAAAAATACTCGACAAAATCCAAAAAAATCGAAGTTGATTTCAAATAAATTTATTAAAATTTGACACTTCCAACTATATTTTTTTTTCACAATCCAAAAAATTGAAGTTATTTTCATCTAAATTTACTCAAATATACATCCTACAACAAAAATACTCAACAAAATCCAAAAAAATCGATGTTGGTCTCAAATAAATTTATTAAAATTTGACACTTCCAACTAAAATTTGTTTCACAATCCAAAAAATTGTCGTTATTTTGATTAAAATTTACTCAAATATACAACCTACAACAAAAGTACTCGACAAAATCCAAAAAAATCGAAGTTGATTTCAAATAAATTTATTAAAATTTGGCACTTCCAACTAAATTTTTGTTTTACAATCCAAAAAATTGAAGTTATTTTCTTCTAAATTTACTCAAATATAGACCCTACAACAAAATACCTCGACAAAATAAAAAAAAATCGAAGTTGATTTCAAATAAATTTATTAAAATTTGACACTTCCAACTATAATTTTTTTCACAATCCAAAAAATTGAAGTTATTTTCATCTAAATTTACACAAATATAGATCCTACAACAAAAATACTCAACAAAATCCAAAATAATCGAAGTTGATTTCAAATAAATTTATTAAAATTTGACACTTCCAACTATAATTTTTTCACAATCCAAAAAATTGAAGATAATTTCATCTAAATTTACTCAAATATGCATCCTACAAGAAAAATACTCAACAAAATCCAAAAAAATCGAAGTTGGTCTCAAATAAATTTATTAAAATTTGACACTTCCAACTAAATTTTTTCACAATCCAAAAAATTGTCGTTATTTTTATCTAAATTTACTCAAATATACATCCCACAACAAAAATACTCGACAAAATCCAAAAAAATCGAAGTTGATTTCAAATAAATTTATTAAAATTTGACACTTCCAACTAAATTTTTTTCGCAATCCTAAAAATTGAAGTTATTTTCATATAAATTTACTCAAATATAGATCCTACAACAAAAATACTCAACAAAATCCAAAATAATCGAAGTTGGTTTCAAATAATAAATTTATTAAAATTTGACACTTCCAACTAAATTTTTTTCACAATCCAAAAAATTGAAGATAATTTCATCTTAATTTACTCAAATATCCATCCTACAACAAAAATACTCAACAAAATCCACAAAAATCGAAGTAGGTCTCAAATAAATTTATTAAAATTTCACACTTCCAACTAAAATTTTTTTCACAATCCTAAAAATTGAAGTTATTTTCATCTAAATTTTTTCAAATATAGAACCTACAACAAAAATACTCAACAAAATCCAAAATGATCGAAATTGATTTCAAATAAATTTATTAAAATTTGACACTTCCAACTAAAATTTTTTTCACAATTCAAAAAATTGAAGCTATTTTCATCTAAATTTACTCAAATATACATCCTACAACAAAAATATTCGACAAAATCCAAAAAAATCGAAGTTGGTTTCAAAGAAATTTATTACAATTTGACACTTCCAACTAAAATTTTTTTTCACAATCCAAAAAATTGTCGTTATTTTCATCTAAATTTACTCAAATATAGATCCTACAACAAAAATACTCAACAAAATCCAAAAAAATCGAAGTTGGTTTCAAATAAATTTATTAAAATTTGACTCTTCCAACTAAAATTTTTTTCACAATCCAAAAAATTGAAGTTATTTTCATCTAAATTTACTCAAATATACATCCTACAACAAAAATATTCGACAAAATCCAAAATAATCGAAGTTGATTTCAAATAAATTTATTAAAATTTGACACTTCCAACTATAATTTATTCACAATCCAAAAAATTGTCGTTATTTTGATTAAAATTTACTCAAATATACAACCTACAACAAAAGTACTCGACAAAATCCAAAAAAATCGAAGTTGATTTCAAATAAATTTATTAAAATTTGGCACTTCCAACTAAATTTTTGTTTTACAATCCAAAAAATTGAAGTTATTTTCTTCTAAATTTACTCAAATATAGACCCTACAACAAAATACCTCGACAAAATAAAAAAAAATCGAAGTTGATTTCAAATAAATTTATTAAAATTTGACACTTCCAACTATAATTTTTTTCACAATCCAAAAAATTGAAGTTATTTTCATCTAAATTTACACAAATATAGATCCTACAACAAAAATACTCAACAAAATCCAAAATAATCGAAGTTGATTTCAAATAAATTTATTAAAATTTGACACTTCCAACTATAATTTTTTCACAATCCAAAAAATTGAAGATAATTTCATCTAAATTTACTCAAATATGCATCCTACAAGAAAAATACTCAACAAAATCCAAAAAAATCGAAGTTGGTCTCAAATAAATTTATTAAAATTTGACACTTCCAACTAAATTTTTTCACAATCCAAAAAATTGTCGTTATTTTTATCTAAATTTACTCAAATATACATCCCACAACAAAAATACTCGACAAAATCCAAAAAAATCGAAGTTGATTTCAAATAAATTTATTAAAATTTGACACTTCCAACTAAATTTTTTTCGCAATCCTAAAAATTGAAGTTATTTTCATATAAATTTACTCAAATATAGATCCTACAACAAAAATACTCAACAAAATCCAAAATAATCGAAGTTGGTTTCAAATAATAAATTTATTAAAATTTGACACTTCCAACTAAATTTTTTTCACAATCCAAAAAATTGAAGATAATTTCATCTTAATTTACTCAAATATGCATCCTACAACAAAAATACTCAACAAAATCCACAAAAATCGAAGTAGGTCTCAAATAAATTTATTAAAATTTCACACTTCCAACTAAAATTTTTTTCACAATCCTAAAAATTGAAGTTATTTTCATCTAAATTTTTTCAAATATAGAACCTACAACAAAAATACTCAACAAAATCCAAAATGATCGAAATTGATTTCAAATAAATTTATTAAAATTTGACACTTCCAACTAAAATTTTTTTCACAATTCAAAAAATTGAAGCTATTTTCATCTAAATTTACTCAAATATACATCCTACAACAAAAATATTCGACAAAATCCAAAAAAATCGAAGTTGGTTTCAAAGAAATTTATTACAATTTGACACTTCCAACTAAAATTTTTTTTCACAATCCAAAAAATTGTCGTTATTTTCATCTAAATTTACTCAAATATAGATCCTACAACAAAAATACTCAACAAAATCCAAAAAAATCGAAGTTGGTTTCAAATAAATTTATTAAAATTTGACTCTTCCAACTAAAATTTTTTTCACAATCCAAAAAATTGAAGTTATTTTCATCTAAATTTACTCAAATATACATCCTACAACAAAAATATTCGACAAAATCCAAAATAATCGAAGTTGATTTCAAATAAATTTATTAAAATTTGACACTTCCAACTATAATTTATTCACAATCCAAAAAATTGTCGTTATTTTCATCTAAATTTACTCAAATATACATCCCACAACAAAAATACTCGACAAAATCCAAAAAAATCGAAGTTGATTTCAAATAAATTTATTAAAATTTGACACTTCCAACTAAATTTTTTTCGCAATCCTAAAAATTGAAGTTATTTTCATCTAAATTTACTCAAATATAGATCCTACAACAAAAATACTCAACAAAATCCAAAAAATCGAAGTTGGTTTCAAATAAATTTATTAAAATTTGACACTTCCAACTAAAATTTTTTTCACAATCCTAGAAATTGAAGTTATTTTCATCTAAATTTACTCAAATATAGATCCTACAACAAAAATACTCAACAAAATCCAAATAATCGAAGTTGGTTTCAAATAAATTTATTAAAATTTGACACTTCCAACTAAAATTTTTTTCACAATCCTAGAAATTGAAGTTATTTTCATCTAAATTTACTCAAATATAGATCCTACAACAAAAATACTCAACAAAATCCAAAATAATCGAAGTTGATTTCAAATAAATTTATTAAAATTTGACACTTCCAACTAAAATTTTTTTCACAATCCAAAAAATTTTCGTTATTTTGATTAAAATTTACTCAAATATACAACCTACAACAAAAGTACTCGACAAAATCCAAAAAAATCGAAGTTGATTTCAAATAAATTTATTAAAATTTGGCACTTCCAACTAAATTTTTGATTTACAATTAAAAAATTGAAGTTATTTTCTTCTAAATTTACTCAAATATAGACCCTACAACAAAAATACTCGACAAAATCCAAAAAAATCGAAGTTGATTTCAAATAAATTTATTAAAATTTGACACTTCCAACTAAAATTTTTTTCACAATCCCAAAAATTGTCGTTATTTT
This sequence comes from Andrena praecox, assembly GCA_963932275.1. Taxonomy (NCBI): domain Eukaryota; kingdom Metazoa; phylum Arthropoda; class Insecta; order Hymenoptera; family Andrenidae; genus Andrena; species Andrena praecox. The sequence continues at coordinate 1,877,879 of CAWVQO010000396.1, read as the reverse complement.
CATCTAAATTTACTCAAATATACATCCTACAACAAAAATACTGGTCAAAATCCAAAAAAATCGAAGTTGGTTTCAAATAAATTTATTAAAATTTGACACTTCCAACTAAAATTTTTTTTCACAATCCAAAAAATTGAAGTTATTTTCATCTAAATTTACTCAAATATAGATTCTACAACAAAAATACTCAACAAAATCCAAAAAAATCGAAGTTGGATTCAAATAAATTTATTACAATTTGAAACTTCCAACTAAAATTTTTTTTCACAATCCAAAAAATGGTCGTTATTTTCATCTAAATTTACTCAAATATACATCCCACAACAAAAATACTCGACAAAATCCAAAAAAATCGAAGTTGATTTCAAATAAATTTATTAAAATTTGACACTTCCAACTAAATTTTTTTCGCAATCCTAAAAATTGAAGTTATTTTCATATAAATTTACTCAAATATAGATCCTACAACAAAAATACTCAACAAAATCCAAAAAAATCGAAGTTGGCCTCAAATAAATTTATTAAAATTTGACACTTCCAACTAACATTCTTTCACAATCCAAAAAATTGAAGTTATTTTCATCTAAATTTACTCAAATATACATCCTACAACAAAAATACTCGACAAAATCCAAAAAAAATCGAAGTTGGTTTCAAATAAATTTATTAAAATTTGACACTTCCAACTAAAATTTGTTTCACAATCCAAAAAATTGTCGTTATTTTGATTAAAATTTACTCAAATATACAACCTACAACAAAAGTACTCGACAAAATCCAAAAAAATCGAAGTTGATTTCAAATAAATTTATTAAAATTTGGCACTTCCAACTAAATTTTTGTTTTACAATCCAAAAAATTGAAGTTATTTTCTTCTAAATTTACTCAAATATAGACCCTACAACAAAATACCTCGACAAAATAAAAAAAAATCGAAGTTGATTTCAAATAAATTTATTAAAATTTGACACTTCCAACTATAATTTTTTTCACAATCCAAAAAATTGAAGTTATTTTCATCTAAATTTACACAAATATAGATCCTACAACAAAAATACTCAACAAAATCCAAAATAATCGAAGTTGATTTCAAATAAATTTATTAAAATTTGACACTTCCAACTATAATTTTTTCACAATCCAAAAAATTGAAGATAATTTCATCTAAATTTACTCAAATATGCATCCTACAAGAAAAATACTCAACAAAATCCAAAAAAATCGAAGTTGGTCTCAAATAAATTTATTAAAATTTGACACTTCCAACTAAATTTTTTCACAATCCAAAAAATTGTCGTTATTTTTATCTAAATTTACTCAAATATACATCCCACAACAAAAATACTCGACAAAATCCAAAAAAATCGAAGTTGATTTCAAATAAATTTATTAAAATTTGACACTTCCAACTAAATTTTTTTCGCAATCCTAAAAATTGAAGTTATTTTCATATAAATTTACTCAAATATAGATCCTACAACAAAAATACTCAACAAAATCCAAATAATCGAAGTTGGTTTCAAATAAATTTATTAAAATTTGACACTTCCAACAAAAATTTTTTTCACAATCCTAGAAATTGAAGTTATTTTCATCTAAATTTACTCAAATATAGATCCTACAACAAAAATACTCAACAAAATCCAAATAATCGAAGTTGGTTTCAAATAAATTTATTAAAATTTGACACTTCCAACTAAAATTTTTTTCACAATCCTAGAAATTGAAGTTATTTTCATCTAAATTTACTCAAATATAGATCCTACAACAAAAATACTCAACAAAATCCAAAATAATCGAAGTTGATTTCAAATAAATTTATTAAAATTTGACACTTCCAACTATATTTTTTTTTCACAATCCAAAAAATTGAAGTTATTTTCATCTAAATTTACTCAAATATACATCCTACAACAAAAATACTCAACAAAATCCAAAAAAATCGATGTTGGTCTCAAATAAATTTATTAAACTTTGACACTTCCAACTAAAAATTTTTTCACAATCCTAAAAATTTAAGTTATTTTCATCTAAATTTACTCAAATATAGATCCCACAACAAAAATACTCAACAAATTCCAATATAATCGAAGTTGATTTCAAATAAATTTATTAAAATTTGACACTTCCAACTAATTTTTTTTTCGCAATCCTAAAAATTGAAGTTATTTTCATCTAAATTTACTCAAATATAGATCCTACAACAAAAATACTCAACAAAATCCAAAATAATCGAAGTTGATTTCAAATAAATTTATTAAAATTTGACACTTCGAACTAAAATTTTTTTCACAATCCAAAAAATTGAAGTTATTTTCATCTAAATTTACACAAATATAGATCCTACAACAAAAATACTCAACAAAATCCAAAATAATCGAAGTTGGTTTCAAATAATAAATTTATTAAAATTTGACACTTCCAACTAAATTTTTTTCACAATCCAAAAAATTGAAGATAATTTCATCTTAATTTACTCAAATATGCATCCTACAACAAAAATACTCAACAAAATCCACAAAAATCGAAGTAGGTCTCAAATAAATTTATTAAAATTTCACACTTCCAACTAAAATTTTTTTCACAATCCTAAAAATTGAAGTTATTTTCATCTAAATTTTTTCAAATATAGAACCTACAACAAAAATACTCAACAAAATCCAAAATGATCGAAATTGATTTCAAATAAATTTATTAAAATTTGACACTTCCAACTAAAATTTTTTTCACAATTCAAAAAATTGAAGTTATTTTCATCTAAATTTACTCAAATATACATCCTACAACAAAAATATTCGACAAAATCCAAAAAAATCGAAGTTGGTTTCAAAGAAATTTATTACAATTTGACACTTCCAACTAAAATTTTTTTTCACAATCCAAAAAATTGTCGTTATTTTCATCTAAATTTACTCAAATATAGATCCTACAACAAAAATACTCAACAAAATCCAAAAAAATCGAAGTTGGTTTCAAATAAATTTATTAAAATTTGACTCTTCCAACTAAAATTTTTTTCACAATCCAAAAAATTGAAGTTATTTTCATCTAAATTTACTCAAATATACATCCTACAACAAAAATATTCGACAAAATCCAAAATAATCGAAGTTGATTTCAAATAAATTTATTAAAATTTGACACTTCCAACTATAATTTATTCACAATCCAAAAAATTGTCGTTATTTTGATTAAAATTTACTCAAATATACAACCTACAACAAAAGTACTCGACAAAATCCAAAAAAATCGAAGTTGATTTCAAATAAATTTATTAAAATTTGGCACTTCCAACTAAATTTTTGTTTTACAATCCAAAAAATTGAAGTTATTTTCTTCTAAATTTACTCAAATATAGACCCTACAACAAAATACCTCGACAAAATAAAAAAAAATCGAAGTTGATTTCAAATAAATTTATTAAAATTTGACACTTCCAACTATAATTTTTTTCACAATCCAAAAAATTGAAGTTATTTTCATCTAAATTTACACAAATATAGATCCTACAACAAAAATACTCAACAAAATCCAAAATAATCGAAGTTGATTTCAAATAAATTTATTAAAATTTGACACTTCCAACTATAATTTTTTCACAATCCAAAAAATTGAAGATAATTTCATCTAAATTTACTCAAATATGCATCCTACAAGAAAAATACTCAACAAAATCCAAAAAAATCGAAGTTGGTCTCAAATAAATTTATTAAAATTTGACACTTCCAACTAAATTTTTTCACAATCCAAAAAATTGTCGTTATTTTTATCTAAATTTACTCAAATATTCATCCCACAACAAAAATACTCGACAAAATCCAAAAAAATCGAAGGTGATTTCAAATAAATTTATTAAAATTTGACACTTCCAACTAAATTTTTTTCGCAATCCTAAAAATTGAAGTTATTTTCATATAAATTTACTCAAATATAGATCCTACAACAAAAATACTCAACAAAATCCAAATAATCGAAGTTGGTTTCAAATAAATTTATTAAAATTTGACACTTCCAACAAAAATTTTTTTCACAATCCTAGAAATTGAAGTTATTTTCATCTAAATTTACTCAAATATAGATCCTACAACAAAAATACTCAACAAAATCCAAATAATCGAAGTTGGTTTCAAATAAATTTATTAAAATTTGACACTTCCAACTAAAATTTTTTTCACAATCCTAGAAATTGAAGTTATTTTCATCTAAATTTACTCAAATATAGATCCTACAACAAAAATACTCAACAAAATCCAAAATAATCGAAGTTGATTTCAAATAAATTTATTAAAATTTGACACTTCCAACTATATTTTTTTTTCACAATCCAAAAAATTGAAGTTATTTTCATCTAAATTTACTCAAATATACATCCTACAACAAAAATACTCAACAAAATCCAAAAAAATCGATGTTGGTCTCAAATAAATTTATTAAACTTTGACACTTCCAACTAAAAATTTTTTCACAATCCTAAAAATTTAAGTTATTTTCATCTAAATTTACTCAAATATAGATCCCACAACAAAAATACTCAACAAATTCCAATATAATCGAAGTTGATTTCAAATAAATTTATTAAAATTTGACACTTCCAACTAATTTTTTTTCGCAATCCTAAAAATTGAAGTTATTTTCATCTAAATTTACTCAAATATAGATCCTACAACAAAAATACTCAACAAAATCCAAAATAATCGAAGTTGATTTCAAATAAATTTATTAAAATTTGACACTTCGAACTAAAATTTTTTTCACAATCCAAAAAATTGAAGTTATTTTCATCTAAATTTACACAAATATAGATCCTACAACAAAAATACTCAACAAAATCCAAAATAATCGAAGTTGGTTTCAAATAATAAATTTATTAAAATTTGACACTTCCAACTAAATTTTTTTCACAATCCAAAAAATTGAAGATAATTTCATCTTAATTTACTCAAATATGCATCCTACAACAAAAATACTCAACAAAATCCACAAAAATCGAAGTAGGTCTCAAATAAATTTATTAAAATTTCACACTTCCAACTAAAATTTTTTTCACAATCCTAAAAATTGAAGTTATTTTCATCTAAATTTTTTCAAATATAGAACCTACAACAAAAATACTCAACAAAATCCAAAATGATCGAAATTGATTTCAAATAAATTTATTAAAATTTGACACTTCCAACTAAAATTTTTTTCACAATTCAAAAAATTGAAGTTATTTTCATCTAAATTTACTCAAATATACATCCTACAACAAAAATATTCGACAAAATCCAAAAAAATCGAAGTTGGTTTCAAAGAAATTTATTACAATTTGACACTTCCAACTAAAATTTTTTTTCACAATCCAAAAAATTGTCGTTATTTTCATCTAAATTTACTCAAATATAGATCCTACAACAAAAATACTCAACAAAATCCAAAAAAATCGAAGTTGGTTTCAAATAAATTTATTAAAATTTGACTCTTCCAACTAAAATTTTTTTCACAATCCAAAAAATTGAAGTTATTTTCATCTAAATTTACTCAAATATACATCCTACAACAAAAATATTCGACAAAATCCAAAATAATCGAAGTTGATTTCAAATAAATTTATTAAAATTTGACACTTCCAACTATAATTTATTCACAATCCAAAAAATTGTCGTTATTTTCATCTAAATTTACTCAAATATACATCCCACAACAAAAATACTCGACAAAATCCAAAAAAATCGAAGTTGATTTCAAATAAATTTATTAAAATTTGACACTTCCAACTAAATTTTTTTCGCAATCCTAAAAATTGAAGTTATTTTCATCTAAATTTACTCAAATATAGATCCTACAACAAAAATACTCAACAAAATCCAAAAAATCGAAGTTGGTTTCAAATAAATTTATTAAAATTTGACACTTCCAACTAAAATTTTTTTCACAATCCTAGAAATTGAAGTTATTTTCATCTAAATTTACTCAAATATAGATCCTACAACAAAAATACTCAACAAAATCCAAATAATCGAAGTTGGTTTCAAATAAATTTATTAAAATTTGACACTTCCAACTAAAATTTTTTTCACAATCCTAGAAATTGAAGTTATTTTCATCTAAATTTACTCAAATATAGATCCTACAACAAAAATACTCAACAAAATCCAAAATAATCGAAGTTGATTTCAAATAAATTTATTAAAATTTGACACTTCCAACTAAAATTTTTTTCACAATCCAAAAAATTTTCGTTATTTTCATCTAAATTTACTCAAATATACATCCTACAACAAAAGTACTCGACAAAATCCAAAAAAATCGAAGTAGATTTCAAATAAATTTATTAAAATTAGACACTTCCAACTAAAATTTTTGTTTCACAATCCAAAAAATTGAAGTTATTTTCATCTAAATTTACTCAAATATAGATTCTACAACAAAAATACTCGACAAAATCCAAAAAAAATCGTAGTTGGTTTCAAATAAATTTATTAAAATTTGACACTTCCAACTAAAATTTGTTTCACAATCCAAAAAATTGTCGTTATTTTGATCTAAATTTACTCAAATATACATCCTACAACAAAAGTACTCAACAAAATCAAAAAAAATCGAAGTTGGCCTCAAATAAATTTATTAAAATTTGACTCTTCCAACTAAAATTTTTTTCACAATCCAAAAAATTGAAGTTATTTTCATCTAAATTTACTCAAATATACATCCTACAACAAAAATATTCGACAAAATCCAAAATAATCGAAGTTGATTTCAAATAAATTTATTAAAATTTGACACTTCCAACTATAATTTATTCACAATCCAAAAAATTGTCGTTATTTTCATCTAAATTTACTCAAATATACATCCCACAACAAAAATACTCGACAAAATCCAAAAAAATCGAAGTTGATTTCAAATAAATTTATTAAAATTTGACACTTCCAACTAAATTGTTTTCGCAATCCTAAAAATTGAAGTTATTTTCATCTAAATTTACTCAAATATAGATCCTACAACAAAAATACTCAACAAAATCCAAAAAATCGAAGTTGGTTTCAAATAAATTTATTAAAATTTGACACTTCCAACTAAAATTTTTTTCACAATCCTAGAAATTGAAGTTATTTTCATCTAAATTTACTCAAATATAGATCCTACAACAAAAATACTCAACAAAATCCAAATAATCGAAGTTGGTTTCAAATAAATTTATTAAAATTTGACACTTCCAACTAAAATTTTTTTCACAATCCTAGAAATTGAAGTTATTTTCATCTAAATTTACTCAAATATAGATCCTACAACAAAAATACTCAACAAAATCCAAAATAATCGAAGTTGATTTCAAATAAATTTATTAAAATTTGACACTTCCAACTAAAATTTTTTTCACAATCCAAAAAATTTTCGTTATTTTCATCTAAATTTACTCAAATATACATCCTACAACAAAAGTACTCGACAAAATCCAAAAAAATCGAAGTAGATTTCAAATAAATTTATTAAAATTAGACACTTCCAACTAAAATTTTTGTTTCACAATCCAAAAAATTGAAGTTATTTTCATCTAAATTTACTCAAATATAGATTCTACAACAAAAATACTCGACAAAATCCAAAAAAAATCGTAGTTGGTTTCAAATAAATTTATTAAAATTTGACACTTCCAACTAAAATTTGTTTCACAATCCAAAAAATTGTCGTTATTTTGATCTAAATTTACTCAAATATACATCCTACAACAAAAGTACTCAACAAAATCAAAAAAAATCGAAGTTGGTTTCAACTAAATTTATTAAAATTTGACACTTCCAACTAAAATTTTTGTTTCACAATCCAAAAAATTGAAGTTATTTTCATCTAAATTTACTCAAATATACATCCTACAACAAAAATACTCGACAAAATAAAAAAAAAATCGAAGTTGGTTTCAAATAAATTTATTAAAATTTGACACTTCCAACTAAAATTTGTTTCACAATCCAAAAAATTGTCGTTATTTTGATTAAAATTTACTCAAATATACAACCTACAACAAAAGTACTCGACAAAATCCAAAAAAAATCGAAGTTGATTTCAAATAAATTTATTAAAATTTGGAACTTCCAACTAAATTTTGGTTTTACAATCCAAAAAATTGAAGTTATTTTCTTCTAAATTTACTCAAATATAGACCCTACAACAAAATACCTCGACAAAATCCGAAAAAATCGAAGTTGATTTCAAATATATTTATTAAAATTTGACACTTCCAACTAAATTTTTTTTCACAATCCAAAAAATTGAAGTTATTATCATCTAAATTTACTCAAATATAGATCCTACAACAAAAATACTCTACAAAATCCAAAATAATCGAAGTTGATTTCAAATAAATTTATTAAAATTTGACACTTCCAACTATAATTTTTTTCACAATCCAAAAAATTGAAGTTATTTTCATCTAAATTTACACAAATATAGATCCTACAACAAAAATACTCAACAAAATCCAAAATAATCGAAGTTGATTTCAAATAAATTTATTAAAATTTGACACTTCCAACTATAATTTTTTTCACAATCCAAAAAATTGAAGTTATTTTCATCTAAATTTACACAAATATAGATCCTACAACAAAAATACTCAACAAAATCCAAATAATCGAAGTTGGTTTCAAATAAATTTATTAAAATTTGACACTTCCAACTAAAATTTTTTTCACAATCCTAGAAATTGAAGTTATTTTCATCTAAATTTACTCAAATATAGATCCTACAACAAAAATACTCAACAAAATCCAAATAATCGAAGTTGGTTTCAAATAAATTTATTAAAATTTGACACTTCCAACTATAATTTATTCACAATCCAAAAAATTGAAGTTATTTTCATCTAAATTTACACAAATATAGATCCTACAACAAAAATACTCAACAAAATCCAAAATAATCGAAGTTGGTTTCAAATAAATTTATTAAAATTTGACACTTCCAACTAAAATTTTTTTCACAATCCAAAAAATTGATGTTATCTTCATCTAAATTTACTCAAATATAGATCCTACAACAAAAATACTCAACAAAATCCAAAAAAATCGAAGTTGGCCTCAAATAAATTTATTAAAATTTGACACTTCCAACTAACATTCTTTCACAATCCTAAAAATTGAAGTTATTTTCATCTCAATTTACTCAAATATACATCCTACAACAAAAATACTCGACAAAATAAAAAAAAATCGAAGTTGGTTTCAACTAAATTTATTAAAATTTGACACTTCCAACTAAAATTTTTGTTTCACAATCCAAAAAATTGAAGTTATTTTCATCTAAATTTACTCAAATATACATCCTACAACAAAAATACTCGACAAAATCCAAAAAAATCGAAGTTGGATTCAAAGAAATTTATTACAATTTGACACTTCCAACTAAAATTTTTTTTCACAATCCAAAAAATTGTCGTTATTTTCATCTAAATTTACTCAAATATAGATCCTACAACAAAAATACTCAACAAAATCCAAAAAAATCGAAGTTGGTTTCAAATAAATTTATTAAAATTTGACTCTTCCAACTAAAATTTTTTCACAATCCAAAAAATTGAAGTTATTTTCATCTAAATTTACTCAAATATACATCCTACAACAAAAATATTCGACAAAATAAAAAAAAATCGACGTTGGTTTCAAATAAATTTATTAAAATTTGACACTTCCAACTAAAATTTTTTTCACAATCCAAAAAATTGAAGTTATCTTCATCTAAATTTACTCAAATATACATCCTGCAACAAAAATACTGGTCAAAATCCAAAAAAATCCAAGTTGGTTTCGAATAAATTTATTAAAATTTGACACTTCCAACTTAAATTTTTGTTTCACAATCCAAAAAATTGAAGTTATTTTCATCTAAATTTACTCAAATATACATCCTACAACAAAAATACTCGACAAAATCCAAAAAAAATCGAAGTTGGTTTCAAATAAATTTATTAAAATTTGACACTTCCAACTAAAATTTGTTTCACAATCCAAAAAATTGTCGTTATTTTGATTAAAATTTACTCAAATATACAACCTACAACAAAAGTACTCGACAAAATCCAAAAAAATCGAAGTTGATTTCAAATAAATTTATTAAAATTTGACACTTCCAACTAAATTATTTTCGCAATCCTAAAAATTGAAGTTATTTTCATATAAATTTACTCAAATATAGATCCTACAACAAAAATACTCAACAAAATCCAAATAATCGAAGTTGGTTTCAAATAAATTTATTAAAATTTGACACTTCCAACTAAAATTTTTTTCACAATCCTAGAAATTGAAGTTATTTTCATCTAAATTTACTCAAATATAGATCCTACAACAAAAATACTCAACAAAATCCAAATAATCGAAGTTGGTTTCAAATAAATTTATTAAAATTTGACACTTCCAACTAAAATTTTTTTCACAATCCTAGAAATTGAAGTTATTTTCATCTAAATTTACTCAAATATAGATCCTACAACAAAAATACTCAACAAAATCCAAAATAATCGAAGTTGATTTCAAATAAATTTATTAAAATTTGACACTTCCAACTAAAAATTTTTTCACAATCCTAAAAATTTAAGTTATTTTCATCTAAATTTACTCAAATATAGATCCTACAACAAAAATACTCAACAAATTCCAATATAATCGAAGTTGATTTCAAATAAATTTATTAAAATTTGACACTTCCAACTAATTTTTTTTTCGCAATCCTAAAAATTGAAGTTATTTTCATCTAAATTTACTCAAATATAGATCCTACAACAAAAATACTCAACAAAATCCAAAATAATCGAAGTTGATTTCAAATAAATTTATTAAAATTTGACACTTCGAACTAAAATTTTTTTCACAATCCAAAAAATTGAAGTTATTTTCATCTAAATTTACACAAATATAGATCCTACAACAAAAATACTCAACAAAATCCAAAATAATCGAAGTTGGTTTCAAATAATAAATTTATTAAAATTTGACACTTCCAACTAAATTTTTTTCACAATCCAAAAAATTGAAGATAATTTCATCTTAATTTACTCAAATATGCATCCTACAACAAAAATACTCAACAAAATCCACAAAAATCGAAGTAGGTCTCAAATAAATTTATTAAAATTTCACACTTCCAACTAAAATTTTTTTCACAATCCTAAAAATTGAAGTTATTTTCATCTAAATTTTTTCAAATATAGAACCTACAACAAAAATACTCAACAAAATCCAAAATGATCGAAATTGATTTCAAATAAATTTATTAAAATTTGACACTTCCAACTAAAAATTTTTTCACAATCCTAAAAATTTAAGTTATTTTCATCTAAATTTACTCAAATATAGATCCTACAACAAAAATACTCAACAAATTCCAATATAATCGAAGTTGATTTCAAATAAATTTATTAAAATTTGACACTTCCAACTAATTTTTTTTTCGCAATCCTAAAAATTGAAGTTATTTTCATCTAAATTTACACAAATATAGATCCTACAACAAAAATACTCAACAAAATCCAAAATAATCCAAGTTGATTTCAAATAAATTTATTAAAATTTGACAATAATCGTGACAAAATCAAAAAAATCGAAGTTAATTTCAACTGAAATTACTCAAATTAAGCTTCTCTATCAAAAAAACTCAACAAAATCCAAAAAAATCGAAGTTGGATTCAAAGAAATTTATTACAATTTGACACTTCCAACTAAAATTTTTTTTCACAATCCAAAAAATTGTCGTTATTTTCATCTAAATTTACTCAAATATAGATCCTACAACAAAAATACTCAACAAAATCCAAAAAAATCGAAGTTGGTTTCAAATAAATTTATTAAAATTTGACTCTTCCAACTAAAATTTTTTCACAATCCAAAAAATTGAAGTTATTTTCATCTAAATTTACTCAAATATACATCCTACAACAAAAATATTCGACAAAATAAAAAAAAATCGAAGTTGGTTTCAAAAAAATTTATTAAAATTTGACACTTCCAACTAAAATTTTTTTCACAATCCAAAAAATTGATGTTATCTTCATCTAAATTTACTCAAATATACATCCTGCAACAAAAATACTGGTCAAAATCCAAAAAAATCGAAGTTGGTTTCGAATAAATTTATTAAAATTTGACACTTCCAACTAAAATTTTTGTTTCACAATCCAAAAAATTGAAGTTATTTTCATCTAAATTTACTCAAATATACATCCTACAACAAATATACTCGACAAAATCCAAAAAAAATCGAAGTTGGTTTCAAATAAATTTATTAAAATTTGACACTTCCAACTAAAATTTGTTTCACAATCCAAAAAATTGTCGTTATTTTGATTAAAATTTACTCAAATATACAACCTACAACAAAAGTACTCGACAAAATCCAAAAAAATCGAAGTTGATTTCAAATAAATTTATTAAAATTTGGCACTTCCAACTAAATTTTTGTTTTACAATCCAAAAAATTGAAGTTATTTTCTTCTAAATTTACTCAAATATACATCCTACAACAAAAATATTCGACAAAATAAAAAAAAATCGAAGTTGGTTTCAAATAAATTTATTAAAATTTGACACTTCCAACTAAAATTTTTTTCAAAATCCAAAAAATTGAAGTTATTTTCATCTAAATTTACTCAAATATACATCCTACAACAAAAATATTCGACAAAATCAAAAAAAATCGAAGTTGGTTTCAAATAAATTTATTAAAATTTGACACTTCCAACTAAAATTTTTTTTCACAATCCAAAAAATTGAAGTTAATTTCAACTGAAATTACTCAAATTAAGCTTCTCTATAAAAAAAACTCAACAAAATCCAAAAAAATCGAAGTTGGATTCAAAGAAATTTATTACAATTTGACACTTCCAACTAAAATTTTTTTTCACAATCCAAAAAATTGTCGTTATTTTCATCTAAATTTACTCAAATATAGATCCTACAACAAAAATACTCAACAAAATCCAAAATAATCCAAGTTGATTTCAAATAAATTTATTAAAATTTGACAATAATCGTGACAAAATCAAAAAAATCGAAGTTAATTTCAACTGAAATTACTCAAATTAAGCTTCTCTATCAAAAAAACTCAACAAAATCCAAAAAAATCGAAGTTGGATTCAAAGAAATTTATTACAATTTGACACTTCCAACTAAAATTTTTTTTCACAATCCAAAAAATTGTCGTTATTTTCATCTAAATTTACTCAAATATAGATCCTACAACAAAAATACTCAACAAAATCCAAAAAAATCGAAGTTGGTTTCAAATAAATTTATTAAAATTTGACTCTTCCAACTAAAATTTTTTCACAATCCAAAAAATTGAAGTTATTTTCATCTAAATTTACTCAAATATACATCCTACAACAAAAATATTCGACAAAATAAAAAAAAATCGAAGTTGGTTTCAAATAAATTTATTAAAATTTGACACTTCCAACTAAAATTTTTTTCACAATCCAAAAAATTGATGTTATCTTCATCTAAATTTACTCAAATATACATCCTGCAACAAAAATACTGGTCAAAATCCAAAAAAATCGAAGTTGGTTTCGAATAAATTTATTAAAATTTGACACTTCCAACTAAAATTTTTGTTTCACAATCCAAAAAATTGAAGTTATTTTCATCTAAATTTACTCAAATATACATCCTACAACAAATATACTCGACAAAATCCAAAAAAAATCGAAGTTGGTTTCAAATAAATTTATTAAAATTTGACACTTCCAACTAAAATTTGTTTCACAATCCAAAAAATTGTCGTTATTTTGATTAAAATTTACTCAAATATACAACCTACAACAAAAGTACTCGACAAAATCCAAAAAAATCGAAGTTGATTTCAAATAAATTTATTAAAATTTGGCACTTCCAACTAAATTTTTGTTTTACAATCCAAAAAATTGAAGTTATTTTCTTCTAAATTTACTCAAATATACATCCTACAACAAAAATATTCGACAAAATAAAAAAAAATCGAAGTTGGTTTCAAATAAATTTATTAAAATTTGACACTTCCAACTAAAATTTTTTTCAAAATCCAAAAAATTGAAGTTATTTTCATCTAAATTTACTCAAATATACATCCTACAACAAAAATATTCGACAAAATCAAAAAAAATCGAAGTTGGTTTCAAATAAATTTATTAAAATTTGACACTTCCAACTAAAATTTTTTTTCACAATCCAAAAAATTGAAGTTAATTTCAACTGAAATTACTCAAATTAAGCTTCTCTATCAAAAAAACTCAACAAAATCCAAAAAAATCGAAGTTGGATTCAAAGAAATTTATTACAATTTGACACTTCCAACTAAAATTTTTTTTCACAATCCAAAAAATTGTCGTTATTTTCATCTAAATTTACTCAAATATAGATCCTACAACAAAAATACTCAACAAAATCCAAAAAAATCGAAGTTGGTTTCAAATAAATTTATTAAAATTTGACTCTTCCAACTAAAATTTTTTCACAATCCAAAAAATTGAAGTTATTTTCATCTAAATTTACTCAAATATACATCCTACAACAAAAATATTCGACAAAATAAAAAAAAATCGAAGTTGGTTTCAAATAAATTTATTAAAATTTGACACTTCCAACTAAAATTTTTTTCACAATCCAAAAAATTGATGTTATCTTCATCTAAATTTACTCAAATATACATCCTGCAACAAAAATACTGGTCAAAATCCAAAAAAAATCGAAGTTGGTTTCGAAAAAATTTATTAAATTTTGACACTTCCAACTAAAATTTTTGTTTCACAAACCAAAAAATTGAAGTTATTTTCATCTAAATTTACTCAAATATACATCCTACAACAAAAATACTCGACAAAATCCAAAAAAAATCGAAGTTGGTTTCAAATAAATTTATTAAAATTTGACACTTCCAACTAAAATTTGTTTCACAATCCAAAAAATTGTCGTTATTTTGATTAAAATTTACTCAAATATACAACCTACAACAAAAGTACTCGACAAAATCCAAAAAAATCGAAGTTGATTTCAAATAAATTTATTAAAATTTGGCACTTCCAACTAAATTTTTGTTTTACAATCCAAAAAATTGAAGTTATTTTCTTCTAAATTTACTCAAATATACATCCTACAACAAAAATATTCGACAAAATAAAAAAAAATCGAAGTTGGTTTCAAATAAATTTATTAAAATTTGACACTTCCAACTAAAATTTTTTTCAAAATCCAAAAAATTGAAGTTATTTTCATCTAAATTTACTCAAATATACATCCTACAACAAAAATATTCGACAAAATCAAAAAAAATCGAAGTTGGTTTCAAATAAATTTATTAAAATTTGACACTTCCAACTAAAATTTTTTTTCACAATCCAAAAAATTGAAGTTATTTTCATCTAAATTTACTCAAATATAGATTCTGCAACAAAAATACTCAACAAAATCCAAAAAAATCGAAGTTGGATTCAAATAAATTTATTACAATTTGAAACTTCCAACTAAAATTTTTTTTCACAATCCAAAAAATGGTCGTTATTTTCATCTAAATTTACTCAAATATACATCCTACAACAAAAATATTCGACAAAATCAAAAAAAATCGAAGTTGGTTTCAAATAAATTTATTAAAATTTGACACTTCCAACTAAAATTTTTTTTCACAATCCAAAAAATTGAAGTTAATTTCAACTGAAATTACTCAAATTAAGCTTCTCTATCAAAAAAACTCAACAAAATCCAAAAAAATCGAAGTTGGATTCAAAGAAATTTATTACAATTTGACACTTCCAACTAAAATTTTTTTTCACAATCCAAAAAATTGTCGTTATTTTCATCTAAATTTACTCAAATATAGATCCTACAACAAAAATACTCAACAAAATCCAAAAAAATCGAAGTTGGTTTCAAATAAATTTATTAAAATTTGACTCTTCCAACTAAAATTTTTTCACAATCCAAAAAATTGAAGTTATTTTCATCTAAATTTACTCAAATATACATCCTACAACAAAAATATTCGACAAAATAAAAAAAAATCGAAGTTGGTTTCAAATAAATTTATTAAAATTTGACACTTCCAACTAAAATTTTTTTCACAATCCAAAAAATTGATGTTATCTTCATCTAAATTTACTCAAATATACATCCTGCAACAAAAATACTGGTCAAAATCCAAAAAAAATCGAAGTTGGTTTCGAATAAATTTATTAAAATTTGACACTTCCAACTAAAATTTTTGTTTCACAAACCAAAAAATTGAAGTTATTTTCATCTAAATTTACTCAAATATACATCCTACAACAAAAATACTCGACAAAATCCAAAAAAAATCGAAGTTGGTTTCAAATAAATTTATTAAAATTTGACACTTCCAACTAAAATTTGTTTCACAATCCAAAAAATTGTCGTTATTTTGATTAAAATTTACTCAAATATACAACCTACAACAAAAGTACTCGACAAAATCCAAAAAAATCGAAGTTGATTTCAAATAAATTTATTAAAATTTGGCACTTCCAACTAAATTTTTGTTTTACAATCCAAAAAATTGAAGTTATTTTCTTCTAAATTTACTCAAATATACATCCTACAACAAAAATATTCGACAAAATAAAAAAAAATCGAAGTTGGTTTCAAATAAATTTATTAAAATTTGACACTTCCAACTAAAATTTTTTTCAAAATCCAAAAAATTGAAGTTATTTTCATCTAAATTTACTCAAATATACATCCTACAACAAAAATATTCGACAAAATCAAAAAAAATCGAAGTTGGTTTCAAATAAATTTATTAAAATTTGACACTTCCAACTAAAATTTTTTTTCACAATCCAAAAAATTGAAGTTATTTTCATCTAAATTTACTCAAATATAGATTCTGCAACAAAAATACTCAACAAAATCCAAAAAAATCGAAGTTGGATTCAAATAAATTTATTACAATTTGAAACTTCCAACTAAAATTTTTTTTCACAATCCAAAAAATGGTCGTTATTTTCATCTAAATTTACTCAAATATACATCCTACAACAAAAATATTCCACAAAATCAAAAAAAATCGAAGTTGGTTTCAAATAAATTTATTAAAATTTGACACTTCCAACTAAAATTTTTTTCACAATCCAAAAAATTGATGTTATCTTCATCTTAATTTACTCAAATATAGATCCTACAACAAAAATACTCAACAAAATCCAAAATAATCCAAGTTGATTTCAAATAAATTTATTAAAATTTGACAATAATCGTGACAAAATCAAAAAAATCGAAGTTAATTTCAACTGAAATTACTCAAATTAAGCTTCTCTATCAAAAAAACTCAACAAAATCCAAAAAAATCGAAGTTGGATTCAAAGAAATTTATTACAATTTGACACTTCCAACTAAAATTTTTTTTCACAATCCAAAAAATTGTCGTTATTTTCATCTAAATTTACTCAAATATAGATCCTACAACAAAAATACTCAACAAAATCCAAAAAAATCGAAGTTGGTTTCAAATAAATTTATTAAAATTTGACACTTCGAACTAAAATTTTTTTCACAATCCAAAAAATTGTCGTTATTTTCATCTAAATTTACTCAAATATACATCCTACAACAAAAATACTGGTCAAAAAAAAAAAAATCGAAGTTAGTTTCAAATAAATTTATTAAAATTTGACACTTCCACCTAAAATTTTTTTTCACAATCCAAAAAATGGTCGTTATTTTCATCTAACTTTACTCAAATATACATCCTACAACAAAAATATTCCACAAAATCAAAAAAAATCGAAGTTGGTTTCAAATAAATTTATTAACATTTGACACTTCCAACTAAAATTTTTTTTCACAATCCAAAAAATTGTCGTTATTTTCATCTAAATTTACTCAAATATAGATCCTACAACAAAAATACTCAACAAAATCCAAAAAAATCGAAGTCGATTTCAAATAAATTTATTAAAATTTGACAAAAATCGTGACAAAATCCAAAAAATCGAAGTTAATTTCAACTGAAATTACTCAAATTAAGCTTCTCTATCAAAAAAGCTCAACAAAATCCAAAAAAATCGAAGTTGGTTTCAAATAAATTTATTACAATTTGACACTTCCAACTAAAATTTTTTTTCACAATCCAAAAAATTGTCGTTATTTTCATCTAAATTTACTCAAATATAGATCCTACAACAAAAATACTCATCAAAATCCAAAAAAATCGAAGTTGGTTTCAAATAAATTTATTAAAATTTGACTCTTCCAACTAAAATTTTTTTCACAATCCAAAAAATTGAAGTTATTTTCATCTAAATTTACTCAAATATACATCCAACAACAAAAATACTCAACAAAATCCAAAAAAATCGAAGTTGGATTCAAATAAATTTATTACAATTAGAAACTTCCAACTAAAATTTTTTTTCACAATCCAAAAAATGGTCGTTATTTTCATCTAAATTTACTCAAATATACATCCTACAACAAAAATATTCGACAAAATAAAAAAAATCGAAGTTGGTTTCAAATAAATTTATTAAAATTTGACACTTCCAACTAAAATTTTTTTCAAAATCCAAAAAATTGAAGTTATTTTCATCTAAATTTACTCAAATATACATCCTACAACAAAAATATTCGACAAAATCAAAAAAAATCGAAGTTGGTTTCAAATAAATTTATTAAAATTTGACACTTCCAACTAAAATTTTTTTTCACAATCCAAAAAATTGAAGTTATTTTCATCTAAATTTACTCAAATATAGATTCTGCAACAAAAATACTCAACAAAATCCAAAAAAATCGAAGTTGGATTCAAATAAATTTATTACAATTTGAAACTTCCAACTAAAATTTTTTTTCACAATACAAAAAATGGTCGTTATTTTCATCTAAATTTACTCAAATATAGATCCTACAACAAAAATACTCAACAAAATCCAAAATAATCCAAGTTGATTTCAAATAAATTTATTAAAATTTGACAAAAATCGTGACAAAATCAAAAAAATCGAAGTTAATTTCAACTGAAATTACTCAAATTAAGCTTCTCTATCAAAAAAACTCAACAAAATCCAAAAAAATCGAAGTTGGATTCAAAGAAATTTATTACAATTTGACACTTCCAACTAAAATTTTTTTTCACAATCCAAAAAATTGATGTTATCTTCATCTAAATTTACTCAAATATACATCCTACAACAAAAATACTGGTCAAAATCCAAAAAAATCGAAGTTGGCCTCAAATAAATTTATTAAAATTTGACACTTCCAACTACAATTTTTTCCCTATCCAAAAAATTGAAGTTATTTTCATCTAAATTTACTCAAATATACATCCTACAACAAAAATATTCGACAAAATCAAAAAAAATCGAAGTTGGTTTCAAATAAATTTATTAAAATTTGACACTTCCAACTAAAATTTTTGTTTCACAATCCAAAAAATTGAAGTTATTTTCATCTAAATTTACTCAAATATACATCCTACAACAAAAATACTCGACAAAATCCAAAAAAAATCGAAGTTGGTTTCAAATAAATTTATTAAAATTTGACACTTCCAACTAAAATTTGTTTCACAATCCAAAAAATTGTCGTTATTTTGTTTAAAATTTACTCAAATATACAACCTACAACAAAAGTACTCGACAAAATAAAAAAAAAGCGAAGTTGATTTCAAATAAATTTATTAAAATATGGCACTTCCAACTAAAATTTTTGTTTTACAATCCAAAAAATTGAAGTTATTTTCTTCTAAATTTATTCAAATATAGATCCTACAACAAAAATACTCAACAAAATCCAAAATAATCCAAGTTTATTTCAAATAAATTTATTAAAATTTGACAAAAATCGTGACAAAATCCAAAAAATCGAAGTTAATTTCAACTGAAATTACTCAAATTAAGCTTCTCTATCAAAAAACTAAACAAAATCCAAAAAAATCGAAGTTGGATTCAAATAAATTTATTACAATTTGAAACTTCCAACTAAAATTTTTTTTCACAATCCAAAAAATGGTCGTTATTTTCATCTAAATTTACTCAAATATACATCCTACAACAAAAATATTCCACAAAATCAAAAAAAATCGAAGTTGGTTTCAAATAAATTTATTAAAATTTGACACTTCCAACTAAAATTTTTTTCACAATCCAAAAAATTGATGTTATCTTCATCTTAATTTACTCAAATATAGATCCTACAACAAAAATACTCAACAAAATCCAAAATAATCCAAGTTGATTTCAAATAAATTTATTAAAATTTGACAATAATCGTGACAAAATCAAAAAAATCGAAGTTAATTTCAACTGAAATTACTCAAATTAAGCTTCTCTATCAAAAAAACTCAACAAAATCCAAAAAAATCGAAGTTGGATTCAAAGAAATTTATTACAATTTGACACTTCCAACTAAAATTTTTTTTCACAATCCAAAAAATTGTCGTTATTTTCATCTAAATTTACTCAAATATAGATCCTACAACAAAAATACTCAACAAAATCCAAAAAAATCGAAGTTGGTTTCAAATAAATTTATTAAAATTTGACTCTTCCAACTAAAATTTTTTCACAATCCAAAAAATTGAAGTTATTTTCATCTAAATTTACTCAAATATACATCCTACAACAAAAATATTCGACAAAATAAAAAAAAATCGAAGTTGGTTTCAAATAAATTTATTAAAATTTGACACTTCCAACTAAAATTTTTTTCACAATCCAAAAAATTGATGTTATCTTCATCTAAATTTACTCAAATATACATCCTGCAACAAAAATACTGGTCAAAATCCAAAAAAATCGAAGTTGGTTTCGAATAAATTTATTAAAATTTGACACTTCCAACTAAAATTTTTGTTTCACAATCCAAAAAATTGAAGTTATTTTCATCTAAATTTACTCAAATATACATCCTACAACAAAAATACTCGACAAAATCCAAAAAAAATCGAAGTTGGTTTCAAATAAATTTATTAAAATTTGACACTTCCAACTAAAATTTGTTTCACAATCCAAAAAATTGTCGTTATTTTGATTAAAATTTACTCAAATATACAACCTACAACAAAAGTACTCGACAAAATCCAAAAAAATCGAAGTTGATTTCAAATAAATTTATTAAAATTTGGCACTTCCAACTAAATTTTTGTTTTACAATCCAAAAAATTGAAGTTATTTTCTTCTAAATTTACTCAAATATACATCCTACAACAAAAATATTCGACAAAATAAAAAAAAATCGAAGTTGGTTTCAAATAAATTTATTAAAATTTGACACTTCCAACTAAAATTTTTTTCAAAATCCAAAAAATTGAAGTTATTTTCATCTAAATTTACTCAAATATACATCCTACAACAAAAATATTCGACAAAATCAAAAAAAATCGAAGTTGGTTTCAAATAAATTTATTAAAATTTGACACTTCCAACTAAAATTTTTTTTCACAATCCAAAAAATTGAAGTTAATTTCAACTGAAATTACTCAAATTAAGCTTCTCTATCAAAAAAACTCAACAAAATCCAAAAAAATCGAAGTTGGATTCAAAGAAATTTATTACAATTTGACACTTCCAACTAAAATTTTTTTTCACAATCCAAAAAATTGTCGTTATTTTCATCTAAATTTACTCAAATATAGATCCTACAACAAAAATACTCAACAAAATCCAAAATAATCCAAGTTGATTTCAAATAAATTTATTAAAATTTGACAATAATCGTGACAAAATCAAAAAAATCGAAGTTAATTTCAACTGAAATTACTCAAATTAAGCTTCTCTATCAAAAAAACTCAACAAAATCCAAAAAAATCGAAGTTGGATTCAAAGAAATTTATTAAAATTTGACTCTTCCAACTAAAATTTTTTCACAATCCAAAAAATTGAAGTTATTTTCATCTAAATTTACTCAAATATACATCCTACAACAAAAATATTCGACAAAATAAAAAAAAATCGAAGTTGGTTTCAAATAAATTTATTAAAATTTGACACTTCCAACTAAAATTTTTTTCACAATCCAAAAAATTGATGTTATCTTCATCTAAATTTACTCAAATATACATCCTGCAACAAAAATACTGGTCAAAATCCAAAAAAATCGAAGTTGGTTTCGAATAAATTTATTAAAATTTGACACTTCCAACTAAAATTTTTGTTTCACAAACCAAAAAATTGAAGTTATTTTCATCTAAATTTACTCAAATATACATCCTACAACAAAAATACTCGACAAAATCCAAAAAAAATCGAAGTTGGTTTCAAATAAATTTATTAAAATTTGACACTTCCAACTAAAATTTGTTTCACAATCCAAAAAATTGTCGTTATTTTGATTAAAATTTACTCAAATATACAACCTACAACAAAAGTACTCGACAAAATCCAAAAAAATCGAAGTTGATTTCAAATAAATTTATTAAAATTTGGCACTTCCAACTAAATTTTTGTTTTACAATCCAAAAAATTGAAGTTATTTTCTTCTAAATTTACTCAAATATACATCCTACAACAAAAATATTCGACAAAATAAAAAAAAATCGAAGTTGGTTTCAAATAAATTTATTAAAATTTGACACTTCCAACTACAATTTTTTCCCTATCCAAAAAATTGAAGTTATTTTCATCTAAATTTACTCAAATATACATCCTACAACAAAAATATTCGACAAAATCAAAAAAAATCGAAGTTGGTTTCAAATAAATTTATTAAAATTTGACACTTCCAACTAAAATTTTTGTTTCACAATCCAAAAAATTGAAGTTATTTTCATCTAAATTTACTCAAATATACATCCTACAACAAAAATACTCGACAAAATCCAAAAAAAATCGAAGTTGGTTTCAAATAAATTTATTAAAATTTGACACTTCCAACTAAAATTTGTTTCACAATCCAAAAAATTGTCGTTATTTTGTTTAAAATTTACTCAAATATACAACCTACAACAAAAGTACTCGACAAAATAAAAAAAAAGCGAAGTTGATTTCAAATAAATTTATTAAAATTTGGCACTTCCAACTAAAATTTTTGTTTTACAATCCAAAAAATTGAAGTTATTTTCTTCTAAATTTACTCAAATATAGATCCTACAACAAAAATACTCAACAAAATCCAAAATAATCCAAGTTGATTTCAAATAAATTTATTAAAATTTGACAAAAATCGTGACAAAATCCAAAAAATCGAAGTTAATTTCAACTGAAATTACTCAAATTAAGCTTCTCTATCAAAAAACTAAACAAAATCCAAAAAAATCGAAGTTGGATTCAAATAAATTTATTACAATTTGAAACTTCCAACTAAAATTTTTTTTCACAATCCAAAAAATGGTCGTTATTTTCATCTAAATTTACTCAAATATACATCCTACAACAAAAATATTCCACAAAATCAAAAAAAATCGAAGTTGGTTTCAAATAAATTTATTAAAATTTGACACTTCCAACTAAAATTTTTTTCACAATCCAAAAAATTGATGTTATCTTCATCTTAATTTACTCAAATATAGATCCTACAACAAAAATACTCAACAAAATCCAAAATAATCCAAGTTGATTTCAAATAAATTTATTAAAATTTGACAATAATCGTGACAAAATCAAAAAAATCGAAGTTAATTTCAACTGAAATTACTCAAATTAAGCTTCTCTATCAAAAAAACTCAACAAAATCCAAAAAAATCGAAGTTGGATTCAAAGAAATTTATTACAATTTGACACTTCCAACTAAAATTTTTTTTCACAATCCAAAAAATTGTCGTTATTTTCATCTAAATTTACTCAAATATAGATCCTACAACAAAAATACTCAACAAAATCCAAAAAAATCGAAGTTGGTTTCAAATAAATTTATTAAAATTTGACTCTTCCAACTAAAATTTTTTCACAATCCAAAAAATTGAAGTTATTTTCATCTAAATTTACTCAAATATACATCCTACAACAAAAATATTCGACAAAATAAAAAAAAATCGAAGTTGGTTTCAAATAAATTTATTAAAATTTGACACTTCCAACTAAAATTTTTTTCACAATCCAAAAAATTGATGTTATCTTCATCTAAATTTACTCAAATATACATCCTGCAACAAAAATACTGGTCAAAATCCAAAAAAATCGAAGTTGGTTTCGAATAAATTTATTAAAATTTGACACTTCCAACTAAAATTTTTGTTTCACAATCCAAAAAATTGAAGTTATTTTCATCTAAATTTACTCAAATATACATCCTACAACAAAAATACTCGACAAAATCCAAAAAAAATCGAAGTTGGTTTCAAATAAATTTATTAAAATTTGACACTTCCAACTAAAATTTGTTTCACAATCCAAAAAATTGTCGTTATTTTGATTAAAATTTACTCAAATATACAACCTACAACAAAAGTACTCGACAAAATCCAAAAAAATCGAAGTTGATTTCAAATAAATTTATTAAAATTTGGCACTTCCAACTAAATTTTTGTTTTACAATCCAAAAAATTGAAGTTATTTTCTTCTAAATTTACTCAAATATACATCCTACAACAAAAATATTCGACAAAATAAAAAAAAATTGAAGTTGGTTTCAAATAAATTTATTAAAATTTGACACTTCCAACTAAAATTTTTTTCAAAATCCAAAAAATTGAAGTTATTTTCATCTAAATTTACTCAAATATACATCCTACAACAAAAATATTCGACAAAATCAAAAAAAATCGAAGTTGGTTTCAAATAAATTTATTAAAATTTGACACTTCCAACTAAAATTTTTTTTCACAATCCAAAAAATTGAAGTTATTTTCATCTAAATTTACTCAAATATAGATTCTGCAACAAAAATACTCAACAAAATCCAAAAAAATCGAAGTTGGATTCAAATAAATTTATTACAATTTGAAACTTCCAACTAAAATTTTTTTTCACAATCCAAAAAATGGTCGTTATTTTCATCTAAATTTACTCAAATATAGATCCTACAACAAAAATACTCAACAAAATCCAAAATAATCCAAGTTGATTTCAAATAAATTTATTAAAATTTGACAAAAATCGTGACAAAATCAAAAAAATCGAAGTTAATTTCAACTGAAATTACTCAAATTAAGCTTCTCTATCAAAAAAACTCAACAAAATCCAAAAAAATCGAAGTTGGATGCAAAGAAATTTATTACAATTTGACACTTCCAACTAAAATTTTTTTTCACAATCCAAAAAATTGTCGTTATTTTCATCTAAATTTACTCAAATATAGATCCTACAACAAAAATACTCAACAAAATCCAAAAAAATCGAAGTTGGTTTCGAATAAATTTATTAAAATTTGACACTTCCAACTAAAATTTTTGTTTCACAATCCAAAAAATTGAAGTTATTTTCATCTAAATTTACTCAAATATACATCCTACAACAAAAATACTCGACAAAATCCAAAAAAAATCGAAGTTGGTTTCAAATAAATTTATTAAAATTTGACACTTCCAACTAAAATTTGTTTCACAATCCAAAAAATTGTCGTTATTTTGATTAAAATTTACTCAAATATACAACCTACAACAAAAGTACTCGACAAAATCCAAAAAAATCGAAGTTGATTTCAAATAAATTTATTAAAATTTGGCACTTCCAACTAAATTTTTGTTTTACAATCCAAAAAATTGAAGTTATTTTCTTCTAAATTTACTCAAATATACATCCTACAACAAAAATATTCGACAAAATAAAAAAAAATCGAAGTTGGTTTCAAATAAATTTATTAAAATTTGACACTTCCAACTAAAATTTTTTTCAAAATCCAAAAAATTGAAGTTATTTTCATCTAAATTTACTCAAATATACATCCTACAACAAAAATATTCGACAAAATCAAAAAAAATCGAAGTTGGTTTCAAATAAATTTATTAAAATTTGACACTTCCAACTAAAATTTTTTTTCACAATCCAAAAAATTGAAGTTAATTTCAACTGAAATTACTCAAATTAAGCTTCTCTATCAAAAAAACTCAACAAAATCCAAAAAAATCGAAGTTGGATTCAAAGAAATTTATTACAATTTGACACTTCCAACTAAAATTTTTTTTCACAATCCAAAAAATTGTCGTTATTTTCATCTAAATTTACTCAAATATAGATCCTACAACAAAAATACTCAACAAAATCCAAAATAATCCAAGTTGATTTCAAATAAATTTATTAAAATTTGACAATAATCGTGACAAAATCAAAAAAATCGAAGTTAATTTCAACTGAAATTACTCAAATTAAGCTTCTCTATCAAAAAAACTCAACAAAATCCAAAAAAATCGAAGTTGGATTCAAAGAAATTTATTAAAATTTGACTCTTCCAACTAAAATTTTTTCACAATCCAAAAAATTGAAGTTATTTTCATCTAAATTTACTCAAATATACATCCTACAACAAAAATATTCGACAAAATAAAAAAAAATCGAAGTTGGTTTCAAATAAATTTATTAAAATTTGACACTTCCAACTAAAATTTTTTTCACAATCCAAAAAATTGATGTTATCTTCATCTAAATTTACTCAAATATACATCCTGCAACAAAAATACTGGTCAAAATCCAAAAAAATCGAAGTTGGTTTCGAATAAATTTATTAAAATTTGACACTTCCAACTAAAATTTTTGTTTCACAAACCAAAAAATTGAAGTTATTTTCATCTAAATTTACTCAAATATACATCCTACAACAAAAATACTCGACAAAATCCAAAAAAAATCGAAGTTGGTTTCAAATAAATTTATTAAAATTTGACACTTCCAACTAAAATTTGTTTCACAATCCAAAAAATTGTCGTTATTTTGATTAAAATTTACTCAAATATACAACCTACAACAAAAGTACTCGACAAAATCCAAAAAAATCGAAGTTGATTTCAAATAAATTTATTAAAATTTGGCACTTCCAACTAAATTTTTGTTTTACAATCCAAAAAATTGAAGTTATTTTCTTCTAAATTTACTCAAATATACATCCTACAACAAAAATATTCGACAAAATAAAAAAAAATCGAAGTTGGTTTCAAATAAATTTATTAAAATTTGACACTTCCAACTACAATTTTTTCCCTATCCAAAAAATTGAAGTTATTTTCATCTAAATTTACTCAAATATACATCCTACAACAAAAATATTCGACAAAATCAAAAAAAATCGAAGTTGGTTTCAAATAAATTTATTAAAATTTGACACTTCCAACTAAAATTTTTGTTTCACAATCCAAAAAATTGAAGTTATTTTCATCTAAATTTACTCAAATATACATCCTACAACAAAAATACTCGACAAAATCCAAAAAAAATCGAAGTTGGTTTCAAATAAATTTATTAAAATTTGACACTTCCAACTAAAATTTGTTTCACAATCCAAAAAATTGTCGTTATTTTGTTTAAAATTTACTCAAATATACAACCTACAACAAAAGTACTCGACAAAATAAAAAAAAAGCGAAGTTGATTTCAAATAAATTTATTAAAATTTGGCACTTCCAACTAAAATTTTTGTTTTACAATCCAAAAAATTGAAGTTATTTTCTTCTAAATTTACTCAAATATAGATCCTACAACAAAAATACTCAACAAAATCCAAAATAATCCAAGTTGATTTCAAATAAATTTATTAAAATTTGACAAAAATCGTGACAAAATCCAAAAAATCGAAGTTAATTTCAACTGAAATTACTCAAATTAAGCTTCTCTATCAAAAAACTAAACAAAATCCAAAAAAATCGAAGTTGGATTCAAATAAATTTATTACAATTTGAAACTTCCAACTAAAATTTTTTTTCACAATCCAAAAAATGGTCGTTATTTTCATCTAAATTTACTCAAATATACATCCTACAACAAAAATATTCCACAAAATCAAAAAAAATCGAAGTTGGTTTCAAATAAATTTATTAAAATTTGACACTTCCAACTAAAATTTTTTTCACAATCCAAAAAATTGATGTTATCTTCATCTTAATTTACTCAAATATAGATCCTACAACAAAAATACTCAACAAAATCCAAAATAATCCAAGTTGATTTCAAATAAATTTATTAAAATTTGACAATAATCGTGACAAAATCAAAAAAATCGAAGTTAATTTCAACTGAAATTACTCAAATTAAGCTTCTCTATCAAAAAAACTCAACAAAATCCAAAAAAATCGAAGTTGGATTCAAAGAAATTTATTACAATTTGACACTTCCAACTAAAATTTTTTTTCACAATCCAAAAAATTGTCGTTATTTTCATCTAAATTTACTCAAATATAGATCCTACAACAAAAATACTCAACAAAATCCAAAAAAATCGAAGTTGGTTTCAAATAAATTTATTAAAATTTGACTCTTCCAACTAAAATTTTTTCACAATCCAAAAAATTGAAGTTATTTTCATCTAAATTTACTCAAATATACATCCTACAACAAAAATATTCGACAAAATAAAAAAAAATCGAAGTTGGTTTCAAATAAATTTATTAAAATTTGACACTTCCAACTAAAATTTTTTTCACAATCCAAAAAATTGATGTTATCTTCATCTAAATTTACTCAAATATACATCCTGCAACAAAAATACTGGTCAAAATCCAAAAAAATCGAAGTTGGTTTCGAATAAATTTATTAAAATTTGACACTTCCAACTAAAATTTTTGTTTCACAATCCAAAAAATTGAAGTTATTTTCATCTAAATTTACTCAAATATACATCCTACAACAAAAATACTCGACAAAATCCAAAAAAAATCGAAGTTGGTTTCAAATAAATTTATTAAAATTTGACACTTCCAACTAAAATTTGTTTCAAAATCCAAAAAATTGTCGTTATTTTGATTAAAATTTACTCAAATATACAACCTACAACAAAAGTACTCGACAAAATCCAAAAAAATCGAAGTTGATTTCAAATAAATTTATTAAAATTTGGCACTTCCAACTAAATTTTTGTTTTACAATCCAAAAAATTGAAGTTATTTTCTTCTAAATTTACTCAAATATACATCCTACAACAAAAATATTCGACAAAATAAAAAAAAATTGAAGTTGGTTTCAAATAAATTTATTAAAATTTGACACTTCCAACTAAAATTTTTTTCAAAATCCAAAAAATTGAAGTTATTTTCATCTAAATTTACTCAAATATACATCCTACAACAAAAATATTCGACAAAATCAAAAAAAATCGAAGTTGGTTTCAAATAAATTTATTAAAATTTGACACTTCCAACTAAAATTTTTTTTCACAATCCAAAAAATTGAAGTTATTTTCATCTAAATTTACTCAAATATAGATTCTGCAACAAAAATACTCAACAAAATCCAAAAAAATCGAAGTTGGATTCAAATAAATTTATTACAATTTGAAACTTCCAACTAAAATTTTTTTTCACAATCCAAAAAATGGTCGTTATTTTCATCTAAATTTACTCAAATATAGATCCTACAACAAAAATACTCAACAAAATCCAAAATAATCCAAGTTGATTTCAAATAAATTTATTAAAATTTGACAAAAATCGTGACAAAATCAAAAAAATCGAAGTTAATTTCAACTGAAATTACTCAAATTAAGCTTCTCTATCAAAAAAACTCAACAAAATCCAAAAAAATCGAAGTTGGATGCAAAGAAATTTATTACAATTTGACACTTCCAACTAAAATTTTTTTTCACAATCCAAAAAATTGTCGTTATTTTCATCTAAATTTACTCAAATATAGATCCTACAACAAAAATACTCAACAAAATCCAAAAAAATCGAAGTTGGTTTCAAATAAATTTATTAAAATTTGACACTTCCAACTAAAATTTGTTTCACAATCCAAAAAATTGTCGTTATTTTGATTAAAATTTACTCAAATATACAACCTACAACAAAAGTACTCGACAAAATCCAAAAAAATCGAAGTTGATTTCAAATAAATTTATTAAAATTTGGCACTTCCAACTAAATTTTTGTTTTACAATCCAAAAAATTGAAGTTATTTTCTTCTAAATTTACTCAAATATACATCCTACAACAAAAATATTCGACAAAATAAAAAAAAATCGAAGTTGGTTTCAAATAAATTTATTAAAATTTGACACTTCCAACTAAAATTTTTTTCAAAATCCAAAAAATTGAAGTTATTTTCATCTAAATTTACTCAAATATACATCCTACAACAAAAATATTCGACAAAATAAAAAAAAATCGAAGTTGGTTTCAAATAAATTTATTAAAATTTGACACTTCCAACTAAAATTTTTTTTCACAATCCAAAAAATTGAAGTTAATTTCAACTGAAATTACTCAAATTAAGCTTCTCTATCAAAAAAACTCAACAAAATCCAAAAAAATCGAAGTTGGATTCAAAGAAATTTATTACAATTTGACACTTCCAACTAAAATTTTTTTTCACAATCCAAAAAATTGTCGTTATTTTCATCTAAATTTACTCAAATATAGATCCTACAACAAAAATACTCAACAAAATCCAAAATAATCCAAGTTGATTTCAAATAAATTTATTAAAATTTGACAATAATCGTGACAAAATCAAAAAAATCGAAGTTAATTTCAACTGAAATTACTCAAATTAAGCTTCTCTATCAAAAAAACTCAACAAAATCCAAAAAAATCGAAGTTGGATTCAAAGAAATTTATTACAATTTGACACTTCCAACTAAAATTTTTTTTCACAATCCAAAAAATTGTCGTTATTTTCATCTAAATTTACTCAAATATAGATCCTACAACAAAAATACTCAACAAAATCCAAAAAAATCGAAGTTGGTTTCAAATAAATTTATTAAAATTTGACTCTTCCAACTAAAATTTTTTCACAATCCAAAAAATTGAAGTTATTTTCATCTAAATTTACTCAAATATACATCCTACAACAAAAATATTCGACAAAATAAAAAAAAATCGAAGTTGGTTTCAAATAAATTTATTAAAATTTGACACTTCCAACTAAAATTTTTTTCACAATCCAAAAAATTGATGTTATCTTCATCTAAATTTACTCAAATATACATCCTGCAACAAAAATACTGGTCAAAATCCAAAAAAATCGAAGTTGGTTTCGAATAAATTTATTAAAATTTGACACTTCCAACTAAAATTTTTGTTTCACAATCCAAAAAATTGAAGTTATTTTCATCTAAATTTACTCAAATATACATCCTACAACAAATATACTCGACAAAATCCAAAAAAAATCGAAGTTGGTTTCAAATAAATTTATTAAAATTTGACACTTCCAACTAAAATTTGTTTCACAATCCAAAAAATTGTCGTTATTTTGATTAAAATTTACTCAAATATACAACCTACAACAAAAGTACTCGACAAAATCCAAAAAAATCGAAGTTGATTTCAAATAAATTTATTAAAATTTGGCACTTCCAACTAAATTTTTGTTTTACAATCCAAAAAATTGAAGTTATTTTCTTCTAAATTTACTCAAATATACATCCTACAACAAAAATATTCGACAAAATAAAAAAAAATCGAAGTTGGTTTCAAATAAATTTATTAAAATTTGACACTTCCAACTAAAATTTTTTTCAAAATCCAAAAAATTGAAGTTATTTTCATCTAAATTTACTCAAATATACATCCTACAACAAAAATATTCGACAAAATCAAAAAAAATCGAAGTTGGTTTCAAATAAATTTATTAAAATTTGACACTTCCAACTAAAATTTTTTTTCACAATCCAAAAAATTGAAGTTAATTTCAACTGAAATTACTCAAATTAAGCTTCTCTATCAAAAAAACTCAACAAAATCCAAAAAAATCGAAGTTGGATTCAAAGAAATTTATTACAATTTGACACTTCCAACTAAAATTTTTTTTCACAATCCAAAAAATTGTCGTTATTTTCATCTAAATTTACTCAAATATAGATCCTACAACAAAAATACTCAACAAGATCCAAAAAAATCGAAGTTGGTTTCAAATAAATTTATTAAAATTTGACTCTTCCAACTAAAATTTTTTCACAATCCAAAAAATTGAAGTTATTTTCATCTAAATTTACTCAAATATACATCCTACAACAAAAATATTCGACAAAATAAAAAAAAATCGAAGTTGGTTTCAAATAAATTTATTAAAATTTGACACTTCCAACTAAAATTTTTTTCACAATCCAAAAAATTGATGTTATCTTCATCTAAATTTACTCAAATATACATCCTGCAACAAAAATACTGGTCAAAATCCAAAAAAAATCGAAGTTGGTTTCGAATAAATTTATTAAAATTTGACACTTCCAACTAAAATTTTTGTTTCACAAACCAAAAAATTGAAGTTATTTTCATCTAAATTTACTCAAATATACATCCTACAACAAAAATACTCGACAAAATCCAAAAAAAATCGAAGTTGGTTTCAAATAAATTTATTAAAATTTGACACTTCCAACTAAAATTTGTTTCACAATCCAAAAAATTGTCGTTATTTTGATTAAAATTTACTCAAATATACAACCTACAACAAAAGTACTCGACAAAATCCAAAAAAATCGAAGTTGATTTCAAATAAATTTATTAAAATTTGGCACTTCCAACTAAATTTTTGTTTTACAATCCAAAAAATTGAAGTTATTTTCTTCTAAATTTACTCAAATATACATCCTACAACAAAAATATTCGACAAAATAAAAAAAAATCGAAGTTGGTTTCAAATAAATTTATTAAAATTTGACACTTCCAACTAAAATTTTTTTTCACAATCCAAAAAATTGTCGTTATTTTCATCTAAATTTACTCAAATATAGATCCTACAACAAAAATACTCAACAAAATCCAAAAAAATCGAAGTCGATTTCAAATAAATTTATTAAAATTTGACAAAAATCGTGACAAAATCCAAAAAATCGAAGTTAATTTCAACTGAAATTACTCAAATTAAGCTTCTCTATCAAAAAAGCTCAACAAAATCCAAAAAAATCGAAGTTGGTTTCAAATAAATTTATTACAATTTGACACTTCCAACTAAAATTTTTTTTCACAATCCAAAAAATTGTCGTTATTTTCATCTAAATTTACTCAAATATAGATCCTACAACAAAAATACTCATCAAAATCCAAAAAAATCGAAGTTGGTTTCAAATAAATTTATTAAAATTTGACTCTTCCAACTAAAATTTTTTTCACAATCCAAAAAATTGAAGTTATTTTCATCTAAATTTACTCAAATATACATCCAACAACAAAAATACTCAACAAAATCCAAAAAAATCGAAGTTGGATTCAAATAAATTTATTACAATTAGAAACTTCCAACTAAAATTTTTTTTCACAATCCAAAAAATGGTCGTTATTTTCATCTAAATTTACTCAAATATACATCCTACAACAAAAATATTCGTAAAAATAAAAAAAATCGAAGTTGGTTTCAAATAAATTTATTAAAATTTGACACTTCCAACTAAAATTTTTTTCAAAATCCAAAAAATTGAAGTTATTTTCATCTAAATTTACTCAAATATACATCCTACAACAAAAATATTCGACAAAATCAAAAAAAATCGAAGTTGGTTTCAAATAAATTTATTAAAATTTGACACTTCCAACTAAAATTTTTTTTCACAATCCAAAAAATTGAAGTTATTTTCATCTAAATTTACTCAAATATAGATTCTGCAACAAAAATACTCAACAAAATCCAAAAAAATCGAAGTTGGATTCAAATAAATTTATTACAATTTGAAACTTCCAACTAAAATTTTTTTTCACAATACAAAAAATGGTCGTTATTTTCATCTAAATTTACTCAAATATAGATCCTACAACAAAAATACTCAACAAAATCCAAAATAATCCAAGTTGATTTCAAATAAATTTATTAAAATTTGACAAAAATCGTGACAAAATCAAAAAAATCGAAGTTAATTTCAACTGAAATTACTCAAATTAAGCTTCTCTATCAAAAAAACTCAACAAAATCCAAAAAAATCGAAGTTGGATTCAAAGAAATTTATTACAATTTGACACTTCCAACTAAAATTTTTTTTCACAATCCAAAAAATTGATGTTATCTTCATCTAAATTTACTCAAATATACATCCTACAACAAAAATACTGGTCAAAATCCAAAAAAATCGAAGTTGGCCTCAAATAAATTTATTAAAATTTGACACTTCCAACTACAATTTTTTCCCTATCCAAAAAATTGAAGTTATTTTCATCTAAATTTACTCAAATATACATCCTACAACAAAAATATTCGACAAAATCAAAAAAAATCGAAGTTGGTTTCAAATAAATTTATTAAAATTTGACACTTCCAACTAAAATTTTTGTTTCACAATCCAAAAAATTGAAGTTATTTTCATCTAAATTTACTCAAATATACATCCTACAACAAAAATACTCGACAAAATCCAAAAAAAATCGAAGTTGGTTTCAAATAAATTTATTAAAATTTGACACTTCCAACTAAAATTTGTTTCACAATCCAAAAAATTGTCGTTATTTTGTTTAAAATTTACTCAAATATACAACCTACAACAAAAGTACTCGACAAAATAAAAAAAAAGCGAAGTTGATTTCAAATAAATTTATTAAAATTTGGCACTTCCAACTAAAATTTTTGTTTTACAATCCAAAAAATTGAAGTTATTTTCTTCTAAATTTACTCAAATATAGATCCTACAACAAAAATACTCAACAAAATCCAAAATAATCCAAGTTGATTTCAAATAAATTTATTAAAATTTGACAAAAATCGTGACAAAATCCAAAAAATCGAAGTTAATTTCAACTGAAATTACTCAAATTAAGCTTCTCTATCAAAAAACTAAACAAAATCCAAAAAAATCGAAGTTGGATTCAAATAAATTTATTACAATTTGAAACTTCCAACTAAAATTTTTTTTCACAATCCAAAAAATGGTCGTTATTTTCATCTAAATTTACTCAAATATACATCCTACAACAAAAATATTCCACAAAATCAAAAAAAATCGAAGTTGGTTTCAAATAAATTTATTAAAATTTGACACTTCCAACTAAAATTTTTTTCACAATCCAAAAAATTGATGTTATCTTCATCTTAATTTACTCAAATATAGATCCTACAACAAAAATACTCAACAAAATCCAAAATAATCCAAGTTGATTTCAAATAAATTTATTAAAATTTGACAATAATCGTGACAAAATCAAAAAAATCGAAGTTAATTTCAACTGAAATTACTCAAATTAAGCTTCTCTATCAAAAAAACTCAACAAAATCCAAAAAAATCGAAGTTGGATTCAAAGAAATTTATTACAATTTGACACTTCCAACTAAAATTTTTTTTCACAATCCAAAAAATTGTCGTTATTTTCATCTAAATTTACTCAAATATAGATCCTACAACAAAAATACTCAACAAAATCCAAAAAAATCGAAGTTGGTTTCAAATAAATTTATTAAAATTTGACTCTTCCAACTAAAATTTTTTCACAATCCAAAAAATTGAAGTTATTTTCATCTAAATTTACTCAAATATACATCCTACAACAAAA
This sequence comes from Andrena praecox, assembly GCA_963932275.1. Classification (NCBI taxonomy): domain Eukaryota; kingdom Metazoa; phylum Arthropoda; class Insecta; order Hymenoptera; family Andrenidae; genus Andrena; species Andrena praecox. The sequence continues at coordinate 1,842,419 of CAWVQO010000396.1, read as the reverse complement.
ATATTCGACAAAATAAAAAAAAATCGAAGTTGGTTTCAAATAAATTTATTAAAATTTGACACTTCCAACTAAAATTTTTTTCACAATCCAAAAAATTGATGTTATCTTCATCTAAATTTACTCAAATATACATCCTGCAACAAAAATACTGGTCAAAATCCAAAAAAATCGAAGTTGGTTTCGAATAAATTTATTAAAATTTGACACTTCCAACTAAAATTTTTGTTTCACAATCCAAAAAATTGAAGTTGTTTTCATCTAAATTTACTCAAATATACATCCTACAACAAAAATACTCGACAAAATCCAAAAAAAATCGAAGTTGGTTTCAAATAAATTTATTAAAATTTGACACTTCCAACTAAAATTTGTTTCACAATCCAAAAAATTGTCGTTATTTTGATTAAAATTTACTCAAATATACAACCTACAACAAAAGTACTCGACAAAATCCAAAAAAATCGAAGTTGATTTCAAATAAATTTATTAAAATTTGGCACTTCCAACTAAATTTTTGTTTTACAATCCAAAAAATTGAAGTTATTTTCTTCTAAATTTACTCAAATATACATCCTACAACAAAAATATTCGACAAAATAAAAAAAAATTGAAGTTGGTTTCAAATAAATTTATTAAAATTTGACACTTCCAACTAAAATTTTTTTCAAAATCCAAAAAATTGAAGTTATTTTCATCTAAATTTACTCAAATATACATCCTACAACAAAAATATTCGACAAAATCAAAAAAAATCGAAGTTGGTTTCAAATAAATTTATTAAAATTTGACACTTCCAACTAAAATTTTTTTTCACAATCCAAAAAATTGAAGTTATTTTCATCTAAATTTACTCAAATATAGATTCTGCAACAAAAATACTCAACAAAATCCAAAAAAATCGAAGTTGGATTCAAATAAATTTATTACAATTTGAAACTTCCAACTAAAATTTTTTTTCACAATCCAAAAAATGGTCGTTATTTTCATCTAAATTTACTCAAATATAGATCCTACAACAAAAATACTCAACAAAATCCAAAATAATCCAAGTTGATTTCAAATAAATTTATTAAAATTTGACAAAAATCGTGACAAAATCAAAAAAATCGAAGTTAATTTCAACTGAAATTACTCAAATTAAGCTTCTCTATCAAAAAAACTCAACAAAATCCAAAAAAATCGAAGTTGGATGCAAAGAAATTTATTACAATTTGACACTTCCAACTAAAATTTTTTTTCACAATCCAAAAAATTGTCGTTATTTTCATCTAAATTTACTCAAATATAGATCCTACAACAAAAATACTCAACAAAATCCAAAAAAATCGAAGTTGGTTTCAAATAAATTTATTAAAATTTGACTCTTCCAACTAAAATTTTTTTCACAATCCAAAAAATTGAAGTTATTTTCATCTAAATTTACTCAAATATACATCCTACAACAAAAATATTCGACAAAATAAAAAAAAATCGAAGTTGGTTTCAAATAAATTTATTAAAATTTGACACTTCCAACTAAAATTTTTTTCACAATCCAAAAAATTGATGTTATCTTCATCTAAATTTACTCAAATATACATCCTACAACAAAAATACTGGTCAAAATCCAAAAAAATCGAAGTTGGCCTCAAATAAATTTATTAAAATTTGACACTTCCAACTACAATTTTTTCCCTATCCAAAAAATTTTCGTTATTTTCATCTAAATTTACTCAAATATACATGCTACAACAAACATACTGGTCAAAATCCAAAAAAATCGAAGTTGGTTTCAAATAAATTTATTACAATTTGAAACTTCCAATTAAAATTTTTTTTCACAATCCAAAAAATGGTCGTTATTTTCATCTAAATTTACTCAAATATACATCCTACATCAAAAACATTCGACAAAATAAAAAAAAATCGAAGTTGGTTACAAATAAATTTATTAAAATTTGACACTTCCAACTAAATTTTTTTCGCAATCCTAAAAATTGAAGTTATTTTCATCTAAATTTACTCAAATATAGATCCTACAACAAAAATACTCAACAAAATCCAAAATAATCGAAGTTGATTTCAAATAAATTTATTAAAATTTGACACTTCCAACTATAATTTTTTTCACAATCCAAAAAATTGAAGTTATTTTCATCTAAATTTACACAAATATAGATCCTACAACAAAAATACTCAACAAAATCCAAAATAATCGAAGTTGATTTCAAATAAATTTATTAAAATTTGACACTTCCAACTATAATTTTTTCACAATCCAAAAAATTGAAGATAATTTCATCTAAATTTACTCAAATATGCATCCTACAAGAAAAATACTCAACAAAATCCAAAAAAATCGAAGTTGGTCTCAAATAAATTTATTAAAATTTGACACTTCCAACTAAATTTTTTCACAATCCAAAAAATTGTCGTTATTTTTATCTAAATTTACTCAAATATACATCCCACAACAAAAATACTCGACAAAATCCAAAAAAATCGAAGTTGATTTCAAATAAATTTATTAAAATTTGACACTTCCAACTAAATTTTTTTCGCAATCCTAAAAATTGAAGTTATTTTCATATAAATTTACTCAAATATAGATCCTACAACAAAAATACTCAACAAAATCCAAATAATCGAAGTTGGTTTCAAATAAATTTATTAAAATTTGACACTTCCAACTAAAATTTTTTTCACCATCCTAGAAATTGAAGTTATTTTCATCTAAATTTACTCAAATATAGATCCTACAACAAAAATACTCAACAAAATCCAAATAATCGAAGTTGGTTTCAAATAAATTTATTAAAATTTGACACTTCCAACTAAAATTTTTTTCACAATCCTAGAAATTGAAGTTATTTTCATCTAAATTTACTCAAATATAGATCCTACAACAAAAATACTCAACAAAATCCAAAATAATCGAAGTTGATTTCAAATAAATTTATTAAAATTTGACACTTCCAACTATATTTTTTTTTCACAATCCAAAAAATTGAAGTTATTTTCATCTAAATTTACTCAAATATACATCCTACAACAAAAATACTCAACAAAATCCAAAAAAATCGATGTTGGTCTCAAATAAATTTATTAAACTTTGACACTTCCAACTAAAAATTTTTTCACAATCCTAAAAATTTAAGTTATTTTCATCTAAATTTACTCAAATATAGATCCTACACCAAAAATACTCAACAAATTCCAATATAATCGAAGTTGATTTCAAATAAATTTATTAAAATTTGACACTTCCAACTAATTTTTTTTTCGCAATCCTAAAAATTGAAGTTATTTTCATCTAAATTTACTCAAATATAGATCCTACAACAAAAATACTCAACAAAATCCAAAATAATCGAAGTTGATTTCAAATAAATTTATTAAAATTTGACACTTCGAACTAAAATTTTTTTCACAATCCAAAAAATTGAAGTTATTTTCATCTAAATTTACACAAATATAGATCCTACAACAAAAATACTCAACAAAATCCAAAATAATCGAAGTTGGTTTCAAATAATAAATTTATTAAAATTTGACACTTCCAACTAAATTTTTTTCACAATCCAAATAATTGAAGATAATTTCATCTTAATTTACTCAAATATGCATCCTACAACAAAAATACTCAACAAAATCCACAAAAATCGAAGTAGGTCTCAAATAAATTTATTAAAATTTCACACTTCCAACTAAAATTTTTTTCACAATCCTAAAAATTGAAGTTATTTTCATCTAAATTTACTCAAATATAGATCCTACAACAAAAATACTCAACAAAATCCAAAATAATCCAAGTTGATTTCAAATAAATTTATTAAAATTTGACACTTCCAACTAAAATTTTTTTCACAATCCAAAAAATTGTCGTTATTTTCATCTAAATTTACTCAAATATACATCCTACAACAAAAATACTGGTCAAAAAAAAAAAATCGAAGTTAGTTTCAAATAAATTTATTAAAATTTGACACTTCCACCTAAAATTTTTTTTCACAATCCAAAAAATTGAAGTTATTTTCATCTAAATTTACTCAAATATAGATCCTACAACAAAAATACTCAACAAAATCCAAAAAAAATCGAAGTTGGATTCAAATAAATTTATTACAATTTGAAACTTCCAACTAAAATTTTTTTTCACAATCCAAAAAATGGTCGTTATTTTCATCTAAATTTACTCAAATATACATCCTACAACAAAAATATTCCACACAATAAAAAAAAATCGAAGTTGGTTTCAAATAAATTTATTAACATTTGACACTTCCAACTAAAATTTTTTTCACAATCCAAAAAATTGATGTTATCTTCATCTAAATTTACTCAAATATAGATCCTACAACAAAAATACTCAACAAAATCCAAAATAATCCAAGTAGATTTCAAATAAATTTATTAAAATTTGACAAAAATCGTGACAAAATCAAAAAAATCGAAGTTAATTGCAACTGAAATTACTCAAATTAAGCTTCTCTATCAAAAAAACTCAACAAAATCCAAAAAAATCGAAGTTGGTTTCAAAGAAATTTATTACAATTTGACACTTCCAACTAAAATTTTTTTTCACAATCCAAAAAATTGTCGTTATTTTCATCTAAATTTACTCAAATATACATCCTACAACAAAAATATTCGACAAAATCCAAAAAAATCGAAGTTGGTTTCAAAGAAATTTATTACAATTTGACACTTCCAACTAAAATTTTTTTTCACAATCCAAAAAATTGTCGTTATTTTCATCTAAATTTACTCAAATATAGATCCTACAACAAAAATACTCAACAAATTCCAATATAATCGAAGTTGATTTCAAATAAATTTATTAAAATTTGACACTTCCAACTAATTTTTTTTTCGCAATCCTAAAAATTGAAGTTATTTTCATCTAAATTTACTCAAATATAGATCCTACAACAAAAATACTCAACAAAATCCAAAATAATCCAAGTTGGTTTCAAATAAATTTATTAAAATTTGACACTTCCAACTAAAATTTTTTTCACAATCCAAAAAATTGAAGTTATTTTCATCTAAATTTACACAAATATAGATCCTACAACAAAAATACTCAACAAAATCCAAAATAATCGAAGTTGATTTCAAATAAATTTATTAAAATTTGACACTTCCAACTAAAATTTTTTTCACAATCCAAAAAATTGTCGTTATTTTCATCTAAATTTACTCAAATATACATCCTACAACAAAAATACTGGTAAAAAAAAAAATCGAAGTTAGTTTCAAATAAATTTATTAAAATTTGACACTTCCCCCTAAAATTTTTTTTCACAATCCAAAAAATTGAAGTTATTTTCATCTAAATTTACTCAAATATAGATCCTACAACAAAAATACTCAACAAAATCCAAAAAAAATCGAAGTTGGATTCAAATAAATTTATTACAATTTGAAACTTCCAACTAAAATTTTTTTTCACAATCCAAAAAATGGTCGTTATTTTCATCTAAATTTACTCAAATATACATCCTACAACAAAAATATTCCACAAAATAAAAAAAAATCGAAGTTGGTTTCAAATAAATTTATTAACATTTGACACTTCCAACTAAAATTTTTTTCACAATCCAAAAAATTGATGTTATCTTCATCTAAATTTACTCAAATATAGATCCTACAACAAAAATACTCAACAAAATCCAAAATAATCCAAGTAGATTTCAAATAAATTTATTAAAATTTGACAAAAATCGTGACAAAATCAAAAAAATCGAAGTTAATTGCAACTGAAATTACTCAAATTAAGCTTCTCTATCAAAAAAACTCAACAAAATCCAAAAAAATCGAAGTTGGTTTCAAAGAAATTTATTACAATTTGACACTTCCAACTAAAATTTTTTTTCACAATCCAAAAAATTGTCGTTATTTTCATCTAAATTTACTCAAATATAGATCCTACAACAAAAATACTCAACAAAATCCAAAAAAATCGAAGTTGGTTTCAATTAAATTTATTAAAATTTGACTCTTCCAACTAAAATTTTTTTCACAATCCAAAAAATTGAAGTTATTTTCATCTAAATTTACTCAAATATACATCCTACAACAAAAATATTCGACAAAATCCAAAAAAATCGAAGTTGGTTTCAAAGAAATTTATTACAATTTGACACTTCCAACTAAAATTTTTTTTCACAATCCAAAAAATTGTCGTTATTTTCATCTAAATTTACTCAAATATAGATCCTACAACAAAAATACTCAACAAAATCCAAAAAAATCGAAGTTGGTTTCAAATAAATTTATTAAAATTTGACTCTTCCAACTAAAATTTTTTTCACAATCCAAAAAATTGAAGTTATTTTCATCTAAATTTACTCAAATATACATCCTACAACAAAAATATTCGACAAAATCCAAAATAATCGAAGTTGATTTCAAATAAATTTATTAAAATTTGACACTTCCAACTATAATTTATTCACAATCCAAAAAATTGTCGTTATTTTCATCTAAATTTACTCAAATATACATCCCACAACAAAAATACTCGACAAAATCCAAAAAAATCGAAGTTGATTTCAAATAAATTTATTAAAATTTGACACTTCCAACTAAATTTTTTTCGCAATCCTAAAAATTGAAGTTATTTTCATCTAAATTTACTCAAATATAGATCCTACAACAAAAATACTCCACAAAATCCAAAAAATCGAAGTTGGTTTCAAATAAATTTATTAAAATTTGACACTTCCAACTAAAATTTTTTTCACAATCCTAGAAATTGAAGTTATTTTCATCTAAATTTACTCAAATATAGATCCTACAACAAAAATACTCAACAAAATCCAAATAATCGAAGTTGGTTTCAAATAAATTTATTAAAATTTGACACTTCCAACTAAAATTTTTTTCACAATCCTAGAAATTGAAGTTATTTTCATCTAAATTTACTCAAATATAGATCCTACAACAAAAATACTCAACAAAATCCAAAATAATCGAAGTTGATTTCAAATAAATTTATTAAAATGTTGTGGAAAGCGCCTGGGTCGAGATTCTCTCTGAGAATCTCGCGGTGTTCCTAGGTCGTCCTTCGCTGTTGTCGTCCGACGGGCTCCGAATACTCGGGTGAGGATGCCGGGACGGATATACTCGGTTATAAACCGAGGGTAGTAGGATCCTTGGCCGGTTAAGGAGTTGGAACTCGCCGTAGGTTAAACAAGGTTTATTCTGTCCCGATCTGGGTTACATGGACACTGTGACAATCCGCGTGAGTCTCGTATAGAGTCTATAACAAGTCTGAGCTCGCATTGCTCGTACATGGTTCTTATACTTTAATCGGGGCGAAGCGGGGACCATCGGGGTCTCCGTCTTTGGCCCGCTTTTGGGTGTTTCACCATAAGCTGACGGTTCTCGGTGCGCTTCCGAAAACCCTTACGCAGTTGTGCCAGATTTCGACTGTTCGATTGAAGCAATCGGAATGTGTCGTGATGTCGTTACGCGGGGTGTCGGTTGGGTTACAACATCCCCCCCTCTTTGAGGAAAGGGTGCTTAGGGGAATTTTAGTGAACTTGCTTATAAAATTTCCCGGTACCCTACATCGTTCCCGCTACTACGGCGTAGTCGGGGTCCGCGGCAGCGTTGGGCGGGGGTGCGGCTTTTCTAGTCGTCCCCGTTTTCGCTGGTCGAGATATTTGTATCTTCCGGCGGAGTTGGTAGTCGCGCATTAACAAATAGATGACGAGTATAATAGTTACTATTTGTACCATAGTCGTCGTCGTCGGATGTACAATTTGCCAGGTCGCTAATCCTGGTTGGTAGTTGTTGTTGTCATCAGTCAGATCATTTTCATAAATTTCAAATTGAGATTCTCGACCGAAATTGTTAAATAAGATGATATTGGCGCGTTGATTCGGTCACTATACAACAATTTATTTTATTATTTGAAAATAAAATAAAGAAAACACCGCTATTTCGTAATTAATTATAGAAAAATCCGACGTTTCGGTTCATGATTTGAACCATCCTCAAGGAAAGTGAGATAAATTATATAAAATTACGCTTGCTGGTGAAAGATGTGTCGTAGCATTTATAAAAGCAAACGACACCTGAGTCGGTTGGAAGCAGACTGAAGTAACAAGCAGACAACACAGACATAGCTAGAGGTGAAACGGACTGTGGCCAAAACAAAGCCGTTAGCAATTTGAAATTATCAAAAACCCCAAGATTTTGAACAAACATACATTCAAGGCAACAAACCAAACATTGAGCTCGTGTGATCAAATTTTTATAATTTTCTTTAATATAACATATCTACTCATAGGTGTAGTAGAGCTAATAAAGATACATAAAATGCATAGAATATGTAAATAGTAGAGTGATCATAAGGAGGTAAAATAGACAGACACATCATAACCCATTACTTCTTTAGTAATGTTGCGTAATATTCTTGTATCTTAGGTGTTTCATACCTGAGATTCACGCTAGGTTGTTTAATCATATGTAGTGTCTCTAAAATAATCCTCAGGTTCCAATTATTTTCTTTATCAACAATTTTAGCATTGTTAAAGTCAAACCTATGATCAAACTCCAAAGAATGCTTGGTTAGAGCCGTATGTTGTAAGGGGGATAACAAAATATTTCTTTTATGTTCGTATATACGTCTCTCTAGAAGTCTGGAAGTTTGTCCGATGTAAACTTGATTACAGCCCATACAAGGAATAGAATATACGATGTTAGAATTTTTGGACAAGAGAATTTTATCTTTAATCAAAGGAAATAGATGCTTAGTATAAAATGGTAATTTAAAAATGGTGTGTATACCGACTTTTCTAAAAATTCTTCTAATATCGTTAGAAATATTGTTAACAAAAGGTAATACGACAGTATTTCTCCAACTAATAGGACCTATTTTATTCTTTCTTAACTCTTTTCTTTTTTCAACTAAAAGTGGATGATAAATTTCAAAAATCCTTTCTTTAATAATCTCTGACACCATATCTACAGGATATCCATTCCGTTTTAGCGTGTTTTTAATAATAAGTAAATTATCTGGACGAAATTTTATGTCAGATAGCAAAATAGCACGGTCTATTAATCCTTTGATTAAACCCACCTTGTGTTGCATCGGATGTGCAGAGCAAAAATTAATATACCTTCCCGACCAGCTAGGTTTGTGATACCAATTCGTGATAATTCTATTATTTGATCTAATGACAATTGTATCAAGAAAACTAAGACATGAGTCCTTCTCAACCTCATGAGTGAACTGTAATCTGGCATGGAAACTGTTGAACGTGTCTAATAATATTTGTAAATCCTCTAGTCTAAGGCAGGTAATGATATCGTCAACATATCTTTTATAAAAAATAAGATTAAAATGTACCTTAGAAAGGGAAACAGTCTCAAGTTCTTCCATAACTATATTAGCAATTACAGGGGAGATCGGTGACCCCATAGCAGTTCCAAACACTTGTTTATAATAAGTTCCATTAAATAGGAAAACGTTCGATTCTAATACAAAACTTACAGCATTGAGAAAATCATTACGGTCAATATTTGTGTGTATTTTAATTTCTTCCCAACGACGATCAAGAACCTGTAAGGCTAGATTAATGGGAATGTTGGTAAATAACGATACTACATCTAAAGAAACCAATCTTAAGGAATCATCATCAATTTGAACATTCTTAATTTCTTTACAAAACTGCCAACTGTCTACTGTGTGGTAGGGAAGGTTACCAACTATTTTTGAAAGAATATTAGCTAAAAAGCTCGAAAGTTTATACGTGGGACCACCAATAGATGAAACTATGATTCTCCATGACAAATTTTCTTTATGTGTTTTTGGTAAGGCGTATGCTCTAGGTGCTATGGCGTTATACGTCTTTAAGTGTTTGCTAGTAAGTTCATTGATTTGATTCTTTTTAAAAAAGTTAGAAACAATAGAGTTGATCAAATAATAGAATTATCACGAATTGGTATCACAAACCTAGCTGGTCGGGAAGGTATATTAATTTTTGCTCTGCACATCCGATGCAACACAAGGTGGGTTTAATCAAAGGATTAATAGACCGTGCTATTTTGCTATCTGACATAAAATTTCGTCCAGATAATTTACTTATTATTAAAAACACGCTAAAACGGAATGGATATCCTGTAGATATGGTGTCAGAGATTATTAAAGAAAGGATTTTTGAAATTTATCATCCACTTTTAGTTGAAAAAAGAAAAGAGTTAAGAAAGAATAAAATAGGTCCTATTAGTTGGAGAAATACTGTCGTATTACCTTTTGTTAACAATATTTCTAACGATATTAGAAGAATTTTTAGAAAAGTCGGTATACACACCATTTTTAAATTACCATTTTATACTAAGCATCTATTTCCTTTGATTAAAGATAAAATTCCCTTGTCCAAAAATTCTAACATCGTATATTCTATTCCTTGTATGGGCTGTAATCAAGTTTACATCGGACAAACTTCCAGACTTCTAGAGAGACGTATACACGAACATAAAAGAAATATTTTGTTATCCCCCTTACAACATACGGCTCTAACCAAGCATTCTTTGGAGTTTGATCATAGGTTTGACTTTAACAATGCTAAAATTGTTGATAAAGAAAATAATTGGAACCTGAGGATTATTTTAGAGACACTACATATGATTAAACAACCTAGCGTGAATCTCAGGTATGAAACACCTAAGATACAAGAATATTACGCAACATTACTAAAGAAGTAATGGGTTATGATGTGTCTGTCTATTTTACCTCCTTATGATCACTCTACTATTTACATATTCTATGCATTTTATGTATCTTTATTAGCTCTACTACACCTATGAGTAGATATGTTATATTAAAGAAAATTATAAAAATTTGATCACACGAGCTCAATGTTTGGTTTGTTGCCTTGAATGTATGTTTGTTCAAAATCTTGGGGTTTTTGATAATTTCAAATTGCTAACGGCTTTGTTTTGGCCACAGTCCGTTTCACCTCTAGCTATGTCTGTGTTGTCTGCTTGTTACTTCAGTCTGCTTCCAACCGACTCAGGTGTCGTTTGCTTTTATAAATGCTACGACACATCTTTCACCAGCAAGCGTAATTTTATATAATTTATCTCACTTTCCTTGAGGATGGTTCAAATCATGAACCGAAACGTCGGATTTTTCTATAATTAATTACGAAATAGCGGTGTTTTCTTTATTTTATTTTCAAATAATAAAATAAATTGTTGTATAGTGACCGAATCAACGCGCCAATATCATCTTATTTAACAATTTCGGTCGAGAATCTCAATTTGAAATTTATCATAATGAATGGCGAAACTTGTACCATATTGAAGGAAAGTTTTTTCCATTGGGTATCAAGAATACATGGACCTGAGACTTTAAAACTACTCAAGGATCTGACAAACTGTAAATCCAAACTGGCAAAGATAAGTAACAGAAAGATTTTTCTACTTAAATGCAGATCTAATGATATCATCCCTAATTTTATTTCAAACAATCTTGTGAATAGTTCTAATTTTTTTACTACTTCTACTACTGCTTCAGGCAAACTGTTGAATTTACATAGGAGATTTTCAAAGAAATTACTCAATATTGCCATCATTGACACACACAATATGCAAAGGTCGATTTCAAATAGAATAACACAATTATATGACGAAATTCAATTTATTCTTCCTATAAATGTACTTGATAAATTTTATATTTTCGAAAATAAAAAATACACAAGACAGTTCAAATTTCATAAAAACAAATGTATTAAGAAATTCCACAATTTGCTTGAATCCAGAAGTAATTCTTATAACCATGATGTGAATGGAATTGTGTCTTCCGATAATATTGTTTCTAACACTGATAATGACAAATGGTTAAAAAATCTCTCCGATGTTCAAATTCCTGATAAGGTCAAGAAGGTATTAGCTTTGGGACCGAAGCATGCTTTATGTGTACAGAAGAATTATATCACCTCTCCTAAATTTATATCTTCAATTGAATCAGGATTAGTTAAAATTTTAGATGATGATATTCAAAAGTCTACCAGGACGAGAATTGTTAATAAAATTCTTAACTACACCACCAATTTTACTAAACCTAATATTCTGTTTTTATCGGAAAAAGAAATCACTGAAACTAGACAATTTTTCAAAAGAAACGATAATTTATTGGTCTTAAAATCTGATAAAGGAAATACAACAGTTGTAGTTGATAAAGGTTTTTATATTTCGGAAGTGATGAAATTATTAGATGACACGAATACTTACGCCAAAAGCAGATTTGAATACACTAGTACCTTTGAAAGGAAATCTAACTCTATTGTTTCTAACTTTTTTAAAAAGAATCAAATCAATGAACTTACTAGCAAACACTTAAAGACGTATAACGCCATAGCACCTAGAGCATACGCCTTACCAAAAACACATAAAGAAAATTTGTCATGGAGAATCATAGTTTCATCTATTGGTGGTCCCACGTATAAACTTTCGAGCTTTTTAGCTAATATTCTTTCAAAAATAGTTGGTAACCTTCCCTACCACACAGTAGACAGTTGGCAGTTTTGTAAAGAAATTAAGAATGTTCAAATTGATGATGATTCCTTAAGATTGGTTTCTTTAGATGTAGTATCGTTATTTACCAACATTCCCATTAATCTAGCCTTACAGGTTCTTGATCGTCGTTGGGAAGAAATTAAAATACACACAAATATTGACCGTAATGATTTTCTCAATGCTGTAAGTTTTGTATTAGAATCGAACGTTTTCCTATTTAATGGAACTTATTATAAACAAGTGTTTGGAACTGCTATGGGGTCACCGATCTCCCCTGTAATTGCTAATATAGTTATGGAAGAACTTGAGACTGTTTCCCTTTCTAAGGTACATTTTAATCTTATTTTTTATAAAAGATATGTTGACGATATCATTACCTGCCTTAGACTAGAGGATTTACAAATATTATTAGACACGTTCAACAGTTTCCATGCCAGATTACAGTTCACTCATGAGGTTGAGAAGGACTCATGTCTTAGTTTTCTTGATACAATTGTCATTAGATCAAATAATAGAATTATCACGAATTGGTATCACAAACCTAGCTGGTCGGGAAGGTATATTAATTTTTGCTCTGCACATCCGATGCAACACAAGGTGGGTTTAATCAAAGGATTAATAGACCGTGCTATTTTGCTATCTGACATAAAATTTCGTCCAGATAATTTACTTATTATTAAAAACACGCTAAAACGGAATGGATATCCTGTAGATATGGTGTCAGAGATTATTAAAGAAAGGATTTTTGAAATTTATCATCCACTTTTAGTTGAAAAAAGAAAAGAGTTAAGAAAGAATAAAATAGGTCCTATTAGTTGGAGAAATACTGTTGTATTACCTTTTGTTAACAATATTTCTAACGATATTAGAAGAATTTTTAGAAAAGTCGGTATACACACCATTTTTAAATTACCATTTTATACTAAGCATCTATTTCCTTTGATTAAAGATAAAATTCCCTTGTCCAAAAATTCTAACATCGTATATTCTATTCCTTGTATGGGCTGTAATCAAGTTTACATCGGACAAACTTCCAGACTTCTAGAGAGACGTATATACGAACATAAAAGAAATATTTTGTTATCCCCCTTACAACATACGGCTCTAACCAAGCATTCTTTGGAGTTTGATCATAGGTTTGACTTTAACAATGCTAAAATTGTTGATAAAGAAAATAATTGGAACCTGAGGATTATTTTAGAGACACTACATATGATTAAACAACCTAGCGTGAATCTCAGGTATGAAACACCTAAGATACAAGAATATTACGCAACATTACTAAAGAAGTAATGGGTTATGATGTGTCTGTCTATTTTACCTCCTTATGATCACTCTACTATTTACATATTCTATGCATTTTATGTATCTTTATTAGCTCTACTACACCTATGAGTAGATATGTTATATTAAAGAAAATTATAAAAATTTGATCACACGAGCTCAATGTTTGGTTTGTTGCCTTGAATGTATGTTTGTTCAAAATCTTGGGGTTTTTGATAATTTCAAATTGCTAACGGCTTTGTTTTGGCCACAGTCCGTTTCACCTCTAGCTATGTCTGTGTTGTCTGCTTGTTACTTCAGTCTGCTTCCAACCGACGACACATCTTTCACCAGCAAGCGTAATTTTATATAATTTATCTCACTTTCCTTGAGGATGGTTCAAATCATGAACCGAAACGTCGGATTTTTCTATAATTAATTACGAAATAGCGGTGTTTTCTTTATTTTATTTTCAAATAATAAAATAAATTGTTGTATAGTGACCGAATCAACGCGCCAATATCATCTTATTTAACAATTTCGGTCGAGAATCTCAATTTGAAATTTATCATAATGAATGGCGAAACTTGTACCATATTGAAGGAAAGTTTTTTCCATTGGGTATCAAGAATACATGGACCTGAGACTTTAAAACTACTCAAGGATCTGACAAACTGTAAATCCAAACTGGCAAAGATAAGTAACAGAAAGATTTTTCTACTTAAATGCAGATCTAATGATATCATCCCTAATTTTATTTCAAACAATCTTGTGAATAGTTCTAATTTTTTTACTACTTCTACTACTGCTTCAGGCAAACTGTTGAATTTACATAGGAGATTTTCAAAGAAATTACTCAATATTGCCATCATTGACACACACAATATGCAAAGGTCGATTTCAAATAGAATAACACAATTAAATGACGAAATTCAATTTATTCTTCCTATAAATGTACTTGATAAATTTTATATTTTCGAAAATAAAAAATACACAAGACAGTTCAAATTTCATAAAAACAAATGTATTAAGAAATTCCACAATTTGCTTGAATCCAGAAGTAATTCTTATAACCATGATGTGAATGGAATTGTGTCTTCCGATAATATTGTTTCTAACACTGATAATGACAAATGGTTAAAAAATCTCTCCGATGTTCAAATTCCTGATAAGGTCAAGAAGGTATTAGCTTTGGGACCGAAGCATGCTTTATGTGTACAGAAGAATTATATCACCTCTCCTAAATTTATATCTTCAATTGAATCAGGATTAGTTAAAATTTTAGATGATGATATTCAAAAGTCTACCAGGACGAGAATTGTTAATAAAATTCTTAACTACACCACCAATTTTACTAAACCTAATATTCTGTTTTTATCGGAAAAAGAAATCACTGAAACTAGACAATTTTTCAAAAGAAACGATAATTTATTGGTCTTAAAATCTGATAAAGGAAATACAACAGTTGTAGTTGATAAAGGTTTTTATATTTCGGAAGTGATGAAATTATTAGATGACACGAATACTTACGCCAAAAGCAGATTTGAATACACTAGTACCTTTGAAAGGAAATCTAACTCTATTGTTTCTAACTTTTTTAAAAAGAATCAAATCAATGAACTTACTAGCAAACACTTAAAGACGTATAACGCCATAGCACCTAGAGCATACGCCTTACCAAAAACACATAAAGAAAATTTGTCATGGAGAATCATAGTTTCATCTATTGGTGGTCCCACGTATAAACTTTCGAGCTTTTTAGCTAATATTCTTTCAAAAATAGTTGGTAACCTTCCCTACCACACAGTAGACAGTTGGCAGTTTTGTAAAGAAATTAAGAATGTTCAAATTGATGATGATTCCTTAAGATTGGTTTCTTTAGATGTAGTATCGTTATTTACCAACATTCCCATTAATCTAGCCTTACAGGTTCTTGATCGTCGTTGGGAAGAAATTAAAATACACACAAATATTGACCGTAATGATTTTCTCAATGCTGTAAGTTTTGTATTAGAATCGAACGTTTTCCTATTTAATGGAACTTATTATAAACAAGTGTTTGGAACTGCTATGGGGTCACCGATCTCCCCTGTAATTGCTAATATAGTTATGGAAGAACTTGAGACTGTTTCCCTTTCTAAGGTACATTTTAATCTTATTTTTTATAAAAGATATGTTGACGATATCATTACCTGCCTTAGACTAGAGGATTTACAAATATTATTAGACACGTTCAACAGTTTCCATGCCAGATTACAGTTCACTCATGAGGTTGAGAAGGACTCATGTCTTAGTTTTCTTGATACAATTGTCATTAGATCAAATAATAGAATTATCACGAATTGGTATCACAAACCTAGCTGGTCGGGAAGGTATATTAATTTTTGCTCTGCACATCCGATGCAACACAAGGTGGGTTTAATCAAAGGATTAATAGACCGTGCTATTTTGCTATCTGACATAAAATTTCGTCCAGATAATTTACTTATTATTAAAAACACGCTAAAACGGAATGGATATCCTGTAGATATGGTGTCAGAGATTATTAAAGAAAGGATTTTTGAAATTTATCATCCACTTTTAGTTGAAAAAAGAAAAGAGTTAAGAAAGAATAAAATAGGTCCTATTAGTTGGAGAAATACTGTCGTATTACCTTTTGTTAACAATATTTCTAACGATATTAGAAGAATTTTTAGAAAAGTCGGTATACACACCATTTTTAAATTACCATTTTATACTAAGCATCTATTTCCTTTGATTAAAGATAAAATTCCCTTGTCCAAAAATTCTAACATCGTATATTCTATTCCTTGTATGGGCTGTAATCAAGTTTACATCGGACAAACTTCCAGACTTCTAGAGAGACGTATACACGAACATAAAAGAAATATTTTGTTATCCCCCTTACAACATACGGCTCTAACCAAGCATTCTTTGGAGTTTGATCATAGGTTTGACTTTAACAATGCTAAAATTGTTGATAAAGAAAATAATTGGAACCTGAGGATTATTTTAGAGACACTACATATGATTAAACAACCTAGCGTGAATCTCAGGTATGAAACACCTAAGATACAAGAATATTACGCAACATTACTAAAGAAGTAATGGGTTATGATGTGTCTGTCTATTTTACCTCCTTATGATCACTCTACTATTTACATATTCTATGCATTTTATGTATCTTTATTAGCTCTACTACACCTATGAGTAGATATGTTATATTAAAGAAAATTATAAAAATTTGATCACACGAGCTCAATGTTTGGTTTGTTGCCTTGAATGTATGTTTGTTCAAAATCTTGGGGTTTTTGATAATTTCAAATTGCTAACGGCTTTGTTTTGGCCACAGTCCGTTTCACCTCTAGCTATGTCTGTGTTGTCTGCTTGTTACTTCAGTCTGCTTCCAACCGACTCAGGTGTCGTTTGCTTTTATAAATGCTACGACACATCTTTCACCAGCAAGCGTAATTTTATATAATTTATCTCACTTTCCTTGAGGATGGTTCAAATCATGAACCGAAACGTCGGATTTTTCTATAATTAATTACGAAATAGCGGTGTTTTCTTTATTTTATTTTCAAATAATAAAATAAATTGTTGTATAGTGACCGAATCAACGCGCCAATATCATCAGATCATTTTCTGCTTGGTTGAGTTGGTTGTACAATGCGGAGAATTCGGAAGGATTTTTTAACAGTTTGTCTAATTGGAAACGCGTGAGGGGGTGCGCTAGTTCGCCCCGTTGCGTCTCGTTTATCGCCGCAGTAATATCGTAGCGCGGCGCCGTCGTTAGTTCTATATCTTGACTATACGCGGTTTTTTGTTTCCTTAATACTACGTCCTTACTTCGAACATTACAATTTCCCGTAATTCTTAGTATCCCTGACTTATCTATTATGGCGCGCTCTGGCTGCCGTTCGTCGCATTGGATGGTCAGCGTCTCCGGTTGGCGCGCTGCGAAGATCCATGTGTCCGCGCGCGAGGTGCCTATCCACATTGTGTGGTTTACTGCGATATTTTTTATTTCGCAGTTTTGTGGAGATTCGTCCGAGGGTTGCAGCCACAGGCTTGCTTCGCACTCGAGATCGCTATTTATGTTATGCGCTATCATTGGCTGTTCGCAATAGTATTGCGCGGCTACTCGTTTACATCTTTCTAGTTCGGCGTGATCAGTGAGCACGTACTGATTATTGTTTGCGTCGATGACGAGTATCGGTGTTCTTACGACTAATAACGCGTAAGTGTTGTCGTGGGTGTGGATCGGGGCTGGGGTTGCCTCGATCACTGTGAACGTTTGTGAGGAGACTAACGGTATCGTTATTACTGCTATTAACGTATACCTATCGAAGTACGCGGTGACCGATGACAGTTTTTCGATCACATTCGTGTTTTCTAAGTTTGGCGCGATTGGGAACGTGAGTCCGTTCGGGAGGTGTTGTACGGCGGTCTGTAATAGTTTAGTGACCTGCGCGCTCGCGATTACGTTTGTGCTGATGATGCCTCCTTTAAGGCCGGTGTAGTATTGTAACACGTCGTCTACGTCCTGAGTCAGGTCGGTCACTAGGGCATTTAAAGTCGTAAAGTGATCTGTCAAGTCAGCTCTTTGCGTCTGTTGAGCGAAGGTCGTCTCGACCTGTACACGTAACATTCTAGTCTGTTCCGCTAATATGTTTTCGTTATGCTTTATTGCATTTCAATTCCGTTTCCTGCTCCTGCCTGTAGTATTTAGGTTTTCTTCGTTGTCCTTATGTTGGTTCTACGTACTTTTAATTGTTTCGCGAGTCGGTCTTTATCGCGGCTATTCGATAAAATGTTTCAATCTATTCGCGTGAGTGAGTAGGGTTTTCTTACCCTTTTGTATCGTGTAGTTGACTCGCGAATTTCGTTGGAGTACGGCGTAGGGGCCTATCCATTTGCTGTCTAGTTTCTTTGATCTTCCGCGACGCACGGATTCGTCAAATAATAGGACCTTGTCTCCGGGTTTAAATTCTATCTCGCGAGTTTTTTTATCGTAGTCTTTCTTCGATTTCTCCTTCGCGTTTTGTAGCTTTTCCCGAGCGACTTCATGTGCGGCTCGTAGTCTTTCTCGGCTTTCTTGCGCGTAATCTTCGTAATTATACGTCGGTCTGGGGGGTATCCTTAACGCGGTGGGTAGTTCCGCGGTTTTACCGAAAATTAGCTCATAGGGCGTATAGCCGGTCGCCGTATGGGGGGTTGTATTGTAGGTGAACATCGCGTATGGTAGCCACTCATCCCAGTCCGTCTGGTCGTGGTCCGTGTAATGACGTAGATATTCTACGAGGGTTCGGGGCGATCGTTCCAACGCGCCGTTTGATTCGGGGTGGTACGCGGTCGTTTGTATCTTGCTAATCCTTAGCAATTTACAAACGTTTTTGAACATGTCGCTTAAGAAATTCGTCCCTTGATCGGTGAGTATTTTCTCGGGTATTCCGTACTCGCACACTATCCGGGTGACGAATGCTTTTGCGACCGTTCTGGCTTCCTGGTTAGGAAGCGGGATCGCCTTACTGAACTTGGTAAGGTGATCCTGGAACGTTAGAATGCATGTATTTCCTTGTTCCGTTTCAGGTAGGGGTCCTACGATGTCCAGAGCTGCTTTCTCGAAGGGTTCTCGAGGTGTGTCCGTGATTTCCATCGGCGCTTTAATCTTTCTGCTCGATTTATTCTTTTGACATAAGCTGCATTTTTGTATGTATTCTTCGATTTCTTTGTCCATCCCTTGCCATCGGTAATGCTGTTTAATTCGCTGCGTCGTACGCTGTATGCCTTGGTGCCCTCCTAGAGGTGCTAAGTGGTATTCATATAATATTTGCTGCTTGTCCTTCTGCTCAGTGACCTCGATCGGTGCGTCGTCCGTCGAAAGGTTTGTCAGGCATCGCTCCGTGGCGGATTGCAGTGCATGCACATTCCTGCTGAGTGCGTCTGCGTTTGTGTTGCTCTTTCCAGCTTTATGGATGATTTGGTAGTCGTATTCGGCTAATTGTATTCTCCATCTAGTTAGTCTGGATCCTGGGTCCTGTACTTTAAATAACCATACTAGGGCTTTATGGTCTGTTACCACTTTGAACGTAGTGCCGTATACATAGGGCCGGAAATGTTTTACTGCCCACACTATGGCTAGTAACTCTTTCTCGGTCGTACTATAGTTTCTTTCGGCTTTATTTAATACTCTGCTTGCGTAAGCTATCGGCTTGTCTTCGCCTATTTTTCCTTGTGATAATATTGCGCCTATTGCTACGTCTGAGGCGTCGGTGGTCACGATGAATTCCTTTGTAAAATCTGGGTAGATTAGGAGTGGTGCTGTCGTCAGGGACTCCTTTAGTGTCTCGAATGCATTTTGCTGTTCGGCTGACCACTTGAATTCCACCTTATTGCTCGTGATGCTTGACAGTGGTTTGGCTATTTTGGAGTACTTCGGAATAAATCTACGATAGTATCCTGCTAGTCCTAGGAATGCTTGTAATTCCTTTAACTTGGTTGGGACGGGAAATTCTCTTACAGCTTCCGTCTTTTCGGGATTCGGTTTAATCCCGTCTGGCGTAATTATGTGGCCTAGAAATCCTACTTCTTTTCGCAGAAATGCACATTTTCCCGGTTGCAATTTCAGATTGTACCGGCGCAAGGTGTCTAGGACCTTCCGTAATCGTGTATTATGTTCCTTTAGGCTCGCTCCGTGTATGACAATGTCATCTAGATAGACAAAGAAATCTATTCCTTGCAGTCCTACTAGCGCGGTGTTCATGGCTCTTTGGAACGTAGCGGGTGCGTTCTTCAGTCCGAAAGGCATACGATTGAATTCGTAGTGGCCCTGTGGCGTGGAGAAAGCCGTCTTGCCCTTATCCTGTTCGTCCATCGGTATCTGATGATATCCCGAGGCCAGGTCAAGGGTTGTGAAGTATTGTGCCTTCCCCAATTGATCAAGGATATCCGTGATATTGGGTAGAGGGAATGAGTCGCCTATGGTGGCGTCGTTTATTTTACGGTAGTCCACTACTACTCGATATTTGATATTTCCCGCAGCGTCGGGTTTTTTGGGCACTACTAATAATGGTGCGTTCCATGGGCTAGAGCTGTGTTGTATTATTCCATCCTCTAACATTTGATCTACCTGTTTCTTGACTTCTCGCTTATGCGTTTCAGGTAACCTGTATGGTTTAACATTGCAGGGTAAGGTATCTCCTTTTATAGGGATCCTATGGGTAGTTACTGTAGCTGTGGTTAGTTTGTCTCCTGGTAAGTGGAACATATCGTGGTATTCCCTACAGATCTCATTTATAGATTCTCTTTCTTCGGAATTCAGGTGTTCGCAGTTCACCTGTTCCATGACTCGATTGAAACGCATGGTCAGCGATTCGTGCGCGGTCAACGCTCGGACGGCTGCGGCGCTATCGTTGGCTGGTGCGATATCGCGGCTTGGCACGTCAGTTAATGTGACTCGTGGTATGACTACTCTTTCTTCTTCGTCTGTCGTATTCATAATGCAGGCTATGCATTGTCCCTCTTCTGGTTTAGTTAAACCTTCGCCTAGGTATACTCCTTCTCTTAACTGTCGTTTTTCTATGATTCCTTCTCGCAGGCTACTTGTTAGTATCAGACATATTTTCTGGGAGCGCGCGGGTATGGTTACTTCCGTGGCCTGGGTTAACGGTTGCCAATGATTCCCTCTTACTAGCACTTCCTGAGTGTGATAGTCTATTGCGATCCTAACGGTTTTGAGGAAATCTAGCCCTAGCAGTCCATCTGCTTCTTCTAGTGTGTCGGTTTCTACTACGTGCAAAGGGTGTCTTATTTCCTTTCCATTGATGTAGAAGGTGGCGTCTATTTTCCCTAACGTGTGTGCTCTATCCCCTGTAAACGAAGTGAGTAACACTTCGCTGGGCTCCATGAGTATATTGGTCGGTAGGGCTTTCCTGGCGATCAATGATACTTCTGCTCCGTTATCTATTATCATGGTTGTATTCCTTCGTATAGTTTCCTTTATGTCGACCTTTACCCTGTCGGATATGAACCTCTTGGTAGTGAGTGAGCTTATTCTAATCACTCGAATTTTTCGCGTTTGCTCTCGGGCAGGTGCATTTCGTGTCGGTAGTCCGGCGCGCTCGTAATTGTTTCGAGCTGCGGAATGCGTTTGGTCAGCGTTTTCGTATCGCGTCGACGGCCTAGTCTCTGAGGTCGGTCGGTGACCCTCCGCTTCTCGTCGGGGCGGTGCCCATCTTGCGTCGTTTGCCATTATGGGTTGTATTCTCCGATTATATTCGGGTGCAGGAAAACTTCTTCGCGGGTTATGTCTAGGCTGGTCCTTCCAGCAATCCCTAGTACTATGCCCTGGTCGTTTGCAATTGCTGCAATATTTATTCGTCGTGGTACTCGAGGTCGCCGTGCTGCTTGCAGCACGTGCCCCAGAGGAGGTGACGACTCGTTTGCGAGTGGTCCGTTCTTCTTCTACTGCCATCGCGATTGCTTCGGGGAGATCGGCAGCCCTTCGCGATTTGACTAAAACCTTTAGTTCATTGTGTAGCCCTTCTTGAAACACATGGTGACCCTGTTGCTTGATTGCCTCGATAGCGCCTCCTCGGGCTATCGGATTGTCTCCGCCTGCGGTGGTTACTGCCACTTGTTCGTTGACTAAAGTGGCCACCCGGTTTCCGAATGTATGTGCGTCCTCGTGAGTCCCTTGCCTACATTGGAGTAATTCTGCCACGATGGTCGTGCACGTTCTCGCCGGTTTGTACAACGCGGTTAGCAAGTCTTCTAATTCTTCGTACGTCTGTATCTTTCGCGTGCCTACTTCTGCAAGGGCCGGACCCGTGAATCGCGTTAAGATGATACCGCGTAGTATGGCAGGTTCATCCTCGGCTTCGCCGTAGGATGTCATCGCGTAGTGGCAATGATTTAGGAAGGAGGTTAGTTCCTCGGGTTTGGTTCCGTCGAACTTCGGAACGCCCTTTAAGGCTCTTTCGGACGCTGCTGACGCCTTCGGTAACGGCGCGCGTCGGTTAGGGTCTCTGTCCGATACAGGGGGTACGAATAGGCTTGAACGTATAGGTACGGCGTCGTCTCTAAAGCGAACCGCGGTCCTAGTTGCTGTCGGAGGGTCAGAGGCGGGGGACGGAGTCGCTGCCGCTTGCCCTTGGTTTACGTCTGGATTCAATGTATCGTGGTGCAGGTCTAGTACTGCATCTATCGTTTCCTTCAGGCGTTCTAGTTTGGCGTCTGTTGACGTGGCTTTCCCGTCAAAGGAGGTTATTTTCGCTGTTAGCTGGGCGAGGGACCGATCTATTGCTGCTATTTTGTCGGCCAGGATCGCGACGCTTGCTGCGACCGTGTCGCGTGCGGGTACCGCCGTGGTGACGGACATGTCTATGTCTTGTAAATCGGTTTCGTCTAATAGGGTGCTTTCCCTGGGGTTACTCGGGCTTCCTAGCTCGGTTAGTTGATTTTCGGTTGCTGGTTCAGCACGCGTGAGTAAGCTAAAATCTAGTTCGTCGAACGGGAATTGTCGCTCGGACACTACGGGTCCTGTATGAGTTAATACGGACTGGATCGCTTCCAGAGGGAAGTGGTCGCTGGTAGATTGCTGTTCGAGAGCTTGTCGCGCACGGGCTCCGGATTGACGGAGTGTGTCGAGGGCGAAAAGGAGAGGGTCGTCCTCTGACTTTCGCGGGCGCGGTCGTCGGACCCTACGCGGGTTGCTCCGGCTAAGTGCTCTAGGTGTAGGAAGCTCTACCCGTTCGGTTAAATCTAGATTTCGATCGATATACGCTTCTACGGATTTTACGCGGCGCATGAGAACGGCGGGGCTCTGCTCGCGGTTTTTGCTGCGTGTGGTATTTCGCACTTACAGCACGTAGAGCAGGCGATGCATGGTCGTCTCGATGTCGGCCGCGGAATTTCCTGCAGGCGTCCTCTGTAGACGGATGTCAGCAGTGCGGAGTGCGTTACCCTACTTTTAGGTGGGTCGTTGTCTCCGCTATTGTCCTGATGTCCCAGTCGGTCAGGCTTGTACCCTACGTTGGCTGGATCCCACCGCTGCCACCAATTTTGTTGTGGAAAGCGCCTGGGTCGAGATTCTCTCTGAGAATCTCGCGGTGTTCCTAGGTCGTCCTTCGCTGTTGTCGTCCGACGGGCTCCGAATACTCGGGTGAGGATGCCGGGACGGATATACTCGGTTATAAACCGAGGGTAGTAGGATCCTTGGCCGGTTAAGGAGTTGGAACTCGCCGTAGGTTAAACAAGGTTTATTCTGTCCCGATCTGGGTTACATGGACACTGTGACAATCCGCGTGAGTCTCGTATAGAGTCTATAACAAGTCTGAGCTCGCATTGCTCGTACATGGTTCTTATACTTTAATCGGGGCGAAGCGGGGACCATCGGGGTCTCCGTCTTTGGCCCGCTTTTGGGTGTTTCACCATAAGCTGACGGTTCTCGGTGCGCTTCCGAAAACCCTTACGCAGTTGTGCCAGATTTCGACTGTTCGATTGAAGCAATCGGAATGTGTCGTGATGTCGTTACGCGGGGTGTCGGTTGGGTTACAACAAAAATTTGACACTTCCAACTAAAATTTTTTTCACAATCCAAAAAATTTTCGTTATTTTCATCTAAATTTACTCAAATATACATGCTACAACAAACATACTGGTCAAAATCCAAAAAAATCGAAGTTGGTTTCAAATAAATTTATTACAATTTGAAACTTCCAACTAAAATTTTTTTTCACAATCCAAAAAATTGAAGTTATTTTCATCTAAATTTACTCAAATATAGATTCTACAACAAAAATACTCAACAAAATCCAAAAAAATCGAAGTTGGATTCAAATAAATTTATTACAATTTGAAACTTCCAACTAAAATTTTTTTTCACAATCCAAAAAATGGTCGTTATTTTCATCTAAATTTACTCAAATATACATCCTACAACAAAAACATTCGACAAAATAAAAAAAAATCGAAGTTGGTTTCAAATAAATTTATTAAAATTTGACACTTCCAACTAAAATTTTTTTCACAATCCAAAAAATTGAAGTTATCTTCATCTAAATTTACTCAAATATACATCCTGCAACAAAAATACTGGTCAAAATCCAAAAAAATCGAAGTTGGTTTCGAATAAATTTATTAAAATTTGACACTTCCAACTAAAATTTTTGTTTCACAATCCAAAAAATTGAAGTTATTTTCATCTAAATTTACTCAAATATAGATTCTACAACAAAAATACTCAACAAAATCCAAAAAAATCGAAGTTGGATTCAAATAAATTTATTACAATTTGAAACTTCCAACTAAAATTTTTTTTCACAATCCAAAAAATGGTCGTTATTTTCATCTAAATTTACTCAAATATACATCCTACAACAAAAACATTCGACAAAATAAAAAAAAATCGAAGTTGGTTTCAAATAAATTTATTAAAATTTGACACTTCCAACTAAAATTTTTTTCACAATCCAAAAAATTGAAGTTATCTTCATCTAAATTTACTCAAATATACATCCTGCAACAAAAATACTGGTCAAAATCCAAAAAAATCGAAGTTGGTTTCGAATAAATTTATTAAAATTTGACACTTCCAACTAAAATTTTTGTTTCACAATCCAAAAAATTGAAGTTATTTTCATCTAAATTTACTCAAATATACATCCTACAACAAAAATACTCGACAAAATCCAAAAAAAATCGAAGTTGGTTTCAAATAAATTTATTAAAATATGACACTTCCAACTAAAATTTGTTTCACAATCCAAAAAATTGTCGTTATTTTCATCTAAATTTACTCAAATATACAACCTACAACAAAAGTACTCGACAAAATCCAAAAAAATCGAAGTTGATTTCAAATAAATTTATTAAAATTTGGCACTTCCAACTAAATTTTTGATTTACAATTAAAAAATTGAAGTTATTTTCTTCTAAATTTACTCAAATATAGACCCTACAACAAAAATACTCGACAAAATCCAAAAAAATCGAAGTTGATTTCAAATAAATTTATTAAAATTTGACACTTCCAACTAAAATTTTTTTCACAATCCCAAAAATTGTCGTTATTTTCATCTAAATTTACTCAAATATACATCCTACAACAAAAATACTGGTCAAAATCCAAAAAAATCGAAGTTGGTTTCAAATAAATTTATTAAAATTTGACACTTCCAACTAAAATTTTTTTTCACAATCCAAAAAATTGAAGTTATTTTCATCTAAATTTACTCAAATATAGATTCTACAACAAAAATACTCAACAAAATCCAAAATAATCCAAGTTGATTTCAAATAAATTTATTAAAATTTGACAAAAATCGTGACAAAATAAAAAAAATCGTAGTTAATTTCAACTGAAATTACTCAAATTAAGCTTCTCTATATAAAAACCTAACAAAATCCAAAAAAATCGAAGTTGATTTCAAATAAATTTATTAAAATTTGACACTTCCAACTAAAATTTTTTTCACAATCCAAAAAATTGTGGTTATTTTCATCTAAATTTACTCAAATATACATCCTACAACAAAAATACTGGTCAAAATAAAAAAAAATCGAAGTTAGTTTCAAATAAATTTATTAAAATTTGACACTTCCACCTAAAATTTTTTTTCACAATCCAAAAAATTGAAGTTATTTTCAACTAAATTTACTCAAATATAGATCCTACAACAAAAATACTCAACAAAATCCAAAAAAATCGAAGTTGGATTCAAATAAATTTATTACAATTTGAAACTTCCAACTAAAATTTTTTTTCACAATCCAAAAAATGGTCGTTATTTTCATCTAAATTTACTCAAATATACATCCTACAACAAAAATATTCCACAAAATCAAAAAAAATCGAAGTTGGTTTCAAATAAATTTATTAACATTTGACACTTCCAACTAAAATTTTTTTTCACAATCCAAAAAATTGTCGTTATTTTCATCTAAATTTACTCAAATATAGATCCTACAACAAAAATACTCAACAAAATCCAAAAAAATCGAAGTTGGTTTCAATTAAATTTATTAAAATTTGACTCTTCCAACTAAAATTTTTTTCACAATCCAAAAAATTGAAGTTATTTTCATCTAAATTTACTCAAATATACATCCTACAACCAAAATATTCGACAAAATCCAAAAAAATCGAAGTTGGTTTCAAATAAATTTATTAAAATTAGACACTTCCAACTAAAATTTTTTTCACAATCCAAAAAATTGATGTTATCTTCATCTAAATTTACTCAAATATAGATCCTACAACAAAAATACTCAACAAAATCCAAAATAATCCAAGTCGATTTCAAATAAATTTATTAAAATTTGACAAAAATCGTGACAAAATCCAAAAAATCGAAGTTAATTTCAACTGAAATTACTCAAATTAAGCTTCTCTATCAAAAAAGCTCAACAAAATCCAAAAAAATCGAAGTTGGTTTCAAATAAATTTATTACAATTTGACACTTCCAACTAAAATTTTTTTTCACAATCCAAAAAATTGTCGTTATTTTCATCTAAATTTACTCAAATATAGATCCTACAACAAATATACTCATCAAAATCCAAAAAAATCGAAGTTGGTTTCAAATAAATTTATTAAAATTTGACTCTTCCAACTAAAATTTTTTTCACAATCCAAAAAATTGAAGTTATTTTCATCTAAATTTACTCAAATATACATCCAACAACAAAAATACTCAACAAAATCAAAAAAAATCGAAGTTGGATTCAAATAAATTTATTACAATTAGAAACTTCCAACTAAAATTTTTTTTCACAATCCAAAAAATGGTCGTTATTTTCATCTAAATTTACTCAAATATACATCCTACAACAAAAATATTCGACAAAATAAAAAAAAATCGAAGTTGGTTTCAAATAATATTATTAAAATTTGACACTTCCAACTAAAATTTTTTTCAAAATCCAAAAAATTGAAGTTATTTTCATCTAAATTTACTAAAATATACATCCTACAACAAAAATATTCGACAAAATAAAAAAAAATCGAAGTTGGTTTCAAATAATATTATTAAAATTTGACACTTCCAACTAAAATTTTTTTCAAAATCCAAAAAATTGAAGTTATTTTCATCTAAATTTACTAAAATATACATCCTACAACAAAAATATTCGACAAAATCAAAAAAAATCGAAGTTGGTTTCAAATACATTTATTAAAATTTGACACTTCCAACTAAAATTTTTTTTCACAATCCAAAAAATTGAAGTTATTTTCATCTAAATTTACTCAAATATAGATTCTGCAACAAAAATACTCAACAAAATCCAAAAAAATCGAAGTTGGATTCAAATAAATTTATTACAATTTGAAACTTCCAACTAAAATTTTTTTTCACAATCCAAAAAATGGTCGTTATTTTCATCTAAATTTACTCAAATATAGATCCTACAACAAAAATACTCAACAAAATCCAAAATAATCCAAGTTGATTTCAAATAAATTTATTAAAATTTGATAAAAATCGTGACAAAATCCAAAAAATCGAAGTTAATTTCAACTGAAATTACTCAAATTAAGCTTCTCTATCAAAAAAACTCAACAAAATCCAAAAAAATCGAAGTTGGATTCAAAGAAATTTATTACAATTTGACACTTCCAACTAAAATTTTTTTTCACAATCCAAAAAATTGTCGTTATTTTCATCTAAATTTACTCAAATATAGATCCTACAACAAAAATACTCAACAAAATCCAAAAAAATCGAAGTTGGTTTCAAATAAATTTATTAAAATTAGACACTTCCAACTAAAATTTTTTTCACAATCCTAAAAATTTAAGTTATTTTCATCTAAATTTACTCAAATATAGATCCTACAACAAAAATACTCAACAAAATTCAAAATAATCGAAGTTGATTTCAAATAAATTTATTAAAATTTGACACTTCCAACTAAATTTTTTCACAATCCAAAAAATTGAAGATAATTTCATCTAAATTTACTCAAATATGCATCCTACAACAAAAATACTCAACAAAATCCAAAAAAATCGAAGTTAATTTCAACTGAAATTACTCAAATTAAGCTTCTCTATCAAAAAAACTCAACAAAATCCAAAAAAATCGAAGTTGATTTCAAATAACTTTATTAAAATTTGACACATCCAACTAAAATTTTTTTCACAATCCAAAAAATTGTCGTTATTTTCATCTAAATTTACTCAAATATACATCCTACAACAAAAATACTGGTCAAAATAAAAAAAAATCGAAGTTAGTTTCAAATAAATTTATTAAAATTTGACACTTCCACCTAAAATTTTTTTTCACAATCCAAAAAATTGAAGTTATTTTCATCTAACTTTACTCAAATATAGATCCTACAACAAAAATACTCAACAAAATCCAAAAAAATCGAAGTTGGATTCAAATAAATTTATTACAATTTGAAACTTCCAACTAAAATTTTTTTTCACAATCCAAAAAATGGTCGTTATTTTCATCTAAATTTACTCAAATATACATCCTACAACAAAAATATTCCACAAAATCCAAAAAAATCGAAGTTGGTTTCAAATAAATTTATTACAATTTGACACTTCCAACTAAAATTTTTTTTCACAATCCAAAAAATGGTCGTTATTTTCATCTAAATTTACTCAAATATACATCCTACAACAAAAATATTCGACAAAATAAAAAAAAATCCAAGTTGGTTTCAAATAAATTTATTAAAATTTGACACTTCCAACTAAAATTTTTTTCACTATCCAAAAAATTGTCGTTATTTTCATCTAAATTTACTCAAATATAGATCCTACAACAAAAATACTCTACAAAATCCAAAATAATCGAAGTTGGTTTCAAATAAATTTATTAAAATTTGACACTTCCAACTAAATTTTTTTTCACAATCCAAAAAATTGAAGATAATTTCATCTAAATTTACTCAAATATGCATCCTACAACAAAAATACTCAACAAAATAAAAAAAAATCGAAGTTGGTCTCAAATAAATTTATTAAAATTTGACACTTCCAACTATAATTTTTTCACAATCTAAAAAATTGAAGATAATTTCATCTAAATTTACTCAAATATGCATCCTACAACAAAAATACTCAACAAAATCCAAAAAAATCGAAGTTGGTCTCAAATAAATTTATTAAAATTTGACACTTCCAACTAAAATTTTTTTCACAATCCAAAAAATTGTCGTTATTTTCATCTAAATTTACTCAAATATAGATCCTACAACCAAAATACTCAACAAAATCCAAAATAATCGAAGTTGGTTTCAAATAAATTTATTAAAATTTGACACTTCCAACTATAATTTTTTTCACAATCCAAAAAATTGAATTTATTTTCATCTAAATTTACTCAAATATAGATCCTACAACAAAAATACTCAACAAAATCCAAAAAATCGGTGTTGGTTTCAAATAAATTTATTAAAATTTGACACATCCAACTATAATTTTTTTCACAATCCAAAAAATTGATGTTATTTTCATCTAAATTTACTCAAATATAGATCCTACAACAAAAATACTCAACAAAATCCAAAATAATCCAAGTTGATTTCAAATAAATTTATTAAAATTTGACAAAAATCGTGACAAAATCAAAAAAATCGAAGTTAATTTCAACTGAAATTACTCAAATTAAGCTTCTCTATCAAAAAAACTCAACAAAATCCAAAAAAATCGAAGTTGATTTCAAATAAGTTTATTAAAATTTGACACATCCAACTAAAATTTTTTTCACAATCCAAAAAATTGTCGTTATTTTCATCTAAATTTACTCAAATATACATCCTACAACAAAAATACTGGTCAAAATAAAAAAAAATCGAAGTTAGTTTCAAATAAATTTATTAAAATTTGACACTTCCACCTAAAATTTTTTTTCACAATCCAAAAAATTGAAGTTATTTTCATCTAACTTTACTCAAATATAGATCCTACAACAAAAATACTCAACAAAATCCAAAAAAATCGAAGTTGGATTCAAATAAATTTATTACAATTTGAAACTTCCAACTAAAATTTTTTTTCACAATCCAAAAAATGGTCGTTATTTTCATCTAAATTTACTCAAATATACATCCTACAACAAAAATATTCCACAAAATCCAAAAAAATCGAAGTTGGATTCAAATAAATTTATTACAATTTGAAACTTCCAACTAAAATTTTTTTTCACAATCCAAAAAATGGTCGTTATTTTCATCTAAATTTACTCAAATATAGATCCTACAACAAAAATACTCAACAAAATCCAAAATAATCCAAGTTGATTTCAAATAAATTTATTAAAATTTGACAAAAATCGTGACAAAATCAAAAAAATCGAAGTTAATTTCAACTGAAATTACTCAAATTAAGCTTCTCTATCAAAAAAACTCAACAAAATCCAAAAAAATCGAAGTTGGATTCAAAGAAATTTATTACAATTTGACACTTCCAACTAAAATTTTTTTTCACAATCCAAAAAATTGTCGTTATTTTCATCTAAATTTACTCAAATATAGATCCTACAACAAAAATACTCAACAAAATCCAAAAAAATCGAAGTTGGTTTCAAATAAATTTATTAAAATTAGACACTTGCAACTAAAATTTTTTTCACAATCCTAAAAATTTAAGTTATTTTCATCTAAATTTACTCAAATATACATCCTACAACAAAAATATTCGACAAAATAAAAAAAAATCGAAGTTGATTTCAAATAAATTTATTAAAATTTGGCACTTCCAACTAAATTTTTGTTTTACAATCCAAAAAATTGAAGTTATTTTCTTCTAAATTTACTCAAATATAGACCCTACAACAAAATACCTCGACAAAATCAAAAAAAATCGAAGTTGATTTCAAATAAATTTATTAAAATTTGACAAAAATCGTGACAAAATCAAAAAAATCGAAGTTAATTTCAACTGAAATTACTCAAATTAAGCTTCTCTATCAAAAAAACTCAACAAAATCCAAAAAAATCGAAGTTGGATTCAAAGAAATTTATTACAATTTGACACTTCCAACTAAAATTTTTTTTCACAATCCAAAAAATTGTCGTTATTTTCATCTAAATTTACTCAAATATAGATCCTACAACAAAAATACTCAACAAAATCCAAAAAAATCGAAGTTGGTTTCAAATAAATTTATTAAAATTAGACACTTGCAACTAAAATTTTTTTCACAATCCTAAAAATTTAAGTTATTTTCATCTAAATTTACTCAAATATAGATCCTACAACAAAAATACTCAACAAAATTCAAAATAATCGAAGTTGATTTCAAATTAATTTATTAAAATTTAACACTTCCAACTATAATTTTTTTCACAATCCAAAAAATTGAAGTTATTTTCATCTAAATTTACACAAATATAGATCCTACAACAAAAATACTCAACAAAATCCAAAATAATCGATGTTGGTTTCAAATAAATTTATTAAAATTTGACACTTCCAACTAAATTTTTTCACAATCCAAAAAATTGAAGATAATTTCATCTAAATTTACTCAAATATGCATCCTACAACAAAAATACTCAACAAAATCCAAAAAAATCGAAGTTGGTCTCAAATAAATTTATTAAAATTTGACACTTCCAACTAAAATTTTTTTCACAATCCAAAAAATTGTCGTTATTTTCATCTAAATTTACTCAAATATAGATCCTACAACAAAAATACTCAACAAAATCCAAAATAATCGAAGTTGGTTTCAAATAAATTTATTAAAATTTGACACTTCCAACTAAAATTTTTTTCACTATCCAAAAAATTGTCGTTATTTTCATCTAAATTTACTCAAATATAGATCCTACAACAAAAATACTCTACAAAATCCAAAATAATCGAAGTTGGTTTCAAATAAATTTATTAAAATTTGACACTTCCAACTAAATTTTTTTTCACAATCCAAAAAATTTAAGATAATTTCATCTAAATTTACTCAAATATGCATCCTACAACAAAAATACTCAACAAAATCCAAAAAAATCGAAGTTGGTCTCAAATAAATTTATTAAAATTTCACACTTCCAACTAAAATTTTTTTCACAATCCTAAAAATTGAAGTTATTTTCATCTAAATTTCCTCAAATATAGATCCTACAACAAAAATACTCAACAAAATCCAAAATGATCGAAATTGATTTCAAATAAATTTATTAAAATTTGACACTTCCAACTATAATTTTTTTCACAATCCAAAAAATTGAAGTTATTTTCATCTAAATTTACTCAAATATGCATCCTATAACAAAAATACTCAACAAAATAAAAAAAATCGATGTTGGTCTCAAATAAAATTATTAAACTTTGACCTACTTCCAACAAAATTTTTTTTCACAATCTTAAAAATTGAAGTTATTTTCATCTAAATTTACACAAATATAGATCCTACAACAAAAACACTCAACAAAATCCAAAATAATCGAAGTTGGTTTCAAATAAATTTATTAAAATTTGACACTTCCAACTAAATTTTTTCTCGCAATCCTAAAAATTGAATTTATTTTCATCTAAATTTACTCAAATATAGATCCTACAACAAAAATACTCAACAAAATCCAAAAAATCGGTGTTGGTTTCAAATAAATTTATTAAAATTTGACACATCCAACTATAATTTTTTTCACAATCCAAAAAATTGATGTTATTTTCATCTAAATTTACTCAAATATAGATCCTACAACAAAAATACTCAACAAAATCCAAAATAATCGAAGTTGATTTCAAATAAATTTATTAAAATTTGACAAAAATCGTGACAAAATCAAAAAAATCGAAGTTAATTTCAACTGAAATTACTCAAATTAAGCTTCTCTATCAAAAAAACTCAACAAAATCCAAAAAAATCGAAGTTGATTTCAAATAAGTTTATTAAAATTTGACACATCCAACTAAAATTTTTTTCACAATCCAAAAAATTGTCGTTATTTTCATCTAAATTTACTCAAATATACATCCTACAACAAAAATACTGGTCAAAATAAAAAAAAATCGAAGTTAGTTTCAAATAAATTTATTAAAATTTGACACGTCCACCTAAAATTTTTTTTCACAATCCAAAAAATTGAAGTTATTTTCATCTAACTTTACTCAAATATAGATCCTACAACAAAAATACTCAACAAAATCCAAAAAAATCGAAGTTGGATTCAAATAAATTTATTACAATTTGAAACTTCCAACTAAAATTTTTTTTCACAATCCAAAAAATGGTCGTTATTTTCATCTAAATTTACTCAAATATACATCCTACAACAAAAATATTCCACAAAATCCAAAAAAATCGAAGTTGGTTTCAAATAAATTTATTACAATTTGACACTTCCAACTAAAATTTTTTTTCACAATCCAAAAAATGGTCGTTATTTTCATCTAAATTTACTCAAATATACATCCTACAACAAAAATATTCGACAAAATAAAAAAAAATCCAAGTTGGTTTCAAATAAATTTATTAAAATTTGACACTTCCAACTAAAATTTTTTTCAAAATCCAAAAAATTGAAGTTATTTTCATCTAAATTTACTCAAATATACATCCTACAACAAAAATATTCGACAAAATCAAAAAAAATCGAAGTTGGTTTCAAATAAATTTATTAAAATTTGACACTTCCAACTAAAATTTTTTTTCACAATCCAAAAAATTGAAGTTATTTTCATCTAAATTTACTCAAATATAGATTCTGCAACAAAAATACTCACCAAAATCCAAAAAAATCGAAGTTGGATTCAAATAAATTTATTACAATTTGAAACTTCCAACTAAAATTTTTTTTCACAATCCAAAAAATGGTCGTTATTTTCATCTAAATTTACTCAAATATAGATCCTACAACAAAAATACTCAACAAAATCCAAAATAATCCAAGTTGATTTCAAATAAATTTATTAAAATTTGACAAAAATCGTGACAAAATCAAAAAAATCGAAGTTAATTTCAACTGAAATTACTCAAATTAAGCTTCTCTATCAAAAAAACTCAACAAAATCCAAAAAAATCGAAGTTGGATTCAAAGAAATTTATTACAATTTGACACTTCCAACTAAAATTTTTTTTCACAATCCAAAAAATTGTTGTTATTTTCATCTAAATTTACTCAAATATAGATCCTACAACAAAAATACTCAACAAAATAAAAAAAAATCGAAGTTGGTTTCAAATAAATTTATTAAAATTTGACTCTTCCAACTAAAATTTTTTTCACAATCCAAAAAATTGAAGTTATTTTCATCTAAATTTACTCAAATATACATCCTACAACAAAAATATTCGACAAAATAAAAAAAAATCGAAGTTGATTTCAAATAAATTTATTAAAATTTGGCACTTCCAACTAAATTTTTGTTTTACAATCCAAAAAATTGAAGTTATTTTCTTCTAAATTTACTCAAATATAGACCCTACAACAAAATACCTCGACAAAATCAAAAAAAATCGAAGTTGATTTCAAATAAATTTATTAAAATTTGACAAAAATCGTGACAAAATCAAAAAAATCGAAGTTAATTTCAACTGAAATTACTCAAATTAAGCTTCTCTATCAAAAAAACTCAACAAAATCCAAAAAAATCGAAGTTGGATTCAAAGAAATTTATTACAATTTGACACTTCCAACTAAAATTTTTTTTCACAATCCAAAAAATTGTCGTTATTTTCATCTAAATTTACTCAAATATAGATCCTACAACAAAAATACTCAACAAAATCCAAAAAAATCGAAGTTGGTTTCAAATAAATTTATTAAAATTAGACACTTGCAACTAAAATTTTTTTCACAATCCTAAAAATTTAAGTTATTTTCATCTAAATTTACTCAAATATAGATCCTACAACAAAAATACTCAACAAAATTCAAAATAATCGAAGTTGATTTCAAATTAATTTATTAAAATTTAACACTTCCAACTATAATTTTTTTCACAATCCAAAAAATTGAAGTTATTTTCATCTAAATTTACACAAATATAGATCCTACAACAAAAATACTCAACAAAATCCAAAATAATCGATGTTGGTTTCAAATAAATTTATTAAAATTTGACACTTCCAACTAAATTTTTTCACAATCCAAAAAATTGAAGATAATTTCATCTAAATTTACTCAAATATGCATCCTACAACAAAAATACTCAACAAAATCCAAAAAAATCGAAGTTGGTCTCAAATAAATTTATTAAAATTTGACACTTCCAACTAAAATTTTTTTCACAATCCAAAAAATTGTCGTTATTTTCATCTAAATTTACTCAAATATAGATCCTACAACAAAAATACTCAACAAAATCCAAAATAATCGAAGTTGGTTTCAAATAAATTTATTAAAATTTGACACTTCCAACTAAAATTTTTTTCACTATCCAAAAAATTGTCGTTATTTTCATCTAAATTTACTCAAATATAGATCCTACAACAAAAATACTCTACAAAATCCAAAATAATCGAAGTTGGTTTCAAATAAATTTATTAAAATTTGACACTTCCAACTAAATTTTTTTTCACAATCCAAAAAATTTAAGATAATTTCATCTAAATTTACTCAAATATGCATCCTACAACAAAAATACTCAACAAAATCCAAAAAAATCGAAGTTGGTCTCAAATAAATTTATTAAAATTTCACACTTCCAACTAAAATTTTTTTCACAATCCTAAAAATTGAAGTTATTTTCATCTAAATTTCCTCAAATATAGATCCTACAACAAAAATACTCAACAAAATCCAAAATGATCGAAATTGATTTCAAATAAATTTATTAAAATTTGACACTTCCAACTATAATTTTTTTCACAATCCAAAAAATTGAAGTTATTTTCATCTAAATTTACTCAAATATGCATCCTATAACAAAAATACTCAACAAAATAAAAAAAATCGATGTTGGTCTCAAATAAAATTATTAAACTTTGACACTTCCAACAAAATTTTTTTTCACAATCTTAAAAATTGAAGTTATTTTCATCTAAATTTACACAAATATAGATCCTACAACAAAAACACTCAACAAAATCCAAAATAATCGAAGTTGGTTTCAAATAAATTTATTAAAATTTGA
Organism: Andrena praecox; assembly: GCA_963932275.1. NCBI lineage: Eukaryota > Metazoa > Arthropoda > Insecta > Hymenoptera > Andrenidae > Andrena > Andrena praecox. Next base: position 1,805,592 of record CAWVQO010000396.1, on the reverse strand, counting down.
CACTTCCAACTAAATTTTTTCTCGCAATCCTAAAAATTGAATTTATTTTCATCTAAATTTACTCAAATATAGATCCTACAACAAAAATACTCAACAAAATCCAAAAAATCGGTGTTGGTTTCAAATAAATTTATTAAAATTTGACACATCCAACTATAATTTTTTTCACAATCCAAAAAATTGATGTTATTTTCATCTAAATTTACTCAAATATAGATCCTACAACAAAAATACTCAACAAAATCCAAAATAATCCAAGTTGATTTCAAATAAATTTATTAAAATTTGACAAAAATCGTGACAAAATCAAAAAAATCGAAGTTAATTTCAACTGAAATTACTCAAATTAAGCTTCTCTATCAAAAAAACTCAACAAAATCCAAAAAAATCGAAGTTGATTTCAAATAAGTTTATTAAAATTTGACACATCCAACTAAAATTTTTTTCACAATCCAAAAAATTGTCGTTATTTTCATCTAAATTTACTCAAATATACATCCTACAACAAAAATACTGGTCAAAATAAAAAAAAATCGAAGTTAGTTTCAAATAAATTTATTAAAATTTGACACGTCCACCTAAAATTTTTTTTCACAATCCAAAAAATTGAAGTTATTTTCATCTAACATTACTCAAATATAGATCCTACAACAAAAATACTCAACAAAATCCAAAAAAATCGAAGTTGGATTCAAATAAATTTATTACAATTTGAAACTTCCAACTAAAATTTTTTTTCACAATCCAAAAAATGGTCGTTATTTTCATCTAAATTTACTCAAATATACATCCTACAACAAAAATATTCCACAAAATCCAAAAAAATCGAAGTTGGTTTCAAATAAATTTATTAAAATTTGACACTTCCAACTAATTTTTTTTTCACAATCCAAAAAATTGAAGTTATTATCATCTAAATTTACTCAAATATAGATCCTACAACAAAAATACTCTACAAAATCCAAAATAATCGAAGTTGATTTCAAATAAATTTATTAAAATTTGACACTTCCAACTATAATTTTTTTTACAATCCAAAAAATTGAAGTTATTTTCATCTAAATTTACACAAATATAGATCCTACAACAAAAATACTCAACAAAATCCAAAATAATCGAAGTTGATTTCAAATAAGTTTATTAAAATTTGACACTTCCAACTATAATTTTTTTCACAATCCAAAAAATTGAAGTTATTTTCATCTAAATTTACACAAATATAGATCCTACAACAAAAATACTCAACAAAATCCAAAATAATCGAAGTTGATTTCAAATAAATTTATTAAAATTTGACACTTCCAACTATAATTTTTTCACAATCCAAAAAATTGAAAATAATTTCATCTAAATTTACTCAAATATGCATCCTACAAGAAAAATACTCAACAAAATCCAAAAAAATCGAAGTTGGTCTCAAATAAATTTATTAAAATTTGACACTTCCAACTAAATTTTTTCACAATCCAAAAAATTGTCGTTATATTTATCTAAATTTACTCAAATATACATCCCACAACAAAAATACTCGACAAAATCCAAAAAAATCGAAGTTGATTTCAAATAAATTTATTAAAATTTGACACTTCCAACTAAATTTTTTTCGCAATCCTAAAAATTGAAGTTATTTTCATATAAATTTACTCAAATATAGATCCTACAACAAAAATACTCAACAAAATCCAAATAATCGAAGTTGGTTTCAAATAAATTTATTAAAATTTGACACTTCCAACTAAAATTTTTTTCACAATCCTAGAAATTGAAGTTATTTTCATCTAAATTTACTCAAATATAGATCCTACAACAAAAATACTCAACAAAATCCAAATAATCGAAGTTGGTTTCAAATAAATTTATTAAAATTTGACACTTCCAACTAAAATTTTTTTCACAATCCAAAAAATTGTCGTTATTTTCATCTAAATTTACTCAAATATAGATCCTACAACAAAAATACTCAACAAAATCCAAAATAATCGAAGTTGGTTTCAAATAAATTTATTAAAATTTGACACTTCCAACTAAAATTTTTTTCACAATCCTAAAAATTGAAGTTATTTTCATCTAAATTTCCTCAAATATAGATCCTACAACAAAAATACTCAACAAAATCCAAAATGATCGAAATTGATTTCAAATAAATTTATTAAAATTTGACACTTCCAACTATAATTTTTTTCACAATCCAAAAAATTGAAGTTATTTTCATCTAAATTTACTCAAATATGCATCCTATAACAAAAATACTCAACAAAATAAAAAAAATCGATGTTGGTCTCAAATAAAATTATTAAACTTTGACACTTCCAACAAAATTTTTTTTCACAATCTTAAAAATTGAAGTTATTTTCATCTAAATTTACACAAATATAGATCCTACAACAAAAATACTCAACAAAATCCAAAATAATCGAAGTTGGTTTCAAATAAATTTATTAAAATTTGACACTTCCAACAAAATTTTTTCTCGCAATCCTAAAAATTGAATTTATTTTCATCTAAATTTACTCAAATATAGATCCTACAACAAAAATACTCAACAAAATCCAAAAAATCGGTGTTGGTTTCAAATAAATTTATTAAAATTTGACTCTTCCAACTAAAATTTTTTTCACATTCCAAAAAATTGATGTTATTTTCATCTAAATTTACTCAAATATAGATCCTACAACAAAAATACTCAACAAAATCCAAAATAATCCAAGTTGATTTCAAATAAATTTATTAAAATTTGACAAAAATCGTGACAAAATCAAAAAAATCGAAGTTAATTTCAACTGAAATTACTCAAATTAAGCTCCTCTATCAAAAAAACTCAACAAAATCCAAAAAAATCGAAGTTGATTTCAAATAAGTTTATTAAAATTTGACACATCCAACTAAAATTTTTTTCACAATCCAAAAAATTGTCGTTATTTTCATCTAAATTTACTCAAATATACATCCTACAACAAAAATACTGGTCAAAATAAAAAAAAATCGAAGTTAGTTTCAAATAAATTTATTAAAATTTGACACTTCCACCTAAAATTTTTTTTCACAATCCAAAAAATTGAAGTTATTTTCATCTAACTTTACTCAAATATAGATCCTACAACAAAAATACTCAACAAAATCCAAAAAAATCGAAGTTGGATTCAAATAAATTTATTACAATTTGAAACTTCCAACTAAAATTTTTTTTCACAATCCAAAAAATGGTCGTTATTTTCATCTAAATTAACTCAAATATACATCCTACAACAAAAATATTCCACAAAATCCAAAAAAATCGAAGTTGGTTTCAAATAAATTTATTAAAATTAGACACTTCCAACTAAAATTTTTTTCACAATCCTAAAAATTTAAGTTATTTTCATCTAAATTTACTCAAATATAGATCCTACAACAAAAATACTCAACAAAATTCAAAATAATCGAAGTTGATTTCAAATTAATTTATTAAAATTTAACACTTCCAACTATAATTTTTTTCACAATCCAAAAAATTGACGTTATTTTCATCTAAATTTACACAAATATAGATCCTACAACAAAAATACTCAACAAAATCCAAAATAATCGATGTTGGTTTCAAATAAATTTATTAAAATTTGACACTTCCAACTAAATTTTTTCACAATCCAAAAAATTGAAGATAATTTCATCTAAATTTACTCAAATATGCATCCTACAACAAAAATACTCAACAAAATCCAAAAAAATCGAAGTTGGTCTCAAATAAATTTATTAAAATTTGACACTTCCAACTAAAATTTTTTTCACAATCCAAAAAATTGTCGTTATTTTCATCTAAATTTACTCAAATATAGATCCTACAACAAAAATACTCAACAAAATCCAAAATAATCGAAGTTGGTTTCAAATAAATTTATTAAAATTTGACACTTCCAACTAAAATTTTTTTCACTATCCAAAAAATTGTCGTTATTTTCATCTAAATTTACTCAAATATAGATCCTACAACAAAAATACTCTACAAAATCCAAAATAATCGAAGTTGGTTTCAAATAAATTTATTAAAATTTGACACTTCCAACTAAATTTTTTTTCACAATCCAAAAAATTTAAGATAATTTCATCTAAATTTACTCAAATATGCATCCTACAACAAAAATACTCAACAAAATCCAAAAAAATCGAAGTTGGTCTCAAATAAATTAATTAAAATTTCACACTTCCAACTAAAATTTTTTTCACAATCCTAAAAATTGAAGTTATTTTCATCTAAATTTCCTCAAATATAGATCCTACAACAAAAATACTCAACAAAATCCAAAATGATCGAAATTGATTTCAAATAAATTTATTAAAATTTGACACTTCCAACTATAATTTTTTTCACAATCCAAAAAATTGAAGTTATTTTCATCTAAATTTACTCAAATATGCATCCTATAACAAAAATACTCAACAAAATAAAAAAAATCGATGTTGGTCTCAAATAAAATTATTAAACTTTGACACTTCCAACAAAATTTTTTTTCACAATCTTAAAAATTGAAGTTATTTTCATCTAAATTTACACAAATATAGATCCTACAACAAAAATACTCAACAAAATCCAAAATAATCGAAGTTGGTTTCAAATAAATTTATTAAAATTTGACACTTCCAACTAAATTTTTTCTCGCAATCCTAAAAATTGAATTTATTTTCATCTAAATTTACTCAAATATAGATCCTACAACAAAAATACTCAACAAAATCCAAAATAATCGAAGTTGATTTCAAATAAATTTATTAAAATTTGACACTTCCAACTATAATTTTTTCACAATCCAAAAAATTGAAGATAATTTCATCTAAATTTACTCAAATATGCATCCTACAACAAAAATACTCAACAAAATAAAAAAAAATCGAAGTTGGTCTCAAATAAATTTATTAAAATTTGACACTTCCAACTATAATTTTTTCACAATCTAAAAAATTGAAGATAATTTCATCTAAATTTACTCAAATATGCATCCTACAACAAAAATACTCAACAAAATCCAAAAAAATCGAAGTTGGTCTCAAATAAATTTATTAAAATTTGACACTTCCAACTAAAATTTTTTTCACAATCCAAAAAATTGTCGTTATTTTCATCTAAATTTACTCAAATATAGATCCTACAACAAAAATACTCAACAAAATCCAAAATAATCCAAGTTGATTTCAAATAAATTTATTAAAATTTGACAAAAATCGTGACAAAATCAAAAAAATCGAAGTTAATTTCAACTGAAATTACTCAAATTAAGCTTCTCTATCAAAAAAACTCAACAAAATCCAAAAAAATCGAAGTTGATTTCAAATAAGTTTATTAAAATTTGACACATCCAACTAAAATTTTTTTCACAATCCAAAAAATTGTCGTTATTTTCATCTAAATTTACTCAAATATAGATCCTACAACAAAAATACTCAACAAAATCCAAAATAATCGAAGTTGGTTTCAAATAAATTTATTACAATTTGACACTTCCAACTAAAATTTTTTTTCACAATCCAAAAAATGGTCGTTATTTTCATCTAAATTTACTCAAATATAGATCCTACAACAAAAATACTCAACAAAATCCAAAATAATCCAAGTTGATTTCAAATAAATTTATTAAAATTTGACAAAAATCGTGACAAAATCAAAAAAATCGAAGTTAATTTCAACTGAAATTACTCAAATTAAGCTTCTCTATCAAAAAAACTCAACAAAATCCAAAAAAATCGAAGTTGGATTCAAAGAAATTTATTACAATTTGACACTTCCAACTAAAATTTTTTTTCACAATCCAAAAAATTGTTGTTATTTTCATCTAAATTTACTCAAATATAGATCCTACAACAAAAATACTCAACAAAATAAAAAAAAATCGAAGTTGGTTTCAAATAAATTTATTAAAATTTGACTCTTCGAACTAAAATTTTTTTCACAATCCAAAAAATTGAAGTTATTTTCATCTAAATTTACTCAAATATACATCCTACAACAAAAATATTCGACAAAATAAAAAAAAATCGAAGTTGATTTCAAATAAATTTATTAAAATTTGGCACTTCCAACTAAATTTTTGTTTTACAATCCAAAAAATTGAAGTTATTTTCTTCTAAATTTACTCAAATATAGACCCTACAACAAAATACCTCGACAAAATCAAAAAAAATCGAAGTTGATTTCAAATAAATTTATTAAAATTTGACACTTCCAACTAATTTTTTTTTCACAATCCAAAAAATTGAAGTTATTATCATCTAAATTTACTCAAATATAGATCCTACAACAAAAATACTCTACAAAATCCAAAATAATCGAAGTTGATTTCAAATAAATTTATTAAAATTTGACACTTCCAACTATAATTTTTTTTACAATCCAAAAAATTGAAGTTATTTTCATCTAAATTTACACAAATATAGATCCTACAACAAAAATACTCAACAAAATCCAAAATAATCGAAGTTGATTTCAAATAAGTTTATTAAAATTTGACACTTCCAACTATAATTTTTTTCACAATCCAAAAAATTGAAGTTATTTTCATCTAAATTTACACAAATATAGATCCTACAACAAAAATACTCAACAAAATCCAAAATAATCGAAGTTGATTTCAAATAAATTTATTAAAATTTGACACTTCCAACTATAATTTTTTCACAATCCAAAAAATTGAAAATAATTTCATCTAAATTTACTCAAATATGCATCCTACAAGAAAAATACTCAACAAAATCCAAAAAAATCGAAGTTGGTCTCAAATAAATTTATTAAAATTTGACACTTCCAACTAAATTTTTTCACAATCCAAAAAATTGTCGTTATTTTTATCTAAATTTACTCAAATATACATCCCACAACAAAAATACTCGACAAAATCCAAAAAAATCGAAGTTGATTTCAAATAAATTTATTAAAATTTGACACTTCCAACTAAAATTTTTTTCACAATCCAAAAAATTGTCGTTATTTTCATCTAAATTTACTCAAATATAGATCCTACAACAAAAATACTCAACAAAATCCAAAATAATCGAAGTTGGTTTCAAATAAATTTATTAAAATTTGACACTTCCAACTAAAATTTTTTTCACAATCCTAAAAATTGAAGTTATTTTCATCTAAATTTCCTCAAATATAGATCCTACAACAAAAATACTCAACAAAATCCAAAATGATCGAAATTGATTTCAAATAAATTTATTAAAATTTGACACTTCCAACAATAATTTATTTCACAATCCAAAAAATTGAAGTTATTTTCATCTAAATTTACTCAAATATGCATCCTATAACAAAAATACTCAACAAAATAAAAAAAATCGATGTTGGTCTCAAATAAAATTATTAAACTTTGACACTTCCAAAAAATTTTTTTTCACAATCTTAAAAATTGAAGTTATTTTCATCTAAATTTACACAAATATAGATCCTACAACAAAAATACTCAACAAAATCCAAAATAATCGAAGTTGGTTTCAAATAAATTTATTAAAATTTGACACTTCCAACAAAATTTTTTCTCGCAATCCTAAAAATTGAATTTATTTTCATCTAAATTTACTCAAATATAGATCCTACAACAAAAATACTCAACAAAATCCAAAAAATCGGTGTTGGTTTCAAATAAATTTATTAAAATTTGACTCTTCCAACTAAAATTTTTTTCACAATCCAAAAAATTGATGTTATTTTCATCTAAATTTACTCAAATATAGATCCTACAACAAAAATACTCAACAAAATCCAAAATAATCCAAGTTGATTTCAAATAAATTTATTAAAATTTGACAAAAATCGTGACAAAATCAAAAAAATCGAAGTTAATTTCAACTGAAATTACTCAAATTAAGCTCCTCTATCAAAAAAACTCAACAAAATCCAAAAAAATCGAAGTTGATTTCAAATAAGTTTATTAAAATTTGACACATCCAACTAAAATTTTTTTCACAATCCAAAAAATTGTCGTTATTTTCATCTAAATTTACTCAAATATACATCCTACAACAAAAATACTGGTCAAAATAAAAAAAAATCGAAGTTAGTTTCAAATAAATTTATTAAAATTTGACACTTCCACCTAAAATTTTTTTTCACAATCCAAAAAATTGAAGTTATTTTCATCTAACTTTACTCAAATATAGATCCTACAACAAAAATACTCAACAAAATCCAAAAAAATCGAAGTTGGATTCAAATAAATTTATTACAATTTGAAACTTCCAACTAAAATTTTTTTTCACAATCCAAAAAATGGTCGTTATTTTCATCTAAATTAACTCAAATATACATCCTACAACAAAAATATTCCACAAAATCCAAAAAAATCGAAGTTGGTTTCAAATAAATTTATTAAAATTAGACACTTCCAACTAAAATTTTTTTCACAATCCTAAAAATTTAAGTTATTTTCATCTAAATTTACTCAAATATAGATCCTACAACAAAAATACTCAACAAAATTCAAAATAATCGAAGTTGATTTCAAATTAATTTATTAAAATTTAACACTTCCAACTATAATTTTTTTCACAATCCAAAAAATTGACGTTATTTTCATCTAAATTTACACAAATATAGATCCTACAACAAAAATACTCAACAAAATCCAAAATAATCGATGTTGGTTTCAAATAAATTTATTAAAATTTGACACTTCCAACTAAATTTTTTCACAATCCAAAAAATTGAAGATAATTTCATCTAAATTTACTCAAATATGCATCCTACAACAAAAATACTCAACAAAATCCAAAAAAATCGAAGTTGGTCTCAAATAAATTTATTAAAATTTGACACTTCCAACTAAAATTTTTTTCACAATCCAAAAAATTGTCGTTATTTTCATCTAAATTTACTCAAATATAGATCCTACAACAAAAATACTCAACAAAATCCAAAATAATCGAAGTTGGTTTCAAATAAATTTATTAAAATTTGACACTTCCAACTAAAATTTTTTTCACTATCCAAAAAATTGTCGTTATTTTCATCTAAATTTACTCAAATATAGATCCTACAACAAAAATACTCTACAAAATCCAAAATAATCGAAGTTGGTTTCAAATAAATTTATTAAAATTTGACACTTCCAACTAAATTTTTTTTCACAATCCAAAAAATTTAAGATAATTTCATCTAAATTTACTCAAATATGCATCCTACAACAAAAATACTCAACAAAATCCAAAAAAATCGAAGTTGGTCTCAAATAAATTAATTAAAATTTCACACTTCCAACTAAAATTTTTTTCACAATCCTAAAAATTGAAGTTATTTTCATCTAAATTTCCTCAAATATAGATCCTACAACAAAAATACTCAACAAAATCCAAAATGATCGAAATTGATTTCAAATAAATTTATTAAAATTTGACACTTCCAACTATAATTTTTTTCACAATCCAAAAAATTGAAGTTATTTTCATCTAAATTTACTCAAATATGCATCCTATAACAAAAATACTCAACAAAATAAAAAAAATCGATGTTGGTCTCAAATAAAATTATTAAACTTTGACACTTCCAACAAAATTTTTTTTCACAATCTTAAAAATTGAAGTTATTTTCATCTAAATTTACACAAATATAGATCCTACAACAAAAATACTCAACAAAATCCAAAATAATCCAAGTTGATTTCAAATAAATTTATTAAAATTTGACACTTCCAACTATAATTTTTTCACAATCCAAAAAATTGAAGATAATTTCATCTAAATTTACTCAAATATGCATCCTACAACAAAAATACTCAACAAAATCCAAAAAAATCGAAGTTGGTCTCAAATAAATTTATTAAAATTTGACACTTCCAACTAAAATTTTTTTCACAATCCAAAAAATTGTCGTTATTTTCATCTAAATTTACTCAAATATAGATCCTACAACAAAAATACTCAACAAAATCCAAAATAATCGAAGTTGGTTTCAAATAAATTTATTAAAATTTGACACTTCCACCTAAAATTTTTTTTCACAATCCAAAAAATTGAAGTTATTTTCATCTAACTTTACTCAAATATAGATCCTACAACAAAAATACTCAACAAAATCCAAAAAAATCGAAGTTGGATTCAAATAAATTTATTACAATTTGAAACTTCCAACTAAAATTTTTTTTCACAATCCAAAAAATGGTCGTTATTTTCATCTAAATTAACTCAAATATACATCCTACAACAAAAATATTCCACAAAATCCAAAAAAATCGAAGTTGGTTTCAAATAAATTTATTAAAATTAGACACTTCCAACTAAAATTTTTTTCACAATCCTAAAAATTTAAGTTATTTTCATCTAAATTTACTCAAATATAGATCCTACAACAAAAATACTCAACAAAATTCAAAATAATCGAAGTTGATTTCAAATTAATTTATTAAAATTTAACACTTCCAACTATAATTTTTTTCACAATCCAAAAAATTGACGTTATTTTCATCTAAATTTACACAAATATAGATCCTACAACAAAAATACTCAACAAAATCCAAAATAATCGATGTTGGTTTCAAATAAATTTATTAAAATTTGACACTTCCAACTAAATTTTTTCACAATCCAAAAAATTGAAGATAATTTCATCTAAATTTACTCAAATATGCATCCTACAACAAAAATACTCAACAAAATCCAAAAAAATCGAAGTTGGTCTCAAATAAATTTATTAAAATTTGACACTTCCAACTAAAATTTTTTTCACAATCCAAAAAATTGTCGTTATTTTCATCTAAATTTACTCAAATATAGATCCTACAACAAAAATACTCAACAAAATCCAAAATAATCGAAGTTGGTTTCAAATAAATTTATTAAAATTTGACACTTCCAACTAAAATTTTTTTCACTATCCAAAAAATTGTCGTTATTTTCATCTAAATTTACTCAAATATAGATCCTACAACAAAAATACTCTACAAAATCCAAAATAATCGAAGTTGGTTTCAAATAAATTTATTAAAATTTGACACTTCCAACTAAATTTTTTTTCACAATCCAAAAAATTTAAGATAATTTCATCTAAATTTACTCAAATATGCATCCTACAACAAAAATACTCAACAAAATCCAAAAAAATCGAAGTTGGTCTCAAATAAATTAATTAAAATTTCACACTTCCAACTAAAATTTTTTTCACAATCCTAAAAATTGAAGTTATTTTCATCTAAATTTCCTCAAATATAGATCCTACAACAAAAATACTCAACAAAATCCAAAATGATCGAAATTGATTTCAAATAAATTTATTAAAATTTGACACTTCCAACTATAATTTTTTTCACAATCCAAAAAATTGAAGTTATTTTCATCTAAATTTACTCAAATATGCATCCTATAACAAAAATACTCAACAAAATAAAAAAAATCGATGTTGGTCTCAAATAAAATTATTAAACTTTGACACTTCCAACAAAATTTTTTTTCACAATCTTAAAAATTGAAGTTATTTTCATCTAAATTTACACAAATATAGATCCTACAACAAAAATACTCAACAAAATCCAAAATAATCCAAGTTGATTTCAAATAAATTTATTAAAATTTGACACTTCCAACTATAACTTTTTCACAATCCAAAAAATTGAAGATAATTTCATCTAAATTTACTCAAATATGCATCCTACAACAAAAATACTCAACAAAATCCAAAAAAATCGAAGTTGGTCTCAAATAAATTTATTAAAATTTGACACTTCCAACTAAAATTTTTTTCACAATCCAAAAAATTGTCGTTATTTTCATCTAAATTTACTCAAATATAGATCCTACAACAAAAATACTCAACAAAATCCAAAATAATCGAAGTTGGTTTCAAATAAATTTATTAAAATTTGACACTTCCAACTATAATTTTTTTCACAATCCAAAAAATTGAATTTATTTTCATCTAAATTTACTCAAATATAGATCCTACAACAAAAATACTCAACAAAATCCAAAAAATCGGTGTTGGTTTCAAATAAATTTATTAAAATTTGACACATCCAACTATAATTTTTTTCACAATCCAAAAAATTGATGTTATTTTCATCTAAATTTACTCAAATATAGATCCTACAACAAAAATACTCAACAAAATCCAAAATAATCCAAGTTGATTTCAAATAAATTTATTAAAATTTGACAAAAATCGTGACAAAATCAAAAAAATCGAAGTTAATTTCAACTGAAATTACTCAAATTAAGCTTCTCTATCAAAAAAACTCAACAAAATCCAAAAAAATCGAAGTTGATTTCAAATAAGTTTATTAAAATTTGACACATCCAACTAAAATTTTTTTCACAATCCAAAAAATTGTCGTTATTTTCATCTAAATTTACTCAAATATAGATCCTACAACAAAAATACTCAACAAAATCCAAAATAATCGAAGTTGGTTTCAAATAAATTTATTACAATTTGACACTTCCAACTAAAATTTTTTTTCACAATCCAAAAAATGGTCGTTATTTTCATCTAAATTTACTCAAATATAGATCCTACAACAAAAATACTCAACAAAATCCAAAATAATCCAAGTTGATTTCAAATAAATTTATTAAAATTTGACAAAAATCGTGACAAAATCAAAAAAATCGAAGTTAATTTCAACTGAAATTACTCAAATTAAGCTTCTCTATCAAAAAAACTCAACAAAATCCAAAAAAATCGAAGTTGATTTCAAATAAGTTTATTAAAATTTGACACATCCAACTAAAATTTTTTTCACAATCCAAAAAATTGTCGTTATTTTCATCTAAATTTACTCAAATATACATCCTACAACAAAAATACTGGTCAAAATAAAAAAAAATCGAAGTTAGTTTCAAATAAATTTATTAAAATTTGACACTTCCACCTAAAATTTTTTTTCACAATCCAAAAAATTGAAGTTATTTTCATCTAACTTTACTCAAATATAGATCCTACAACAAAAATATTCCACAAAATCCAAAAAAATCGAAGTTGGATTCAAATAAATTTATTACAATTTGACACTTCCAACTAAAATTTTTTTTCACAATCCAAAAAATGGTCGTTATTTTCATCTAAATTTACTCAAATATACATCCTACAACAAAAATATTCCACAAAATCCAAAAAAATCGAAGTTGGTTTCAAATAAATTTATTAAAATTTGACTCTTCCAACTAAAATTTTTTCACAATCCAAAAAATTGAAGTTATTTTCATCTAAATTTACTCAAATATACATCCTACAACAAAAATATTCGACAAAATAAAAAAAAATCGAAGTTGGTTTCAAATAAATTTATTAAAATTTGACACTTCCAACTAAAATTTTTTTCACAATCCAAAAAATTGATGTTATCTTCATCTAAATTTACTCAAATATACATCCTACAACAAAAATACTGGTCAAAATCCAAAAAAATCGAAGTTGGCCTCAAATAAATTTATTAAAATTTGACACTTCCAACTACAATTTTTTCCCTATCCAAAAAATTGTCGTTATTTTCATCTAAATTTACTCAAATATACATCCTACAACAAAAATACTCGACAAAATCCAAAAAAAATCGAAGTTGGTTTCAAATAAATTTATTAAAATTTGACACTTCCAACTAAAATTTGATTCACAATCCAAAAAATTGTCGTTATTTTGTTTAAAATTTACTCAAATATACAACCTACAACAAAAGTACTCGACAAAATCCAAAAAAATCGAAGTTGATTTCAAATAAATTTATTAAAATTTGGCAGTTCCAACTAAAATTTTTGTTTTACAATCCAAAAAATTGAAGTTATTTTCTTCTAAATTTACTCAAATATAGATCCTACAACAAAAATACTCGACAAAATCCAAAAAAATCGAAGTTGATTTCAAATAAATTTATTAAAATTTGACACTTCCAACTAAAATTTTTTTCACAATCCAAAAAATTTTCGTTATTTTCATCTAAATTTACTCAAATATACATGCTACTACAAACATACTGGTCAAAATCCAAAAAAATCGAAGTTGGTTTCAAATAAATTTATTACAATTTGAAACTTCCAATTAAATTTTTTTTTCACAATCCAAAAAATGGTCGTTATTTTCATCTAAATTTACTCAAATATACATCCTACAACAAAAACATTCGACAAAATAAAAAAAAATCGAAGTTGGTTTCAAATAAATTTATTAAAATTTGACACTTCCAACTAAAATTTTTTTCACAATCCAAAAAATTGAAGTTATCTTCATCTAAATTTACTCAAATATACATCCTGCAACAAAAATACTGGTCAAAATCCAAAAAAATCGAAGTTGGTTTCGAATAAATTTATTAAAATTTGACACTTCCAACTAAAATTTTTGTTTCACAATCCAAAAAATTGAAGTTATTTTCATCTAAATTTACTCAAATATACATCCTACAACAAAAATACTCGACAAAATCCAAAAAAAATCGAAGTTGGTTTCAAATAAATTTATTAAAATTTGACACTTCCAACTAAAATTTGTTTCACAATCCAAAAAATTGTCGTTATTTTGATTAAAATTTACTCAAATATACAACCTACAACAAAAGTACTCGACAAAATCCAAAAAAATCGAAGTTGATTTCAAATAAATTTATTAAAATTTGGCACTTCCAACTAAATTTTTGTTTTACAATCCAAAAAATTGAAGTTATTTTCATCTAAATTTACTCAAATATACATGCTACTACAAACATACTGGTCAAAATCCAAAAAAATCGAAGTTGGTTTCAAATAAATTTATTACAATTTGAAACTTCCAATTAAATTTTTTTTTCACAATCCAAAAAATGGTCGTTATTTTCATCTAAATTTACTCAAATATACATCCTACAACAAAAACATTCGACAAAATAAAAAAAAATCGAAGTTGGTTTCAAATAAATTTATTAAAATTTGACACTTCCAACTAAAATTTTTTTCACAATCCAAAAAATTGAAGTTATCTTCATCTAAATTTACTCAAATATACATCCTGCAACAAAAATACTGGTCAAAATCCAAAAAAATCGAAGTTGGTTTCGAATAAATTTATTAAAATTTGACACTTCCAACTAAAATTTTTGTTTCACAATCCAAAAAATTGAATTTATTTTCATCTAAATTTACTCAAATATAGATCCTACAACAAAAATACTCAACAAAATCCAAAAAATCGGTGTTGGTTTCAAATAAATTTATTAAAATTTGACTCTTCCAACTAAAATTTTTTTCACAATCCAAAAAATTGATGTTATTTTCATCTAAATTTACTCAAATATAGATCCTACAACAAAAATACTCAACAAAATCCAAAATAATCCAAGTTGATTTCAAATAAATTTATTAAAATTTGACAAAAATCGTGACAAAATCAAAAAAATCGAAGTTAATTTCAACTGAAATTACTCAAATTAAGCTTCTCTATCAAAAAAACTCAACAAAATCCAAAAAAATCGAAGTTGATTTCAAATAAGTTTATTAAAATTTGACACATCCAACTAAAATTTTTTTCACAATCCAAAAAATTGTCGTTATTTTCATCTAAATTTACTCAAATATACATCCTACAACAAAAATACTGGTCAAAATAAAAAAAAATCGAAGTTAGTTTCAAATAAATTTATTAAAATTTGACACTTCCACCTAAAATTTTTTTTCACAATCCAAAAAATTGAAGTTATTTTCATCTAACTTTACTCAAATATAGATCCTACAACAAAAATATTCCACAAAATCCAAAAAAATCGAAGTTGGATTCAAATAAATTTATTACAATTTGACACTTCCAACTAAAATTTTTTTTCACAATCCAAAAAATGGTCGTTATTTTCATCTAAATTTACTCAAATATACATCCTACAACAAAAATATTCCACAAAATCCAAAAAAATCGAAGTTGGTTTCAAATAAATTTATTAAAATTTGACTCTTCCAACTAAAATTTTTTCACAATCCAAAAAATTGAAGTTATTTTCATCTAAATTTACTCAAATATACATCCTACAACAAAAATATTCGACAAAATAAAAAAAAATCGAAGTTGGTTTCAAATAAATTTATTAAAATTTGACACTTCCAACTAAAATTTTTTTCACAATCCAAAAAATTGATGTTATCTTCATCTAAATTTACTCAAATATACATCCTACAACAAAAATACTGGTCAAAATCCAAAAAAATCGAAGTTGGCCTCAAATAAATTTATTAAAATTTGACACTTCCAACTACAATTTTTTCCCTATCCAAAAAATTGTCGTTATTTTCATCTAAATTTACTCAAATATACATCCTACAACAAAAATACTCGACAAAATCCAAAAAAAATCGAAGTTGGTTTCAAATAAATTTATTAAAATTTGACACTTCCAACTAAAATTTGATTCACAATCCAAAAAATTGTCGTTATTTTGTTTAAAATTTACTCAAATATACAACCTACAACAAAAGTACTCGACAAAATCCAAAAAAATCGAAGTTGATTTCAAATAAATTTATTAAAATTTGGCAGTTCCAACTAAAATTTTTGTTTTACAATCCAAAAAATTGAAGTTATTTTCTTCTAAATTTACTCAAATATAGATCCTACAACAAAAATACTCGACAAAATCCAAAAAAATCGAAGTTGATTTCAAATAAATTTATTAAAATTTGACACTTCCAACTAAAATTTTTTTCACAATCCAAAAAATTTTCGTTATTTTCATCTAAATTTACTCAAATATACATGCTACTACAAACATACTGGTCAAAATCCAAAAAAATCGAAGTTGGTTTCAAATAAATTTATTACAATTTGAAACTTCCAATTAAATTTTTTTTTCACAATCCAAAAAATGGTCGTTATTTTCATCTAAATTTACTCAAATATACATCCTACAACAAAAACATTCGACAAAATAAAAAAAAATCGAAGTTGGTTTCAAATAAATTTATTAAAATTTGACACTTCCAACTAAAATTTTTTTCACAATCCAAAAAATTGAAGTTATCTTCATCTAAATTTACTCAAATATACATCCTGCAACAAAAATACTGGTCAAAATCCAAAAAAATCGAAGTTGGTTTCGAATAAATTTATTAAAATTTGACACTTCCAACTAAAATTTTTGTTTCACAATCCAAAAAATTGAAGTTATTTTCATCTAAATTTACTCAAATATACATCCTACAACAAAAATACTCGACAAAATCCAAAAAAAATCGAAGTTGGTTTCAAATAAATTTATTAAAATTTGACACTTCCAACTAAAATTTGTTTCACAATCCAAAAAATTGTCGTTATTTTGATTAAAATTTACTCAAATATACAACCTACAACAAAAGTACTCGACAAAATCCAAAAAAATCGAAGTTGATTTCAAATAAATTTATTAAAATTTGGCACTTCCAACTAAATTTTTGTTTTACAATCCAAAAAATTGAAGTTATTTTCATCTAAATTTACTCAAATATACATGCTACTACAAACATACTGGTCAAAATCCAAAAAAATCGCAGTTGGTTTCAAATAAATTTATTACAATTTGAAACTTCCAATTAAATTTTTTTTTCACAATCCAAAAAATGGTCGTTATTTTCATCTAAATTTACTCAAATATACATCCTACAACAAAAACATTCGACAAAATAAAAAAAAATCGAAGTTGGTTTCAAATAAATTTATTAAAATTTGACACTTCCAACTAAAATTTTTTTCACAATCCAAAAAATTGAAGTTATCTTCATCTAAATTTACTCAAATATACATCCTGCAACAAAAATACTGGTCAAAATCCAAAAAAATCGAAGTTGGTTTCGAATAAATTTATTAAAATTTGACACTTCCAACTAAAATTTTTGTTTCACAATCCAAAAAATTGAAGTTATTTTCATCTAAATTTACTCAAATATACATCCTACAACAAAAATACTCGACAAAATCCAAAAAAAATCGAAGTTGGTTTCAAATAAATTTATTAAAATTTGACACTTCCAACTAAAATTTGTTTCACAATCCAAAAAATTGTCGTTATTTTGATTAAAATTTACTCAAATATACAACCTACAACAAAAGTACTCGACAAAATCCAAAAAAATCGAAGTTGATTTCAAATAAATTTAGTAAAATTTGGCACTTCCAACTAAATTTTTGTTTTACAATCCAAAAAATTGAAGTTATTTTCTTCTAAATTTACTCAAATATACATCCTACAACAAAAATATTCGACAAAATAAAAAAAAATCGAAGTTGGTTTCAAATAAATTTATTAAAATTTGACACTTCCAACTAAAATTTTTTTCAAAATCCAAAAAATTGAAGTTATTTTCATCTAAATTTACTCAAATATACATCCTACAACAAAAATATTCGACAAGATCAAAAAAAATCGAAGTTGGTTTCATATAAATTTATTAAAATTTGACACTTCCAACTAAAATTTTTTTTCACAATCCAAAAAATTGAAGTTATTTTCATCTAAATTTACTCAAATATAGATTCTGCAACAAAAATACTCAACAAAATCCAAAATAATCCAAGTCGATTTCAAATAAATTTATTAAAATTTGACAAAAATTGTGACAAAATCCAAAAAATCGAAGTTAATTTCATCTAAATTTACTCAAATATACATCCAACAACAAAAATACTCAACAAAATCCAAAAAAATCGAAGTTGGATTCAAATAAATTTATTACAATTTGAAACTTCCAACTAAAATTTTTTTTCACAATCCAAAAAATGGTCGTTATTTTCATCTAAATTTACTCAAATATACATCCTACAACAAAAATATTCGACAAAATAAAAAAAAATCGAAGTTGGTTTCAAATAAATTTATTAAAATTTGACACTTCCAACTAAAATTTTTTTCAAAATCCAAAAAATTGAAGTTATTTTCATCTAAATTTACTCAAATATAGATCCTACAACAAAAATACTCAACAAAATCCAAAATAATCCAAGTTGATTTCAAATAAATTTATTAAAATTTGACACTTCCAACTATAATTTTTTCACAATCCAAAAAATTGAAGATAATTTCATCTAAATTTACTCAAATATGCATCCTACAACAAAAATACTCAACAAAATCCAAAAAAATCGAAGTTGGTCTCAAATAAATTTATTAAAATTTGACACTTCCAACTAAAATTTTTTTCACAATCCAAAAAATTGTCGTTATTTTCATCTAAATTTACTCAAATATAGATCCTACAACAAAAATACTCAACAAAATCCAAAATAATCGAAGTTGGTTTCAAATAAATTTATTAAAATTTGACACTTCCAACTATAATTTTTTTCACAATCCAAAAAATTGAATTTATTTTCATCTAAATTTACTCAAATATAGATCCTACAACAAAAATACTCAACAAAATCCAAAAAATCGGTGTTGGTTTCAAATAAATTTATTAAAATTTGACACATCCAACTATAATTTTTTTCACAATCCAAAAAATTGATGTTATTTTCATCTAAATTTACTCAAATATAGATCCTACAACAAAAATACTCAACAAAATCCAAAATAATCCAAGTTGATTTCAAATAAATTTATTAAAATTTGACAAAAATCGTGACAAAATCAAAAAAATCGAAGTTAATTTCAACTGAAATTACTCAAATTAAGCTTCTCTATCAAAAAAACTCAACAAAATCCAAAAAAATCGAAGTTGATTTCAAATAAGTTTATTAAAATTTGACACATCCAACTAAAATTTTTTTCACAATCCAAAAAATTGTCGTTATTTTCATCTAAATTTACTCAAATATAGATCCTACAACAAAAATACTCAACAAAATCCAAAATAATCGAAGTTGGTTTCAAATAAATTTATTACAATTTGACACTTCCAACTAAAATTTTTTTTCACAATCCAAAAAATGGTCGTTATTTTCATCTAAATTTACTCAAATATAGATCCTACAACAAAAATACTCAACAAAATCCAAAATAATCCAAGTTGATTTCAAATAAATTTATTAAAATTTGACAAAAATCGTGACAAAATCAAAAAAATCGAAGTTAATTTCAACTGAAATTACTCAAATTAAGCTTCTCTATCAAAAAAACTCAACAAAATCCAAAAAAATCGAAGTTGGATTCAAAGAAATTTATTACAATTTGACACTTCCAACTAACATTTTTTTTCACAATCCAAAAAATTGTTGTTATTTTCATCTAAATTTACTCAAATATAGATCCTACAACAAAAATACTCAACAAAATAAAAAAAAATCGAAGTTGGTTTCAAATAAATTTATTAAAATTTGACTCTTCGAACTAAAATTTTTTTCACAATCCAAAAAATTGAAGTTATTTTCATCTAAATTTACTCAAATATACATCCTACAACAAAAATACTGGTCAAAATAAAAAAAAATCGAAGTTAGTTTCAAATAAATTTATTAAAATTTGACACTTCCACCTAAAATTTTTTTTCACAATCCAAAAAATTGAAGTTATTTTCATCTAACTTTACTCAAATATAGATCCTACAACAAAAATATTCCACAAAATCCAAAAAAATCGAAGTTGGATTCAAATAAATTTATTACAATTTGACACTTCCAACTAAAATTTTTTTTCACAATCCAAAAAATGGTCGTTATTTTCATCTAAATTTACTCAAATATACATCCTACAACAAAAATATTCCACAAAATCCAAAAAAATCGAAGTTGGTTTCAAATAAATTTATTAAAATTTGACTCTTCCAACTAAAATTTTTTCACAATCCAAAAAATTGAAGTTATTTTCATCTAAATTTACTCAAATATACATCCTACAACAAAAATATTCGACAAAATAAAAAAAAATCGAAGTTGGTTTCAAATAAATTTATTAAAATTTGACACTTCCAACTAAAATTTTTTTCACAATCCAAAAAATTGATGTTATCTTCATCTAAATTTACTCAAATATACATCCTACAACAAAAATACTGGTCAAAATCCAAAAAAATCGAAGTTGGCCTCAAATAAATTTATTAAAATTTGACACTTCCAACTACAATTTTTTCCCTATCCAAAAAATTGTCGTTATTTTCATCTAAATTTACTCAAATATACATCCTACAACAAAAATACTCGACAAAATCCAAAAAAAATCGAAGTTGGTTTCAAATAAATTTATTAAAATTTGACACTTCCAACTAAAATTTGATTCACAATCCAAAAAATTGTCGTTATTTTGTTTAAAATTTACTCAAATATACAACCTACAACAAAAGTACTCGACAAAATCCAAAAAAATCGAAGTTGATTTCAAATAAATTTATTAAAATTTGGCAGTTCCAACTAAAATTTTTGTTTTACAATCCAAAAAATTGAAGTTATTTTCTTCTAAATTTACTCAAATATAGATCCTACAACAAAAATACTCGACAAAATCCAAAAAAATCGAAGTTGATTTCAAATAAATTTATTAAAATTTGACACTTCCAACTAAAATTTTTTTCACAATCCAAAAAATTTTCGTTATTTTCATCTAAATTTACTCAAATATACATGCTACTACAAACATACTGGTCAAAATCCAAAAAAATCGAAGTTGGTTTCAAATAAATTTATTACAATTTGAAACTTCCAATTAAATTTTTTTTTCACAATCCAAAAAATGGTCGTTATTTTCATCTAAATTTACTCAAATATACATCCTACAACAAAAACATTCGACAAAATAAAAAAAAATCGAAGTTGGTTTCAAATAAATTTATTAAAATTTGACACTTCCAACTAAAATTTTTTTCACAATCCAAAAAATTGAAGTTATCTTCATCTAAATTTACTCAAATATACATCCTGCAACAAAAATACTGGTCAAAATCCAAAAAAATCGAAGTTGGTTTCGAATAAATTTATTAAAATTTGACACTTCCAACTAAAATTTTTGTTTCACAATCCAAAAAATTGAAGTTATTTTCATCTAAATTTACTCAAATATACATCCTACAACAAAAATACTCGACAAAATCCAAAAAAAATCGAAGTTGGTTTCAAATAAATTTATTAAAATTTGACACTTCCAACTAAAATTTGTTTCACAATCCAAAAAATTGTCGTTATTTTGATTAAAATTTACTCAAATATACAACCTACAACAAAAGTACTCGACAAAATCCAAAAAAATCGAAGTTGATTTCAAATAAATTTATTAAAATTTGGCACTTCCAACTAAATTTTTGTTTTACAATCCAAAAAATTGAAGTTATTTTCATCTAAATTTACTCAAATATACATGCTACTACAAACATACTGGTCAAAATCCAAAAAAATCGCAGTTGGTTTCAAATAAATTTATTACAATTTGAAACTTCCAATTAAATTTTTTTTTCACAATCCAAAAAATGGTCGTTATTTTCATCTAAATTTACTCAAATATACATCCTACAACAAAAACATTCGACAAAATAAAAAAAAATCGAAGTTGGTTTCAAATAAATTTATTAAAATTTGACACTTCCAACTAAAATTTTTTTCACAATCCAAAAAATTGAAGTTATCTTCATCTAAATTTACTCAAATATACATCCTGCAACAAAAATACTGGTCAAAATCCAAAAAAATCGAAGTTGGTTTCGAATAAATTTATTAAAATTTGACACTTCCAACTAAAATTTTTGTTTCACAATCCAAAAAATTGAAGTTATTTTCATCTAAATTTACTCAAATATACATCCTACAACAAAAATACTCGACAAAATCCAAAAAAAATCGAAGTTGGTTTCAAATAAATTTATTAAAATTTGACACTTCCAACTAAAATTTGTTTCACAATCCAAAAAATTGTCGTTATTTTGATTAAAATTTACTCAAATATACAACCTACAACAAAAGTACTCGACAAAATCCAAAAAAATCGAAGTTGATTTCAAATAAATTTAGTAAAATTTGGCACTTCCAACTAAATTTTTGTTTTCACAATCCAAAAAATTGAAGTTATTTTCATCTAAATTTACACAAATATAGATCCTACAACAAAAATACTCAACAAAATCCAAAAAAATCGAAGTTGGTTTCAAATAAATTTATTAAAATTTGACTCTTCCAACTAAAATTTTTTTCACAATCCAAAAAATTGAAGTTATTTTCATCTAAATTTACTCAAATATACATCCTACAACAAAAATATTCGACAAAATAAAAAAAAATCGAAGTTGGTTTCAAATAAGTTTATTAAAATTTGACACTTCCAACTAAAATTTTTTTCACAATCCAAAAAATTGATGTTATCTTCATCTAAATTTACTCAAATATAGATCCTACAACAAAAATACTCAACAAAATCCAAAATAATCCAAGTCGATTTCAAATAAATTTATTAAAATTTGACAAAAATTGTGACAAAATCCAAAAAATCGAAGTTAATTTCATCTAAATTTACTCAAATATACATCCAACAACAAAAATACTCAACAAAATCCAAAAAAATCGAAGTTGGATTCAAATAAATTTATTACAATTTGAAACTTCCAACTAAAATTTTTTTTCACAATCCAAAAAATGGTCGTTATTTTCATCTAAATTTACTCAAATATACATCCTACAACAAAAATATTCGACAAAATAAAAAAAAATCGAAGTTGGTTTCAAATAAATTTATTAAAATTTGACACTTCCAACTAAAATTTTTTTCAAAATCCAAAAAATTGAAGTTATTTTCATCTAAATTTACTCAAATATAGATCCTACAACAAAAATACTCAACAAAATCCAAAATAATCCAAGTTGATTTCAAATAAATTTATTAAAATTTGACAAAAATCGTGACAAAATCAAAAAAATCGAAGTTAATTTCAACTGAAATTACTCAAATTAAGCTTCTCTATCAAAAAAACTCAACAAAATCCAAAAAAAATCGAAGTTGATTTCAAATAAATTTATTAAAATTTGACACTTCCAACTAAAATTTTTTTCACAATCCAAAAAATTGTCGTTATTTTCATCTAAATTTACTCAAATATACATCCTACAACAAAAATACTGGTCAAAATAAAAAAAAATCGAAGTTAGTTTCAAATAAATTTATTAAAATTTGACACTTCCACCTAAAATTTTTTTTCACAATCCAAAAAATTGAAGTTATTTTCATCTAAATTTACTCAAATATAGATCCTACAACAAAAATACTCAACAAAATCCAAAAAAATCGAAGTTGGATTCAAATAAATTTATTACAATTTGAAACTTCCAACTAAAATTTTTTTTCACAATCCAAAAAATGGTCGTTATTTTCATCTAAATTTACTCAAATATACATCCTACAACAAAAATATTCCACAAAATCCAAAAAAATCGAAGTTGGTTTCAAATAAATTTATTAAAATTAGACACTTCCAACTAAAATTTTTTTCACAATCCAAAAAATTGATGTTATCTTCATCTAAATTTACTCAAATATAGATCCTACAACAAAAATACTCAACAAAATCCAAAATAATCCAAGTCGATTTCAAATAAATTTATTAAAATTTGACAAAAATCGTGACAAAATCCAAAAAATCGAAGTTAATTTCATCTAAATTTACTCAAATATACATCCAACAACAAAAATACTCAACAAAATCCAAAAAAATCGAAGTTGGATTCAAATAAATTTATTACAATTTGAAACTTCCAACTAAAATTTTTTTTCACAATCCAAAAAATGGTCGTTATTTTCATCTAAATTTACTCAAATATACATCCTACAACAAAAATATTCGACAAAATAAAAAAAAATCGAAGTTGGTTTCAAATAAATTTATTAAAATTTGACACTTCCAACTAAAATTTTTTTCAAAATCCAAAAAATTGAAGTTATTTTCATCTAAATTTACTCAAATATAGATCCTACAACAAAAATACTCAACAAAATCCAAAATAATCCAAGTTGATTTCAAATAAATTTATTAAAATTTGACAAAAATCGTGACAAAATCAAAAAAATCGAAGTTAATTTCAACTGAAATTACTCAAATTAAGCTTCTCTATCAAAAAAACTCAACAAAATCCAAAAAAAATCGAAGTTGATTTCAAATAAATTTATTAAAATTTGACACTTCCAACTAAAATTTTTTTCACAATCCAAAAAATTGTCGTTATTTTCATCTAAATTTACTCAAATATACATCCTACAACAAAAATACTGGTCAAAATAAAAAAAAATCGAAGTTAGTTTCAAATAAATTTATTAAAATTTGACACTTCCACCTAAAATTTTTTTTCACAATCCAAAAAATTGAAGTTATTTTCATCTAAATTTACTCAAATATAGATCCTACAACAAAAATACTCAACAAAATCCAAAAAAATCGAAGTTGGATTCAAATAAATTTATTACAATTTGAAACTTCCAACTAAAATTTTTTTTCACAATCCAAAAAATGGTCGTTATTTTCATCTAAATTTACTCAAATATACATCCTACAACAAAAATATTCCACAAAATCCAAAAAAATCGAAGTTGGTTTCAAATAAATTTATTAAAATTAGACACTTCCAACTAAAATTTTTTTCACAATCCAAAAAATTGATGTTATCTTCATCTAAATTTACTCAAATATAGATCCTACAACAAAAATACTCAACAAAATCCAAAATAATCCAAGTCGATTTCAAATAAATTTATTAAAATTTGACAAAAATCCTGACAAAATCCAAAAAATCGAAGTTAATTTCAACTGAAATTACTCAAATTAAGCTTCTCTATCAAAAAAGCTCAACAAAATCCAAAATAATCCAAGTTGATTTCAAATAAATTTATTAAAATTTGACAAAAATCGTGACAAAATCAAAAAAATCGAAGTTAATTTCAACTGAAATTACTCAAATTAAGCTTCTCTATCAAAAAAACTCAACAAAATCCAAAAAAATCGAAGTTGGATTCAAAGAAATTTATTACAATTTGACACTTCCAACTAAAATTTTTTTTCACAATCCAAAAAATTGTCGTTATTTTCATCTAAATTTACTCAAATATAGATCCTACAACAAAAATACTCAACAAAATCAAAAAAAATCGAAGTTGGTTTCAAATAAATTTATTAAAATTTGACTCTTCCAACTAAAATTGTTTTCACAATCCAAAAAATTGAAGTTATTTTCATCTAAATTTACTCAAATATACATCCTACAACAAAAATATTCGACAAAATCAAAAAAAATCGAAGTTGGTTTCAAATAAATTTATTAAAATTTGACTCTTCCAACTAAAATTTTTTTCACAATCCAAAAAATGGTCGTTATTTTCATCTAAATTTACTCAAATATACATCCTACAACAAAAATATTCCACAAAATCAAAAAAAATCGAAGTTGGTTTCAAATAAATTTATTACAATTTGAAACTTCCAACTAAAATTTTTTTTCACAATCCAAAAAATGGTCGTTATTTTCATCTAAATTTACTCAAATATAGATCCTACAACAAAAATACTCAACAAAATCCAAAATAATCCAAGTTGATTTCAAATAAATTTATTAAAATTTGACAAAAATCGTGACAAAATCAAAAAAATCGAAGTTAATTTCAACTGAAATTACTCAAATTAAGCTTCTCTATCAAAAAAGCTCAACAAAATCCAAAAAAATCGAAGTTGGATTCAAAGAAATTTATTACAATTTGACACTTCCAACTAAAATTTTTTTTCACAATCCAAAAAATTGTCGTTATTTTCATCTAAATTTACTCAAATATAGATCCTACAACAAAAATACTCAACAAAATAAAAAAAAATCGAAGTTGGTTTCAAATAAATTTATTAAAATTTGACTCTTCCAACTAAAATTTTTTTCACAATCCAAAAAATTGAAGTTATTTTCATCTAAATTTACTCAAATATACATCCTACAACAAAAATATTCGACAAAATAAAAAAAAATCGAAGTTGGTTTCAAATAAATTTATTAAAAGTTGACACTTCCAACTAAAATTTTTTTCACAATCCAAAAAATTGATGTTATCTTCATCTAAATTTACTCAAATATACATCCTACAACAAAAATACTGGTCAAAATCCAAAAAAATCGAAGTTGGCCTCAAATAAATTTATTAAAATTTGACACTTCCAACTACAATTTTTTCCCTATCCAAAAAATTGAAGTTATTTTCATCTAAATTTACTCAAATATACATCCTACAACAAAAATATTCGACAAAATCAAAAAAAATCGAAGTTGGTTTCAAATATATTTATTAAAATTTGACACTTCCAACTAAAATTTTTGTTTCACAATCCAAAAAATTGAAGTTATTTTCATCTAAATTTACTCAAATATACATCCTACAACAAAAATACTCGACAAAATCCAAAAAAAATCGAAGTTGGTTTCAAATAAATTTATTAAAATTTGACACTTCCAACTAAAAATTTTTTTCACAATCCAAAAAATTGAAGTTATTTTCATCTAAATTTACTCAAATATACATCCTACAACAAAAATATTCGACAAAATAAAAAAAAATCGAAGTTGGTTTCAAATAAATTTATTAAAATTTGACACTTCCAACTAAAATTTTTTTCACAATCCAAAAAATTGATGTTATCTTCATCTAAATTTACTCAAATATACATCCTACAACAAAAATACTGGTCAAAATCCAAAAAAATCGAAGTTGGCCTCAAATAAATTTATTAAAATTTGACACTTCCAACTACAATTTTTTCCCTATCCAAAAAATTGAAGTTATTTTCATCTAAATTTACTCAAATATACATCCTACAACAAAAATATTCGACAAAATCAAAAAAAATCGAAGTTGGTTTCAAATAAATTTATTAAAATTTGACACTTCCAACTAAAATTTTTGTTTCACAATCCAAAAAATTGAAGTTATTTTCATCTAAATTTACTCAAATATACATCCTACAACAAAAATTTTCGACAAAATCCAAAAAAATCGAAGTTGGTTTCAAATAAATTTATTAAAATTAGACACTTCCAACTAAAATTTTTTTCACAATCCAAAAAATTGATGTTATCTTCATCTAAATTTACTCAAATATAGATCCTACAACAAAAATACTCAACAAAATCCAAAATAATCCAAGTCGATTTCAAATAAATTTATTAAAATTTGACAAAAATCGTGACAAAATCCAAAAAATCGAAGTTAATTTCAACTGAAATTACTCAAATTAAGCTTCTCTATCAAAAAAGCTCAACAAAATCCAAAAAAATCGAAGTTGGTTTCAAATAAATTTATTACAATTTGACACTTCCAACTAAAATTTTTTTTCACAATCCAAAAAATTGTCGTTATTTTCATCTAAATTTACTCAAATATAGATCCTACAACAAAAATACTCATCAAAATCCAAAAAAATCGAAGTTGGTTTCAAATAAATTTATTAAAATTTGACTCTTCCAACTAAAATTTTTTTCACAATCCAAAAAATTGAAGTTATTTTCATCTAAATTTACTCAAATATACATCCAACAACAAAAATACTCAACAAAATCCAAAAAAATCGAAGTTGGATTCAAATAAATTTATTACAATTAGAAACTTCCAACTAAAATTTTTTTTCACAATCCAAAAAATGGTCGTTATTTTCATCTAAATTTACTCAAATATACATCCTACAACAAAAATATTCGACAAAATAAAAAAAAATCCAAGTTGGTTTCAAATAAATTTATTAAAATTTGACAAAAATCGTGACAAAATCAAAAAAATCGAAGTTAATTTCAACTGAAATTACTCAAATTAAGCTTCTCTATCAAAAAAACTCAACAAAATCCAAAAAAATCGAAGTTGATTTCAAATAAGTTTATTAAAATTTGACACATCCAACTAAAATTTTTTTCACAATCCAAAAAATTGTCGTTATTTTCATCTAAATTTACTCAAATATACATCCTACAACAAAAATACTGGTCAAAATAAAAAAAAATCGAAGTTAGTTTCAAATAAATTTATTAAAATTTGACACTTCCACCTAAAATTTGTTTTCACAATCCAAAAAATTGAAGTTATTTTCATCTAACTTTACTCAAATATAGATCCTACAACAAAAATACTCAACAAAATCCAAAAAAATCGAAGTTGGATTCAAATAAATTTATTACAATTTGAAACTTCCAACTAAAATTTTTTTTCACAATCCAAAAAATGGTCGTTATTTTCATCTAAATTTACTCAAATATACATCCTACAACAAAAATATTCCACAAAATCCAAAAAAATCGAAGTTGGTTTCAAATAAATTTATTACAATTTGACACTTCCAACTAAAATTTTTTTTCACAATCCAAAAAATGGTCGTTATTTTCATCTAAATTTACTCAAATATACATCCTACAACAAAAATATTCGACAAAATAAAAAAAAATCCAAGTTGGTTTCAAATAAATTTATTAAAATTTGACACTTCCAACTAAAATTTTTTTCAAAATCCAAAAAATTGAAGTTATTTTCATCTAAATTTACTCAAATATACATCCTACAACAAAAATATTCGACAAAATCAAAAAAAATCGAAGTTGGTTTCAAATAAATTTATTAAAATTTGACACTTCCAACTAAAATTTTTTTTCACAATCCAAAAAATTGAAGTTATTTTCATCTAAATTTACTCAAATATAGATTCTGCAACAAAAATACTCAACAAAATCCAAAAAAATCGAAGTTGGATTCAAATAAATTTATTACAATTTGAAACTTCCAACTAAAATTTTTTTTCACAATCCAAAAAATGGTCGTTATTTTCATCTAAATTTACTCAAATATAGATCCTACAACAAAAATACTCAACAAAATCCAAAATAATCCAAGTTGATTTCAAATAAATTTATTAAAATTTGACAAAAATCGTGACAAAATCAAAAAAATCGAAGTTAATTTCAACTGAAATTACTCAAATTAAGCTTCTCTATCAAAAAAGCTCAACAAAATCCAAAAAAATCGAAGTTGGTTTCAAATAAATTTATTACAATTTGACACTTCCAACTAAAATTTTTTTTCACAATCCAAAAAATTGTCGTTATTTTCATCTAAATTTACTCAAATATAGATCCTACAACAAAAATACTCATCAAAATCCAAAAAAATCGAAGTTGGTTTCAAATAAATTTATTAAAATTTGACTCTTCCAACTAAAATTTTTTTCACAATCCAAAAAATTGAAGTTATTTTCATCTAAATTTACTCAAATATACATCCAACAACAAAAATACTCAACAAAATCCAAAAAAATCGAAGTTGGATTCAAATAAATTTATTACAATTAGAAACTTCCAACTAAAATTTTTTTTCACAATCCAAAAAATGGTCGTTATTTTCATCTAAATTTACTCAAATATACATCCTACAACAAAAATATTCGACAAAATAAAAAAAAATCCAAGTTGGTTTCAAATAAATTTATTAAAATTTGACAAAAATCGTGACAAAATCAAAAAAATCGAAGTTAATTTCAACTGAAATTACTCAAATTAAGCTTCTCTATCAAAAAAACTCAACAAAATCCAAAAAAATCGAAGTTGATTTCAAATAAGTTTATTAAAATTTGACACATCCAACTAAAATTTTTTTCACAATCCAAAAAATTGTCGTTATTTTCATCTAAATTTACTCAAATATACATCCTACAACAAAAATACTGGTCAAAATAAAAAAAAATCGAAGTTAGTTTCAAATAAATTTATTAAAATTTGACACTTCCACCTAAAATTTGTTTTCACAATCCACAAAATTGAAGTTATTTTCATCTAACTTTACTCAAATATAGATCCTACAACAAAAATACTCAACAAAATCCAAAAAAATCGAAGTTGGATTCAAATAAATTTATTACAATTTGAAACTTCCAACTAAATTTTTTTTTCACAATCCAAAAAATGGTCGTTATTTTCATCTAAATTTACTCAAATATACATCCTACAACAAAAATATTCCACAAAATCCAAAAAAATCGAAGTTGGTTTCAAATAAATTTATTACAATTTGACACTTCCAACTAAAATTTTTTTCAAAATCCAAAAAATTGAAGTTATTTTCATCTAAATTTACTCAAATATACATCCTACAACAAAAATATTCGACAAAATCAAAAAAAATCGAAGTTGGTTTCAAATAAATTTATTAAAATTTGACACTTCCAACTAAAATTTTTTTTCACAATCCAAAAAATTGAAGTTATTTTCATCTAAATTTACTCAAATATAGATTCTGCAACAAAAATACTCAACAAAATCCAAAAAAATCGAAGTTGGATTCAAATAAATTTATTACAATTTGAAACTTCCAACTAAAATTTTTTTTCCCAATCCAAAAAATGGTCGTTATTTTCATCTAAATTTACTCAAATATAGATCCTACAACAAAAATACTCAACAAAATCCAAAATAATCCAAGTTGATTTCAAATAAATTTATTAAAATTTGACAAAAATCGTGACAAAATCAAAAAAATCGAAGTTAATTTCAACTGAAATTACTCAAATTAAGCGTCTCTATCAAAAAACTCAACAAAATCCAAAAAAATCGAAGTTGGATTCAAAGAAATTTATTACAATTTGACACTTCCAACTAAAATTTTTTTTCACAATCCAAAAAATTGTCGTTATTTTCATCTAAATTTACTCAAATATAGATCCTACAACAAAAATACTCAACAAAATAAAAAAAAATCGAAGTTGGTTTCAAATAAATTTATTAAAATTTGACTCTTCCAACTAAAATTTTTTTCACAATCCAAAAAATTGAAGTTATTTTCATCTAAATTTACTCAAATATACATCCTACAACAAAAATATTCGACAAAATAAAAAAAAATCGAAGTTGGTTTCAAATAAATTTATTAAAATTTGACACTTCCAATTAAAATTTTTTCACAATCCAAAAAATTGATGTTATCTTCATCTAAATTTACTCAAATATACATCCTACAACAAAAATACTGGTCAAAATCCAAAAAAATCGAAGTTGGCCTCAAATAAATTTATTAAAATTTGACACTTCCAACTACAATTTTTTCCCTATCCAAAAAATTGAAGTTATTTTCATCTAAATTTACTCAAATATACATCCTACAACAAAAATATTCGACAAAATCAAAAAAAATCGAAGTTGGTTTCAAATAAATTTATTAAAATTTCACACTTCCAACTAAAATTTTTGTTTCACAATCCAAAAAATTGAAGTTATTTTCATCTAAATTTACTCAAATATACATCCTACAACAAAAATACTCGACAAAATCCAAAAAAAATCGAAGTTGGTTTCAAAT
Source organism: Andrena praecox (assembly GCA_963932275.1). NCBI lineage: Eukaryota > Metazoa > Arthropoda > Insecta > Hymenoptera > Andrenidae > Andrena > Andrena praecox. The sequence goes on along the minus strand of CAWVQO010000396.1, from coordinate 1,773,454 downwards.
AAATTTATTAAAATTTGACACTTCCAACTAAAATTTTTTTTCACAATCCAAAAAATTGAAGTTATTTTCATCTAAATTTACTCAAATATAGATTCTGCAACAAAAATACTCAACAAAATCCAAAAAAATCGGAGTTGGATTCAAATAAATTTATTACAATTTGAAACTTCCAACTAAAATTTTTTTTCACAATCCAAAAAATGGTCGTTATTTTCATCTAAATTTACTCAAACATAGATCCTACAACAAAAATACTCAACAAAATCCAAAATAATCCAAGTTGATTTCAAATAAATTTATTAAAATTTGACAAAAATCGTGACAAAATCAAAAAAATCGAAGTTAATTTCAACTGAAATTACTCAAATTAAGCTTCTCTATCAAAAAAACTCAACAAAATCCAAAAAAATCGAAGTTGGATTCAAAGAAATTTATTACAATTTGACACTTCCAACTAAAATTTTTTTTCACAATCCAAAAAATTGTCGTTATTTACATCTAAATTTACTCAAATATAGATCCTACAACAAAAATACTCAACAAAATCCAAAAAAATCGAAGTTGGTTTCAAATAAATTTATTAAAATTTGACTCTTCCAACTAAAATTTTTTTCACAATCCAAAAAATTGAAGTTATTTTCATCTAAATTTACTCAAATATAGATCCTACAACAAAAATACTCAACAAAATCAAAAAAAATCGAAGTTGGTTTCAAATAAATTTATTAAAATTTGACACTTCCAACTAAAATTTTTGTTTCACAATCCAAAAAATTGAAGTTATTTTCATCTAAATTTACTCAAATATACATCCTACAACAAAAATACTCGACAAAATCCAAAAAAAATCGAAGTTGGTTTCAAATAAATTTATTAAAATTTGACACTTCCAACTAAAATTTGTTTCACAATCCAAAAAATTGTCGTTATTTTGTTTAAAATTTACTCAAATATACAACCTACAACAAAAGTACTCGACAAAATCCAAAAAAATCGAAGTTGATTTCAAATAAATTTATTAAAATTTGGCACTTCCAACTAAAATTTTTGTTTTACAATCCAAAAAATTGAAGTTATTTTCTTCTAAATTTACTCAAATATAGATCCTACAACAAAAATACTCAACAAAATCCAAATAATCGAAGTTGGTTTCAAATAAATTTATTAAAATTTGACACTTCCAACTAAAATTTTTTTCACAATCCTAGAAATTGAAGTTATTTTCATCTAAATTTACTCAAATATAGATCCTACAACAAAAATACTCAACAAAATCCAAAATAATCGAAGTTGATTTCAAATAAATTTATTAAAATTTGACACTTCCAACTATAATTTTTTCACAATCCAAAAAATTGAAGATAATTTCATCTAAATTTACTCAAATATGCATCCTACAACAAAAATACTCAACAAAATCCAAAAAAATCGAAGTTGGTCTCAAATAAATTTATTAAAATTTGACACTTCCAACTATAATTTTTCACAATCTAAAAAATTGAAGATAATTTCATCTAAATTTACTCAAATATGCATCCTACAACTAAAATACTCAACCAAATCCAAAAAAATCGAAGTTGGTCTCAAATAAATTTATTAAAATTAGACACTTCCAACTAAAATTTTTTTCACAATCCTAAAAATTTAAGTTATTTTCATCTAAATTTACTCAAATATAGATCCTACAACAAAAATACTCAACAAAATTCAAAATAATCGAAGTTGATTTCAAATAAATTTATTAAAATTTAACACTTCCAACTATAATTTTTTTCACAATCCAAAAAATTGAAGTTATTTTCATCTAAATTTACACAAATATAGATCCTACAACAAAAATACTGAACAAAATCCAAAATAATCGAAGTTGGTTTCAAATAAATTTATTAAAATTTGACACTTCCAACTAAATTTTTTCACAATCCAAAAAATATTCGTTATTTTCATCTAAATTTACTCAAATATACATCCCACAACAAAAATACTCCACAAAATCCAAAAATATCGAAGTATATTTCAAATAAATTTATTAAAATTTGACACTTCAAACTAAATTTTTTTTCATAATCCAAAAAATTGGAGATATTTTCATCTAAATTTACTCAAATATGCATCCTACAACACAAATACTCAACAATATCCAAAATAATCGAAGTTGGTTTCAAATAAATTTATTAAAATTTGACACTTCCAACTAAAATTTTTTTCACAATCCAAAAAATTGTCGTTATTTTCATCTAAATTTACTCAAATATAGATCCTACAACAATAATACTCTACAAAATCCAAAATAATCGAAGTTGATTTCAAATAAATTTATTAAAATTTGACACTTCCAACTATAATTTATTCACAATCCAAAAAATTGAAGTTATTTTCATCTAAATTTACACAAATATAGATCCTACAACAAAAATACTCAACAAAATCCAAAATAATCGAAGTTGGTTTCAAATAAATTTATTAAAATTTGACACTTCCAACTAAATTGTTTTTCACAATCCAAAAAATTTAAGATAATTTCATCTAAATTTACTCAAATATGCATCCTACAACAAAAATACTCAACAAAATCCAAAAAAATCGAAGTTGGTCTCAAATAAATTTATTAAAATTTCACACTTCCAACTAAAATTTTTTTCACAACCCTAAAAATTGAAGTTATTTTCATCTAAATTTCCTCAAATATAGATCCTACAACAAAAATACTCAACAAAATCCAAAATGATCGAATTTGATTTCAAATAAATTTATTAAAATTTGACAAAAATCGTGACAAAATCAAAAAAATCGAAGTTAATTTCATCTGAAATTACTCAAATTAAGCTTCTCTATCAAAAAAACTCAACAAAATCCAAAAAAATCGAAGTTGGTTTCAAAGAAATTTATTACAATTTGACACTTCCAACTAAAATTTTTTTTCACAATCCAAAAAATTGTCGTTATTTTCATCTAAATTTACTCAAATATAGATCCTACAACAAAAATACTCAACAAAATCCAAATAATCGAAGTTGGTTTCAAATAAATTTATTAAAATTTGACACTTCCAACTAAATTTTTTTTCACAATCCTAGAAATTGAAGTTATTTTCATCTAAATTTACTCAAATATAGATCCTACAACAAAAATACTCAACAAAATCCAAAATAATCGAAGTTGATTTCAAATAAATTTATTAAAATTTGACACTTCCAACTATAATTTTTTCACAATCCAAAAAATTGAAGATAATTTCATCTAAATTTCCTCAAATATGCATCCTACAACAAAAATACTCAACAAAATCCAAAAAAATCGAAGTTGGTCTCAAATAAATTTATTAAAATTTGACACTTCCAACTATAATTTTTCACAATCTAAAAAATTGAAGATAATTTCATCTAAATTTACTCAAATATGCATCCTACAACTAAAATACTCAACCAAATCCAAAAAAATCGAAGTTGGTCTCAAATAAATTTATTAAAATTAGACACTTCCAACTAAAATTTTTTTCACAATCCTAAAAATTTAAGTTATTTTCATCTAAATTTACTCAAATATAGATCCTACAACAAAAATACTCAACAAAATTCAAAATAATCGAAGTTGATTTCAAATAAATTTATTAAAATTTAACACTTCCAACTATAATTTTTTTCACAATCCAAAAAATTGAAGTTATTTTCATCTAAATTTACACAAATATAGATCCTACAACAAAAATACTGAACAAAATCCAAAATAATCGAAGTTGGTTTCAAATAAATTTATTAAAATTTGACACTTCCAACTAAATTTTTTCACAATCCAAAATATATTCGTTATTTTCATCTAAATTTACTCAAATATACATCCCACAACAAAAATACTCCACAAAATCCAAAAATATCGAAGTATATTTCAAATAAATTTATTAAAATTTGACACTTCAAACTAAATTTTTTTTCATAATCCAAAAAATTGGAGATATTTTCATCTAAATTTACTCAAATATGCATCCTACAACACAAATACTCAACAATATCCAAAATAATCGAAGTTGGTTTCAAATAAATTTATTAAAATTTGACACTTCCAACTAAAATTTTTTTCACAATCCAAAAAATTGTCGTTATTTTCATCTAAATTTACTCAAATATAGATCCTACAACAATAATACTCTACAAAATCCAAAATAATCGAAGTTGATTTCAAATAAATTTATTAAAATTTGACACTTCCAACTATAATTTATTCACAATCCAAAAAATTGAAGTTATTTTCATCTAAATTTACACAAATATAGATCCTACAACAAAAATACTCAACAAAATCCAAAATAATCGAAGTTGGTTTCAAATAAATTTATTAAAATTTGACACTTCCAACTAAATTGTTTTTCACAATCCAAAAAATTTAAGATAATTTCATCTAAATTTACTCAAATATGCATCCTACAACAAAAATACTCAACAAAATCCAAAAAAATCGAAGTTGGTCTCAAATAAATTTATTAAAATTTCACACTTCCAACTAAAATTTTTTTCACAACCCTAAAAATTGAAGTTATTTTCATCTAAATTTCCTCAAATATAGATCCTACAACAAAAATACTCAACAAAATCCAAAATGATCGAATTTGATTTCAAATAAATTTATTAAAATTTGACACTTCCAACTATAATTTTTTTCACAATCCAAAAATTGAAGTTATTTTCATCTAAATTTACTCAAATATGCATCCTATAACAAAAATACTCAACAAAATCCAAAATAATCGAAGTTGGTTTCAAATAAATTTATTAAAATTTGACACTTCCAACTAAAATTTTTTTTCACAATCCAAAAAATTGAAGTTATTTTCATCTAAATTTACTCAAATATAGATTCTGCAACAAAAATACTCAACAAAATCCAAAAAAATCGAAGTTGGATTCAAATAAATTTATTACAATTTGAAACTTCCAACTAAAATTTTTTTTCACAATCCAAAAAATGGTCGTTATTTTCATCTAAATTTACTCAAACATAGATCCTACAACAAAAATACTCAACAAAATCCAAAATAATCCAAGTTGATTTCAAATAAATTTATTAAAATTTGACAAAAATCGTGACAAAATCAAAAAAATCGAAGTTAATTTCAACTGAAATTACTCAAATTAAGCTTCTCTATCAAAAAAACTCAACAAAATCCAAAAAAATCGAAGTTGGATTCAAAGAAATTTATTACAATTTGACACTTCCAACTAAAATTTTTTTTCACAATCCAAAAAATTGTCGTTATTTACATCTAAATTTACTCAAATATAGATCCTACAACAAAAATACTCAACAAAATCCAAAAAAATCGAAGTTGGTTTCAAATAAATTTATTAAAATTTGACTCTTCCAACTAAAATTTTTTTCACAATCCAAAAAATTGAAGTTATTTTCATCTAAATTTACTCAAATATACATCCTACAACAAAAATATTCGACAAAATAAAAAAAAATCGAAGTTGGTTTCAAATAAATTTATTAAAATTTGACACTTCCAACTAAAATTTTTTTCACAATCCAAAAAATTGATGTTATCTTCATCTAAATTTACTCAAATATACATCCTTCAACAAAAATACTGGTCAAAATCCAAAAAAATCGAAGTTGGCCTCAAATAAATTTATTAAAATTTGACACTTCCAACTACAATTTTTTCCCTATCCAAAAAATTGAAGTTATTTTCATCTAAATTTACTCAAATATACATCCTACAACAAAAATATTCGACAAAATCAAAAAAAATCGAAGTTGGTTTCAAATAAATTTATTAAAATTTGACACTTCCAACTAAAATTTTTGTTTCACAATCCAAAAAATTGAAGTTATTTTCATCTAAATTTACTCAAATATACATCCTACAACAAAAATACTCGACAAAATCCAAAAAAAATCGAAGTTGGTTTCAAATAAATTTATTAAAATTTGACACTTCCAACTAAAATTTGTTTCACAATCCAAAAAATTGTCGTTATTTTGTTTAAAATTTACTCAAATATACAACCTACAACAAAAGTACTCGACAAAATCCAAAAAAATCGAAGTTGATTTCAAATAAATTTATTAAAATTTGGCACTTCCAACTAAAATTTTTGTTTTACAATCCAAAAAATTGAAGTTATTTTCTTCTAAATTTACTCAAATATAGATCCTACAACAAAAATACTCAACAAAATCCAAATAATCGAAGTTGGTTCCAAATAAATTTATTAAAATTTGACACTTCCAACTAAAATTTTTTTCACAATCCTAGAAATTGAAGTTATTTTCATCTAAATTTACTCAATTATAGATCCTACAACAAAAATACTCAACAAAATCCAAAATAATCGAAGTTGATTTCAAATAAATTTATTAAAATTTGACACTTCCAACTATAATTTTTTCACAATCCAAAAAATTGAAGATAATTTCATCTAAATTTACTCAAATATGCATCCTACAACAAAAATACTCAACAAAATCCAAAAAAATCGAAGTTGGTCTCAAATAAATTTATTAAAATTTGACACTTCCAACTATAATTTTTCACAATCTAAAAAATTGAAGATAATTTCATCTAAATTTACTCAAATATGCATCCTACAACTAAAATACTCAACCAAATCCAAAAAAATCGAAGTTGGTCTCAAATAAATTTATTAAAATTAGACACTTCCAACTAAAATTTTTTTCACAATCCTAAAAATTTAAGTTATTTTCATCTAAATTTACTCAAATATAGATCCTACAACAAAAATACTCAACAAAATTCAAAATAATCGAAGTTGATTTCAAATAAATTTATTAAAATTTAACACTTCCAACTATAATTTTTTTCACAATCCAAAAAATTGAAGTTATTTTCATCTAAATTTACACAAATATAGATCCTACAACAAAAATACTGAACAAAATCCAAAATAATCGAAGTTGGTTTCAAATAAATTTATTAAAATTTGACACTTCCAACTAAATTTTTTCACAATCCAAAAAATATTCGTTATTTTCATCTAAATTTACTCAAATATACATCCCACAACAAAAATACTCCACAAAATCCAAAAATATCGAAGTATATTTCAAATAAATTTATTAAAATTTGACACTTCAAACTAAATTTTTTTTCATAATCCAAAAAATTGGAGATATTTTCATCTAAATTTACTCAAATATGCATCCTACAACACAAATACTCAACAATATCCAAAATAATCGAAGTTGGTTTCAAATAAATTTATTAAAATTTGACACTTCCAACTAAAATTTTTTTCACAATCCAAAAAATTGTCGTTATTTTCATCTAAATTTACTCAAATATAGATCCTACAACAATAATACTCTACAAAATCCAAAATAATCGAAGTTGATTTCAAATAAATTTATTAAAATTTGACACTTCCAACTATAATTTATTCACAATCCAAAAAATTGAAGTTATTTTCATCTAAATTTACACAAATATAGATCCTACAACAAAAATACTCAACAAAATCCAAAATAATCGAAGTTGGTTTCAAATAAATTTATTAAAATTTGACACTTCCAACTAAATTGTTTTTCACAATCCAAAAAATTTAAGATAATTTCATCTAAATTTACTCAAATATGCATCCTACAACAAAAATACTCAACAAAATCCAAAAAAATCGAAGTTGGTCTCAAATAAATTTATTAAAATTTCACACTTCCAACTAAAATTTTTTTCACAACCCTAAAAATTGAAGTTATTTTCATCTAAATTTCCTCAAATATAGATCCTACAACAAAAATACTCAACAAAATCCAAAATGATCGAATTTGATTTCAAATAAATTTATTAAAATTTGACACTTCCAACTATAATTTTTTTCACAATCCAAAAATTGAAGTTATTTTCATCTAAATTTACTCAAATATGCATCCTATAACAAAAATACTCAACAAAATAAAAAAAATCGATGTTGGTCTCAAATAAAATTATTAAACTTTGACACTTCCAACAAAATTTTTTTTCACAATCTTAAAAATTGAAGTTATTTTCATCTAAATTTACACAAATATAGATCCTACAACAAAAATACTCAACAAAATCCAAAATAATCGAAGTTGGTTTCAAATAAATTTATTAAAATTTGACACTTCCAACTAAATTTTTTCTCGCAATCCTAAAAATTGAATTTATTTTCATCTAAATTTACTCAAATATAGATCCTACAACAAAAATACTCAACAAAATCCAAAAAAATCGGTGTTGGTTTCAAATAAATTTATTAAAATTTGACTCTTCCAACTAAAATTTTTTTCACAATCCAAAAAATTGATGTTATTTTCATCTAAATTTACTCAAATATAGATCCTACAACAAAAATACTCAACAAAATCCAAAATAATCCAAGTTGATTTCAAATAAATTTATTAAAATTTGACAAAAATCGTGACAAAATCAAAAAAATCGAAGTTAATTTCATCTGAAATTACTCAAATTAAGCTTCTCTATCAAAAAAACTCAACAAAATCCAAAAAAATCGAAGTTGGTTTCAAAGAAATTTATTACAATTTGACACTTCCAACTAAAATTTTTTTTCACAATCCAAAAAATTGTCGTTATTTTCATCTAAATTTACTCAAATATAGATCCTACAACAAAAATACTCAACAAAATCCAAATAATCGAAGTTGATTTCAAATAAATTTATTAAAATTTGACACTTCCAACTAAATTTTTTTTCACAATCCTAGAAATTGAAGTTATTTTCATCTAAATTTACTCAAATATAGATCCTACAACAAAAATACTCAACAAAATCCAAAATAATCGAAGTTGATTTCAAATAAATTTATTAAAATTTGACACTTCCAACTATAATTTTTTCACAATCCAAAAAATTGAAGATAATTTCATCTAAATTTCCTCAAATATGCATCCTACAACAAAAATACTCAACAAAATCCAAAAAAATCGAAGTTGGTCTCAAATAAATTTATTAAAATTTGACACTTCCAACTATAATTTTTCACAATCTAAAAAATTGAAGATAATTTCATCTAAATTTACTCAAATATGCATCCTATAACAAAAATACTCAACAAAATCCAAAATAATCGAAGTTGGTTTCAAATAAATTTATTAAAATTTGACACTTCCAACTAAAATTTTTTTTCACAATCCAAAAAATTGAAGTTATTTTCATCTAAATTTACTCAAATATAGATTCTGCAACAAAAATACTCAACAAAATCCAAAAAAATCGAAGTTGGATTCAAATAAATTTATTACAATTTGAAACTTCCAACTAAAATTTTTTTTCACAATCCAAAAAATGGTCGTTATTTTCATCTAAATTTACTCAAACATAGATCCTACAACAAAAATACTCAACAAAATCCAAAATAATCCAAGTTGATTTCAAATAAATTTATTAAAATTTGACAAAAATCGTGACAAAATCAAAAAAATCGAAGTTAATTTCAACTGAAATTACTCAAATTAAGCTTCTCTATCAAAAAAACTCAACAAAATCCAAAAAAATCGAAGTTGGATTCAAAGAAATTTATTACAATTTGACACTTCCAACTAAAATTTTTTTTCACAATCCAAAAAATTGTCGTTATTTACATCTAAATTTACTCAAATATAGATCCTACAACAAAAATACTCAACAAAATCCAAAAAAATCGAAGTTGGTTTCAAATAAATTTATTAAAATTTGACTCTTCCAACTAAAATTTTTTTCACAATCCAAAAAATTGAAGTTATTTTCATCTAAATTTACTCAAATATACATCCTACAACAAAAATATTCGACAAAATAAAAAAAAATCGAAGTTGGTTTCAAATAAATTTATTAAAATTTGACACTTCCAACTAAAATTTTTTTCACAATCCAAAAAATTGATGTTATCTTCATCTAAATTTACTCAAATATACATCCTTCAACAAAAATACTGGTCAAAATCCAAAAAAATCGAAGTTGGCCTCAAATAAATTTATTAAAATTTGACACTTCCAACTACAATTTTTTCCCTATCCAAAAAATTGAAGTTATTTTCATCTAAATTTACTCAAATATACATCCTACAACAAAAATATTCGACAAAATCAAAAAAAATCGAAGTTGGTTTCAAATAAATTTATTAAAATTTGACACTTCCAACTAAAATTTTTGTTTCACAATCCAAAAAATTGAAGTTATTTTCATCTAAATTTACTCAAATATACATCCTACAACAAAAATACTCGACAAAATCCAAAAAAAATCGAAGTTGGTTTCAAATAAATTTATTAAAATTTGACACTTCCAACTAAAATTTTTGTTTTACAATCCAAAAAATTGAAGTTATTTTCTTCTAAATTTACACAAATATAGATCCTACAACAAAAATACTCAACAAAATCCAAATAATCGAAGTTGGTTTCAAATAAATTTATTAAAATTTGACACTTCCAACTAAAATTTTTTTCACAATCCTAGAAATTGAAGTTATTTTCATCTAAATTTACTCAAATATAGATCCTACAACAAAAATACTCAACAAAATCCAAAATAATCGAAGTTGATTTCAAATAAATTTATTAAAATTTGACACTTCCAACTATAATTTTTTCACAATCCAAAAAATTGAAGATAATTTCATCTAAATTTACTCAAATATGCATCCTACAACAAAAATACTCAACAAAATCCAAAAAAATCGAAGTTGGTCTCAAATAAATTTATTAAAATTTGACACTTCCAACTATAATTTTTCACAATCTAAAAAATTGAAGATAATTTCATCTAAATTTACTCAAATATGCATCCTACAACTAAAATACTCAACCAAATCCAAAAAAATCGAAGTTGGTCTCAAATAAATTTATTAAAATTAGACACTTCCAACTAAAATTTTTTTCACAATCCTAAAAATTTAAGTTATTTTCATCTAAATTTACTCAAATATAGATCCTACAACAAAAATACTCAACAAAATTCAAAATAATCGAAGTTGATTTCAAATAAATTTATTAAAATTTAACACTTCCAACTATAATTTTTTTCACAATCCAAAAAATTGAAGTTATTTTCATCTAAATTTACACAAATATAGATCCTACAACAAAAATACTGAACAAAATCCAAAATAATCGAAGTTGGTTTCAAATAAATTTATTAAAATTTGACACTTCCAAGTAAATTTTTTCACAATCCAAAAAATATTCGTTATTTTCATCTAAATTTACTCAAATATACATCCCACAACAAAAATACTCCACAAAATCCAAAAATATCGAAGTATATTTCAAATAAATTTATTAAAATTTGACACTTCAAACTAAATTTTTTTTCATAATCCAAAAAATTGGAGATATTTTCATCTAAATTTACTCAAATATGCATCCTACAACACAAATACTCAACAATATCCAAAATAATCGAAGTTGGTTTCAAATAAATTTATTAAAATTTGACACTTCCAACTAAAATTTTTTTCACAATCCAAAAAATTGTCGTTATTTTCATCTAAATTTACTCAAATATAGATCCTACAACAATAATACTCTACAAAATCCAAAATAATCGAAGTTGATTTCAAATAAATTTATTAAAATTTGACACTTCCAACTATAATTTATTCACAATCCAAAAAATTGAAGTTATTTTCATCTAAATTTACACAAATATAGATCCTACAACAAAAATACTCAACAAAATCCAAAATAATCGAAGTTGGTTTCAAATAAATTTATTAAAATTTGACACTTCCAACTAAATTGTTTTTCACAATCCAAAAAATTTAAGATAATTTCATCTAAATTTACTCAAATATGCATCCTACAACAAAAATACTCAACAAAATCCAAAAAAATCGAAGTTGGTCTCAAATAAATTTATTAAAATTTCACACTTCCAACTAAAATTTTTTTCACAACCCTAAAAATTGAAGTTATTTTCATCTAAATTTCCTCAAATATAGATCCTACAACAAAAATACTCAACAAAATCCAAAATGATCGAATTTGATTTCAAATAAATTTATTAAAATTTGACACTTCCAACTATAATTTTTTTCACAATCCAAAAATTGAAGTTATTTTCATCTAAATTTACTCAAATATGCATCCTATAACAAAAATACTCAACAAAATAAAAAAAATCGATGTTGGTCTCAAATAAAATTATTAAACTTTGACACTTCCAACAAAATTTTTTTTCACAATCTTAAAAATTGAAGTTATTTTCATCTAAATTTACACAAATATAGATCCTACAACAAAAATACTCAACAAAATCCAAAATAATCGAAGTTGGTTTCAAATAAATTTATTAAAATTTGACACTTCCAACTAAATTTTTTCTCGCAATCCTAAAAATTGAATTTATTTTCATCTAAATTTACTCAAATATAGATCCTACAAGAAAAATACTCAACAAAATCCAAAAAAATCGGTGTTGGTTTCAAATAAATTTATTAAAATTTGACTCTTCCAACTAAAATTTTTTTCACAATCCAAAAAATTGATGTTATTTTCATCTAAATTTACTCAAATATAGATCCTACAACAAAAATACTCAACAAAATCCAAAATAATCCAAGTTGATTTCAAATAAATTTATTAAAATTTGACAAAAATCGTGACAAAATCAAAAAAATCGAAGTTAATTTCATCTGAAATTACTCAAATTAAGCTTCTCTATCAAAAAAACTCAACAAAATCCAAAAAAATCGAATTTGGTTTCAAAGAAATTTATTACAATTTGACACTTCCAACTAAAATTTTTTTTCACAATCCAAAAAATTGTCGTTATTTTCATCTAAATTTACTCAAATATAGATCCTACAACAAAAATACTCAACAAAATCCAAATAATCGAAGTTGGTTTCAAATAAATTTATTAAAATTTGACACTTCCAACTAAATTTTTTTTCACAATCCTAGAAATTGAAGTTATTTTCATCTAAATTTACTCAAATATAGATCCTACAACAAAAATACTCAACAAAATCCAAAATAATCGAAGTTGATTTCAAATAAATTTATTAAAATTTGACACTTCCAACTATAATTTTTTCACAATCCAAAAAATTGAAGATAATTTCATCTAAATTTCCTCAAATATGCATCCTACAACAAAAATACTCAACAAAATCCAAAAAAATCGAAGTTGGTCTCAAATAAATTTATTAAAATTTGACACTTCCAACTATAATTTTTCACAATCTAAAAAATTGAAGATAATTTCATCTAAATTTACTCAAATATGCATCCTACAACTAAAATACTCAACCAAATCCAAAAAAATCGAAGTTGGTCTCAAATAAATTTATTAAAATTAGACACTTCCAACTAAAATTTATTTCACAATCCTAAAAATTTAAGTTATTTTCATCTAAATTTACTCAAATATAGATCCTACAACAAAAATACTCAACAAAATTCAAAATAATCGAAGTTGATTTCAAATAAATTTATTAAAATTTAACACTTCCAACTATAATTTTTTTCACAATCCAAAAAATTGAAGTTATTTTCATCTAAATTTACACAAATATAGATCCTACAACAAAAATACTGAACAAAATCCAAAATAATCGAAGTTGGTTTCAAATAAATTTATTAAAATTTGACACTTCCAACTAAATTTTTTCACAATCCAAAAAATATTCGTTATTTTCATCTAAATTTACTCAAATATACATCCCACAACAAAAATACTCCACAAAATCCAAAAATATCGAAGTATATTTCAAATAAATTTATTAAAATTTGACACTTCAAACTAAATTTTTTTTCATAATCCAAAAAATTGGAGATATTTTCATCTAAATTTACTCAAATATGCATCCTACAACACAAATACTCAACAATATCCAAAATAATCGAAGTTGGTTTCAAATAAATTTATTAAAATTTGACACTTCCAACTAAAATTTTTTTCACAATCCAAAAAATTGTCGTTATTTTCATCTAAATTTACTCAAATATAGATCCTACAACAATAATACTCTACAAAATCCAAAATAATCGAAGTTGATTTCAAATAAATTTATTAAAATTTGACACTTCCAACTATAATTTATTCACAATCCAAAAAATTGAAGTTATTTTCATCTAAATTTACACAAATATAGATCCTACAACAAAAATACTCAACAAAATCCAAAATAATCGAAGTTGGTTTCAAATAAATTTATTAAAATTTGACACTTCCAACTAAATTGTTTTTCACAATCCAAAAATTGAAGTTATTTTCATCTAAATTTACTCAAATATGCATCCTATAACAAAAATACTCAACAAAATAAAAAAAATCGATGTTGGTCTCAAATAAAATTATTAAACTTTGACACTTCCAACAAAATTTTTTTTCACAATCTTAAAAATTGAAGTTATTTTCATCTAAATTTACACAAATATAGATCCTACAACAAAAATACTCAACAAAATCCAAAATAATCGAAGTTGGTTTCAAATAAATTTATTAAAATTTGACACTTCCAACTAAATTTTTTCTCGCAATCCTAAAAATTGAATTTATTTTCATCTAAATTTACTCAAATATAGATCCTACAACAAAAATACTCAACAAAATCCAAAAAAATCGGTGTTGGTTTCAAATAAATTTATTAAAATTTGACTCTTCCAACTAAAATTTTTTTCACAATCCAAAAAATTGATGTTATTTTCATCTAAATTTACTCAAATATAGATCCTACAACAAAAATACTCAACAAAATCCAAAATAATCCAAGTTGATTTCAAATAAATTTATTAAAATTTGACAAAAATCGTGACAAAATCAAAAAAATCGAAGTTAATTTCATCTGAAATTACTCAAATTAAGCTTCTCTATCAAAAAAACTCAACAAAATCCAAAAAAATCGAAGTTGGTTTCAAAGAAATTTATTACAATTTGACACTTCCAACTAAAATTTTTTTTCACAATCCAAAAAATTGTCGTTATTTTCATCTAAATTTACTCAAATATAGATCCTACAACAAAAATACTCAACAAAATCCAAATAATCGAAGTTGGTTTCAAATAAATTTATTAAAATTTGACACTTCCAACTAAATTTTTTTTCACAATCCTAGAAATTGAAGTTATTTTCATCTAAATTTACTCAAATATAGATCCTACAACAAAAATACTCAACAAAATCCAAAATAATCGAAGTTGATTTCAAATAAATTTATTAAAATTTGACACTTCCAACTATAATTTTTTCACAATCCAAAAAATTGAAGATAATTTCATCTAAATTTCCTCAAATATGCATCCTACAACAAAAATACTCAACAAAATCCAAAAAAATCGAAGTTGGTCTCAAATAAATTTATTAAAATTTGACACTTCCAACTATAATTTTTCACAATCTAAAAAATTGAAGATAATTTCATCTAAATTTACTCAAATATGCATCCTACAACTAAAATACTCAACCAAATCCAAAAAAATCGAAGTTGGTCTCAAATAAATTTATTAAAATTAGACACTTCCAACTAAAATTTTTTTCACAATCCTAAAAATTTAAGTTATTTTCATCTAAATTTACTCAAATATAGATCCTACAACAAAAATACTCAACAAAATTCAAAATAATCGAAGTTGATTTCAAATAAATTTATTAAAATTTAACACTTCCAACTATAATTTTTTTCACAATCCAAAAAATTGAAGTTATTTTCATCTAAATTTACACAAATATAGATCCTACAACAAAAATACTCAACAAAATCCAAAATAATCGAAGTTGGTTTCAAATAAATTTATTAAAATTTGACACTTCCAACTAAATTTTTTCACAATCCAAAAAATATTCGTTATTTTCATCTAAATTTACTCAAATATACATCCCACAACAAAAATACTCCACAAAATCCAAAAATATCGAAGTATATTTCAAATAAATTTATTAAAATTTGACACTTCAAACTAAATTTTTTTTCATAATCCAAAAAATTGGAGATATTTTCATCTAAATTTACTCAAATATGCATCCTACAACACAAATACTCAACAATATCCAAAATAATCGAAGTTGCTTTCAGATAAATTTATTAAAATTTGACACTTCCAACTAAAATTTTTTTCACAATCCAAAAAATTGTCGTTATTTTCATCTAAATTTACTCAAATATAGATCCTACAACAATAATACTCTACAAAATCCAAAATAATCGAAGTTGATTTCAAATAAATTTATTAAAATTTGACACTTCCAACTATAATTTATTCACAATCCAAAAAATTGAAGTTATTTTCATCTAAATTTACACAAATATAGATCCTACAACAAAAATACTCAACAAAATCCAAAATAATCGAAGTTGGTTTCAAATAAATTTATTAAAATTTGACACTTCCAACTAAATTGTTTTTCACAATCCAAAAAATTTAAGATAATTTCATCTAAATTTACTCAAATATGCATCCTACAACAAAAATACTCAACAAAATCCAAAAAAATCGAAGTTGGTCTCAAATAAATTTATTAAAATTTCACACTTCCAACTAAAATTTTTTTCACAACCCTAAAAATTGAAGTTATTTTCATCTAAATTTCCTCAAATATAGATCCTACAACAAAAATACTCAACAAAATCCAAAATGATCGAAATTGATTTCAAATAAATTTATTAAAATTTGACACTTCCAACTATAATTTTTTTCACAATCCAAAAATTGAAGTTATTTTCATCTAAATTTACTCAAATATGCATCCTATAACAAAAATACTCAACAAAATAAAAAAAATCGATGTTGGTCTCAAATAAAATTATTAAACTTTGACACTTCCAACAAATTTTTTTTTCACAATCTTAAAAATTGAAGTTATTTTCATCTAAATTTACACAAATATAGATCCTACAACAAAAATACTCAACAAAATCCAAAATAATCGAAGTTGGTTTCAAATAAATTTATTAAAATTTGACACTTCCAACTAAATTTTTTCTCGCAATCCTAAAAATTGAATTTATTTTCATCTAAATTTACTCAAATATAGATCCTACAACAAAAATACTCAACAAAATCCAAAAAAATCGGTGTTGGTTTCAAATAAATTTATTAAAATTTGACTCTTCCAACTAAAATTTTTTTCACAATCCAAAAAATTGATGTTATTTTCATCTAAATTTACTCAAATATAGATCCTACAACAAAAATACTCAACAAAATCCAAAATAATCCAAGTTGATTTCAAATAAATTTATTAAAATTTGACAAAAATCGTGACAAAATCAAAAAAATCGAAGTTAATTTCATCTGAAATTACTCAAATTAAGCTTCTCTATCAAAAAAACTCAACAAAATCCAAAAAAATCGAAGTTGGTTTCAAAGAATTTTATTACAATTTGACACTTCCAACTAAAATTTTTTTTCACAATCCAAAAAATTGTCGTTATTTTCATCTAAATTTACTCAAATATAGATCCTACAACAAAAATACTCAACAAAATCCAAATAATCGAAGTTGGTTTCAAATAAATTTATTAAAATTTGACACTTCCAACTAAAATTTTTTTCACAATCCTAGAAATTGAAGTTATTTTCATCTAAATTTACTCAAATATAGATCCTACAACAAAAATACTCAACAAAATCCAAAATAATCGAAGTTGATTTCAAATAAATTTATTAAAATTTGACACTTCCAACTATAATTTTTTCACAATCCAAAAAATTGAAGATAATTTCATCTAAATTTACTCAAATATGCATCCTACAACAAAAATACTCAACAAAATCCAAAAAAATCGAAGTTGGTCTCAAATAAATTTATTAAAATTTGACACTTCCAACTATAATTTTTTCACAATCTAAAAAATTGAAGATAATTTCATCTAAATTTACTCAAATATGCATCCTACAACTAAAATACTCAACCAAATCCAAAAAAATCGAAGTTGATTTCAAATAAATTTATTAAAATTTAACACTTCCAACTATAATTTTTTTCACAATCCAAAAAATTGAAGTTATTTTCATCTAAATTTACACAAATATAGATCCTACAACAAAAATACTCAACAAAATCCAAAATAATCGAAGTTGGTTTCAAATAAATTTATTAAAATTTGACACTTCCAACTAAATTTTTTCACAATCCAAAAAATTGAAGATAATTTCATCTAAATTTACTCAAATATGCATCCTACAACAAAAATACTCAACAAAATCCAAAAAAATCGAAGTTGGTCTCAAATAAATTTATTAAAATTTGACACTTCCAACTAAAATTTTTTTCACAATCCAAAAAATTGTCGTTATTTTCATCTAAATTTACTCAAATATAGATCCTACAACAAAAATACTCAACAAAATCCAAAATAATCGAAGTTGGTTTCAAATAAATTTATATAAAGACTTAGAATTTCGACCGTATTTTTAGAATATAAAAACCAAAAAGTGATATCAGCGCGTAGGTTCGGTCATGTAAACACTTAAATAAAAGCTATTTTGCAATAATTATAATTCGACGTTTCGGTCTATGGTTTAGACCATTTTCAAGAAAGTTATTGAAGAATACTGCGTTTGCTTTTATACGTTAAACACGTTATCGAAGACGTGCACCTTGTTAGTCGGTTGGAGCGTGACTAAAGTAAATAGTATATAGAAGCGAGAACATCCGAAGGGTACAGAGGAATAACGGTCATAAACAAAGTCAAAAGTGAAACTGTTAATAATTATTGTTTGAATCGATTTTTGAGTACTGTTTATTGATCATAATTTAATTTGAAGTTTTATTAATTTTATAAAGAAAAGAATTTTTAGCCAAAACAACATTACCAATTCATACCACCAATTATTATATATGTGGTAAAGCATCATTCACTAAGTAAAAGAGCAAATTACATATGCAAAAATTTTTATGTACCAATGTTTGAATCATATGAAGGAAGCAAGAATTCGAAAGCCTCCTAAGATAAGTAACAGAAAATTATTCTTGTTAAAATGCAGAACTAATGGTGTTATCCCAAAATTTATAGCTAATAGTGTAACAAACAGATATAACATGTTCACTGTCTCCGTCGTGGCCTCTAGCAAGTTGTTGAATTTACAAAATAGATATTTAAAAAAGCTCCTCAATATTGCTATCAAGGATACACACTATATTCAAAATTCAGTTATAAATAAAATTGCACAATTAAAAGAAGAAATTCAATTCACTCTTCCCCCACACATTTTTGAGCAATTTTGTACTTTTGAAGATAGAAAATACAATAGACTTTTTAAAATCCAGAAAAATAAATGTGTAAAGAAATTTAACGGGTTGCTGGAGACCAAAAGGAACAGTGTTTGCCAGATTAGTGGTTTCATTCCCGATAGCGACATTGCTTCTAACAACCCGAACAACAATTGGTTAAAAAACCTTTCCGATGTAGAAATTCCACCAAATGTTGAAAAAGTGTTAACCTTAGGTCCTAAACATGCTCTTTCTGCTCCAACAAATTTTATAACTTCTCCCAAGTTCATCGCGTCAATAGAGTCAGGATTAACAAAAATTAATGATAATAACACACAGACCGAAACCAGAATAAGAATAATTAACAAAATTATAAATTACACTACTAATCCAATCAAACTTAATAACATGCTTTTGTCTAAATCTGAAATTATACAAACAAAAAAGTTTTTTAAAGATAATAGTAACTTATTGGTTTTAAAATCCGACAAAGGTAACACCTCAGTTTTAGTGGATAAAGAATTCTACATTTCGGAAGTAATGAAGTTGTTGAAAGATGAGACCACTTATACAACTAGTAAATTCGAATATACATGTACTTTTGAGAGAGAGGCAAACTCTATTATTTCTAACATGGTTAAAAAGAAACAGATTGGTGAAGGGACGGGCAAACTTTTAAAAACTCATAATGCTATAGTACCTAGAGCCTACGCACTTCCAAAGACACATAAGGAAACCTTGTCGTGGAGAATCATTGTCTCGTCTATCGGTGGTCCTACTTATAAATTGTCTAGATTCTTGGCGGGTATATTATCCAAGATAGTAGGAAAATCCTCGTACCACACCGTAGACAGTTGGCAATTTTGTAGTGAAATTAGAAAAGTCCAAGTTCCTGATGAGTCAATGCGGTTAGTATCTCTTGATGTGATATCTCTTTTTACCAATATTCCCATTGATTTAGCCATACAGGTTCTACACCATCGTTGGAATGAAATTGAACTACACACTAAGATCAATAGAGATGATTTCCTCCAGGCAGTTAAGTTTGTATTGAATGCTAATGTATTTTCGTTCAACGGTGTATTTTATAAACAAGTGTTCGGAACGGCCATGGGGTCCCCTATTTCTCCTGTCATCGCCAATCTAGTTATGGAAAGGTTAGAGACGATCTCTCTCACAAAGGTACCATTTGAACTTAATTTTTATAAACGATATGTTGATGACATTATTACCTGCATAAAATTGGATAATTTACAAACACTGTTGGATACGTTTAACGGCTTCCACAGTAGACTTCAATTCACGTATGAGATAGAAAAAGATTCTTGTTTAAGCTTCCTTGATACAATAGTTTATAGATCGAACAATAAATTAATCACGAACTGGTATCATAAACCGAGTTGGTCCGGTAGATATATCAACTTTTTTTCTGAGCATCCCATGCAACATAAAGTAGGATTGATTAAGGGATTAATTGACCGTGCTATCTTACTTTCTGACCCGGAATTTCGACCAGCTAATTTAACTCTTATTAAAAACACGTTAAAACGTAACGGCTATCCTATGGAGATGGTCTCAGCAATTATCCGAGATCGTATTTTTGAAATCTACCACCCGTTACTAATGGAAAAACGTAAAGAGATAAAAGCCAAAAAGATCGGACAAGTCAGCTGGAGAAATACGGTTGTCTTACCGTTTGTTCATAACATCTCAAACGACTTAAAAAGAATTTTTAGGAAAGTAGGAGTACATGTCATTTTCAAATTACCATTTTACACCAAACAATTGTTCCCTCCAATTAAAGATAAAATACCTTTGGTTAAAAATTCCAACATTATCTATTCAATTCCATGTATGAGTTGCAATCAGGTTTATATTGGACAAACTTCGAGACATTTAGACAGACGAATTTATGAACATAAAAGAAACGTTTTTTTACCTCCCTTTCAACACACCGCTCTAACTAAACATTCACTTGAGTTTGATCATAGGTTTGACTACGACAATGTCAAAGTTGTTGATAGGGAAGCCAATTTGAATCTGAGAATTCTATTAGAGACATTACATATGATTAAACAACCGAGCGTAAATCTTAGGTATGAAACACCTAAGATACAAGATTATTACGCAACCTTACTGAAAAAGTAAGGATATATGATGTGACCTCTCTAATGGAGGCTTTCGAATTCTTGCTTCCTTCATATGATTCAAACATTGGTACATAAAAATTTTTGCATATGTAATTTGCTCTTTTACTTAGTGAATGATGCTTTACCACATATATAATAATTGGTGGTATGAATTGGTAATGTTGTTTTGGCTAAAAATTCTTTTCTTTATAAAATTAATAAAACTTCAAATTAAATTATGATCAATAAACAGTACTCAAAAATCGATTCAAACAATAATTATTAACAGTTTCACTTTTGACTTTGTTTATGACCGTTATTCCTCTGTACCCTTCGGATGTTCTCGCTTCTATATACTATTTACTTTAGTCACGCTCCAACCGACTAACAAGGTGCACGTCTTCGATAACGTGTTTAACGTATAAAAGCAAACGCAGTATTCTTCAATAACTTTCTTGAAAATGGTCTAAACCATAGACCGAAACGTCGAATTATAATTATTGCAAAATAGCTTTTATTTAAGTGTTTACATGACCGAACCTACGCGCTGATATCACTTTTTGGTTTTTATATTCAAATAAATTTATTAAAATTTGACACTTCCAACTAAAATTTTTTTCACTATCCAAAAAATTGTCGTTATTTTCATCTAAATTTACTCAAATATAGATCCTACAACAAAAATACTCTACAAAATCCAAAATAATCGAAGTTGGTTTCAAATAAATTTATTAAAATTTGACACTTCCAACTAAATTTTTTTTCACAATCCAAAAAATTTAAGATAATTTCATCTAAATTTACTCAAATATGCATCCTACAACAAAAATACTCAACAAAATCCAAAAAAATCGAAGTTGGTCTCAAATAAATTTATTAAAATTTCACACTTCCAACTAAAATTTTTTTCACAATCCTAAAAATTGAAGTTATTTTCATCTAAATTTCCTCAAATATAGATCCTACAACAAAAATACTCAACAAAATCCAAAAAAATCGAAGTTGGATTCAAATAAATTTATTACAATTTGAAACTTCCAACTAAAATTTTTTTTCACAATCCAAAAAATGGTCGTTATTTTCATCTAAATTTACTCAAATATAGATCCTACAACAAAAATACTCAACAAAATCCAAAATAATCCAAGTTGATTTCAAATAAATTTATTAAAATTTGACCAAAATCGTGACAAAATCAAAAAAATC
The DNA here is from genome assembly GCA_963932275.1 of Andrena praecox. Taxonomy (NCBI): domain Eukaryota; kingdom Metazoa; phylum Arthropoda; class Insecta; order Hymenoptera; family Andrenidae; genus Andrena; species Andrena praecox. Next base: position 1,750,982 of record CAWVQO010000396.1, on the reverse strand, counting down.
GAAGTTAATTTCAACTGAAATTACTCAAATTAAGCTTCTCTATCAAAAAAACTCAACAAAATCCAAAAAAATCGAAGTTGGATTCAAAGAAATTTATTACAATTTGACACTTCCAACTAAAATTTTTTTTCACAATCCAAAAAATTGTCGTTATTTTCATCTAAATTTACTCAAATATAGATCCTACAACAAAAATACTCAACAAAATCAAAAAAAATCGAAGTTGGTTTCAAATAAATTTATTAAAATTTGACTCTTCCAACTAAAATTTTTTTCACAATCCAAAAAATTGAAGTTATTTTCATCTAAATTTACTCAAATATACATCCTACAACAAAAATATTCGACAAAATAAAAAAAAATCGAAGTTGGTTTCAAATAAATTTATTAAAATTTGACACTTCCAACTAAAATTTTTTTCACAATCCAAAAAATTGATGTTATCTTCATCTAAATTTACTCAAATATACATCCTACAACAAAAATACTGGTCAAAATCCAAAAAAATCGAAGTTGGCCTCAAATAAATTTATTAAAATTTGACACTTCCAACTACAATTTTTTCCCTATCCAAAAAATTGAAGTTATTTTCATCTAAATTTACTCAAATATACATCCTACAACAAAAATATTCGACAAAATCAAAAAAAATCGAAGTTGGTTTCAAATAAATTTATTAAAATTTGACACTTCCAACTAAAATTTTTGTTTCACAATCCAAAAAATTGAAGTTATTTTCATCTAAATTTACTCAAATATACATCCTACAACAAAAATACTCGACAAAATCCAAAAAAAATCGAAGTTGGTTTCAAATAAATTTATTAAAATTTGACACTTCCAACTAAAATTTTTTTTCACAATCCAAAAAATTGAAGTTATTTTCATCTAAATTTACTCAAATATAGATTCTGCAACAAAAATACTCAACAAAATCCAAAAAAATCGAAGTTGGATTCAAATAAATTTATTACAATTTGAAACTTCCAACTAAAATTTTTTTTCACAATCCAAAAAATGGTCGTTATTTTCATCTAAATTTACTCAAATATAGATCCTACAACAAAAATACTCAACAAAATCCAAAATAATCCAAGTTGATTTCAAATAAATTTATTAAAATTTGACAAAAATCGTGACAAAATCAAAAAAATCGAAGTTAATTTCAACTGAAATTACTCAAATTAAGCTTCTCTATCAAAAAAACTCAACAAAATCCAAAAAAATCGAAGTTGGATTCAAAGAAATTTATTACAATTTGACACTTCCAACTAAAATTTTTTTTCACAATCCAAAAAATTGTCGTTATTTTCATCTAAATTTACTCAAATATAGATCCTACAACAAAAATACTCAACAAAATCCAAAATAATCGAAGTTGATTTCAAATAAATTTATTAAAATTTGACACTTCCAACTATAATTTTTTCACAATCCAAAAAATTGAAGATAATTTCATCTAAATTTACTCAAATATGCATCCTACAACAAAAATACTCAACAAAATCCAAAAAAATCGAAGTTGGTCTCAAATAAATTTATTAAAATTTGACACTTCCAACTATAATTTTTTCACAATCTAAAAAATTGAAGATAATTTCATCTAAATTTACTCAAATATGCATCCTACAACTAAAATACTCAACCAAATCCAAAAAAATCGAAGTTGGTCTCAAATAAATTTATTAAAATTAGACACTTCCAACTAAAATTTTTTTCACAATCCTAAAAATTTAAGTTATTTTCATCTAAATTTACTCAAATATAGATCCTACAACAAAAATACTCAACAAAATTCAAAATAATCGAAGTTGATTTCAAATAAATTTATTAAAATTTAACACTTCCAACTATAATTTTTTTCACAATCCAAAAAATTGAAGTTATTTTCATCTAAATTTACACAAATATAGATCCTACAACAAAAATACTCAACAAAATCCAAAATAATCGAAGTTGGTTTCAAATAAATTTATTAAAATTTGACACTTCCAACTAAATTGTTTTTCACAATCCAAAAATTTTAAGATAATTTCATCTAAATTTACTCAAATATGCATCCTACAACAAAAATACTCAACAAAATCCAAAAAAATCGAAGTTGGTCTCAAATAAATTTATTAAAATTTCACACTTCCAACTAAAATTTTTTTCACAACCCTAAAAATTGAAGTTATTTTCATCTAAATTTCCTCAAATATAGATCCTACAACAAAAATACTCAACAAAATCCAAAATGATCGAAATTGATTTCAAATAAATTTATTAAAATTTGACACTTCCAACTATAATTTTTTTCACAATCCAAAAATTGAAGTTATTTTCATCTAAATTTACTCAAATATGCATCCTATAACAAAAATACTCAACAAAATAAAAAAAATCGATGTTGGTCTCAAATAAAATTATTAAACTTTGACACTTCCAACAAAATTTTTTTTCACAATCTTAAAAATTGAAGTTATTTTCATCTAAATTTACACAAATATAGATCCTACAACAAAAATACTCAACAAAATCCAAAATAATCGAAGTTGGTTTCAAATAAATTTATTAAAATTTGACACTTCCAACTAAATTTTTTCTCGCAATTGTTACGAGCCGGGGCTGCGGCAACGCGCGCGGCCGGCGAGAAGGGTATTTCCCAAGGAATACGGTTTATGAGTTTGTTAGTTAGGTGCGCGGACGAACCTGATGCGAAATCAGGGAGCCGCTAGGATTATTGACGGCGAGGACGAACCTGATGCGAAATCAGGGAGCCTCTAGGAATGGAGTCACACGCGGACGAACCTGATGCGAAATCAGGGAGCCGCTAGGATTATTGACGGCGAGGACGAACCTGATGCGAAATCAGGGAGCCTCTAGGAATGGAGTCACACGCGGACGAACCTGATTCGAAATCAGGGAGCCGCAGGAAGGTGAAACGTCGTGAACGAACCCAATGCGAAATCGGGGAGTCACTAGGATAAAGTTCACAGACGAACCTGGTGCTAAACCAGGGAGCTGTTCGGAAGTTGGTAGATTTACAGACGAACCTGATGCGAAATCAGGGAGCTGTAGGATACGGACGAACCTGATGCGAAATCAGGGAGCCGTAGGAGGGTGAGGTTTCGTGGACGAACCCAATGCGAAATCGGGGAGCCACTGGGTTGGAAAATATACCTTGTTTTGGATGAAAGGTTGCGAACGAACCTGATGCTTAATCAGGGAGTCGCAGGAAATGTTAGTAATGCCTCGTAACTCTTAATTAATATTTGATACAACTCGAGCGGTAAAGTTGTATCAGTGGGTGAATGCTACTAATATTATAAGGATCGCTGGGTAAGAGATGGGTTTAACGAATCTACTCGATTTACACGTGAACACCATTCGTATATTCAATAATAGGTTATTGTACAAATGTAAGTGTCGCGATTAAATAAAGAATAAAAGTGTGTGAGTTACCACTAGCTGCACGGTGTTGACGCACTGGCGATGCGGGGCGTAAGAGTGGCTATTTCAAAGTGCCCAATAGAATATAACCCGGACTCGCGGATTCTATGAGGTTAACTATGATTCTGACGGAGACTTTAGCTCGATCTTACTGAATATGACCAACTCTGTACGAGCGTGACACGACGTTGCTCTACGCGTGACTGTACTGCTTTTAACCAACGAGGGTTGAAACCAAAGGGTTTATATAGTCCCAAAAATGAGTGGGGGTTCGTTAGGAGATTTCCATATAAGGAAATCCTTCGGGGTCGTCGTCGTGTCACTCCCGTTCCCATGGTCGTGTTCCAGATGGTCAAGATCACGACCCCCTGAGTGGTATGTGATAAACAAAAAGATTCTTAGGGCGTTTTCCCTTCGCAGACGCGAGCTCGAAAAATTGTTGAGAGCGGCGTATGGGAATATTCCACATACGTAACATCTCCCCCCTAAGATAAAACATCGCGATTCTCGTGATGCTTTTCAAAAGAAGGAAAAAACGCCCCAAAAATCTTTTCATAAGCAAAAATGTAGAAGAGAATTGTCGGGTGTAGGTGTATTAGTGTACTTATCGCTAGGTGTTGTGAGGTGTAAGTGTTTTAATCGTCGCTAGGCACTACGTAGCCGAGCTGCAGCCAGTGCTCAATGATGTCCACTGGTGGTTGTCCGGGTAGCCGGTCGAGCGTCAGCGTTGCAGTGATGCCGGTTGGAGTTAGCTGGATGATGGCGAGGAGGCCCCTCCTTCTCGCCATGACGACCTCCGCTATTTGTGTCGTCCTCTGGAGCGGTCGGCAGGATCGCAGTTTCACGCCTTTCAGGTGAACCCGTACCGTCTGATGATACTCGGATGTGTGAGCGAAAATTCTCCTCTTATGATATGCGTTTGGTTTGCTATTATTTCGGTAATGTCGTGTTGATCCTTATAGACGTTGTTCAATTCTCGGTTGTAGTATTCTGCATCTTCTTGTGATAAGGTTCCAAATAACATTTTACTGAGGGTGCCGATGAATCCAAAAGGTACGCTACGCCGTGGGGAGGATTTTTTAAGATGTGTGGTGTCACCTATCGCAGTACGTATCAAGTTGCTATAGTGTACTGTATTTTCTTCCTTCTTGATTAACCGAGGTCCTAATTCTTTGCTGAGACAATTTATAGAATCATGACGGTTGCAGAGTTGGTTCATCGTTGAGATATGATGCTTTACATGTGGAGCATAGCTGAGATACCGAGTAACATCCAGAGATGTGACTAGGCGCCATTCTGATTGAAAGGTCCTTATGTCGGGTAATTTTTCGTAGAAGAGTCCAACGTTTGCTTCGAGTGGCGTAATAATTTGGTCGTCGCCAGTGACAGCGAGAGGTAACAGGAGCCAATATGCAAAAATCATGGTTGATTTTCAACTGCGGATGAATAGTAAGCATGTTTTAGTTTATCCTGATGCTTGGTGATTAATTTATTATGCGTTCGTAATACTACGTTATTCAGGTCTGTCACGTCTACTATCTGGTACGGTCCGATGTAGTGTGGATCAAATTTACTGATACGTGGTTCCTTGAGTACGTAAACTAAATTACCTACGTTAAACGTTGCTGGTTTTGCATGGATATCGTAATAGTTTTTCGAACGGATTTTTGCTTTGTTTAGATTATCGGAGGCTATATTGCGAATATTAGTCATGTGCGTTATTAATTCTATTAAATAATCTCCATACGACTTTAGTTTTTCACCGGTTGGAAACGAGGTTGGTTCTCGGGCTGGTTTTCCAAAGATTAATTCGTATGGGGTGAAATTTGTTGCTTCGTGAACGGATGTATTGTAAGAGAACATTGCGAACGGTATTAATAAATCCCAGTCTTCGTAACTATCCATGTAATGCTTGAGGTATTCAGTGAGGACGATGTGGCTTCGTTCCAGAGATCCATTGGTTTGTGGTCTATATCCTGAGGTTGTGATTTGCTTGATTTTGAATATTTCGGAGAGATTGGTCATGAGCGTTCCGATGAAGCTAGTTCCTTTGTCTGTTAGTATTGCGCGAGGTGTACCGTATATTGCGATGAAGTGTCTAGCGAAAGCATCTGCAATTGTAGCAGCTCGAATGTTAGGTATTGCTATGGCTACGCAATATTTCGTTAAGTTATCTTGAATGGTGAGAATATGTCTATTCCCACTGGGTGTAATTGGTAAAGGTCCTACTGTATCCAAGGAAATTTTGTCAAAGGCTCCTATAGGTGTGTCGGTGATTAACATCGGTTGACGAGTTTTTGCTCGAACTAATTTCTGTTCCTGACAACTTTGGCATCTTCGAATGTAGTCTTGAATGTCGTTGCGCATTTGTGACCAATGGAATTTTGATCGGATGCGTTTATATGTTTTCGTTACTCCTTTATGTCCTCCAATTAAACTATCGTGAGCCTCGCAAATGATGTGCTGTCTGTCTTCTTCGGATGGTGTTGTGATGGTACAATTGCATAGGATAATCTGCATGCCCGTTCCTATGAAAACCTCTTCTAAAATTTTGACGAATTCGTTGGATGGTATTTTGTGAAGGTCTCCCGTGGCAGAAATTCGAAATGATTTAATCTGATTTTGATCTAAGGTGTGTCGAAGAGTTTTCAATCCGTTGAGCACATCTACTCTTTTAATATTATCGAAGAAATTGTCTGAGATTATTATACTGAAGGTTTTAAATAATCCATTGTCCGTAGTTATCACATTTCCCTTTTTTGGTTCTTCTGCTAGAAGGTTTGGTTGATTGATTAGTTCAGTGTCTACCAGTAATTTTCCAACGGGGTTTATTAAATTGCAGTCGGCAGAAATGAAGTGTACGTAATGTCCTTCTTCAGCGGTAAAAGTATTTGAAGAAACGATGATTTTATGTGGTCGATCTAATGGGGTTTCTTCCAGATCGTCAAGGTCATTTGGATCCTCGATTTCGGTAGTGGAGAAAGGGTAGGAGTCGATCGTGTGGTCAGGGACCCTAGGTTCGGTTGACCTTTTGTCAGGTGGTTGTCCCACACTTGCTTCGGGCGTTGTACCTGCAGGTAGCTGGTTTATTGAGGGTTGTAAAGGTTCTTCCATGACTTCCGATGGTACTTGCGGGGTACTGAGTAAATCTAGTTGAGTATTTCTTGCATTTTCTATTACAGTATTTTCGAGCGGCTCCTCAAACGATATTAAATTGTCAAATACGGTCTGGTCCTTATCTAAAGGGGCAATTTGTGTAGAATTAGCTGCGGGCGAAAAACTGTTTATGGTTTCCAGGCGTTCATCTGGCATGGTTACCTCTTGAGATAAGCTGGGACAAGATCGGTTCTTGTATATTATTGGAGAATGTTGAATGTTCCCACGTGCGGTTTCTTCTTCTGAGCTGCTGCTTGTCTCTTGGTACTTGGGTCGGCTTTCTCTATCTCGTCGTAACTGTCGTATGCGGTGCCCGATTGTTTCGATATTGGCATCTGTTTTCGGTATCTGGGCTTTGAAGTCGGGGTCCTGGAGCTCTCGTGGAATAAGTGGTAAGCAGGTAGACGTAGGGTTGCGCGATAATGCGTCTGCGTTCTTATTCGTCTTTCCGGATTTATGGACAACCTGGTACTCGTATTCCAAAAGACGTAGCTTCCACTTCATAAGTCTAGAAGTTGGGTCCTTGACAGAATGTAACCAGACAAGTGGTCTGTGGTCTGTAACAAGGGTGAATGGGGTTCCATAGATGTAGGGCCTGAAGTATCTTACTGCGTAAACCATGGCCAAACATTCCTTTTCCGTAGCTGAATAATTCTTCTCAGGTTTATTTAGGCTGCGGGAGGCATAAGCAATCGGTAGGTCGTTTCCTATCTCCCCTTGGCTAAGTACGGCTCCAATAGCGTAATCAGATGCATCTGTGGTTACAATGAAAGGTTTACTGAAATCAGGGTATTGCAATATGGGCTGTTGACAAAGTTCGTTGCGTAATTGCTTAAAACTCTGGTCTTGTTCTTCTGTCCATTTGAATTTGATGCCTTTTCCTAATAAGTTAATTAATGGTTTTGCTTTTGTGGTAAAATTAGGTACGAATCTTCGGTAATATCCAACAAGTCCCAAGAATTGTTGAATGTTCTTCTGCGATGTGGGTGTTGGAAAATCTTGAACAGCTTTTAATTTCCTAGGATCAGGTCTTACCCCTTCCTTTGAAATAATGTGTCCAAGGTATGCGACTTCCTTTCGCAGGAATTGGCACTTGTTGGTCTGAAGGGTTAATCCGTGTTCTCGAAGGCGGTTTAACAATTTTTTGACTTTGATATTGTGCTCCTGTAACGATGATGCGTAAATCACTATGTCGTCCAAGTAGACAAAGAGGTCTGTTCCTTGAAGTCCAGTGAGTGCTTGGTCCATCAGGCGTTGAAAGGTGGGTGGTGCATTTTTTAATCCGAAAGGCATTCGAGAAAATTCGTAATGTCCATTTGGAGTGGTGAATGCTGTTTTTGCCTTATCCTTCGGGTCCATCTCTATTTGATGAAATCCACTTGCGAGATCAAAAACTGAGAAATATTTGGCTCCTCCTAATCGATCTAAGATCTCTGTGATTTGAGGTAATGGATACCTATCAGAAATGGTTATTTCGTTGAGGCCGCGGAAATCTATTACCAGGCGCCAACGTTTCACTCCGTTTTCGTCTTCTTTCTTCGGTACAATCCATAAGGGTGAATTGTACGGAGATTTTGAAGGCGTAATTATACCGTTTGATAATAGCGCGCTGATTTGTTTTTGAATTTCCTTTTGATGAATGAGAGGATAACGATATTGTCTTGTGTTGATTGGAATATCATTGGATGTATGGATTGAGTGTTTAAAGTCGCGGGCCTTCCCAAGTTTATCTCCAGAAAGATAAAATCGGTCGGGAAAATCTCTAACTAGATTAGTAACGAAATCTAGTTCCTCCTTGTTCAAATGTTTAGTGTTTAGGGCTTCTAAAATTTTTTGTATCCTATCTTCGTGTGTTTTGAATTTTGACGGGTGTTTTGCAGCTGGGTAAGAATCTTCGTCTGATGACCCGAAGATATCGAATGACTCTAATGTTTGTGGTTCTATCTCTACGTCTAGGGGTTCATCGCTGGTATTTGTTGCCATAACGTAGCACTTCCCTTTATTATTCCTCACAACTGCTTCTCCTATGTAAAGATGTTCAAGGGTCTTGATACGCGGTAAATATCCTTCCTTAATCTTCGAGTTTGTAATTGTTATAGCAATCTGTTGCGACGTCCTAGGCTCGATACGATGTTTGGTCGATGTCAATAGTTCTTTCATTTGAGGTAGATCTTGATAATTTGAAAAACGTAGAGGTCGGGTTGGTTTATTTTTTAATACCAGAGTCCCATGATAATAGGAGATTTCAGCCTCTTCCTGTTTTAAAAATGGGCTTCCTATAAGTCCATCTGCTTCTATGGCCAGCTCTTTTACTACATAGAAAAGTGCAGGAGCTTCGTGGATATGAAGAATTGTTGTTCCTAAAGTATGAATTGGATTAGTGGTAATTCCGGTTAACTCGATTTCTTCCCGAGAGTTTATCGCGGCTTTTTCTCCCAGGGCGTTAATGACTACTAAATTAACGGATGCTCCACCGTCGATTAGGAATTCTCCCGTTCCTGACTCCAATTCTGGAACCTTGATGTTGATGCGTGGGGCAGGTGCTTCCTTGATGAGGGTTCCTCTTCGAAGCGGACTGTCCTTTGGCGAGCTTCCTTGTTTCCGCTCATCGTGTCGCCTATACGTTGAGCGCGATTGAAGTTTAAAGACTTGTTTGATTCAACGGACGAATCTCGCGAGTCTCGTTGATATCTAGGGTTACGCGGTTGTTTCCTACAGGACTTTCCGTCATGTCCGGCTGTGCCGCAATGCCAGCAATATAAACTCGGCTTGCGATCTTTATCGGGATTTTTTAAAATAGAATAGTGTTTTTCTCTATCATCTGCGTACGATGAGTCGGAGCGATAAGAAGGGGATTTCGAGGGGCTTCGGTGACGCAAGGTCCAGGCCGTCGTACGTGTCCGTCCTTCTCGTTCTTCTTCAAACCCAGATGTTCTAAGAGGCCGATCCCTGTTCTGGTCGTATCTACTCGGAGAAAGTGGGTACGACACTTCGCGGTCGTGGTGGCGAGAGTTTTCGGTGTAATGATCTCGGCGAGACCACCTGGAGGGTGATTCATTACGGGGCGACTGTCGTCGATTCCTTAATTTCCTATCTATCTGTAGCACGGCGTCGTAAGCTTGTTCAAGTGTTTGAATATCTTGAGTCTGAGCCGACACTTTCCAAGAAATTCGATCCGGTAAACCATCGATGAAGTTTTCCTTAACGTCCTTTTCCATTTCTTTGACGAAATCTTCAGCGTGATCCAGATACCTTTCCCGAATAGCTCCGCGCGCACAATAAACGAGATGGCTAGTTCTGTCGACGTACTGTCGCAGACTTTCTCCTTCGCGTATGCTTAGTTTCGCGATATCGACTTGAAAATATGACAAACTTCTTCCCGGCGCGAATCTCTTTTTCAGATGTTGGACTAATTTCTTAATAGATTCGAATTTATGTTCTAACGTGCACCTGCGTGCCGGACCGATCAGTTTCGTTAGTATTATCGCAAGATACTCAGCTTCCGTACCCTCAGGAATCAAAGTTAACCCGTCTTCAACATTTTGTGCAAAGCGCGTCAAGGGTGGACTTTCACCGTCGAAGGTTGGAATTGACATAGTAATATTTTGTATACATGTCCGTTGCGTCAAGAGCGACATTGAGTTTGCAATTGAAACTGTCAGGTTCATTATATCATTAGAAGAGACGTTCGCCTGTGCGGTTGCCATCATAAAATTACTAAGTGACTTGACTAGAGAAAACTAGTATATCGTCGATAAAAATTACGAGTGATTTTGACGTATTTAAAAACCCAAATTTACGGCGATTCTAATGCAGTAGCATCCCACCGCTGTCACCAGTTCTGTTACGAGCCGGGGCTGCGGCAACGCGCGCGGCCGGCGAGAAGGGTATTTCCCAAGGAATACGGTTTATGAGTTTGTTAGTTAGGTGCGCGGACGAACCTGATGCGAAATCAGGGAGCCGCTAGGATTATTGACGGCGAGGACGAACCTGATGCGAAATCAGGGAGCCTCTAGGAATGGAGTCACACGCGGACGAACCTGATGCGAAATCAGGGAGCCGCTAGGATTATTGACGGCGAGGACGAACCTGATGCGAAATCAGGGAGCCTCTAGGAATGGAGTCACACGCGGACGAACCTGATTCGAAATCAGGGAGCCGCAGGAAGGTGAAACGTCGTGAACGAACCCAATGCGAAATCGGGGAGTCACTAGGATAAAGTTCACAGACGAACCTGGTGCTAAACCAGGGAGCTGTTCGGAAGTTGGTAGATTTACAGACGAACCTGATGCGAAATCAGGGAGCTGTAGGATACGGACGAACCTGATGCGAAATCAGGGAGCCGTAGGAGGGTGAGGTTTCGTGGACGAACCCAATGCGAAATCGGGGAGCCACTGGGTTGGAAAATATACCTTGTTTTGGATGAAAGGTTGCGAACGAACCTGATGCTTAATCAGGGAGTCGCAGGAAATGTTAGTAATGCCTCGTAACTCTTAATTAATATTTGATACAACTCGAGCGGTAAAGTTGTATCAGTGGGTGAATGCTACTAATATTATAAGGATCGCTGGGTAAGAGATGGGTTTAACGAATCTACTCGATTTACACGTGAACACCATTCGTATATTCAATAATAGGTTATTGTACAAATGTAAGTGTCGCGATTAAATAAAGAATAAAAGTGTGTGAGTTACCACTAGCTGCACGGTGTTGACGCACTGGCGATGCGGGGCGTAAGAGTGGCTATTTCAAAGTGCCCAATAGAATATAACCCGGACTCGCGGATTCTATGAGGTTAACTATGATTCTGACGGAGACTTTAGCTCGATCTTACTGAATATGACCAACTCTGTACGAGCGTGACACGACGTTGCTCTACGCGTGACTGTACTGCTTTTAACCAACGAGGGTTGAAACCAAAGGGTTTATATAGTCCCAAAAATGAGTGGGGGTTCGTTAGGAGATTTCCATATAAGGAAATCCTTCGGGGTCGTCGTCGTGTCACTCCCGTTCCCATGGTCGTGTTCCAGATGGTCAAGATCACGACCCCCTGAGTGGTATGTGATAAACAAAAAGATTCTTAGGGCGTTTTCCCTTCGCAGACGCGAGCTCGAAAAATTGTTGAGAGCGGCGTATGGGAATATTCCACATACGTAACACAATCCTAAAAATTGAATTTATTTTCATCTAAATTTACTCAAATATAGATCCTACAACAAAAATACTCAACAAAATCCAAAAAAATCGGTGTTGGTTTCAAATAAATTTATTAAAATTTGACTCTTCCAACTAAAATTTTTTTCACAATCCAAAAAATTGATGTTATCTTCATCTAAATTTACTCAAATATAGATCCTACAACAAAAATACTCAACAAAATCCAAAATAATCCAAGTTGATTTCAAATAAATTTATTAAAATTTGACAAAAATCGTGACAAAATCAAAAAAATCGAAGTTAATTTCATCTGAAATTACTCAAATTAAGCTTCTCTATCAAAAAAACTCAACAAAATCCAAAAAAATCGAAGTTGGTTTCAAAGAAATTTATTACAATTTGACACTTCCAACTAAAATTTTTTTTCACAATCCAAAAAATTGTCGTTATTTTCATCTAAATTTACTCAAATATAGATCCTACAACAAAAATGCTCAACAAAATCCAAAAAAATCGAAGTTGGTTTCAAATAAATTTATTAAAATTTGACTCTTCCAACTAAAATTTTTTTCACAATCCAAAAAATTGAAGTTATTTTCATCTAAATTTACTCAAATATACATCCTACAACAAAAATATTCGACAAAATCCAAAAAAATCGAAGTTGGTTTCAAATAAATTTATTAAAATTAGACACTTCCAACTAAAATTTTTTTCACAATCCAAAAAATTGATGTTATCTTCATCTAAATTTACTCAAATATAGATCCTACAACAAAAATACTCAACAAAATCCAAAATAATCCAAGTCGATTTCAAATAAATTTATTAAAATTTGACAAAAATCGTGACAAAATCCAAAAAATCCAAGTTAATTTCAACTGAAATTACTCAAATTAAGCTTCTCTATCAAAAAAGCTCAACAAAATCCAAAAAAATCGAAGTTGGTTACAAATAAATTTATTACAATTTGACACTTCCAACTAAAATTTTTTTTCACAATCCAAAAAATTGTCGTTATTTTCATCTAAATTTACTCAAATATACATCCTACAACAAAAATATTCCACAAAATCCAAAAAAATCGAAGTTGGTTTCAAATAAATTTATTACAATTTGACACTTCCAACTAAAATTTTTGTTTCACAATCCAAAAAATTGTCGTTATTTTCATCTAAATTTACTCAAATATACATCCTACAACAAAAATACTGGTCAAAATAAAAAAAAATCGAAGTTAGTTTCAAATAAATTTATTAAAATTTGACACTTCCACCTAAAATTTTTTTTCACAATCCAAAAAATTGAAGTTATTTTCATCTAAATTTACTCAAATATAGATCCTACAACAAAAATACTCAACAAAATCCAAAATAATCGAAGTTGGTTTCAAATAAATTTATTAAAATTTGACACTTCCAACTAAAATTTTTTTCACTATCCAAAAAATTGTCGTTATTTTCATCTAAATTTACTCAAATATAGATCCTACAACAAAAATACTCAACAAAATCCAAAAAAATCGAAGTTGGATTCAAATAAATTTATTACAATTAGAAACTTCCAACTAAAATTTTTTTTCACAATCCAAAAAATGGTCGTTATTTTCATCTAAATTTACTCAAATATACATCCTACAACAAAAATATTCGACAAAATAAAAAAAAATCCAAGTTGGTTTCAAATAAATTTATTAAAATTTGACACTTCCAACTAAAATTTTTTTCACAATCCAAAAAATTGAAGTTATTTTCATCTAAATTTACTCAAATATACATCCTACAACAAAAATATTCGACAAAATAAAAAAAAATCGAAGTTGGTTTCAAATAAATTTATTAAAATTTGACACTTCCAACTAAAATTTTTTTCACAATCCAAAAAATTGATCTTATCTTCATCTAAATTTACTCAAATATACATCCTACAACAAATATACTGGTCAAGATCCAAAAAAATCGAAGTTGGCCTCAAATAAATTTATTAAAATTGGACACTTCCAACTACAATTTTTTCCCTATCCAAAAAATTGAAGTTATTTTCATCTAAATTTACTCAAATATACATCCTACAACAAAAATATACGACAAAATCAAAAAAAATCGAAGTTGGTTTCAAATAAATTTATTTAAAATTTGACACTTCCAACTAAAATTTTTGTTTCACAATCCAAAAAATTGAAGTTATTTTCATCTAAATTTACTCAAATATACATCCTACAACAAAAATACTCGACAAAATCCAAAAAAAATCGAAGTTGGTTTCAAATAAATTTATTAAAATTTGACACTTCCAACTAAAATTTGTTTCACAATCCAAAAAATTGTCGTTATTTTGTTTAAAATTTACTCAAATATACAACCTACAACAAAAGTACTACCAAAATCCAAAAAAATCGAAGTTGATTTCAAATAAATTTATTAAAATTTGACACTTCCAACTAATTTTTTTTTCACAATCCAAAAAATTGAAGTTATTATCATCTAAATTTACTCAAATATAGATCCTACAACAAAAATACTCAACAAAATCCAAATAATCGAAGTTGGTTTCAAATAAATTTATTAAAATTTGACACTTCCAACTAAAATTTTTTTCACAATCCTAGAAATTGAAGTTATTATCATCTAAATTTACTCAAATATAGATCCTACAACAAAAATACTCAACAAAATCCAAATAATCGAAGTTGGTTTCAAATAAATTTATTAACATTTGACACTTCCAACTAAAATTTTTTTCACAATCCTAGAAATTGAAGTTATTTTCATCTAAATTTACTCAAATATAGATCCTACAACAAAAATACTCAACAAAATCCAAATAATCGAAGTTGGTTTCAAATAAATTTATTAAAATTTGACACTTCCAACTAAAATTTTTTTCACAATCCTAGAAATTGAAGTTATTTTCATCTAAATTTACTCAAATATAGATCCTACAACAAAAATACTCAACAAAATCCAAAATAATCGAAGTTGATTTCAAATAAATTTATTAAAATTTGACACTTCCAACTATAATTTTTTCACAATCCAAAAAATTGAAGATAATTTCATCTAAATTTACTCAAATATGCATCCTACAACAAAAATACTCAACAAAATCCAAAAAAATCGAAGTTGGTCTCAAATAAATTTATTAAAATTTGACACTTCCAACTATAATTTTTTCACAATCTAAAAAATTGAAGATAATTTCATCTAAATTTACTCAAATATGCATCCTACAACTAAAATACTCAACCAAATCCAAAAAAATCGAAGTTGGTCTCAAATAAATTTATTAAAATTAGACACTTCCAACTAAAATTTTTTTCACAATCCAAAAAATTGAAGTTATTTTCATCTAAATTTACTCAAATATAGATCCTACAACAAAAATACTCAACAAAATCCAAAAAAATCGAAGTTGGATTCAAATAAATTTATTACAATTTGAAACTTCCAACTAAAATTTTTTTTCACAATCCAAAAAATGGTCGTTATTTTCATCTAAATTTACTCAAATATACATCCTACAACAAAAATATTCCACAAAATCAAAAAAAATCGAAGTTGGTTTCAAATAAATTTATTAACATTTGACACTTCCAACTAAAATTTTTTTCACAATCCAAAAAATTGATGTTATCTTCATCTAAATTTACTCAAATATAGATCCTACAACAAAAATACTCAACAAAATCCAAAATAATCCAAGTTGATTTCAAATAAATTTATTAAAATTTGACAAAAATCGTGACAAAATCAAAAAAATCGAAGTTAATTTCAACTGAAATTACTCAAATTAAGCTTCTCTATCAAAAAAACTCAACAAAATCCAAAAAAATCGAAGTTGGATTCAAAGAAATTTATTACAATTTGACACTTCCAACTAAAATTTTTTTTCACAATCCAAAAAATTGTCGTTATTTTCATCTAAATTTACTCAAATATAGATCCTACAACAAAAATACTCAACAAAATCCAAAAAAATCGATGTTGGTTTCAAATAAATTTATTAAAATTTGACTCTTCCAACTAAAATTTTTTTCACAATCCAAAAAATTGAAGTTATTTTCATCTAAATTTACTCAAATATACATCCTACAACAAAAATATTCGACAAAATAAAAAAAAATCGAAGTTGGTTTCAAATAAATTTATTAAAATTTGACACTTCCAACTAAAATTTTTTTCACAATCCAAAAAATTGATGTTATCTTCATCTAAATTTACTCAAATATACATCCTACAACAAAAATACTGGTCAAGATCCAAAAAAATCGAAGTTGGCCTCAAATAAATTTATTAAAATTGGACACTTCCAACTACAATTTTTTCCCTATCCAAAAAATTGAAGTTATTTTCATCTAAATTTACTCAAATATACATCCTACAACAAAAATATTCGACAAAATCAAAAAAAATCGAAGTTGGTTTCAAATAAATTTATTAAAATTTGACACTTCCAACTAAAATTTTTGTTTCACAATCCAAAAAATTGAAGTTATTTTCATCTAAATTTACTCAAATATACATCCTACAACAAAAATACTCGACAAAATCCAAAAAAAATCGAAGTTGGTTTCAAATAAATTTATTAAAATTTGACACTTCCAACTAAAATTTGTTTCACAATCCAAAAAATTGTCGTTATTTTGTTTAAAATTTACTCAAATATACAACCTACAACAAAAGTACTCGACAAAATCCAAAAAAATCGAAGTTGATTTCAAATAAATTTATTAAAATTTGACACTTCCAACTAATTTTTTTTTCACAATCCAAAAAATTGAAGTTATTATCATCTAAATTTACTCAAATATAGATCCTACAACAAAAATACTCAACAAAATCCAAATAATCGAAGTTGGTTTCAAATAAATTTATTAACATTTGACACTTCCAACTAAAATTTTTTTCACAATCCTAGAAATTGAAGTTATTTTCATCTAAATTTACTCAAATATAGATCCTACAACAAAAATACTCAACAAAATCCAAATAATCGAAGTTGGTTTCAAATAAATTTATTAAAATTTGACACTTCCAACTAAAATTTTTTTCACAATCCTAGAAATTGAAGTTATTTTCATCTAAATTTACTCAAATATAGATCCTACAACAAAAATACTCAACAAAATCCAAAATAATCGAAGTTGATTTCAAATAAATTTATTAAAATTTGACACTTCCAACTATAATTTTTTCACAATCCAAAAAATTGAAGATAATTTCATCTAAATTTACTCAAATATGCATCCTACAACAAAAATACTCAACAAAATCCAAAAAAATCGAAGTTGGTCTCAAATAAATTTATTAAAATTTGACACTTCCAACTATAATTTTTTCACAATCTAAAAAATTGAAGATAATTTCATCTAAATTTACTCAAATATGCATCCTACAACTAAAATACTCAACCAAATCCAAAAAAATCGAAGTTGGTCTCAAATAAATTTATTAAAATTAGACACTTCCAACTAAAATTTTTTTCACAATCCAAAAAATTGAAGTTATTTTCATCTAAATTTACTCAAATATAGATCCTACAACAAAAATACTCAACAAAATCCAAAAAAATCGAAGTTGGATTCAAATAAATTTATTTCAATTTGAAACTTCCAACTAAAATTTTTTTTCACAATCCAAAAAATGGTCGTTATTTTCATCTAAATTTACTCAAATATACATCCTACAACAAAAATATTCCACAAAATCAAAAAAAATCGAAGTTGGTTTCAAATAAATTTATTAACATTTGACACTTCCAACTAAAATTTTTTTCACAATCCAAAAAATTGATGTTATCTTCATCTAAATTTACTCAAATATAGATCCTACAACAAAAATACTCAACAAAATCCAAAATAATCCAAGTTGATTTCAAATAAATTTATTAAAATTTGACAAAAATCGTGACAAAATCAAAAAAATCGAAGTTAATTTCAACTGAAATTACTCAAATTAAGCTTCTCTATCAAAAAAACTCAACAAAATCCAAAAAAAATCGAAGTTGGATTCAAAGAAATTTATTACAATTTGACACTTCCAACTAAAATTTTTTTTCACAATCCAAAAAATTGTCGTTATTTTCATCTAAATTTACTCAAATATAGATCCTACAACAAAAATACTCAACAAAATCCAAAAAAATCGATGTTGGTTTCAAATAAATTTATTAAAATTTGACTCTTCCAACTAAAATTTTTTTCACAATCCAAAAAATTGAAGTTATTTTCATCTAAATTTACTCAAATATACATCCTACAACAAAAATATTCGACAAAATAAAAAAAAATCGAAGTTGGTTTCAAATAAATTTATTAAAATTTGACACTTCCAACTAAAATTTTTTTCACAATCCAAAAAATTGATGTTATCTTCATCTAAATTTACTCAAATATACATCCTACAACAAAAATACTGGTCAAGATCCAAAAAAATCGAAGTTGGCCTCAAATAAATTTATTAAAATTGGACACTTCCAACTACAATTTTTTCCCTATCCAAAAAATTGAAGTTATTTTCATCTAAATTTACTCAAATATACATCCTACAACAAAAATATTCGACAAAATAAAAAAAAATCGAAGTTGGTTTCAAATAAATTTATTAAAATTTGACACTTCCAACTAAAATTTTTGTTTCACAATCCAAAAAATTGAAGTTATTTTCATCTAAATTTACTCAAATATACATCCTACAACAAAAATACTCGACAAAATCCAAAAAAAATCGAAGTTGGTTTCAAATAAATTTATTAAAATTTGACACTTCCAACTAAAATTTGTTTCACAATCCAAAAAATTGTCGTTATTTTGTTTAAAATTTACTCAAATATACAACCTACAACAAAAGTACTCGACAAAATAAAAAAAAATCGAAGTTGATTTCAAATAAATTTATTAAAATTTGACACTTCCAACTAATTTTTTTTTCACAATCCAAAAAATTGAAGTTATTATCATCTAAATTTACTCAAATATAGATCCTACAACAAAAATACTCAACAAAATCCAAATAATCGAAGTTGGTTTCAAATAAATTTATTAACATTTGACACTTCCAACTAAAATTTTTTTCACAATCCTAGAAATTGAAGTTATTTTCATCTAAATTTACTCAAATATAGATCCTACAACAAAAATACTCAACAAAATCCAAATAATCGAAGTTGGTTTCAAATAAATTTATTAAAATTTGACACTTCCAACTAAAATTTTTTTCACAATCCTAGAAATTGAAGTTATTTTCATCTAAATTTACTCAAATATAGATCCTACAACAAAAATACTCAACAAAATCCAAAATAATCGAAGTTGATTTCAAATAAATTTATTAAAATTTGACACTTCCAACTATAATTTTTTCACAATCCAAAAAATTGAAGATAATTTCATCTAAATTTACTCAAATATGCATCCTACAACAAAAATACTCAACAAAATCCAAAAAAATCGAAGTTGGTCTCAAATAAATTTATTAAAATTTGACACTTCCAACTATAATTTTTTCACAATCTAAAAAATTGAAGATAATTTCATCTAAATTTACTCAAATATAGATCCTACAACAAAAATACTCAACAAAATCCAAAAAAATCGAAGTTGGATTCAAATAAATTTATTACAATTTGAAACTTCCAACTAAAATTTTTTTTCACAATCCAAAAAATGGTCGTTATTTTCATCTAAATTTACTCAAATATACATCCTACAACAAAAATATTCCACAAAATCAAAAAAAATCGAAGTTGGTTTCAAATAAATTTATTAACATTTGACACTTCCAACTAAAATTTTTTTCACAATCCAAAAAATTGATGTTATCTTCATCTAAATTTACTCAAATATAGATCCTACAACAAAAATACTCAACAAAATCCAAAATAATCCAAGTTGATTTCAAATAAATTTATTAAAATTTGACAAAAATCGTGACAAAATCAAAAAAATCGAAGTTAATTTCAACTGAAATTACTCAAATTAAGCTTCTCTATCAAAAAAACTCAACAAAATCCAAAAAAATCGAAGTTGGATTCAAAGAAATTTATTACAATTTGACACTTCCAACTAAAATTTTTTTTCACAATCCAAAAAATTGTCGTTATTTTCATCTAAATTTACTCAAATATAGATCCTACAACAAAAATACTCAACAAAATCCAAAATAATCGAAGTTGATTTCAAATAAATTTATTAAAATTTGACACTTCCAACTATAATTTTTTCACAATCCAAAAAATTGAAGATAATTTCATCTAAATTTACTCAAATATGCATCCTACAACAAAAATACTCAACAAAATCCAAAAAAATCGAAGTTGGTCTCAAATAAATTTATTAAAATTTGACACTTCCAACTATAATTTTTTCACAATCTAAAAAATTGAAGATAATTTCATCTAAATTTACTCAAATATGCATCCTACAACTAAAATACTCAACCAAATCCAAAAAAATCGAAGTTGGTCTCAAATAAATTTATTAAAATTAGACACTTCCAACTAAAATTTTTTTCACAATCCAAAAAATTGAAGTTATTTTCATCTAAATTTACTCAAATATAGATCCTACAACAAAAATACTCAACAAAATCCAAAAAAATCGAAGTTGGATTCAAATAAATTTATTACAATTTGAAACTTCCAACTAAAATTTTTTTTCACAATCCAAAAAATGGTCCTTATTTTCATCTAAATTTACTCAAATATACATCCTACAACAAAAATATTCCACAAAATCAAAAAAAATCGAAGTTGGTTTCAAATAAATTTATTAACATTTGACACTTCCAACTAAAATTTTTTTCACAATCCAAAAAATTGATGTTATCTTCATCTAAATTTACTCAAATATAGATCCTACAACAAAAATACTCAACAAAATCCAAAATAATCCAAGTTGATTTCAAATAAATTTATTAAAATTTGACAAAAATCGTGACAAAATCAAAAAAATCGAAGTTAATTTCAACTGAAATTACTCAAATTAAGCTTCTCTATCAAAAAAACTCAACAAAATCCAAAAAAATCGAAGTTGGTTTCAAAGAAATTTATTACAATTTGACACTTCCAACTAAAATTTTTTTTCACAATCCAAAAAATTGTCGTTATTTTCATCTAAATTTACTCAAATATAGATCCTACAACAAAAATACTCAACAAAATCCAAAAAAATCGAAGTTGGTTTCAATTAAATTTATTAAAATTTGACTCTTCCAACTAAAATTTTTTTCACAATCCAAAAAATTGAAGTTATTTTCATCTAAATTTACTCAAATATACATCCTACAACAAAAATATTCGACAAAATCCAAAAAAATCGAAGTTGGTTTCAAATAAATTTATTACAATTTGACACTTCCAACTAAAATTTTTTTTCACAATCCAAAAAATTGTCGTTATTTTCATCTAAATTTACTCAAATATAGATCCTACAACAAAAATACTCAACAAAATCCAAAAAAATCGAAGTTGGTTTCAATTAAATTTATTAAAATTTGACTCTTCCAACTAAAATTTTTTTCACAATCCAAAAAATTGTCGTTATTTTCATCTAAATTTACTCAAATATACATCCTACAACAAAAATATTCCACAAAATCCAAAAAAATCGAAGTTGGTTTCAAATAAATTTATTACAATTTGACACTTCCAACTAAAATTTTTTTTCACAATCCAAAAAATTGTCGTTATTTTCATCTAAATTTACTCAAATATAGATCCTACAACAAAAATACTCATCAAAATCCCAAAAAATCGAAGTTGGTTTCAAATAAATTTATTAAAATTTGACTCTTCCAACTAAAATTTTTTTCACAATCCAAAAAATTGAAGTTATTTTCATCTAAATTTACTCAAATATACATCCAACAACAAAAATACTCAACAAAATCCAAAAAAATCGAAGTTGGATTCAAATAAATTTATTACAATTAGAAACTTCCAACTAAAATTTTTTTTCACAATCCAAAAAATGGTCGTTATTTTCATCTAAATTTACTCAAATATACATCCTACAACAAAAATATTCGACAAAATAAAAAAAAATCCAAGTTGGTTTCAAATAAATTTATTAAAATTTGACACTTCCAACTAAAATTTTTTTCAAAATCCAAAAAATTGAAGTTATTTTCATCTAAATTTACTCAAATATACATCCTACAACAAAAATATTCGACAAAATCAAAAAAAATCGAAGTTGGTTTCAAATAAATTTATTAAAATTTGACACTTCCAACTAAAATTTTTTTCACAATCCAAAAAATTGAAGTTATTTTCATCTAAATTTACTCAAATATACATCCTACAACAAAAATATTCGACAAAATAAAAAAAAATCGAAGTTGGTTTCAAATAAATTTATTAAAATTTGACACTTCCAACTAAAATTTTTTTCACAATCCAAAAAATTGATGTTATCTTCATCTAAATTTACTCAAATATACATCCTACAACAAAAATACTGGTCAAGATCCAAAAAAATCGAAGTTGGCCTCAAATAAATTTATTAAAATTGGACACTTCCAACTACAATTTTTTCCCTATCCAAAAAATTGAAGTTATTTTCATCTAAATTTACTCAAATATACATCCTACAACAAAAATATTCGACAAAATCAAAAAAAATCGAAGTTGGTTTCAAATAAATTTATTAAAATTTGACACTTCCAACTAAAATTTTTGTTTCACAATCCAAAAAATTGAAGTTATTTTCATCTAAATTTACTCAAATATACATCCTACAACAAAAATACTCGACAAAATCCAAAAAAAATCGAAGTTGGTTTCAAATAAATTTATTAAAATTTGACACTTCCAACTAAAATTTGTTTCACAATCCAAAAAATTGTCGTTATTTTGTTTAAAATTTACTCAAATATACAACCTACAACAAAAGTACTCGACAAAATCCAAAAAAATCGAAGTTGATTTCAAATAAATTTATTAAAATTTGACACTTCCAACTAATTTTTTTTTCACAATCCAAAAAATTGAAGTTATTATCATCTAAATTTACTCAAATATAGATCCTACAACAAAAATACTCAACAAAATCCAAATAATCGAAGTTGGTTTCAAATAAATTTATTAACATTTGACACTTCCAACTAAAATTTTTGTTTCACAATCCAAAAAATTGTCGTTATTTTCATCTAAATTTACTCAAATATAGATCCTACAACAAAAATACTCAACAAAATCCAAAAAAATCGATGTTGGTTTCAAATAAATTTATTAAAATTTGACTCTTCCA
Organism: Andrena praecox; assembly: GCA_963932275.1. Classification (NCBI taxonomy): domain Eukaryota; kingdom Metazoa; phylum Arthropoda; class Insecta; order Hymenoptera; family Andrenidae; genus Andrena; species Andrena praecox. Next base: position 1,727,989 of record CAWVQO010000396.1, on the reverse strand, counting down.
ACTAAAATTTTTTTCACAATCCAAAAAATTGAAGTTATTTTCATCTAAATTTACTCAAATATACATCCTACAACAAAAATATTCGACAAAATAAAAAAAAATCGAAGTTGGTTTCAAATAAATTTATTAAAATTTGACACTTCCAACTAAAATTTTTTTCACAATCCAAAAAATTGATGTTATCTTCATCTAAATTTACTCAAATATACATCCTACAACAAAAATACTGGTCAAGATCCAAAAAAATCGAAGTTGGCCTCAAATAAATTTATTAAAATTGGACACTTCCAACTACAATTTTTTCCCTATCCAAAAAATTGAAGTTATTTTCATCTAAATTTACTCAAATATACATCCTACAACAAAAATATTCGACAAAATCAAAAAAAATCGAAGTTGGTTTCAAATAAATTTATTAAAATTTGACACTTCCAACTAAAATTTTTGTTTCACAATCCAAAAAATTGAAGTTATTTTCATCTAAATTTACTCAAATATACATCCTACAACAAAAATACTCGACAAAATCCAAAAAAAATCGAAGTTGGTTTCAAATAAATTTATTAAAATTTGACACTTCCAACTAAAATTTGTTTCACAATCCAAAAAATTGTCGTTATTTTGTTTAAAATTTACTCAAATATACAACCTACAACAAAAGTACTCGACAAAATCCAAAAAAATCGAAGTTGATTTCAAATAAATTTATTAAAATTTGACACTTCCAACTAATTTTTTTTTCACAATCCAAAAAATTGAAGTTATTATCATCTAAATTTACTCAAATATAGATCCTACAACAAAAATACTCAACAAAATCCAAATAATCGAAGTTGGTTTCAAATAAATTTATTAACATTTGACACTTCCAACTAAAATTTTTTTCACAATCCTAGAAATTGAAGTTATTTTCATCTAAATTTACTCAAATATAGATCCTACAACAAAAATACTCAACAAAATCCAAATAATCGAAGTTGGTTTCAAATAAATTTATTAAAATTTGACACTTCCAACTAAAATTTTTTTCACAATCCTAGAAATTGAAGTTATTTTCATCTAAATTTACTCAAATATAGATCCTACAACAAAAATACTCAACAAAATCCAAAATAATCGAAGTTGATTTCAAATAAATTTATTAAAATTTGACACTTCCAACTATAATTTTTTCACAATCCAAAAAATTGAAGATAATTTCATCTAAATTTACTCAAATATGCATCCTACAACAAAAATACTCAACAAAATCCAAAAAAATCGAAGTTGGTCTCAAATAAATTTATTAAAATTAGACACTTCCAACTAAAATTTTTTTCACAATCCAAAAAATTGAAGTTATTTTCATCTAAATTTACTCAAATATAGATCCTACAACAAAAATACTCAACAAAATCCAAAAAAATCGAAGTTGGATTCAAATAAATTTATTACAATTTGAAACTTCCAACTAAAATTTTTTTTCACAATCCAAAAAATGGTCGTTATTTTCATCTAAATTTACTCAAATATACATCCTACAACAAAAATATTCCACAAAATCAAAAAAAATCGAAGTTGGTTTCAAATAAATTTATTAACATTTGACACTTCCAACTAAAATTTTTTTCACAATCCAAAAAATTGATGTTATCTTCATCTAAATTTACTCAAATATAGATCCTACAACAAAAATACTCAACAAAATCCAAAATAATCCAAGTTGATTTCAAATAAATTTATTAAAATTTGACAAAAATCGTGACAAAATCAAAAAAATCGAAGTTAATTTCAACTGAAATTACTCAAATTAAGCTTCTCTATCAAAAAAACTCAACAAAATCCAAAAAAATCGAAGTTGGATTCAAAGAAATTTATTACAATTTGACACTTCCAACTAAAATTTTTTTTCACAATCCAAAAAATTGTCGTTATTTTCATCTAAATTTACTCAAATATAGATCCTACAACAAAAATACTCAACAAAATCCAAAATAATCGAAGTTGATTTCAAATAAATTTATTAAAATTTGACACTTCCAACTATAATTTTTTCACAATCCAAAAAATTGAAGATAATTTCACCTAAATTTACTCAAATATGCATCCTACAACAAAAATACTCAACAAAATCCAAAAAAATCGAAGTTGGTCTCAAATAAATTTATTAAAATTTGACACTTCCAACTATAATTTTTTCACAATCTAAAAAATTGAAGATAATTTCATCTAAATTTACTCAAATATGCATCCTACAACTAAAATACTCAACCAAATCCAAAAAAATCGAAGTTGGTCTCAAATAAATTTATTAAAATTAGACACTTCCAACTAAAATTTTTTTCACAATCCAAAAAATTGATGTTATCTTCATCTAAATTTACTCAAATATAGATCCTACAACAAAAATACTCAACAAAATCCAAAATAATCCAAGTCGATTTCAAATAAATTTATTAAAATTTGACAAAAATCGTGACAAAATCCAAAAAATCGAAGTTAATTTCAACTGAAATTACTCAAATTAAGCTTCTCTATCAAAAAAGCTCAACAAAATCCAAAAAAATCGAAGTTGGTTACAAATAAATTTATTACAATTTGACACTTCCAACTAAAATTTTTTTTCACAATCCAAAAAATTGTCGTTATTTTCATCTAAATTTACTCAAATATACATCCTACAACAAAAATATTCCACAAAATCCAAAAAAATCGAAGTTGGTTTCAAATAAATTTATTACAATTTGACACTTCCAACTAAAATTTTTTTTCACAATCCAAAAAATTGTCGTTATTTTCATCTAAATTTACTCAAATATAGATCCTACAACAAAAATACTCATCAAAATCCCAAAAAATCGAAGTTGGTTTCAAATAAATTTATTAAAATTTGACTCTTCCAACTAAAATTTTTTTCACAATCCAAAAAATTGAAGTTATTTTCATCTAAATTTACTCAAATATACATCCAACAACAAAAATACTCAACAAAATCCAAAAAAATCGAAGTTGGATTCAAATAAATTTATTACAATTAGAAACTTCCAACTAAAATTTTTTTTCACAATCCAAAAAATGGTCGTTATTTTCATCTAAATTTACTCAAATATACATCCTACAACAAAAATATTCGACAAAATAAAAAAAAATCCAAGTTGGTTTCAAATAAATTTATTAAAATTTGACACTTCCAACTAAAATTTTTTTCAAAATCCAAAAAATTGAAGTTATTTTCATCTAAATTTACTCAAATATACATCCTACAACAAAAATATTCGACAAAATCAAAAAAAATCGAAGTTGGTTTCAAATAAATTTATTAAAATTTGACACTTCCAACTAAAATTTTTTTCACAATCCAAAAAATTGAAGTTATTTTCATCTAAATTTACTCAAATATACATCCTACAACAAAAATATTCGACAAAATAAAAAAAAATCGAAGTTGGTTTCAAATAAATTTATTAAAATTTGACACTTCCAACTAAAATTTTTTTCACAATCCAAAAAATTGATGTTATCGTCATCTAAATTTACTCAAATATACATCCTACAACAAAAATACTGGTCAAGATCCAAAAAAATCGAAGTTGGCCTCAAATAAATTTATTAAAATTGGACACTTCCAACTACAATTTTTTCCCTATCCAAAAAATTGAAGTTATTTTCATCTAAATTTACTCAAATATACATCCTACAACAAAAATATTCGACAAAATCAAAAAAAATCGAAGTTGGTTTCAAATAAATTTATTAAAATTTGACACTTCCAACTAAAATTTTTGTTTCACAATCCAAAAAATTGAAGTTATTTTCATCTAAATTTACTCAAATATACATCCTACAACAAAAATACTCGACAAAATCCAAAAAAAATCGAAGTTGGTTTCAAATAAATTTATTAAAATTTGACACTTCCAACTAAAATTTGTTTCACAATCCAAAAAATTGTCGTTATTTTGTTTAAAATTTACTCAAATATACAACCTACAACAAAAGTACTCGACAAAATCCAAAAAAATCGAAGTTGATTTCAAATAAATTTATTAAAATTTGACACTTCCAACTAATTTTTTTTTCACAATCCAAAAAATTGAAGTTATTATCATCTAAATTTACTCAAATATAGATCCTACAACAAAAATACTCAACAAAATCCAAATAATCGAAGTTGGTTTCAAATAAATTTATTAACATTTGACACTTCCAACTAAAATTTTTTTCACAATCCTAGAAATTGAAGTTATTTTCATCTAAATTTACTCAAATATAGATCCTACAACAAAAATACTCAACAAAATCCAAATAATCGAAGTTGGTTTCAAATAAATTTATTAAAATTTGACACTTCCAACTAAAATTTTTTTCACAATCCTAGAAATTGAAGTTATTTTCATCTAAATTTACTCAAATATAGATCCTACAACAAAAATACTCAACAAAATCCAAAATAATCGAAGTTGATTTCAAATAAATTTATTAAAATTTGACACTTCCAACTATAATTTTTTCACAATCCAAAAAATTGAAGATAATTTCATCTAAATTTACTCAAATATGCATCCTACAACAAAAATACTCAACAAAATCCAAAAAAATCGAAGTTGGTCTCAAATAAATTTATTAAAATTTGACACTTCCAACTATAATTTTTTCACAATCTAAAAAATTGAAGATAATTTCATCTAAATTTACTCAAATATGCATCCTACAACAAAAATACTCAACAAAATCCAAAAAAATCGAAGTTGGTCTCAAATAAATTTATTAAAATTTGACACTTCCAACTATAATTTTTTCACAATCTAAAAAATTGAAGATAATTTCATCTAAATTTACTCAAATATGCATCCTACAACTAAAATACTCAACCAAATCCAAAAAAATCGAAGTTGGTCTCAAATAAATTTATTAAAATTAGACACTTCCAACTAAAATTTTTTTCACAATCCAAAAAATTGAAGTTATTTTCATCTAAATTTACTCAAATATAGATCCTACAACAAAAATACTCAACAAAATCCAAAAAAATCGAAGTTGGATTCAAATAAATTTATTACAATTTGAAACTTCCAACTAAAATTTTTTTTCACAATCCAAAAAATGGTCGTTATTTTCATCTAAATTTACTCAAATATACATCCTACAACAAAAATATTCCACAAAATCAAAAAAAATCGAAGTTGGTTTCAAATAAATTTATTAACATTTGACACTTCCAACTAAAATTTTTTTCACAATCCAAAAAATTGATGTTATCTTCATCTAAATTTACTCAAATATAGATCCTACAACAAAAATACTCAACAAAATCCAAAATAATCCAAGTTGATTTCAAATAAATTTATTAAAATTTGACAAAAATCGTGACAAAATCAAAAAAATCGAAGTTAATTTCAACTGAAATTACTCAAATTAAGCTTCTCTATCAAAAAAACTCAACAAAATCCAAAAAAATCGAAGTTGGATTCAAAGAAATTTATTACAATTTGACACTTCCAACTAAAATTTTTTTTCACAATCCAAAAAATTGTCGTTATTTTCATCTAAATTTACTCAAATATAGATCCTACAACAAAAATACTCAACAAAATCCAAAATAATCGAAGTTGATTTCAAATAAATTTATTAAAATTTGACACTTCCAACTATAATTTTTTCACAATCCAAAAAATTGAAGATAATTTCATCTAAATTTACTCAAATATGCATCCTACAACAAAAATACTCAACAAAATCCAAAAAAATCGAAGTTGGTCTCAAATAAATTTATTAAAATTTGACACTTCCAACTATAATTTTTTCACAATCTAAAAAATTGAAGATAATTTCATCTAAATTTACTCAAATATGCATCCTACAACAAAAATACTCAACAAAATCCAAAAAAATCGAAGTTGGTCTGAAATAAATTTATTAAAATTTGACACTTCCAACTATAATTTTTTCACAATCTAAAAAATTGAAGATAATTTCATCTAAATTTACTCAAATATGCATCCTACAACTAAAATACTCAACCAAATCCAAAAAAATCGAAGTTGGTCTCAAATAAATTTATTAAAATTAGACACTTCCAACTAAAATTTTTTTCACAATCCAAAAAATTGAAGTTATTTTCATCTAAATTTACTCAAATATAGATCCTACAACAAAAATACTCAACAAAATCCAAAAAAATCGAAGTTGGATTCAAATAAATTTATTACAATTTGAAACTTCCAACTAAAATTTTTTTTCACAATCCAAAAAATGGTCGTTATTTTCATCTAAATTTACTCAAATATACATCCTACAACAAAAATATTCCACAAAATCAAAAAAAATCGAAGTTGGTTTCAAATAAATTTATTAACATTTGACACTTCCAACTAAAATTTTTTTCACAATCCAAAAAATTGATGTTATCTTCATCTAAATTTACTCAAATATAGATCCTACAACAAAAATACTCAACAAAATCCAAAATAATCCAAGTTGATTTCAAATAAATTTATTAAAATTTGACAAAAATCGTGACAAAATCAAAAAAATCGAAGTTAATTTCAACTGAAATTACTCAAATTAAGCTTCTCTATCAAAAAAACTCAACAAAATCCAAAAAAATCGAAGTTGGTTTCAAAGAAATTCATTACAATTTGACACTTCCAACTAAAATTTTTTTTCACAATCCAAAAAATTGTCGTTATTTTCATCTAAATTTACTCAAATATAGATCCTACAACAAAAATACTCAACAAAATCCAAAAAAATCGAAGTTGGTTTCAATTAAATTTATTAAAATTTGACTCTTCCAACTAAAATTTTTTTCACAATCCAAAAAATTGAAGTTATTTTCATCTAAATTTACTCAAATATACATCCTACAACAAGAATATTCGACAAAATCCAAAAAAATCGAAGTTGGTTTCAAATAAATTTATTAAAATTAGACACTTCCAACTAAAATTTTTTTCACAATCCAAAAAATTGATGTTATCTTCATCTAAATTTACTCAAATATAGATCCTACAACAAAAATACTCAACAAAATCCAAAATAATCCAAGTCGATTTCAAATAAATTTATTAAAATTTGACAAAAATCGTGACAAAATCCAAAAAATCGAAGTTAATTTCAACTGAAATTACTCAAATTAAGCTTCTCTATCAAAAAAGCTCAACAAAATCCAAAAAAATCGAAGTTGGTTACAAATAAATTTATTACAATTTGACACTTCCAACTAAAATTTTTTTTCACAATCCAAAAAATTGTCGTTATTTTCATCTAAATTTACTCAAATATACATCCTACAACAAAAATATTCCACAAAATCCAAAAAAATCGAAGTTGGTTTCAAATAAATTTATTACAATTTGACACTTCCAACTAAAATTTTTTTTCACAATCCAAAAAATTGTCGTTATTTTCATCTAAATTTACTCAAATATAGATCCTACAACAAAAATACTCATCAAAATCCCAAAAAATCGAAGTTGGTTTCAAATAAATTTATTAAAATTTGACTCTTCCAACTAAAATTTTTTTCACAATCCAAAAAATTGAAGTTATTTTCATCTAAATTTACTCAAATATACATCCAACAACAAAAATACTCAACAAAATCCAAAAAAATCGAAGTTGGATTCAAATAAATTTATTACAATTAGAAACTTCCAACTAAAATTTTTTTTCACAATCCAAAAAATGATCGTTATTTTCATCTAAATTTACTCAAATATACACCCTACAACAAAAATATTCGACAAAATAAAAAAAAATCCAAGTTGGTTTCAAATAAATTTATTAAAATTTGACACTTCCAACTAAAATTTTTTTCAAAATCCAAAAAATTGAAGTTATTTTCATCTAAATTTACTCAAATATACATCCTACAACAAAAATATTCGACAAAATCAAAAAAAATCGAAGTTGGTTTCAAATAAATTTATTAAAATTTGACACTTCCAACTAAAATTTTTTTTCACAATCCAAAAAATTGAAGTTATTTTCATCTAAATTTACTCAAATATAGATTCTGCAACAAAAATACTCAACAAAATCCAAAAAAATCGAAGTTGGATTCAAATAAATTTATTACAATTTGAAACTTCCAACTAAAATTTTTTTTCACAATCCAAAAAATGGTCGTTATTTTCATCTAAATTTACTCAAATATAGATCCTACAACAAAAATACTCAACAAAATCCAAAATAATCCAAGTTGATTTCAAATAAATTTATTAAAATTTGACAAAAATCGTGACAAAATCAAAAAAATCGAAGTTAATTTCAACTGAAATTACTCAAATTAAGCTTCTCTATCAAAAAAACTCAACAAAATCCAAAAAAATCGAAGTTGGATTCAAAGAAATTTATTACAATTTGACACTTCCAACTAAAATTTTTTTTCACAATCCAAAAAATTGTCGTTATTTTCATCTAAATTTACTCAAATATAGATCCTACAACAAAAATACTCAACAAAATCCAAAAAAATCGAAGTTGGTATCAAATAAATTTATTAAAATTTGACTCTTCCAACTAAAATTTTTTTCACAATCCAAAAAATTGAAGTTATTTTCATCTAAATTTACTCAAATATACATCCTACAACAAAAATATTCGACAAAATAAATAAAAATCGAAGTTGGTTTCAAATAAATTTATTAAAATTTGACACTTCCAACTAAAATTTTTTTCACAATCCAAGAAATTGATGTTATCTTCATCTAAATTTACTCAAATATACATCCTACAACAAAAATACTGGTCAAAATCCAAAAAAATCGAAGTTGGCCTCAAATAAATTTATTAAAATTTGACACTTCCAACTAAAATTTTTTTCACAATCCAAAAAATTGATGTTATCTTCATCTAAATTTACTCAAATATACATCCTACAACAAAAATACTGGTCAAAATCCAAAAAAATCGAAGTTGGCCTCAAATAAATTTATTAAAATTTGACACTTCCAACTACAATTTTTTCCCTATCCAAAAAATTGAAGTTATTTTCATCTAAATTTACTCAAATATACATCCTACAACAAAAATACTGGTCAAAATAAAAAAAAATCGAAGTTAGTTTCAAATAAATTTATTAAAATTTGACACTTACACCTAAAATTTTTTTTCACAATCCAAAAAATTGTCGTTATTTTCATCTAAATTTACTCAAATATAGATCCTACAACAAAAATACTCAACAAAATCCAAAAAAATCGAAGTTGGTTTCAATTAAATTTATTAAAATTTGACTCTTCCAACTAAAATTTTTTTCACAATCAAAAAAATTGAAGTTATTTTCATCTAAATTTACTCAAATATACATCCTACAACAAAAATTTTCGACAAAATCCAAAAAAATCGAAGTTGGTTTCAAATAAATTTATTAAAATTTGACACTTCCAACTAAAATTTTTTTCACAATCCAAAAAATTGATGTTAGCTTCATCTAAATTTACTCAAATATAGATCCTACAACAAAAATACTCAACAAAATCCAAAATAATCCAAGTCGATTTCAAATAAATTTATTAAAATTTGACAAAAATCGTGACAAAATCCAAAAAATCGAAGTTAATTTCATCTAAATTTACTCAAATATACATCCAACAACAAAAATACTCAACAAAATCCAAAAAAATCGAAGTTGGATTCAAATAAATTTATTACAATTTGAAACTTCCAACTAAAATTTTTTTTCACAATCCAAAAAATGGTCGTTATTTTCATCTAAATTTACTCAAATATACATCCTACAACAAAAATATTCGACAAAATAAAAAAAAATCGAAGTTGGTTTCAAATAAATTTATTAAAATTTGACACTTCCAACTAAAATTTTTTTCACAATCCAAAAAATTGTCGTTATTTTGTTTAAAATTTACTCAAATATACAACCTACAACAAAAGTACTCGACAAAATCCAAAAAAATCGAAGTTGATTTCAAATAAATTTATTAAAATTTGACACTTCCAACTAATTTTTTTTTCACAATCCAAAAAATTGAAGTTATTATCATCTAAATTTACTCAAATATAGATCCTACAACAAAAATACTCAACAAAATCCAAATAATCGAAGTTGGTTTCAAATAAATTTATTAAAATTTGACACTTCCAACTAAAATTTTTTTCACAATCCTAGAAATTGAAGTTATTTTCATCTAAATTTACTCAAATATAGATCCTACAACAAAAATACTCAACAAAATCCAAATAATCGAAGTTGGTTTCAAATAAATTTATTAAAATTTGACACTTCCAACTAAAATTTTTTTCACAATCCTAGAAATTGAAGTTATTTTCATCTAAATTTACTCAAATATAGATCCTACAACAAAAATACTCAACAAAATCCAAAATAATCGAAGTTGATTTCAAATAAATTTATTAAAATTTGACACTTCCAACTATAATTTTTTCACAATCCAAAAAATTGAAGATAATTTCATCTAAATTTACTCAAATATGCATCCTACAACAAAAATACTCAACAAAATCCAAAAAAATCGAAGTTGGTCTCAAATAAATTTATTAAAATTTGACACTTCCAACTATAATTTTTTCACAATCTAAAAAATTGAAGATAATTTCATCTAAATTTACTCAAATATGCATCCTACAACTAAAATACTCAACCAAATCCAAAAAAATCGAAGTTGGTCTCAAATAAATTTATTAAAATTAGACACTTCCAACTAAAATTTTTTTCACAATCCAAAAAATTGAAGTTATTTTCATCTAAATTTACTCAAATATAGATCCTACAACAAAAATACTCAACAAAATCCAAAATAATCGAAGTTGATTTCAAATAAATTTATTAAAATTTGACACTTCCAACTATAATTTTTTCACAATCCAAAAAATTGAAGATAATTTCATCTAAATTTACTCAAATATGCATCCTACAACAAAAATACTCAACAAAATCCAAAAAAATCGAAGTTGGTCTCAAATAAATTTATTAAAATTTGACACTTCCAACTATAATTTTTTCACAATCTAAAAAATTGAAGATAATTTCATCTAAATTTACTCAAATATGCATCCTACAACTAAAATACTCAACCAAATCCAAAAAAATCGAAGTTGGTCTCAAATAAATTTATTAAAATTAGACACTTCCAACTAAAATTTTTTTCACAATCCAAAAAATTGAAGTTATTTTCATCTAAATTTACTCAAATATAGATCCTACAACAAAAATACTCAACAAAATCCAAAAAAATCGAAGTTGGATTCAAATAAATTTATTACAATTTGAAACTTCCAACTAAAATTTTTTTTCACAATCCAAAAAATGGTCGTTATTTTCATCTAAATTTACTCAAATATACATCCTACAACAAAAATATTCCACAAAATCAAAAAAAATCGAAGTTGGTTTCAAATAAATTTATTAACATTTGACACTTCCAACTAAAATTTTTTTCACAATCCAAAAAATTGATGTTATCTTCATCTAAATTTACTCAAATATAGATCCTACAACAAAAATACTCAACAAAATCCAAAATAATCCAAGTTGATTTCAAATAAATTTATTAAAATTTGACAAAAATCGTGACAAAATCAAAAAAATCGAAGTTAATTTCAACTGAAATTACTCAAATTAAGCTTCTCTATCAAAAAAACTCAACAAAATCCAAAAAAATCGAAGTTGGTTTCAAAGAAATTTATTACAATTTGACACTTCCAACTAAAATTTTTTTTCACAATCCAAAAAATGGTCGTTATTTTCATCTAAATTTACTCAAATATACATCCTACAACAAAAATATTCCACAAAATCAAAAAAAATCGAAGTTGGTTTCAAATAAATTTATTAAAATTTGACTCTTCCAACTAAAATTTTTTTCACAATCCAAAAAATTGAAGTTATTTTCATCTAAATTTACTCAAATATACATCCTACAACAAAAATATTCGACAAAATAAAAAAAAATCGAAGTTGGTTTCAAATAAATTTATTAAAATTTGACACTTCCAACTAAAATTTTTTTCACAATCCAAAAAATTGATGTTATCTTCATCTAAATTTACTCAAATATACATCCTACAACAAAAATACTGGTCAAGATCCAAAAAAATCGAAGTTGGCCTCAAATAAATTTATTAAAATTTGACACTTCCAACTACAATTTTTTCCCTATCCAAAAAATTGAAGTTATTTTCATCTAAATTTACTCAAATATACATCCTACAACAAAAATATTCGACAAAATCAAAAAAAATCGAAGTTGGTTTCAAATAAATTTATTAAAATTTGACACTTCCAACTAAAATTTTTGTTTCACAATCCAAAAAATTGAAGTTATTTTCATCTAAATTTACTCAAATATACATCCTACAACAAAAATACTCGACAAAATCCAAAAAAAATCGAAGTTGGTTTCAAATAAATTTATTAAAATTTGACACTTCCAACTAAAATTTGTTTCACAATCCAAAAAATTGTCGTTATTTTGTTTAAAATTTACTCAAATATACAACCTACAACAAAAGTACTCGACAAAATCCAAAAAAATCGAAGTTGATTTCAAATAAATTTATTAAAATTTGACACTTCCAACTAATTTTTTTTTCACAATCCAAAAAATTGAAGTTATTATCATCTAAATTTACTCAAATATAGATCCTACAACAAAAATACTCAACAAAATCCAAATAATCGAAGTTGGTTTCAAATAAATTTATTAAAATTTGACACTTCCAACTAAAATTTTTTTCACAATCCAAAAAATTGATGTTATCTTCATCTAAATTTACTCAAATATAGATCCTACAACAAAAATACTCAACAAAATCCAAAATAATCCAAGTCGATTTCAAATAAATTTATTAAAATTTGACAAAAATCGTGACAAAATCCAAAAAATCGAAGTTAATTTCAACTGAAATTACTCAAATTAAGCTTCTCTATCAAAAAAGCTCAACAAAATCCAAAAAAATCGAAGTTGGTTACAAATAAATTTATTACAATTTGACACTTCCAACTAAAATTTTTTTTCACAATCCAAAAAATTGTCGTTATTTTCATCTAAATTTACTCAAATATACATCCTACAACAAAAATATTCCACAAAATCCAAAAAAATCGAAGTTGGTTTCAAATAAATTTATTACAATTTGACACTTCCAACTAAAATTTTTTTTCACAATCCAAAAAATTGTCGTTATTTTCATCTAAATTTACTCAAATATAGATCCTACAACAAAAATACTCATCAAAATCCCAAAAAATCGAAGTTGGTTTCAAATAAATTTATTAAAATTTGACTCTTCCAACTAAAATTTTTTTCACAATCCAAAAAATTGAAGTTATTTTCATCTAAATTTACTCAAATATACATCCAACAACAAAAATACTCAACAAAATCCAAAAAAATCGAAGTTGGATTCAAATAAATTTATTACAATTAGAAACTTCCAACTAAAATTTTTTTTCACAATCCAAAAAATGGTCGTTATTTTCATCTAAATTTACTCAAATATACATCCTACAACAAAAATATTCGACAAAATAAAAAAAAATCCAAGTTGGTTTCAAATAAATTTATTAAAATTTGACACTTCCAACTAAAATTTTTTTCAAAATCCAAAAAATTGAAGTTATTTTCATCTAAATTTACTCAAATATACATCCTACAACAAAAATATTCGACAAAATCAAAAAAAATCGAAGTTGGTTTCAAATAAATTTATTAAAATTTGACACTTCCAACTAAAATTTTTTTTCACAATCCAAAAAATTGAAGTTATTTTCATCTAAATTTACTCAAATATAGATTCTGCAACAAAAATACTCAACAAAATCCAAAAAAATCGAAGTTGGATTCAAATAAATTTATTACAATTTGAAACTTCCAACTAAAATTTTTTTTCACAATCCAAAAAATGGTCGTTATTTTCATCTAAATTTACTCAAATATAGATCCTACAACAAAAATACTCAACAAAATCCAAAATAATCCAAGTTGATTTCAAATAAATTTATTAAAATTTGACAAAAATCGTGACAAAATCAAAAAAATCGAAGTTAATTTCAACTGAAATTACTCAAATTAAGCTTCTCTATCAAAAAAACTCAACAAAATCCAAAAAAATCGAAGTTGGATTCAAAGAAATTTATTACAATTTGACACTTCCAACTAAAATTTTTTTTCACAATCCAAAAAATTGTCGTTATTTTCATCTAAATTTACTCAAATATAGATCCTACAACAAAAATACTCAACAAAATCCAAAAAAATCGAAGTTGGTATCAAATAAATTTATTAAAATTTGACTCTTCCAACTAAAATTTTTTTCACAATCCAAAAAATTGAAGTTATTTTCATCTAAATTTACTCAAATATACATCCTACAACAAAAATATTCGACAAAATAAATAAAAATCGAAGTTGGTTTCAAATAAATTTATTAAAATTTGACACTTCCAACTAAAATTTTTTTCACAATCCAAGAAATTGATGTTATCTTCATCTAAATTTACTCAAATATACATCCTACAACAAAAATACTGGTCAAAATCCAAAAAAATCGAAGTTGGCCTCAAATAAATTTATTAAAATTTGACACTTCCAACTACAATTTTTTCCCTATCCAAAAAATTGAAGTTATTTTCATCTAAATTTACTCAAATATACATCCTACAACAAAAATACTGGTCAAAATAAAAAAAAATCGAAGTTAGTTTCAAATAAATTTATTAAAATTTGACACTTCCACCTAAAATTTTTTTTCACAATCCAAAAAATTGTCGTTATTTTCATCTAAATTTACTCAAATATAGATCCTACAACAAAAATACTCAACAAAATCCAAAAAAATCGAAGTTGGTTTCAATTAAATTTATTAAAATTTGACTCTTCCAACTAAAATTTTTTTCACAATCCAAAAAATTGAAGTTATTTTCATCTAAATTTACTCAAATATACATCCTACAACAAAAATTTTCGACAAAATCCAAAAAAATCGAAGTTGGTTTCAAATAAATTTATTAAAATTTGACACTTCCAACTAAAATTTTTTTCACAATCCAAAAAATTGATGTTATCTTCATCTAAATTTACTCAAATATAGATCCTACAACAAAAATACTCAACAAAATCCAAAATAATCCAAGTCGATTTCAAATAAATTTATTAAAATTTGACAAAAATCGTGTGCAAAATCCAAAAAATCGAAGTTAATTTCATCTAAATTTACTCAAATATACATCCAACAACAAAAATACTCAACAAAATCCAAAAAAATCGAAGTTGGATTCAAATAAATTTATTACAATTTGAAACTTCCAACTAAAATTTTTTTTCACAATCCAAAAAATGGTCGTTATTTTCATCTAAATTTACTCAAATATACATCCTACAACAAAAATATTCGACAAAATAAAAAAAAATCGAAGTTGGTTTCAAATAAATTTATTAAAATTTGACACTTCCAACTAAAATTTTTTTCACAATCCAAAAAATTGTCGTTATCTTCATCTAAATTTACTCAAATATACATCCTACAACAAAAATACTGGTCAAAATCCAAAAAAATCGAAGTTGGCCTCAAATAAATTTATTAAAATTTGACACTTCCAACTACAATTTTTTCCCTATCCAAAAAATTGAAGTTATTTTCATCTAAATTTACTCAAATATACATCCTACAACAAAAATACTGGTCAAAATAAAAAAAAATCGAAGTTAGTTTCAAATAAATTTATTAAAATTTGACACTTCCACCTAAAATTTTTTTTCACAATCCAAAAAATTGTCGTTATTTTCATCTAAATTTACTCAAATATAGATCCTACAACAAAAATACTCAACAAAATCCAAAAAAATCGAAGTTGGTTTCAATTAAATTTATTAAAATTTGACTCTTCCAACTAAAATTTTTTTCACAATCCAAAAAATTGAAGTTATTTTCATCTAAATTTACTCAAATATACATCCTACAACAAAAATTTTCGACAAAATCCAAAAAAATCGAAGTTGGTTTCAAATAAATTTATTAAAATTTGACACTTCCAACTAAAATTTTTTTCACAATCCAAAAAATTGATGTTATCTTCATCTAAATTTACTCAAATATAGATCCTACAACAAAAATACTCAACAAAATCCAAAATAATCCAAGTCGATTTCAAATAAATTTATTAAAATTTGACAAAAATCGTGTGCAAAATCCAAAAAATCGAAGTTAATTTCATCTAAATTTACTCAAATATACATCCAACAACAAAAATACTCAACAAAATCCAAAAAAATCGAAGTTGGATTCAAATAAATTTATTACAATTTGAAACTTCCAACTAAAATTTTTTTTCACAATCCAAAAAATGGTCGTTATTTTCATCTAAATTTACTCAAATATACATCCTACAACAAAAATATTCGACAAAATAAAAAAAAATCGAAGTTGGTTTCAAATAAATTTATTAAAATTTGACACTTCCAACTAAAATTTTTTTCACAATCCAAAAAATTGTCGTTATTTTGTTTAAAATTTACTCAAATATACAACCTACAACAAAAGTACTCGACAAAATCCAAAAAAATCGAAGTTGATTTCAAATAAATTTATTAAAATTTGACACTTCCAACTAATTTTTTTTTCACAATCCAAAAAATTGAAGTTATTATCATCTAAATTTACTCAAATATAGATCCTACAACAAAAATACTCAACAAAATCCAAATAATCGAAGTTGGTTTCAAATAAATTTATTAAAATTTGACACTTCCAACTAAAATTTTTTTCACAATCCTAGAAATTGAAGTTATTTTCATCTAAATTTACTCAAATATAGATCCTACAACAAAAATACTCAACAAAATCCAAATAATCGAAGTTGGTTTCAAACAAATTTATTAAAATTTGACACTTCCAACTAAAATTTTTTTCACAATCCTAGAAATTGAAGTTATTTTCATCTAAATTTACTCAAATATAGATCCTACAACAAAAATACTCAACAAAATCCAAAATAATCGAAGTTGATTTCAAATAAATTTATTAAAATTTGACACTTCCAACTATAATTTTTTCACAATCCAAAAAATTGAAGATAATTTCATCTAAATTTACTCAAATATGCATCCTACAACAAAAATACTCAACAAAATCCAAAAAAATCGAAGTTGGTCTCAAATAAATTTATTAAAATTTGACACTTCCAACTATAATTTTTTCACAATCTAAAAAATTGAAGATAATTTCATCTAAATTTACTCAAATATGCATCCTACAACTAAAATACTCAACCAAATCCAAAAAAATCGAAGTTGGTCTCAAATAAATTTATTAAAATTAGACACTTCCAACTAAAATTTTTTTCACAATCCAAAAAATTGAAGTTATTTTCATCTAAATTTACTCAAATATAGATCCTACAACAAAAATACTCAACAAAATCCAAAAAAATCGAAGTTGGATTCAAATAAATTTATTACAATTTGAAACTTCCAACTAAAATTTTTTTTCACAATCCAAAAAATGGTCGTTATTTTCATCTAAATTTACTCAAATATACATCCTACAACAAAAATATTCCACAAAATCAAAAAAAATCGAAGTTGGTTTCAAATAAATTTATTAACATTTGACACTTCCAACTAAAATTTTTTTCACAATCCAAAAAATTGATGTTATCTTCATCTAAATTTACTCAAATATAGATCCTACAACAAAAATACTCAACCAAATCCAAAATAATCCAAGTTGATTTCAAATAAATTTATTAAAATTTGACAAAAATCGTGACAAAATCAAAAAAATCGAAGTTAATTTCAACTGAAATTACTCAAATTAAGCTTCTCTATCAAAAAAACTCAACAAAATCCAAAAAAATCGAAGTTGGTTTCAAAGAAATTTATTACAATTTGACACTTCCAACTAAAATTTTTTTTCACAATCCAAAAAATGGTCGTTATTTTCATCTAAATTTACTCAAATATACATCCTACAACAAAAATATTCCACAAAATCAAAAAAAATCGAAGTTGGTTTCAAATAAATTTATTAAAATTTGACTCTTCCAACTAAAATTTTTTTCACAATCCAAAAAATTGAAGTTATTTTCATCTAAATTTACTCAAATATACATCCTACAACAAAAATATTCGACAAAATAAAAAAAAATCGAAGTTGGTTTCAAATAAATTTATTAAAATTTGACACTTCCAACTAAAATTTTTTTCACAATCCAAAAAATTGATGTTATCTTCATCTAAATTTACTCAAATATACATCCTACAACAAAAATACTGGTCAAGATCCAAAAAAATCGAAGTTGGCCTCAAATAAATTTATTAAAATTTGACACTTCCAACTACAATTTTTTCCCTATCCAAAAAATTGAAGTTATTTTCATCTAAATTTACTCAAATATACATCCTACAACAAAAATATTCGACAAAATCAAAAAAAATCGAAGTTGGTTTCAAATAAATTTATTAAAATTTGACACTTCCAACTAAAATTTTTGTTTCACAATCCAAAAAATTGAAGTTATTTTCATCTAAATTTACTCAAATATACATCCTACAACAAAAATACTCGACAAAATCCAAAAAAAATCGAAGTTGGTTTCAAATAAATTTATTAAAATTTGACACTTCCAACTAAAATTTGTTTCACAATCCAAAAAATTGTCGTTATTTTGTTTAAAATTTACTCAAATATACAACCTACAACAAAAGTACTCGACAAAATCCAAAAAAATCGAAGTTGATTTCAAATAAATTTATTAAAATTTGACACTTCCAACTAATTTTTTTTTCACAATCCAAAAAATTGAAGTTATTATCATCTAAATTTACTCAAATATAGATCCTACAACAAAAATACTCAACAAAATCCAAATAATCGAAGTTGGTTTCAAATAAATTTATTAAAATTTGACACTTCCAACTAAAATTTTTTTCACAATCCTAGAAATTGAAGTTATTTTCATCTAAATTTACTCAAATATAGATCCTACAACAAAAATACTCAACAAAATCCAAATAATCGAAGTTGGTTTCAAATAAATTTATTAAAATTTGACACTTCCAACTAAAATTTTTTTCACAATCCTAGAAATTGAAGTTATTTTCATCTAAATTTACTCAAATATAGATCCTACAACAAAAATACTCAACAAAATCCAAAATAATCGAAGTTGATTTCAAATAAATTTATTAAAATTTGACACTTCCAACTATAATTTTTTCACAATCCAAAAAATTGAAGATAATTTCATCTAAATTTACTCAAATATGCATCCTACAACAAAAATACTCAACAAAATCCAAAAAAATCGAAGTTGGTCTCAAATAAATTTATTAAAATTTGACACTTCCAACTATAATTTTTTCACAATCTAAAAAATTGAAGATAATTTCATCTAAATTTACTCAAATATGCATCCTACAACTAAAATACTCAACCAAATCCAAAAAAATCGAAGTTGGTCTCAAATAAATTTATTAAAATTAGACACTTCCAACTAAAATTTTTTTCACAATCCTAAAAATTTAAGTTATTTTCATCTAAATTTACTCAAATATAGATCCTACAACAAAAATACTCAACAAAATTCAAAATAATCGAAGTTGATTTCAAATAAATTTATTAAAATTTAACACTTCCAACTATAATTTTTTTCACAATCCAAAAAATTGAAGTTATTTTCATCTAAATTTACTCAAATATACATCCTACAACAAAAATATTCGACAAAATAAAAAAAAATCGAAGTTGGTTTCAAATAAATTTATTAAAATTTGACACTTCCAACTAAAATTTTTTTCACAATCCAAAAAATTGATGTTATCTTCATCTAAATTTACTCAAATATACATCCTACAACAAAAATACTGGTCAAGATCCAAAAAAATCGAAGTTGGCCTCAAATAAATTTATTAAAATTTGACACTTCCAACTACAATTTTTTCCCTATCCAAAAAATTGAAGTTATTTTCATCTAAATTTACTCAAATATACATCCTACAACAAAAATATTCGACAAAATCAAAAAAATCGAAGTTGGTTTCAAATAAATTTATTAAAATTTGACACTTCCAACTAAAATTTTTGTTTCACAATCCAAAAAATTGAAGTTATTTTCATCTAAATTTACTCAAATATACATCCTACAACAAAAATACTCGACAAAATCAAAAAAAATCGAAGTTGGTTTCAAATAAATTTTTTAAATTTGACACTTCCAACTAAAATTTGTTTCACAATCCAAAAAATTGTCGTTATTTTGTTTAAAATTTACTCAAATATACAACCTACAACAAAAGTACTCGACAAAATCCAAAAAAATCGAAGTTGATTTCAAATAAATTTATTAAAATTTGGCACTTCCAACTAAAATTTTTGTTTTACAATCCAAAAAATTGAAGTTATTTTCTTCTAAATTTACTCAAATATAGATCCTACAACAAAAATACTCAACAAAATCCAAATAATCGAAGTTGGTTTCAAATAAATTTATTAAAATTTGACACTTCCAACTAAAATTTTTTCACAATCCTAGAAATTGAAGTTATTTTCATCTAAATTTACTCAAATATAGATCCTACAACAAAAATACTCAACAAAATCCAAAATAATCGAAGTTGATTTCAAATAAATTTATTAAAATTTGACACTTCCAACTATAATTTTTTCACAATCCAAAAAATTGAAGATAATTTCATCTAAATTTACTCAAATATGCATCCTACAACAAAAATACTCAACAAAATCCAAAAAAATCGAAGTTGGTCTCAAATAAATTTATTAAAATTTGACACTTCCAACTATAATTTTTTCACAATCTAAAAAATTGAAGATAATTTCATCTAAATTTACACAAATATGCATCCTACAACTAAAATACTCAACCAAATCCAAAAAAATCGAAGTTGGTCTCAAATAAATTTATTAAAATTAGACACTTCCAACTATAATTTTTTTCACAATCCAAAAAATTGAAGTTATTTTCATCTAAATTTACACAAATATAGATCCTACAACAAAAATACTCAACAAAATCCAAAATAATCGAAGTTGGTTTCAAATAAATTTATTAAAATTTGACACTTCCAACTAAATTTTTTCACAATCCAAAAAATATTCCTTATTTTCATCTAAATTTACTCAAATATACATCCCACAACAAAAATACTCGACAAAATCCAAAAATATCGAAGTATATTTCAAATAAATTTATTAAAATTTGACACTTCAAACTAAATTTTTTTTCATAATCCAAAAAATTGGAGATATTTTCATCTAAATTTACTCAAATATGCATCCTACAACACAAATACTCAACAATATCCAAAATAATCGAAGTTGGTTTCAAATAAATTTATTAAAATTTGACACTTCCAACTAAAATTTTTTTCACAATCCAAAAAATTGTCGTTATTTTCATCTAAATTTACTCAAATATAGATCCTACAACAATAATACTCTACAAAATCCAAAATAATCGAAGTTGATTTCAAATAAATTTATTAAAATTTGACACTTCCAACTATAATTTATTCACAATCCAAAAAATTGAAGTTATTTTCATCTAAATTTACACAAATATAGATCCTACAACAAAAATACTCAACAAAATCCAAAATAATCGAAGTTGGTTTCAAATAAATTTATTAAAATTTGACACTTCCAACTAAATTTTTTTTCACAATCCAAAAAATTGAAGATAATTTCATCTAAATTTACTCAAATATGCATCCTACAACAAAAATACTCAACAAAATCCAAAAAAATCGAAGTTGGTCTCAAATAAATTTATTAAAATTTGACACTTCCAACTAAAATTTTTTTCACAATCCAAAAAATTGTCGTTATTTTCATCTAAATTTACTCAAATATAGATCCTACAACAAAAATACTCAACAAAATCCAAAATAATCGAAGTTGGTTTCAAATAAATTTATTAAAATTTGACACTTCCAACTAAAATTTTTTTCACTATCCAAAAAATTGTCGTTATTTTCATCTAAATTTACTCAAATATAGATCCTACAACAAAAATACTCTACAAAATCCAAAATAATCGAAGTTGGTTTCAAATAAATTTATTAAAATTTGACACTTCCAACTAAATTGTTTTTCACAATCCAAAAAATTTAAGATAATTTCATCTAAATTTACTCAAATATGCATCCTACAACAAAAATACTCAACAAAATCCAAAAAATCGAAGTTGGTCTCAAATAAATTTATTAAAATTTCACACTTCCAACTAAAATTTTTTTCACAACCCTAAAAATTGAAGTTATTTTCATCTAAATTTCCTCAAATATAGACCCTACAACAAAAATACTCAACAAAATCCAAAATGATCGAAATTGATTTCAAATAAATTTATTAAATTTGACACTTCCAACTATAATTTTTTTCACAATCCAAAAAATTGAAGTTATTTTCATCTAAATTTACTCAAATATGCATCCTATAACAAAAATACTCAACAAAATAAAAAAAATCGATGTTGGTCTCAAATAAAATTATTAAACTTTGACACTTCCAACAAAATTTTTTTTCACAATCTTAAAAATTGAAGTTATTTTCATCTAAATTTACACAAATATAGATCCTACAACAAAAATACTCAACAAAATCCAAAATAATCGAAGTTGGTTTCAAATAAATTTATTAAAATTTGACACTTCCAACTAAATTTTTTCTCGCAATCCTAAAAATTGAATTTATTTTCATCTAAATTTACTCAAATATAGATCCTACAACAAAAATACTCAACAAAATCCAAAAAAATCGGTGTTGGTTTCAAATAAATTTATTAAAATTTGACTCTTCCAACTAAAATTTTTTTCACAATCTAAAAAATTGATGTTATTTTCATCTAAATTTACTCAAATATAGATCCTACAACAAAAATACTCAACAAAATCCAAAATAATCCAAGTTGATTTCAAATAAATTTATTAAAATTTGACAAAAATAGTGACAAAATCAAAAAAATCGAAGTTAATTTCATCTGAAATTACTCAAATTAAGCTTCTCTATCAAAAAAACTCAACAAAATCCAAAAAAATCGAAGTTGGTTTCAAAGAAATTTATTACAATTTGACACTTCCAACTAAAATTTTTTTTCACAATCCAAAAAATTGTCGTTATTTTCATCTAAATTTACTCAAATATAGATCCTACAACAAAAATACTCAACAAAATCCAAAAAAATCGAAGTTGGTTTCAATTAAATTTATTAAAATTTGACTCTTCCAACTAAAATTTTTTTCACAATCCAAAAAATTGAAGTTATTTTCATCTAAATTTACTCAAATATACATCCTACAACAAAAATATTCGACAAAATCCAAAAAAATCGAAGTTGGTTTCAAATAAATTTATTAAAATTAGACACTTCCAACTAAAATTTTTTTCACAATCCAAAAAATTGATGTTATCTTCATCTAAATTTACTCAAATATAGATCCTACAACAAAAATACTCAACAAAATCCAAAATAATCCAAGTCGATTTCAAATAAATTTATTAAAATTTGACAAAAATCGTGACAAAATCCAAAAAATCGAAGTTAATTTCAACTGAAATTACTCAAATTAAGCTTCTCTATCAAAAAAGCTCAACAAAATCCAAAAAAATCGAAGTTGGTTTCAAATAAATTTATTAAAATTTGACACTTCCAACTAAAATTTTTTTCACAATCCAAAAAATTGTCGTTATTTTCATCTAAATTTACTCAAATATAGATCCTACAACAATAATACTCTACAAAATCCAAAATAATCGAAGTTGATTTCAAATAAATTTATTAAAATTTGACACTTCCAACTATAATTTATTCACAATCCAAAAAATTGAAGTTATTTTCATCTAAATTTACACAAATATAGATCCTACAACAAAAATACTCAACAAAATCCAAAATAATCGAAGTTGGTTTCAAATAAATTTATTAAAATTTGACACTTCCAACTAAATTTTTTTTCACAATCCAAAAAATTGAAGATAATTTCATCTAAATTTACTCAAATATGCATCCTACAACAAAAATACTCAACAAAATCCAAAAAAATCGAAGTTGGTCTCAAATAAATTTATTAAAATTTGACACTTCCAACTAAAATTTTTTTCACAATCCAAAAAATTGTCGTTATTTTCATCTAAATTTACTCAAATATAGATCCTACAACAAAAATACTCAACAAAATCCAAAATAATCGAAGTTGGTTTCAAATAAATTTATTAAAATTTGACACTTCCAACTAAAATTTTTTTCACTATCCAAAAAATTGTCGTTATTTTCATCTAAATTTACTCAAATATAGATCCTACAACAAAAATACTCTACAAAATCCAAAATAATCGAAGTTGGTTTCAAATAAATTTATTAAAATTTGACACTTCCAACTAAATTGTTTTTCACAATCCAAAAAATTTAAGATAATTTCATCTAAATTTACTCAAATATGCATCCTACAACAAAAATACTCAACAAAATCCAAAAAAATCGAAGTTGGTCTCAAATAAATTTATTAAAATTTCACACTTCCAACTAAAATTTTTTTCACAACCCTAAAAATTGAAGTTATTTTCATCTAAATTTCCTCAAATATAGACCCTACAACAAAAATACTCAACAAAATCCAAAATGATCGAAATTGATTTCAAATAAATTTATTAAAATTTGACACTTCCAACTATAATTTTTTTCACAATCCAAAAAATTGAAGTTATTTTCATCTAAATTTACTCAAATATGCATCCTATAACAAAAATACTCAACAAAATAAAAAAAATCGATGTTGGTCTCAAATAAAATTATTAAACTTTGACACTTCCAACAAAATTTTTTTTCACAATCTTAAAAATTGAAGTTATTTTCATCTAAATTTACACAAATATAGATCCTACAACAAAAATACTCAACAAAATCCAAAATAATCGAAGTTGGTTTCAAATAAATTTATTAAAATTTGACACTTCCAACTAAATTTTTTCTCGCAATCCTAAAAATTGAATTTATTTTCATCTAAATTTACTCAAATATAGATCCTACAACAAAAATACTCAACAAAATCCAAAAAAATCGGTGTTGGTTTCAAATAAATTTATTAAAATTTGACTCTTCCAACTAAAATTTTTTTCACAATCTAAAAAATTGATGTTATTTTCATCTAAATTTACTCAAATATAGATCCTACAACAAAAATACTCAACAAAATCCAAAATAATCCAAGTTGATTTCAAATAAATTTATTAAAATTTGACAAAAATAGTGACAAAATCAAAAAAATCGAAGTTAATTTCATCTGAAATTACTCAAATTAAGCTTCTCTATCAAAAAAACTCAACAAAATCCAAAAAAATCGAAGTTGGTTTCAAAGAAATTTATTACAATTTGACACTTCCAACTAAAATTTTTTTTCACAATCCAAAAAATTGTCGTTATTTTCATCTAAATTTACTCAAATATAGAT
Source organism: Andrena praecox (assembly GCA_963932275.1). Lineage (NCBI taxonomy): Eukaryota > Metazoa > Arthropoda > Insecta > Hymenoptera > Andrenidae > Andrena > Andrena praecox. The sequence continues at coordinate 1,702,562 of CAWVQO010000396.1, read as the reverse complement.
CCTACAACAAAAATACTCAACAAAATCCAAAAAAATCGAAGTTGGTTTCAATTAAATTTATTAAAATTTGACTCTTCCAACTAAAATTTTTTTCACAATCCAAAAAATTGAAGTTATTTTCATCTAAATTTACTCAAATATACATCCTACAACAAAAATATTCGACAAAATCCAAAAAAATCGAAGTTGGTTTCAAATAAATTTATTAAAATTAGACACTTCCAACTAAAATTTTTTTCACAATCCAAAAAATTGATGTTATCTTCATCTAAATTTACTCAAATATAGATCCTACAACAAAAATACTCAACAAAATCCAAAATAATCCAAGTCGATTTCAAATAAATTTATTAAAATTTGACAAAAATCGTGACAAAATCCAAAAAATCGAAGTTAATTTCAACTGAAATTACTCAAATTAAGCTTCTCTATCAAAAAAGCTCAACAAAATCCAAAAAAATCGAAGTTGGTTTCAAATAAATTTATTACAATTTGACACTTCCAACTAAAATTTTTTTTCACAATCCAAAAAATTGTCGTTATTTTCATCTAAATTTACTCAAATATAGATCCTACAACAAAAATACTCATCAAAATCCAAAAAAATCGAAGTTGGTTTCAAATAAATTTATTAAAATTTGACTCTTCCAACTAAAATTTTTTTCACAATCCAAAAAATTGAAGTTATTTTCATCTAAATTTACTCAAATATACATCCTACAACAAAAATATTCGACAAAATCAAAAAAAATCGAAGTTGGTTTCAAATAAATTTATTAAAATTTGACACTTCCAACTAAAATTTTTTTCACAATCCAAAAAATTGATGTTATCTTCATCTAAATTTACTCAAATATAGATCCTACAACAAAAATACTCGACAAAATCCAAAATAATCCAAGTCGATTTCAAATAAATTTATTAAAATTTGACAAAAATCGTGACAAAATCCAAAAAATCGAAGTTAATTTCATCTAAATTTACTCAAATATACATCCAACAACAAAAATACTCAACAAAATCCAAAAAAATCGAAGTTGGATTCAAATAAATTTATTACAATTTGAAACTTCCAACTAAAATTTTTTTTCACAATCCAAAAAATGGTCGTTATTTTCATCTAAATTTACTCAAATATACATCCTACAACAAAAATATTCGACAAAATCCAAAAAAATCGAAGTTGGTTTCAAATAAATTTATTAAAATTTGACTCTTCCAACTAAATTTTTTTTCACAATCTTAAAAATTGAAGTTATTTTCATCTAAATTTACACAAATATAGATCCTACAACAAAAATACTCAACAAAATCCAAAATAATCGAAGTTGGTTTCAAATAAATTTATTAAAGTTTGACACTTCCAACTAAATTTTTTCTCGCAATCCTAAAAATTGAATTTATTTTCATCTAAATTTACTCAAATATAGATCCTACAACAAAAATACTCAACAAAATCCAAAAAAATCGGTGTTGGTTTCAAATAAATTTATTAAAATTTGACACTTCCAACTATAATTTTTTCACAATCTAAAAAATTGAAGATAATTTCATCTAAATTTACTCAAATATGCATCCTACAACTAAAATACTCAACCAAATCCAAAAAAATCGAAGTTGGTCTCAAATAAATTTATTAAAATTAGACACTTCCAACTAAAATTTTTTTCACAGTCCAAAAAATTGAAGTTATTTTCATCTAAATTTACTCAAATATAGATCCTACAACAAAAATACTCAACAAAATCCAAAAAAATCGAAGTTGGATTCAAATAAATTTATTACAATTTGAAACTTCCAACTAAAATTTTTTTTCACAATCCAAAAAATGGTCGTTATTTTCATCTAAATTTACTCAAATATACATCCTACAACAAAAATATTCCACAAAATCAAAAAAAATCGAAGTTGGTTTCAAATAAATTTATTAACATTTGACACTTCCAACTAAAATTTTTTTCACAATCCAAAAAATTGATGTTATCTTCATCTAAATTTACTCAAATATAGATCCTACAACAAAAATACTCAACAAAATCCAAAATAATCCAAGTTGATTTCAAATAAATTTATTAAAATTTGACAAAAATCGTGACAAAATCAAAAAAATCGAAGTTAATTTCAACTGAAATTACTCAAATTAAGCTTCTCTATCAAAAAAACTCAACAAAATCCAAAAAAATCGAAGTTGGTTTCAAAGAAATTTATTACAATTTGACACTTCCAACTAAAATTTTTTTTCACAATCCAAAAAATGGTCGTTATTTTCATCTAAATTTACTCAAATATACATCCTACAACAAAAATATTCCACAAAATCAAAAAAAATCGAAGTTGGTTTCAAATAAATTTATTAAAATTTGACTCTTCCAACTAAAATTTTTTTCACAATCCAAAAAATTGAAGTTATTTTCATCTAAATTTACTCAAATATACATCCTACAACAAAAATATTCGACAAAATAAAAAAAAATCGAAGTTGGTTTCAAATAAATTTATTAAAATTTGACACTTCCAACTAAAATTTTTTTCACAATCCAAAAAATTGATGTTATCTTCATCTAAATTTACTCAAATATACATCCTACAACAAAAATACTGGTCAAGATCCAAAAAAATCGAAGTTGGCCTCAAATAAATTTATTAAAATTTGACACTTCCAACTACAATTTTTTCCCTATCCAAAAAATTGAAGTTATTTTCATCTAAATTTACTCAAATATACATCCTACAACAAAAATATTCGACAAAATCAAAAAAAATCGAAGTTGGTTTCAAATAAATTTATTAAAATTTGACACTTCCAACTAAAATTTTTGTTTCACAATCCAAAAAATTGAAGTTATTTTCATCTAAATTTACTCAAATATACATCCTACAACAAAAATACTCGACAAAATCCAAAAAAAATCGAAGTTGGTTTCAAATAAATTTATTAAAATTTGACACTTCCAACTAAAATTTGTTTCACAATCCAAAAAATTGTCGTTATTTTGTTTAAAATTTACTCAAATATACAACCTACAACAAAAGTACTCGACAAAATCCAAAAAAATCGAAGTTGATTTCAAATAAATTTATTAAAATTTGACACTTCCAACTAATTTTTTTTTCACAATCCAAAAAATTGAAGTTATTATCATCTAAATTTACTCAAATATAGATCCTACAACAAAAATACTCAACAAAATCCAAATAATCGAAGTTGGTTTCAAATAAATTTATTAAAATTTGACACTTCCAACTAAAATTTTTTTCACAATCCTAGAAATTGAAGTTATTTTCATCTAAATTTACTCAAATATAGATCCTACAACAAAAATACTCAACAAAATCCAAATAATCGAAGTTGGTTTCAAATAAATTTATTAAAATTTGACACTTCCAACTAAAATTTTTTTCACAGTCCTAGAAATTGAAGTTATTTTCATCTAAATTTACTCAAATATAGATCCTACAACAAAAATACTCAACAAAATCCAAAATAATCGAAGTTGATTTCAAATAAATTTATTAAAATTTGACACTTCCAACTATAATTTTTTCACAATCCAAAAAATTGAAGATAATTTCATCTAAATTTACTCAAATATGCATCCTACAACAAAAATACTCAACAAAATCCAAAAAAATCGAAGTTGGTCTCAAATAAATTTATTAAAATTTGACACTTCCAACTATAATTTTTTCACAATCTAAAAAATTGAAGATAATTTCATCTAAATTTACTCAAATATGCATCCTACAACTAAAATACTCAACCAAATCCAAAAAAATCGAAGTTGGTCTCAAATAAATTTATTAAAATTAGACACTTCCAACTAAAATTTTTTTCACAATCCTAAAAATTTAAGTTATTTTCATCTAAATTTACTCAAATATAGATCCTACAACAAAAATACTCAACAAAATTCAAAATAATCGAAGTTGATTTCAAATAAATTTATTAAAATTTAACACTTCCAACTATAATTTTTTTCACAATCCAAAAAATTGAAGTTATTTTCATCTAAATTTACTCAAATATACATCCTACAACAAAAATATTCGACAAAATAAAAAAAAATCGAAGTTGGTTTCAAATAAATTTATTAAAATTTGACACTTCCAACTAAAATTTTTTTCACAATCCAAAAAATTGATGTTATCTTCATCTAAATTTACTCAAATATACATCCTACAACAAAAATACTGGTCAAGATCCAAAAAAATCGAAGTTGGCCTCAAATAAATTTATTAAAATTTGACACTTCCAACTACAATTTTTTCCCTATCCAAAAAATTGAAGTTATTTTCATCTAAATTTACTCAAATATACATCCTACAACAAAAATATTCGACAAAATCAAAAAAATCGAAGTTGGTTTCAAATAAATTTATTAAAATTTGACACTTCCAACTAAAATTTTTGTTTCACAATCCAAAAAATTGAAGTTATTTTCATCTAAATTTACTCAAATATACATCCTACAACAAAAATACTCGACAAAATCAAAAAAAAATCGAAGTTGGTTTCAAATAAATTTTTTAAAATTTGACACTTCCAACTAAAATTTGTTTCACAATCCAAAAAATTGTCGTTATTTTGTTTAAAATTTACTCAAATATACAACCTACAACAAAAGTACTCGACAAAATCCAAAAAAATCGAAGTTGATTTCAAATAAATTTATTAAAATTTGGCACTTCCAACTAAAATTTTTGTTTTACAATCCAAAAAATTGAAGTTATTTTCTTCTAAATTTACTCAAATATAGATCCTACAACAAAAATACTCAACAAAATCCAAATAATCGAAGTTGGTTTCAAATAAATTTATTAAAATTTGACACTTCCAACTAAAATTTTTTTCACAATCCTAGAAATTGAAGTTATTTTCATCTAAATTTACTCAAATATAGATCCTACAACAAAAATACTCAACAAAATCCAAAATAATCGAAGTTGATTTCAAATAAATTTATTAAAATTTGACACTTCCAACTAAAATTTTTTTCACAATCCTAGAAATTGAAGTTATTTTCATCTAAATTTACTCAAATATAGATCCTACAACAAAAATACTCAACAAAATCCAAAATAATCGAAGTTGATTTCAAATAAATTTATTAAAATTTGACACTTCCAACTATAATTTTTTCACAATCCAAAAAATTGAAGATAATTTCATCTAAATTTACTCAAATATGCATCCTACAACAAAAATACTCAACAAAATCCAAAAAAATCGAAGTTGGTCTCAAATAAATTTATTAAAATTTGACACTTCCAACTATAATTTTTTCACAATCTAAAAAATTGAAGATAATTTCATCTAAATTTACTCAAATATGCATCCTACAACTAAAATACTCAACCAAATCCAAAAAAATCGAAGTTGGTCTCAAATAAATTTATTAAAATTAGACACTTCCAACTAAAATTTTTTTCACAATCCTAAAAATTTAAGTTATTTTCATCTAAATTTACTCAAATATAGATCCTACAACAAAAATACTCAACAAAATTCAAAATAATCGAAGTTGATTTCAAATAAATTTATTAAAATTTAACACTTCCAACTATAATTTTTTTCACAATCCAAAAAATTGAAGTTATTTTCATCTAAATTTACTCAAATATACATCCTACAACAAAAATATTCGACAAAATAAAAAAAAATCGAAGTTGGTTTCAAATAAATTTATTAAAATTTGACACTTCCAACTAAAATTTTTTCACAATCCAAAAAATTGATGTTATCTTCATCTAAATTTACTCAAATATACATCCTACAACAAAAATACTGGTCAAGATCCAAAAAAATCGAAGTTGGCCTCAAATAAATTTATTAAAATTTGACACTTCCAACTACAATTTTTTCCCTATCCAAAAAATTGAAGTTATTTTCATCTAAATTTACTCAAATATACATCCTACAACAAAAATATTCGACAAAATCAAAAAAAATCGAAGTTGGTTTCAAATAAATTTATTAAAATTTGACACTTCCAACTAAAATTTTTGTTTCACAATCCAAAAAATTGAAGTTATTTTCATCTAAATTTACTCAAATATACATCCTACAACAAAAATACTCGACAAAATCAAAAAAAAATCGAAGTTGGTTTCAAATAAATTTTTTAAAATTTGACACTTCCAACTAAAATTTGTTTCACAATCCAAAAAATTGTCGTTATTTTGTTTAAAATTTACTCAAATATACAACCTACAACAAAAGTACTCGACAAAATCCAAAAAAATCGAAGTTGATTTCAAATAAATTTATTAAAATTTGGCACTTCCAACTAAAATTTTTGTTTTACAATCCAAAAAATTGAAGTTATTTTCTTCTAAATTTACTCAAATATAGATCCTACAACAAAAATACTCAACAAAATCCAAATAATCGAAGTTGGTTTCAAATAAATTTATTAAAATTTGACACTTCCAACTAAAATTTTTTTCACAATCCTAGAAATTGAAGTTATTTTCATCTAAATTTACTCAAATATAGATCCTACAACAAAATACTCAACAAAATCCAAAATAATCGAAGTTGATTTCAAATAAATTTATTAAAATTTGACACTTCCAACTATAATTTTTTCACAATCCAAAAAATTGAAGATAATTTCATCTAAATTTACTCAAATATGCATCCTACAACAAAAATACTCAACAAAATCCAAAAAAATCGAAGTTGGTCTCAAATAAATTTATTAAAATTTGACACTTCCAACTATAATTTTTTCACAATCTAAAAAATTGAAGATAATTTCATCTAAATTTACTCAAATATGCATCCTACAACTAAAATACTCAACCAAATCCAAAAAAATCGAAGTTGGTCTCAAATAAATTTATTAAAATTAGACACTTCCAACTAAAAATTTTTTCACAATCCTAAAAATTTAAGTTATTTTCATCTAAATTTACTCAAATATAGATCCTACAACAAAAATACTCAACAAAATTCAAAATAATCGAAGTTGATTTCAAATAAATTTATTAAAATTTAACACTTCCAACTATAATTTTTTTCACAATCCAAAAAATTGAAGTTATTTTCATCTAAATTTACTCAAATATACATCCTACAACAAAAATATTCGACAAAATAAAAAAAAATCGAAGTTGGTTTCAAATAAATTTATTAAAATTTGACACTTCCAACTAAAATTTTTTTCACAATCCAAAAAATTGATGTTATCTTCATCTAAATTTACTCAAATATACATCCTACAACAAAAATACTGGTCAAGATCCAAAAAAATCGAAGTTGGCCTCAAATAAATTTATTAAAATTTGACACTTCCAACTACAATTTTTTCCCTATCCAAAAAATTGAAGTTATTTTCATCTAAATTTACTCAAATATACATCCTACAACAAAAATATTCGACAAAATCAAAAAAAATCGAAGTTGGTTTCAAATAAATTTATTAAAATTTGACACTTCCAACTAAAATTTTTGTTTCACAATCCAAAAAATTGAAGTTATTTTCATCTAAATTTACTCAAATATACATCCTACAACAAAAATACTCGACAAAATCAAAAAAAAATCGAAGTTGGTTTCAAATAAATTTTTTAAAATTTGACACTTCCAACTAAAATTTGTTTCACAATCCAAAAAATTGTCGTTATTTTGTTTAAAATTTACTCAAATATACAACCTACAACAAAAGTACTCGACAAAATCCAAAAAAATCGAAGTTGATTTCAAATAAATTTATTAAAATTTGGCACTTCCAACTAAAATTTTTGTTTTACAATCCAAAAAATTGAAGTTATTTTCTTCTAAATTTACTCAAATATAGATCCTACAACAAAAATACTCAACAAAATCCAAATAATCGAAGTTGGTTTCAAATAAATTTATTAAAATTTGACACTTCCAACTAAAATTTTTTTCACAATCCTAGAAATTGAAGTTATTTTCATCTAAATTTACTCAAATATAGATCCTACAACAAAAATACTCAACAAAATCCAAAATAATCGAAGTTGATTTCAAATAAATTTATTAAAATTTGACACTTCCAACTATAATTTTTTCACAATCCAAAAAATTGAAGATAATTTCATCTAAATTTACTCAAATATGCATCCTACAACAAAAATACTCAACAAAATCCAAAAAAATCGAAGTTGGTCTCAAATAAATTTATTAAAATTTGACACTTCCAACTATAATTTTTTCACAATCTAAAAAATTGAAGATAATTTCATCTAAATTTACACAAATATGCATCCTACAACTAAAATACTCAACCAAATCCAAAAAAATCGAAGTTGGTCTCAAATAAATTTATTAAAATTAGACACTTCCAACTATAATTTTTTTCACAATCCAAAAAATTGAAGTTATTTTCATCTAAATTTACACAAATATAGATCCTACAACAAAAATACTCAACAAAATCCAAAATAATCGAAGTTGGTTTCAAATAAATTTATTAAAATTTGACACTTCCAACTAAATTTTTTCACAATCCAAAAAATATTCCTTATTTTCATCTAAATTTACTCAAATATACATCCCACAACAAAAATACTCGACAAAATCCAAAAATATCGAAGTATATTTCAAATAAATTTATTAAAATTTGACACTTCAAACTAAATTTTTTTTCATAATCCAAAAAATTGGAGATATTTTCATCTAAATTTACTCAAATATGCATCCTACAACACAAATACTCAACAATATCCAAAATAATCGAAGTTGGTTTCAAATAAATTTATTAAAATTTGACACTTCCAACTAAAATTTTTTTCACAATCCAAAAAATTGTCGTTATTTTCATCTAAATTTACTCAAATATAGATCCTACAACAATAATACTCTACAAAATCCAAAATAATCGAAGTTGATTTCAAATAAATTTATTAAAATTTGACACTTCCAACTATAATTTATTCACAATCCAAAAAATTGAAGTTATTTTCATCTAAATTTACACAAATATAGATCCTACAACAAAAATACTCAACAAAATCCAAAATAATCGAAGTTGGTTTCAAATAAATTTATTAAAATTTGACACTTCCAACTAAATTTTTTTTCACAATCCAAAAAATTGAAGATAATTTCATCTAAATTTACTCAAATATGCATCCTACAACAAAAATACTCAACAAAATCCAAAAAAATCGAAGTTGGTCTCAAATAAATTTATTAAAATTTGACACTTCCAACTAAAATTTTTTTCACAATCCAAAAAATTGTCGTTATTTTCATCTAAATTTACTCAAATATAGATCCTACAACAAAAATACTCAACAAAATCCAAAATAATCGAAGTTGGTTTCAAATAAATTTATTAAAATTTGACACTTCCAACTAAAATTTTTTTCACTATCCAAAAAATTGTCGTTATTTTCATCTAAATTTACTCAAATATAGATCCTACAACAAAAATACTCTACAAAATCCAAAATAATCGAAGTTGGTTTCAAATAAATTTATTAAAATTTGACACTTCCAACTAAATTGTTTTTCACAATCCAAAAAATTTAAGATAATTTCATCTAAATTTACTCAAATATGCATCCTACAACAAAAATACTCAACAAAATCCAAAAAAATCGAAGTTGGTCTCAAATAAATTTATTAAAATTTCACACTTCCAACTAAAATTTTTTTCACAACCCTAAAAATTGAAGTTATTTTCATCTAAATTTCCTCAAATATAGACCCTACAACAAAAATACTCAACAAAATCCAAAATGATCGAAATTGATTTCAAATAAATTTATTAAAATTTGACACTTCCAACTATAATTTTTTTCACAATCCAAAAAATTGAAGTTATTTTCATCTAAATTTACTCAAATATGCATCCTATAACAAAAATACTCAACAAAATAAAAAAAATCGATGTTGGTCTCAAATAAAATTATTAAACTTTGACACTTCCAACAAAATTTTTTTTCACAATCGTAAAAATTGATGTTATTTTCATCTAAATTTACACAAATATAGATCCTACAACAAAAATACTCAACAAAATCCAAAATAATCGAAGTTGGTTTCAAATAAATTTATTAAAATTTGACACTTCCAACTAAATTTTTTCTCGCAATCCTAAAAATTTAATTTATTTTCATCTAAATTTACTCAAATATAGATCCTACAACAAAAATACTCAACAAAATCCAAAAAAATCGGTGTTGGTTTCAAATAAATTTATTAAAATTTGACTCTTCCAACTAAAATTTTTTTCACAATCCAAAAAATTGATGTTATTTTCATCTAAATTTACTCAAATATAGATCCTACAACAAAAATACTCAACAAAATCCAAAATAATCCAAGTTGATTTCAAATAAATTTATTAAAATTTGACAAAAATCGTGACAAAATCAAAAAAATCGAAGTTAATTTCACCTGAAATTACTCAAATTAAGCTTCTCTATCAAAAAAACTCAACAAAATCCAAAAAAATCGAAGTTGGTTTCAAAGAAATTTATTACAATTTGACACTTCCAACTAAAATTTTTTTTCACAATCCAAAAAATTGTCGTTATTTTCATCTAAATTTACTCAAATATAGATCCTACAACAAAAATACTCAACAAAATCCAAAAAAATCGAAGTTGGTTTCAAATAAATTTATTAAAATTTGACTCTTCCAACTAAAATTTTTTTCACAATCCAAAAAATTGAAGTTATTTTCATCTAAATTTACTCAAATATACATCCAACAACAAAAATATTCGACAAAATCAAAAAAAATCGAAGTTGGTTTCAAATAAATTTATTAAAATTTGACACTTCCAACTAAAATTTTTTTCACAATCCAAAAAATTGATGTTATCTTCATCTAAATTTACTCAAATATAGATCCTACAACAAAAATACTCAACAAAATCCAAAATAATCCAAGTCGATTTCAAATAAATTTATTAAAATTTGACAAAAATCGTGACAAAATCCAAAAAATCGAAGTTAATTTCATCTAAATTTACTCAAATATACATTTAACAACAAAAATACTCAACAAAATCCAAAAAAATCGAAGTTGGATTCAAATAAATTTATTACAATTTGAAACTTCCAACTAAAATTTTTTTTCACAATCCAAAAAATGGTCGTTATTTTCATCTAAATTTACTCAAATATACATCCTACAACAAAAATATTCGACAAAATAAAAAAAAATCGAAGTTGGTTTCAAATAAATTTATTAAAATTTGACACTTCCAACTAAAATTTTTTTAAAAATCCAAAAAATTGAAGTTATTTTCATCTAAATTTACTCAAATATAGATCCTACAACAAAAATACTCAACAAAATCCAAAATAATCCAAGTCGATTTCAAATAAATTTATTAAAATTTGACAAAAATCGTGACAAAATCCAAAAAATCGAAGTTAATTTCAACTGAAATTACTCAAATTAAGCTTCTCTATAAAAAAAACTCAACAAAATCCAAAAAAATCGAAGTTGGTTACAAATAAATTTATTACAATTTGACACTTCCAACTAAAATTTTTTTTCACAATCCAAAAAATTGTCGTTATTTTCATCTAAATTTACTCAAATATACATCCTACAACAAAAATATTCCACAAAATCCAAAAAAATCGAAGTTGGTTTCAAAAAAATTTATTACAATTTGACACTTCCAACTAAAATTTTTTTTCACAATCCAAAAAATTGTCGTTATTTTCATCTAAATTTACTCAAATATAGATCCTACAACAAAAATACTCAACAAAATCCAAAAAAATCGAAGTTGGTTTCAATTAAATTTATTAAAATTTGACTCTTCCAACTAAAATTTTTTTCACAATCCAAAAAATTGAAGTTATTTTCATCTAAATTTACTCAAATATACATCCTACAACAAAAATATTCGACAAAATCCAAAAAAAACGAAGTTGGTTTCAAATAAATTTATTAAAATTAGACACTTCCAACTAAAATTTTTTTCACAATCCAAAAAATTGATGTTATCTTCATCTAAATTTACTCAAATATAGATCCTACATAAAAAATACTCAACAAAATCCAAAATAATCCAAGTCGATTTCAAATAAATTTATTAAAATTTGACAAAAATCGTGACAAAATCCAAAAAATCGAAGTTAATTTCAACTGAAATTACTCAAATTAAGCTTCTCTATCAAAAAAGCTCAACAAAATCCAAAAAAATCGAAGTTGGTTTCAAATAAATTTATTACAATTTGACACTTCCAACTAAAATTTTTTTTCACAATCCAAAAAATTGTCGTTATTTTCATCTAAATTTACTCAAATATACATCCAACAACAAAAATACTCAACAAAATCAAAAAAAATCGAAGTTGGATTCAAATAAATTTATTAAAATTTGACACTTCCAACTAAAATTTTTTTCACAATCCTAGAAATTGAAGTTATTTTCATCTAAATTTACTCAAATATAGATCCTACAACAAAAATACTCAACAAAATCCAAAATAATCGAAGTTGATTTCAAATAAATTTATTAAAATTTGACACTTCCAACTATAATTTTTTCACAATCCAAAAAATTGAAGATAATTTCATCTAAATTTACTCAAATATGCATCCTACAACAAAAATACTCAACAAAATCCAAAAAAATCGAAGTTGGTCTCAAATAAATTTATTAAAATTTGACACTTCCAACTATAATTTTTTCACAATCTAAAAAATTGAAGATAATTTCATCTAAATTTACACAAATATGCATCCTACAACTAAAATACTCAACCAAATCCAAAAAAATCGAAGTTGGTCTCAAATAAATTTATTAAAATTAGACACTTCCAACTATAATTTTTTTCACAATCCAAAAAATTGAAGTTATTTTCATCTAAATTTACACAAATATAGATCCTACAACAAAAATACTCAACAAAATCCAAAATAATCGAAGTTGGTTTCAAATAAATTTATTAAAATTTGACACTTCCAACTAAATTTTTTCACAATCCAAAAAATATTCCTTATTTTCATCTAAATTTACTCAAATATACATCCCACAACAAAAATACTCGACAAAATCCAAAAATATCGAAGTATATTTCAAATAAATTTATTAAAATTTGACACTTCAAACTAAATTTTTTTTCATAATCCAAAAAATTGGAGATATTTTCATCTAAATTTACTCAAATATGCATCCTACAACACAAATACTCAACAATATCCAAAATAATCGAAGTTGGTTTCAAATAAATTTATTAAAATTTGACACTTCCAACTAAAATTTTTTTCACAATCCAAAAAATTGTCGTTATTTTCATCTAAATTTACTCAAATATAGATCCTACAACAATAATACTCTACAAAATCCAAAATAATCGAAGTTGATTTCAAATAAATTTATTAAAATTTGACACTTCCAACTATAATTTATTCACAATCCAAAAAATTGAAGTTATTTTCATCTAAATTTACACAAATATAGATCCTACAACAAAAATACTCAACAAAATCCAAAATAATCGAAGTTGGTTTCAAATAAATTTATTAAAATTTGACACTTCCAACTAAATTTTTTTTCACAATCCAAAAAATTGAAGATAATTTCATCTAAATTTACTCAAATATGCATCCTACAACAAAAATACTCAACAAAATCCAAAAAAATCGAAGTTGGTCTCAAATAAATTTATTAAAATTTGACACTTCCAACTAAAATTTTTTTCACAATCCAAAAAATTGTCGTTATTTTCATCTAAATTTACTCAAATATAGATCCTACAACAAAAATACTCAACAAAATCCAAAATAATCGAAGTTGGTTTCAAATAAATTTATTAAAATTTGACACTTCCAACTAAAATTTTTTTCACTATCCAAAAAATTGTCGTTATTTTCATCTAAATTTACTCAAATATAGATCCTACAACAAAAATACTCTACAAAATCCAAAATAATCGAAGTTGGTTTCAAATAAATTTATTAAAATTTGACACTTCCAACTAAATTGTTTTTCACAATCCAAAAAATTTAAGATAATTTCATCTAAATTTACTCAAATATGCATCCTACAACAAAAATACTCAACAAAATCCAAAAAAATCGAAGTTGGTCTCAAATAAATTTATTAAAATTTCACACTTCCAACTAAAATTTTTTTCACAACCCTAAAAATTGAAGTTATTTTCATCTAAATTTCCTCAAATATAGACCCTACAACAAAAATACTCAACAAAATCCAAAATGATCGAAATTGATTTCAAATAAATTTATTAAAATTTGACACTTCCAACTATAATTTTTTTCACAATCCAAAAAATTGAAGTTATTTTCATCTAAATTTACTCAAATATGCATCCTATAACAAAAATACTCAACAAAATAAAAAAAATCGATGTTGGTCTCAAATAAAATTATTAAACTTTGACACTTCCAACAAAATTTTTTTTCACAATCGTAAAAATTGATGTTATTTTCATCTAAATTTACACAAATATAGATCCTACAACAAAAATACTCAACAAAATCCAAAATAATCGAAGTTGGTTTCAAATAAATTTATTAAAATTTGACACTTCCAACTAAATTTTTTCTCGCAATCCTAAAAATTTAATTTATTTTCATCTAAATTTACTCAAATATAGATCCTACAACAAAAATACTCAACAAAATCCAAAAAAATCGGTGTTGGTTTCAAATAAATTTATTAAAATTTGACTCTTCCAACTAAAATTTTTTTCACAATCCAAAAAATTGATGTTATTTTCATCTAAATTTACTCAAATATAGATCCTACAACAAAAATACTCAACAAAATCCAAAATAATCCAAGTTGATTTCAAATAAATTTATTAAAATTTGACAAAAATCGTGACAAAATCAAAAAAATCGAAGTTAATTTCACCTGAAATTACTCAAATTAAGCTTCTCTATCAAAAAAACTCAACAAAATCCAAAAAAATCGAAGTTGGTTTCAAAGAAATTTATTACAATTTGACACTTCCAACTAAAATTTTTTTTCACAATCCAAAAAATTGTCGTTATTTTCATCTAAATTTACTCAAATATAGATCCTACAACAAAAATACTCAACAAAATCCAAAAAAATCGAAGTTGGTTTCAAATAAATTTATTAAAATTTGACTCTTCCAACTAAAATTTTTTTCACAATCCAAAAAATTGAAGTTATTTTCATCTAAATTTACTCAAATATACATCCAACAACAAAAATATTCGACAAAATCAAAAAAAATCGAAGTTGGTTTCAAATAAATTTATTAAAATTTGACACTTCCAACTAAAATTTTTTTCACAATCCAAAAAATTGATGTTATCTTCATCTAAATTTACTCAAATATAGATCCTACAACAAAAATACTCAACAAAATCCAAAATAATCCAAGTCGATTTCAAATAAATTTATTAAAATTTGACAAAAATCGTGACAAAATCCAAAAAATCGAAGTTAATTTCATCTAAATTTACTCAAATATACATTTAACAACAAAAATACTCAACAAAATCCAAAAAAATCGAAGTTGGATTCAAATAAATTTATTACAATTTGAAACTTCCAACTAAAATTTTTTTTCACAATCCAAAAAATGGTCGTTATTTTCATCTAAATTTACTCAAATATACATCCTACAACAAAAATATTCGACAAAATAAAAAAAAATCGAAGTTGGTTTCAAATAAATTTATTAAAATTTGACACTTCCAACTAAAATTTTTTTAAAAATCCAAAAAATTGAAGTTATTTTCATCTAAATTTACTCAAATATAGATCCTACAACAAAAATACTCAACAAAATCCAAAATAATCCAAGTCGATTTCAAATAAATTTATTAAAATTTGACAAAAATCGTGACAAAATCCAAAAAATCGAAGTTAATTTCAACTGAAATTACTCAAATTAAGCTTCTCTATAAAAAAAACTCAACAAAATCCAAAAAAATCGAAGTTGGTTACAAATAAATTTATTACAATTTGACACTTCCAACTAAAATTTTTTTTCACAATCCAAAAAATTGTCGTTATTTTCATCTAAATTTACTCAAATATACATCCTACAACAAAAATATTCCACAAAATCCAAAAAAATCGAAGTTGGTTTCAAAAAAATTTATTACAATTTGACACTTCCAACTAAAATTTTTTTTCACAATCCAAAAAATTGTCGTTATTTTCATCTAAATTTACTCAAATATAGATCCTACAACAAAAATACTCAACAAAATCCAAAAAAATCGAAGTTGGTTTCAATTAAATTTATTAAAATTTGACTCTTCCAACTAAAATTTTTTTCACAATCCAAAAAATTGAAGTTATTTTCATCTAAATTTACTCAAATATACATCCTACAACAAAAATATTCGACAAAATCCAAAAAAAACGAAGTTGGTTTCAAATAAATTTATTAAAATTAGACACTTCCAACTAAAATTTTTTTCACAATCCAAAAAATTGATGTTATCTTCATCTAAATTTACTCAAATATAGATCCTACATAAAAAATACTCAACAAAATCCAAAATAATCCAAGTCGATTTCAAATAAATTTATTAAAATTTGACAAAAATCGTGACAAAATCCAAAAAATCGAAGTTAATTTCAACTGAAATTACTCAAATTAAGCTTCTCTATCAAAAAAGCTCAACAAAATCCAAAAAAATCGAAGTTGGTTTCAAATAAATTTATTACAATTTGACACTTCCAACTAAAATTTTTTTTCACAATCCAAAAAATTGTCGTTATTTTCATCTAAATTTACTCAAATATACATCCAACAACAAAAATACTCAACAAAATCAAAAAAAATCGAAGTTGGATTCAAATAAATTTATTACAATTAGAAACTTCCAACTAAAATTTTTTTTCACAATCCAAAAAATGGTCGTTATTTTCATCTAAATTTACTCAAATATACATCCTACAACAAAAATATTCGACAAAATAAAAAAAAATCCAAGTTGGTTTCAAATAAATTTATTAAAATTTGACACTTCCAACTAAAATTTTTTTCAAAATCCAAAAAATTGAAGTTATTTTCATCTAAATTTACTCAAATATACATCCTACAACAAAAATATTCGACAAAATCAAAAAAAATCGAAGTTGGTTTCAAATAAATTTATTAAAATTTGACACTTCCAACTAAAATTTTTTTTCAAAATCCAAAAAATTGAAGTTATTTTCATCTAAATTTACTCAAATATAGATTCTGCATAAAAAATACTCAACAAAATCCAAAATAATCCAAGTCGATTTCAAATAAATTTATTAAAATTTGACAAAAATCGTGACAAAATCCAAAAAATCGAAGTTAATTTCAACTGAAATTACTCAAATTAAGCTTCTCTATCAAAAAAGCTCAACAAAATCCAAAAAAATCGAAGTTGGTTTCAAATAAATTTATTACAATTTGACACTTCCAACTAAAATTTTTTTTCACAATCCAAAAAATTGTCGTTATTTTCATCTAAATTTACTCAAATATACATCCAACAACAAAAATACTCAACAAAATCCAAAAAAATCGAAGTTGGATTCAAATAAATTTATTACAATTAGAAACTTCCAACTAAAATTTTTTTTCACAATCCAAAAAATGGTCGTTATTTTCATCTAAATTTACTCAAATATACATCCTACAACAAAAATATTCGACAAAATAAAAAAAAATCCAAGTTGGTTTCAAATAAATTTATTAAAATTTGACACTTCCAACTAAAATTTTTTTCAAAATCCAAAAAATTGAAGTTATTTTCATCTAAATTTACTCAAATATACATCCTACAACAAAAATATTCGACAAAATCAAAAAAAATCGAAGTTGGTTTCAAATAAATTTATTAAAATTTGACACTTCCAACTAAAATTTTTTTTCACAATCCAAAAAATTGAAGTTATTTTCATCTAAATTTACTCAAATATAGATTCTGCAACAAAAATACTCAACAAAATCCAAAAAAATCGAAGTTGGATTCAAATAAATTTATTACAATTTGAAACTTCCAACTAAAATTTTTTTTCACAATCCAAAAAATGGTCGTTATTTTCATCTAAATTTACTCAAATATAGATCCTACAACAAAAATACTCAACAAAATCCAAAATTATCCAAGTTGATTTCAAATAAATTTATTAAAATTTGGCAAAAATCGTGACAAAATCAAAAAAATCGAAGTTAATTTCAACTGAAATTACTCAAATTAAGCTTCTCTATCAAAAAAACTCAACAAAATCCAAAAAAATCGAAGTTGGATTCAAAGAAATTTATTACAATTTGACACTTCCAACTAAAATTTTTTTCACAATCCAAAAAATTGAAGTTATTTTCATCTAAATTTACTCAAATATACATCCTACAACAAAAATATTCGACAAAATAAATAAAAATCGAAGTTGGTTTCAAATAAATTTATTAAAATTTGACACTTCCAACTAAAATTTTTTTCACAATCCAAAAAATTGATGTTATCTTCATCTAAATTTACTCAAATATACATCCTACAACAAAAATACTGGTCAAAATCCAAAAAAATCGAAGTTGGCCTCAAATAAATTTATTAAAATTTGACACTTCCAACTACAATTTTTTCCCTATCCAAAAAATTGAAGTTATTTTCATCTAAATTTACTCAAATATACATCCTACAACAAAAATACTGGTCAAAATAAAAAAAAATCGAAGTTAGTTTCAAATAAATTTATTAAAATTTGACACTTCCACCTAAAATTTTTTTTCACAATCCAAAAAATTGAAGTTATTTTCATCTAAATTTACTCAAATATAGATCCTACAACAAAAATACTCAACAAAATCCAAAATAATCGAAGTTGGTTTCAAATAAATTTATTAAAATTTGACACTTCCAACTAAAATTTTTTTCACTATCCAAAAAATTGTCGTTATTTTCATCTAAATTTCCTCAAATATAGATCCTACAACAAAAATACTCAACAAAATCCAAAATGATCGAAATTGATTTCAAATAAATTTATTAAAATTTGACACTTCCAACTATAATTTTTTTCACAATCCAAAAAATTGAAGTTATTTTCATCTAAATTTACTCAAATATGCATCCTATAACAAAAATACTCAACAAAATAAAAAAAATCGATGTTGGTCTCAAATAAAATTATTAAACTTTGACACTTCCAACAAAATTTTTTTTCACAATCTTAAAAATTGAAGTTATTTTCATCTAAATTTACACAAATATAGATCCTACAACAAAAATACTCAACAAAATCCAAAATAATCGAAGTTGGTTTCAAATAAATTTATTAAAATTTGACACTTCCAACTAAATTTTTTCTCGCAATCCTAAAAATTGAATTTATTTTCATCTAAATTTACTCAAATATAGATCCTACAACAAAAATACTCAACAAAATCCAAAAAAATCGGTGTTGGTTTCAAATAAATTTATTAAAATTTGACTCTTCCAACTAAAATTTTTTTCACAATCTAAAAAATTGATGTTATTTTCATCTAAATTTACTCAAATATAGATCCTACAACAAAAATACTCAACAAAATCCAAAATAATCCAAGTTGATTTCAAATAAATTTATTAAAATTTGACAAAAATAGTGACAAAATCAAAAAAATCGAAGTTAATTTCATCTGAAATTACTCAAATTAAGCTTCTCTATCAAAAAAACTCAACAAAATCCAAAAAAATCGAAGTTGGTTTCAAAGAAATTTATTACAATTTGACACTTCCAACTAAAATTTTTTTCCACAATCCAAAAAATTGTCGTTATTTTCATCTAAATTTACTCAAATATAGATCCTACAACAAAAATACTCAACAAAATCCAAAAAAATCGAAGTTGGTTTCAATTAAATTTATTAAAATTTGACTCTTCCAACTAAAATTTTTTTCACAATCCAAAAAATTGAAGTTATTTTCATCTAAATTTACTCAAATATACATCCTACAACAAAAATATTCGACAAAATCCAAAAAAATCGAAGTTGGTTTCAAATAAATTTATTAAAATTAGACACTTCCAACTAAAATTTTTTTCACAATCCAAAAAATTGATGTTATCTTCATCTAAATTTACTCAAATATAGATCCTACAACAAAAATACTCAACAAAATCCAAAATAATCCAAGTCGATTTCAAATAAATTTATTAAAATTTGACAAAAATCGTGACAAAATCCAAAAAATCGAAGTTAATTTCAACTGAAATTACTCAAATTAAGCTTCTCTATCAAAAAAGCTCAACAAAATCCAAAAAAATCGAAGTTGGTTTCAAATAAATTTATTACAATTTGACACTTCCAACTAAAATTTTTTTTCACAATCCAAAAAATTGTCGTTATTTTCATCTAAATTTACTCAAATATAGATCCTACAACAAAAATACTCATCAAAATCCAAAAAAATCGAAGTTGGTTTCAAATAAATTTATTAAAATTTGACTCTTCCAACTAAAATTTTTTTCACAATCCAAAAAATTGAAGTTATTTTCATCTAAATTTACTCAAATATACATCCTACAACAAAAATATTCGACAAAATCAAAAAAAATCGAAGTTGGTTTCAAATAAATTTATTAAAATTTGACACTTCCAACTAAAATTTTTTTCACAATCCAAAAAATTGATGTTATCTTCATCTAAATTTACTCAAATATAGATCCTACAACAAAAATACTCGACAAAATCCAAAATAATCCAAGTCGATTTCAAATAAATTTATTAAAATTTGACAAAAATCGTGACAAAATCCAAAAAATCGAAGTTAATTTCATCTAAATTTACTCAAATATACATCCAACAACAAAAATACTCAACAAAATCCAAAAAAATCGAAGTTGGATTCAAATAAATTTATTACAATTTGAAACTTCCAACTAAAATTTTTTTTCACAATCCAAAAAATGGTCGTTATTTTCATCTAAATTTACTCAAATATACATCCTACAACAAAAATATTCGACAAAATCCAAAAAAATCGAAGTTGGTTTCAAATAAATTTATTAAAATTTGACTCTTCCAACTAAATTTTTTTTCACAATCTTAAAAATTGAAGTTATTTTCATCTAAATTTACACAAATATAGATCCTACAACAAAAATACTCAACAAAATCCAAAATAATCGAAGTTGGTTTCAAATAAATTTATTAAAGTTTGACACTTCCAACTAAATTTTTTCTCGCAATCCTAAAAATTGAATTTATTTTCATCTAAATTTACTCAAATATAGATCCTACAACAAAAATACTCAACAAAATCCAAAAAAATCGGTGTTGGTTTCAAATAAATTTATTAAAATTTGACTCTTCCAACTAAAATTTTTTTCACAATCTAAAAAATTGATGTTATTTTCATCTAAATTTACTCAAATATAGATCCTACAACAAAAATACTCAACAAAATCCAAAATAATCCAAGTTGATTTCAAATAAATTTATTAAAATTTGACAAAAATAGTGACAAAATCAAAAAAATCGAAGTTAATTTCATCTGAAATTACTCAAATTAAGCTTCTCTATCAAAAAAACTCAACAAAATCCAAAAAAATCGAAGTTGGTTTCAAAGAAATTTATTACAATTTGACACTTCCAACTAAAATTTTTTTTCACAATCCAAAAAATTGTCGTTATTTTCATCTAAATTTACTCAAATATAGATCCTACAACAAAAATACTCAACAAAATCCAAAAAAATCGAAGTTGGTTTCAATTAAATTTATTAAAATTTGACTCTTCCAACTAAAATTTTTTTCACAATCCAAAAAATTGAAGTTATTTTCATCTAAATTTACTCAAATATACATCCTACAACAAAAATATTCGACAAAATCCAAAAAAATCGAAGTTGGTTTCAAATAAATTTATTAAAATTAGACACTTCCAACTAAAATTTTTTTCACAATCCAAAAAATTGATGTTATCTTCATCTAAATTTACTCAAATATAGATCCTACAACAAAAATACTCAACAAAATCCAAAATAATCCAAGTCGATTTCAAATAAATTTATTAAAATTTGACAAAAATCGTGACAAAATCCAAAAAATCGAAGTTAATTTCAACTGAAATTACTCAAATTAAGCTTCTCTATAAAAAAAACTCAACAAAATCCAAAAAAATCGAAGTTGGTTACAAATAAATTTATTACAATTTGACACTTCCAACTAAAATTTTTTTTCACAATCCAAAAAATTGTCGTTATTTTCATCTAAATTTACTCAAATATACATCCTACAACAAAAATATTCCACAAAATCCAAAAAAATCGAAGTTGGTTTCAAAAAAATTTATTACAATTTGACACTTCCAACTAAAATTTTTTTTCACAATCCAAAAAATTGTCGTTATTTTCATCTAAATTTACTCAAATATAGATCCTACAACAAAAATACTCAACAAAATCCAAAAAAATCGAAGTTGGTTTCAATTAAATTTATTAAAATTTGACTCTTCCAACTAAAATTTTTTTCACAATCCAAAAAATTGAAGTTATTTTCATCTAAATTTACTCAAATATACATCCTACAACAAAAATATTCGACAAAATCCAAAAAAAACGAAGTTGGTTTCAAATAAATTTATTAAAATTAGACACTTCCAACTAAAATTTTTTTCACAATCCAAAAAATTGATGTTATCTTCATCTAAATTTACTCAAATATAGATCCTACATAAAAAATACTCAACAAAATCCAAAATAATCCAAGTCGATTTCAAATAAATTTATTAAAATTTGACAAAAATCGTGACAAAATCCAAAAAATCGAAGTTAATTTCAACTGAAATTACTCAAATTAAGCTTCTCTATCAAAAAAGCTCAACAAAATCCAAAAAAATCGAAGTTGGTTTCAAATAAATTTATTACAATTTGACACTTCCAACTAAAATTTTTTTTCACAATCCAAAAAATTGTCGTTATTTTCATCTAAATTTACTCAAATATAGATCCTACAACAAAAATACTCATCAAAATCCAAAAAAATCGAAGTTGGTTTCAAATAAATTTATTAAAATTTGACTCTTCCAACTAAAATTTTTTTCACAATCCAAAAAATTGAAGTTATTTTCATCTAAATTTACTCAAATATACATCCAACAACAAAAATACTCAACAAAATCCAAAAAAATCGAAGTTGGATTCAAATAAATTTATTACAATTAGAAACTTCCAACTAAAATTTTTTTTCACAATCCAAAAAATGGTCGTTATTTTCATCTAAATTTACTCAAATATACATCCTACAACAAAAATATTCGACAAAATAAAAAAAAATCCAAGTTGGTTTCAAATAAATTTATTAAAATTTGACACTTCCAACTAAAATTTTTTTCAAAATCCAAAAAATTGAAGTTATTTTCATCTAAATTTACTCAAATATACATCCTACAACAAAAATATTCGACAAAATCAAAAAAAATCGAAGTTGGTTTCAAATAAATTTATTAAAATTTGACACTTCCAACTAAAATTTTTTTTCACAATCCAAAAAATTGAAGTTATTTTCATCTAAATTTACTCAAATATAGATTCTGCAACAAAAATACTCAACAAAATCCAAAAAAATCGAAGTTGGATTCAAATAAATTTATTACAATTTGAAACTTCCAACTAAAATTTTTTTTCACAATCCAAAAAATGGTCGTTATTTTCATCTAAATTTACTCAAATATAGATCCTACAACAAAAATATTCGACAAAATAAATAAAAATCGAAGTTGGTTTCAAATAAATTTATTAAAATTTGACACTTCCAACTAAAATTTTTTTCACAATCCAAAAAATTGATGTTATCTTCATCTAAATTTACTCAAATATACATCCTACAACAAAAATACTGGTCAAAATCCAAAAAAATCGAAGTTGGCCTCAAATAAATTTATTAAAATTTGACACTTCCAACTACAATTTTTTCCCTATCCAAAAAATTGAAGTTATTTTCATCTAAATTTACTCAAATATACATCCTACAACAAAAATACTGGTCAAAATAAAAAAAAATCGAAGTTAGTTTCAAATAAATTTATTAAAATTTGACACTTCCACCTAAAATTTTTTTTCACAATCCAAAAAATTGAAGTTATTTTCATCTAAATTTACTCAAATATAGATCCTACAACAAAAATACTCAACAAAATCCAAAATAATCGAAGTTGGTTTCAAATAAATTTATTAAAATTTGACACTTCCAACTAAAATTTTTTTCACTATCCAAAAAATTGTCGTTATTTTCATCTAAATTTCCTCAAATATAGATCCTACAACAAAAATACTCAACAAAATCCAAAATGATCGAAATTGATTTCAAATAAATTTATTAAAATTTGACACTTCCAACTATAATTTTTTTCACAATCCAAAAAATTGAAGTTATTTTCATCTAAATTTACTCAAATATGCATCCTATAACAAAAATACTCAACAAAATAAAAAAAATCGATGTTGGTCTCAAATAAAATTATTAAACTTTGACACTTCCAACAAAATTTTTTTTCACAATCTTAAAAATTGAAGTTATTTTCATCTAAATTTACACAAATATAGATCCTACAACAAAAATACTCAACAAAATCCAAAATAATCGAAGTTGGTTTCAAATAAATTTATTAAAATTTGACACTTCCAACTAAATTTTTTCTCGCAATCCTAAAAATTGAATTTATTTTCATCTAAATTTACTCAAATATAGATCCTACAACAAAAATACTCAACAAAATCCAAAAAAATCGGTGTTGGTTTCAAATAAATTTATTAAAATTTGACTCTTCCAACTAAAATTTTTTTCACAATCTAAAAAATTGATGTTATTTTCATCTAAATTTACTCAAATATAGATCCTACAACAAAAATACTCAACAAAATCCAAAATAATCCAAGTTGATTTCAAATAAATTTATTAAAATTTGACAAAAATAGTGACAAAATCAAAAAAATCGAAGTTAATTTCATCTGAAATTACTCAAATTAAGCTTCTCTATCAAAAAAACTCAACAAAATCCAAAAAAATCGAAGTTGGTTTCAAAGAAATTTATTACAATTTGACACTTCCAACTAAAATTTTTTTCCACAATCCAAAAAATTGTCGTTATTTTCATCTAAATTTACTCAAATATAGATCCTACAACAAAAATACTCAACAAAATCCAAAAAAATCGAAGTTGGTTTCAATTAAATTTATTAAAATTTGACTCTTCCAACTAAAATTTTTTTCACAATCCAAAAAATTGAAGTTATTTTCATCTAAATTTACTCAAATATACATCCTACAACAAAAATATTCGACAAAATCCAAAAAAATCGAAGTTGGTTTCAAATAAATTTATTAAAATTAGACACTTCCAACTAAAATTTTTTTCACAATCCAAAAAATTGATGTTATCTTCATCTAAATTTACTCAAATATAGATCCTACAACAAAAATACTCAACAAAATCCAAAATAATCCAAGTCGATTTCAAATAAATTTATTAAAATTTGACAAAAATCGTGACAAAATCCAAAAAATCGAAGTTAATTTCAACTGAAATTACTCAAATTAAGCTTCTCTATCAAAAAAGCTCAACAAAATCCAAAAAAATCGAAGTTGGTTTCAAATAAATTTATTACAATTTGACACTTCCAACTAAAATTTTTTTTCACAATCCAAAAAATTGTCGTTATTTTCATCTAAATTTACTCAAATATAGATCCTACAACAAAAATACTCATCAAAATCCAAAAAAATCGAAGTTGGTTTCAAATAAATTTATTAAAATTTGACTCTTCCAACTAAAATTTTTTTCACAATCCAAAAAATTGAAGTTATTTTCATCTAAATTTACTCAAATATACATCCTACAACAAAAATATTCGACAAAATCAAAAAAAATCGAAGTTGGTTTCAAATAAATTTATTAAAATTTGACACTTCCAACTAAAATTTTTTTCACAATCCAAAAAATTGATGTTATCTTCATCTAAATTTACTCAAATATAGATCCTACAACAAAAATACTCGACAAAATCCAAAATAATCCAAGTCGATTTCAAATAAATTTATTAAAATTGACAAAAATCGTGACAAAATCCAAAAAATCGAAGTTAATTTCATCTAAATTTACTCAAATATACATCCAACAACAAAAATACTCAACAAAATCCAAAAAAATCGAAGTTGGATTCAAATAAATTTATTACAATTTGAAACTTCCAACTAAAATTTTTTTTCACAATCCAAAAAATGGTCGTTATTTTCATCTAAATTTACTCAAATATACATCCTACAACAAAAATACTCAACAAAATCCAAAATGATCGAAATTGATTTCAAATAAATTTATTAAAATTTGACACTTCCAACTATAATTTTTTTCACAATCCAAAAAATTGAAGTTATTTTCATCTAAATTTACTCAAATATGCATCCTATAACAAAAATACTCAACAAAATAAAAAAAATCGATGTTGGTCTCAAATAAAATTATTAAACTTTGACACTTCCAACAAAATTTTTTTTCACAATCTTAAAAATTGAAGTTATTTTCATCTAAATTTACACAAATATAGATCCTACAACAAAAATACTCAACAAAATCCAAAATAATCGAAGTTGGTTTCAAATAAATTTATTAAAATTTGACACTTCCAACTAAAATTTTTGTTTTACAATCCAAAAAATTGAAGCTATTTTGATCTAAATTTACTCAAATATAGATCCTACAACAAAAATACTCAACAAAATCCAAAATAATCCAAGTTGATTTCAAATAAATTTATTAAAATTTGACAAAAATCGTGACAAAATCAAAAAAATCGAAGTTAATTTCACCTGAAATTACTCAAATTAAGCTTCTCTATCAAAAAAACTCAACAAAATCCAAAAAAATCGAAGTTGGTTTCAAAGAAATTTATTACAATTTGACACTTCCAACTAAAATTTTTTTTCACAATCCAAAAAATTGTCGTTATTTTCATCTAAATTTACTCAAATATAGATCCTACAACAAAAATACTCAACAAAATCCAAAATAATCCAAGTCGATTTCAAATAAATTTATTAAAATTTGACAAAAATCGTGATAAAATCCAAAAAATCGAAGTTAATTTCAACTGAAATTACTCAAATTAAGCTTCTCTATCAAAAAAGCTCAACAAAATCCAAAAAAATCGAAGTTGGATTCAAATAAATTTATTACAATTTGACACTTCCAACTAAAATTTTTTTTCACAATCCAAAAAATGGTCGTTATTTTCATCTAAATTTACTCAAATATACATCCTACAACAAAAATATTCGACAAAATAAAAAAAATCGAAGTTGGTTTCAAATAAATTTATTAAAATTTGACACTTCCAACTAAAATTTTTTTAAAAATCCAAAAAATTGAAGTTATTTTCATCTAAATTTACTCAAATATAGATCCTACAACAAAAATACTCAACAAAATCCAAAATAATCCAAGTCGATTTCAAATAAATTTATTAAAATTTGACAAAAATCGTGACAAAATCCAAAAAATCGAAGTTAATTTCAACTGAAATTACTCAAATTAAGCTTCTCTATCAAAAAAGCTCAACAAAATCCAAAAAAATCGAAGTTGGTTTCAAATAAATTTATTACAATTTGACACTTCCAACTAAAATTTTTTTTCACAATCCAAAAAATTGTCGTTATTTTCATCTAAATTTACTCAAATATAGATCCTACAACAAAAATACTCATCAAAATCCAAAAAAATCGATGTTGGTTTCAAATAAATTTATTAAAATTTGACTCTTCCAACTAAAATTTTTTTCACAATCCAAAAAATTGAAGTTATTTTCATCTAAATTTACTCAAATATACATCCTACAACAAAAATATTCGACAAAATAAAAAAAAATCGAAGTTGGTTTCAAATAAATTTATTAAAATTTGACACTTCCAACTAAAATTTTTTTCAAAATCCAAAAAATTGAAGTTATTTTCATCTAAATTTACTCAAATATAGATCCTACAACAAAAATACTCAACAAAATCCAAAATAATCCAAGTTGATTTCAAATAAATTTATTAAAATTTGACAAAAATCGTGACAAAATCAAAAAAATCGAAGTTAATTTCAACTGAAATTACTCAAATTAAGCTTCTCTATCAAAAAAACTCAACAAAATCCAAAAAAATCGAAGTTGATTTCAAATAAATTTATTAAAATTTGACACTTCCAACTAAAATTTTTTTCACAATCCAAAAAATTGTCGTTATTTTCATCTAAATTTACTCAAATATAGATCCTACAACAAAAATACTCAACAAAATCCAAAAAAATCGAAGTTGGATTCAAATAAATTTATTACAATTTGAAACTTCCAACTAAAATTTTTTTTCACAATCCAAAAAATGGTCGTTATTTTCATCTAAATTTACTCAAATATACATCCTACAACAAAAATATTCCACAAAATCAAAAAAAATCGAAGTTGGTTTCAAATAAATTTATTAACATTTGACACTTCCAACTAAAATTTTTTTCACAATCCAAAAAATTGATGTTATCTTCATCTAAATTTACTCAAATATAGATCCTACAACAAAAATACTCAACAAAATCCAAAAAAATCGAAGTTGGTTTCAATTAAATTTATTAAAATTTGACTCTTCCAACTAAAATTTTTTTCACAATCCAAAAAATTGAAGTTATTTTCATCTAAATTTACTCAAATATACATCCTACAACAAAAATATTCGACAAAATCCAAAAAAATAGAAGTTGGTTTCAAATAAATTTATTAAAATTAGATACTTCCAACTAAAATTTTTTTCACAATCCAAAAAATTGATGTTATCTTCATCTAAATTTACTCAAATATAGATCCTACAACAAAAATACTCAACAAAATCCAAAATAATCCAAGTCGATTTCAAATAAATTTATTAAAATTTGACAAAAATCGTGACAAAATCCAAAAAATCGAAGTTAATTTCAACTGAAATTACTCAAATTAAGCTTCTCTATCAAAAAAGCTCAACAAAATCCAAAAAAATCGAAGTTGGATTCAAATAAATTTATTACAATTTGACACTTCCAACTAAAATTTTTTTTCACAATCCAAAAAATTGTCGTTATTTTCATCTAAATTTACTCAAATATAGATCCTACAACAAAAATACTCATCAAAATCCAAAAAAATCGAAGTTGGTTTCAAATAAATTTATTCAAATTTGACTCTTCCAACTAAAATTTTTTTCACAATCCAAAAAATTGAAGTTATTTTCATCTAAATTTACTCAAATATACATCCAACAACAAAAATACTCAACAAAATCCAAAAAAATCGAAGTTGGATTCAAATAAATTTATTACAATTAGAAACTTCCAACTAAAATTTTTTTTCACAATCCAAAAAATGGTCGTTATTTTCATCTAAATTTACTCAAATATACATCCTACAACAAAAATATTCGACAAAATAAAAAAAAATCCAAGTTGGTTTCAAATAAATTTATTAAAATTTGACACTTCCAACTAAAATTTTTTTCAAAATCCAAAAAATTGAAGTTATTTTCATCTAAATTTACTCAAATATACATCCTACAACAAAAATATTCGACAAAATAAAAAAAAATCGAAGTTGGTTTCAAATAAATTTATTAAAATTTGACACTTCCAACTAAAATTTTTTTTCACAATCCAAAAAATTGAAGTTATTTTCATCTAAATTTACTCAAATATAGATTCTGCAACAAAAATACTCAACAAAATCCAAAAAAATCGAAGTTGGATTCAAATAAATTTATTACAATTTGAAACTTCCAACTAAAATTTTTGTTTTACAATCCAAAAAATTGAAGCTATTTTGATCTAAATTTACTCAAATATAGATCCTACAACAAAAATACTCAACAAAATCCAAAAAAATCGAAGTTGGCCTCAAATAAATTTATTAAAATTTGACTCTTCCAACTAAAATTTTTTTCACAATCCAAAAAATTGATGTTATTTTCATCTAAATTTACTCAAATATAGATCCTACAACAAAAATACTCAACAAAATCCAAAATAATCCAAGTTGATTTCAAATAAATTTATTAAAATTTGACAAAAATCGTGACAAAATCAAAAAAATCGAAGTTAATTTCACCTGAAATTACTCAAATTAAGCTTCTCTATCAAAAAAACTCAACAAAATCCAAAAAAATCGAAGTTGGTTTCAAAGAAATTTATTACAATTTGACACTTCCAACTAAAATTTTTTTTCACAATCCAAAAAATTGTCGTTATTTTCATCTAAATTTACTCAAATATAGATCCTACAACAAAAATACTCAACAAAATCCAAAATAATCCAAGTCGATTTCAAATAAATTTATTAAAATTTGACAAAAATCGTGATAAAATCCAAAAAATCGAAGTTAATTTCAACTGAAATTACTCAAATTAAGCTTCTCTATCAAAAAAGCTCAACAAAATCCAAAAAAATCGAAGTTGGATTCAAATAAATTTATTACAATTTGACACTTCCAACTAAAATTTTTTTTCACAATCCAAAAAATGGTCGTTATTTTCATCTAAATTTACTCAAATATACATCCTACAACAAAAATATTCGACAAAATAAAAAAAATCGAAGTTGGTTTCAAATAAATTTATTAAAATTTGACACTTCCAACTAAAATTTTTTTAAAAATCCAAAAAATTGAAGTTATTTTCATCTAAATTTACTCAAATATAGATCCTACAACAAAAATACTCAACAAAATCCAAAATAATCCAAGTCGATTTCAAATAAATTTATTAAAATTTGACAAAAATCGTGACAAAATCCAAAAAATCGAAGTTAATTTCAACTGAAATTACTCAAATTAAGCTTCTCTATCAAAAAAGCTCAACAAAATCCAAAAAAATCGAAGTTGGTTTCAAATAAATTTATTACAATTTGACACTTCCAACTAAAATTTTTTTTCACAATCCAAAAAATTGTCGTTATTTTCATCTAAATTTACTCAAATATAGATCCTACAACAAAAATACTCATCAAAATCCAAAAAAATCGATGTTGGTTTCAAATAAATTTATTAAAATTTGACTCTTCCAACTAAAATTTTTTTCACAATCCAAAAAATTGAAGTTATTTTCATCTAAATTTACTCAAATATACATCCTACAACAAAAATATTCGACAAAATCAAAAAAAATCGAAGTTGGTTTCAAATAAATTTATTAAAATTTGACACTTCCAACTAAAATTTTTTTCACAATCCAAAAAATTGATGTTATCTTCATCTAAATTTACTCAAATATAGATCCTACAACAAAAATACTCGACAAAATCCAAAATAATCCAAGTCGATTTCAAATAAATTTATTAAAATTTGACAAAAATCGTGACAAAATCCAAAAAATCGAAGTTAATTTCATCTAAATTTACTCAAATATACATCCAACAACAAAAATACTCAACAAAATCCAAAAAAATCGAAGTTGGATTCAAATAAATTTATTACAATTTGAAACTTCCAACTAAAATTTTTTTTCACAATCCAAAAAATGGTCGTTATTTTCATCTAAATTTACTCAAATATACATCCTACAACAAAAATATTCGACAAAATAAAAAAAAATCGAAGTTGGTTTCAAATAAATTTATTAAAATTTGACAAAAATCGTGACAAAATCCAAAAAATCGAAGTTAATTTCAACTGAAATTACTCAAATTAAGCTTCTCTATCAAAAAAGCTCAACAAAATCGAAAAAAATCGAAGTTGGTTTCAAATAAATTTATTACAATTTGACACTTCCAACTAAAATTTTTTTTCACAATCCAAAAAATTGTCGTTATTTTCATCTAAATTTACTCAAATATAGATCCTACAACAAAAATACTCATCAAAATCCAAAAAAATCGAAGTTGGTTTCAAATAAATTTATTAAAATTTGACTCTTCCAACTAAAATTTTTTTCACAATCCAAAAAATTGAAGTTATTTTCATCTAAATTTACTCAAATATACATCCAACAACAAAAATACTCAACAAAATCCAAAAAAATCGAAGTTGGATTCAAATAAATTTATTACAATTAGAAACTTCCAACTAAAATTTTTTTTCACAATCCAAAAAATGGTCGTTATTTTCATCTAAATTTACTCAAATATACATCCTACAACAAAAATATTCGACAAAATAAAAAAAAATCCAAGTTGGTTTCAAATAAATTTATTAAAATTTGACACTTCCAACTAAAATTTTTTTCAAAATCCAAAAAATTGAAGTTATTTTCATCTAAATTTACTCAAATATACATCCTACAACAAAAATATTCGACAAAATAAAAAAAAATCGAAGTTGGTTTCAAATAAATTTATTAAAATTTGACACTTCCAACTAAAATTTTTTTTCACAATCCAAAAAATTGAAGTTATTTTCATCTAAATTTACTCAAATATAGATTCTGCAACAAAAATACTCAAAAAAATCCAAAAAAATCGAAGTTGGATTCAAATAAATTTATTACAATTTGAAACTTCCAACTAAAATTTTTTTTCACAATCCAAAAAATGGTCGTTATTTTCATCTAAATTTACTCAAATATAGATCCTACAACAAAAATACTCAACAAAATCCAAAAAAATCGGTGTTTGTTTCAAATAAATTTATTAAAATTTGACTCTTCCAACTAAAATTTTTTTCACAATCCAAAAAATTGATGCTATTTTCATCTAAATTTACTCAAATATAGATCCTACAACAAAAATACTCAACAAAATCCAAAATAATCCAAGATGATTTCAAATAAATTTATTAAAATTTGACAAAAATCGTGACAAAATCAAAAAAATCGAAGTTAATTTCACCTGAAATTACTCAAATTAAGCTTCTCTATCAAAAAAACTCAACAAAATCCAAAAAAATCGAAGTTGGTTTCAAAGAAATTTATTACAATTTGACACTTCCAACTAAAATTTTTTTTCACAATCCAAAAAATTGTCGTTATTTTCATCTAAATTTACTCAAATATAGATCCTACAACAAAAATACTCAACAAAATCCAAAAAAATCGAAGTTGGTTTCAAATAAATTTATTAAAATTTGACTCTTCCAACTAAAATTTTTTTCACAATCCAAAAAATTGAAGTTATTTTCATCTAAATTTACTCAAATATACATCCAACAACAAAAATATTCGACAAAATCAAAAAAAATCGAAGTTGGTTTCAAATAAATTTATTAAAATTTGACACTTCCAACTAAAATTTTTTTCACAATCCAAAAAATTGATGTTATCTTCATCTAAATTTACTCAAATATAGATCCTACAACAAAAATACTCAACAAAATCCAAAATAATCCAAGTCGATTTCAAATAAATTTATTAAAATTTGACAAAAATCGTGACAAAATCCAAAAAATCGAAGTTAATTTCAACTGAAATTACTCAAATTAAGCTTCTCTATCAAAAAAGCTCAACAAAATCCAAAAAAATCGAAGTTGGTTTCAAATAAATTTATTACAATTTGACACTTCCAACTAAAAATTTTTTTCACAATCCAAAAAATTGTCGTTATTTTCATCTAAATTTACTCAAATATAGATCCTACAACAAAAATACTCATCAAAATCCAAAAAAATCGAAGTTGGTTTCAAATAAATTTATTAAAATTTGACTCTTCCAACTAAAATTTTTTTCACAATCCAAAAAATTGAAGTTATTTTCATCTAAATTTACTCAAATATACATCCTACAACAAAAATATTCGACAAAATCAAAAAAAATCGAAGTTGGTTTCAAATAAATTTATTAAAATTTGACACTTCCAACTAAAATTTTTTTCACAATCCAAAAAATTGATGTTATCTTCATCTAAATTTACTCAAATATAGATCCTACAACAAAAATTCTCGACAAAATCAAAAATAATCCAAGTCGATTTCAAATAAATTTATTAAAATTTGACAAAAATCGTGACAAAATCCAAAAAATCGAAGTTAATTTCATCTAAATTTACTCAAATATACATCCAACAACAAAAATACTCAACAAAATCCAAAAAAATCGAAGTTGGATTCAAATAAATTTATTACAATTTGAAACTTCCAACTAAAATTTTTTTTCACAATCCAAAAAATGGTCGTTATTTTCATCTAAATTTACTCAAATATACATCCTACAACAAAAATATTCGACAAAATAAAAAAAAATCGAAGTTGGTTTCAAATAAATTTATTAAAATTTGACACTTCCAACTAAAATTTTTTTCAAAATCCAAAAAATTGAAGTTATTTTCATCTAAATTTACTCAAATATAGATCCTACAACAAAAATACTCAACAAAATCCAAAATAATCCAAGTTGATTTCAAATAAATTTATTAAAATTTGACAAAAATCGTGACAAAATCAAAAAAATCGAAGTTAATTTCAACTGAAATTACTCAAATTAAGCTTCTCTATCAAAAAAACTCAACAAAATCCAAAAAAATCGAAGTTGATTTCAAATAAATTTATTAAAATTTGACACTTCCAACTAAAATTTTTTTCACAATCCAAAAAATTGTCGTTATTTTCATCTAAATTTACTCAAATATAGATCCTACAACAAAAATACTCAACAAAATCCAAAAAAATCGAAGTTGGATTCAAATAAATTTATTACAATTTGAAACTTCCAACTAAAATTTTTTTTCACAATCCAAAAAATGGTCGTTATTTTCATCTAAATTTACTCAAATATACATCCTACAACAAAAATATTCAACAAAATCCAAAAAAATCGAAGTTGGTTTCAAAGAAATTTATTACAATTTGACACTTCCAACTAAAATTTTTTTTCACAATCCAAAAAATTGTCGTTATTTTCATCTAAATTTACTCAAATATAGATCCTACAACAAAAATACTCAACAAAATCCAAAAAAATCGAAGTTGGTTTCAAATAAATTTATTAAAATTTGACTCTTCCAACTAAAATTTTTTTCACAATCCAAAAAATTGAAGTTATTTTCATCTAAATTTACTCAAATATACATCCAACAACAAAAATACTCAACAAAATCCAAAAAAATCGAAGTTGGATTCAAATAAATTTATTACAATTAGAAACTTCCAACTAAAATTTTTTTTCACAATCCAAAAAATGGTCGTTATTTTCATCTAAATTTACTCAAATATACATCCTACAACAAAAATATTCGACAAAATAAAAAAAAATCCAAGTTGGTTTCAAATAAATTTATTAAAATTTGACACTTCCAACTAAAATTTTTTTCAAAATCCAAAAAATTGAAGTTATTTTCATCTAAATTTACTCAAATATACATCCTACAACAAAAATATTCGACAAAATAAAAAAAAATCGAAGTTGGTTTCAAATAAATTTATTAAAATTTGACACTTCCAACTAAAATTTTTTTTCACAATCCAAAAAATTGAAGTTATTTTCATCTAAATTTACTCAAATATAGATTCTGCAACAAAAATACTCAAAAAAATCCAAAAAAATCGAAGTTGGATTCAAATAAATTTATTACAATTTGAAACTTCCAACTAAAATTTTTTTTCACAATCCAAAAAATGGTCGTTATTTTCATCTAAATTTACTCAAATATAGATCCTACAACAAAAATACTCAACAAAATCCAAAAAAATCGGTGTTTGTTTCAAATAAATTTATTAAAATTTGACTCTTCCAACTAAAATTTTTTTCACAATCCAAAAAATTGATGCTATTTTCATCTAAATTTACTCAAATATAGATCCTACAACAAAAATACTCAACAAAATCCAAAATAATCCAAGTTGATTTCAAATAAATTTATTAAAATTTGACAAAAATCGTGACAAAATCAAAAAAATCGAAGTTAATTTCACCTGAAATTACTCAAATTAAGCTTCTCTATCAAAAAAACTCAACAAAATCCAAAAAAATCGAAGTTGGTTTCAAAGAAATTTATTACAATTTGACACTTCCAACTAAAATTTTTTTTCACAATCCAAAAAATTGTCGTTATTTTCATCTAAATTTACTCAAATATAGATCCTACAACAAAAATACTCAACAAAATCCAAAAAAATCGAAGTTGGTTTCAAATAAATTTATTAAAATTTGACTCTTCCAACTAAAATTTTTTTCACAATCCAAAAAATTGAAGTTATTTTCATCTAAATTTACTCAAATATACATCCAACAACAAAAATATTCGACAAAATCAAAAAAAATCGAAGTTGGTTTCAAATAAATTTATTAAAATTTGACACTTCCAACTAAAATTTTTTTCACAATCCAAAAAATTGATGTTATCTTCATCTAAATTTACTCAAATATAGATCCTACAACAAAAATACTCAACAAAATCCAAAATAATCCAAGTCGATTTCAAATAAATTTATTAAAATTTGACAAAAATCGTGACAAAATCCAAAAAATCGAAGTTAATTTCAACTGAAATTACTCAAATTAAGCTTCTCTATCAAAAAAGCTCAACAAAATCCAAAAAAATCGAAGTTGGTTTCCAATAAATTTATTACAATTTGACACTTCCAACTAAAAATTTTTTTCACAATCCAAAAAATTGTCGTTATTTTCATCTAAATTTACTCAAATATAGATCCTACAACAAAAATACTCATCAAAATCCAAAAAAATCGAAGTTGGTTTCAAATAAATTTATTAAAATTTGACTCTTCCAACTAAAATTTTTTTCACAATCCAAAAAATTGAAGTTATTTTCATCTAAATTTACTCAAATATACATCCTACAACAAAAATATTCGACAAAATCAAAAAAAATCGAAGTTGGTTTCAAATAAATTTATTAAAATTTGACACTTCCATCTAAAATTTTTTTCACAATCCAAAAAATTGATGTTATCTTCATCTAAATTTACTCAAATATAGATCCTACAACAAAAATTCTCGACAAAATCCAAAATAATCCAAGTCGATTTCAAATAAATTTATTAAAATTTGACAAAAATCGTGACAAAATCCAAAAAATCGAAGTTAATTTCATCTAAATTTACTCAAATATACATCCAACAACAAAAATACTCAACAAAATCCAAAAAAATCGAAGTTGGATTCAAATAAATTTATTACAATTTGAAACTTCCAACTAAAATTTTTTTTCACAATCCAAAAAATGGTCGTTATTTTCATCTAAATTTACTCAAATATACATCCTACAACAAAAATATTCGACAAAATAAAAAAAAATCGAAGTTGGTTTCAAATAAATTTATTAAAATTTGACACTTCCAACTAAAATTTTTTTCAAAATCCAAAAAATTGAAGTTATTTTCATCTAAATTTACTCAAATATAGATCCTACAACAAAAATACTCAACAAAATCCAAAATAATCCAAGTTGATTTCAAATAAATTTATTAAAATTTGACAAAAATCGTGACAAAATCAAAAAAATCGAAGTTAATTTCAACTGAAATTACTCAAATTAAGCTTCTCTATCAAAAAAACTCAACAAAATCCAAAAAAATCGAAGTTGATTTCAAATAAATTTATTAAAATTTGACACTTCCAACTAAAATTTTTTTCACAATCCAAAAAATTGTCGTTATTTTCATCTAAATTTACTCAAATATAGATCCTACAACAAAAATACTCAACAAAATCCAAAAAAATCGAAGTTGGATTCAAATAAATTTATTACAATTTGAAACTTCCAACTAAAATTTTTTTTCACAATCCAAAAAATGGTCGTTATTTTCATCTAAATTTACTCAAATATACATCCTACAACAAAAATATTCAACAAAATCCAAAAAAATCGAAGTTGGTTTCAAAGAAATTTATTACAATTTGACACTTCCAACTAAAATTTTTTTTCACAATCCAAAAAATTGTCGTTATTTTCATCTAAATTTACTCAAATATAGATCCTACAACAAAAATACTCAACAAAATCCAAAAAAATCGAAGTTGGTTTCAAATAAATTTATTAAAATTTGACTCTTCCAACTAAAATTTTTTTCACAATCCAAAAAATTGAAGTTATTTTCATCTAAATTTACTCAAATATACATCCTACAACAAAAATATTCGACAAAATCAAAAAAAATCGAAGTTGGTTTCAAATAAATTTATTAAAATTTGACACTTCCAACTAAAATTTTTTTCACAATCCAAAAAATTGATATTATCTTCATCTAAATTTACTCAAATATAGATCCTACAACAAAAATACTCGACAAAATCCAAAATAATCCAAGTCGATTTCAAATAAATTTATTAAAATTTGACAAAAATCGTGACAAAATCCAAAAAATCGAAGTTAATTTCATCTAAATTTACTCAAATATACATCCAACAACAAAAATACTCAACAAAATCCAAAAAAATTGAAGTTGGATTCAAATAAATTTATTACAATTTGAAACTTCCAACTAAAATTTTTTTTCACAATCCAAAAAATGGTCGTTATTTTCATCTAAATTTACTCAAATATACATCCTACAACAAAAATATTCGACAAAATAAAAAAAAATCGAAGTTGGTTTCAAATAAATTTATTAAAATTTGACACTTCCAACTAAAATTTTTTTCAAAATCCAAAAAATTGAAGTTATTTTCATCTAAATTTACTCAAATATAGATCCTACAACAAAAATACTCAACAAAATCCAAAATAATCCAAGTTGATTTCAAATAAATTTATTAAAATTTGACAAAAATCGTGACAAAATCAAAAAAATCGAAGTTAATTTCAACTGAAATTACTCAAATTAAGCTTCTCTATCAAAAAAACTCAACAAAATCCAAAAAAATCGAAGTTGATTTCAAATAAATTTATTAAAATTTGACACTTCCAACTAAAATTTTTTTCACAATCCAAAAAATTGTCGTTATTTTCATCTAAATTTACTCAAATATAGATCCTACAACAAAAATACTCAACAAAATCCAAAAAAATCGAAGTTGGATTCAAATAAATTTATTACAATTTGAAACTTCCAACTAAAATTTTTTTTCACAATCCAAAAAATGGTCGTTATTTTCATCTAAATTTACTCAAATATACATCCTACAACAAAAATATTCAACAAAATCCAAAAAAATCGAAGTTGGTTTCAAAGAAATTTATTACAATTTGACACTTCCAACTAAAATTTTTTTTCACAATCCAAAAAATTGTCGTTATTTTCATCTAAATTTACTCAAATATAGATCCTACAACAAAAATACTCAACAAAATCCAAAAAAATCGAAGTTGGTTTCAAATAAATTTATTAAAATTTGACTCTTCCAACTAAAATTTTTTTCACAATCCAAAAAATTGAAGTTATTTTCATCTAAATTTACTCAAATATACATCCTACAACAAAAATAATCGACAAAATCAAAAAAAATCGAAGTTGGTTTCAAATAAATTTATTAAAATTTGACACTTCCAACTAAAATTTTTTTCACAATCCAAAAAATTGATATTATCTTCATCTAAATTTACTCAAATATAGATCCTACAACAAAAATACTCGACAAAATCCAAAATAATCCAAGTCGATTTCAAATAAATTTATTAAAATTTGACAAAAATCGTGACAAAATCCAAAAAATCGAAGTTAATTTCATCTAAATTTACTCAAATATACATCCAACAACAAAAATACTCAACAAAATCCAAAAAAATTGAAGTTGGATTCAAATAAATTTATTACAATTTGAAACTTCCAACTAAAATTTTTTTTCACAATCCAAAAAATGGTCGTTATTTTCATCTAAATTTACTCAAATATACATCCTACAACAAAAATATTCGACAAAATAAAGAAAAATCGAAGTTGGTTTCAAATAAATTTATTAAAATTTGACACTTCCAACTAAAATTTTTTTCACAATCCAAAAAATTGTCGTTATTTTCATCTAAATTTACTCAAATATACATCCTACAACAAAAATACTGGTCAAAATAAAAAAAAATCGAAGTTAGTTTCAAATAAATTTATTAAAATTTGACACTTCCACCTAAAATTTTTTTTCACAATCCAAAAAATTGAAGTTATTTTCATCTAAATTTACTCAAATATAGATCCTACAACAAAAATACTCAACAAAATCCAAAAAAATCGATGTTGGATTCAAATAAATTTATTACAATTTGAAACTTCCAACTAAAATTTTTTTTCACAATCCAAAAAATGGTCGTTATTTTCATCTAAATTTACTCAAACATACATCCTACAACAAAAATATTCCACAAAATCAAAAAAAATCGAAGTTGGTTTCAAATAAATTTATTAACATTTGACACTTCCAACTAAAATTTTTTTCACAATCCAAAAAATTGATGTTATCTTCATCTAAATTTACTCAAATATAGATCCTACAACAAAAATACTCAACAAAATCCAAAATAATCCAAGTCGATTTCAAATAAATTTATTAAAATTTGACAAAAATCGTGACAAAATCCAAAAAATCGAAGTTAATTTCAACTGAAATTACTCAAATTAAGCTTCTCTATCAAAAAAGCTCAACAAAATCCAAAAAAATCGAAGTTGGATTCAAATAAATTTATTACAATTTGACACTTCCAACTAAAATTTTTTTTCACAATCCAAAAAATTGTCGTTATTTTCATCTAAATTTACTCAAATATAGATCCTACAACAAAAATACTCATCAAAATCCAAAAAAATCGAAGTTGGTTTCAAATAAATTTATTCAAATTTGACTCTTCCAACTAAAATTTTTTTCACAATCCAAAAAATTGAAGTTATTTTCATCTAAATTTACTCAAATATAGATTCTGCAACAAAAATACTCAACAAAATCCAAAAAAATCGAAGTTGGATTCAAATAAATTTATTACAATTTGAAACTTCCAACTAAAATTTTTGTTTTACAATCCAAAAAATTGAAGCTATTTTGATCTAAATTTACTCAAATATAGATCCTACAACAAAAATACTCAACAAAATCCAAAAAAATCGAAGTTGGCCTCAAATAAATTTATTAAAATTTGACTCTTCCAACTAAAATTTTTTTCACAATCCAAAAAATTGATGTTATTTTCATCTAAATTTACTCAAATATAGATCCTACAACAAAAATACTCAACAAAATCCAAAATAATCCAAGTTGATTTCAAATAAATTTATTAAAATTTGACAAAAATCGTGACAAAATCAAAAAAATCGAAGTTAATTTCACCTGAAATTACTCAAATTAAGCTTCTCTATCAAAAAAACTCAACAAAATCCAAAAAAATCGAAGTTGGTTTCAAAGAAATTTATTACAATTTGACACTTCCAACTAAAATTTTTTTTCACAATCCAAAAAATTGTCGTTATTTTCATCTAAATTTACTCAAATATAGATCCTACAACAAAAATACTCAACAAAATCCAAAATAATCCAAGTCGATTTCAAATAAATTTATTAAAATTTGACAAAAATCGTGATAAAATCCAAAAAATCGAAGTTAATTTCAACTGAAATTACTCAAATTAAGCTTCTCTATCAAAAAAGCTCAACAAAATCCAAAAAAATCGAAGTTGGATTCAAATAAATTTATTACAATTTGACACTTCCAACTAAAATTTTTTTTCACAATCCAAAAAATTGTCGTTATTTTCATCTAAATTTACTCAAATATAGATCCTACAACAAAAATACTCAACAAAATCAAAAAAAATCGAAGTTGGTTTCAAATAAATTTATTAAAATTTGACTCTTCCAACTAAAATTTTTTTCACAATCCAAAAAATTGAAGTTATTTTCATCTAAATTTACTCAAATATACATCCAACAACAAAAATATTCGACAAAATCAAAAAAAATCGAAGTTGGTTTCAAATAAATTTATTAAAATTTGACACTTCCAACTAAAATTTTTTTCACAATCCAAAAAATTGATGTTATCTTCATCTAAATTTACTCAAATATAGATCCTACAACAAAAATACTCAACAAAATCCAAAATAATCCAAGTCGATTTCAAATAAATTTATTAAAATTTGACAAAAATCGTGACAAAATCCAAAAAATCGAAGTTAATTTCATCTAAATTTACTCAAATATACATTTAACAACAAAAATACTCAACAAAATCCAAAAAAATCGAAGTTGGATTCAAATAAATTTATTACAATTTGAAACTTCCAACTAAAATTTTTTTTCACAATCCAAAAAATGGTCGTTATTTTCATCTAAATTTACTCAAATATACATCCTACAACAAAAATATTCGACAAAATAAAAAAAAATCGAAGTTGGTTTCAAATAAATTTATTAAAATTTGACACTTCCAACTAAAATTTTTTTTCACAATCCAAAAAATTGTCGTTATTTTCATCTAAATTTACTCAAATATAGATCCTACAACAAAAATACTCAACAAAATCCAAAATAATCCAAGTCGATTTCAAATAAATTTATTAAAAT
The DNA here is from genome assembly GCA_963932275.1 of Andrena praecox. Classification (NCBI taxonomy): domain Eukaryota; kingdom Metazoa; phylum Arthropoda; class Insecta; order Hymenoptera; family Andrenidae; genus Andrena; species Andrena praecox. The sequence continues at coordinate 1,660,276 of CAWVQO010000396.1, read as the reverse complement.
TTGACAAAAATCGTGACAAAATCCAAAAAATCGAAGTTAATTTCATCTAAATTTACTCAAATATACATCCAACAACAAAAATACTCAACAAAATCCAAAAAAATCGAAGTTGGATTCAAATAAATTTATTACAATTTGAAACTTCCAACTAAAATTTTTTTTCACAATCCAAAAAATGGTCGTTATTTTCATCTAAATTTACTCAAATATACATCCTACAACAAAAATATTCGACAAAATCCAAAAAAATCGAAGTTGGTTTCAAATAAATTTATTACAATTTGACACTTCCAACTAAAATTTTTTTTCACAATCCAAAAAATTGTCGTTATTTTCATCTAAATTTACTCAAATATAGATCCTACAACAAAAATACTCATCAAAATCCAAAAAAATCGAAGTTGGTTTCAAATAAATTTATTAAAATTTGACTCTTCCAACTAAAATTTTTTTCACAATCCAAAAAATTGAAGTTATTTTCATCTAAATTTACTCAAATATACATCCAACAACAAAAATACTCAACAAAATCCAAAAAAATCGAAGTTGGATTCAAATAAATTTATTACAATTAGAAACTTCCAACTAAAATTTTTTTTCACAATCCAAAAAATGGTCGTTATTTTCATCTAAATTTACTCAAATATACATCCTACAACAAAAATATTCGACAAAATAAAAAAAATCCAAGTTGGTTTCAAATAAATTTATTAAAATTTGACACTTCCAACTAAAATTTTTTTCAAAATCCAAAAAATTGAAGTTATTTTCATCTAAATTTACTCAAATATACATCCTACAACAAAAATATTCGACAAAATAAAAAAAAATCGAAGTTGGTTTCAAATAAATTTATTAAAATTTGACACTTCCAACTAAAATTTTTTTTCACAATCCAAAAAATTGAAGTTATTTTCATCTAAATTTACTCAAATATAGATTCTGCAACAAAAATACTCAAAAAAATCCAAAAAAATCGAAGTTGGATTCAAATAAATTTATTACAATTTGAAACTTCCAACTAAAATTTTTTTTCACAATCCAAAAAATGGTCGTTATTTTCATCTAAATTTACTCAAATATAGATCCTACAACAAAAATACTCAACAAAATCCAAAAAAATCGGTGTTGGTTTCAAATAAATTTATTAAAATTTGACTCTTCCAACTAAAATTTTTTTCACAATCCAAAAAATTGATGTTATTTTCATCTAAATTTACTCAAATATAGATCCTACAACAAAAATACTCAACAAAATCCAAAATAATCCAAGTTGATTTCAAATAAATTTATTAAAATTTGACAAAAATCGTGACAAAATCAAAAAAATCGAAGTTAATTTCACCTGAAATTACTCAAATTAAGCTTCTCTATCAAAAAAACTCAACAAAATCCAAAAAAATCGAAGTTGGTTTCAAAGAAATTTATTACAATTTGACACTTCCAACTAAAATTTTTTTTCACAATCCAAAAAATTGTCGTTATTTTCATCTAAATTTACTCAAATATAGATCCTACAACAAAAATACTCAACAAAATCCAAAAAAATCGAAGTTGGTTTCAAATAAATTTATTAAAATTTGACTCTTCCAACTAAAATTTTTTTCACAATCCAAAAAATTGAAGTTATTTTCATCTAAATTTACTCAAATATACATCCAACAACAAAAATATTCGACAAAATCAAAAAAAATCGAAGTTGGTTTCAAATAAATTTATTAAAATTTGACACTTCCAACTAAAATTTTTTTCACAATCCAAAAAATTAATGTTATCTTCATCTAAATTTACTCAAATATAGATCCTACAACAAAAATACTCAACAAAATCCAAAATAATCCAAGTCGATTTCAAATAAATTTATTAAAATTTGACAAAAATCGTGACAAAATCCAAAAAATCGAAGTTAATTTCAACTGAAATTACTCAAATTAAGCTTCTCTATCAAAAAAGCTCAACAAAATCCAAAAAAATCGAAGTTGGTTTCAAATAAATTTATTACAATTTGACACTTCCAACTAAAATTTTTTTTCACAATCCAAAAAATTGTCGTTATTTTCATCTAAATTTACTCAAATATAGATCCTACAACAAAAATACTCAACAAAATCCAAAAAAATCGGTGTTGGTTTCAAATAAATTTATTAAAATTTGACTCTTCCAACTAAAATTTTTTTCACAATCCAAAAAATTGATGTTATTTTCATCTAAATTTACTCAAATATAGATCCTACAACAAAAATACTCAACAAAATCCAAAATAATCCAAGTTGATTTCAAATAAATTTATTAAAATTTGACAAAAATCGTGACAAAATCCAAAAAATCGAAGTTAATTTCAACTGAAATTACTCAAATTAAGCTTCTCTATCAAAAAAGCTCAACAAAATCCAAAAAAATCGAAGTTGGTTTCAAATAAATTTATTACAATTTGACACTTCCAACTAAAATTTTTTTTCACAATCCAAAAAATTGTCGTTATTTTCATCTAAATTTACTCAAATATAGATCCTACAACAAAAATACTCATCAAAATCCAAAAAAATCGAAGTTGGTTTCAAATAAATTTATTAAAATTTGACTCTTCCAACTAAAATTTTTTTCACAATCCAAAAAATTGAAGTTATTTTCATCTAAATTTACTCAAATATACATCCAACAACAAAAATACTCAACAAAATCCAAAAAAATCGAAGTTGGATTCAAATAAATTTATTACAATTAGAAACTTCCAACTAAAATTTTTTTTCACAATCCAAAAAATGGTCGTTATTTTCATCTAAATTTACTCAAATATACATCCTACAACAAAAATATTCGACAAAATAAAAAAAATCCAAGTTGGTTTCAAATAAATTTATTAAAATTTGACACTTCCAACTAAAATTTTTTTCAAAATCCAAAAAATTGAAGTTATTTTCATCTAAATTTACTCAAATATACATCCTACAACAAAAATATTCGACAAAATAAAAAAAAATCGAAGTTGGTTTCAAATAAATTTATTAAAATTTGACACTTCCAACTAAAATTTTTTTTCACAATCCAAAAAATTGAAGTTATTTTCATCTAAATTTACTCAAATATAGATTCTGCAACAAAAATACTCAAAAAAATCCAAAAAAATCGAAGTTGGATTCAAATAAATTTATTACAATTTGAAACTTCCAACTAAAATTTTTTTTCACAATCCAAAAAATGGTCGTTATTTTCATCTAAATTTACTCAAATATAGATCCTACAACAAAAATACTCAACAAAATCCAAAAAAATCGGTGTTGGTTTCAAATAAATTTATTAAAATTTGACTCTTCCAACTAAAATTTTTTTCACAATCCAAAAAATTGATGTTATTTTCATCTAAATTTACTCAAATATAGATCCTACAACAAAAATACTCAACAAAATCCAAAATAATCCAAGTTGATTTCAAATAAATTTATTAAAATTTGACAAAAATCGTGACAAAATCAAAAAAATCGAAGTTAATTTCACCTGAAATTACTCAAATTAAGCTTCTCTATCAAAAAAACTCAACAAAATCCAAAAAAATCGAAGTTGGTTTCAAAGAAATTTATTACAATTTGACACTTCCAACTAAAATTTTTTTTCACAATCCAAAAAATTGTCGTTATTTTCATCTAAATTTACTCAAATATAGATCCTACAACAAAAATACTCAACAAAATCCAAAAAAATCGAAGTTGGTTTCAAATAAATTTATTAAAATTTGACTCTTCCAACTAAAATTTTTTTCACAATCCAAAAAATTGAAGTTATTTTCATCTAAATTTACTCAAATATACATCCAACAACAAAAATATTCGACAAAATCAAAAAAAATCGAAGTTGGTTTCAAATAAATTTATTAAAATTTGACACTTCCAACTAAAATTTTTTTCACAATCCAAAAAATTAATGTTATCTTCATCTAAATTTACTCAAATATAGATCCTACAACAAAAATACTCAACAAAATCCAAAATAATCCAAGTCGATTTCAAATAAATTTATTAAAATTTGACAAAAATCGTGACAAAATCCAAAAAATCGAAGTTAATTTCAACTGAAATTACTCAAATTAAGCTTCTCTATCAAAAAAGCTCAACAAAATCCAAAAAAATCGAAGTTGGTTTCAAATAAATTTATTACAATTTGACACTTCCAACTAAAATTTTTTTTCACAATCCAAAAAATTGTCGTTATTTTCATCTAAATTTACTCAAATATAGATCCTACAACAAAAATACTCAACAAAATCCAAAAAAATCGGTGTTGGTTTCAAATAAATTTATTAAAATTTGACTCTTCCAACTAAAATTTTTTTCACAATCCAAAAAATTGATGTTATTTTCATCTAAATTTACTCAAATATAGATCCTACAACAAAAATACTCAACAAAATCCAAAATAATCCAAGTTGATTTCAAATAAATTTATTAAAATTTGACAAAAATCGTGACAAAATCAAAAAAATCGAAGTTAATTTCAACTGAAATTACTCAAATTAAGCTTCTCTATCAAAAAAACTCAACAAAATCCAAAAATATCGAAGTTGATTTCAAATAAATTTATTAAAATTTGACACTTCCAACTAAAATTTTTTTCACAATCCAAAAAATTGTCGTTATTTTCATCTGAATTTACTCAAATATAGATCCTACAACAAAAATACTCAACAAAATCCAAAAAAATCGAAGTTGGATTCAAATAAATTTATTACAATTTGAAACTTCCAACTAAAATTTTTTTTCACAATCCAAAAAATGGTCGTTATTTTCATCTAAATTTACTCAAATATACATCCTACAACAAAAATATTCCACAAAATCAAAAAAAATCGAAGTTAGTTTCAAATAAATTTATTAAAATTTGACACTTCCACCTAAAATTTTTTTTCACAATCCAAAAAATTGAAGATATTTTCATCTAAATTTACTCAAATATAGATCCTACAACAAAAATACTCAACAAAATCCAAAAAAATCGATGTTGGATTCAAATAAATTTATTACAATTTGAAACTTCCAACTAAAATTTTTTTTCACAATCCAAAAAATGGTCGTTATTTTCATCTAAATTTACTCAAATATACATCCTACAACAAAAATATTCCACAAAATCAAAAAAAATCGAAGTTGGTTTCAAATAAATTTATTAACATTTGACACTTCCAACTAAAATTTTTTTCACAATCCAAAAAATTGATGTTATCTTCATCTAAATTTACTCAAATATAGATCCTACAACAAAAATACTCAACAAAATCCAAAAAAATCGAAGTTGGTTTCAAATAAATTTATTACAATTTGACACTTCCAACTAAAATTTTTTTTCACAATCCAAAAAATTGTCGTTATTTTCATCTAAATTTACTCAAATATAGATCCTACAACAAAAATACTCATCAAAATCCAAAAAAATCGAAGTTGGTCTCAAATAAATTTATTAAAATTTGACTCTTCCAACTAAAATTTTTTTCACAATCCAAAAAATTGAAGTTATTTTCATCTAAATTTACTCAAATATACATCCAACAACAAAAATACTCAACAAAATCCAAAAAAATCGAAGTTGGATTCAAATAAATTTATTACAATTAGAAACTTCCAACTAAAATTTTTTTTCACAATCCAAAAAATGGTCGTTATTTTCATCTAAATTTACTCAAATATACATCCTACAACAAAAATATTCGACAAAATAAAAAAAAATCCAAGTTGGTTTCAAATAAATTTATTAAAATTTGACACTTCCAACTAAAATTTTTTTCAAAATCCAAAAAATTGAAGTTATTTTCATCTAAATTTACTCAAATATACATCCTACAACAAAAATATTCGACAAAATAAAAAAAAATCGAAGTTGGTTTCAAATAAATTTATTAAAATTTGACACTTCCAACTAAAATTTTTTTTCACAATCCAAAAAATTGAAGTTATTTTCATCTAAATTTACTCAAATATAGATTCTGCAACAAAAATACTCAACAAAATCCAAAAAAATCGAAGTTGGATTCAAATAAATTTATTACAATTTGAAACTTCCAACTAAAATTTTTTTTCACAATCCAAAAAATGGTCGTTATTTTCATCTAAATTTACTCAAATATAGATCCTACAACAAAAATACTCAACAAAATCCAAAATAATCCAAGTTGATTTCAAATAAATTTATTAAAATTTGACAAAAATCGTGACAAAATCAAAAAAATCGAAGTTAATTTCAACTGAAATTACTCAAATTAAGCTTCTCTATCAAAAAAACTCAACAAAATCCAAAAAAATCGAAGTTGGATTCAAAGAAATTTATTACAATTTGACACTTCCAACTAAAATTTTTTTTCACAATCCAAAAAATTGTCGTTATTTTCATCTAAATTTACTCAAATATAGATCCTACAACAAAAATACTCAACAAAATCCAAAAAAATCGAAGTTGGTTTCAAATAAATTTATTAAAATTTGACTCTTACAACTAAAATTTTTTTCACAATCCAAAAAATTGAAGTTATTTTCATCTAAATTTACTCAAATATACATCCTACAACAAAAATATTCGACAAAATAAATAAAAATCGAAGTTGGTTTCAAATAAATTTATTAAAATTTGACACTTCCAACTAAAATTTTTTTCACAATCCAAAAAATTGATGTTATCTTCATCTAAATTTACTCAAATATACATCCTACAACAAAAATACTGGTCAAAATCCAAAAAAATCGAAGTTGGCCTCAAATAAATTTATTAAAATTTGACACTTCCAACTACAATTTTTTCCCTATCCAAAAAATTGAAGTTATTTTCATCTAAATTTACTCAAATATACATCCTACAACAAAAATATTCGACAAAATCAAAAAAAATCGAAGTTGGTTTCAAATAAATTTATTAAAATTTGACACTTCCAACTAAAATTTTTGTTTCACAATCCAAAAAATTGTCGTTATTTTCATCTAAATTTACTCAAATATACATCCTACAACAAAAATACTGGTCAAAATAAAAAAAAATCGAAGTTAGTTTCAAATAAATTTATTAAAATTTGACACTTCCACCTAAAATTTTTTTTCACAATCCAAAAAATTGAAGTTATTTTCATCTAAATTTACTCAAATATAGATCCTACAACAAAAATACTCAACAAAATCCAAAATAATCGAAGTTGGTTTCAAATAAATTTATTAAAATTTGACACTTCCAACTAAAATTTTTTTCACTATCCAAAAAATTGTCGTTATTTTCATCTAAATTTACTCAAATATAGATCCTACAACAAAAATACTCTACAAAATCCAAAATAATCGAAGTTGGTTTCAAATAAATTTATTAAAATTTGACACTTCCAACTAAATTGTTTTTCACAATCCAAAAAATTTAAGATAATTTCATCTAAATTTACTCAAATATGCATCCTACAACAAAAATACTCAACAAAATCCAAAAAAATCGAAGTTGGTCTCAAATAAATTTATTAAAATTTCACACTTCCAACTAAATTTTTTTTCACAATCTTAAAAATTGAAGTTATTTTCATCTAAATTTACACAAATATAGATCCTACAACAAAAATACTCAACAAAATCCAAAATAATCGAAGTTGGTTTCAAATAAATTTATTAAAATTTGACACTTCCAACTAAATTTTTTCTCGCAATCCTAAAAATTGAATTTATTTTCATCTAAATTTACTCAAATATAGATCCTACAACAAAAATACTCAACAAAATCCAAAAAAATCGGTGTTGGTTTCAAATAAATTTATTAAAATTTGACTCTTCCAACTAAAATTTTTTTCACAATCCAAAAAATTGATGTTATTTTCATCTAAATTTATTCAAATATAGATCCTACAACAAAAATACTCAACAAAATCCAAAATAATCCAAGTTGATTTCAAATAAATTTATTAAAATTTGACTCTTCCAACTAAAATTTTTTTCACAATCCAAAAAATTGAAGTTATTTTCATCTAAATTTACTCAAATATACATCCTACAACAAAAATATTCGACAAAATCAAAAAAAATCGAAGTTGGTTTCAAATAAATTTATTAAAATTTGACACTTCCAACTAAAATTTTTTTCACAATCCAAAAAATGGATGTTATCTTCATCTAAATTTACTCAAATATAGATCCTACAACAAAAATACTCGACAAAATCCAAAATAATCCAAGTCGATTTCAAATAAATTTATTAAAATTTGACAAAAATCGTGACAAAATCCAAAAAATCGAAGTTAATTTCATCTAAATTTACTCAAATATACATCCAACAACAAAAATACTCAACAAAATCCAAAAAAATCGAAGTTGGATTCAAATAAATTTATTACAATTTGAAACTTCCAACTAAAATTTTTTTTCACAATCCAAAAAATGGTCGTTATTTTCATCTAAATTTACTCAAATATACATCCTACAACAAAAATATTCGACAAAATAAAAAAAAATCGAAGTTGGTTTCAAATAAATTTATTAAAATTTGACACTTCCAACTAAAATTTTTTTCAAAATCCAAAAAATTGAAGTTATTTTCATCTAAATTCACTCAAATATAGATCCTACAACAAAAATACTCAACAAAATCCAAAATAATCCAAGTTGATTTCAAATAAATTTATTAAAATTTGACAAAAATCGTGACAAAATCAAAAAAATCGAAGTTAATTTCAACTGAAATTACTCAAATTAAGCTTCTCTATCAAAAAAACTCAACAAAATCAAAAAAAATCGAAGTTGATTTCAAATAAATTTATTAAAATTTGACACTTCCAACTAAAATTTTTTTCACAATCCAAAAAATTGTCGTTATTTTCATCTAAATTTACTCAAATATACATCCTACAACAAAAATACTGGTCAAAATAAAAAAAAATCGAAGTTAGTTTCAAATAAATTTATTAAAATTTGACACTTCCAACTAAAATTTTTTTCACAATCCAAAAAATTGATGTTATCTTCATCTAAATTTACTCAAATATAGATCCTACAACAAAAATACTCAACAAAATCCAAAATAATCCAAGTCGATTTCAAATAAATTTATTAAAATTTGACAAAAATCGTGACAAAATCCAAAAAATCGAAGTTAATTTCAACTGAAATTACTCAAATTAAGCTTCTCTATCAAAAAAGCTCAACAAAATCCAAAAAAATCGAAGTTGGTTTCAAATAAATTTATTACAATTTGACACTTCCAACTAAAATTTTTTTTCACAATCCAAAAAATTGTCGTTATTTTCATCTAAATTTACTCAAATATAGATCCTACAACAAAAATACTCAACAAAATCCAAAAAAATCGGTGTTGGTTTCAAATAAATTTATTAAAATTTGACTCTTCCAACTAAAATTTTTTTCACAATCCAAAAAATTGATGTTATTTTCATCTAAATTTACTCAAATATAGATCCTACAACAAAAATACTCAACAAAATCCAAAATAATCCAAGTTGATTTCAAATAAATTTATTAAAATTTGACAAAAATCGTGACAAAATCAAAAAAATCGAAGTTAATTTCAACTGAAATTACTCAAATTAAGCTTCTCTATCAAAAAAACTCAACAAAATCCAAAAAAATCGAAGTTGATTTCAAATAAATTTATTAAAATTTGACACTTCCAACTAAAATTTTTTTCACAATCCAAAAAATTGTCGTTATTTTCATCTGAATTTACTCAAATATAGATCCTACAACAAAAATACTCAACAAAATCCAAAAAAATCGAAGTTGGATTCAAATAAATTTATTACAATTTGAAACTTCCAACTAAAATTTTTTTTCACAATCCAAAAAATGGTCGTTATTTTCATCTAAATTTACTCAAATATACATCCTACAACAAAAATATTCCACAAAATCAAAAAAAATCGAAGTTAGTTTCAAATAAATTTATTAAAATTTGACACTTCCACCTAAAATTTTTTTTCACAATCCAAAAAATTGAAGTTATTTTCATCTAAATTTACTCAAATATAGATCCTACAACAAAAATACTCAACAAAATCCAAAAAAATCGATGTTGGATTCAAATAAATTTATTACAATTTGAAACTTCCAACTAAAATTTTTTTTCACAATCCAAAAAATGGTCGTTATTTTCATCTAAATTTACTCAAATATACATCCTACAACAAAAATATTCCACAAAATCAAAAAAAATCGAAGTTGGTTTCAAATAAATTTATTAACATTTGACACTTCCAACTAAAATTTTTTTCACAATCCAAAAAATTGATGTTATCTTCATCTAAATTTACTCAAATATAGATCCTACAACAAAAATACTCAACAAAATCCAAAATAATCCAAGTTGATTTCAAATAAATTTATTAAAATTTGACAAAAATCGTGACAAAATCAAAAAAATCGAAGTTAATTTCAACTGAAATTACTCAAATTAAGCTTCTCTATCAAAAAAACTCAACAAAATCCAAAAAAATCGAAGTTGGTTTCAAAGAAATTTATTACAATTTGACACTTCCAACTAAAATTTTTTTTCACAATCCAAAAAATTGTCGTTATTTTCATCTAAATTTACTCAAATATAGATCCTACAACAAAAATACTCAACAAAATCCAAAAAAATCGAAGTTGGTTTCAATTAAATTTATTAAAATTTGACTCTTCCAACTAAAATTTTTTTCACAATCCAAAAAATTGAAGTTATTTTCATCTAAATTTACTCAAATATACATCCTACAACAAAAATATTCGACAAAATCCAAAAAAATCGAAGTTGGTTTCAAATAAATTTATTAAAATTAGACACTTCCAACTAAAATTTTTTTCACAATCCAAAAAATTGATGTTATCTTCATCTAAATTTACTCAAATATAGATCCTACAACAAAAATACTCGACAAAATCCAAAATAATCCAAGTCGATTTCAAATAAATTTATTAAAATTTGACAAAAATCGTGACAAAATCCAAAAAATCGAAGTTAATTTCATCTAAATTTACTCAAATATACATCCAACAACAAAAATACTCAACAAAATCCAAAAAAATCGAAGTTGGATTCAAATAAATTTATTACAATTTGAAACTTCCAACTAAAATTTTTTTTCACAATCCAAAAAATGGTCGTTATTTTCATCTAAATTTACTCAAATATACATCCTACAACAAAAATATTCGACAAAATAAAAAAAAATCGAAGTTGGTTTCAAATAAATTTATTAAAATTTGACACTTCCAACTAAAATTTTTTTCAAAATCCAAAAAATTGAAGTTATTTTCATCTAAATTCACTCAAATATAGATCCTACAACAAAAATACTCAACAAAATCCAAAATAATCCAAGTTGATTTCAAATAAATTTATTAAAATTTGACAAAAATCGTGACAAAATCAAAAAAATCGAAGTTAATTTCAACTGAAATTACTCAAATTAAGCTTCTCTATCAAAAAAACTCAACAAAATCAAAAAAAATCGAAGTTGATTTCAAATAAATTTATTAAAATTTGACACTTCCAACTAAAATTTTTTTCACAATCCAAAAAATTGTCGTTATTTTCATCTAAATTTACTCAAATATACATCCTACAACAAAAATACTGGTCAAAATAAAAAAAAATCGAAGTTAGTTTCAAATAAATTTATTAAAATTTGACACTTCCAACTAAAATTTTTTTCACAATCCAAAAAATTGATGTTATCTTCATCTAAATTTACTCAAATATAGATCCTACAACAAAAATACTCAACAAAATCCAAAATAATCCAAGTCGATTTCAAATAAATTTATTAAAATTTGACAAAAATCGTGACAAAATCCAAAAAATCGAAGTTAATTTCAACTGAAATTACTCAAATTAAGCTTCTCTATCAAAAAAGCTCAACAAAATCCAAAAAAATCGAAGTTGGTTTCAAATAAATTTATTACAATTTGACACTTCCAACTAAAATTTTTTTTCACAATCCAAAAAATTGTCGTTATTTTCATCTAAATTTACTCAAATATAGATCCTACAACAAAAATACTCAACAAAATCCAAAAAAATCGGTGTTGGTTTCAAATAAATTTATTAAAATTTGACTCTTCCAACTAAAATTTTTTTCACAATCCAAAAAATTGATGTTATTTTCATCTAAATTTACTCAAATATAGATCCTACAACAAAAATACTCAACAAAATCCAAAATAATCCAAGTTGATTTCAAATAAATTTATTAAAATTTGACAAAAATCGTGACAAAATCAAAAAAATCGAAGTTAATTTCAACTGAAATTACTCAAATTAAGCTTCTCTATCAAAAAAACTCAACAAAATCCAAAAAAATCGAAGTTGATTTCAAATAAATTTATTAAAATTTGACACTTCCAACTAAAATTTTTTTCACAATCCAAAAAATTGTCGTTATTTTCATCTGAATTTACTCAAATATAGATCCTACAACAAAAATACTCAACAAAATCCAAAAAAATCGAAGTTGGATTCAAATAAATTTATTACAATTTGAAACTTCCAACTAAAATTTTTTTTCACAATCCAAAAAATGGTCGTTATTTTCATCTAAATTTACTCAAATATACATCCTACAACAAAAATATTCCACAAAATCAAAAAAAATCGAAGTTAGTTTCAAATAAATTTATTAAAATTTGACACTTCCACCTAAAATTTTTTTTCACAATCCAAAAAATTGAAGTTATTTTCATCTAAATTTACTCAAATATAGATCCTACAACAAAAATACTCAACAAAATCCAAAAAAATCGATGTTGGATTCAAATAAATTTATTACAATTTGAAACTTCCAACTAAAATTTTTTTTCACAATCCAAAAAATGGTCGTTATTTTCATCTAAATTTACTCAAATATACATCCTACAACAAAAATATTCCACAAAATCAAAAAAAATCGAAGTTGGTTTCAAATAAATTTATTAACATTTGACACTTCCAACTAAAATTTTTTTCACAATCCAAAAAATTGATGTTATCTTCATCTAAATTTACTCAAATATAGATCCTACAACAAAAATACTCAACAAAATCCAAAATAATCCAAGTTGATTTCAAATAAATTTATTAAAATTTGACAAAAATCGTGACAAAATCAAAAAAATCGAAGTTAATTTCAACTGAAATTACTCAAATTAAGCTTCTCTATCAAAAAAACTCAACAAAATCCAAAAAAATCGAAGTTGGTTTCAAAGAAATTTATTACAATTTGACACTTCCAACTAAAATTTTTTTTCACAATCCAAAAAATTGTCGTTATTTTCATCTAAATTTACTCAAATATAGATCCTACAACAAAAATACTCAACAAAATCCAAAAAAATCGAAGTTGGTTTCAATTAAATTTATTAAAATTTGACTCTTCCAACTAAAATTTTTTTCACAATCCAAAAAATTGAAGTTATTTTCATCTAAATTTACTCAAATATACATCCTACAACAAAAATATTCGACAAAATCCAAAAAAATCGAAGTTGGTTTCAAATAAATTTATTAAAATTAGACACTTCCAACTAAAATTTTTTTCACAATCCAAAAAATTGATGTTATCTTCATCTAAATTTACTCAAATATAGATCCTACAACAAAAATACTCAACAAAATCCAAAATAATCCAAGTCGATTTCAAATAAATTTATTAAAATTTGACAAAAATCGTGACAAAATCCAAAAAATCGAAGTTAATTTCAACTGAAATTACTCAAATTAAGCTTCTCTATCAAAAAAGCTCAACAAAATCCAAAAAAATCGAAGTTGGTTTCAAATAAATTTATTACAATTTGACACTTCCAACTAAAATTTTTTTTCACAATCCAAAAAATTGTCGTTATTTTCATCTAAATTTACTCAAATATAGATCCTACAACAAAAATACTCAACAAAATCCAAAAAAATCGGTGTTGGTTTCAAATAAATTTATTAAAATTTGACTCTTCCAACTAAAATTTTTTTCACAATCCAAAAAATTGATGTTATTTTCATCTAAATTTACTCAAATATAGATCCTACAACAAAAATACTCAACAAAATCCAAAATAATCCAAGTTGATTTCAAATAAATTTATTAAAATTTGACAAAAATCGTGACAAAATCAAAAAAATCGAAGTTAATTTCAACTGAAATTACTCAAATTAAGCTTCTCTATCAAAAAAACTCAACAAAATCCAAAAAAATCGAAGTTGATTTCAAATAAATTTATTAAAATTTGACACTTCCAACTAAAATTTTTTTCACAATCCAAAAAATTGTCGTTATTTTCATCTGAATTTACTCAAATATAGATCCTACAACAAAAATACTCAACAAAATCCAAAAAAATCGAAGTTGGATTCAAATAAATTTATTACAATTTGAAACTTCCAACTAAAATTTTTTTTCACAATCCAAAAAATGGTCGTTATTTTCATCTAAATTTACTCAAATATACATCCTACAACAAAAATATTCCACAAAATCAAAAAAAATCGAAGTTGGTTTCAAATAAATTTATTAACATTTGACACTTCCAACTAAAATTTTTTTCACAATCCAAAAAATTGATGTTATCTTCATCTAAATTTACTCAAATATAGATCCTACAACAAAAATACTCAACAAAATCCAAAAAAATCGAAGTTGGTTTCAATTAAATTTATTAAAATTTGACTCTTCCAACTAAAATTTTTTTCACAATCCAAAAAATTGAAGTTATTTTCATCTAAATTTACTCAAATATACATCCTACAACAAAAATATTCGACAAAATCCAAAAAAATCGAAGTTGGTTTCAAATAAATTTATTAAAATTAGACACTTCCAACTAAAATTTTTTTCACAATCCAAAAAATTGATGTTATCTTCATCTAAATTTACTCAAATATAGATCCTACAACAAAAATACTCAACAAAATCCAAAATAATCCAAGTCGATTTCAAATAAATTTATTAAAATTTGACAAAAATCGTGACAAAATCCAAAAAATCGAAGTTAATTTCAACTGAAATTACTCAAATTAAGCTTCTCTATCAAAAAAGCTCAACAAAATCCAAAAAAATCGAAGTTGGTTTCAAATAAATTTATTACAATTTGACACTTCCAACTAAAATTTTTTTTCACAATCCAAAAAATTGTCGTTATTTTCATCTAAATTTACTCAAATATAGATCCTACAACAAAAATACTCATCAAAATCCAAAAAAATCGAAGTTGGTCTCAAATAAATTTATTAAAATTTGACTCTTCCAACTAAAATTTTTTTCACAATCCAAAAAATTGAAGTTATTTTCATCTAAATTTACTCAAATATACATCCAACAACAAAAATACTCAACAAAATCCAAAAAAATCGAAGTTGGATTCAAATAAATTTATTACAATTAGAAACTTCCAACTAAAATTTTTTTTCACAATCCAAAAAATGGTCGTTATTTTCATCTAAATTTACTCAAATATACATCCTACAACAAAAATATTCGACAAAATAAAAAAAAATCCAAGTTGGTTTCAAATAAATTTATTAAAATTTGACACTTCCAACTAAAATTTTTTTCAAAATCCAAAAAATTGAAGTTATTTTCATCTAAATTTACTCAAATATACATCATACAACAAAAATATTCGACAAAATAAAAAAAAATCGAAGTTGGTTTCAAATAAATTTATTAAAATTTGACACTTCCAACTAAAATTTTTTTTCACAATCCAAAAAATTGAAGTTATTTTCATCTAAATTTACTCAAATATAGATTCTGCAACAAAAATACTCAACAAAATCCAAAAAAATCGAAGTTGGATTCAAATAAATTTATTACAATTTGAAACTTCCAACTAAAATTTTTTTTCACAATCCAAAAAATGGTCGTTATTTTCATCTAAATTTACTCAAATATAGATCCTACAACAAAAATACTCAACAAAATCCAAAATAATCCAAGTTGATTTCAAATAAATTTATTAAAATTTGACAAAAATCGTGACAAAATCAAAAAAATCGAAGTTAATTTCAACTGAAATTACTCAAATTAAGCTTCTCTATCAAAAAAACTCAACAAAATCCAAAAAAATCGAAGTTGGATTCAAAGAAATTTATTACAATTTGACACTTCCAACTAAAATTTTTTTTCACAATCCAAAAAATTGTCGTTATTTTCATCTAAATTTACTCAAATATAGATCCTACAACAAAAATACTCAACAAAATCCAAAAAAATCGAAGTTGGTTTCAAATAAATTTATTAAAATTTGACTCTTACAACTAAAATTTTTTTCACAATCCAAAAAATTGAAGTTATTTTCATCTAAATTTTCTCAAATATACATCCTACAACAAAAATATTCGACAAAATAAATAAAAATCGAAGTTGGTTTCAAATAAATTTATTAAAATTTGACACTTCCAACTAAAATTTTTTTCACAATCCAAAAAATTGATGTTATCTTCATCTAAATTTACTCAAATATACATCCTACAACAAAAATACTGGTCAAAATCCAAAAAAATCGAAGTTGGCCTCAAATAAATTTATTAAAATTTGACACTTCCAACTACAATTTTTTCCCTATCCAAAAAATTGAAGTTATTTTCATCTAAATTTACTCAAATATACATCCTACAACAAAAATATTCGACAAAATCAAAAAAAATCGAAGTTGGTTTCAAATAAATTTATTAAAATTTGACACTTCCAACTAAATTGTTTTTCACAATCCAAAAAATTTAAGATAATTTCATCTAAATTTACTCAAATATGCATCCTACAACAAAAATACTCAACAAAATCCAAAAAAATCGAAGTTGGTCTCAAATAAATTTATTAAAATTTCACACTTCCAACTAAATTTTTTTTCACAATCTTAAAAATTGAAGTTATTTTCATCTAAATTTACACAAATATAGATCCTACAACAAAAATACTCAACAAAATCCAAAATAATCGAAGTTGGTTTCAAATAAATTTATTAAAATTTGACACTTCCAACTAAATTTTTTCTCGCAATCCTAAAAATTGAATTTATTTTCATCTAAATTTACTCAAATATAGATCCTACAACAAAAATACTCAACAAAATCCAAAAAAATCGGTGTTGGTTTCAAATAAATTTATTAAAATTTGACTCTTCCAACTAAAATTTTTTTCACAATCCAAAAAATTGATGTTATTTTCATCTAAATTTATTCAAATATAGATCCTACAACAAAAATACTCAACAAAATCCAAAATAATCCAAGTTGATTTCAAATAAATTTATTAAAATTTGACTCTTCCAACTAAAATTTTTTTCACAATCCAAAAAATTGAAGTTATTTTCATCTAAATTTACTCAAATATACATCCTACAACAAAAATATTCGACAAAATCAAAAAAAATCGAAGTTGGTTTCAAATAAATTTATTAAAATTTGACACTTCCAACTAAAATTTTTTTCACAATCCAAAAAATGGATGTTATCTTCATCTAAATTTACTCAAATATAGATCCTACAACAAAAATACTCGACAAAATCCAAAATAATCCAAGTCGATTTCAAATAAATTTATTAAAATTTGACAAAAATCGTGACAAAATCCAAAAAATCGAAGTTAATTTCATCTAAATTTACTCAAATATACATCCAACAACAAAAATACTCAACAAAATCCAAAAAAATCGAAGTTGGATTCAAATAAATTTATTACAATTTGAAACTTCCAACTAAAATTTTTTTTCACAATCCAAAAAATGGTCGTTATTTTCATCTAAATTTACTCAAATATACATCCTACAACAAAAATATTCGACAAAATAAAAAAAAATCGAAGTTGGTTTCAAATAAATTTATTAAAATTTGACACTTCCAACTAAAATTTTTTTCAAAATCCAAAAAATTGAAGTTATTTTCATCTAAATTCACTCAAATATAGATCCTACAACAAAAATACTCAACAAAATCCAAAATAATCCAAGTTGATTTCAAATAAATTTATTAAAATTTGACAAAAATCGTGACAAAATCAAAAAAATCGAAGTTAATTTCAACTGAAATTACTCAAATTAAGCTTCTCTATCAAAAAAACTCAACAAAATCAAAAAAAATCGAAGTTGATTTCAAATAAATTTATTAAAATTTGACACTTCCAACTAAAATTTTTTTCACAATCCAAAAAATTGTCGTTATTTTCATCTAAATTTACTCAAATATACATCCTACAACAAAAATACTGGTCAAAATAAAAAAAAATCGAAGTTAGTTTCAAATAAATTTATTAAAATTTGACACTTCCACCTAAAATTTTTTTTCACAATCCAAAAAATTGAAGTTATTTTCATCTAAATTTACTCAAATATAGATCCTACAACAAAAATACTCAACAAAATCCAAAAAAATCGAAGTTGGATTCAAATAAATTTATTACAATTTGAAACTTCCAACTAAAATTTTTTTTCACAATCCAAAAAATGGTCGTTATTTTCATCTAAATTTACTCAAATATACATCCTACAACAAAAATATTCCACAAAATCAAAAAAAATCGAAGTTGGTTTCAAATAAATTTATTAACATTTGACACTTCCAACTAAAATTTTTTTCACAATCCAAAAAATTGATGTTATCTTCATCTAAATTTACTCAAATATAGATCCTACAACAAAAATACTCAACAAAATCCAAAATAATCCAAGTTGATATCAAATAAATTTATTAAAATTTGACAAAAATCGTGACAAAATCAAAAAAATCGAAGTTAATTTCAACTGAAATTACTCAAATTAAGCTTCTCTATCAAAAAAACTCAACAAAATCCAAAAAAATCGAAGTTGGTTTCAAATAAATTTATTAAAATTTGACACTTCCAACTAAAATTTTTTTCACAATCCAAAAAATTGATGTTATCTTCATCTAAATTTACTCAAATATAGATCCTACAACAAAAATACTCAACAAAATCCAAAATAATCCAAGTCGATTTCAAATAAATTTATTAAAATTTGACAAAAATCGTGACAAAATCCAAAAAATCGAAGTTAATTTCATCTAAATTTACTCAAATATACATCCAACAACAAAAATACTCAACAAAATCCAAAAAAATCGAAGTTGGATTCAAATAAATTTATTACAATTTGAAACTTCCAACTAAAATTTTTTTTCACAATCCAAAAAATGGTCGTTATTTTCATCTAAATTTACTCAAATATACATCCTACAACAAAAATATTCGACAAAATAAAAAAAAATCGAAGTTGGTTTCAAATAAATTTATTAAAATTTGACACTTCCAACTAAAATTTTTTTCAAAATCCAAAAAATTGAAGTTATTTTCATCTAAATTTACTCAAATATAGATCCTACAACAAAAATACTCAACAAAATCCAAAATAATCCAAGTTGATTTCAAATAAATTTATTAAAATTTGACAAAAATCGTGACAAAATCCAAAAAATCGAAGTTAATTTCAACTGAAATTACTCAAATTAAGCTTCTCTATCAAAAAAGCTCAACAAAATCCAAAAAAATCGAAGTTGGTTTCAAATAAATTTATTACAATTTGACACTTCCAACTAAAATTTTTTTTCACAATCCAAAAAATTGTCGTTATTTTCATCTAAATTTACTCAAATATAGATCCTACAACAAAAATACTCATCAAAATCCAAAAAAATCGAAGTTGGTTTCAAATAAATTTATTAAAATTTGACTCTTCCAACTAAAATTTTTTTCACAATCCAAAAAATTGAAGTTATTTTCATCTAAATTTACTCAAATATACATCCAACAACAAAAATACTCAACAAAATCCAAAAAAATCGAAGTTGGTTTCAAATAAATTTATTAAAATTAGACACTTCCAACTAAAATTTTTTTCACAATCCAAAAAATTGATGTTATCTTCATCTAAATTTACTCAAATATAGATCCTACAACAAAAATACTCATCAAAATCCAAAAAAATCGAAGTTGGCCTCAAATAAATTTATTAAAATTTGACACTTCCAACTACAATTTTTTCCCCATCCAAAAAATTGAAGTTATTTTCATCTAAATTTACTCAAATATACATCCTACAACAAAAATATTCGACAAAATCAAAAAAAGTCGAAGTTGGTTTCAAATAAATTTATTAAAATTTGACACTTCCAACTAAAATTTTTGTTTCACAATCCAAAAAATTGAAGTTATTTTCATCTAAATTTACTCAAATATACATCCTACAACAAAAATACTCGACAAAATAAAAAAAAATCGAAGTTGGTTTCAAATAAATTTATTAAAATTTGACACTTCCAACTAAAATTTGTTTCACAATCCAAAAAATTGTCGTTATTTTGTTTAAAATTTACTCAAATATACAACCTACAACAAAAGTACTCGACAAAATCCAAAAAAATCGAAGTTGATTTCAAATAAATTTATTAAAATTTGGCACTTCCAACTAAAATTTTTGTTTTACAATCCAAAAAATTGAAGTTATTTTCTTCTAAATTTACTCAAATATAGATCCTACAACAAAAATACTCAACAAAATCCAAAATAATCCAAGTTGATTTCAAATAAATTTATTAAAATTTGACAAAAATCGTGACAAAATCCAAAAAATCGAAGTTAATTTCAACTGAAATTACTCAAATTAAGCTTCTCTATCAAAAAACTCAACAAAATAAAAAAAAATCGAAGTTGGATTCAAATAAATTTATTACAATTTGAAACTTCCAACTAAAATTTTTTTTCACAATCCAAAAAATGGTCGTTATTTTCATCTAAATTTACTCAAATATACATCCTACAACAAAAATATTCGACAAAATCAAAAAAAATCGAAGTTGGTTTCAAATAAATTTATTAAAATTTGACACTTCCAACTGAAATTTTTTTCACAATCCAAAAAATTGATGTTATCTTCATCTTAATTTACTCAAATATAGATCCTACAACAAAAATACTCAACAAAATCCAAAATAATCCAAGTTGATTTCAAATAAATTTATTAAAATTTGACAAAAATCGTGACAAAATCCAAAAAATCGAAGTTAATTTCAACTGAAATTACTGAAATTAAGCTTCTCTATCAAAAAAACTCAACAAAATAAAAAAAAATCGAAGTTGGTTTTCAATAAATTTTTTACAATTTGACACTTCCAACTAAATTTTTTTTTCTCAATCCAACAAATTGTCGCTATTTTCATGTAAATTTACTCAAATATAGATCCTACAACAAAAATACTCAACAAAATCCAAAAAAATCGAAGTTGGCCTCAAATAAATGTATTAAAATTCGACACTTCCAACTACAATTTTTTCCCTATCCAAAAAATTGAAGTTATTTTCATCTAAATTTACTCAAATATAGATCCTACAACAAAAATACTCATCAAAATCCAAAAAAATCGAAGTTGGTTTCAAATAAATTTATTAAAATTTGACACTTCCAACTAAAATTTTTGTTACACAATCCAAAAAATTGAAGTTATTTTCATCTAAATTTACTCAAATATACATCCTACAACAAAAATACTCGACAAAATCAAAAAAAAATCGAAGTTGGTTTCAAATAAATTTATTAAAATTTGACACTTCCAACTAAAATTTGTTTCACAATCCAAAAAATTGTCGTTATTTTGTTTAAAATTTACTCAAATATACAACCTACAACAAAAGTACTCGACAAAATCCAAAAAAATCGAAGTTGATTTCAAATAAATTTATTAAAATTTGGCACTTCCAACTAAAATTTTTGTTTTACAATCCAAAAAATTGAAGTTATTTTCTTCTAAATTTACTCAAATATAGATCCTACAACAAAAATACTCAACAAAATCCAAAATAATCCAAGTTGATTTCAAATAAATTTATTAAAATTTGACAAAAATCGTGACAAAATCCAAAAAATCGAAGTTAATTTCAACTGAAATTACTCAAATTAAGCTTCTCTATCAAAAAACTCAGCAAAATCCAAAAAAATCGAAGTTGGATTCAAATAAATTTATTACAATTTGAAACTTCCAACTAAAATTTTTTTTCACAATCCAAAAAATGGTCGTTATTTTCATCTAAATTTACTCAAATATACACCCTACAACAAAAATATTCCACAAAATCAAAAAAAATCGAAGTTGGTTTCAAATAAATTTATTAAAATTTGACACTTCCAACTAAAATTTTTTTCACAATCCAAAAAATTGATGTTATCTTCATCTTAATTTACTCAAATATAGATCCTACAACAAAAATACTCAACAAAATCCAAAATAATCCAAGTTGATTTCAAATAAATTTATTAAAATTTGACAAAAATCGTGACAAAATCCAAAAAATCGAAGTTAATTTCAACTGAAATTACTGAAATTAAGCTTCTCTATCAAAAAAACTCAACAAAATCAAAAAAAATCGAAGTTGGTTTTCAATAAATTTTTTACAATTTGACACTTCCAACTAAATTTTTTTTTCTCAATCCAACAAATTGTCGTTATTTTCATGTAAATTTACTCAAATATAGATCCTACAACAAAAATACTCAACAAAATCCAAAAAAATCGAAGTTGGCCTCAAATAAATGTATTAAAATTCGACACATCCAACTACAATTTTTTCCCTATCCAAAAAATTGAAGTTATTTTCATCTAAATTTACTCAAATATACATCCTACAACAAAAATATTCGACAAAATAAAAAAAAATCGAAGTTGGTTTCAAATAAATTTATTAAAATTTGACACTTCCAACTAAAATTTTTTTTCACAATCCAAAAAATTGTCGTTCTTTTCATCTAAATTTACTCAAATATAGATCCTACAACAAAAATACTCATCAAAATCCAAAAAAATCGAAGTTGGTTTCAAATAAATTTATTAAAATTTGACACTTCCAACTAAAATTTTTGTTTCACAATCCAAAAAATTGAAGTTATTTTCATCTAAATTTACTCAAATATACATCCTACAACAAAAATACTCGACAAAATCCAAAAAAAATCGAAGTTGGTTTCAAATAAATTTATTAAAATTTGACACTTCCAAGTAAAATTTGTTTCACAATCCAAAAAATTGTCGTTATTTTGTTTAAAATTTACTCAAATATACAACCTACAACAAAAGTACTCGACAAAATCCAAAAAAATCGAAGTTGATTTCAAATAAATTTATTAAAATTTGGCACTTCCAACTAAAATTTTTGTTTTACAATCCAAAAAATTGAAGTTATTTTCTTCTAAATTTACTCAAATATAGATCCTACAACAAAAATACTCAACAAAATCCAAAATAATCCAAGTTGATTTCAAATAAATTTATTAAAATTTGACAAAAATCGTGACAAAATCCAAAAAATCGAAGTTAATTTCAACTGAAATTACTCAAATTAAGCTTCTCTATCAAAAAACTCAACAAAATCCAAAAAAATCGAAGTTGGATTCAAATAAATTTATTACAATTTGAAACTTCCAACTAAAATTTTTTTTCACAATCCAAAAAATGGTCGTTATTTTCATCTAAATTTACTCAAATATACATCCTACAACAAAAATATTCCACAAAATCAAAAAAAATCGAAGTTGGTTTCAAATAAATTTATTAAAATTTGACACTTCCAACTAAAATTTTTTTCACAATCCAAAAAATTGTCGTTATTTTGATTAAAATTTACTCAAATATACATCCTACAACAAAAATACTCGACAAAATCAAAAAAAAATCGAAGTTGGTTTCAAATAAATTTATTAAAATTTGGCACTTCCAACTAAATTTTTGTTTTACAATCCAAAAAATTGAAGTTATTTTCTTCTAAAATTACTCAAATATAGACCCTACAACAAAATACCTCGACAAAATCCAAAAAAATCGAAGTTGGATTCAAAGAAATTTATTACAATTTGACACTTCCAACTAAAATTTTTTTTCACAATCCAAAAAATTGAAGTTATTTTCATCTAAATTTACTCAAATATACATCCTACAACAAAAATATTCGACAAAATCAAAAAAAATCGAAGTTGGTTTCAAATAAATTTATTAAAATTTGACACTTCCAACTAAAATTTTTTTTCACAATCCAAAAAATTGTCGTTATTTTCATCTAAATTTACTCAAATATAGATCCTACAACAAAAATACTCATCAAAATCCAAAAAAATCGAAGTTGGTTTCAAATAAATTTATTAAAATTTGACACTTCCAACTAAAATTTTTTTTCACAATCCAAAAAATTGTCGTTATTTTCATCTAAATTTACTCAAATATAGATCCTACAACAAAAATACTCATCAAAATCCAAAAAAATCGAAGTTGGTTTCAAATAAATTTATTAAAATTTGACACTTCCAACTAAAATTTTTGTTACACAATCCAAAAAATTGAAGTTATTTTCATCTAAATTTACTCAAATATACATCCTACAACAAAAATACTCGACAAAATCAAAAAAAAATCGAAGTTGGTTTCAAATAAATTTATTAAAATTTGACACTTCCAACTAAAATTTTTGTTACACAATCCAAAAAATTGAAGTTATTTTCATCTAAATTTACTCAAATATACATCCTACAACAAAAATACTCGACAAAATCAAAAAAAAATCGAAGTTGGTTTCAAATAAATTTATTAAAATTTGACACTTCCAACTAAAATTTGTTTCACAATCCAAAAAATTGTCGTTATTTTGTTTAAAATTTACTCAAATATACAACCTACAACAAAAGTACTCGACAAAATCCAAAAAAATCGAAGTTGATTTCAAATAAATTTATTAAAATTTGGCACTTCCAACTAAAATTTTTGTTTTACAATCCAAAAAATTGAAGTTATTTTCTTCTAAATTTACTCAAATATAGATCCTACAACAAAAATACTCAACAAAATCCAAAATAATCCAAGTTGATTTCAAATAAATTTATTAAAATTTGACAAAAATCGTGACAAAATCCAAAAAATCGAAGTTAATTTCAACTGAAATTACTCAAATTAAGCTTCTCTATCAAAAAACTCAACAAAATCCAAAAAAATCGAAGTTGGATTCAAATAAATTTATTACAATTTGAAACTTCCAACTAAAATTTTTTTTCACAATCCAAAAAATGGTCGTTATTTTCATCTAAATTTACTCAAATATACACCCTACAACAAAAATATTCCACAAAATCAAAAAAAATCGAAGTTGGTTTCAAATAAATTTATTAAAATTTGACACTTCCAACTAAAATTTTTTTCACAATCCAAAAAATTGATGTTATCTTCATCTTAATTTACTCAAATATAGATCCTACAACAAAAATACTCAACAAAATCCAAAATAATCCAAGTTGATTTCAAATAAATTTATTAAAATTTGACAAAAATCGTGACAAAATCCAAAAAATCGAAGTTAATTTCAACTGAAATTACTGAAATTAAGCTTCTCTATCAAAAAAACTCAACAAAATCAAAAAAAATCGAAGTTGGTTTTCAATAAATTTTTTACAATTTGACACTTCCAACTAAATTTTTTTTTCTCAATCCAACAAATTGTCGTTATTTTCATGTAAATTTACTCAAATATAGATCCTACAACAAAAATACTCAACAAAATCCAAAAAAATCGAAGTTGGCCTCAAATAAATGTATTAAAATTCGACACATCCAACTACAATTTTTTCCCTATCCAAAAAATTGAAGTTATTTTCATCTAAATTTACTCAAATATACATCCTACAACAAAAATATTCGACAAAATCAAAAAAAATCGAAGTTGGTTTCAAATAAATTTATTAAAATTTGACACTTCCAACTAAAATTTTTTTTCACAATCCAAAAAATTGTCGTTATTTTCATCTAAATTTACTCAAATATAGATCCTACAACAAAAATACTCATCAAAATCCAAAAAAATCGAAGTTGGTTTCAAATAAATTTATTAAAATTTGACACTTCCAACTAAAATTTTTGTTTCACAATCCAAAAAATTGAAGTTATTTTCATCTAAATTTACTCAAATATACATCCTACAACAAAAATACTCGACAAAATCCAAAAAAAATCGAAGTTGGTTTCAAATAAATTTATTAAAATTTGACACTTCCAAGTAAAATTTGTTTCACAATCCAAAAAATTGTCGTTATTTTGTTTAAAATTTACTCAAATATACAACCTACAACAAAAGTACTCGACAAAATCCAAAAAAATCGAAGTTGATTTCAAATAAATTTATTAAAATTTGGCACTTCCAACTAAAATTTTTGTTTTACAATCCAAAAAATTGAAGTTATTTTCTTCTAAATTTACTCAAATATAGATCCTACAACAAAAATACTCAACAAAATCCAAAATAATCCAAGTTGATTTCAAATAAATTTATTAAAATTTGACAAAAATCGTGACAAAATCCAAAAAATCGAAGTTAATTTCAACTGAAATTACTCAAATTAAGCTTCTCTATCAAAAAACTCAACAAAATCCAATAAAATCGAAGTTGGATTCAAATAAATTTATTACAATTTGAAACTTCCAACTAAAATTTTTTTTCACAATCCAAAAAATGGTCGTTATTTTCATCTAAATTTACTCAAATATACATCCTACAACAAAAATATTCCACAAAATCAAAAAAAATCGAAGTTGGTTTCAAATAAATTTATTAAAATTTGAC
Source organism: Andrena praecox (assembly GCA_963932275.1). NCBI lineage: Eukaryota > Metazoa > Arthropoda > Insecta > Hymenoptera > Andrenidae > Andrena > Andrena praecox. The sequence continues at coordinate 1,633,719 of CAWVQO010000396.1, read as the reverse complement.
ACTTCCAACTAAAATTTTTTTCACAATCCAAAAAATTGTCGTTATTTTGATTAAAATTTACTCAAATATACATCCTACAACAAAAATACTCGACAAAATCAAAAAAAAATCGAAGTTGGTTTCAAATAAATTTATTAAAATTTGGCACTTCCAACTAAATTTTTGTTTTACAATCCAAAAAATTGAAGTTATTTTCTTCTAAATTTACTCAAATATAGACCCTACAACAAAATACCTCGACAAAATCCAAAAAAATCGAAGTTGATTTCAAATAAATTTATTAAAATTTGACACTTCCAACTAAATTTTTTTTCACAATCCAAAAAATTGAAGTTATTATCATCTAAATTTACTCAAATATAGATCCTACAACAAAAATACTCTACAAAATCCAAAATAATCCAAGTTGATTTCAAATAAATTTATTAAAATTTGACAAAAATCGTGACAAAATCCAAAAAATCGAAGTTAATTTCAACTGAAATTACTGAAATTAAGCTTCTCTATCAAAAAAACTCAACAAAATCAAAAAAAATCGAAGTTGGTTTTCAATAAATTTTTTACAATTTGACACTTCCAACTAAATTTTTTTTTCTCAATCCAACAAATTGTCGTTATTTTCATGTAAATTTACTCAAATATAGATCCTACAACAAAAATACTCAACAAAATCCAAAAAAATCGAAGTTGGCCTCAAATAAATGTATTAAAATTCGACACATCCAACTACAATTTTTTCCCTATCCAAAAAATTGAAGTTATTTTCATCTAAATTTACTCAAATATACATCCTACAACAAAAATATTCGACAAAATCAAAAAAAATCGAAGTTGGTTTCAAATAAATTTATTAAAATTTGACACTTCCAACTAAAATTTTTTTTCACAATCCAAAAAATTGTCGTTATTTTCATCTAAATTTACTCAAATATAGATCCTACAACAAAAATACTCATCAAAATCCAAAAAAATCGAAGTTGGTTTCAAATAAATTTATTAAAATTTGACACTTCCAACTAAAATTTTTGTTTCACAATCCAAAAAATTGAAGTTATTTTCATCTAAATTTACTCAAATATACATCCTACAACAAAAATACTCGACAAAATCCAAAAAAAATCGAAGTTGGTTTCAAATAAATTTATTAAAATTTGACACTTCCAAGTAAAATTTGTTTCACAATCCAAAAAATTGTCGTTATTTTGTTTAAAATTTACTCAAATATACAACCTACAACAAAAGTACTCGACAAAATCCAAAAAAATCGAAGTTGATTTCAAATAAATTTATTAAAATTTGGCACTTCCAACTAAAATTTTTGTTTTACAATCCAAAAAATTGAAGTTATTTTCTTCTAAATTTACTCAAATATAGATCCTACAACAAAAATACTCAACAAAATCCAAAATAATCCAAGTTGATTTCAAATAAATTTATTAAAATTTGACAAAAATCGTGACAAAATCCAAAAAATCGAAGTTAATTTCAACTGAAATTACTCAAATTAAGCTTCTCTATCAAAAAACTCAACAAAATCCAATAAAATCGAAGTTGGATTCAAATAAATTTATTACAATTTGAAACTTCCAACTAAAATTTTTTTTCACAATCCAAAAAATGGTCGTTATTTTCATCTAAATTTACTCAAATATACATCCTACAACAAAAATATTCCACAAAATCAAAAAAAATCGAAGTTGGTTTCAAATAAATTTATTAAAATTTGACACTTCCAACTAAAATTTTTTTCACAATCCAAAAAATTGTCGTTATTTTGATTAAAATTTACTCAAATATACATCCTACAACAAAAATACTCGACAAAATCAAAAAAAAATCGAAGTTGGTTTCAAATAAATTTATTAAAATTTGGCACTTCCAACTAAATTTTTGTTTTACAATCCAAAAAATTGAAGTTATTTTCTTCTAAATTTACTCAAATATAGACCCTACAACAAAATACCTCGACAAAATCCAAAAAAATCGAAGTTGATTTCAAATAAATTTATTAAAATTTGACACTTCCAACTAAATTTTTTTTCACAATCCAAAAAATTGAAGTTATTATCATCTAAATTTACTCAAATATAGATCCTACAACAAAAATACTCTACAAAATCCAAAATAATCGAAGTTGATTTCAAATAAATTTATTAAAATTTGACACTTCCAACTATAATTTTTTTCACAATCCAAAAAATTGAAGTTATTTTCATCTAAATTTACACAAATATAGATCCTACAACAAAAATACTCAACAAAATCCAAAAAAATCGAAGTTGGCCTCAAATAAATTTATTAAAATTTGACACTTCCAACTAACATTTTTTTCACAATCCTAAAAATTGAAGTTATTTTCATCTAAATTTACTCAAATATACATCCTACAACAAAAATACTCGACAAAATCAAAAAAAAATCGAAGTTGGTTTCAAATAAATTTATTAAAATTTGGCACTTCCAACTAAATTTTTGTTTTACAATCCAAAAAATTGAAGTTATTTTCTTCTAAATTTACTCAAATATAGACCCTACAACAAAATACCTCGACAAAATCCAAAAAAATCGAAGTTGATTTCAAATAAATTTATTAAAATTTGACACTTCCAACTAAATTTTTTTTCACAATCCAAAAAATTAAAGTTATTATCATCTAAATTTACTCAAATATAGATCCTACAACAAAAATACTCTACAAAATCCAAAATAATCGAAGTTGATTTCAAATAAATTTATTAAAATTTGACACTTCCAACAATAATTTTTTTCACAATCCAAAAAATTGAAGTTATTTTCATCTAAATTTACACAAATATAGATCCTACAACAAAAATACTCAACAAAATCCAAAAAAATCGAAGTTGGCCTCAAATAAATTTATTAAAATTTGACACTTCCAACTAACATTTTTTTCACAATCCTAAAAATTGAAGTTATTTTCATCTAAATTTACTCAAATATACATCCTACAACAAAAATACTCGACAAAATAAAAAAAAATCGAAGTTGGTTTCAACTAAATTTATTAAAATTTGACACTTCCAACTAAAATTTTTTTCACAATCCAAAAAATTGTCTTTATTTTCATCTAAATTTACTCAAATATACATCCTACAACAAAAATACTCGACAAAATCCAAAAAAATCGAAGTTGGTTTCAAATAAATTTATTACAATTTGACACTTCCAACTAAAATTTGTTTCACAATCCAAAAAATTGTCGTTATTTTAATTAAAATTTACTCAAATATACAACCTACAACAAAAGTACTCGACAAAATCAAAAAAAATCGAAGTTGATTTCAAATAAATTTATTACAATTTGACACTTCCAACTAAAATTTTTTTTCACAATCCAAAAAATTGTCGTTATTTTCATCTAAATTTACTCAAATATAGATCCTACAACAAAAATACTCAACAAAATCCAAAAAAATCGAAGTTGGTTTCAATTAAATTTATTAAAATTTGACTCTTCCAACTAAAATTTTTTTCACAATCCAAAAAATTGAAGTTATTTTCATCTAAATTTACTCAAATATACATCCTACAACAAAAATATTCGACAAAATCCAAAAAAATCGAAGTTGGTTTCAAATAAATTTATTAAAATTAGACACTTCCAACTAAATTTTTTTTCACAATCCAAAAAATTGATGTTATCTTCATCTAAATTTACTCAAATATAGATCCTACAACAAAAATACTCAACAAAATCCAAAATAATCCAAGTCGATTTCAAATAAATTTATTAAAATTTGACAAAAATCGTGACAAAATCCAAAAAATCGAAGTTAATTTCAACTGAAATTACTCAAATTAAGCTTCTCTATCAAAAAAGCTCAACAAAATCCAAAAAAATCGAATTTGGTTACAAATAAATTTATTACAATTTGACACTTCCAACTAAAATTTTTTTTCACAATCCAAAAAATTGTCATTATTTTCATCTAAATTTACTCAAATATAGATCCCACAACAAAAATACTCATCAAAATCCAAAAAAATCGAAGATGGTTTCAAATAAATTTATTAAAATTTGACTCTTCCAACTAAAATTTTTTTCACAATCCAAAAAATTGAAGTTATTTTCATCTAAATTTACTCAAATATACATCCAACAACAAAAATACTCAACAAAATCCAAAAAAATCGAAGTTGGATTCAAATAAATTTATTACAATTAGAAACTTCCAACTAAAATTTTTTTTCACAATCCAAAAAATGGTCGTTATTTTCATCTAAATTTACTCAAATATACATCCTACAACAAAAATACTCAACAAAATCCAAAAAAATCGAAGTTGGATTCAAATAAATTTATTACAATTTGAAACTTCCAACTAAAATTTTTTTTCACAATCCAAAAAATGGTCGTTATTTTCATCTAAATTTACTCAAATATAGATCCTACAACAAAAATACTCAACAAAATCCAAAATAATCCAAGTTGATTTCAAATAAATTTATTAAAATTTGACAAAAATCGTGACAAAATCAAAAAAATCGAAGTTAATTTCAACTGAAATTACTCAAATTAAGCTTCTCTATCAAAAAAACTCAACAAAATCCAAAAAAATCGAAGTTGGATTCAAAGAAATTTATTACAATTTGACACTTCCAACTAAAATTTTTTCCCCATCCAAAAAATTGAAGTTATTTTCATCTAAATTTACTCAAATATACATCCTACAACAAAAATATTCGACAAAATCAAAAAAAGTCGAAGTTGGTTTCAAATAAATTTATTAAAATTTGACACTTCCAACTAAAATTTTTGTTTCACAATCCAAAAAATTGAAGTTATTTTCATCTAAATTTACTCAAATATACATCCTACAACAAAAATACTCGACAAAATAAAAAAAAATCGAAGTTGGTTTCAAATAAATTTATTAAAATTTGACACTTCCAACTAAAATTTGTTTCACAATCCAAAAAATTGTCGTTATTTTGTTTAAAATTTACTCAAATATACAACCTACAACAAAAGTACTCGACAAAATCCAAAAAAATCGAAGTTGATTTCAAATAAATTTATTAAAATTTGGCACTTCCAACTAAAATTTTTGTTTTACAATCCAAAAAATTGAAGTTATTTTCTACTAAATTTACTCAAATATAGATCCTACAACAAAAATACTCAACAAAATCCAAAATAATCCAAGTTGATTTCAAATAAATTTATTAAAATTTGACAAAAATCGTGACAAAATCCAAAAAATCGAAGTTAATTTCAACTGAAATTACTCAAATTAAGCTTCTCTATCAAAAAACTCAACAAAATCCAAAAAAATCGAAGTTGGATTCAAATTAATTTATTACAATTTGAAACTTCCAACTAAAATTTTTTTTCACAATCCAAAAAATGGTCGTTATTTTCATCTAAATTTACTCAAATATACACCCTACAACAAAAATATTCCACAAAATCAAAAAAAATCGAAGTTGGTTTCAAATAAATTTATTAAAATTTGACACTTCCAACTAAAATTTTTTTCACAATCCAAAAAATGGATGTTATCTTCATCTTAATTTACTCAAATATAGATCCTACAACAAAAATACTCAACAAAATCCAAAATAATCCAAGTTGATTTCAAATAAATTTATTAAAATTTGACAAAAATCGTGACAAAATCCAAAAAATCGAAGTTAATTTCAACTGAAATTACTGAAATTAAGCTTCTCTATCAAAAAATCAACAAAATAAAAAAAAATCGAAGTTGGTTTTCAATAAATTTTTTACAATTTGACACTTCCAACTAAATTTTTTTTTCTCAATCCAACAAATTGTCGTTATTTTCATGTAAATTTACTCAAATATAGATCCTACAACAAAAATACTCAACAAAATCCAAAAAAATCGAAGTTGGCCTCAAATAAATGTATTAAAATTCGACACATCCAACTACAATTTTTTCCCTATCCAAAAAATTGAAGTTATTTTCATCTAAATTTACTCAAATATACATCCTACAACAAAAATATTCGACAAAATCAAAAAAAATCGAAGTTGGTTTCAAATAAATTTATTAAAATTTGACACTTCCAACTAAAATTTTTTTTCACAATCCAAAAAATTGTCGTTATTTTCATCTAAATTTACTCAAATATAGATCCTACAACAAAAATACTCATCAAAATCCAAAAAAATCGAAGTTGGTTTGAAATAAATTTATTAAATTTTGACACTTCCAACTAAAATTTTTGTTTCACAATCCAAAAAATTGAAGTTATTTTCATCTAAATTTACTCAAATATACATCCTACAACAAAAATACTCGACAAAATCCAAAAAAAATCGAAGTTGGTTTCAAATAAATTTATTAAAATTTGACACTTCCAAGTAAAATTTGTTTCACAATCCAAAAAATTGTCGTTATTTTGTTTAAAATTTACTCAAATATACAACCTACAACAAAAGTACTCGACAAAATCCAAAAAAATCGAAGTTGATTTCAAATAAATTTATTAAAATTTGGCACTTCCAACTAAAATTTTTGTTTTACAATCCAAAAAATTGAAGTTATTTTCTTCTAAATTTACTCAAATATAGATCCTACAACAAAAATACTCAACAAAATCCAAAATAATCCAAGTTGATTTCAAATAAATTTATTAAAATTTGACAAAAATCGTGACAAAATCCAAAAAATCGAAGTTAATTTCAACTGAAATTACTCAAATTAAGCTTCTCTATCAAAAAACTCAACAAAATCCAAAAAAATCGAAGTTGGATTCAAATAAATTTATTACAATTTGAAACTTCCAACTAAAATTTTTTTTCACAATCCAAAAAATGGTCGTTATTTTCATCTAAATTTACTCAAATATACATCCTACAACAAAAATATTCCACAAAATCAAAAAAAATCGAAGTTGGTTTCAAATAAATTTATTAAAATTTGACACTTCCAACTAAAATTTTTTTCACAATCCAAAAAATTGTCGTTATTTTGATTAAAATTTACTCAAATATACATCCTACAACAAAAATACTCGACAAAATAAAAAAAAAATCGAAGTTGGTTTCAAATAAATTTATTAAAATTTGGCACTTCCAACTAAATTTTTGTTTTACAATCCAAAAAATTGAAGTTATTTTCTTCTAAATTTACTCAAATATACATCCTACGACAAAAATATTCGACAAAATAAAAAAAAATCGAAGTTAATTTCAACTGAAATTACTCAAATTAAGCTTCTCTATCAAAAAAGCTCAACAAAATCCAAAAAAATCGAAGTTGATTTCAAATAAATTTATTAAAATTTGACACTTCCAACTAAATTTTTTTTCACAATCCAAAAAATTGAAGTTATTATCATCTAAATTTACTCAAATATAGATCCTACAACAAAAATACTCTACAAAATCCAAAATAATCGAAGTTGATTTCAAATAAATTTATTAAAATTTGACACTTCCAACTATAATTTTTTTCACAATCCAAAAAATTGAAGTTATTTTCATCTAAATTTACACAAATATAGATCCTACAACAAAAATACTCAACAAAATCCAAAAAAATCGAAGTTGGCCTCAAATAAATTTATTAAAATTTGACACTTCCAACTAACATTTTTTCACAATCCTAAAAATTGAAGTTATTTTCATCTAAATTTACTCAAATATACATCCTACAACAAAAATACTCGACAAAATCAAAAAAAAATCGAAGTTGGTTTCAAATAAATTTATTAAAATTTGGCACTTCCAACTAAATTTTTGTTTTACAATCCAAAAAATTGAAGTTATTTTCTTCTAAATTTACTCAAATATAGACCCTACAACAAAATACCTCGACAAAATCCAAAAAAATCGAAGTTGATTTCAAATAAATTTATTAAAATTTGACACTTCCAACTAAATTTTTTTTCACAATCCAAAAAATTGAAGTTATTATCATCTAAATTTACTCAAATATAGATCCTACAACAAAAATACTCTACAAAATCCAAAATAATCGAAGTTGATTTCAAATAAATTTATTAAAATTTGACACTTCCAACTATAATTTTTTTCACAATCCAAAAAATTGAAGTTATTTTCATCTAAATTTACACAAATATAGATCCTACAACAAAAATACTCAACAAAATCCAAAAAAATCGAAGTTGGCCTCAAATAAATTTATTAAAATTTGACACTTCCAACTAACATTTTTTTCACAATCCTAAAAATTGAAGTTATTTTCATCTAAATTTACTCAAATATACATCCTACAACAAAAATACTCGACAAAATAAAAAAAAATCGAAGTTGGTTTCAACTAAATTTATTAAAATTTGACACTTCCAACTAAAATTTTTTTCACAATCCAAAAAATTGTCGTTATTTTCATCTAAATTTACTCAAATATACATCCTACAACATAAGTACTCGACAAAATCCAAAAAAATCGAAGTAGATTTCAAATAAATTTATTAAAATTAGACACTTCCAACTAAAATTTTTGTTTCACAATCCAAAAAATTGAAGTTATTTTCATCTAAATTTAGTCAAATATACATCCTACAACAAAAATACTCGACAAAATCCAAAAAAAATCGTAGTTGGTTTCAAATAAATTTATTAAAATTTGACACTTCCAACTAAAATTTGTTTCACAATCCAAAAAATTGTCGTTATTTGGATCTAAATTTACTCAAATATACATCCTACAACAAAAGTACTCAACAAAATCCAAAAAAATCGAAGTTGGCCTCAAATAAATTTATTAAAATTTGACACTTCCAACTAACATTTTTTTCACAATCCTAAAAATTGAAGTTATTTTCATCTAAATTTACTCAAATATACATCCTACAACAAAAATATTCCACAAAATATAAAAAAATCGAAGTTGGTTTCAAATAAATTTATTAAAATTTGACACTTCCAACTAAAATTTTTTTCACAATCCAAAAAATTGATGTTATCTTCATCTAAATTTACTCAAATATAGATCCTACAACAAAAATACTCAACAAAATCCAAAATAATCCAAGTTGATTTCAAATAAATTTATTAAAATTTGTCAAAAATCGTGACAAAATCCAAAAAATTGAAGTTAATTTCAACTGAAATTACTGAAATTAAGCTTCTCTATCAAAAAAACTCAACAAAATCAAAAAAAATCGAAGTTGGTTTTCAATAAATTTATTACAATTTGACACTTCCAACTAAATTTTTTTTTCACAATCCAACAAATTGTCGTTATTTTCATCTAAATTTACTCAAATATAGATCCTACAACAAAAATACTCAACAAAATCCAAAAAAATCGAAGTTGGCCTCAAATAAATTTATTAAAATTTGACACTTCCAACTAACATTTTTTTCACAATCCTAAAAATTGAAGTTATTTTCGTCTAAATTTACTCAAATATACATCCTACAACAAAAATACTCGACAAAATAAAAAAAAATCGAAGTTGGTTTCAACTAAATTTATTAAAATTTGACACTTCCAACTAAAATTTTTTTCACAATCCAAAAAATTGTCGTTATTTTCATCTAAATTTACTCAAATATACATCCTACAACAAAAGTACTCGACAAAATCCAAAAAAATCGAAGTTGGTTTCAAATAAATTTATTACAATTTGACACTTCCAACTAAAATTTTTTTTCACAATCCAAAAAATTGTCGTTATTTTGATCTAAATTTACTCAAATATACATCCTACAACAAAAATACTCGACAAAATCCAAAAAAATCGAAGTTGGTTTCAAATAAATTTATTACAATTTGACACTTCCAACTAAAATTTGTTTCACAATCCAAAAAATTGTCGTTATTTTGATTAAAATTTACTCAAATATACAACCTACAACAAAAGTACTCGACAAAATCAAAAAAAATCGAAGTTGATTTCAAATAAATTTATTACAATTTGGCACTTCCAACTAAAATTTTTGTTTTACAATCCAAAAAATTGAAGTTATTTTGATCTAAATTTACTCAAATATAGATCCTACAACAAAAATACTCAACAAAATCCAAAAAAATCGAAGTTGGCCTCAAATAAATTTATTAAAATTTGACAAAAATCGTGACAAAATCAAAAAAATCGAAGTTAATTACAACTGAAATTACTCAAATTAAGCTTCTCTATCAAAAAACCTCAACAAAATCCAAAAAAATCGAAGTTGGTTTCAAAGAAATTTATTACAATTTGACACTTCCAACTAAAATTTTTTTTCACAATCCAAAAAATTGTCGTTATTTTCATCTAAATTTACTCAAATATAGATCCTACAACAAAAATACTCAACAAAATCCAAAAAAATCGAAGTTGGTTTCAAATAAATTTATTAAAATTTGACTCTTCCAACTAAAATTTTTTTCACAATCCAAAAAATTGAAGTTATTTTCATCTAAATTTACTCAAATATACATCCAACAACAAAAATACTCAACAAAATCCAAAAAAATCGAAGTTGGATTCAAATAAATTTATTACAATTTGAAACTTCCAACTAAAATTTTTTTTCACAATCCAAAAAATGGTCGTTATTTTCATCTAAATTTACTCAAATATACATCCTACAACAAAAATATTCGACAAAATAAAAAAAAAATCGAAGTTGGTTTCAAATAACTTTATTAAAATTTGACACTTCCAACTAAAATTTTTTTCAAAATCCAAAAAATTGAAGTTATTTTCATCTAAATTTACTCAAATATAGATCCTACAACAAAAATACTCAACAAAATCCAAAATAATCCAAGTTGATTTCAAATAAATTTATTAAAATTTGACAAAAATCGTGACAAAATCAAAAAAATCGAAGTTAATTACAACTGAAATTACTCAAATTAAGCTTCTCTTTCAAAAAAACTCAACAAAATCCAAAAAAATCGAAGTTGAAAATTTTTTTCACAATCCAAAAAATTGTCGTTATTTTCATCTAAATTTACTCAAATATACATCCTACAACAAAAATACTGGTCAAAATAAAAAAAAATCGAAGTTAGTTTCAAATAAATTTATTAAAATTTGACACTTCCACCTAAAATTTTTTTTCACAATCCAAAAAATTGAAGTTATTTTCATCTAAATTTACTCAAATATACATCCTACAACAAAAATATTCCACAAAATCAAAAAAAATCGAAGTTGGTTTCAAATAAATTTATTAAAATTTGACACTTCCAACTAAAATTTTTTTCACAATCCAAAAAATTGTCGTTATTTTGATTAAAATTTACTCAAATATACATCCTACAACAAAAATACTCGACAAAATAAAAAAAAAATCGAAGTTGGTTTCAAATAAATTTATTAAAATTTGGCACTTCCAACTAAATTTTTGTTTTACAATCCAAAAAATTGAAGTTATTTTCTTCTAAATTTACTCAAATATACATCCTACGACAAAAATATTCGACAAAATAAAAAAAAATCGAAGTTAATTTCAACTGAAATTACTCAAATTAAGCTTCTCTATCAAAAAAGCTCAACAAAATCCAAAAAAATCGAAGTTGATTTCAAATAAATTTATTAAAATTTGACACTTCCAACTAAATTTTTTTTCACAATCCAAAAAATTGAAGTTATTATCATCTAAATTTACTCAAATATAGATCCTACAACAAAAATACTCTACAAAATCCAAAATAATCGAAGTTGATTTCAAATAAATTTATTAAAATTTGACACTTCCAACTATAATTTTTTTCACAATCCAAAAAATTGAAGTTATTTTCATCTAAATTTACACAAATATAGATCCTACAACAAAAATACTCAACAAAATCCAAAAAAATCGAAGTTGGCCTCAAATAAATTTATTAAAATTTGACACTTCCAACTAACATTTTTTCACAATCCTAAAAATTGAAGTTATTTTCATCTAAATTTACTCAAATATACATCCTACAACAAAAATACTCGACAAAATCAAAAAAAAATCGTAGTTGGTTTCAAATAAATTTATTAAAATTTGGCACTTCCAACTAAATTTTTGTTTTACAATCCAAAAAATTGAAGTTATTTTCTTCTAAATTTACTCAAATATAGACCCTACAACAAAATACCTCGACAAAATCCAAAAAAATCGAAGTTGATTTCAAATAAATTTATTAAAATTTGACACTTCCAACTAAATTTTTTTTCACAATCCAAAAAATTGAAGTTATTATCATCTAAATTTACTCAAATATAGATCCTACAACAAAAATACTCTACAAAATCCAAAATAATCGAAGTTGATTTCAAATAAATTTATTAAAATTTGACACTTCCAACTATAATTTTTTTCACAATCCAAAAAATTGAAGTTATTTTCATCTAAATTTACACAAATATAGATCCTACAACAAAAATACTCAACAAAATCCAAAAAAATCGAAGTTGGCCTCAAATAAATTTATTAAAATTTGACACTTCCAACTAACATTTTTTTCACAATCCTAAAAATTGAAGTTATTTTCATCTAAATTTACTCAAATATACATCCTACAACAAAAATACTCGACAAAATAAAAAAAAATCGAAGTTGGTTTCAACTAAATTTATTAAAATTTGACACTTCCAACTAAAATTTTTTTCACAATCCAAAAAATTGTCGTTATTTTCATCTAAATTTACTCAAATATACATCCTACAACATAAGTACTCGACAAAATCCAAAAAAATCGAAGTAGATTTCAAATAAATTTATTAAAATTAGACACTTCCAACTAAAATTTTTGTTTCACAATCCAAAAAATTGAAGTTATTTTCATCTAAATTTAGTCAAATATACATCCTACAACAAAAATACTCGACAAAATCCAAAAAAAATCGTAGTTGGTTTCAAATAAATTTATTAAAATTTGACACTTCCAACTAAAATTTGTTTCACAATCCAAAAAATTGTCGTTATTTGGATCTAAATTTACTCAAATATACATCCTACAACAAAAGTACTCAACAAAATCCAAAAAAATCGAAGTTGGCCTCAAATAAATTTATTAAAATTTGACACTTCCAACTAACATTTTTTTCACAATCCTAAAAATTGAAGTTATTTTCATCTAAATTTACTCAAATATACATCCTACAACAAAAATATTCCACAAAATATAAAAAAATCGAAGTTGGTTTCAAATAAATTTATTAAAATTTGACACTTCCAACTAAAATTTTTTTCACAATCCAAAAAATTGATGTTATCTTCATCTAAATTTACTCAAATATAGATCCTACAACAAAAATACTCAACAAAATCCAAAATAATCCAAGTTGATTTCAAATAAATTTATTAAAATTTGTCAAAAATCGTGACAAAATCCAAAAAATTGAAGTTAATTTCAACTGAAATTACTGAAATTAAGCTTCTCTATCAAAAAAACTCAACAAAATCAAAAAAAATCGAAGTTGGTTTTCAATAAATTTATTACAATTTGACACTTCCAACTAAATTTTTTTTTCACAATCCAACAAATTGTCGTTATTTTCATCTAAATTTACTCAAATATAGATCCTACAACAAAAATACTCAACAAAATCCAAAAAAATCGGTGTTGGTTTCAAATAAATTTATTAAAATTTGACTCTTCCAACTAAAATTTTTTTCACAATCCAAAAAATTGATGTTATTTTCATCTAAATTTACTCAAATATAGATCCTACAACAAAAATACTCAACAAAATCCAAAATAATCCAAGTTGATTTCAAATAAATTTATTAAAATTTGACAAAAATCGTGACAAAATCAAAAAAATCGAAGTTAATTTCAACTGAAATTACTCAAATTAAGCTTCTCTATCAAAAAAACTCAACAAAATCCAAAAAAATCGAAGTTGATTTCAAATAAATTTATTAAAATTTGACACTTCCAACTAAAATTTTTTTCACAATCCAAAAAATTGTCGTTATTTTCATCTGAATTTACTCAAATATAGATCCTACAACAAAAATACTCAACAAAATCCAAAAAAATCGAAGTTGGATTCAAATAAATTTATTACAATTTGAAACTTCCAACTAAAATTTTTTTTCACAATCCAAAAAATGGTCGTTATTTTCATCTAAATTTACTCAAATATACATCCTACAACAAAAATATTCCACAAAATCAAAAAAAATCGAAGTTAGTTTCAAATAAATTTATTAAAATTTGACACTTCCACCTAAAATTTTTTTTCACAATCCAAAAAATTGAAGTTATTTTCATCTAAATTTACTCAAATATAGATCCTACAACAAAAATACTCAACAAAATCCAAAAAAATCGATGTTGGATTCAAATAAATTTATTACAATTTGAAACTTCCAACTAAAATTTTTTTTCACAATCCAAAAAATGGTCGTTATTTTCATCTAAATTTACTCAAATATACATCCTACAACAAAAATATTCCACAAAATCAAAAAAAATCGAAGTTGGTTTCAAATAAATTTATTAACATTTGACACTTCCAACTAAAATTTTTTTCACAATCCAAAAAATTGATGTTATCTTCATCTAAATTTACTCAAATATAGATCCTACAACAAAAATACTCAACAAAATCCAAAATAATCCAAGTTGATTTCAAATAAATTTATTAAAATTTGACAAAAATCGTGACAAAATCAAAAAAATCGAAGTTAATTTCAACTGAAATTACTCAAATTAAGCTTCTCTATCAAAAAAACTCAACAAAATCCAAAAAAATCGAAGTTGGTTTCAAAGAAATTTATTACAATTTGACACTTCCAACTAAAATTTTTTTTCACAATCCAAAAAATTGTCGTTATTTTCATCTAAATTTACTCAAATATAGATCCTACAACAAAAATACTCAACAAAATCCAAAAAAATCGAAGTTGGTTTCAATTAAATTTATTAAAATTTGACTCTTCCAACTAAAATTTTTTTCACAATCCAAAAAATTGAAGTTATTTTCATCTAAATTTACTCAAATATACATCCTACAACAAAAATATTCGACAAAATCCAAAAAAATCGAAGTTGGTTTCAAATAAATTTATTAAAATTAGACACTTCCAACTAAAATTTTTTTCACAATCCAAAAAATTGATGTTATCTTCATCTAAATTTACTCAAATATAGATCCTACAACAAAAATACTCAACAAAATCCAAAATAATCCAAGTCGATTTCAAATAAATTTATTAAAATTTGACAAAAATCGTGACAAAATCCAAAAAATCGAAGTTAATTTCAACTGAAATTACTCAAATTAAGCTTCTCTATCAAAAAAGCTCAACAAAATCCAAAAAAATCGAAGTTGGTTTCAAATAAATTTATTACAATTTGACACTTCCAACTAAAATTTTTTTTCACAATCCAAAAAATTGTCGTTATTTTCATCTAAATTTACTCAAATATAGATCCTACAACAAAAATACTCAACAAAATCCAAAAAAATCGGTGTTGGTTTCAAATAAATTTATTAAAATTTGACTCTTCCAACTAAAATTTTTTTCACAATCCAAAAAATTGATGTTATTTTCATCTAAATTTACTCAAATATAGATCCTACAACAAAAATACTCAACAAAATCCAAAATAATCCAAGTTGATTTCAAATAAATTTATTAAAATTTGACAAAAATCGTGACAAAATCAAAAAAATCGAAGTTAATTTCAACTGAAATTACTCAAATTAAGCTTCTCTATCAAAAAAACTCAACAAAATCCAAAAAAATCGAAGTTGATTTCAAATAAATTTATTAAAATTTGACACTTCCAACTAAAATTTTTTTCACAATCCAAAAAATTGTCGTTATTTTCATCTGAATTTACTCAAATATAGATCCTACAACAAAAATACTCAACAAAATCCAAAAAAATCGAAGTTGGATTCAAATAAATTTATTACAATTTGAAACTTCCAACTAAAATTTTTTTTCACAATCCAAAAAATGGTCGTTATTTTCATCTAAATTTACTCAAATATACATCCTACAACAAAAATATTCCACAAAATCAAAAAAAATCGAAGTTGGTTTCAAATAAATTTATTAACATTTGACACTTCCAACTAAAATTTTTTTCACAATCCAAAAAATTGATGTTATCTTCATCTAAATTTACTCAAATATAGATCCTACAACAAAAATACTCAACAAAATCCAAAAAAATCGAAGTTGGTTTCAATTAAATTTATTAAAATTTGACTCTTCCAACTAAAATTTTTTTCACAATCCAAAAAATTGAAGTTATTTTCATCTAAATTTACTCAAATATACATCCTACAACAAAAATATTCGACAAAATCCAAAAAAATCGAAGTTGGTTTCAAATAAATTTATTAAAATTAGACACTTCCAACTAAAATTTTTTTCACAATCCAAAAAATTGATGTTATCTTCATCTAAATTTACTCAAATATAGATCCTACAACAAAAATACTCAACAAAATCCAAAATAATCCAAGTCGATTTCAAATAAATTTATTAAAATTTGACAAAAATCGTGACAAAATCCAAAAAATCGAAGTTAATTTCAACTGAAATTACTCAAATTAAGCTTCTCTATCAAAAAAGCTCAACAAAATCCAAAAAAATCGAAGTTGGTTTCAAATAAATTTATTACAATTTGACACTTCCAACTAAAATTTTTTTTCACAATCCAAAAAATTGTCGTTATTTTCATCTAAATTTACTCAAATATAGATCCTACAACAAAAATACTCATCAAAATCCAAAAAAATCGAAGTTGGTCTCAAATAAATTTATTAAAATTTGACTCTTCCAACTAAAATTTTTTTCACAATCCAAAAAATTGAAGTTATTTTCATCTAAATTTACTCAAATATACATCCAACAACAAAAATACTCAACAAAATCCAAAAAAATCGAAGTTGGATTCAAATAAATTTATTACAATTAGAAACTTCCAACTAAAATTTTTTTTCACAATCCAAAAAATGGTCGTTATTTTCATCTAAATTTACTCAAATATACATCCTACAACAAAAATATTCGACAAAATAAAAAAAAATCCAAGTTGGTTTCAAATAAATTTATTAAAATTTGACACTTCCAACTAAAATTTTTTTCAAAATCCAAAAAATTGAAGTTATTTTCATCTAAATTTACTCAAATATACATCATACAACAAAAATATTCGACAAAATAAAAAAAAATCGAAGTTGGTTTCAAATAAATTTATTAAAATTTGACACTTCCAACTAAAATTTTTTTTCACAATCCAAAAAATTGAAGTTATTTTCATCTAAATTTACTCAAATATAGATTCTGCAACAAAAATACTCAACAAAATCCAAAAAAATCGAAGTTGGATTCAAATAAATTTATTACAATTTGAAACTTCCAACTAAAATTTTTTTTCACAATCCAAAAAATGGTCGTTATTTTCATCTAAATTTACTCAAATATAGATCCTACAACAAAAATACTCAACAAAATCCAAAATAATCCAAGTTGATTTCAAATAAATTTATTAAAATTTGACAAAAATCGTGACAAAATCAAAAAAATCGAAGTTAATTTCAACTGAAATTACTCAAATTAAGCTTCTCTATCAAAAAAACTCAACAAAATCCAAAAAAATCGAAGTTGGATTCAAAGAAATTTATTACAATTTGACACTTCCAACTAAAATTTTTTTTCACAATCCAAAAAATTGTCGTTATTTTCATCTAAATTTACTCAAATATAGATCCTACAACAAAAATACTCAACAAAATCCAAAAAAATCGAAGTTGGTTTCAAATAAATTTATTAAAATTTGACTCTTACAACTAAAATTTTTTTCACAATCCAAAAAATTGAAGTTATTTTCATCTAAATTTTCTCAAATATACATCCTACAACAAAAATATTCGACAAAATAAATAAAAATCGAAGTTGGTTTCAAATAAATTTATTAAAATTTGACACTTCCAACTAAAATTTTTTTCACAATCCAAAAAATTGATGTTATCTTCATCTAAATTTACTCAAATATACATCCTACAACAAAAATACTGGTCAAAATCCAAAAAAATCGAAGTTGGCCTCAAATAAATTTATTAAAATTTGACACTTCCAACTACAATTTTTTCCCTATCCAAAAAATTGAAGTTATTTTCATCTAAATTTACTCAAATATACATCCTACAACAAAAATATTCGACAAAATCAAAAAAAATCGAAGTTGGTTTCAAATAAATTTATTAAAATTTGACACTTCCAACTAAATTGTTTTTCACAATCCAAAAAATTTAAGATAATTTCATCTAAATTTACTCAAATATGCATCCTACAACAAAAATACTCAACAAAATCCAAAAAAATCGAAGTTGGTCTCAAATAAATTTATTAAAATTTCACACTTCCAACTAAATTTTTTTTCACAATCTTAAAAATTGAAGTTATTTTCATCTAAATTTACACAAATATAGATCCTACAACAAAAATACTCAACAAAATCCAAAATAATCGAAGTTGGTTTCAAATAAATTTATTAAAATTTGACACTTCCAACTAAATTTTTTCTCGCAATCCTAAAAATTGAATTTATTTTCATCTAAATTTACTCAAATATAGATCCTACAACAAAAATACTCAACAAAATCCAAAAAAATCGGTGTTGGTTTCAAATAAATTTATTAAAATTTGACTCTTCCAACTAAAATTTTTTTCACAATCCAAAAAATTGATGTTATTTTCATCTAAATTTATTCAAATATAGATCCTACAACAAAAATACTCAACAAAATCCAAAATAATCCAAGTTGATTTCAAATAAATTTATTAAAATTTGACTCTTCCAACTAAAATTTTTTTCACAATCCAAAAAATTGAAGTTATTTTCATCTAAATTTACTCAAATATACATCCTACAACAAAAATATTCGACAAAATCAAAAAAAATCGAAGTTGGTTTCAAATAAATTTATTAAAATTTGACACTTCCAACTAAAATTTTTTTCACAATCCAAAAAATGGATGTTATCTTCATCTAAATTTACTCAAATATAGATCCTACAACAAAAATACTCGACAAAATCCAAAATAATCCAAGTCGATTTCAAATAAATTTATTAAAATTTGACAAAAATCGTGACAAAATCCAAAAAATCGAAGTTAATTTCATCTAAATTTACTCAAATATACATCCAACAACAAAAATACTCAACAAAATCCAAAAAAATCGAAGTTGGATTCAAATAAATTTATTACAATTTGAAACTTCCAACTAAAATTTTTTTTCACAATCCAAAAAATGGTCGTTATTTTCATCTAAATTTACTCAAATATACATCCTACAACAAAAATATTCGACAAAATAAAAAAAAATCGAAGTTGGTTTCAAATAAATTTATTAAAATTTGACACTTCCAACTAAAATTTTTTTCAAAATCCAAAAAATTGAAGTTATTTTCATCTAAATTCACTCAAATATAGATCCTACAACAAAAATACTCAACAAAATCCAAAATAATCCAAGTTGATTTCAAATAAATTTATTAAAATTTGACAAAAATCGTGACAAAATCAAAAAAATCGAAGTTAATTTCAACTGAAATTACTCAAATTAAGCTTCTCTATCAAAAAAACTCAACAAAATCAAAAAAAATCGAAGTTGATTTCAAATAAATTTATTAAAATTTGACACTTCCAACTAAAATTTTTTTCACAATCCAAAAAATTGTCGTTATTTTCATCTAAATTTACTCAAATATACATCCTACAACAAAAATACTGGTCAAAATAAAAAAAAATCGAAGTTAGTTTCAAATAAATTTATTAAAATTTGACACTTCCACCTAAAATTTTTTTTCACAATCCAAAAAATTGAAGTTATTTTCATCTAAATTTACTCAAATATAGATCCTACAACAAAAATACTCAACAAAATCCAAAAAAATCGAAGTTGGATTCAAATAAATTTATTACAATTTGAAACTTCCAACTAAAATTTTTTTTCACAATCCAAAAAATGGTCGTTATTTTCATCTAAATTTACTCAAATATACATCCTACAACAAAAATATTCCACAAAATCAAAAAAAATCGAAGTTGGTTTCAAATAAATTTATTAACATTTGACACTTCCAACTAAAATTTTTTTCACAATCCAAAAAATTGATGTTATCTTCATCTAAATTTACTCAAATATAGATCCTACAACAAAAATACTCAACAAAATCCAAAATAATCCAAGTTGATATCAAATAAATTTATTAAAATTTGACAAAAATCGTGACAAAATCAAAAAAATCGAAGTTAATTTCAACTGAAATTACTCAAATTAAGCTTCTCTATCAAAAAAACTCAACAAAATCCAAAAAAATCGAAGTTGGTTTCAAATAAATTTATTAAAATTTGACACTTCCAACTAAAATTTTTTTCACAATCCAAAAAATTGATGTTATCTTCATCTAAATT
The DNA here is from genome assembly GCA_963932275.1 of Andrena praecox. Classification (NCBI taxonomy): domain Eukaryota; kingdom Metazoa; phylum Arthropoda; class Insecta; order Hymenoptera; family Andrenidae; genus Andrena; species Andrena praecox. The sequence continues at coordinate 1,613,396 of CAWVQO010000396.1, read as the reverse complement.
TACTCAAATATAGATCCTACAACAAAAATACTCAACAAAATCCAAAATAATCCAAGTCGATTTCAAATAAATTTATTAAAATTTGACAAAAATCGTGACAAAATCCAAAAAATCGAAGTTAATTTCATCTAAATTTACTCAAATATACATCCAACAACAAAAATACTCAACAAAATCCAAAAAAATCGAAGTTGGATTCAAATAAATTTATTACAATTTGAAACTTCCAACTAAAATTTTTTTTCACAATCCAAAAAATGGTCGTTATTTTCATCTAAATTTACTCAAATATACATCCTACAACAAAAATATTCGACAAAATAAAAAAAAATCGAAGTTGGTTTCAAATAAATTTATTAAAATTTGACACTTCCAACTAAAATTTTTTTCAAAATCCAAAAAATTGAAGTTATTTTCATCTAAATTTACTCAAATATAGATCCTACAACAAAAATACTCAACAAAATCCAAAATAATCCAAGTTGATTTCAAATAAATTTATTAAAATTTGACAAAAATCGTGACAAAATCCAAAAAATCGAAGTTAATTTCAACTGAAATTACTCAAATTAAGCTTCTCTATCAAAAAAGCTCAACAAAATCCAAAAAAATCGAAGTTGGTTTCAAATAAATTTATTACAATTTGACACTTCCAACTAAAATTTTTTTTCACAATCCAAAAAATTGTCGTTATTTTCATCTAAATTTACTCAAATATAGATCCTACAACAAAAATACTCATCAAAATCCAAAAAAATCGAAGTTGGTTTCAAATAAATTTATTAAAATTTGACTCTTCCAACTAAAATTTTTTTCACAATCCAAAAAATTGAAGTTATTTTCATCTAAATTTACTCAAATATACATCCAACAACAAAAATACTCAACAAAATCCAAAAAAATCGAAGTTGGTTTCAAATAAATTTATTAAAATTAGACACTTCCAACTAAAATTTTTTTCACAATCCAAAAAATTGATGTTATCTTCATCTAAATTTACTCAAATATAGATCCTACAACAAAAATACTCATCAAAATCCAAAAAAATCGAAGCTGGCCTCAAATAAATTTATTAAAATTTGACACTTCCAACTACAATTTTTTCCCCATCCAAAAAATTGAAGTTATTTTCATCTAAATTTACTCAAATATACATCCTACAACAAAAATATTCGACAAAATCAAAAAAAGTCGAAGTTGGTTTCAAATAAATTTATTAAAATTTGACACTTCCAACTAAAATTTTTGTTTCACAATCCAAAAAATTGAAGTTATTTTCATCTAAATTTACTCAAATATACATCCTACAACAAAAATACTCGACAAAATAAAAAAAAATCGAAGTTGGTTTCAAATAAATTTATTAAAATTTGACACTTCCAACTAAAATTTGTTTCACAATCCAAAAAATTGTCGTTATTTTGTTTAAAATTTACTCAAATATACAACCTACAACAAAAGTACTCGACAAAATCCAAAAAAATCGAAGTTGATTTCAAATAAATTTATTAAAATTTGGCACTTCCAACTAAAATTTTTGTTTTACAATCCAAAAAATTGAAGTTATTTTCTTCTAAATTTACTCAAATATAGATCCTACAACAAAAATACTCAACAAAATCCAAAATAATCCAAGTTGATTTCAAATAAATTTATTAAAATTTGACAAAAATCGTGACAAAATCCAAAAAATCGAAGTTAATTTCAACTGAAATTACTCAAATTAAGCTTCTCTATCAAAAAACTCAACAAAATAAAAAAAAATCGAAGTTGGATTCAAATAAATTTATTACAATTTGAAACTTCCAACTAAAATTTTTTTTCACAATCCAAAAAATGGTCGTTATTTTCATCTAAATTTACTCAAATATACATCCTACAACAAAAATATTCGACAAAATCAAAAAAAATCGAAGTTGGTTTCAAATAAATTTATTAAAATTTGACACTTCCAACTGAAATTTTTTTCACAATCCAAAAAATTGATGTTATCTTCATCTTAATTTACTCAAATATAGATCCTACAACAAAAATACTCAACAAAATCCAAAATAATCCAAGTTGATTTCAAATAAATTTATTAAAATTTGACAAAAATCGTGACAAAATCCAAAAAATCGAAGTTAATTTCAACTGAAATTACTGAAATTAAGCTTCTCTATCAAAAAAACTCAACAAAATAAAAAAAAATCGAAGTTGGTTTTCAATAAATTTTTTACAATTTGACACTTCCAACTAAATTTTTTTTTCTCAATCCAACAAATTGTCGCTATTTTCATGTAAATTTACTCAAATATAGATCCTACAACAAAAATACTCAACAAAATCCAAAAAAATCGAAGTTGGCCTCAAATAAATGTATTAAAATTCGACACTTCCAACTACAATTTTTTCCCTATCCAAAAAATTGAAGTTATTTTCATCTAAATTTACTCAAATATAGATCCTACAACAAAAATACTCATCAAAATCCAAAAAAATCGAAGTTGGTTTCAAATAAATTTATTAAAATTTGACACTTCCAACTAAAATTTTTGTTACACAATCCAAAAAATTGAAGTTATTTTCATCTAAATTTACTCAAATATACATCCTACAACAAAAATACTCGACAAAATCAAAAAAAAATCGAAGTTGGTTTCAAATAAATTTATTAAAATTTGACACTTCCAACTAAAATTTGTTTCACAATCCAAAAAATTGTCGTTATTTTGTTTAAAATTTACTCAAATATACAACCTACAACAAAAGTACTCGACAAAATCCAAAAAAATCGAAGTTGATTTCAAATAAATTTATTAAAATTTGGCACTTCCAACTAAAATTTTTGTTTTACAATCCAAAAAATTGAAGTTATTTTCTTCTAAATTTACTCAAATATAGATCCTACAACAAAAATACTCAACAAAATCCAAAATAATCCAAGTTGATTTCAAATAAATTTATTAAAATTTGACAAAAATCGTGACAAAATCCAAAAAATCGAAGTTAATTTCAACTGAAATTACTCAAATTAAGCTTCTCTATCAAAAAACTCAGCAAAATCCAAAAAAATCGAAGTTGGATTCAAATAAATTTATTACAATTTGAAACTTCCAACTAAAATTTTTTTTCACAATCCAAAAAATGGTCGTTATTTTCATCTAAATTTACTCAAATATACACCCTACAACAAAAATATTCCACAAAATCAAAAAAAATCGAAGTTGGTTTCAAATAAATTTATTAAAATTTGACACTTCCAACTAAAATTTTTTTCACAATCCAAAAAATTGATGTTATCTTCATCTTAATTTACTCAAATATAGATCCTACAACAAAAATACTCAACAAAATCCAAAATAATCCAAGTTGATTTCAAATAAATTTATTAAAATTTGACAAAAATCGTGACAAAATCCAAAAAATCGAAGTTAATTTCAACTGAAATTACTGAAATTAAGCTTCTCTATCAAAAAAACTCAACAAAATCAAAAAAAATCGAAGTTGGTTTTCAATAAATTTTTTACAATTTGACACTTCCAACTAAATTTTTTTTTCTCAATCCAACAAATTGTCGTTATTTTCATGTAAATTTACTCAAATATAGATCCTACAACAAAAATACTCAACAAAATCCAAAAAAATCGAAGTTGGCCTCAAATAAATGTATTAAAATTCGACACATCCAACTACAATTTTTTCCCTATCCAAAAAATTGAAGTTATTTTCATCTAAATTTACTCAAATATACATCCTACAACAAAAATATTCGACAAAATAAAAAAAAATCGAAGTTGGTTTCAAATAAATTTATTAAAATTTGACACTTCCAACTAAAATTTTTTTTCACAATCCAAAAAATTGTCGTTCTTTTCATCTAAATTTACTCAAATATAGATCCTACAACAAAAATACTCATCAAAATCCAAAAAAATCGAAGTTGGTTTCAAATAAATTTATTAAAATTTGACACTTCCAACTAAAATTTTTGTTTCACAATCCAAAAAATTGAAGTTATTTTCATCTAAATTTACTCAAATATACATCCTACAACAAAAATACTCGACAAAATCCAAAAAAAATCGAAGTTGGTTTCAAATAAATTTATTAAAATTTGACACTTCCAAGTAAAATTTGTTTCACAATCCAAAAAATTGTCGTTATTTTGTTTAAAATTTACTCAAATATACAACCTACAACAAAAGTACTCGACAAAATCCAAAAAAATCGAAGTTGATTTCAAATAAATTTATTAAAATTTGGCACTTCCAACTAAAATTTTTGTTTTACAATCCAAAAAATTGAAGTTATTTTCTTCTAAATTTACTCAAATATAGATCCTACAACAAAAATACTCAACAAAATCCAAAATAATCCAAGTTGATTTCAAATAAATTTATTAAAATTTGACAAAAATCGTGACAAAATCCAAAAAATCGAAGTTAATTTCAACTGAAATTACTCAAATTAAGCTTCTCTATCAAAAAACTCAACAAAATCCAAAAAAATCGAAGTTGGATTCAAATAAATTTATTACAATTTGAAACTTCCAACTAAAATTTTTTTTCACAATCCAAAAAATGGTCGTTATTTTCATCTAAATTTACTCAAATATACATCCTACAACAAAAATATTCCACAAAATCAAAAAAAATCGAAGTTGGTTTCAAATAAATTTATTAAAATTTGACACTTCCAACTAAAATTTTTTTCACAATCCAAAAAATTGTCGTTATTTTGATTAAAATTTACTCAAATATACATCCTACAACAAAAATACTCGACAAAATCAAAAAAAAATCGAAGTTGGTTTCAAATAAATTTATTAAAATTTGGCACTTCCAACTAAATTTTTGTTTTACAATCCAAAAAATTGAAGTTATTTTCTTCTAAAATTACTCAAATATAGACCCTACAACAAAATACCTCGACAAAATCCAAAAAAATCGAAGTTGGATTCAAAGAAATTTATTACAATTTGACACTTCCAACTAAAATTTTTTTTCACAATCCAAAAAATTGAAGTTATTTTCATCTAAATTTACTCAAATATACATCCTACAACAAAAATATTCGACAAAATCAAAAAAAATCGAAGTTGGTTTCAAATAAATTTATTAAAATTTGACACTTCCAACTAAAATTTTTTTTCACAATCCAAAAAATTGTCGTTATTTTCATCTAAATTTACTCAAATATAGATCCTACAACAAAAATACTCATCAAAATCCAAAAAAATCGAAGTTGGTTTCAAATAAATTTATTAAAATTTGACACTTCCAACTAAAATTTTTTTTCACAATCCAAAAAATTGTCGTTATTTTCATCTAAATTTACTCAAATATAGATCCTACAACAAAAATACTCATCAAAATCCAAAAAAATCGAAGTTGGTTTCAAATAAATTTATTAAAATTTGACACTTCCAACTAAAATTTTTGTTACACAATCCAAAAAATTGAAGTTATTTTCATCTAAATTTACTCAAATATACATCCTACAACAAAAATACTCGACAAAATCAAAAAAAAATCGAAGTTGGTTTCAAATAAATTTATTAAAATTTGACACTTCCAACTAAAATTTTTGTTACACAATCCAAAAAATTGAAGTTATTTTCATCTAAATTTACTCAAATATACATCCTACAACAAAAATACTCGACAAAATCAAAAAAAAATCGAAGTTGGTTTCAAATAAATTTATTAAAATTTGACACTTCCAACTAAAATTTGTTTCACAATCCAAAAAATTGTCGTTATTTTGTTTAAAATTTACTCAAATATACAACCTACAACAAAAGTACTCGACAAAATCCAAAAAAATCGAAGTTGATTTCAAATAAATTTATTAAAATTTGGCACTTCCAACTAAAATTTTTGTTTTACAATCCAAAAAATTGAAGTTATTTTCTTCTAAATTTACTCAAATATAGATCCTACAACAAAAATACTCAACAAAATCCAAAATAATCCAAGTTGATTTCAAATAAATTTATTAAAATTTGACAAAAATCGTGACAAAATCCAAAAAATCGAAGTTAATTTCAACTGAAATTACTCAAATTAAGCTTCTCTATCAAAAAACTCAACAAAATCCAAAAAAATCGAAGTTGGATTCAAATAAATTTATTACAATTTGAAACTTCCAACTAAAATTTTTTTTCACAATCCAAAAAATGGTCGTTATTTTCATCTAAATTTACTCAAATATACACCCTACAACAAAAATATTCCACAAAATCAAAAAAAATCGAAGTTGGTTTCAAATAAATTTATTAAAATTTGACACTTCCAACTAAAATTTTTTTCACAATCCAAAAAATTGATGTTATCTTCATCTTAATTTACTCAAATATAGATCCTACAACAAAAATACTCAACAAAATCCAAAATAATCCAAGTTGATTTCAAATAAATTTATTAAAATTTGACAAAAATCGTGACAAAATCCAAAAAATCGAAGTTAATTTCAACTGAAATTACTGAAATTAAGCTTCTCTATCAAAAAAACTCAACAAAATCAAAAAAAATCGAAGTTGGTTTTCAATAAATTTTTTACAATTTGACACTTCCAACTAAATTTTTTTTTCTCAATCCAACAAATTGTCGTTATTTTCATGTAAATTTACTCAAATATAGATCCTACAACAAAAATACTCAACAAAATCCAAAAAAATCGAAGTTGGCCTCAAATAAATGTATTAAAATTCGACACATCCAACTACAATTTTTTCCCTATCCAAAAAATTGAAGTTATTTTCATCTAAATTTACTCAAATATACATCCTACAACAAAAATATTCGACAAAATCAAAAAAAATCGAAGTTGGTTTCAAATAAATTTATTAAAATTTGACACTTCCAACTAAAATTTTTTTTCACAATCCAAAAAATTGTCGTTATTTTCATCTAAATTTACTCAAATATAGATCCTACAACAAAAATACTCATCAAAATCCAAAAAAATCGAAGTTGGTTTCAAATAAATTTATTAAAATTTGACACTTCCAACTAAAATTTTTGTTTCACAATCCAAAAAATTGAAGTTATTTTCATCTAAATTTACTCAAATATACATCCTACAACAAAAATACTCGACAAAATCCAAAAAAAATCGAAGTTGGTTTCAAATAAATTTATTAAAATTTGACACTTCCAAGTAAAATTTGTTTCACAATCCAAAAAATTGTCGTTATTTTGTTTAAAATTTACTCAAATATACAACCTACAACAAAAGTACTCGACAAAATCCAAAAAAATCGAAGTTGATTTCAAATAAATTTATTAAAATTTGGCACTTCCAACTAAAATTTTTGTTTTACAATCCAAAAAATTGAAGTTATTTTCTTCTAAATTTACTCAAATATAGATCCTACAACAAAAATACTCAACAAAATCCAAAATAATCCAAGTTGATTTCAAATAAATTTATTAAAATTTGACAAAAATCGTGACAAAATCCAAAAAATCGAAGTTAATTTCAACTGAAATTACTCAAATTAAGCTTCTCTATCAAAAAACTCAACAAAATCCAATAAAATCGAAGTTGGATTCAAATAAATTTATTACAATTTGAAACTTCCAACTAAAATTTTTTTTCACAATCCAAAAAATGGTCGTTATTTTCATCTAAATTTACTCAAATATACATCCTACAACAAAAATATTCCACAAAATCAAAAAAAATCGAAGTTGGTTTCAAATAAATTTATTAAAATTTGACACTTCCAACTAAAATTTTTTTCACAATCCAAAAAATTGTCGTTATTTTGATTAAAATTTACTCAAATATACATCCTACAACAAAAATACTCGACAAAATCAAAAAAAAATCGAAGTTGGTTTCAAATAAATTTATTAAAATTTGGCACTTCCAACTAAATTTTTGTTTTACAATCCAAAAAATTGAAGTTATTTTCTTCTAAATTTACTCAAATATAGACCCTACAACAAAATACCTCGACAAAATCCAAAAAAATCGAAGTTGATTTCAAATAAATTTATTAAAATTTGACACTTCCAACTAAATTTTTTTTCACAATCCAAAAAATTGAAGTTATTATCATCTAAATTTACTCAAATATAGATCCTACAACAAAAATACTCTACAAAATCCAAAATAATCCAAGTTGATTTCAAATAAATTTATTAAAATTTGACAAAAATCGTGACAAAATCCAAAAAATCGAAGTTAATTTCAACTGAAATTACTGAAATTAAGCTTCTCTATCAAAAAAACTCAACAAAATCAAAAAAAATCGAAGTTGGTTTTCAATAAATTTTTTACAATTTGACACTTCCAACTAAATTTTTTTTTCTCAATCCAACAAATTGTCGTTATTTTCATGTAAATTTACTCAAATATAGATCCTACAACAAAAATACTCAACAAAATCCAAAAAAATCGAAGTTGGCCTCAAATAAATGTATTAAAATTCGACACATCCAACTACAATTTTTTCCCTATCCAAAAAATTGAAGTTATTTTCATCTAAATTTACTCAAATATACATCCTACAACAAAAATATTCGACAAAATCAAAAAAAATCGAAGTTGGTTTCAAATAAATTTATTAAAATTTGACACTTCCAACTAAAATTTTTTTTCACAATCCAAAAAATTGTCGTTATTTTCATCTAAATTTACTCAAATATAGATCCTACAACAAAAATACTCATCAAAATCCAAAAAAATCGAAGTTGGTTTCAAATAAATTTATTAAAATTTGACACTTCCAACTAAAATTTTTGTTTCACAATCCAAAAAATTGAAGTTATTTTCATCTAAATTTACTCAAATATACATCCTACAACAAAAATACTCGACAAAATCCAAAAAAAATCGAAGTTGGTTTCAAATAAATTTATTAAAATTTGACACTTCCAAGTAAAATTTGTTTCACAATCCAAAAAATTGTCGTTATTTTGTTTAAAATTTACTCAAATATACAACCTACAACAAAAGTACTCGACAAAATCCAAAAAAATCGAAGTTGATTTCAAATAAATTTATTAAAATTTGGCACTTCCAACTAAAATTTTTGTTTTACAATCCAAAAAATTGAAGTTATTTTCTTCTAAATTTACTCAAATATAGATCCTACAACAAAAATACTCAACAAAATCCAAAATAATCCAAGTTGATTTCAAATAAATTTATTAAAATTTGACAAAAATCGTGACAAAATCCAAAAAATCGAAGTTAATTTCAACTGAAATTACTCAAATTAAGCTTCTCTATCAAAAAACTCAACAAAATCCAATAAAATCGAAGTTGGATTCAAATAAATTTATTACAATTTGAAACTTCCAACTAAAATTTTTTTTCACAATCCAAAAAATGGTCGTTATTTTCATCTAAATTTACTCAAATATACATCCTACAACAAAAATATTCCACAAAATCAAAAAAAATCGAAGTTGGTTTCAAATAAATTTATTAAAATTTGACACTTCCAACTAAAATTTTTTTCACAATCCAAAAAATTGTCGTTATTTTGATTAAAATTTACTCAAATATACATCCTACAACAAAAATACTCGACAAAATCAAAAAAAAATCGAAGTTGGTTTCAAATAAATTTATTAAAATTTGGCACTTCCAACTAAATTTTTGTTTTACAATCCAAAAAATTGAAGTTATTTTCTTCTAAATTTACTCAAATATAGACCCTACAACAAAATACCTCGACAAAATCCAAAAAAATCGAAGTTGATTTCAAATAAATTTATTAAAATTTGACACTTCCAACTAAATTTTTTTTCACAATCCAAAAAATTGAAGTTATTATCATCTAAATTTACTCAAATATAGATCCTACAACAAAAATACTCTACAAAATCCAAAATAATCGAAGTTGATTTCAAATAAATTTATTAAAATTTGACACTTCCAACTATAATTTTTTTCACAATCCAAAAAATTGAAGTTATTTTCATCTAAATTTACACAAATATAGATCCTACAACAAAAATACTCAACAAAATCCAAAAAAATCGAAGTTGGCCTCAAATAAATTTATTAAAATTTGACACTTCCAACTAACATTTTTTTCACAATCCTAAAAATTGAAGTTATTTTCATCTAAATTTACTCAAATATACATCCTACAACAAAAATACTCGACAAAATCAAAAAAAAATCGAAGTTGGTTTCAAATAAATTTATTAAAATTTGGCACTTCCAACTAAATTTTTGTTTTACAATCCAAAAAATTGAAGTTATTTTCTTCTAAATTTACTCAAATATAGACCCTACAACAAAATACCTCGACAAAATCCAAAAAAATCGAAGTTGATTTCAAATAAATTTATTAAAATTTGACACTTCCAACTAAATTTTTTTTCACAATCCAAAAAATTAAAGTTATTATCATCTAAATTTACTCAAATATAGATCCTACAACAAAAATACTCTACAAAATCCAAAATAATCGAAGTTGATTTCAAATAAATTTATTAAAATTTGACACTTCCAACAATAATTTTTTTCACAATCCAAAAAATTGAAGTTATTTTCATCTAAATTTACACAAATATAGATCCTACAACAAAAATACTCAACAAAATCCAAAAAAATCGAAGTTGGCCTCAAATAAATTTATTAAAATTTGACACTTCCAACTAACATTTTTTTCACAATCCTAAAAATTGAAGTTATTTTCATCTAAATTTACTCAAATATACATCCTACAACAAAAATACTCGACAAAATAAAAAAAAATCGAAGTTGGTTTCAACTAAATTTATTAAAATTTGACACTTCCAACTAAAATTTTTTTCACAATCCAAAAAATTGTCTTTATTTTCATCTAAATTTACTCAAATATACATCCTACAACAAAAATACTCGACAAAATCCAAAAAAATCGAAGTTGGTTTCAAATAAATTTATTACAATTTGACACTTCCAACTAAAATTTGTTTCACAATCCAAAAAATTGTCGTTATTTTAATTAAAATTTACTCAAATATACAACCTACAACAAAAGTACTCGACAAAATCAAAAAAAATCGAAGTTGATTTCAAATAAATTTATTACAATTTGACACTTCCAACTAAAATTTTTTTTCACAATCCAAAAAATTGTCGTTATTTTCATCTAAATTTACTCAAATATAGATCCTACAACAAAAATACTCAACAAAATCCAAAAAAATCGAAGTTGGTTTCAATTAAATTTATTAAAATTTGACTCTTCCAACTAAAATTTTTTTCACAATCCAAAAAATTGAAGTTATTTTCATCTAAATTTACTCAAATATACATCCTACAACAAAAATATTCGACAAAATCCAAAAAAATCGAAGTTGGTTTCAAATAAATTTATTAAAATTAGACACTTCCAACTAAATTTTTTTTCACAATCCAAAAAATTGATGTTATCTTCATCTAAATTTACTCAAATATAGATCCTACAACAAAAATACTCAACAAAATCCAAAATAATCCAAGTCGATTTCAAATAAATTTATTAAAATTTGACAAAAATCGTGACAAAATCCAAAAAATCGAAGTTAATTTCAACTGAAATTACTCAAATTAAGCTTCTCTATCAAAAAAGCTCAACAAAATCCAAAAAAATCGAATTTGGTTACAAATAAATTTATTACAATTTGACACTTCCAACTAAAATTTTTTTTCACAATCCAAAAAATTGTCATTATTTTCATCTAAATTTACTCAAATATAGATCCCACAACAAAAATACTCATCAAAATCCAAAAAAATCGAAGATGGTTTCAAATAAATTTATTAAAATTTGACTCTTCCAACTAAAATTTTTTTCACAATCCAAAAAATTGAAGTTATTTTCATCTAAATTTACTCAAATATACATCCAACAACAAAAATACTCAACAAAATCCAAAAAAATCGAAGTTGGATTCAAATAAATTTATTACAATTAGAAACTTCCAACTAAAATTTTTTTTCACAATCCTAAAAATTGAAGTTATTTTCATCTAAATTTACTCAAATATACATCCTACAACAAAAATACTCGACAAAATCAAAAAAAAATCGAAGTTGGTTTCAAATAAATTTATTAAAATTTGGCACTTCCAACTAAATTTTTGTTTTACAATCCAAAAAATTGAAGTTATTTTCTTCTAAATTTACTCAAATATAGACCCTACAACAAAATACCTCGACAAAATCCAAAAAAATCGAAGTTGATTTCAAATAAATTTATTAAAATTTGACACTTCCAACTAAATTTTTTTTCACAATCCAAAAAATTGAAGTTATTATCATCTAAATTTACTCAAATATAGATCCTACAACAAAAATACTCTACAAAATCCAAAATAATCGAAGTTGATTTCAAATAAATTTATTAAAATTTGACACTTCCAACTATAATTTTTTTCACAATCCAAAAAATTGAAGTTATTTTCATCTAAATTTACACAAATATAGATCCTACAACAAAAATACTCAACAAAATCCAAAAAAATCGAAGTTGGCCTCAAATAAATTTATTAAAATTTGACACTTCCAACTAACATTTTTTTCACAATCCTAAAAATTGAAGTTATTTTCATCTAAATTTACTCAAATATACATCCTACAACAAAAATACTCGACAAAATAAAAAAAAATCGAAGTTGGTTTCAACTAAATTTATTAAAATTTGACACTTCCAACTAAAATTTTTTTCACAATCCAAAAAATTGTCGTTATTTTCATCTAAATTTACTCAAATATACATCCTACAACATAAGTACTCGACAAAATCCAAAAAAATCGAAGTAGATTTCAAATAAATTTATTAAAATTAGACACTTCCAACTAAAATTTTTGTTTCACAATCCAAAAAATTGAAGTTATTTTCATCTAAATTTAGTCAAATATACATCCTACAACAAAAATACTCGACAAAATCCAAAAAAAATCGTAGTTGGTTTCAAATAAATTTATTAAAATTTGACACTTCCAACTAAAATTTGTTTCACAATCCAAAAAATTGTCGTTATTTGGATCTAAATTTACTCAAATATACATCCTACAACAAAAGTACTCAACAAAATCCAAAAAAATCGAAGTTGGCCTCAAATAAATTTATTAAAATTTGACACTTCCAACTAACATTTTTTTCACAATCCTAAAAATTGAAGTTATTTTCATCTAAATTTACTCAAATATACATCCTACAACAAAAATATTCCACAAAATATAAAAAAATCGAAGTTGGTTTCAAATAAATTTATTAAAATTTGACACTTCCAACTAAAATTTTTTTCACAATCCAAAAAATTGATGTTATCTTCATCTAAATTTACTCAAATATAGATCCTACAACAAAAATACTCAACAAAATCCAAAATAATCCAAGTTGATTTCAAATAAATTTATTAAAATTTGTCAAAAATCGTGACAAAATCCAAAAAATTGAAGTTAATTTCAACTGAAATTACTGAAATTAAGCTTCTCTATCAAAAAAACTCAACAAAATCAAAAAAAATCGAAGTTGGTTTTCAATAAATTTATTACAATTTGACACTTCCAACTAAATTTTTTTTTCACAATCCAACAAATTGTCGTTATTTTCATCTAAATTTACTCAAATATAGATCCTACAACAAAAATACTCAACAAAATCCAAAAAAATCGAAGTTGGCCTCAAATAAATTTATTAAAATTTGACACTTCCAACTAACATTTTTTTCACAATCCTAAAAATTGAAGTTATTTTCGTCTAAATTTACTCAAATATACATCCTACAACAAAAATACTCGACAAAATAAAAAAAAATCGAAGTTGGTTTCAACTAAATTTATTAAAATTTGACACTTCCAACTAAAATTTTTTTCACAATCCAAAAAATTGTCGTTATTTTCATCTAAATTTACTCAAATATACATCCTACAACAAAAGTACTCGACAAAATCCAAAAAAATCGAAGTTGGTTTCAAATAAATTTATTACAATTTGACACTTCCAACTAAAATTTTTTTTCACAATCCAAAAAATTGTCGTTATTTTGATCTAAATTTACTCAAATATACATCCTACAACAAAAATACTCGACAAAATCCAAAAAAATCGAAGTTGGTTTCAAATAAATTTATTACAATTTGACACTTCCAACTAAAATTTGTTTCACAATCCAAAAAATTGTCGTTATTTTGATTAAAATTTACTCAAATATACAACCTACAACAAAAGTACTCGACAAAATCAAAAAAAATCGAAGTTGATTTCAAATAAATTTATTACAATTTGGCACTTCCAACTAAAATTTTTGTTTTACAATCCAAAAAATTGAAGTTATTTTGATCTAAATTTACTCAAATATAGATCCTACAACAAAAATACTCAACAAAATCCAAAAAAATCGAAGTTGGCCTCAAATAAATTTATTAAAATTTGACAAAAATCGTGACAAAATCAAAAAAATCGAAGTTAATTACAACTGAAATTACTCAAATTAAGCTTCTCTATCAAAAAACCTCAACAAAATCCAAAAAAATCGAAGTTGGTTTCAAAGAAATTTATTACAATTTGACACTTCCAACTAAAATTTTTTTTCACAATCCAAAAAATTGTCGTTATTTTCATCTAAATTTACTCAAATATAGATCCTACAACAAAAATACTCAACAAAATCCAAAAAAATCGAAGTTGGTTTCAAATAAATTTATTAAAATTTGACTCTTCCAACTAAAATTTTTTTCACAATCCAAAAAATTGAAGTTATTTTCATCTAAATTTACTCAAATATACATCCAACAACAAAAATACTCAACAAAATCCAAAAAAATCGAAGTTGGATTCAAATAAATTTATTACAATTTGAAACTTCCAACTAAAATTTTTTTTCACAATCCAAAAAATGGTCGTTATTTTCATCTAAATTTACTCAAATATACATCCTACAACAAAAATATTCGACAAAATAAAAAAAAAATCGAAGTTGGTTTCAAATAACTTTATTAAAATTTGACACTTCCAACTAAAATTTTTTTCAAAATCCAAAAAATTGAAGTTATTTTCATCTAAATTTACTCAAATATAGATCCTACAACAAAAATACTCAACAAAATCCAAAATAATCCAAGTTGATTTCAAATAAATTTATTAAAATTTGACAAAAATCGTGACAAAATCAAAAAAATCGAAGTTAATTACAACTGAAATTACTCAAATTAAGCTTCTCTTTCAAAAAAACTCAACAAAATCCAAAAAAATCGAAGTTGAAAATTTTTTTCACAATCCAAAAAATTGTCGTTATTTTCATCTAAATTTACTCAAATATACATCCTACAACAAAAATACTGGTCAAAATAAAAAAAAATCGAAGTTAGTTTCAAATAAATTTATTAAAATTTGACACTTCCACCTAAAATTTTTTTTCACAATCCAAAAAATTGAAGTTATTTTCATCTAAATTTACTCAAATATACATCCTACAACAAAAATATTCCACAAAATCAAAAAAAATCGAAGTTGGTTTCAAATAAATTTATTAAAATTTGACACTTCCAACTAAAATTTTTTTCACAATCCAAAAAATTGTCGTTATTTTGATTAAAATTTACTCAAATATACATCCTACAACAAAAATACTCGACAAAATAAAAAAAAAATCGAAGTTGGTTTCAAATAAATTTATTAAAATTTGGCACTTCCAACTAAATTTTTGTTTTACAATCCAAAAAATTGAAGTTATTTTCTTCTAAATTTACTCAAATATACATCCTACGACAAAAATATTCGACAAAATAAAAAAAAATCGAAGTTAATTTCAACTGAAATTACTCAAATTAAGCTTCTCTATCAAAAAAGCTCAACAAAATCCAAAAAAATCGAAGTTGATTTCAAATAAATTTATTAAAATTTGACACTTCCAACTAAATTTTTTTTCACAATCCAAAAAATTGAAGTTATTATCATCTAAATTTACTCAAATATAGATCCTACAACAAAAATACTCTACAAAATCCAAAATAATCGAAGTTGATTTCAAATAAATTTATTAAAATTTGACACTTCCAACTATAATTTTTTTCACAATCCAAAAAATTGAAGTTATTTTCATCTAAATTTACACAAATATAGATCCTACAACAAAAATACTCAACAAAATCCAAAAAAATCGAAGTTGGCCTCAAATAAATTTATTAAAATTTGACACTTCCAACTAACATTTTTTCACAATCCTAAAAATTGAAGTTATTTTCATCTAAATTTACTCAAATATACATCCTACAACAAAAATACTCGACAAAATCAAAAAAAAATCGTAGTTGGTTTCAAATAAATTTATTAAAATTTGGCACTTCCAACTAAATTTTTGTTTTACAATCCAAAAAATTGAAGTTATTTTCTTCTAAATTTACTCAAATATAGACCCTACAACAAAATACCTCGACAAAATCCAAAAAAATCGAAGTTGATTTCAAATAAATTTATTAAAATTTGACACTTCCAACTAAATTTTTTTTCACAATCCAAAAAATTGAAGTTATTATCATCTAAATTTACTCAAATATAGATCCTACAACAAAAATACTCTACAAAATCCAAAATAATCGAAGTTGATTTCAAATAAATTTATTAAAATTTGACACTTCCAACTATAATTTTTTTCACAATCCAAAAAATTGAAGTTATTTTCATCTAAATTTACACAAATATAGATCCTACAACAAAAATACTCAACAAAATCCAAAAAAATCGAAGTTGGCCTCAAATAAATTTATTAAAATTTGACACTTCCAACTAACATTTTTTTCACAATCCTAAAAATTGAAGTTATTTTCATCTAAATTTACTCAAATATACATCCTACAACAAAAATACTCGACAAAATAAAAAAAAATCGAAGTTGGTTTCAACTAAATTTATTAAAATTTGACACTTCCAACTAAAATTTTTTTCACAATCCAAAAAATTGTCGTTATTTTCATCTAAATTTACTCAAATATACATCCTACAACATAAGTACTCGACAAAATCCAAAAAAATCGAAGTAGATTTCAAATAAATTTATTAAAATTAGACACTTCCAACTAAAATTTTTGTTTCACAATCCAAAAAATTGAAGTTATTTTCATCTAAATTTAGTCAAATATACATCCTACAACAAAAATACTCGACAAAATCCAAAAAAAATCGTAGTTGGTTTCAAATAAATTTATTAAAATTTGACACTTCCAACTAAAATTTGTTTCACAATCCAAAAAATTGTCGTTATTTGGATCTAAATTTACTCAAATATACATCCTACAACAAAAGTACTCAACAAAATCCAAAAAAATCGAAGTTGGCCTCAAATAAATTTATTAAAATTTGACACTTCCAACTAACATTTTTTTCACAATCCTAAAAATTGAAGTTATTTTCATCTAAATTTACTCAAATATACATCCTACAACAAAAATATTCCACAAAATATAAAAAAATCGAAGTTGGTTTCAAATAAATTTATTAAAATTTGACACTTCCAACTAAAATTTTTTTCACAATCCAAAAAATTGATGTTATCTTCATCTAAATTTACTCAAATATAGATCCTACAACAAAAATACTCAACAAAATCCAAAATAATCCAAGTTGATTTCAAATAAATTTATTAAAATTTGTCAAAAATCGTGACAAAATCCAAAAAATTGAAGTTAATTTCAACTGAAATTACTGAAATTAAGCTTCTCTATCAAAAAAACTCAACAAAATCAAAAAAAATCGAAGTTGGTTTTCAATAAATTTATTACAATTTGACACTTCCAACTAAATTTTTTTTTCACAATCCAACAAATTGTCGTTATTTTCATCTAAATTTACTCAAATATAGATCCTACAACAAAAATACTCAACAAAATCCAAAAAAATCGAAGTTGGCCTCAAATAAATTTATTAAAATTTGACACTTCCAACTAACATTTTTTTCACAATCCTAAAAATTGAAGTTATTTTCGTCTAAATTTACTCAAATATACATCCTACAACAAAAATACTCGACAAAATAAAAAAAAATCGAAGTTGGTTTCAACTAAATTTATTAAAATTTGACACTTCCAACTAAAATTTTTTTCACAATCCAAAAAATTGTCGTTATTTTCATCTAAATTTACTCAAATATACATCCTACAACAAAAGTACTCGACAAAATCCAAAAAAATCGAAGTTGGTTTCAAATAAATTTATTACAATTTGACACTTCCAACTAAAATTTTTTTTCACAATCCAAAAAATTGTCGTTATTTTGATCTAAATTTACTCAAATATACATCCTACAACAAAAATACTCGACAAAATCCAAAAAAATCGAAGTTGGTTTCAAATAAATTTATTACAATTTGACACTTCCAACTAAAATTTGTTTCACAATCCAAAAAATTGTCGTTATTTTGATTAAAATTTACTCAAATATACAACCTACAACAAAAGTACTCGACAAAATCAAAAAAAATCGAAGTTGATTTCAAATAAATTTATTACAATTTGGCACTTCCAACTAAAATTTTTGTTTTACAATCCAAAAAATTGAAGTTATTTTGATCTAAATTTACTCAAATATAGATCCTACAACAAAAATACTCAACAAAATCCAAAAAAATCGAAGTTGGCCTCAAATAAATTTATTAAAATTTGACAAAAATCGTGACAAAATCAAAAAAATCGAAGTTAATTACAACTGAAATTACTCAAATTAAGCTTCTCTATCAAAAAACCTCAACAAAATCCAAAAAAATCGAAGTTGGTTTCAAAGAAATTTATTACAATTTGACACTTCCAACTAAAATTTTTTTTCACAATCCAAAAAATTGTCGTTATTTTCATCTAAATTTACTCAAATATAGATCCTACAACAAAAATACTCAACAAAATCCAAAAAAATCGAAGTTGGTTTCAAATAAATTTATTAAAATTTGACTCTTCCAACTAAAATTTTTTTCACAATCCAAAAAATTGAAGTTATTTTCATCTAAATTTACTCAAATATACATCCAACAACAAAAATACTCAACAAAATCCAAAAAAATCGAAGTTGGATTCAAATAAATTTATTACAATTTGAAACTTCCAACTAAAATTTTTTTTCACAATCCAAAAAATGGTCGTTATTTTCATCTAAATTTACTCAAATATACATCCTACAACAAAAATATTCGACAAAATAAAAAAAAAATCGAAGTTGGTTTCAAATAACTTTATTAAAATTTGACACTTCCAACTAAAATTTTTTTCAAAATCCAAAAAATTGAAGTTATTTTCATCTAAATTTACTCAAATATAGATCCTACAACAAAAATACTCAACAAAATCCAAAATAATCCAAGTTGATTTCAAATAAATTTATTAAAATTTGACAAAAATCGTGACAAAATCAAAAAAATCGAAGTTAATTACAACTGAAATTACTCAAATTAAGCTTCTCTTTCAAAAAAACTCAACAAAATCCAAAAAAATCGAAGTTGAAAATTTTTTTCACAATCCAAAAAATTGTCGTTATTTTCATCTAAATTTACTCAAATATACATCCTACAACAAAAATACTGGTCAAAATAAAAAAAAATCGAAGTTAGTTTCAAATAAATTTATTAAAATTTGACACTTCCACCTAAAATTTTTTTTCACAATCCAAAAAATTGAAGTTATTTTCATCTAAATTTACTCAAATATAGATCCTACAACAAAAATACTCAACAAAATCAAAAAAAATCGAAGTTGGATTCAAATAAATTTATTACAATTTGAAACTTCCAACTAAAATTTTTTTTCACAATCCAAAAAATGGTCGTTATTTTCATCTAAATTTACTCAAATATACATCCTACAACAAAAATATTCCACAAAATCAAAAAAAATCGAAGTTGGTTTCAAATAAATTTATTAACATTTGACACTTCCAACTAAAATTTTTTTCACAATCCAAAAAATTGATGTTATCTTCATCTAAATTTACTCAAATATAGATCCTACAACAAAAATACTCAACAAAATCCAAAATAATCCAAGTTGATTTCAAATAAATTTTTTAAAATTTGACAAAAATCGTGACAAAATCAAAAAAATCGAAGTTAATTTCAACTGAAATTACTCAAATTAAGCTTCTCTATCAAAAAACCTCAACAAAATCCAAAAAAATCGAAGTTGGTTTCAAAGAAATTTATTACAATTTGACACTTCCAACTAAAATTTTTTTTCACAATCCAAAAAATTGTCGTTATTTTCATCTAAATTTACTCAAATATAGATCCTACAACAAAAATACTCAACAAAATCCAAAAAAATCGAAGTTGGTTTCAAATAAATTTATTAAAATTTAACTCTTCCAACTAAAATTTTTTCCACAATCCAAAAAATTGAAGTTATTTTCATCTAAATTTACTCAAATATACATCCTACGACAAAAATATTCGACAAAATAAAAAAAAATCGAAGTTAATTTCAACTGAAATTACTCAAATTAAGCTTCTCTATCAAAAAAGCTCAACAAAATCCAAAAAAATCGAAGTTGGTTTCAAATAAATTTATTACAATTTGACACTTCCAACTCAAATTTTTTTTCACAATCCAAAAAATTGTCGTTATTTTCATCTAAATTTACTCAAATATAGATCCTACAACAAAAATACTCATCAAAATCCAAAAAAATCGAAGTTGGTTTCAAATAAATTTATTAAAATTTGACTCTTCCAACTAAAATTTTTTTCACAATCCAAAAAATTGAAGTTATTTTCATCTAAATTTACTCAAATATACATCCAACAACAAAAATACTCAACAAAATCCAAAAAAATCGAAGTTGGATTCAAATAAATTTATTACAATTTGAAACTTCCAACTAAAATTTTTTACAAAATCCAAAAAATTGAAGTTATTTTCATCTAAATTTACTCAAATATAGATCCTACAACAAAAATACTCAACAAAATCCAAAATAATCCAAGTTGATTTCAAATAAATTTATTAAAATTTGACAAAAATCGTGACAAAATCAAAAAAATCGAAGTTAATTTCAACTGAAATTACTCAAATTAAGCTTCTCTATCAAAAAAACTCAACAAAATCCAAAAAAATCGAAGTTGATTTCAAATAAATTTATTAAAATTTGACACTTCCAACTAAAATTTTTTTCACAATCCAAAAAATTGTCGTTATTTTCATCTAAATTTACTCAAATATACATCCTACAACAAAAATACTGGTCAAAATAAAAAAAAATCGAAGTTAGTTTCAAATAAATTTATTAAAATTTGACACTTCCACCTAAAATTTTTTTTCACAATCCAAAAAATTGAAGTTATTTTCATCTAAATTTACTCAAATATAGATCCTACAACAAAAATACTCGACAAAATCAAAAAAAAATCGTAGTTGGTTTCAAATAAATTTATTAAAATTTGACACTTCCAACTAAAATTTGTTTCACAATCCAAAAAATTGTCGTTATTTGGATCTAAATTTACTCAAATATACATCCTACAACAAAAGTACTCAACAAAATCCAAAAAAATCGAAGTTGGCCTCAAATAAATTTATTAAAATTTGACACTTCCAACTAACATTTTTTTCACAATCCTAAAAATTGAAGTTATTTTCATCTAAATTTACTCAAATATACATCCTACAATAAAAATATTCCACAAAATATAAAAAAATCGAAGTTGGTTTCAAATAAATTTTTTAAAATTTGACACTTCCAACTAAAATTTTTTTCACAATCCAAAAAATTGATGTTATCTTCATCTAAATTTACTCAAATATAGATCCTACAACAAAAATACTCAACAAAATCCAAAATAATCCAAGTCGATTTCAAATAAATTTATTAAAATTTGACAAAAATCGTGACAAAATCCAAAAAATCGAAGTTAATTTCAACTGAAATTACTCAAATTAATCTTCTCTATCAAAAAAGCTCAACAAAATCCAAAAAAATCGAAGTTGGTTTCAAATAAATTTATTACAATTTGACACTTCCAACTAAAATTTTTTTTCACAATCCAACAAATTGTCGTTATTTTCATCTAAATTTACTCAAATATAGATCCTACAACAAAAATACTCATCAAAATCCAAAAAAATCGAAGTTGGTTTCAAATAAATTTATTAAAATTTGACTCTTCCAACTAAAATTTTTTTCACAATCCAAAAAATTGAAGTTATTTTCATCTAAATTTACTCAAATATACATCCAACAACAAAAATACTCAACAAAATCCAAAAAAATCGAAGTTGGATTCAAATAAATTTATTACAATTTGAAACTTCCAACTAAAATTTTTTTTCACAATCCAAAAAATGGTCGTTATTTTCATCTAAATTTACTCAAATATACATCCTACAACAAAAATATTCCACAAAATAAAAAAAAATCGAAGTTGGTTTCAAATAAATTTATTACAATTTGAAACTTCCAACTAAAATTTTTTTTCACAATACAAAAAATGGTCGTTATTTTCATCTAAATTTACTCAAATATACATCCTACAACAAAAATATTCCACAAAATAAAAAAAAAATCGAAGTTGGTTTCAAATAAATTTATTAAAATTTGACACTTCCAACTAAAATTTTTTTCACAATCCAAAAAATTGATGTTATCTTCATCTAAATTTACTCAAATATAGATCCTACAACAAAAATACTCTACAAAATCCAAAATAATCCAAGTTGATTTCAAATAAATTTATTAAAATTTGACAAAAATCGTGACAAAATCAAAAAAATCGAAGTTAATTTCAACTGAAATTACTCAAATTAAGCTTCTCTATCAAAAAAACTCAACAAAATCCAAAAAAATCGAAGTTGGTTTCAAAGAAATTTATTACAATTTGACACTTCCAACTAAAATTTTTTTTCACAATCCAAAAAATTGTCGTTATTTTCATCTAAATTTACTCAAATATAGATCCTACAACAAAAATACTCAACAAAATCCAAAAAAATCGAAGTTGGATTCAAATAAATTTATTACAATTTGAAACTTCCAACTAAAATTTTTTTCAAAATCCAAAAAATTGAAGTTATTTTCATCTAAATTTACTCAAATATACATCCTACAACAAAAATATTCGACAAAATCAAAAAAAATCGAAGTTGGTTTTCAATAAATTTATTACAATTTGACACTTCCAACTAAATTTTTTTTTCACAATCCAACAAATTGTCGTTATTTTCATCTAAATTTACTCAAATATAGATCCTACAACAAAAATATTCGACAAAATCAAAAAAAATCGAAGTTGGTTTCAAATAAATTTATTAAAATTTGACACTTCCAACTAAAATTTTTTTTCACAATCCAAAAAATTGTCGTTATTTTCATCTAAATTTACTCAAATATAGATTCTACAACAAAAATACTCAACAAAATCCAAAAAAATCGAAGTTGGATTCAAATAAATTTATTACAATTTGAAACTTCCAACTAAAATTTTTTTTCACAATCCAAAAAATGGTCGTTATTTTCATCTAAATTTACTCAAATATACATCGTACAACAAAAATATTCCACAAAATAAAAAAAAATCGAAGTTGGTTTCAAATAAATTTATCAAAATTTGACACTTCCAACTAAAATTTTTTTCACAATCCAAAAAATTGATGTTATCTTCATCTAAATTTACTCAAATATAGATCCTACAACAAAAATACTCAACAAAATCCAAAAAAATCGAAGTTGGTTTCAAATAAATTTATTAAAATTTGACACTTCCAACTAAAATTTTTTTCAAAATCCAAAAAATTGAAGTTATTTTCATCTAAATTTACTCAAATATACATCCTACAACAAAAATATTCGACAAAATCAAAAAAAATCGAAGTTGGTTTCAAATAAATTTATTAAAATTTGACACTTCCAACTAAAATTTTTTTTCACAATCCAAAAAATTGAAGTTATTTTCATCTAAATTTACTCAAATATTGATTCTGCAACAAAAATACTCAACAAAATCCAAAAAAATCGAAGTTGGTTTCAAATAAATTTATTACAATTTGACACTTCCAACTAAATTTTTTTTTCACAATCCAAAAAATTGTCGTTATTGTCATCTAAATTTACTCAAATATAGATCCTACAACAAAAATACTCATCAAAATCCAAAAAAATCGAAGTTGGTTTCAAATAAATTTATTAAAATTTGACACTTCCAACTAAAATTTTTTTCAAAATCCAAAAAATTGAAGTTATTTTCATCTAAATTTACTCAAATATACATCCTACGACAAAAATATTCGACAAAATAAAAAAAAATCGAAGTTAATTTCAACTGAAATTACTCAAATTAAGCTTCTCTATCAAAAAAGCTCAACAAAATCCAAAAAAATCGAAGTTGGTTTCAAATAAATTTATTACAATTTGACACTTCCAACTCAAATTTTTTTTCACAATCCAAAAAATTGTCGTTATTTTCATCTAAATTTACTCAAATATAGATCCTACAACAAAAATACTCATCAAAATCCAAAAAAATCGAAGTTGGTTTCAAATAAATTTATTAAAATTTGACTCTTCCAACTAAAATTTTTTTCACAATCCAAAAAATTGAAGTTATTTTCATCTAAATTTACTCAAATATACATCCAACAACAAAAATACTCAACAAAATCCAAAAAAATCGAAGTTGGATTCAAATAAATTTATTACAATTTGAAACTTCCAACTAAAATTTTTTACAAAATCCAAAAAATTGAAGTTATTTTCATCTAAATTTACTCAAATATAGATCCTACAACAAAAATACTCAACAAAATCCAAAATAATCCAAGTTGATTTCAAATAAATTTATTAAAATTTGACAAAAATCGTGACAAAATCAAAAAAATCGAAGTTAATTTCAACTGAAATTACTCAAATTAAGCTTCTCTATCAAAAAAACTCAACAAAATCCAAAAAAATCGAAGTTGATTTCAAATAAATTTATTAAAATTTGACACTTCCAACTAAAATTTTTTTCACAATCCAAAAAATTGTCGTTATTTTCATCTAAATTTACTCAAATATACATCCTACAACAAAAATACTGGTCAAAATAAAAAAAAATCGAAGTTAGTTTCAAATAAATTTATTAAAATTTGACACTTCCACCTAAAATTTTTTTTCACAATCCAAAAAATTGAAGTTATTTTCATCTAAATTTACTCAAATATAGATCCTACAACAAAAATACTCGACAAAATCAAAAAAAAATCGTAGTTGGTTTCAAATAAATTTATTAAAATTTGACACTTCCAACTAAAATTTGTTTCACAATCCAAAAAATTGTCGTTATTTGGATCTAAATTTACTCAAATATACATCCTACAACAAAAGTACTCAACAAAATCCAAAAAAATCGAAGTTGGCCTCAAATAAATTTATTAAAATTTGACACTTCCAACTAACATTTTTTTCACAATCCTAAAAATTGAAGTTATTTTCATCTAAATTTACTCAAATATACATCCTACAATAAAAATATTCCACAAAATATAAAAAAATCGAAGTTGGTTTCAAATAAATTTTTTAAAATTTGACACTTCCAACTAAAATTTTTTTCACAATCCAAAAAATTGATGTTATCTTCATCTAAATTTACTCAAATATAGATCCTACAACAAAAATACTCAACAAAATCCAAAATAATCCAAGTCGATTTCAAATAAATTTATTAAAATTTGACAAAAATCGTGACAAAATCCAAAAAATCGAAGTTAATTTCAACTGAAATTACTCAAATTAATCTTCTCTATCAAAAAAGCTCAACAAAATCCAAAAAAATCGAAGTTGGTTTCAAATAAATTTATTACAATTTGACACTTCCAACTAAAATTTTTTTTCACAATCCAACAAATTGTCGTTATTTTCATCTAAATTTACTCAAATATAGATCCTACAACAAAAATACTCATCAAAATCCAAAAAAATCGAAGTTGGTTTCAAATAAATTTATTAAAATTTGACTCTTCCAACTAAAATTTTTTTCACAATCCAAAAAATTGAAGTTATTTTCATCTAAATTTACTCAAATATACATCCAACAACAAAAATACTCAACAAAATCCAAAAAAATCGAAGTTGGATTCAAATAAATTTATTACAATTTGAAACTTCCAACTAAAATTTTTTTTCACAATCCAAAAAATGGTCGTTATTTTCATCTAAATTTACTCAAATATACATCCTACAACAAAAATATTCCACAAAATAAAAAAAAATCGAAGTTGGTTTCAAATAAATTTATTACAATTTGAAACTTCCAACTAAAATTTTTTTTCACAATACAAAAAATGGTCGTTATTTTCATCTAAATTTACTCAAATATACATCCTACAACAAAAATATTCCACAAAATAAAAAAAAAATCGAAGTTGGTTTCAAATAAATTTATTAAAATTTGACACTTCCAACTAAAATTTTTTTCACAATCCAAAAAATTGATGTTATCTTCATCTAAATTTACTCAAATATAGATCCTACAACAAAAATACTCTACAAAATCCAAAATAATCCAAGTTGATTTCAAATAAATTTATTAAAATTTGACAAAAATCGTGACAAAATCAAAAAAATCGAAGTTAATTTCAACTGAAATTACTCAAATTAAGCTTCTCTATCAAAAAAACTCAACAAAATCCAAAAAAATCGAAGTTGGTTTCAAAGAAATTTATTACAATTTGACACTTCCAACTAAAATTTTTTTTCACAATCCAAAAAATTGTCGTTATTTTCATCTAAATTTACTCAAATATAGATCCTACAACAAAAATACTCAACAAAATCCAAAAAAATCGAAGTTGGATTCAAATAAATTTATTACAATTTGAAACTTCCAACTAAAATTTTTTTCAAAATCCAAAAAATTGAAGTTATTTTCATCTAAATTTACTCAAATATACATCCTACAACAAAAATATTCGACAAAATCAAAAAAAATCGAAGTTGGTTTTCAATAAATTTATTACAATTTGACACTTCCAACTAAATTTTTTTTTCACAATCCAACAAATTGTCGTTATTTTCATCTAAATTTACTCAAATATAGATCCTACAACAAAAATATTCGACAAAATCAAAAAAAATCGAAGTTGGTTTCAAATAAATTTATTAAAATTTGACACTTCCAACTAAAATTTTTTTTCACAATCCAAAAAATTGTCGTTATTTTCATCTAAATTTACTCAAATATAGATTCTACAACAAAAATACTCAACAAAATCCAAAAAAATCGAAGTTGGATTCAAATAAATTTATTACAATTTGAAACTTCCAACTAAAATTTTTTTTCACAATCCAAAAAATGGTCGTTATTTTCATCTAAATTTACTCAAATATACATCGTACAACAAAAATATTCCACAAAATAAAAAAAAATCGAAGTTGGTTTCAAATAAATTTATCAAAATTTGACACTTCCAACTAAAATTTTTTTCACAATCCAAAAAATTGATGTTATCTTCATCTAAATTTACTCAAATATAGATCCTACAACAAAAATACTCAACAAAATCCAAAAAAATCGAAGTTGGTTTCAAATAAATTTATTAAAATTTGACACTTCCAACTAAAATTTTTTTCAAAATCCAAAAAATTGAAGTTATTTTCATCTAAATTTACTCAAATATACATCCTACAACAAAAATATTCGACAAAATCAAAAAAAATCGAAGTTGGTTTCAAATAAATTTATTAAAATTTGACACTTCCAACTAAAATTTTTTTTCACAATCCAAAAAATTGAAGTTATTTTCATCTAAATTTACTCAAATATAGATTCTGCAACAAAAATACTCAACAAAATCCAAAAAAATCGAAGTTGGTTTCAAATAAATTTATTACAATTTGACACTTCCAACTAAATTTTTTTTTCACAATCCAAAAAATTGTCGTTATTGTCATCTAAATTTACTCAAATATAGATCCTACAACAAAAATACTCATCAAAATCCAAAAAAATCGAAGTTGGTTTCAAATAAATTTATTAAAATTTGACACTTCCAACTAAAATTTTTTTCAAAATCCAAAAAATTGAAGTTATTTTCATCTAAATTTACTCAAATATACATCCTACAACAAAAATATTCGACAAAATCAAAAAAAATCGAAGTTGGTTTTCAATAAATTTATTACAATTTGACACTTCCAACTAAATTTTTTTTTCACAATCCAACAAATTGTCGTTATTTTCATCTAAATTTACTCAAATATAGATCCTACAACAAAAATACTCAACAAAATCCAAAAAAATCGAAGTTGGCCTCAAATAAATTTATTAAAATTTGACACTTCCAACTAACATTTTTTTCACAATCCTAAAAATTGAAGTTATTTTCGTCTAAATTTACTCAAATATACATCCTACAACAAAAATACTCGACAAAATAAAAAAAAATCGAAGTTGGTTTCAACTAAATTTATTAAAATTTGACACTTCCAACTAAAATTTTTTTCACTATCCAAAAAATTGTCGTTATTTTGATTAAAATTTACTCAAATATACAACCTACAACAAAAGTACTCGACAAAATCCAAAAAAATCGAAGTTGATTTCAAATAAATTTATTACAATTTGGCACTTCCAACTAAAATTTTTGTTTTACAATCCAAAAAATTGAAGCTATTTTGATCTAAATTTACTCAAATATAGATCCTACAACAAAAATACTCGACAAAATCCAAAAAAATCGAAGTTGGTTTCAAATAAATTTATTACAATTTGACACTTCCAACTAAAATTTTTTTTCACAATCCAAATATTTGTCGTTATTTTGATCTAAATTTACTCAAATATACATCCTACAACAAAAGTACTCGACAAAATCCAAAAAAATCGAAGTAGATTTCAAATAAATTTATTAAAATTTGACACTTCCAACTAAAATTTTTTTTCACAATCCAAAAAATTGTCGTTATTTTCATCTAAATTTACTCAAATATAGATCCTACAACAAAAATACTCAACAAAATCCAAAAAAATCGAAGTTGGATTCAAATAAATTTATTACAATTTGAAACTTCCAACTAAAATTTTTTTCAAAATCCAAAAAATTGAAGTTATTTTCATCTAAATTTACTCAAATATACATCCTACAACAAAAATATTCGACAAAATCAAAAAAAATCGAAGTTGGTTTTCAATAAATTTATTACAATTTGACACTTCCAACTAAATTTTTTTTTCACAATCCAACAAATTGTCGTTATTTTCATCTAAATTTACTCAAATATAGATCCTACAACAAAAATATTCGACAAAATCAAAAAAAATCGAAGTTGGTTTCAAATAAATTTATTAAAATTTGACACTTCCAACTAAAATTTTTTTTCACAATCCAAAAAATTGTCGTTATTTTCATCTAAATTTACTCAAATATAGATTCTACAACAAAAATACTCAACAAAATCCAAAAAAATCGAAGTTGGATTCAAATAAATTTATTACAATTTGAAACTTCCAACTAAAATTTTTTTTCACAATCCAAAAAATGGTCGTTATTTTCATCTAAATTTACTCAAATATACATCGTACAACAAAAATATTCCACAAAATAAAAAAAAATCGAAGTTGGTTTCAAATAAATTTATCAAAATTTGACACTTCCAACTAAATTTTTTTTCACAATCCAAAAAATTGATGTTATCTTCATCTAAATTTACTCAAATATAGATCCTGCAACAAAAATACTCAACAAAATCCAAAAAAATCGAAGTTGGTTTCAAATAAATTTATTAAAATTTGACACTTCCAACTAAAATTTTTTTCAAAATCCAAAAAATTGAAGTTATTTTCATCTAAATTTACTCAAATATACATCCTACAACAAAAATATTCGACAAAATCAAAAAAAATCGAAGTTGGTTTCAAATAAATTTATTAAAATTTGACACTTCCAACTAAAATTTTTTTTCACAATCCAAAAAATTGAAGTTATTTTCATCTAAATTTACTCAAATATAGATTCTGCAACAAAAATACTCAACAAAATCCAAAAAAATCGAAGTTGGTTTCAAATAAATTTATTACAATTTGACACTTCCAACTAAATTTTTTTTTCACAATCCAAAAAATTGTCGTTATTTTCATCTAAATTTACTCAAATATAGATCCTACAACAAAAATACTCATCAAAATCCAAAAAAATCGAAGTTGGTTTCAAATAAATTTATTAAAATTTGACACTTCCAACTAAAATTTTTTTCAAAATCCAAAAAATTGAAGTTATTTTCATCTAAATTTACTCAAATATACATCCTACAACAAAAATATTCGACAAAATCAAAAAAAATCGAAGTTGGTTTTCAATAAATTTATTACAATTTGACACTTCCAACTAAATTTTTTTTTCACAATCCAACAAATTGTCGTTATTTTCATCTAAATTTACTCAAATATAGATCCTACAACAAAAATACTCAACAAAATCCAAAAAAATCGAAGTTGGCCTCAAATAAATTTATTAAAATTTGACACTTCCAACTAACATTTTTTTCACAATCCTAAAAATTGAAGTTATTTTCGTCTAAATTTACTCAAATATACATCCTACAACAAAAATACTCGACAAAATAAAAAAAAATCGAAGTTGGTTTCAACTAAATTTATTAAAATTTGACACTTCCAACTAAAATTTTTTTCACTATCCAAAAAATTGTCGTTATTTTGATTAAAATTTACTCAAATATACAACCTACAACAAAAGTACTCGACAAAATCCAAAAAAATCGAAGTTGATTTCAAATAAATTTATTACAATTTGGCACTTCCAACTAAAATTTTTGTTTTACAATCCAAAAAATTGAAGCTATTTTGATCTAAATTTACTCAAATATAGATCCTACAACAAAAATACTCGACAAAATCCAAAAAAATCGAAGTTGGTTTCAAATAAATTTATTATAATTTGACACTTCCAACTAAAATTTTTTTTCACAATCCAAATATTTGTCGTTATTTTGATCTAAATTTACTCAAATATACATCCTACAACAAAAGTACTCGACAAAATCCAAAAAAATCGAAGTAGATTTCAAATAAATTTATTAAAATTAGACACTTCCAACTAAAATTTTTGTTTCACAATCCAAAAAATTGAAGTTATTTTCATCTAAATGTACTCAAATATACATCCTACAACAAAAATACTCGACAAAATCCAAAAAAAATCGAAGTTGGTTTCAAATAAATTTATTAAAATTTGACACTTCCAACTAAAATTTTTTTTCACAATCCAAAAAATTGTCGTTATTTTGATCTAAATTTACTTAAATATACATCCTACAACAAAAATACTCGACAAAATCCAAAAAAATCGAAGTTGGTTTCAAATAAATTTATTACAATTTGACACTTCCAACTAAATTTTTTTTTCACAATCCAAAAAATTGTCGTTATTTTGATCTAAATTTACTCAAATATACATCCTACAACAAAAGTACTCGACAAAATCCAAAAAAATCGAAGTAGATTTCAAATAAATTTATTAAAATTAGACACTTCCAACTAAAATTTTTGTTTCACAATCCAAAAAATTGAAGTTATTTTCATCTAAATTTACTCAAATATACATCCTACAACAAAAATACTCGACAAAATCAAAAAAAAATCGAAGTTGGTTTCTAATAAATTTATTAAAATTTGACACTTCCAACTAAAATTTGTTTCACAATCCAAAAAATTGTCGTTATTTTCATCTAAATTTACTCAAATATACATCCTACAACAAAAGTACTCGACAAAATCCAAAAAAATCGAAGTAGATTTCAAATAAATTTATTAAAATTAGACACTTCCAACTAAAATTTTTGTTTCACAATCCAAAAAATTGAAGTTATTTTCATCTAAATTTAGTCAAATATACATCCTACAACAAAAATACTCGACAAAATCCAAAAAAAATCGTAGTTGGTTTCAAATAAATTTATTAAATTTTGACACTTCCAACAAAAATTTGTTTCACAATCCAAAAAATTGTCGTTATTTTGATTAAAATTTACTCAAATATACAACCTACAACAAAAGTACTTGACAAAATCCAAAAAAATCGAAGTTGGTTTCAAATAAATTTATTACAATTTGACACTTCCAACTAAAATTTTTTTTCACAATCCAAAAAATTGTCGTTATTTTGATCTAAATTTACTCAAATATACATCCTACAACAAAAATACTCCACAAAATCCAAAAAAATCGAAGTTGGTTTCAAATAAATTTATTACAATTTGACACTTCCAACTAAAATTTTTTTTCACAATCCAAAAAATTGTCGTTATTTTGATCTAAATTTACTCAAATATACATCCTACAATAAAAGTACTCGACAAAATCCAAAAAAATCGAAGTAGATTTCAAATAAATTTATTAAAATTAGACACTTCCAACTAAAATTTTTGTTTCACAATCCAAAAAATTGAAGTTATTTTCATCTAAATTTACTCAAATATACATCCTACAACAAAAATACTCGACAAAATCCAAAAAAAATCGAAGTTGGTTTCAAATAAATTTATTAAAATTTGACACTTCCAACTAAAATTTTTTTTCACAATCCAAAAAATTGTCGTTATTTTGATCTAAATTTACTCAAATATACATCCTACAACAAAAATACTCGACAAAATCCAAAAAAATCGAAGTTGGTTTCAAATAAATTTATTACAATTTGACACTTCCAACTAAAATTTTTTTTCACAATCCAAAAAATTGTCGTTATTTTCATCTAAATTTACTCAAATATAGATCCTACAACAAAAATACTCAACAAAATCCGAAAAAATCGAAGTTGGTTTCAAATAAATTTATTAAAATTTGACTCTTCCAACTAAAATTTTTTCCACAATCCAAAAAATTGAAGTTATTTTCATCTAAATTTACTCAAATATACATCCTACAACAAAAATATTCGACAAAATAAATAAAAATCGAAGTTAATTTCAACTGAAATTACTCAAATTAAGCTTCTCTATCAAAAAAGCTCAACAAAATCCAAAAAAATCGAAGTTGGTTTCAAATAAATTTATTACAATTTGACACTTCCAACTCAAATTTTTTTTCACAATCCAAAAAATTGTCGTTATTTTCATCTAAATTTACTCAAATATAGATCCTACAACAAAAATACTCATCAAAATCCAAAAAAATCGAAGTTGGTTTCCAATAAATTTATTACAATTTGAAACTTCCAACTAAAATTTTTTTTCACAATCCAAAAAATGGTCGTTATTTTCATCTAAATTTACTCAAATATACATCCTACAACAAAAATATTCCACAAAATAAAAAAAAATCGAAGTTGGTTTCAAATAAATTTATTAAAATTTGACACTTCCAACTAAAATTTTTTTCACAATCCAAAAAATTGATGTTATCTTCATCTAAATTTACTCAAATATAGATCCTACAACAAAAATACTCTACAAAATCCAAAATAATCCAAGTTGATTTCAAATAAATTTATTAAAATTTGACAAAAATCGTGACAAAATCAAAAAAATCGAAGTTAATTTCAACTGAAATTACTCAAATTAAGCTTCTCTATCAAAAAAACTCAACAAAATCCAAAAAAATCGAAGTTGGTTTCAAAGAAATTTATTACAATTTGACACTTCCAACTAAAATTTTTTTTCACAATCCAAAAAATTGTCGTTATTTTCATCTAAATTTACTCAAATATAGATCCTACAACAAAAATACTCGACAAAATCCAAAAAAAATCGAAGTTGGTTTCAAATAAATTTATTAAAATTTGACACTTCCAACTAAAATTTGTTTCACAATCCAAAAAATTGTCGTTATTTTGATTAAAATTTACTCAAATATACAACCTACAACAAAAGTACTCGACAAAATCCAAAAAAATCGAAGTTGATTTCAAATAAATTTATTAAAATTTGGCACTTCCAACTAAATTTTTGTTTTACAATCCAAAAAATTGAAGTTATTTTCTTCTAAATTTACTCAAATATAGACCCTACAACAAAAATACTCGACAAAATCCAAAAAAATCGAAGTTGATTTAAATTAAATTTATTAAAATTTGACACTTCCAACTAAAATTTTTTTCACAATCCAAAAAATTGTCGTTATTTTCATCTAAATTTACTCAAATATAGATTCTACAACAAAAATACTCAACAAAATCCAAAAAAATCGAAGTTGGATTCAAATAAATTTATTACAATTTGATACTTCCAACTAAAATTTTTTTTCACAATCCAAAAAATTGTCGTTATTTTGATCTAAATTTACTCAAATATACATCCTACAACAAAAGTACTCGACAAAATCCAAAAAAATCGAAGTAGATTTCAAATAAATTTATTAAAATTAGACACTTCCAACTAAAATTTTTGTTTCACAATCCAAAAAATTGTCGTTATTTTGATCTAAATTTACTCAAATATACATCCTACAACAAAAATACTCGACAAAATCCAAAAAAATCGAAGTTGGTTTCAAATAAATTAATTACAATTTGACACTTCCAACTAAAATTTTTTTTCACAATCCAAAAAATTGTCGTTATTTTCATCTAAATTTACTCAAATATAGATCCTACAACAAAAATACTCAACAAAATCCCAAAAAATCGAAGTTGGTTTCAAATAAATTTATTACAATTTGACACTTCCAACTAAAATTTTTTTTCACAATCCAAAAAATTGTCGTTATTTTCATCTAAATTTACTCAAATATAGATTCTACAACAAAAATACTCAACAAAATCCAGAAAAATCGAAGTTGGATTCAAATAAATTTATTACAATTTGAAACTTCCAACTAAAATTTGTTTCACAATCCAAAAAATTGTCGTTATTTTGATCTAAATTTACTCAAATATACATCCTAGAACAAAAGTACTCGACAAAATCCAAAAAAATCGAAGTAGATTTCAAATAAATTTATTAAAATTAGACACTTCCAACTAAAATTTTTGTTTCACAATCCAAAAAATTGAAGTTATTTTCATCTAAATTTACTCAAATATACATCCTACAACAAAAATACTCGACAAAATCCAAAAAAAATCGAAGTTGGTTTCAAATAAATTTATTAAAATTTGACACTTCCAACTAAAATTTTTTTCAAAATCCAAAAAATTGAAGTTATTTTCATCTAAATTTACTCAAATATACATCCTACAACAAAAATACTCGACAAAATCCAAAAAAAATCGAAGTTGGTTTCAAATAAATTTATTAAAATTTGACACTTCCAACTAAAATTTGTTTCACAATCCAAAAAATTGTCGTTATTTTCATCTAAATTTACTCAAATATACATCCTACAACAAAAGTACTCGACAAAATCCAAAAAAATCGAAGTAGATTTCAAATAAATTTATTAAAATTAGACACTTCCAACTAAAATTTTTGTTTCACAATCCAAAAAATTGAAGTTATTTTCATCTAAATTTAGTCAAATATACATCCTACAACAAAAATACTCGACAAAATCCAAAAAAAATCGTAGTTGGTTTCAAATAAATTTATTAAAATTTGACACTTACAACTAAAATTTGTTTCACAATCCAAAAAATTGTCGTTATTTTGATCTAAATTTACTCAAATATACATCCTACAACAAAAGTACTCAACAAAATCCAAAAAAATCGAAGTTGGCCTCAAATAAATTTATTAAAATTTGACACTTCCAACTAACATTTTTTTCACAATCCTAAAAATTGAAGTTATTTTCATCTAAATTTACTCAAATATACATCCTACAACAAAAATACTCGACAAAATAAAAAAAAATCGAAGTTGGTTTCAACTAAATTTATTAAAATTTGACACTTCCAACTAAAATTTTTGTTTCACAATCCAAAAAATTGAAGTTATTTTCATCTAAATTTACTCAAATATACATCCTACAACAAAAATACTCGACAAAATCCAAAAAAAATCGAAGTTGGTTTCAAATAAATTTATTAAAATTTGACACTTCCAACTAACATTTTTCCACAATCCTAAAAATTGAAGTTATTTTCATCTAAATTTACTCAAATATACATCCTACAACAAAAATACTCGACAAAATAAAAAAAAATCGAAGTTGGTTTCAACTAAATTTATTAAAATTTGACACTTCCAACTAAAATTTTTGTTTCACAATTCAAAAAATTGAAGTTATTTTCATCTAAATTTACTCAAATATAGATTCTACAACAAAAATACTCAACAAAATCCAAAAAAATCGAAGTTGGATTCAAATAAATTTATTACAATTTGATACTTCCAACTAAAATTTTTTTTCACAATCCAAAAAATTGTCGTTATTTTGATCTAAATTTACTCAAATATACATCCTACAACAAAAGTACTCGACAAAATCCAAAAAAATCGAAGTAGATTTCAAATAAATTTATTAAAATTAGACACTTCCAACTAAAATTTTTGTTTCACAATCCAAAAAATTGTCGTTATTTTGATCTAAATTTACTCAAATATACATCCTACAACAAAAATACTCGACAAAATCCAAAAAAATCGAAGTTGGTTTCAAATAAATTAATTACAATTTGACACTTCCAACTAAAATTTTTTTTCACAATCCAAAAAATTGTCGTTATTTTCATCTAAATTTACTCAAATATAGATCCTACAACAAAAATACTCAACAAAATCCCAAAAAATCGAAGTTGGTTTCAAATAAATTTATTACAATTTGACACTTCCAACTAAAATTTTTTTTCACAATCCAAAAAATTGTCGTTATTTTCATCTAAATTTACTCAAATATACATCCTACAACAATAATACTGGTCAAAATCCAAAAAAATCGAAGTTGGTTTCAAATAAATTTATTAAAATTTGTCACTTCCAACTA
The DNA here is from genome assembly GCA_963932275.1 of Andrena praecox. Classification (NCBI taxonomy): domain Eukaryota; kingdom Metazoa; phylum Arthropoda; class Insecta; order Hymenoptera; family Andrenidae; genus Andrena; species Andrena praecox. The sequence goes on along the minus strand of CAWVQO010000396.1, from coordinate 1,576,649 downwards.
AAATTTTTTTTCACAATCCAAAAAATTGAAGTTATTTTCATCTAAATTTACTCAAATATAGATTCTACAACAAAAATACTCAACAAAATCCAAAAAAATCGAAGTTGGATTCAAATAAATTTATTACAATTTGATACTTCCAACTAAATTTTTTTTTCACAATCCAAAAAATTGTCGTTATTTTCATCTAAATTTACTCAAATATAGATCCTACAACAAAAATACTCATCAAAATCCAAAAAAATCGAAGTTGATTTCAAATAAATTTATTACAATTTGGCACTTCCAACTAAAATTTTTGTTTTACAATCCAAAAAATTGAAGCTATTTTGATCTAAATTTACTCAAATATAGATCCTACAACAAAAATACTCAACAAAATCTTCCAACTAAAATTTGTTTCACAATCCAAAAAATTGTCGTTATTTTGATTAAAATTTACTCAAATATACAACCTACAACAAAAGTACTCGACAAAATCCAAAAAAATCGAAGTTGATTTCAAATAAATTTATTACAATTTGGCACTTCCAACTAAAATTTTTGTTTTACAATCCAAAAAATTGAAGCTATTTTGATCTAAATTTACTCAAATATAGATCCTACAACAAAAATACTCAACAAAATCCAAAAAAATCGAAGTTGGCCTCAAATAAATTTATTAAAATTTGACACTTCCAACTAACATTTTTTTCACAATCCTAAAAATTGTCGTTATTTTGATCTAAATTTACTCAAATATACATCCTACAACAAAAATACTCGACAAAATTCAAAAAAATCGAAGTTGGTTTCAAATAAATTTATTACAATTTGACACTTCCAACTAAAATTTTTTTTCACAATCCAAATATTTGTCGTTATTTTCATCTAAATTTACTCAAATATAGATCCTACAACAAAAATACTCATCAAAATCCAAAAAAATCGAAGTTGGTTTCAAATAAATTTATTAAAATTTGACACTTCCAACTAAAATTTGTTTCACAATCCAAAAAATTGTCGTTATTTTGATTAAAATTTACTCAAATATACAACCTACAACAAAAGTACTCGACAAAATCCAAAAAAATCGAAGGTGATTTCAAATAAATTTATTACAATTTGGCACTTCCAACTAAAATTTTTGTTTTACAATCCAAAAAATTGAAGCTATTTTGATCTAAATTTACTCAAATATAGATCCTACAACAAAAATACTCAACAAAATCCAAAAAAATCGAAGTTGGCCTCAAATAAATTTATTAAAATTTGACACTTCCAACTAACATTTTTTTCACTATCCTAAAAATTGAAGTTATTTTCATCTAAATTTACTCAAATATACATCCTACAACAAAAATACTCGACAAAATCCAAAAAAAATCGTAGTTGGTTTCAAATAAATTTATTAAAATTTGACACTTCCAACTAAAATTTGTTTCACAATCCAAAAAATTGTGGTTATTTTGATTAAAATTTACTCAAATATACAACCTACAACAAAAGTACTTGACAAAATCCAAAAAAAATCGTAGTTGGTTTCAAATAAATTTATTACAATTTGACACTTCCAACTAAAATTTTTTTTCACAATCCAAAAAATTGTCGTTATTTTGATCTAAATTTACTCAAATATACATCCTACAACAAAAATACTCGACAAAATTCAAAAAAATCGAAGTTGGTTTCAAATAAATTTATTACAATTTGACACTTCCAACTAAAATTTTTTTTCACAATCCAAATATTTTTCGTTATTTTGATCTAAATTTACTCAAATATACATCCTACAACAAAAGTACTCGACAAAATCCAAAAAAATCGAAGTAGATTTCAAATAAATTTATTAAAATTAGACACTTCCAACTAAAATTTTTGTTTCACAATCCAAAAAATTGAAGTTATTTTCATCTAAATTTACTCAAATATACATCCTACAACAAAAATACTCGACAAAATCCAAAAAAAATCGAAGTTGGTTTCAAATAAATTTATTAAAATTTGACACTTCCAACTAAAATTTTTTTTCACAATCCAAAAAATTGTCGTTATTTTGATCTAAATTTACTTAAATATACATCCTACAACAAAAATACTCGACAAAATCCAAAAAAATCGAAGTTGGTTTCAAATAAATTTATTACAATTTGACACTTCCAACTAAAATTTTTTTTCACAATCCAAAAAATTGTCGTTATTTTGATCTAAATTTACTCAAATATACATCCTACAACAAAAGTACTCGTCAAAATCCAAAAAAATCGAAGTAGATTTCAAATAAATTTATTAAAATTAGACACTTCCAACTAAAATTTTTGTTTCACAATCCAAAAAATTGAAGTTATTTTCATCTAAATTTACTCAAATATACATCCTACAACAAAAATACTCGACAAAATAAAAAAAAAATCGAAGTTGGTTTCTAATAAATTTATTAAAATTTGACACTTCCAACTAAAATTTGTTTCACAATCCAAAAAATTGTCGTTATTTTCATCTAAATTTACTTAAATATACATCCTACAACAAAAGTACTCGACAAAATCCAAAAAAATCGAAGTAGATTTCAAATAAATTTATTAAAATTAGACACTTCCAACTAAAATTTTTGTTTCACAATCCAAAAAATTGAAGTTATTTTCATCTAAATTTAGTCAAATATACATCCTACAACAAAAATACTCGACAAAATCAAAAAAAAATCGTAGTTGGTTTCAAATAAATTTATTAAATTTTGACACTTCCAACAAAAATTTGTTTCACAATCCAAAAAATTGTCGTTATTTTGATTAAAATTTACTCAAATATACAACCTACAACAAAAGTACTTGACAAAATCCAAAAAAATCGAAGTTGGTTTCAAATAAATTTATTACAATTTGACACTTCCAACTAAAATTTTTTTTCACAATCCAAAAAATTGTCGTTATTTTGATCTAAATTTACTCAAATATACATCCTACAACAAAAATACTCCACAAAATCCAAAAAAATCGAAGTTGGTTTCAAATAAATTTATTACAATTTGACACTTCCAACTAAAATTTTTTTTCACAATCCAAAAAATTGTCGTTATTTTGATCTAAATTTACTCAAATATACATCCTACAATAAAAGTACTCGACAAAATCCAAAAAAATCGAAGTAGATTTCAAATAAATTTATTAAAATTAGACACTTCCAACTAAAATTTTTGTTTCACAATCCAAAAAATTGAAGTTATTTTCATCTAAATTTACTCAAATATACATCCTACAACAAAAGTACTCGACAAAATCCAAAAAAATCGAAGTAGATTTCAAATAAATTTATTAAAATTAGACACTTCCAACTAAAATTTTTGTTTCACAATCCAAAAAATTGTCGTTATTTTGATCTAAATTTACTCAAATATACATCCTACAACAAAAATACTCGACAAAATCCAAAAAAATCGAAGTTGGTTTCAAATAAATTAATTACAATTTGACACTTCCAACTAAAATTTTTTTTCACAATCCAAAAAATCGTCGTTATTTTCATCTAAATTTACTCAAATATGGATCCTACAACAAAAATACTCAACAAAATCCCAAAAAATCGAAGTTGGTTTCAAATAAATTTATTACAATTTGACACTTCCAACTAAAATTTTTTTTCACAATCCAAAAAATTGTCGTTATTTTCATCTAAATTTACTCAAATATAGATTCTACAACAAAAATACTCAACAAAATCCAAAAAAATCGAAGTTGGATTCAAATAAATTTATTACAATTTGAAACTTCCAACTAAAATTTTTTTTCACAATCCAAAAAATGGTCGTTATTTTCATCTAAATTTACTCAAATATACATCCTACAGCAAAAATATTCCACAAAATAAAAAAAAATCGAAGTTGGTTTCAAATAAATTTATCAAAATTTGACACTTCCAACTAAAATTTTTTTCACAATCCAAAAAATTGATGTTATCTTCATCTAAATTTACTCAAATATAGATCCTACAACAAAAATACTCAACAAAATCCAAAAAAATCGAAGTTGGTTTCAAATAAATTTATTAAAATTTGACACTTCCAACTAAAATTTTTTTCAAAATCCAAAAAATTGAAGTTATTTTCATCTAAATTTACTCAAATATACATCCTACAACAAAAATATTCGACAAAATCAAAAAAAATCGAAGTTGGTTTCAAATAAATTTATTAAAATTTGACACTTCCAACTAAAATTTTTTTTCACAATCCAAAAAATTGAAGTTATTTTCATCTAAATTTACTCAAATATAGATTCTGCAACAAAAATACTCAACAAAATCCAAAAAAATCGAAGTTGGTTTCAAATAAATTTATTACAATTTGACACTTCCAACTAAATTTTTTTTTCACAATCCAAAAAATTGTCGTTATTTTCATCTAAATTTACTCAAATATAGATCCTACAACAAAAATACTCATCAAAATCCAAAAAAATCGAAGTTGGTTTCAAATAAATTTATTAAAATTTGACACTTCCAACTAAAATTTGTTTCACAATCCAAAAAATTGTCGTTATTTTGATTAAAATTTACTCAAATATACAACCTACAACAAAAGTACTCGACAAAATCCAAAAAAATCGAAGTTGATTTCAAATAAATTTATTACAATTTGGCACTTCCAACTAAAATTTTTGTTTTACAATCCAAAAAATTGAAGCTATTTTGATCTAAATTTACTCAAATATAGATCCTACAACAAAAATACTCAACAAAATCCAAAAAAATCGAAGTTGGCCTCAAATAAATTTATTAAAATTTGACACTTCCAACTAACATTTTTTTCACAATCCTAAAAATTGTCGTTATTTTGATCTAAATTTACTCAAATATACATCCTACAACAAAAATACTCGACAAAATTCAAAAAAATCGAAGTTGGTTTCAAATAAATTTATTACAATTTGACACTTCCAACTAAAATTTTTTTTCACAATCCAAATATTTGTCGTTATTTTCATCTAAATTTACTCAAATATAGATCCTACAACAAAAATACTCATCAAAATCCAAAAAAATCGAAGTTGGTTTCAAATAAATTTATTAAAATTTGACACTTCCAACTAAAATTTGTTTCACAATCCAAAAAATTGTCGTTATTTTGATTAAAATTTACTCAAATATACAACCTACAACAAAAGTACTCGACAAAATCCAAAAAAATCGAAGTTGATTTCAAATAAATTTATTACAATTTGGCACTTCCAACTAAAATTTTTGTTTTACAATCCAAAAAATTGAAGCTATTTTGATCTAAATTTACTCAAATATAGATCCTACAACAAAAATACTCAACAAAATCCAAAAAAATCGAAGTTGGCCTCAAATAAATTTATTAAAATTTGACACTTCCAACTAACATTTTTTTCACTATCCTAAAAATTGAAGTTATTTTCATCTAAATTTACTCAAATATACATCCTACAACAAAAATACTCGACAAAATCCAAAAAAAATCGTAGTTGGTTTCAAATAAATTTATTAAAATTTGACACTTCCAACTAAAATTTGTTTCACAATCCAAAAAATTGTGGTTATTTTGATTAAAATTTACTCAAATATACAACCTACAACAAAAGTACTTGACAAAATCCAAAAAAAATCGTAGTTGGTTTCAAATAAATTTATTACAATTTGACACTTCCAACTAAAATTTTTTTTCACAATCCAAAAAATTGTCGTTATTTTGATCTAAATTTACTCAAATATACATCCTACAACAAAAATACTCGACAAAATTCAAAAAAATCGAAGTTGGTTTCAAATAAATTTATTACAATTTGACACTTCCAACTAAAATTTTTTTTCACAATCCAAATATTTTTCGTTATTTTGATCTAAATTTACTCAAATATACATCCTACAACAAAAGTACTCGACAAAATCCAAAAAAATCGAAGTAGATTTCAAATAAATTTATTAAAATTAGACACTTCCAACTAAAATTTTTGTTTCACAATCCAAAAAATTGAAGTTATTTTCATCTAAATTTACTCAAATATACATCCTACAACAAAAATACTCGACAAAATCCAAAAAAAATCGAAGTTGGTTTCAAATAAATTTATTAAAATTTGACACTTCCAACTAAAATTTTTTTTCACAATCCAAAAAATTGTCGTTATTTTGATCTAAATTTACTTAAATATACATCCTACAACAAAAATACTCGACAAAATCCAAAAAAATCGAAGTTGGTTTCAAATAAATTTATTACAATTTGACACTTCCAACTAAAATTTTTTTTCACAATCCAAAAAATTGTCGTTATTTTGATCTAAATTTACTCAAATATACATCCTACAACAAAAGTACTCGTCAAAATCCAAAAAAATCGAAGTAGATTTCAAATAAATTTATTAAAATTAGACACTTCCAACTAAAATTTTTGTTTCACAATCCAAAAAATTGAAGTTATTTTCATCTAAATTTACTCAAATATACATCCTACAACAAAAATACTCGACAAAATAAAAAAAAAATCGAAGTTGGTTTCTAATAAATTTATTAAAATTTGACACTTCCAACTAAAATTTGTTTCACAATCCAAAAAATTGTCGTTATTTTCATCTAAATTTACTTAAATATACATCCTACAACAAAAGTACTCGACAAAATCCAAAAAAATCGAAGTAGATTTCAAATAAATTTATTAAAATTAGACACTTCCAACTAAAATTTTTGTTTCACAATCCAAAAAATTGAAGTTATTTTCATCTAAATTTAGTCAAATATACATCCTACAACAAAAATACTCGACAAAATCAAAAAAAAATCGTAGTTGGTTTCAAATAAATTTATTAAATTTTGACACTTCCAACAAAAATTTGTTTCACAATCCAAAAAATTGTCGTTATTTTGATTAAAATTTACTCAAATATATAACCTACAACAAAAGTACTTGACAAAATCCAAAAAAATCGAAGTTGGTTTCAAATAAATTTATTACAATTTGACACTTCCAACTAAAATTTTTTTTCACAATCCAAAAAATTGTCGTTATTTTGATCTAAATTTACTCAAATATACATCCTACAACAAAAATACTCCACAAAATCCAAAAAAATCGAAGTTGGTTTCAAATAAATTTATTACAATTTGACACTTCCAACTAAAATTTTTTTTCACAATCCAAAAAATTGTCGTTATTTTGATCTAAATTTACTCAAATATACATCCTACAATAAAAGTACTCGACAAAATCCAAAAAAATCGAAGTAGATTTCAAATAAATTTATTAAAATTAGACACTTCCAACTAAAATTTTTGTTTCACAATCCAAAAAATTGAAGTTATTTTCATCTAAATTTACTCAAATATACATCCTACAACAAAAGTACTCGACAAAATCCAAAAAAATCGAAGTAGATTTCAAATAAATTTATTAAAATTAGACACTTCCAACTAAAATTTTTGTTTCACAATCCAAAAAATTGTCGTTATTTTGATCTAAATTTACTCAAATATACATCCTACAACAAAAATACTCGACAAAATCCAAAAAAATCGAAGTTGGTTTCAAATAAATTAATTACAATTTGACACTTTCAACTAAAATTTTTTTTCACAATCCAAAAAATTGTCGTTATTTTCATCTAAATTTACTCAAATATGGATCCTACAACAAAAATACTCAACAAAATCCCAAAAAATCGAAGTTGGTTTCAAATAAATTTATTACAATTTGACACTTCCAACTAAAATTTTTTTTCACAATCCAAAAAATTGTCGTTATTTTCATCTAAATTTACTCAAATATAGATTCTACAACAAAAATACTCAACAAAATCCAAAAAAATCGAAGTTGGATTCAAATAAATTTATTACAATTTGAAACTTCCAACTAAAATTTTTTTTCACAATCCAAAAAATGGTCGTTATTTTCATCTAAATTTACTCAAATATACATCCTACAGCAAAAATATTCCACAAAATAAAAAAAAATCGAAGTTGGTTTCAAATAAATTTATCAAAATTTGACACTTCCAACTAAAATTTTTTTCACAATCCAAAAAATTGATGTTATCTTCATCTAAATTTACTCAAATATAGATCCTACAACAAAAATACTCAACAAAATCCAAAAAAATCGAAGTTGGTTTCAAATAAATTTATTAAAATTTGACACTTCCAACTAAAATTTTTTTCAAAATCCAAAAAATTGAAGTTATTTTCATCTAAATTTACTCAAATATACATCCTACAACAAAAATATTCGACAAAATCAAAAAAAATCGAAGTTGGTTTCAAATAAATTTATTAAAATTTGACACTTCCAACTAAAATTTTTTTTCACAATCCAAAAAATTGAAGTTATTTTCATCTAAATTTACTCAAATATAGATTCTGCAACAAAAATACTCAACAAAATCCAAAAAAATCGAAGTTGGTTTCAAATAAATTTATTACAATTTGACACTTCCAACTAAATTTTTTTTTCACAATCCAAAAAATTGTCGTTATTTTCATCTAAATTTACTCAAATATAGATCCTACAACAAAAATACTCATCAAAATCCAAAAAAATCGAAGTTGGTTTCAAATAAATTTATTAAAATTTGACACTTCCAACTAAAATTTGTTTCACAATCCAAAAAATTGTCGTTATTTTGATTAAAATTTACTCAAATATACAACCTACAACAAAAGTACTCGACAAAATCCAAAAAAATCGAAGTTGATTTCAAATAAATTTATTACAATTTGGCACTTCCAACTAAAATTTTTGTTTTACAATCCAAAAAATTGAAGCTATTTTGATCTAAATTTACTCAAATATAGATCCTACAACAAAAATACTCAACAAAATCCAAAAAAATCGAAGTTGGCCTCAAATAAATTTATTAAAATTTGACACTTCCAACTAACATTTTTTTCACAATCCTAAAAATTGTCGTTATTTTGATCTAAATTTACTCAAATATACATCCTACAACAAAAATACTCGACAAAATTCAAAAAAATCGAAGTTGGTTTCAAATAAATTTATTACAATTTGACACTTCCAACTAAAATTTTTTTTCACAATCCAAATATTTGTCGTTATTTTCATCTAAATTTACTCAAATATAGATCCTACAACAAAAATACTCATCAAAATCCAAAAAAATCGAAGTTGGTTTCAAATAAATTTATTAAAATTTGACACTTCCAACTAAAATTTGTTTCACAATCCAAAAAATTGTCGTTATTTTGATTAAAATTTACTCAAATATACAACCTACAACAAAAGTACTCGACAAAATCCAAAAAAATCGAAGTTGATTTCAAATAAATTTATTACAATTTGGCACTTCCAACTAAAATTTTTGTTTTACAATCCAAAAAATTGAAGCTATTTTGATCTAAATTTACTCAAATATAGATCCTACAACAAAAATACTCAACAAAATCCAAAAAAATCGAAGTTGGCCTCAAATAAATTTATTAAAATTTGACACTTCCAACTAACATTTTTTTCACTATCCTAAAAATTGAAGTTATTTTCATCTAAATTTACTCAAATATACATCCTACAACAAAAATACTCGACAAAATCCAAAAAAAATCGTAGTTGGTTTCAAATAAATTTATTAAAATTTGACACTTCCAACTAAAATTTGTTTCACAATCCAAAAAATTGTCGTTATTTTGATTAAAATTTACTCAAATATACAACCTACAACAAAAGTACTTGACAAAATCCAAAAAAAATCGTAGTTGGTTTCAAATAAATTTATTACAATTTGACACTTCCAACTAAAATTTTTTTTCACAATCCAAAAAATTGTCGTTATTTTGATCTAAATTTACTCAAATATACATCCTACAACAAAAATACTCGACAAAATTCAAAAAAATCGAAGTTGGTTTCAAATAAATTTATTACAATTTGACACTTCCAACTAAAATTTTTTTTCACAATCCAAATATTTGTCGTTATTTTGATCTAAATTTACTCAAATATACATCCTACAACAAAAGTACTCGACAAAATCCAAAAAAATCGAAGTAGATTTCAAATAAATTTATTAAAATTAGACACTTCCAACTAAAATTTTTGTTTCACAATCCAAAAAATTGAAGTTATTTTCATCTAAATTTACTCAAATATACATCCTACAACAAAAATACTCGACAAAATCCAAAAAAAATCGAAGTTGGTTTCAAATAAATTTATTAAAATTTGACACTTCCAACTAAAATTTTTTTTCACAATCCAAAAAATTGTCGTTATTTTGATCTAAATTTACTTAAATATACATCCTACAACAAAAATACTCGACAAAATCCAAAAAAATCGAAGTTGGTTTCAAATAAATTTATTACAATTTGACACTTCCAACTAAAATTTTTTTTCACAATCCAAAAAATTGTCGTTATTTTGATCTAAATTTACTCAAATATACATCCTACAACAAAAGTACTCGTCAAAATCCAAAAAAATCGAAGTAGATTTCAAATAAATTTATTAAAATTAGACACTTCCAACTAAAATTTTTGTTTCACAATCCAAAAAATTGAAGTTATTTTCATCTAAATTTACTCAAATATACATCCTACAACAAAAATACTCGACAAAATCAAAAAAAAATCGAAGTTGGTTTCTAATAAATTTATTAAAATTTGACACTTCCAACTAAAATTTGTTTCACAATCCAAAAAATTGTCGTTATTTTCATCTAAATTTACTTAAATATACATCCTACAACAAAAGTACTCGACAAAATCCAAAAAAATCGAAGTAGATTTCAAATAAATTTATTAAAATTAGACACTTCCAACTAAAATTTTTGTTTCACAATCCAAAAAATTGAAGTTATTTTCATCTAAATTTAGTCAAATATACATCCTACAACAAAAATACTCGACAAAATCCAAAAAAAATCGTAGTTGGTTTCAAATAAATTTATTAAATTTTGACACTTCCAACAAAAATTTGTTTCACAATCCAAAAAATTGTCGTTATTTTGATTAAAATTTACTCAAATATACAACCTACAACAAAAGTACTTGACAAAATCCAAAAAATTCGAAGTTGGTTTCAAATAAATTTATTACAATTTGACACTTCCAACTAAAATTTTTTTTCACAATCCAAAAAATTGTCGTTATTTTGATCTAAATTTACTCAAATATACATCCTACAACAAAAATACTCCACAAAATCCAAAAAAATCGAAGTTGGTTTCAAATAAATTTATTACAATTTGACACTTCCAACTAAAATTTTTTTTCACAATCCAAAAAATTGTCGTTATTTTGATCTAAATTTACTCAAATATACATCCTACAATAAAAGTACTCGACAAAATCCAAAAAAATCGAAGTAGATTTCAAATAAATTTATTAAAATTAGACACTTCCAACTAAAATTTTTGTTTCACAATCCAAAAAATTGAAGTTATTTTCATCTAAATTTACTCAAATATACATCCTACAACAAAAATACTCGACAAAATCCAAAAAAAATCGAAGTTGGTTTCAAATAAATTTATTAAAATTTGACACTTCCAACTAAAATTTTTTTTCACAATCCAAAAAATTGTCGTTATTTTGATCTAAATTTACTCAAATATACATCCTACAACAAAAATACTCGACAAAATCCAAAAAAATCGAAGTTGGTTGCAAATAAATTTATTACAATTTGACACTTCCAACTAAAATTTTTTTTCACAATCCAAAAAATTGTCGTTATTTTGATCTAAATTTACTCAAATATACATCCTACAACAAAAGTACTCGACAAAATCCAAAAAAATCGAAGTAGATTTCAAATAAATTTATTAAAATTTGACACTTCCAACTAAAATTTGTTTCACAATCCAAAAAATTGTCGTTATTTTGATTAAAATTTACTCAAATATACAACCTAAAACAAAAGTACTCGACAAAATCCAAAAAAATCGAAGTAGATTTCAAATAAATTTATTAAAATTAGACACTTCCAACTAAAATTTTTGTTTCACAATCCAAAAAATTGTCGTTATTTTGATCTAAATTTACTCAAATATACATCCTACAACAAAAATACTCGACAAAATCCAAAAAAATCGAAGTTGGTTTCAAATAAATTAATTACAATTTGACACTTCCAACTAAAATTTTTTTTCACAATCCAAAAAATTGTCGTTATTTTCATCTAAATTTACTCAAATATAGATCCTACAACAAAAATACTCAACAAAATCCCAAAAAATCGAAGTTGGTTTCAAATAAATTTATTACAATTTGACACTTCCAACTAAAATTTTTTTTCACAATCCAAAAAATTGTCGTTATTTTCATCTAAATTTACTCAAATATAGATTCTACAACAAAAATACTCAACAAAATCCAAAAAAATCGAAGTTGGATTCAAATAAATTTATTACAATTTGAAACTTCCAACTAAAATTTTTTTTCACAATCCAAAAAATGGTCGTTATTTTCATCTAAATTTACTCAAATATACATCCTACAACAAAAATATTCCACAAAATAAAAAAAAATCGAAGTTGGTTTCAAATAAATTTATCAAAATTTGACACTTCCAACTAAAATTTTTTTCACAATCCAAAAAATTGATGTTATCTTCATCTAAATTTACTCAAATATAGATCCTACAACAAAAATACTCAACAAAATCCAAAAAAATCGAAGTTGGTTTCAAATAAATTTATTAAAATTTGACACTTCCAACTAAAATTTTTTTCAAAATCCAAAAAATTGAAGTTATTTTCATCTAAATTTACTCAAATATACATCCTACAACAAAAATATTCGACAAAATAAAAAAAAATCGAAGTTGGTTTCAAATAAATTTATTAAAATTTGACACTTCCAACTAAAATTTTTTTTCACAATCCAAAAAATTGAAGTTATTTTCATCTAAATTTACTCAAATATAGATTCTGCAACAAAAATACTCAACAAAATCCAAAAAAATCGAAGTTGGTTTCAAATAAATTTATTACAATTTGACACTTCCAACTAAATTTTTTTTTCACAATCCAAAAAATTGTCGTTATTTTCATCTAAATTTACTCAAATATAGATCCTACAACAAAAATACTCATCAAAATCCTAAAAATCGAAGTTGGTTTCAAATAAATTTATTAAAATTTGACACTTCCAACTAAAATTTGTTTCACAATCCAAAAAATTGTCGTTATTTTGATTAAAATTTACTCAAATATACAACCTACAACAAAAGTACTCAACAAAATCCAAAAAAATCGAAGTTGATTTCAAATAAATTTATTACAATTTGGCACTTCCAACTAAAATTTTTGTTTTACAATCCAAAAAATTGAAGCTATTTTGATCTAAATTTACTCAAATATAGATCCTACAACAAAAATACTCAACAAAATCCAAAAAAATCGAAGTTGGCCTCAAATAAATTTATTAAAATTTGACACTTCCAACTAACATTTTTTTCACAATCCTAAAAATTGAAGTTATTTTCATCTAAATTTACTCAAATATACATCCTACAACAAAAATACTCGACAAAATCCAAAAAAAATCGTAGTTGGTTTCAAATAAATTTATTAAAATTTGACACTTCCAACTAAAATTTGTTTCACAATCCAAAAAATTGTCGTTATTTTGATTAAAATTTACTCAAATATACAACCTACAACAAAAGTACTCGACAAAATTCAAAAAAATCGAAGTTGGTTTCAAATAAATTTATTACAATTTGACACTTCCAACTAAAATTTTTTTTCACAATCCAAATATTTGTCGTTATTTTCATCTAAATTTACTCAAATATAGATCCTACAACAAAAATACTCATCAAAATCCAAAAAAATCGAAGTTGGTTTCAAATAAATTTATTAAAATTTGACACTTCCAACTAAAATTTGTTTCACAATCCAAAAAATTGTCGTTATTTTGATTAAAATTTACTCAAATATACAACCTACAACAAAAGTACTCGACAAAATCCAAAAAAATCGAAGTTGATTTCAAATAAATTTATTACAATTTGGCACTTCCAACTAAAATTTTTGTTTTACAATCCAAAAAATTGAAGCTATTTTGATCTAAATTTACTCAAATATAGATCCTACAACAAAAATACTCAACAAAATCCAAAAAAATCGAAGTTGGCCTCAAATAAATTTATTAAAATTTGACACTTCCAACTAACATTTTTTTCACAATCCTAAAAATTGAAGTTATTTTCATCTAAATTTACTCAAATATACATCCTACAACAAAAATACTCGACAAAATCCAAAAAAAAATCGTAGTTGGTTTCAAATAAATTTATTAAAATTTGATACTTCCAACTAAAATTTGTTTCACAATCCAAAAAATTGTCGTTATTTTGATTAAAATTTACTCAAATATACAACCTACAACAAAAGTACTTGACAAAATCCAAAAAAAATCGTAGTTGGTTTCAAATAAATTTATTACAATTTGACACTTCCAACTAAAATTTGTTTCACAATCCAAAAAATTGTCGTTATTTTCATCTAAATTTACTTAAATATACATCCTACAACAAAAGTACTCGACAAAATCCAAAAAAATCGAAGTAGATTTCAAATAAATTTATTAAAATTAGACACTTCCAACTAAAATTTTTGTTTCACAATCCAAAAAATTGAAGTTATTTTCATCTAAATTTAGTCAAATATACATCCTACAACAAAAATACTCGACAAAATCCAAAAAAAATCGTAGTTGGTTTCAAATAAATTTATTAAATTTTGACACTTCCAACAAAAATTTGTTTCACAATCCAAAAAATTGTCGTTATTTTGATTAAAATTTACTCAAATATACAACCTACAACAAAAGTACTTGACAAAATCCAAAAAAATCGAAGTTGGTTTCAAATAAATTTATTACAATTTGACACTTCCAACTAAAATTTTTTTTCACAATCCAAAAAATTGTCGTTATTTTGATCTAAATTTACTCAAATATACATCCTACAATAAAAGTACTCGACAAAATCCAAAAAAATCGAAGTAGATTTCAAATAAATTTATTAAAATTAGACACTTCCAACTAAAATTTTTGTTTCACAATCCAAAAAATTGAAGTTATTTTCATCTAAATTTACTCAAATATACATCCTACAACAAAAATACTCGACAAAATCCAAAAAAAATCGAAGTTGGTTTCAAATAAATTTATTAAAATTTGACACTTCCAACTAAAATTTTTTTTCACAATCCAAAAAATTGTCGTTATTTTGATCTAAATTTACTCAAATATACATCCTACAACAAAAATACTCGACAAAATCCAAAAAAATCGAAGTTGGTTTCAAATAAATTTATTACAATTTGACACTTCCAGCTAAAATTTTTTTTCACAATCCAAAAAATTGTCGTTATTTTGATCTAAATTTACTCAAATATACATCCTACAACAAAAGTACTCGACAAAATCCAAAAAAATCGAAGTAGATTTCAAATAAATTTATTAAAATTAGACACTTCCAACTAAAATTTTTGTTTCACAATCCAAAAAATTGAAGTTATTTTCATCTAAATTTACTCAAATATACATCCTACAACAAAAATACTCGACAAAATCCAAAAAAAATCGAAGTTGGTTTCAAATAAATTTATTAAAATTTGACACTTCCAACTAAAATTTGTTTCACAATCCAAAAAATTGTCGTTATTTTCATCTAAATTTACTCAAATATACATCCTACAACAAAAGTACTCGACAAAATCCAAAAAAATCGAAGTAGATTTCAAATAAATTTATTAAA
Organism: Andrena praecox; assembly: GCA_963932275.1. NCBI lineage: Eukaryota > Metazoa > Arthropoda > Insecta > Hymenoptera > Andrenidae > Andrena > Andrena praecox. The sequence goes on along the minus strand of CAWVQO010000396.1, from coordinate 1,560,934 downwards.
ATTGGACACTTCCAACTAAAATTTTTGTTTCACAATCCAAAAAATTGAAGTTATTTTCATCTAAATTTAGTCAAATATACATCCTACAACAAAAATACTCGACAAAATCCAAAAAAAATCGTAGTTGGTTTCAAATAAATTTATTAAAATTTGACACTTACAACTAAAATTTGTTTCACAATCCAAAAAATTGTCGTTATTTTGATCTAAATTTACTCAAATATACATCCTACAACAAAAGTACTCAACAAAATCCAAAAAAATCGAAGTTGGCCTCAAATAAATTTATTAAAATTTGACACTTCCAACTAACATTTTTTTCACAATCCTAAAAATTGAAGTTATTTTCATCTAAATTTACTCAAATATACATCCTACAACAAAAATACTCGACAAAATCCAAAAAAATCGAAGTTGGTTTCAAATAAATTTATTACAATTTGACACTTCCAACTAAAATTTTTTTTCACAATCCAAAAAATTGTCGTTATTTTGATCTAAATTTACTCAAATATACATCCTACAACAAAAGTACTCGACAAAATCCAAAAAAATCGAAGTAGATTTCAAATAAATTTATTAAAATTAGACACTTCCAACTAAAATTTTTGTTTCACAATCCAAAAAATTGAAGTTATTTTCATCTAAATTTACTCAAATATACATCCTACAACAAAAATACTCGACAAAATCCAAAAAAAATCGAAGTTGGTTTCAAATAAATTTATTAAAATTTGACACTTCCAACTAAAATTTTTTTTCACAATCCAAAAAATTGTCGTTATTTTGATCTAAATTTACTCAAATATACATCCTACAACAAAAATACTCGACAAAATCCAAAAAAATCGAAGTTGGTTTCAAATAAATTTATTACAATTTGACACTTCCAGCTAAAATTTTTTTTCACAATCCAAAAAATTGTCGTTATTTTGATCTAAATTTACTCAAATATAGATCCTACAACAAAAATACTCATCAAAATCCAAAAAAATCGAAGTTGGTTTCAAATAAATTTATTAAAATTTGACACTTCCAACTAAAATTTGTTTCACAATCCAAAAAATTGTCGTTATTTTGATTAAAATTTACTCAAATATACAACCTACAACAAAAGTACTCGACAAAATCCAAAAAAATCGAAGTTGATTTCAAATAAATTTATTACAATTTGGCACTTCCAACTAAAATTTTTGTTTTACAATCCAAAAAATTGAAGCTATTTTGATCTAAATTTACTCAAATATAGATCCTACAACAAAAATACTCAACAAAATCCAAAAAAATCGAAGTTGGCCTCAAATAAATTTATTAAAATTTGACACTTCCAACTAACATTTTTTTCACTATCCTAAAAATTGAAGTTATTTTCATCTAAATTTACTCAAATATACATCCTACAACAAAAATACTCGACAAAATCCAAAAAAAATCGTAGTTGGTTTCAAATAAATTTATTAAAATTTGACACTTCCAACTAAAATTTGTTTCACAATCCAAAAAATTGTGGTTATTTTGATTAAAATTTACTCAAATATACAACCTACAACAAAAGTACTTGACAAAATCCAAAAAAAATCGTAGTTGGTTTCAAATAAATTTATTACAATTTGACACTTCCAACTAAAATTTTTTTTCACAATCCAAAAAATTGTCGTTATTTTGATCTAAATTTACTCAAATATACATCCTACAACAAAAATACTCGACAAAATTCAAAAAAATCGAAGTTGGTTTCAAATAAATTTATTACAATTTGACACTTCCAACTAAAATTTTTTTTCACAATCCAAATATTTTTCGTTATTTTGATCTAAATTTACTCAAATATACATCCTACAACAAAAGTACTCGACAAAATCCAAAAAAATCGAAGTAGATTTCAAATAAATTTATTAAAATTAGACACTTCCAACTAAAATTTTTGTTTCACAATCCAAAAAATTGAAGTTATTTTCATCTAAATTTACTCAAATATACATCCTACAACAAAAATACTCGACAAAATCCAAAAAAAATCGAAGTTGGTTTCAAATAAATTTATTAAAATTTGACACTTCCAACTAAAATTTTTTTTCACAATCCAAAAAATTGTCGTTATTTTGATCTAAATTTACTTAAATATACATCCTACAACAAAAATACTCGACAAAATCCAAAAAAATCGAAGTTGGTTTCAAATAAATTTATTACAATTTGACACTTCCAACTAAAATTTTTTTTCACAATCCAAAAAATTGTCGTTATTTTGATCTAAATTTACTCAAATATACATCCTACAACAAAAGTACTCGTCAAAATCCAAAAAAATCGAAGTAGATTTCAAATAAATTTATTAAAATTAGACACTTCCAACTAAAATTTTTGTTTCACAATCCAAAAAATTGAAGTTATTTTCATCTAAATTTACTCAAATATACATCCTACAACAAAAATACTCGACAAAATCAAAAAAAAATCGAAGTTGGTTTCTAATAAATTTATTAAAATTTGACACTTCCAACTAAAATTTGTTTCACAATCCAAAAAATTGTCGTTATTTTCATCTAAATTTACTTAAATATACATCCTACAACAAAAGTACTCGACAAAATCCAAAAAAATCGAAGTAGATTTCAAATAAATTTATTAAAATTAGACACTTCCAACTAAAATTTTTGTTTCACAATCCAAAAAATTGAAGTTATTTTCATCTAAATTTAGTCAAATATACATCCTACAACAAAAATACTCGACAAAATCAAAAAAAAATCGTAGTTGGTTTCAAATAAATTTATTAAATTTTGACACTTCCAACAAAAATTTGTTTCACAATCCAAAAAATTGTCGTTATTTTGATTAAAATTTACTCAAATATACAACCTACAACAAAAGTACTTGACAAAATCCAAAAAAATCGAAGTTGGTTTCAAATAAATTTATTACAATTTGACACTTCCAACTAAAATTTTTTTTCACAATCCAAAAAATTGTCGTTATTTTGATCTAAATTTACTCAAATATACATCCTACAACAAAAATACTCCACAAAATCCAAAAAAATCGAAGTTGGTTTCAAATAAATTTATTACAATTTGACACTTCCAACTAAAATTTTTTTTCACAATCCAAAAAATTGTCGTTATTTTGATCTAAATTTACTCAAATATACATCCTACAATAAAAGTACTCGACAAAATCCAAAAAAATCGAAGTAGATTTCAAATAAATTTATTAAAATTAGACACTTCCAACTAAAATTTTTGTTTCACAATCCAAAAAATTGAAGTTATTTTCATCTAAATTTACTCAAATATACATCCTACAACAAAAGTACTCGACAAAATCCAAAAAAATCGAAGTAGATTTCAAATAAATTTATTAAAATTAGACACTTCCAACTAAAATTTTTGTTTCACAATCCAAAAAATTGTCGTTATTTTGATCTAAATTTACTCAAATATACATCCTACAACAAAAATACTCGACAAAATCCAAAAAAATCGAAGTTGGTTTCAAATAAATTAATTACAATTTGACACTTCCAACTAAAATTTTTTTTCACAATCCAAAAAATTGTCGTTATTTTCATCTAAATTTACTCAAATATGGATCCTACAACAAAAATACTCAACAAAATCCCAAAAAATCGAAGTTGGTTTCAAATAAATTTATTACAATTTGACACTTCCAACTAAAATTTTTTTTCACAATCCAAAAAATTGTCGTTATTTTCATCTAAATTTACTCAAATATAGATTCTACAACAAAAATACTCAACAAAATCCAAAAAAATCGAAGTTGGATTCAAATAAATTTATTACAATTTGAAACTTCCAACTAAAATTTTTTTTCACAATCCAAAAAATGGTCGTTATTTTCATCTAAATTTACTCAAATATACATCCTACAGCAAAAATATTCCACAAAATAAAAAAAAATCGAAGTTGGTTTCAAATAAATTTATCAAAATTTGACACTTCCAACTAAAATTTTTTTCACAATCCAAAAAATTGATGTTATCTTCATCTAAATTTACTCAAATATAGATCCTACAACAAAAATACTCAACAAAATCCAAAAAAATCGAAGTTGGTTTCAAATAAATTTATTAAAATTTGACACTTCCAACTAAAATTTTTTTCAAAATCCAAAAAATTGAAGTTATTTTCATCTAAATTTACTCAAATATACATCCTACAACAAAAATATTCGACAAAATCAAAAAAAATCGAAGTTGGTTTCAAATAAATTTATTAAAATTTGACACTTCCAACTAAAATTTTTTTTCACAATCCAAAAAATTGAAGTTATTTTCATCTAAATTTACTCAAATATAGATTCTGCAACAAAAATACTCAACAAAATCCAAAAAAATCGAAGTTGGTTTCAAATAAATTTATTACAATTTGACACTTCCAACTAAATTTTTTTTTCACAATCCAAAAAATTGTCGTTATTTTCATCTAAATTTACTCAAATATAGATCCTACAACAAAAATACTCATCAAAATCCAAAAAAATCGAAGTTGGTTTCAAATAAATTTATTAAAATTTGACACTTCCAACTAAAATTTGTTTCACAATCCAAAAAATTGTCGTTATTTTGATTAAAATTTACTCAAATATACAACCTACAACAAAAGTACTCGACAAAATCCAAAAAAATCGAAGTTGATTTCAAATAAATTTATTACAATTTGGCACTTCCAACTAAAATTTTTGTTTTACAATCCAAAAAATTGAAGCTATTTTGATCTAAATTTACTCAAATATAGATCCTACAACAAAAATACTCAACAAAATCCAAAAAAATCGAAGTTGGCCTCAAATAAATTTATTAAAATTTGACACTTCCAACTAACATTTTTTTCACCATCCTAAAAATTGTCGTTATTTTGATCTAAATTTACTCAAATATACATCCTACAACAAAAATACTCGACAAAATTCAAAAAAATCGAAGTTGGTTTCAAATAAATTTATTACAATTTGACACTTCCAACTAAAATTTTTTTTCACAATCCAAATATTTGTCGTTATTTTCATCTAAATTTACTCAAATATAGATCCTACAACAAAAATACTCATCAAAATCCAAAAAAATCGAAGTTGGTTTCAAATAAATTTATTAAAATTTGACACTTCCAACTAAAATTTGTTTCACAATCCAAAAAATTGTCGTTATTTTGATTAAAATTTACTCAAATATAGATCCTACAACAAAAATACTCAACAAAATCCCAAAAAATCGAAGTTGGTTTCAAATAAATTTATTACAATTTGACACTTCCAACTAAAATTTTTTTTCACAATCCAAAAAATTGTCGTTATTTTCATCTAAATTTACTCAAATATAGATTCTACAACAAAAATACTCAACAAAATCCAAAAAAATCGAAGTTGGATTCAAATAAATTTATTACAATTTGAAACTTCCAACTAAAATTTTTTTTCACAATCCAAAAAATGGTCGTTATTTTCATCTAAATTTACTCAAATATACATCCTACAACAAAAATATTCCACAAAATAAAAAAAAATCGAAGTTGGTTTCAAATAAATTTATCAAAATTTGACACTTCCAACTAAAATTTTTTTCACAATCCAAAAAATTGATGTTATCTTCATCTAAATTTACTCAAATATAGATCCTACAACAAAAATACTCAACAAAATCCAAAAAAATCGAAGTTGGTTTCAAATAAATTTATTAAAATTTGACACTTCCAACTAAAATTTTTTTCAAAATCCAAAAAATTGAAGTTATTTTCATCTAAATTTACTCAAATATACATCCTACAACAAAAATATTCGACAAAATAAAAAAAAATCGAAGTTGGTTTCAAATAAATTTATTAAAATTTGACACTTCCAACTAAAATTTTTTTTCACAATCCAAAAAATTGAAGTTATTTTCATCTAAATTTACTCAAATATAGATTCTGCAACAAAAATACTCAACAAAATCCAAAAAAATCGAAGTTGGTTTCAAATAAATTTATTACAATTTGACACTTCCAACTAAATTTTTTTTTCACAATCCAAAAAATTGTCGTTATTTTCATCTAAATTTACTCAAATATAGATCCTACAACAAAAATACTCATCAAAATCCTAAAAATCGAAGTTGGTTTCAAATAAATTTATTAAAATTTGACACTTCCAACTAAAATTTGTTTTACAATCCAAAAAATTGTCGTTATTTTGATTAAAATTTACTCAAATATACAACCTACAACAAAAGTACTCAACAAAATCCAAAAAAATCGAAGTTGATTTCAAATAAATTTATTACAATTTGGCACTTCCAACTAAAATTTTTGTTTTACAATCCAAAAAATTGAAGCTATTTTGATCTAAATTTACTCAAATATAGATCCTACAACAAAAATACTCAACAAAATCCAAAAAAATCGAAGTTGGCCTCAAATAAATTTATTAAAATTTGACACTTCCAACTAACATTTTTTTCACAATCCTAAAAATTGAAGTTATTTTCATCTAAATTTACTCAAATATACATCCTACAACAAAAATACTCGACAAAATCCAAAAAAAATCGTAGTTGGTTTCAAATAAATTTATTAAAATTTGACACTTCCAACTAAAATTTGTTTCACAATCCAAAAAATTGTCGTTATTTTGATTAAAATTTACTCAAATATACAACCTACAACAAAAGTACTCGACAAAATTCAAAAAAATCGAAGTTGGTTTCAAATAAATTTATTACAATTTGACACTTCCAACTAAAATTTTTTTTCACAATCCAAATATTTGTCGTTATTTTCATCTAAATTTACTCAAATATAGATCCTACAACAAAAATACTCATCAAAATCCAAAAAAATCGAAGTTGGTTTCAAATAAATTTATTAAAATTTGACACTTCCAACTAAAATTTGTTTCACAATCCAAAAAATTGTCGTTATTTTGATTAAAATTTACTCAAATATACAACCTACAACAAAAGTACTCGACAAAATCCAAAAAAATCGAAGTTGATTTCAAATAAATTTATTACAATTTGGCACTTCCAACTAAAATTTTTGTTTTACAATCCAAAAAATTGAAGCTATTTTGATCTAAATTTACTCAAATATAGATCCTACAACAAAAATACTCAACAAAATCCAAAAAAATCGAAGTTGGCCTCAAATAAATTTATTAAAATTTGACACTTCCAACTAACATTTTTTTCACAATCCTAAAAATTGAAGTTATTTTCATCTAAATTTACTCAAATATACATCCTACAACAAAAATACTCGACAAAATCCAAAAAAAATCGTAGTTGGTTTCAAATAAATTTATTAAAATTTGATACTTCCAACTAAAATTTGTTTCACAATCCAAAAAATTGTCGTTATTTTGATTAAAATTTACTCAAATATACAACCTACAACAAAAGTACTTGACAAAATCCAAAAAAAATCGTAGTTGGTTTCAAATAAATTTATTACAATTTGACACTTCCAACTAAAATTTGTTTCACAATCCAAAAAATTGTCGTTATTTTCATCTAAATTTACTTAAATATACATCCTACAACAAAAGTACTCGACAAAATCCAAAAAAATCGAAGTAGATTTCAAATAAATTTATTAAAATTAGACACTTCCAACTAAAATTTTTGTTTCACAATCCAAAAAATTGAAGTTATTTTCATCTAAATTTAGTCAAATATACATCCTACAACAAAAATACTCGACAAAATCCAAAAAAAATCGTAGTTGGTTTCAAATAAATTTATTAAATTTTGACACTTCCAACAAAAATTTGTTTCACAATCCAAAAAATTGTCGTTATTTTGATTAAAATTTACTCAAATATACAACCTACAACAAAAGTACTTGACAAAATCCAAAAAAATCGAAGTTGGTTTCAAATAAATTTATTACAATTTGACACTTCCAACTAAAATTTTTTTTCACAATCCAAAAAATTGTCGTTATTTTGATCTAAATTTACTCAAATATACATCCTACAATAAAAGTACTCGACAAAATCCAAAAAAATCGAAGTAGATTTCAAATAAATTTATTAAAATTAGACACTTCCAACTAAAATTTTTGTTTCACAATCCAAAAAATTGAAGTTATTTTCATCTAAATTTACTCAAATATACATCCTACAACAAAAATACTCGACAAAATCCAAAAAAAATCGAAGTTGGTTTCAAATAAATTTATTAAAATTTGACACTTCCAACTAAAATTTTTTTTCACAATCCAAAAAATTGTCGTTATTTTGATCTAAATTTACTCAAATATACATCCTACAACAAAAATACTCGACAAAATCCAAAAAAATCGAAGTTGGTTTCAAATAAATTTATTACAATTTGACACTTCCAGCTAAAATTTTTTTTCACAATCCAAAAAATTGTCGTTATTTTGATCTAAATTTACTCAAATATACATCCTACAACAAAAGTACTCGACAAAATCCAAAAAAATCGAAGTAGATTTCAAATAAATTTATTAAAATTAGACACTTCCAACTAAAATTTTTGTTTCACAATCCAAAAAATTGAAGTTATTTTCATCTAAATTTACTCAAATATACATCCTACAACAAAAATACTCGACAAAATCAAAAAAAAATCGAAGTTGGTTTCAAATAAATTTATTAAAATTTGACACTTCCAACTAAAATTTGTTTCACAATCCAAAAAATTGTCGTTATTTTCATCTAAATTTACTCAAATATACATCCTACAACAAAAGTACTCGACAAAATCCAAAAAAATCGAAGTAGATTTCAAATAAATTTATTAAAATTAGACACTTCCAACTAAAATTTTTGTTTCACAATCCAAAAAATTGAAGTTATTTTCATCTAAATTTAGTCAAATATACATCCTACAACAAAAATACTCGACAAAATCCAAAAAAAATCGTAGTTGGTTTCAAATAAATTTATTAAAATTTGACACTTACAACTAAAATTTGTTTCACAATCCAAAAAATTGTCGTTATTTTGATCTAAATTTACTCAAATATACATCCTACAACAAAAGTACTCAACAAAATCCAAAAAAATCGAAGTTGGCCTCAAATAAATTTATTAAAATTTGACACTTCCAACTAACATTTTTTTCACAATCCTAAAAATTGAAGTTATTTTCATCTAAATTTACTCAAATATACATCCTACAACAAAAATACTCGACAAAATCCAAAAAAATCGAAGTTGGTTTCAAATAAATTTATTACAATTTGACACTTCCAACTAAAATTTTTTTTCACAATCCAAAAAATTGTCGTTATTTTGATCTAAATTTACTCAAATATACATCCTACAACAAAAGTACTCGACAAAATCCAAAAAAATCGAAGTAGATTTCAAATAAATTTATTAAAATTAGACACTTCCAACTAAAATTTTTGTTTCACAATCCAAAAAATTGAAGTTATTTTCATCTAAATTTACTCAAATATACATCCTACAACAAAAATACTCGACAAAATCCAAAAAAAATCGAAGTTGGTTTCAAATAAATTTATTAAAATTTGACACTTCCAACTAAAATTTTTTTTCACAATCCAAAAAATTGTCGTTATTTTGATCTAAATTTACTCAAATATACATCCTACAACAAAAATACTCGACAAAATCCAAAAAAATCGAAGTTGGTTTCAAATAAATTTATTACAATTTGACACATCCAGCTAAAATTTTTTTTCACAATCCAAAAAATTGTCGTTATTTTGATCTAAATTTACTCAAATATAGATCCTACAACAAAAATACTCATCAAAATCCAAAAAAATCGAAGTTGGTTTCAAATAAATTTATTAAAATTTGACACTTCCAACTAAAATTTGTTTCACAATCCAAAAAATTGTCGTTATTTTGATTAAAATTTACTCAAATATACAACCTACAACAAAAGTACTCGACAAAATCCAAAAAAATCGAAGTTGATTTCAAATAAATTTATTACAATTTGGCACTTCCAACTAAAATTTTTGTTTTACAATCCAAAAAATTGAAGCTATTTTGATCTAAATTTACTCAAATATAGATCCTACAACAAAAATACTCAACAAAATCCAAAAAAATCGAAGTTGGCCTCAAATAAATTTATTAAAATTTGACACTTCCAACTAACATTTTTTTCACTATCCTAAAAATTGAAGTTATTTTCATCTAAATTTACTCAAATATACATCCTACAACAAAAATACTCGACAAAATCCAAAAAAAATCGTAGTTGGTTTCAAATAAATTTATTAAAATTTGACACTTCCAACTAAAATTTGTTTCACAATCCAAAAAATTGTGGTTATTTTGATTAAAATTTACTCAAATATACAACCTACAACAAAAGTACTTGACAAAATCCAAAAAAAATCGTAGTTGGTTTCAAATAAATTTATTACAATTTGACACTTCCAACTAAAATTTTTTTTCACAATCCAAAAAATTGTCGTTATTTTGATCTAAATTTACTCAAATATACATCCTACAACAAAAATACTCGACAAAATTCAAAAAAATCGAAGTTGGTTTCAAATAAATTTATTACAATTTGACACTTCCAACTAAAATTTTTTTTCACAATCCAAATATTTTTCGTTATTTTGATCTAAATTTACTCAAATATACATCCTACAACAAAAGTACTCGACAAAATCCAAAAAAATCGAAGTAGATTTCAAATAAATTTATTAAAATTAGACACTTCCAACTAAAATTTTTGTTTCACAATCCAAAAAATTGAAGTTATTTTCATCTAAATTTACTCAAATATACATCCTACAACAAAAATACTCGACAAAATCCAAAAAAAATCGAAGTTGGTTTCAAATAAATTTATTAAAATTTGACACTTCCAACTAAAATTTTTTTTCACAATCCAAAAAATTGTCGTTATTTTGATCTAAATTTACTTAAATATACATCCTACAACAAAAATACTCGACAAAATCCAAAAAAATCGAAGTTGGTTTCAAATAAATTTATTACAATTTGACACTTCCAACTAAAATTTTTTTTCACAATCCAAAAAATTGTCGTTATTTTGATCTAAATTTACTCAAATATACATCCTACAACAAAAGTACTCGTCAAAATCCAAAAAAATCGAAGTAGATTTCAAATAAATTTATTAAAATTAGACACTTCCAACTAAAATTTTTGTTTCACAATCCAAAAAATTGAAGTTATTTTCATCTAAATTTACTCAAATATACATCCTACAACAAAAATACTCGACAAAATCAAAAAAAAATCGAAGTTGGTTTCTAATAAATTTATTAAAATTTGACACTTCCAACTAAAATTTGTTTCACAATCCAAAAAATTGTCGTTATTTTCATCTAAATTTACTTAAATATACATCCTACAACAAAAGTACTCGACAAAATCCAAAAAAATCGAAGTAGATTTCAAATAAATTTATTAAAATTAGACACTTCCAACTAAAATTTTTGTTTCACAATCCAAAAAATTGAAGTTATTTTCATCTAAATTTAGTCAAATATACATCCTACAACAAAAATACTCGACAAAATCAAAAAAAAATCGTAGTTGGTTTCAAATAAATTTATTAAATTTTGACACTTCCAACAAAAATTTGTTTCACAATCCAAAAAATTGTCGTTATTTTGATTAAAATTTACTCAAATATACAACCTACAACAAAAGTACTTGACAAAATCCAAAAAAATCGAAGTTGGTTTCAAATAAATTTATTACAATTTGACACTTCCAACTAAAATTTTTTTTCACAATCCAAAAAATTGTCGTTATTTTGATCTAAATTTACTCAAATATACATCCTACAACAAAAATACTCCACAAAATCCAAAAAAATCGAAGTTGGTTTCAAATAAATTTATTACAATTTGACACTTCCAACTAAAATTTTTTTTCACAATCCAAAAAATTGTCGTTATTTTGATCTAAATTTACTCAAATATACATCCTACAATAAAAGTACTCGACAAAATCCAAAAAAATCGAAGTAGATTTCAAATAAATTTATTAAAATTAGACACTTCCAACTAAAATTTTTGTTTCACAATCCAAAAAATTGAAGTTATTTTCATCTAAATTTACTCAAATATACATCCTACAACAAAAGTACTCGACAAAATCCAAAAAAATCGAAGTAGATTTCAAATAAATTTATTAAAATTAGACACTTCCAACTAAAATTTTTGTTTCACAATCCAAAAAATTGTCGTTATTTTGATCTAAATTTACTCAAATATACATCCTACAACAAAAATACTCGACAAAATCCAAAAAAATCGAAGTTGGTTTCAAATAAATTAATTACAATTTGACACTTCCAACTAAAATTTTTTTTCACAATCCAAAAAATTGTCGTTATTTTCATCTAAATTTACTCAAATATGGATCCTACAACAAAAATACTCAACAAAATCCCAAAAAATCGAAGTTGGTTTCAAATAAATTTATTACAATTTGACACTTCCAACTAAAATTTTTTTTCACAATCCAAAAAATTGTCGTTATTTTCATCTAAATTTACTCAAATATAGATTCTACAACAAAAATACTCAACAAAATCCAAAAAAATCGAAGTTGGATTCAAATAAATTTATTACAATTTGAAACTTCCAACTAAAATTTTTTTTCACAATCCAAAAAATGGTCGTTATTTTCATCTAAATTTACTCAAATATACATCCTACAGCAAAAATATTCCACAAAATAAAAAAAAATCGAAGTTGGTTTCAAATAAATTTATCAAAATTTGACACTTCCAACTAAAATTTTTTTCACAATCCAAAAAATTGATGTTATCTTCATCTAAATTTACTCAAATATAGATCCTACAACAAAAATACTCAACAAAATCCAAAAAAATCGAAGTTGGTTTCAAATAAATTTATTAAAATTTGACACTTCCAACTAAAATTTTTTTCAAAATCCAAAAAATTGAAGTTATTTTCATCTAAATTTACTCAAATATACATCCTACAACAAAAATATTCGACAAAATCAAAAAAAATCGAAGTTGGTTTCAAATAAATTTATTAAAATTTGACACTTCCAACTAAAATTTTTTTTCACAATCCAAAAAATTGAAGTTATTTTCATCTAAATTTACTCAAATATAGATTCTGCAACAAAAATACTCAACAAAATCCAAAAAAATCGAAGTTGGTTTCAAATAAATTTATTACAATTTGACACTTCCAACTAAATTTTTTTTTCACAATCCAAAAAATTGTCGTTATTTTCATCTAAATTTACTCAAATATAGATCCTACAACAAAAATACTCATCAAAATCCAAAAAAATCGAAGTTGGTTTCAAATAAATTTATTAAAATTTGACACTTCCAACTAAAATTTGTTTCACAATCCAAAAAATTGTCGTTATTTTGATTAAAATTTACTCAAATATACAACCTACAACAAAAGTACTCGACAAAATCCAAAAAAATCGAAGTTGATTTCAAATAAATTTATTACAATTTGGCACTTCCAACTAAAATTTTTGTTTTACAATCCAAAAAATTGAAGCTATTTTGATCTAAATTTACTCAAATATAGATCCTACAACAAAAATACTCAACAAAATCCAAAAAAATCGAAGTTGGCCTCAAATAAATTTATTAAAATTTGACACTTCCAACTAACATTTTTTTCACAATCCTAAAAATTGTCGTTATTTTGATCTAAATTTACTCAAATATACATCCTACAACAAAAATACTCGACAAAATTCAAAAAAATCGAAGTTGGTTTCAAATAAATTTATTACAATTTGACACTTCCAACTAAAATTTTTTTTCACAATCCAAATATTTGTCGTTATTTTCATCTAAATTTACTCAAATATAGATCCTACAACAAAAATACTCATCAAAATCCAAAAAAATCGAAGTTGGTTTCAAATAAATTTTTTATAAAATTTGACACTTCCAACTAAAATTTGTTTCACAATCCAAAAAATTGTCGTTATTTTGATTAAAATTTACTCAAATATACAACCTACAACAAAAGTACTCGACAAAATCCAAAAAAATCGAAGTTGATTTCAAATAAATTTATTACAATTTGGCACTTCCAACTAAAATTTTTGTTTTACAATCCAAAAAATTGAAGCTATTTTGATCTAAATTTACTCAAATATAGATCCTACAACAAAAATACTCAACAAAATCCAAAAAAATCGAAGTTGGCCTCAAATAAATTTATTAAAATTTGACACTTCCAACTAACATTTTTTTCACTATCCTAAAAATTGAAGTTATTTTCATCTAAATTTACTCAAATATACATCCTACAACAAAAATACTCGACAAAATCCAAAAAAAATCGTAGTTGGTTTCAAATAAATTTATTAAAATTTGACACTTCCAACTAAAATTTGTTTCACAATCCAAAAAATTGTCGTTATTTTGATTAAAATTTACTCAAATATACAACCTACAACAAAAGTACTTGACAAAATCCAAAAAAAATCGTAGTTGGTTTCAAATAAATTTATTACAATTTGACACTTCCAACTAAAATTTTTTTTCACAATCCAAAAAATTGTCGTTATTTTGATCTAAATTTACTCAAATATACATCCTACAACAAAAATACTCGACAAAATTCAAAAAAATCGAAGTTGGTTTCAAATAAATTTATTACAATTTGACACTTCCAACTAAAATTTTTTTTCACAATCCAAATATTTGTCGTTATTTTGATCTAAATTTACTCAAATATACATCCTACAACAAAAGTACTCGACAAAATCCAAAAAAATCGAAGTAGATTTCAAATAAATTTATTAAAATTAGACACTTCCAACTAAAATTTTTGTTTCACAATCCAAAAAATTGAAGTTATTTTCATCTAAATTTACTCAAATATACATCCTACAACAAAAATACTCGACAAAATCCAAAAAAAATCGAAGTTGGTTTCAAATAAATTTATTAAAATTTGACACTTCCAACTAAAATTTTTTTTCACAATCCAAAAAATTGTCGTTATTTTGATCTAAATTTACTTAAATATACATCCTACAACAAAAATACTCGACAAAATCCTAAAAAATCGAAGTTGGTTTCAAATAAATTTATTACAATTTGACACTTCCAACTAAAATTTTTTTTCACAATCCAAAAAATTGTCGTTATTTTGATCTAAATTTACTCAAATATACATCCTACAACAAAAGTACTCGTCAAAATCCAAAAAAATCGAAGTAGATTTCAAATAAATTTATTAAAATTAGACACTTCCAACTAAAATTTTTGTTTCACAATCCAAAAAATTGAAGTTATTTTCATCTAAATTTACTCAAATATACATCCTACAACAAAAATACTCGACAAAATCCAAAAAAAATCGAAGTTGGTTTCAAATAAATTTATTAAAATTTGACACTTCCAACTAAAATTTGTTTCACAATCCAAAAAATTGTCGTTATTTTCATCTAAATTTACTCAAATATACATCCTACAACAAAAGTACTCGACAAAATCCAAAAAAATCGAAGTAGATTTCAAATAAATTTATTAAAATTAGACACTTCCAACTAAAATTTTTGTTTCACAATCCAAAAAATTGAAGTTATTTTCATCTAAATTTAGTCAAATATACATCCTACAACAAAAATACTCGACAAAATCCAAAAAAAATCGTAGTTGGTTTCAAATAAATTTATTAAAATTTGACACTTACAACTAAAATTTGTTTCACAATCCAAAAAATTGTCGTTATTTTGATCTAAATTTACTCAAATATACATCCTACAACAAAAGTACTCAACAAAATCCAAAAAAATCGAAGTTGGCCTCAAATAAATTTATTAAAATTTGACACTTCCAACTAACATTTTTTTCACAATCCTAAAAATTGAAGTTATTTTCATCTAAATTTACTCAAATATACATCCTACAACAAAAATACTCGACAAAATCCAAAAAAATCGAAGTTGGTTTCAAATAAATTTATTACAATTTGACACTTCCAACTAAAATTTTTTTTCACAATCCAAAAAATTGTCGTTATTTTGATCTAAATTTACTCAAATATACATCCTACAACAAAAGTACTCGACAAAATCCAAAAAAATCGAAGTAGATTTCAAATAAATTTATTAAAATTAGACACTTCCAACTAAAATTTTTGTTTCACAATCCAAAAAATTGAAGTTATTTTCATCTAAATTTACTCAAATATACATCCTACAACAAAAATACTCGACAAAATCCAAAAAAAATCGAAGTTGGTTTCAAATAAATTTATTAAAATTTGACACTTCCAACTAAAATTTTTTTTCACAATCCAAAAAATTGTCGTTATTTTGATCTAAATTTACTCAAATATACATCCTACAACAAAAATACTCGACAAAATCCAAAAAAATCGAAGTTGGTTTCAAATAAATTTATTACAATTTGACACTTCCAGCTAAAATTTTTTTTCACAATCCAAAAAATTGTCGTTATTTTGATCTAAATTTACTCAAATATACATCCTACAACAAAAGTACTCGACAAAATCCAAAAAAATCGAAGTAGATTTCAAATAAATTTATTAAAATTAGACACTTCCAACTAAAATTTTTGTTTCACAATCCAAAAAATTGAAGTTATTTTCATCTAAATTTACTCAAATATACATCCTACAACAAAAATACTCGACAAAATCCAAAAAAAATCGAAGTTGGTTTCAAATAAATTTATTAAAATTTGACACTTCCAACTAAAATTTGTTTCACAATCCAAAAAATTGTCGTTATTTTCATCTAAATTTACTCAAATATACATCCTACAACAAAAGTACTCGACAAAATCCAAAAAAATCGAAGTAGATTTCAAATAAATTTATTAAAATTAGACACTTCCAACTAAAATTTTTGTTTCACAATCCAAAAAATTGAAGTTATTTTCATCTAAATTTAGTCAAATATACATCCTACAACAAAAATACTCGACAAAATCCAAAAAAAATCGTAGTTGGTTTCAAATAAATTTATTAAAATTTGACACTTACAACTAAAATTTGTTTCACAATCCAAAAAATTGTCGTTATTTTGATCTAAATTTACTCAAATATACATCCTACAACAAAAGTACTCAACAAAATCCAAAAAAATCGAAGTTGGCCTCAAATAAATTTATTAAAATTTGACACTTCCAACTAACATTTTTTTCACAATCCTAAAAATTGAAGTTATTTTCATCTAAATTTACTCAAATATACATCCTACAACAAAAATACTCGACAAAATCCAAAAAAAATCGAAGTTGATTTCAAATAAATTTATTAAAATTTGGCACTTCCAACTAAATTTTTGTTTTACAATCCAAAAAATTGAAGTTATTTTCTTCTAAATTTACTCAAATATAGACCCTACAACAAAAATACTCGACAAAATCCAAAAAAATCGAAGTTGATTTCAAATAAATTTATTAAAATTTGACACTTCCAACTAAATTTTTTTTCACAATCCAAAAAATTGTCGTTATTTTCATCTAAATTTACTCAAATATACATCCTACAACAATAATACTGGTCAAAATCCAAAAAAATCGAAGTTGGTTTCAAATAAATTTATTAAAATTTGTCACTTCCACCTAAAATTTTTTTTCACAATCCAAAAAATTGAAGTTATTTTCATCTAAATTTACTCAAATATAGATTCTACAACAAAAATACTCAACAAAATCCAAAAAAATCGAAGTTGGATTCAAATAAATTTATTACAATTTGATACTTCCAACTAAAATTTTTTTTCACAATCCAAAAAATTGTCGTTATTTTGATCTAAATTTACTCAAATATACATCCTACAACAAAAGTACTCGACAAAATCCAAAAAAATCGAAGTAGATTTCAAATAAATTTATTAAAATTAGACACTTCCAACTAAAATTTTTGTTTCACAATCCAAAAAATTGTCGTTATTTTGATCTAAATTTACTCAAATATACATCCTACAACAAAAATACTCGACAAAATCCAAAAAAATCGAAGTTGGTTTCAAATAAATTAATTACAATTTGACACTTCCAACTAAAATTTTTTTTCACAATCCAAAAAATTGTCGTTATTTTCATCTAAATTTACTCAAATATAGATCCTACAACAAAAATACTCAACAAAATCCCAAAAAATCGAAGTTGGTTTCAAATAAATTTATTACAATTTGACACTTCCAACTAAAATTTTTTTTCACAATCCAAAAAATTGTCGTTATTTTCATCTAAATTTACTCAAATATAGATTCTACAACAAAAATACTCAACAAAATCCAAAAAAATCGAAGTTGGATTCAAATAAATTTATTACAATTTGAAACTTCCAACTAAAATTTTTTTTCACAATCCAAAAAATGGTCGTTATTTTCATCTAAATTTACTCAAATATACATCCTACAACAAAAATATTCCACAAAATAAAAAAAAATCGAAGTTGGTTTCAAATAAATTTATCAAAATTTGACACTTCCAACTAAAATTTTTTTCACAATCCAAAAAATTGATGTTATCTTCATCTAAATTTACTCAAATATAGATCCTACAACAAAAATACTCAACAAAATCCAAAAAAATCGAAGTTGGTTTCAAATAAATTTATTAAAATTTGACACTTCCAACTAAAATTTTTTTCAAAATCCAAAAAATTGAAGTTATTTTCATCTAAATTTACTCAAATATACATCCTACAACAAAAATATTCGACAAAATCAAAAAAAATCGAAGTTGGTTTCAAATAAATTTATTAAAATTTGACACTTCCAACTAAAATTTTTTTTCACAATCCAAAAAATTGAAGTTATTTTCATCTAAATTTACTCAAATATAGATTCTGCAACAAAAATACTCAACAAAATCCAAAAAAATCGAAGTTGGTTTCAAATAAATTTATTACAATTTGACACTTCCAACTAAATTTTTTTTTCACAATCCAAAAAATTGTCGTTATTTTCATCTAAATTTACTCAAATATAGATCCTACAACAAAAATACTCATCAAAATCCAAAAAAATCGAAGTTGGTTTCAAATAAATTTATTAAAATTTGACACTTCCAACTAAAATTTGTTTCACAATCCAAAAAATTGAAGTTATTTTCATCTAAATTTACTCAAATATACATCCTACAACAAAAATACTCGACAAAATCCAAAAAAAATCGAAGTTGGTTTCAAATAAATTTATTAAAATTTGACACTTCCAACTAAAATTTGTTTCACAATCCAAAAAATTGTCGTTATTTTCATCTTAATTTACTCAAATATACATCCTACAACAAAAGTACTCGACAAAATCCAAAAAAATCGAAGTAGATTTCAAATAAATTTATTAAAATTAGACACTTCCAACTAAAATTTTTGTTTCACAATCCAAAAAATTGAAGTTATTTTCATCTAAATTTAGTCAAATATACATCCTACAACAAAAATACTCGACAAAATCCAAAAAAAATCGTAGTTGGTTTCAAATAAATATATTAAAATTTGACACTTACAACTAAAATTTGTTTCACAATCCAAAAAATTGTCGTTATTTTGATCTAAATTTACTCAAATATACATCCTACAACAAAAGTACTCAACAAAATCCAAAAAAATCGAAGTTGGCCTCAAATAAATTTATTAAAATTTGACACTTCCAACTAACATTTTTTTCACAATCCTAAAAATTGAAGTTATTTTCATCTAAATTTACTCAAATATACATCCTACAACAAAAATACTCGACAAAATAAAAAAAAATCGAAGTTGGTTTCAACTAAATTTATTAAAATTTGACACTTCCAACTAAAATTTTTGTTTCACAATCCAAAAAATTGAAGTTATTTTCATCTAAATTTACTCAAATATACATCCTACAACAAAAATACTCGACAAAATCCAAAAAAAATCGAAGTTGGTTTCAAATAAATTTATTAAAATTTGACACTTCCAACTAAAATTTTTTTTCACAATCCAAAAAATTGTCGTTATCTTCATCTAAATTTACTCAAATATAGATCCTACAACAAAAATACTCAACAAAATCCAAAAAAATCGAAGTTGGTTTCAAATAAATTTATTAAAATTTGACACTTCCAACTAAAATATTTTTCAAAATCCAAAAAATTGAAGTTATTTTCATCTAAATTTACTCAAATATACATCCTACAACAAAAATATTCGACAAAATCAAAAAAAATCGAAGTTGGTTTCAAATAAATTTATTAAAATTTGACACTTCCAAC
Source organism: Andrena praecox (assembly GCA_963932275.1). Lineage (NCBI taxonomy): Eukaryota > Metazoa > Arthropoda > Insecta > Hymenoptera > Andrenidae > Andrena > Andrena praecox. The sequence goes on along the minus strand of CAWVQO010000396.1, from coordinate 1,540,755 downwards.
TAAAATTTTTTTTCACAATCCAAAAAATTGAAGTTATTTTCATCTAAATTTACTCAAATATAGATTCTGCAACAAAAATACTCAACAAAATCCAAAAAAATCGAAGTTGGTTTCAAATAAATTTATTACAATTTGACACTTCCAACTAAATTTTTTTTTCACAATCCAAAAAATTGTCGTTATTTTCATCTAAATTTACTCAAATATAGATCCTACAACAAAAATACTCATCAAAATCCTAAAAATCGAAGTTGGTTTCAAATAAATTTATTAAAATTTGACACTTCCAACTAAAATTTGTTTCACAATCCAAAAAATTGTCGTTATTTTGATCTAAATTTACTCAAATATACATCCTACAACAAAAGTACTCGACAAAATCCAAAAAAATCGAAGTAGATTTCAAATAAATTTATTAAAATTAGACACTTCCAACTAAAATTTTTGTTTCACAATCCAAAAAATTGAAGTTATTTTCATCTAAATTTACTCAAATATACATCCTACAACAAAAATACTCGACAAAATCCAAAAAAAATCGAAGTTGGTTTCAAATAAATTTATTAAAATTTGACACTTCCAACTAAAATTTTTTTTCACAATCCAAAAAATTGTCGTTATTTTGATCTAAATTTACTCAAATATACATCCTACAACAAAAATACTCGACAAAATCCAAAAAAATCGAAGTTGGTTTCAAATAAATTTATTACAATTTGACACTTCCAGCTAAAATTTTTTTTCACAATCCAAAAAATTGTCGTTATTTTGATCTAAATTTACTCAAATATACATCCTACAACAAAAGTACTCGACAAAATCCAAAAAAATCGAAGTAGATTTCAAATAAATTTATTAAAATTAGACACTTCCAACTAAAATTTTTGTTTCACAATCCAAAAAATTGAAGTTATTTTCATCTAAATTTACTCAAATATACATCCTACAACAAAAATACTCGACAAAATCCAAAAAAAATCGAAGTTGGTTTCAAATAAATTTATTAAAATTTGACACTTCCAACTAAAATTTGTTTCACAATCCAAAAAATTGTCGTTATTTTCATCTAAATTTACTCAAATATACATCCTACAACAAAAGTACTCGACAAAATCCAAAAAAATCGAAGTAGATTTCAAATAAATTTATTAAAATTAGACACTTCCAACTAAAATTTTTGTTTCACAATCCAAAAAATTGAAGTTATTTTCATCTAAATTTAGTCAAATATACATCCTACAACAAAAATACTCGACAAAATCCAAAAAAAATCGTAGTTGGTTTCAAATAAATTTATTAAAATTTGACACTTACAACTAAAATTTGTTTCACAATCCAAAAAATTGTCGTTATTTTGATCTAAATTTACTCAAATATACATCCTACAACAAAAGTACTCAACAAAATCCAAAAAAATCGAAGTTGGCCTCAAATAAATTTATTAAAATTTGACACTTCCAACTAACATTTTTTTCACAATCCTAAAAATTGAAGTTATTTTCATCTAAATTTACTCAAATATACATCGTACAACAAAAATACTCGACAAAATAAAAAAAAATCGAAGTTGGTTTCAACTAAATTTATTAAAATTTGACACTTCCAACTAAAATTTTTGTTTCACAATCCAAAAAATTGAAGTTATTTTCATCTAAATTTACTCAAATATACATCCTACAACAAAAATACTCGACAAAATCCAAAAAAAATCGAAGTTGATTTCAAATAAATTTATTAAAATTTGGCACTTCCAACTAAATTTTTGTTTTACAATCCAAAAAATTGAAGTTATTTTCTTCTAAATTTACTCAAATATAGACCCTACAACAAAAATACTCGACAAAATCCAAAAAAATCGAAGTTGATTTCAAATAAATTTATTAAAATTTGACACTTCCAACTAAATTTTTTTTCACAATCCAAAAAATTGTCGTTATTTTCATCTAAATTTACTCAAATATACATCCTACAACAATAATACTGGTCAAAATCCAAAAAAATCGAAGTTGGTTTCAAATAAATTTATTAAAATTTGTCACTTCCAACTAAAATTTTTTTTCACAATCCAAAAAATTGAAGTTATTTTCATCTAAATTTACTCAAATATAGATTCTACAACAAAAATACTCAACAAAATCCAAAAAAATCGAAGTTGGATTCAAATAAATTTATTACAATTTGATACTTCCAACTAAAATTTTTTTTCACAATCCAAAAAATTGTCGTTATTTTGATCTAAATTTACTCAAATATACATCCTACAACAAAAGTACTCGACAAAATCCAAAAAAATCGAAGTAGATTTCAAATAAATTTATTAAAATTAGACACTTCCAACTAAAATTTTTGTTTCACAATCCAAAAAATTGTCGTTATTTTGATCTAAATTTACTCAAATATACATCCTACAACAAAAATACTCGACAAAATCCAAAAAAATCGAAGTTGGTTTCAAATAAATTAATTACAATTTGACACTTCCAACTAAAATTTTTTTTCACAATCCAAAAAATTGTCGTTATTTTCATCTAAATTTACTCAAATATAGATCCTACAACAAAAATACTCAACAAAATCCCAAAAAATCGAAGTTGGTTTCAAATAAATTTATTACAATTTGACACTTCCAACTAAAATTTTTTTTCACAATCCAAAAAATTGTCGTTATTTTCATCTAAATTTACTCAAATATAGATTCTACAACAAAAATACTCAACAAAATCCAAAAAAATCGAAGTTGGATTCAAATAAATTTATTACAATTTGAAACTTCCAACTAAAATTTTTTTTCACAATCCAAAAAATGGTCGTTATTTTCATCTAAATTTACTCAAATATACATCCTACAACAAAAATATTCCACAAAATAAAAAAAAATCGAAGTTGGTTTCAAATAAATTTATCAAAATTTGACACTTCCAACTAAAATTTTTTTCAAAATCCAAAAAATTGAAGTTATTTTCATCTAAATTTACTCAAATATACATCCTACAACAAAAATATTCGACAAAATCAAAAAAAATCGAAGTTGGTTTCAAATAAATTTATTAAAATTTGACACTTCCAACTAAAATTTTTTTTCACAATCCAAAAAATTGAAGTTATTTTCATCTAAATTTACTCAAATATAGATTCTGCAACAAAAATACTCAACAAAATCCAAAAAAATCGAAGTTGGTTTCAAATAAATTTATTACAATTTGACACTTCCAACTAAATTTTTTTTTCACAATCCAAAAAATTGTCGTTATTTTCATCTAAATTTACTCAAATATAGATCCTACAACATAAATACTCATCAAAATCCAAAAAAATCGAAGTTGGTTTCAAATAAATTTATTAAAATTTGACACTTCCAACTAAAATTTGTTTCACAATCCAAAAAATTGAAGTTATTTTCATCTAAATTTACTCAAATATACATCCTACAACAAAAATACTCGACAAAATCCAAAAAAAATCGAAGTTGGTTTCAAATAAATTTATTAAAATTTGACACTTCCAACTAAAATTTGTTTCACAATCCAAAAAATTGTCGTTATTTTCATCTAAATTTACTCAAATATACATCCTACAACAAAAATACTCGACAAAATCCAAAAAAAATCGAAGTTGGTTTCAAATAAATTTATTAAAATTTGACACTTCCAACTAAAATTTGTTTCACAATCCAAAAAATTGTCGTTATTTTCATCTAAATTTACTCAAATATACATCCTACAACAAAAGTACTCGACAAAATCCAAAAAAATCGAAGTAGATTTCAAATAAATTTATTAAAATTAGACACTTCCAACTAAAATTTTTGTTTCACAATCCAAAAAATTGAAGTTATTTTCATCTAAATTTAGTCAAATATACATCCTACAACAAAAATACTCGACAAAATCCAAAAAAAATCGTAGTTGGTTTCAAATAAATTTATTAAAATTTGACACTTACAACTAAAATTTGTTTCACAATCCAAAAAATTGTCGTTATTTTGATCTAAATTTACTCAAATATACATCCCACAACAAAAGTACTCAACAAAATCCAAAAAAATCGAAGTTGGCCTCAAATAAATTTATTAAAATTTGACACTTCCAACTAACATTTTTTTCACAATCCTAAAAATTGAAGTTATTTTCATCTAAATTTACTCAAATATACATCCTACAACAAAAATACTCGACAAAATAAAAAAAAATCGAAGTTGGTTTCAACTAAATTTATTAAAATTTGACACTTCCAACTAAAATTTTTGTTTCACAATCCAAAAAATTGTCGTTATTTTTATCTAAATTTACTCAAATATACATCCTACAACAAAAATACTCGACAAAATCCAAAAAAATCGAAGTTGGTTTCAAATAAATTAATTACAATTTGACACTTCCAACTAAAATTTTTTTTCACAATCCAAAAAATTGTCGTTATTTTCATCTAAATTTACTCAAATATAGATCCTACAACAAAAATACTCAACAAAATCCCAAAAAATCGAAGTTGGTTTCAAATAAATTTATTACAATTTGACACTTCCAACTAAAATTTTTTTTCACAATCCAAAAAATTGTCGTTATTTTCATCTAAATTTACTCAAATATAGATTCTACAACAAAAATACTCAACAAAATCCAAAAAAATCGAAGTTGGATTCAAATAAATTTATTACAATTTGAAACTTCCAACTAAAATTTTTTTTCACAATCCAAAAAATGGTCGTTATTTTCATCTAAATTTACTCAAATATACATCCTACAACAAAAATACTCGACAAAATCCAAAAAAAATCGAAGTTGGTTTCAAATAAATTTATTAAAATTTGACACTTCCAACTAAAATTTGTTTCACAATCCAAAAAATTGTCGTTATTTTCATCTAAATTTACTCAAATATACATCCTACAACAAAAGTACTCGACAAAATCCAAAAAAATCGAAGTAGATTTCAAATAAATTTATTAAAATTAGACACTTCCAACTAAAATTTTTGTTTAACAATCCAAAAAATTGAAGTTATTTTCATCTAAATTTAGTCAAATATACATCCTACAACAAAAATACTCGACAAAATCCAAAAAAAATCGTAGTTGGTTTCAAATAAATTTATTAAAATTTGACACTTACAACTAAAATTTGTTTCACAATCCAAAAAATTGTCGTTATTTTGATCTAAATTTACTCAAATATACATCCTACAACAAAAGTACTCAACAAAATCCAAAAAAATCGAAGTTGGCCTCAAATAAATTTATTAAAATTTGACACTTCCAACTAACATTTTTTTCACAATCCTAAAAATTGAAGTTATTTTCATCTAAATTTACTCAAATATACATCCTACAACAAAAATACTCGACAAAATAAAAAAAAATCGAAGTTGGTTTCAACTAAATTTATTAAAATTTGACACTTCCAACTAAAATTTTTGTTTCACAATCCAAAAAATTGAAGTTATTTTCATCTAAATTTACTCAAATATACATCCTACAACAAAAATACTCGACAAAATCCAAAAAAAATCGAAGTTGGTTTCAAATAAATTTATTAAAATTTGACACTTCCAACTAAAATTTGTTTCACAATCCAAAAAATTGTCGTTATTTTCATCTAAATTTACTCAAATATACATCCTACAACAAAAGTACTCGACAAAATCCAAAAAAATCGAAGTAGATTTCAAATAAATTTATTAAAATTAGACACTTCCAACTAAAATTTTTGTTTCACAATCCAAAAAATTGAAGTTATTTTCATCTAAATTTAGTCAAATATACATCCTACAACAAAAATACTCGACAAAATCCAAAAAAAATCGTAGTTGGTTTCAAATAAATTTATTAAAATTTGACACTTACAACTAAAATTTGTTTCACAATCCAAAAAATTGTCGTTATTTTGATCTAAATTTACTCAAATATACATCCTACAACAAAAGTACTCAACAAAATCCAAAAAAATCGAAGTTGGCCTCAAATAAATTTATTAAAATTTGACACTTCCAACTAACATTTTTTTCACAATCCTAAAAATTGAAGTTATTTTCATCTAAATTTACTCAAATATACATCCTACAACAAAAATACTCGACAAAATAAAAAAAAATCGAAGTTGGTTTCAACTAAATTTATTAAAATTTGACACTTCCAACTAAAATTTTTGTTTCACAATCCAAAAAATTGAAGTTATTTTCATCTAAATTTACTCAAATATACATCCTACAACAAAAATACTCGACAAAATCCAAAAAAAATCGAAGTTGATTTCAAATAAATTTATTAAAATTTGGCACTTCCAACTAAATTTTTGTTTTACAATCCAAAAAATTGAAGTTATTTTCTTCTAAATTTACTCAAATATAGACCCTACAACAAAAATACTCGACAAAATCCAAAAAAATCGAAGTTGATTTCAAATAAATTTATTAAAATTTGACACTTCCAACTAAAATTTTTTTTCACAATCCAAAAAATTGTCATTATTTTGATCTGAATTTACTCAAATATACATCCTACAACAAAAGTACTCGACAAAATCCAAAAAAATCGAAGTAGATTTCAAATAAATTTATTAAAATTAGACACTTCCAACTAAAATTTTTGTTTCACAATCCAAAAAATTGAAGTTATTTTCATCTAAATTTACTCAAATATACATCCTACAACAAAAATACTCGACAAAATCCAAAAAAAATCGAAGTTGGTTTCAAATAAATTTATTAAAATTTGACACTTCCAACTAAAATTTTTTTTCACAATCCAAAAAATTGTTGTTATTTTGATCTAAATTTACTCAAATATACATCCTACAACAAAAATACTCGACAAAATCCAAAAAAATCGAAGTTGGTTTCAAATAAATTTATTACAATTTGACACTTCCAGCTAAAATTTTTTTTCACAATCCAAAAAATTGTCGTTATTTTGATCTAAATTTACTCAAATATACATCCTACAACAAAAGTACTCGACAAAATCCAAAAAAATCGAAGTAGATTTCAAATAAATTTATTAAAATTAGACACTTCCAACTAAAATTTTTGTTTCACAATCCAAAAAATTGAAGTTATTTTCATCTAAATTTACTCAAATATACATCCTACAACAAAAATACTCGACAAAATCCAAAAAAAATCGAAGTTGGTTTCAAATAAATTTATTAAAATTTGACACTTCCAACTAAAATTTGTTTCACAATCCAAAAAATTGTCGTTATTTTCATCTAAATTTACTCAAATATACATCCTACAACAAAAGTACTCGACAAAATCCAAAAAAATCGAAGTAGATTTCAAATAAATTTATTAAAATTAGACACTTCCAACTAAAATTTTTGTTTCACAATCCAAAAAATTGAAGTTATTTTCATCTAAATTTAGTCAAATATACATCCTACAACAAAAATACTCGACAAAATCCAAAAAAAATCGTAGTTGGTTTCAAATAAATTTATTAAAATTTGACACTTACAACTAAAATTTGTTTCACAATCCAAAAAATTGTCGTTATTTTGATCTAAATTTACTCAAATATACATCCTACAACAAAAGTACTCAACAAAATCCAAAAAAATCGAAGTTGGCCTCAAATAAATTTATTAAAATTTGACACTTCCAACTAACATTTTTTTCACAATCCTAAAAATTGAAGTTATTTTCATCTAAATTTACTCAAATATACATCCTACAACAAAAATACTCGACAAAATAAAAAAAAATCGAAGTTGGTTTCAACTAAATTTATTAAAATTTGACACTTCCAACTAAAATTTTTGTTTCACAATCCAAAAAATTGAAGTTATTTTCATCTAAATTTACTCAAATATACATCCTGCAACAAAAATACTCGACAAAATCCAAAAAAAATCGAAGTTGGTTTCAAATAAATTTATTAAAATTTGACACTTCCAACTAAAATTTGTTTCACAATCCAAAAAATTGTCGTTATTTTCATCTAAATTTACTCAAATATACATCCTACAACAAAAGTACTCGACAAAATCCAAAAAAATCGAAGTAGATTTCAAATAAATTTATTAAAATTAGACACTTCCAACTAAAATTTTTGTTTCACAATCCAAAAAATTGAAGTTATTTTCATCTAAATTTAGTCAAATATACATCCTACAACAAAAATACTCGACAAAATCCAAAAAAAATCGTAGTTGGTTTCAAATAAATTTATTAAAATTTGACACTTACAACTAAAATTTGTTTCACAATCCAAAAAATTGTCGTTATTTTGATCTAAATTTACTCAAATATACATCCTACAACAAAAGTACTCAACAAAATCCAAAAAAATCGAAGTTGGCCTCAAATAAATTTATTAAAATTTGACACTTCCAACTAACATTTTTTTCACAATCCTAAAAATTGAAGTTATTTTCATCTAAATTTACTCAAATATACATCCTACAACAAAAATACTCGACAAAATAAAAAAAAATCGAAGTTGGTTTCAACTAAATTTATTAAAATTTGACACTTCCAACTAACATTTTTGTTTCACAATCCAAAAAATTGAAGTTATTTTCATCTAAATTTACTCAAATATACATCCTACAACAAAAATACTCGACAAAATCCAAAAAAAATCGAAGTTGATTTCAAATAAATTTATTAAAATTTGGCACTTCCAACTAAATTTTTGTTTTACAATCCAAAAAATTGAAGTTATTTTCTTCTAAATTTACTCAAATATAGACCCTACAACAAAAATACTCGACAAAATCCAAAAAAATCGAAGTTGATTTCAAATAAATTTATTAAAATTTGACACTTCCAACTAAAATTTTTTTCACAATCCAAAAAATTGTCGTTATTTTCATCTAAATTTACTCAAATATACATCCTACAACAATAATACTGGTCAAAATCCAAAAAAATCGAAGTTGGTTTCAAATAAATTTATTACAATTTGACACTTCCAACTAAAATTTTTTTTCACAATCCAAAAAATTGTCGTTATTTTCATCTAAATTTACTCAAATATAGATTCTACAACAAAAATACTCAACAAAATCCAAAAAAATCGAAGTTGGATTCAAATAAATTTATTACAATTTGAAACTTCCAACTAAAATTTTTTTTCACAATCCAAAAAATGGTCGTTATTTTCATCTAAATTTACTCAAATATACATCCTACAACAAAAATATTCCACAAAATAAAAAAAAATCGAAGTTGGTTTCAAATAAATTTATCAAAATTTGACACTTCCAACTAAAATTTTTTTCACAATCCAAAAAATTGATGTTATCTTCATCTAAATTTACTCAAATATAGATCCTACAACAAAAATACTCAACAAAATCCAAAAAAATCGAAGTTGGTTTCAAATAAATTTATTAAAATTTGACACTTCCAACTAAAATTTTTTTCAAAATCCAAAAAATTGAAGTTATTTTCATCTAAATTTACTCAAATATACATCCTACAACAAAAATATTCGACAAAATCAAAAAAAATCGAAGTTGGTTTCAAATAAATTTATTAAAATTTGACACTTCCAACTAAAATTTTTTTTCACAATCCAAAAAATTGAAGTTATTTTCATCTAAATTTACTCAAATATAGATTCTGCAACAAAAATACTCAACAAAATCCAAAAAAATCGAAGTTGGTTTCAAATAAATTTATTACAATTTGACACTTCCAACTAAATTTTTTTTTCACAATCCAAAAAATTGTCGTTATTTTCATCTAAATTTACTCAAATATAGATCCTACAACAAAAATACTCAACAAAATCCAAAAAAATCGAAGTTGGATTCAAATAAATTTATTACAATTTGAAACTTCCAACTAAAATTTTTTTTCACAATCCAAAAAATGGTCGTTATTTTCATCTAAATTTACTCAAATATACATCCTACAACAAAAATATTCCACAAAATAAAAAAAAATCGAAGTTGGTTTCAAATAAATTTATCAAAATTTGACACTTCCAACTAAAATTTTTTTCACAATCCAAAAAATTGATGTTATCTTCATCTAAATTTACTCAAATATAGATCCTACAACAAAAATACTCAACAAAATCCAAAAAAATCGAAGTTGGTTTCAAATAAATTTATTAAAATTTGACACTTCCAACTAAAATTTTTTTCAAAATCCAAAAAATTGAAGTTATTTTCATCTAAATTTACTCAAATATACATCCTACCACAAAAATATTCGACAAAATCAAAAAAAATCGAAGTTGGTTTCAAATAAATTTATTAAAATTTGACACTTCCAACTAAAATTTTTTTTCACAATCCAAAAAATTGAAGTTATTTTCATCTAAATTTACTCAAATATAGATTCTGCAACAAAAATACTCAACAAAATCCAAAAAAATCGAAGTTGGTTTCAAATAAATTTATTACAATTTGACACTTCCAACTAAATTTTTTTTTCACAATCCAAAAAATTGTCGTTATTTTCATCTAAATTTACTCAAATATAGATCCTACAACAAAAATACTCATCAAAATCCAAAAAAATCGAAGTTGGTTTCAAATAAATTTATTAAAATTTGACACTTCCAACTAAAATTTGTTTCACAATCCAAAAAATTGTCGTTATTTTGATTAAAATTTACTCAAATATACAACCTACAACAAAAGTACTCGACAAAATCCAAAAAAATCGAAGTTGATTTCAAATAAATTTATTACAATTTGGCACTTCCAACTAAAATTTTTGTTTTACAATCCAAAAAATTGAAGCTATTTTGATCTAAATTTACTCAAATATACATCCTACAACAAAAATACTCAACAAAATCCAAAAAAATCGAAGTTGGCCTCAAATAAATTTATTAAAATTGGACACTTCCAACTAACATTTTTTTCACAATCCTAAAAATTGTCGTTATTTTGATTAAAATTTACTCAAATATACAACCTACAACAAAAGTACTCGACAAAATCCAAAAAAATCGAAGTTGGTTTCAAATAAATTTATTACAATTTGACACTTCCAACTAAAATTTTTTTTCACAATCCAAAAAATTGTCGTTATTTTGATCTAAATTTACTCAAATATACATCCTACAACAAAAATACTCGACAAAATCCAAAAAAATCGAAGTTGGTTTCAAATAAATTTATTACAATTTGACACTTCCAACTAAAATTTGTTTCACAATCCAAAAAATTGTCGTTATTTTGATTAAAATTTACTCAAATATACAACCTACAACAAAAGTACTCGACAAAATCCAAAAAAATCGAAGTTGATTTCAAATAAATTTATTACAATTTGGCACTTCCAACTAAAATTTTTGTTTTACAATCCAAAAAATTGAAGTTATTTTGATCTAAATTTACTCAAATATAGATCCTACAACAAAAATACTCAACAAAATCCAAAAAAATCGAAGTTGGCCTCAAATAAATTTATTAAAATTGGACACTTCCAACTAACATTTTTTTCACAATCCTAAAAATTGTCGTTATTTTGATTAAAATTTACTCAAATATACAACCTACAACAAAAGTACTCGACAAAATCCAAAAAAATCGAAGTTGATTTCAAATAAATTTATTAAAATTTGGCACTTCCAACTAAATTTTTGTTTTACAATCCAAAAAATTGAAGTTATTTTCTTCTAAATTTACTCAAATATAGACCCTACAACAAAAATACTCGACAAAATCCAAAAAAATCGAAGTTGATTTCAAATAAATTTATTAAAATTTGACACTTCCAACTAACATTTTTTTCACAATCCTAAAAATTGAAGTTATTTTCGTCTAAATTTACTCAAATATACATCCTACAACAAAAATACTCGACAAAATAAAAAAAAATCGAAGTTGGTTTCAACTAAATTTATTACAATTTGACACTTCCAACTAAAATTTTTTTTCACAATCCAAAAAATTGTCGTTATTTTGATCTAAATTTACTCAAATATACATCCTACAACAAAAGTACTCGACAAAATCCAAAAAAATCGAAGTAGATTTCAAATAAATTTATTAAAATTAGACACTTCCAACTAAAATTTTTGTTTCACAATCCAAAAAATTGAAGTTATTTTCATCTAAATTTACTCAAATATACATCCTACAACAAAAATACTCGACAAAATCCAAAAAAAATCGAAGTTGGTTTCAAATAAATTTATTAAAATTTGACACTTCCAACTAAAATTTTTTTTCACAATCCAAAAAATTGTCGTTATTTTGATCTAAATTTACTCAAATATACATCCTACAACAAAAATACTCGACAAAATCCAAAAAAATCGAAGTTGGTTTCAAATAAATTTATTACAATTTGACACTTCCAACTAAAATTTTTTTTCACAATCCAAAAAATTGTCGTTATTTTGATCTAAATTTACTCAAATATACATCCTACAACAAAAGTACTCGACAAAATCCAAAAAAATCGAAGTAGATTTCAAATAAATTTATTAAAATTAGACACTTCCAACTAAAATTTTTGTTTCACAATCCAAAAAATTGAAGTTATTTTCATCTAAATTTACTCAAATATACATCCTACAACAAAAATACTCGACAAAATCCAAAAAAAATCGAAGTTGGTTTCAAATAAATTTATTAAAATTTGACACTTCCAACTAAAATTTTTTTTCACAATCCAAAAAATTGTCGTTATTTTGATCTAAATTTACTCAAATATACATCCTACAACAAAAATACTCCACAAAATCCAAAAAAATCGAAGTTGGTTTCTAATAAATTTATTACAATTTGACACTTCCAACTAAAATTTTTTTTCACAATCCAAAAAATTGAAGTTATTTTCATCTAAATTTACTCAAATATACATCCTACAACAAAAATACTCGACAAAATAAAAAAAAAATCGAAGTTGGTTTCTAATAAATTTATTAAAATTTGACACTTCCAACTAAAATTTGTTTCACAATCCAAAAAATGGTCGTTATTTTCATCTAAATTTACTCAAATATACATCCTACAACAAAAGTACTCGACAAAATCCAAAAAAATCGAAGTAGATTTCAAATAAATTTATTAAAATTAGACACTTCCAACTAAAATTTTTGTTTCACAATCCAAAAAATTGAAGTTATTTTCATCTAAATTTAGTCAAATATACATCCTACAACAAAAATACTCGACAAAATCCAAAAAAAATCGTAGTTGGTTTCAAATAAATTTATTAAATTTTGACACTTCCAACAAAAATTTGTTTCACAATCCAAAAAATTGTCGTTATTTTGATTAAAATTTACTCAAATATACAACCTACAACAAAAGTACTTGACAAAATCCAAAAAAATCGAAGTTGGTTTCAAATAAATTTATTACAATTTGACACTTCCAACTAAAATTTTTTTTCACAATCCAAAAAATTGTCGTTATTTTGATCTAAATTTACTCAAATATACATCCTACAACAAAAATACTCCACAAAATCCAAAAAAATCGAAGTTGGTTTCAAATAAATTTATTACAATTTGACACTTCCAACTAAAATTTTTTTTCACAATCCAAAAAATTGTCGTTATTTTGATCTAAATTTACTCAAATATACATCCTACAATAAAAGTACTCGACAAAATCCAAAAAAATCGAAGTAGATTTCAAATAAATTTATTAAAATTAGACACTTCCAACTAAAATTTTTGTTTCACAATCCAAAAAATTGTCGTTATTTTGATCTAAATTTACTCAAATATACATCCTACAACAAAAATACTCGACAAAATCCAAAAAAATCGAAGTTGGTTTCAAATAAATTAATTACAATTTGACACTTCCAACTAAAATTTTTTTTCACAATCCAAAAAATTGTCGTTATTTTGATCTAAATTTACTCAAATATACATCCTACAACAAAAGTACTCGACGAAATCAAAAAAAAATCGAAGTAAATTTCAAATAAATTTATTAAAATTAGACACTTCCAACTAAAATTTTTGTTTCACAATCCAAAAAATTGAAGTTATTTTCATCTAAATTTACTCAAATATACATCCTACAACAAAAATACTCGACAAAATCCAAAAAAAATCGAAGTTGGTTTCAAATAAATTTATTAAAATTTGACACTTCCAACTAAAATTTGTTTCACAATCCAAAAAATTGTCGTTATTTTCATCTAAATTTACTCAAATATACATCCTACAACAAAAGTACTCGACAAAATCCAAAAAAATCGAAGTAGATTTCAAATAAATTTATTAAAATTAGACACTTCCAACTAAAATTTTTGTTTCACAATCCAAAAAATTGAAGTTATTTTCATCTAAATTTAGTCAAATATACATCCTACAACAAAAATACTCGACAAAATCCAAAAAAAATCGTAGTTGGTTTCAAATAAATTTATTAAAATTTGACACTTACAACTAAAATTTGTTTCACAATCCAAAAAATTGTCGTTATTTTGATTAAAATTTACTCAAATATACAACCTACAACAAAAGTTCTTGACAAAATCCAAAAAAAATCGTAGTTGGTTTCAAATAAATTTATTACAATTTGACACTTCCAACTAAAATTTTTTTTCACAATCCAAAAAATTGTCGTTATTTTGATCTAAATTTACTCAAATATACATCCTACAACAAAAATACTCGACAAAATCCAAAAAAATCGAAGTTGGTTTCAAATAAATTTATTACAATTTGACACTTCCAACTAAAATTTTTTTTCACAATCCAAATATTTGTCGTTATTTTGATCTAAATTTACTCAAATATACATCCTACAACAAAAGTACTCGACAAAATCCAAAAAAATCGAAGTAGATTTCAAATAAATTTATTAAAATTAGACACTTCCAACTAAAATTTTTGTTTCACAATCCAAAAAATTGAAGTTGTTTTCATCTAAATTTACTCAAATATACATCCTACAACAAAAATACTCGACAAAATCCAAAAAAAATCGAAGTTGGTTTCAAATAAATTTATTAAAATTTGACACTTCCAACTAAAATATTTTTTCACAATCCAAAAAATTGTCGTTATTTTGATCTAAATTTACTTAGATATACATCCTACAACAAAAATACTCGACAAAATCCAAAAAAATCGAAGTTGGTTTCAAATAAATTTATTACAATTTGACACTTCCAACTAAAATTTTTTTTCACAATCCAAAAAATTGTCGTTATTTTGATCTAAATTTACTCAAATATACATCCTACAACAAAAGTACTCGACAAAATCCAAAAAAATCGAAGTAGATTTCAAATAAATTTATTAAAATTAGACACTTCCAACTAAAATTTTTGTTTCACAATCCAAAAAATTGAAGTTATTTTCATCTAAATTTACTCAAATATACATCCTACAACAAAAATACTCGACAAAATAAAAAAAAAATCGAAGTTGGTTTGTAATAAATTTATTAAAATTTGACACTTCCAACTAAAATTTGTTTCACAATCCAAAAAATTGTCGTTATTTTCATCTAAATTTACTCAAATATACATCCTACAACAAAAGTACTCGACAAAATCCAAAAAAATCGAAGTAGATTTCAAATAAATTTATTAAAATTAGACACTTCCAACTAAAATTTTTGTTTCACAATCCAAAAAATTGAAGTTATTTTCATCTAAATTTAGTCAAATATACATCCTACAACAAAAATACTCGACAAAATCCAAAAAAAATCGTAGTTGGTTTCAAATAAATTTATTAAATTTTGACACTTCCAACAAAAATTTGTTTCACAATCCAAAAAATTGTCGTTATTTTGATTAAAATTTACTCAAATATACATCCTACAACAAAAATACTCGACAAAATCCAAAAAAATCGAAGTTGGTTTCAAATAAATTAATTACAATTTGACACTTCCAACTAAAATTTTTTTTCACAATCCAAAAAATTGTCGTTATTTTGATCTAAATTTACTCAAATATACATCCTACAACAAAAGTACTCGACAAAATAAAAAAAAATCGAAGTAGATTTCAAATAAATTTATTAAAATTAGACACTTCCAACTAAAATTTTTGTTTCACAATCCAAAAAATTGAAGTTATTTTCATCTAAATTTACTCAAATATACATCCTACAACAAAAATACTCGACAAAATCCAAAAAAAATCGAAGTTGGTTTCAAATAAATTTATTAAAATTTGACACTTCCAACTAAAATTTTTTTTCACAATCCCCAAAAATTGTCGTTATTTTGATCTAAATTTACTTAAATATACATCCTACAACAAAAATACTCGACAAAATCCAAAAAAATCGAAGTTGGTTTCAAATAAATTTATTACAATTTGACACTTCTGTTTCCGCCACGTGCGGATTTAATGCCGGTGCAGGGATGACTCGGTGGGAAGGAAAACGCAAAGGCACTGCGACCCGTTTGGGACTGACACGCTTTATTCCAGTGGTCCAAATTGACCACTGAACGTCACAAACACTTGTACAACAGAACACACACGGAATATTATACAAGTTACGACACAGAACGCGTGGGCGCAGGCGAAGGAGGTTCGCGCACAGAACAAAATCTGCTGTACTCGGAGCGCAATGGGCGCAAAAAGCCAAGTCTTCAAAACGTGCTGGAACGGGTGATGCTGTCAACCGACTAACCGCTGCCGGGCGAGCGCTCCAAACCGATCGGTCTCGTGATTCAAAACAATGCCAACGTCCTCAGCTGACTCGTCAGCTGTTGAGGATGAGTCAGCGGGCACTCGTTTAAACCGGTGATTTGACGCGCTTCTTACGGCCGCAACATTCCGCCCGCCTTGGACCGAGTCGCCGTCCGAAATTTGAAAACGGCGCTCGCCCGGTGGCCGCTCGCCGTGACACGATGGTTTGCGTTGGTGGACCGGAGTGGAGGCGTACAAGTTCGGGGCTCGTTACAGGTGGTCTGTTTACGTCGTGTTGCGGCTCTCGTCTGCCGCGGACGCGCACGGGAGAAGTACCAGGCGGGTGATGGGGCGCGTGAGTTCGCCCTGCGCGGTGTTCACGGACACCACTCGGACCCGACCGTCTGAACCAGGATGGACTCGCGAGACGCGGCCAAGCCGCCACCGCGCCGGCGGTGAGTCGTCGCCCTTGAGGACGACAACGTCGCCGACGCAGAGGCTGCGTTGCGGGCTGGTCCACCTCCGCCGGGGCTGGAGTGAGTTGAGATAATCCGCCTGCCATCGCCTCCAGAAATGGTCGCGCATACGCCGCACGAGCTGCCAGCGGCCGCGAAGTGACGCCGGACCGCTGGACGAGGTCATCGGGGGGAGCGCTAGAGGAGCCGCGCCGGTCAAGAAGTGGCCCGGAGTCAGCGCGAAGTCGTCGTCCTCTGCAGGAGCGGGGCCGAGGGGCCGCGAGTTCAGGCACGCCTCGACCATGCATAGGACGGTGGTCATCTCCTCGTAGGAGAGCGTGTGGTCTTGCACGACGCGACGGAGGTGGTGTTTCGCGCTTTTTACCCCGGCCTCCCATAAACCCCCGAAGTGCGGGGCGGCGGGGGGGATGAAGGACCACTGGATCTCTTCCGCGCCGGTGAATGCCACGACCTCCGGCGACCCCACCGCGCCGCGGATCGCAGCCCCGAGGTCCCGGGCAGCCCCCTTGAAGGTCGTGCCGTTGTCACTGTACATGTGGCTGGGGCGACCGCGTCGGGACACGAAGCGTTGAAACGCGGCGAGGAAGCCCGCCGAGGTGTAGTCTGTGACGAGCTCCAGATGCACGGCTCGGGTCGCGAGGCATACGAAAAGCGCGATGTATGCCTTGTGGGCCCTATACCCGCGGCCCTTCCCCGGTCGCGTCATGATGGGTCCTGCATAGTCGACCCCCGTCTGGTCGAACGGCCGAGCTGGCGAGACTCGCGCGGCGGGAAGATCGGCCATTATCTGCACCCCGGTGGCAGCCCGATGCCGGATGCAGACAGTGCAGCGGTGCACTGCCGCGCGGACCTGCTCCCGAGCGCGCAGTACCCAGAAGTTGTTCCGCAGGACGCTGAGCGTGAGCTGGGGCCCGCCGTGCAGCGCCCTGAGGTGCGCGTGTTGAATTATTAGCTTGGAAATGTGGTGTTCCGGAAGTACGATCGGGTGCCGCGCGTCGTATGGAAGCGGGGCACGGCCTAACCTTCCCCCCACGCGAACCAGGCCGTCGTCGTCGACGAAAGGCGCCAGCTGACGGAGGGGACTCGATCGGCGAACGGACACCCCCCTCTGTATCGCGGCGATGTCCTCGACGAAAATCGTGCTCTGGAGCCATCGAATCCACCAGACGCGTGCCCCCCGAAGCTCCGGAACCCGCGAATCCCCGGCGTCGGAAGCCCCCCGCCCCCAACGGCGCACCGCGCGTAGGACGCGCGCCGTGACCCGGAGAAGTCGCGGCCAGGAGGAGCACGAGTACGGCAACGGATCTAACGGACTGGGCGGCGGCGCGGCGACTACGTGGACCGCCGCTTTTCGCGCCTCGTCCTCCACCGGCCGCGAGTTGTCCGGGCCAGACGACACCGGCCACTCCGAGGGCGATCTCGGGAGCCACAGGGGCCCCCCCCACCAGAGGTCGTGCCGCAGCAGGTCGCGGGGGTGCATGCCCCGAGAGGCGCAATCGGCCGGGTTGTCGAGCGTCGGGACATGCCTCCACGCCGCCGCCGGAATCAGGGACTGGATTTCCGCCACCCGATTCGCGACGAACACGTTCCAGTGAGAGGGGTGCCTCTGCAACCAAGAGAGCACCACCCGCGAGTCCGTCCAGGCGTGTAGCGCCGCAGAGGGCCAAGGAGCCTCGGACGCCACTCGCCGCAGAAGGCGCGCGAGTAACGCGGCAGCGCACAGTTCTAAGCGCGGTATGCTGATTGTCTTGACCGGCGCGACCTTGGTTTTCGCGACGAGTAAGGTGACGTGGGTCCCCCCGGTGTCCCGTCGAGCAATCCGGGCGTAAACAACCGCTGCGTAGGCCCTCGACGACGCGTCGGCGAACCCGTGCAGCTCGCATCCGACGGTGGAGGCGTCCAGGCCGCACCATCGGGGAATGCGCGCCGACTCCAGGAGGGGAAGAGCAGCGATGTGGGTCTGCCACTTCTCCAACAGGTCCGGCGGGAGTGGAGTGTCCCAATCCGCTCCTCGCAGCCACAGGTCCTGCAACATTATTTTCGCGACCACCACCGCCGGCGATACCCAGCCGAGCGGGTCATACAGCCGCGCCGCCACCGACAGGACGGTGCGCTTCGTCGTCGCGGGGGCGGAAGGGGGCGCGATCCGATAATGGAATGCATCCGCCTGGGGAACCCAATGGATCCCCAGGACTGCATGTGACTCTAGTCCCCCCGGCGCAGAGGGCACCGGGGACGCGGAGACGGTGTGCGGTCCGCTCTCTGGATTCAACGATGGGTGATTGGCTGCCCACTTCCGTAACACAAACCCGCCGCGCGCGAGCAAAGCGCAGAGCTCATCACGCACCGCGAGCGCTGACGCAACCTCGTCGGAGCCGAACAATACGTCATCGACGTAGAACTTGGTCTCGAGGACGCGCCGCCCGCGCGGATACTCCCCCCCTTCGTCGATGGCGAGCTGCCGCAGCACACGCTGGGCTAGGTAGGGCGCGGCGGCGGTGCCATATGTAACGGTGTTAAGCTGAAAAGTCGACGGCTCGGATCCAGGGCGCCGATGCCACAACACGCATTGAAGGGCCGCGTCGCTCGGGTGGATGCGTATCTGACGGTACATCTTCTCGATGTCGGCCTTGAGCGCGAATCGCGGGAGGCGCCACTGGAGGAGGACGTTGACGATGTCCTGTTGCAACTTCGGCCCGACGAGCAGATGATCATTAAGCGACGTCCCGTTAGAGGTCGGGCTCGAGGCGTTGAATACGACGCGAAGTTTTCCGTCCGGCTCCCGCACGACCGGGTGGTGCGGGAGGTACACGCGCGTCGCTGGCGCGACGCCCTCCGGGTTCGTCGCGACCTCCTCCATGTGGCCCAGGGCCTCGTACTCGTCCAGAAACGCCCGATATGCCGATTCAAGCTTCGCGTTCTTAGCCAGCCGACGGTCGAGCGAGCGAAGCAAGGTCGTCGCGCGAAAGAGGGATTTGCCGACATCGAGAGGAGGCCCGTCCTTGAGAGGCAGACGCACCACATACCGGCCGTCCGCCTGGCGCGAGTGTGTTGCCCGAAAATGTTGCTCGCACTTCTCGTCGTCGGGCGAGAGCGTCGAGGGCGCCTGCGTGCCCTCGAGCTCCCAAAACCGCTCGAGCATCTCGTGCAAGCGACCATCGTCTGAGGCGGCCTGGCTCGTGATGTGATTCACGACACTCGCTGCAGGCGGACGACAGGTTGGGCCGGACACAATCCACCCAAAGATTGTTTCTTGGGCAATGAGGGCGGAAGGGCTGCCCCGACGCAGCCCTGGAAGCAATAAGGCGCCGAAATAATCAGCCCCGACGATCATATCGACCGGTTGGCGGGTGGACGGCTCTGGATCGGCAAATCGGAGACCCTCGAAGGCGGCCTGCGACTGCGTGAATGACGTCCACTCCGGGAGATACGATGACACTCTTGGAACGACCTTTGCCCTGATTGTGATGCCTGGACGATCTCCGAGGTACGGCGTCAGAGTCAACCGCACCTGTGCACGGGACACTCCCAGCTTCCCGTCCAGCGCGCCAGTCAGGTAGGTTCGCAGGGGCTGGCGGGGCAGTCGCAAAGTCTGCGCCACCGACTCCGAAATGAGGGACGTCTGTGAGCCTTGATCCAGCAGCACGCGAATGTGGGCCGTGTCTCCACCCGCCGATCGAGCGCAGACGAGCGCGGTGGCGAGCAGCACTGGCCCTCCATCCGGGGCGGCGGATGTCACGCACGCATGGAGTGTCGCGCCCGCGGGCTCGGCGCCGCCCGCCGTCGGGGGCGCCGGGGCAGCGTGATGCGCGGTCGGGGCGGCGTCGGCTCCAGCGTCGGCGCTGGCCGGATGGAGCAGCGAGTGATGCCGCCTACTACATCGCGAACATGAGGCGGTGACGGGGCACGACGGCGCCATGTGGCCGGGCACTAAGCAATTAAAGCAGAGTCGTTTGCTCGTCGCGAAGTCGCGACGTTGCTCAACCTGCATTGCCCGGAAGGCAGTGCAGCGGTACGCGGCATGACGTGCCCGACACATGGGGCAGTGTGAC
The DNA here is from genome assembly GCA_963932275.1 of Andrena praecox. Classification (NCBI taxonomy): domain Eukaryota; kingdom Metazoa; phylum Arthropoda; class Insecta; order Hymenoptera; family Andrenidae; genus Andrena; species Andrena praecox. Next base: position 1,519,697 of record CAWVQO010000396.1, on the reverse strand, counting down.
TTGCTCGCAGGACGCGATGTGTCCGGCGTGGCGTTCGTGGCGCACACCCGAGCGCTCGACGAGGGGGCCGATTTCGCAGCTTTGGGCATTGCGCCGCGAGCGCGGAGTTTGGCTGCTTCGTTCGCTTGCGTGGCCTCCCGTGAGCGAATGCGCGACTCGAGAAACCGATCTAGCTCGTCATAGGTGGGGGGATCTGTCCTCGTACCGAGTGAGTTCTCCCACTCTTCCAGGAGCTCGGACTCCAACTTGAGGGAGAGTTCGCCGATCACCATGGCATCCCACTGGGAGGTGGGGCAGCCCAAATTCGCGAGAAGCGCGAGCGATCGGTTTGTCGTGTCGCACACACGCGTAATTTCCGCGGCAGAGTCGTTTGACATCGGCGGCATTGTTATGAAAGCGCGGACGTGAGCCGCGACAAGAGCCCGTTTGTTATCGAACCGCCGGGACAAAGCCGCCCAGGCGGTTACAAAGTTCGATTCGGTGGTCGTGTAGTGCTCGATCACCTTGAGGGCCGAGCCTTCCAAGGACGTTTTCAAATATTGGAGCCGCTCGACATCGTCGAGAGCCGCATCTTTGACGACGAGCGACGTAAACAGATCGCGAAAAGCCTGCCACTCCTGGTACTCACCGGAGAAACGTGGGAGGTTGAGGCGTGGGAGCCTGGCTCGGCCCTTCGTGGCTCCTGATGGTGGGGCAGCTGCACTCGTGGCCGCTTCGGTTGCGTCGGGGATGTGGAGGGACCGGATGACCTCCAGTAGGAAATCCTTGATTGCCCAATACTCCTCATCTGCGGCGGCGAATTCCTCGTTCGTCAAGTAGGAGCAGTACACGCGCTCGTGCGGGGGAACCAGCACCTCCACTTCCAGGTGGAGTTCCTGGCACTGGGCCCAGGTCTTATCCAGGGTGTCGAGCCTCGCACGGGCGTTCTCCGTCGTAAATTTGGCTTGACCCATTTTCTTGAAATTGGCCAGCAGGCGCTGCGATGATTGAATCAGCGCTCGAATTTTTGTGACGAGAGCCTGCCACGTCGCCGTGGATGCGGTGCCCCCGCCTTCGGAAGTGCTTCCGCCAGCCATGGGGTCGGTCGCTGCGTTCTTCCTTCAACGAACTCCGGCTCGAAGGACCAATGTTTCCGCCACGTGCGGATTTAATGCCGGTGCAGGGATGACTCGGTGGGAAGGAAAACGCAAAGGCACTGCGACCCGTTTGGGACTGACACGCTTTATTCCAGTGGTCCAAATTGACCACTGAACGTCACAAACACTTGTACAACAGAACACACACGGAATATTATACAAGTTACGACACAGAACGCGTGGGCGCAGGCGAAGGAGGTTCGCGCACAGAACAAAATCTGCTGTACTCGGAGCGCAATGGGCGCAAAAAGCCAAGTCTTCAAAACGTGCTGGAACGGGTGATGCTGTCAACCGACTAACCGCTGCCGGGCGAGCGCTCCAAACCGATCGGTCTCGTGATTCAAAACAATGCCAACGTCCTCAGCTGACTCGTCAGCTGTTGAGGATGAGTCAGCGGGCACTCGTTTAAACCGGTGATTTGACGCGCTTCTTACGGCCGCAACAACTTCCAACTAAAATTTTTTTTCACAATCCAAAAAATTGTCGTTATTTTGATCTAAATTTACTCAAATATACATCCTACAACAAAAGTACTCGACAAAATCCAAAAAAATCGAAGTAGATTTCAAATAAATTTATTAAAATTAGACACTTCCAACTAAAATTTTTGTTTCACAATCCAAAAAATTGAAGTTATTTTCATCTAAATTTACTCAAATATACATCCTACAACAAAAATACCCGACAAAATAAAAAAAAAATCGAAGTTGGTTTCTAATAAATTTATTAAAATTTGACACTTCCAACTAAAATTTGTTTCACAATCCAAAAAATTGTCGTTATTTTCATCTAAATTTACTCAAATATACATCCTACAACAAAAGTACTCGACAAAATCCAAAAAAATCGAAGTAGATTTCAAATAAATTTATTAAAATTAGACACTTCCAACTAAAATTTTTGTTTCACAATCCAAAAAATTGAAGTTATTTTCATCTAAATTTACTCAAATATACATCCTACAACAAAAATACTCGACAAAATCCAAAAAAAAAGAAGTTGGTTTCAAATAAATTTATTAAAATTTGACACTTCCAACTAAAATTTGTTTCACAATCCAAAAAATTGTCGTTATTTTCATCTAAATTTACTCAAATATACATCCTACAACAAAAGTACTCGACAAAATCCAAAAAAATCGAAGTAGATTTCAAATAAATTTATTAAAATTAGACACTTCCAACTAAAATTTTTGTTTCACAATCCAAAAAATTGAAGTTATTTTCATCTAAATTTAGTCAAATATACATCCTACAACAAAAATACTCGACAAAATCCAAAAAAAATCGTAGTTGGTTTCAAATAAATTTATTAAAATTTGACACTTACAACTAAAATTTGTTTCACAATCCAAAAAATTGTCGTTATTTTGATCTAAATTTACTCAAATATACATCCTACAACAAAAGTACTCAACAAAATCCAAAAAAATCGAAGTTGGCCTCAAATAAATTTATTAAAATTTGACACTTCCAACTAACATTTTTTTCACAATCCTAAAAATTGAAGTTATTTTCATCTAAATTTACTCAAATATACATCCTACAACAAAAATACTCGACAAAATAAAAAAAAATCGAAGTTGGTTTCAACTAAATTTATTAAAATTTGACACTTCCAACTAAAATTTTTGTTTCACAATCCAAAAAATTGAAGTTATTTTCATCTAAATTTACTCAAATATACATCCTACAACAAAAATACTCGACCAAATCCAAAAAAAATCGAAGTTGGTTTCAAATAAATTTATTAAAATTTGACACTTCCAACTAACATTTTTCCACAATCCTAAAAATTTAAGTTATTTTCATCTAAATTTACTCAAATATACATCCTACAACAAAAATACTCGACAAAATAAAAAAAAATCGAAGTTGGTTTCAACTAAATTTATTAAAATTTGACACTTCCAACTAAAATTTTTGTTTCACAATTCAAAAAATTGAAGTTATTTTCATCTAAATTTACTCAAATATACATCCTACAACAAAAATACTCGACAAAATCCAAAAAAAATCGAAGTTGGTTTCAAATAAATTTATTAAAATTTGACACTTCCAACTAAAATTTGTTTCACAATCCAAAAAATTGTCGTTATTTTGATTAAAATTTACTCAAATATACAACCTACAACAAAAGTACTCGACAAAATCCAAAAAAATCGAAGTTGATTTCAAATAAATTTATTAAAATTTGGCACTTCCAACTAAATTTTTGTTTTACAATCCAAAAAATTGAAGTTATTTTCTTCTAAATTTACTCAAATATAGACCCTACAACAAAAATACTCGACAAAATCCAAAAAAATCGAAGTTCATTTCAAATAAATTTATTAAAATTTGACACTTCCAACTAAAATTTTTCCACAATCCTAAAAATTTAAGTTATTTTCATCTAAATTTACTCAAATATACATCCTACAACAAAAATACTCGACAAAATAAAAAAAAATCGAAGTTGGTTTCAACTAAATTTATTAAAATTTGACACTTCCAACTAAAATTTTTGTTTCACAATTCAAAAAATTGAAGTTATTTTCATCTAAATTTACTCAAATATACATCCTACAACAAAAGTACTCGACAAAATCCAAAAAAATCGAAGTAGATTTCAAATAAATTTATTAAAATTAGACACTTCCAACTAAAATTTTTGTTTCACAATCCAAAAAATTGAAGTTATTTTCATCTAAATTTAGTCAAATATACATCCTACAACAAAAATACTCGACAAAATCCAAAAAAAATCGTAGTTGGTTTCAAATAAATTTATTAAAATTTGACACTTACAACTAAAATTTGTTTCACAATCCAAAAAATTGTCGTTATTTTGATCTAAATTTACTCAAATATACATCCTACAACAAAAGTACTCAACAAAATCCAAAAAAATCGAAGTTGGCCTCAAATAAATTTATTAAAATTTGACACTTCCAACTAACATTTTTTTCACAATCCTAAAAATTGAAGTTATTTTCATCTAAATTTACTCAAATATACATCCTACAACAAAAATACTCGACAAAATAAAAAAAAATCGAAGTTGGTTTCAACTAAATTTATTAAAATTTGACACTTCCAACTAAAATTTTTGTTTCACAATCCAAAAAATTGAAGTTATTTTCATCTAAATTTACTCAAATATACATCCTACAACAAAAATACTCGACCAAATCCAAAAAAAATCGAAGTTGGTTTCAAATAAATTTATTAAAATTTGACACTTCCAACTAACATTTTTCCACAATCCTAAAAATTTAAGTTATTTTCATCTAAATTTACTCAAATATACATCCTACAACAAAAATACTCGACAAAATAAAAAAAAATCGAAGTTGGTTTCAACTAAATTTATTAAAATTTGACACTTCCAACTAAAATTTTTGTTTCACAATTCAAAAAATTGAAGTTATTTTCATCTAAATTTATACTCAAATATACATCCTACAACAAAAATACTCGACAAAATCCAAAAAAATCGAAGTTGGTTTCAAATAAATTTATTAAAATTTGACACTTCCAACTAAAATTTGTTTCACAATCCAAAAAATTGTCGTTATTTTGATTAAAATTTACTCAAATATACAACCTACAACAAAAGTACTCGACAAAATCCAAAAAAATCGAAGTTGATTTCAAATAAATTTATTAAAATTTGGCACTTCCAACTAAATTTTTGTTTTACAATCCAAAAAATTGAAGTTATTTTCTTCTAAATTTACTCAAATATAGACCCTACAACAAAAATACTCGACAAAATCCAAAAAAATCGAAGTTCATTTCAAATAAATTTATTAAAATTTGACACTTCCAACTAAAATTTTTCCACAATCCTAAAAATTTAAGTTATTTTCATCTAAATTTACTCAAATATACATCCTACAACAAAAATACTCGACAAAATAAAAAAAATCGAAGTTGGTTTCAACTAAATTTATTACAATTTGATACTTCCAACTAAAATTTTTTTTCACAATCCAAAAAATTGTCGTTATTTTGATCTAAATTTACTCAAATATACATCCTACAACAAAAGTACTTGACAAAATCCAAAAAAATCGAAGTAGATTTCAAATAAATTTATTAAAATTAGACACTTCCAACTAAAATTTTTGTTTCACAATCCAAAAAATTGTCGTTATTTTGATCTAAATTTACTCAAATATACATCCTACAACAAAAATACTCGACAAAATCCAAAAAAATCGAAGTTGGTTTCAAATAAATTAATTACAATTTGACACTTCCAACTAAAATTTTTTTTCACAATCCAAAAAATTGTCGTTATTTTGATCTAAATTTACTCAAATATACATCCTACAACAAAAGTACTCGACAAAATCAAAAAAAATCGAAGTAGATTTCAAATAAATTTATTAAAATTAGACACTTCCAACTAAAATTTTTGTTTCACAATCCAAAAAATTGAAGTTATTTTCATATAAATTTACTCAAATATACATCCTACAACAAAAATACTCGACAAAATCCAAAAAAAATCGAAGTTGGTTTCAAATAAATTTATTAAAATTTGACACTTCCAACTAAAATTTTTTTTCACAATCCAAAAAATTGTCGTTATTTTGATCTAAATTTACTTAAATATACATCCTACAACAAAAATACTCGACAAAATCCAAAAAAATCGAAGTTGGTTTCAAATAAATTTATTACAATTTGACACTTCCAACTAAAATTTGTTTCACAATCCAAAAAATTGTCGTTATTTTCATCTAAATTTACTCAAATATACATCCTACAACAAAAGTACTCGACAAAATCCAAAAAAATCGAAGTAGATTTCAAATAAATTTATTAAAATTAGACACTTCCAACTAAAATTTTTGTTTCACAATCCAAAAAATTGAAGTTATTTTCATCTAAATTTAGTCAAATATACATCCTACAACAAAAATACTCGACAAAATCCAAAAAAAATCGTAGTTGGTTTCAAATAAATTTATTAAAATTTGACACTTCCAACAAAAATTTGTTTCACAATCCAAAAAATTGTCGTTATTTTGATTAAAATTTACTCAAATATACAACCTACAACAAAAGTACTTGACAAAATCCAAAAAAATCGAAGTTGGTTTCAAATAAATTTATTACAATTTGACACTTCCAACTAAAATTTTTTTTCACAATCCAAAAAATTGTCGTTATTTTGATCTAAATTTACTCAAATATACATCCTACAACAAAAATACTCCACAAAATCCAAAAAAATCGAAGTTGGTTTCAAATAAATTTATTACAATTTGACACTTCCAACTAAAATTTTTTTTCACAATCCAAAAAATTGTCGTTATTTTGATCTAAATTTACTCAAATATACATCCTACAACAAAAGTACTCGACAAAATCCAAAAAAATCGAAGTAGATTTCAAATAAATTTATTAAAATTAGACACTTCCAACTAAAATTTTTGTTTCACAATCCAAAAAATTGAAGTTATTTTCATCTAAATTTACTCAAATATACATCCTACAACAAAAATACTCGACAAAATCCAAAAAAAATCGAAGTTGGTTTCAAATAAATTTATTAAAATTTGACACTTCCAACTAAAATTTTTTTTCACAATCCAAAAAATTGTCGTTATTTTGATCTAAATTTACTCAAATATACATCCTACAACAAAAATACTCGACAAAATCCAAAAAAATCGAAGTTGGTTTCAAATAAATTTATTACAATTTGACACTTCCAACTAAAATTTTTTTTCACAATCCAAAAAATTGTCGTTATTTTGATCTAAATTTACTCAAATATACATCCTACAACAAAAGTACTCGACAAAATCCAAAAAAATCGAAGTAGATTTCAAATAAATTTATTAAAATTAGACACTTCCAACTAAAATTTTTGTTTCACAATCCAAAAAATTGAAGTTATTTTCATCTAAATTTACTCAAATATACATCCTACAACAAAAATACTCGACAAAATAAAAAAAAATCGAAGTTGGTTTCAACTAAATTTATTAAAATTTGACACTTCCAACTAAAATTTTTGTTTCACAATCCAAAAAATTGAAGTTATTTTCATCTAAATTTACTCAAATATACATCCTACAACAAAAATACTCGACCAAATCCAAAAAAAATCGAAGTTGGTTTCAAATAAATTTATTAAAATTTGACACTTCCAACTAACATTTTTCCACAATCCTAAAAATTTAAGTTATTTTCATCTAAATTTACTCAAATATACATCCTACAACAAAAATACTCGACAAAATAAAAAAAAATCGAAGTTGGTTTCAACTAAATTTATTAAAATTTGACACTTCCAACTAAAATTTTTGTTTCACAATTCAAAAAATTGAAGTTATTTTCATCTAAATTTACTCAAATATACATCCTACAACAAAAATACTCGACAAAATCCAAAAAAAATCGAAGTTGGTTTCAAATAAATTTATTAAAATTTGACACTTCCAACTAAAATTTGTTTCACAATCCAAAAAATTGTCGTTATTTTGATTAAAATTTACTCAAATATACAACCTACAACAAAAGTACTCGACAAAATCCAAAAAAATCGAAGTTGATTTCAAATAAATTTATTAAAATTTGGCACTTCCAACTAAATTTTTGTTTTACAATCCAAAAAATTGAAGTTATTTTCTTCTAAATTTACTCAAATATAGACCCTACAACTAAATACTCGACAAAATCCAAAAAAATCGAAGTTGATTTCAAATAAATTTATTAAAATTTGACACTTCCAACTAAAATTTTTCCACAATCCTAAAAATTTAAGTTATTTTCATCTAAATTTACTCAAATATACATCCTACAACAAAAATACTCGACAAAATAAAAAAAAATCGAAGTTGGTTTCAACTAAATTTATTAAAATTTGACACTTCCAACTAAAATTTTTGTTTCACAATTCAAAAAATTGAAGTTATTTTCATCTAAATTTACTCAAATATACATCCTACAACAAAAATACTCGACAAAATCCAAAAAAAATCGAAGTTGGTTTCAAATAAATTTATTAAAATTTGACACTTCCAACTAAAATTTGTTTCACAATCCAAAAAATTGTCGTTATTTTGATTAAAATTTACTCAAATATACAACCTACAACAAAAGTACTCGACAAAATCCAAAAAAATCGAAGTTGATTTCAAATAAATTTATTAAAATTTGACACTTCCAACTAAAATTTTTTTCACAATCCAAAAAATTGTCGTTATTTTCATCTAAATTTACTCAAATATACATCCTACAACAATAATACTGGTCAAAATCCAAAAAAATCGAAGTTGGTTTCAAATAAATTTATTAAAATTTGTCACTTCCAACTAAAATTTTTTTTCACAATCCAAAAAATTGAAGTTATTTTCATCTAAATTTACTCAGATATAGATTCTACAACAAAAATACTCAACAAAATCCAAAAAAATCGAAGTTGGATTCAAATAAATTTATTACAATTTGATACTTCCAACTAAAATTTTTTTTCACAATCCAAAAAATTGTCGTTATTTTGATCTAAATTTACTCAAATATACATCCTACAACAAAAGTACTCGACAAAATCCAAAAAAATCGAAGTAGATTTCAAATAAATTTATTAAAATTAGACACTTCCAACTAAAATTTTTGTTTCACAATCCAAAAAATTGTCGTTATTTTGATCTAAATTTACTCAAATATACATCCTACAACAAAAATACTCGACAAAATCCAAAAAAATCGAAGTGTGTTTCAAATAAATTAATTACAATTTGACACTTCCAACTAAAATTTTTTTCACAATCCAAAAAATTGTCGTTATTTTGATTAAAATTTACTCAAATATACAACCTACAACAAAAGTACTCGACAAAATCCAAAAAAATCGAAGTTGATTTCAAATAAATTTATTAAAATTTGGCACTTCCAACTAAATTTTTGTTTTACAATCCAAAAAATTGAAGTTATTTTCTTCTAAATTTACTCAAATATAGACCCTACAACAAAAATACTCGACAAAATCCAAAAAAATCGAAGTTCATTTCAAATAAATTTATTAAAATTTGACACTTCCAACTAAAATTTTTCCACAATCCTAAAAATTTAAGTTATTTTCATCTAAATTTACTCAAATATACATCCTACAACAAAAATACTCGACAAAATAAAAAAAAATCGAAGTTGGTTTCAACTAAATTTATTACAATTTGATACTTCCAACTAAAATTTTTTTTCACAATCCAAAAAATTGTCGTTATTTTGATCTAAATTTACTCAAATATACATCCTACAACAAAAGTACTTGACAAAATCCAAAAAAATCGAAGTAGATTTCAAATAAATTTATTAAAATTAGACACTTCCAACTAAAATTTTTGTTTCACAATCCAAAAAATTGTCGTTATTTTGATCTAAATTTACTCAAATATACATCCTACAACAAAAATACTCGACAAAATCCAAAAAAATCGAAGTTGGTTTCAAATAAATTAATTACAATTTGACACTTCCAACTAAAATTTTTTTTCACAATCCAAAAAATTGTCGTTATTTTGATCTAAATTTACTCAAATATACATCCTACAACAAAAGTACTCGACAAAATCAAAAAAAATCGAAGTAGATTTCAAATAAATTTATTAAAATTAGACACTTCCAACTAAAATTTTTGTTTCACAATCCAAAAAATTGAAGTTATTTTCATATAAATTTACTCAAATATACATCCTACAACAAAAATACTCGACAAAATCCAAAAAAAATCGAAGTTGGTTTCAAATAAATTTATTAAAATTTGACACTTCCAACTAAAATTTTTTTTCACAATCCAAAAAATTGTCGTTATTTTGATCTAAATTTACTTAAATATACATCCTACAACAAAAATACTCGACAAAATCCAAAAAAATCGAAGTTGGTTTCAAATAAATTTATTACAATTTGACACTTCCAACTAAAATTTGTTTCACAATCCAAAAAATTGTCGTTATTTTCATCTAAATTTACTCAAATATACATCCTACAACAAAAGTACTCGACAAAATCCAAAAAAATCGAAGTAGATTTCAAATAAATTTATTAAAATTAGACACTTCCAACTAAAATTTTTGTTTCACAATCCAAAAAATTGAAGTTATTTTCATCTAAATTTAGTCAAATATACATCCTACAACAAAAATACTCGACAAAATCCAAAAAAAATCGTAGTTGGTTTCAAATAAATTTATTAAAATTTGACACTTCCAACAAAAATTTGTTTCACAATCCAAAAAATTGTCGTTATTTTGATTAAAATTTACTCAAATATACAACCTACAACAAAAGTACTTGACAAAATCCAAAAAAATCGAAGTTGGTTTCAAATAAATTTATTACAATTTGACACTTCCAACTAAAATTTTTTTTCACAATCCAAAAAATTGTCGTTATTTTGATCTAAATTTACTCAAATATACATCCTACAACAAAAATACTCCACAAAATCCAAAAAAATCGAAGTTGGTTTCAAATAAATTTATTACAATTTGACACTTCCAACTAAAATTTTTTTTCACAATCCAAAAAATTGTCGTTATTTTGATCTAAATTTACTCAAATATACATCCTACAACAAAAGTACTCGACAAAATCCAAAAAAATCGAAGTAGATTTCAAATAAATTTATTAAAATTAGACACTTCCAACTAAAATTTTTGTTTCACAATCCAAAAAATTGAAGTTATTTTCATCTAAATTTACTCAAATATACATCCTACAACAAAAATACTCGACAAAATCCAAAAAAAATCGAAGTTGGTTTCAAATAAATTTATTAAAATTTGACACTTCCAACTAAAATTTTTTTTCACAATCCAAAAAATTGTCGTTATTTTGATCTAAATTTACTCAAATATACATCCTACAACAAAAATACTCGACAAAATCCAAAAAAATCGAAGTTGGTTTCAAATAAATTTATTACAATTTGACACTTCCAACTAAAATTTTTTTTCACAATCCAAAAAATTGTCGTTATTTTGATCTAAATTTACTCAAATATACATCCTACAACAAAAGTACTCGACAAAATCCAAAAAAATCGAAGTAGATTTCAAATAAATTTATTAAAATTAGACACTTCCAACTAAAATTTTTGTTTCACAATCCAAAAAATTGAAGTTATTTTCATCTAAATTTACTCAAATATACATCCTACAACAAAAATACTCGACAAAATAAAAAAAAATCGAAGTTGGTTTCAACTAAATTTATTAAAATTTGACACTTCCAACTAAAATTTTTGTTTCACAATCCAAAAAATTGAAGTTATTTTCATCTAAATTTACTCAAATATACATCCTACAACAAAAATACTCGACCAAATCCAAAAAAAATCGAAGTTGGTTTCAAATAAATTTATTAAAATTTGACACTTCCAACTAACATTTTTCCACAATCCTAAAAATTTAAGTTATTTTCATCTAAATTTACTCAAATATACATCCTACAACAAAAATACTCGACAAAATAAAAAAAAATCGAAGTTGGTTTCAACTAAATTTATTAAAATTTGACACTTCCAACTAAAATTTTTGTTTCACAATTCAAAAAATTGAAGTTATTTTCATCTAAATTTACTCAAATATACATCCTACAACAAAAATACTCGACAAAATCCAAAAAAAATCGAAGTTGGTTTCAAATAAATTTATTAAAATTTGACACTTCCAACTAAAATTTGTTTCACAATCCAAAAAATTGTCGTTATTTTGATTAAAATTTACTCAAATATACAACCTACAACAAAAGTACTCGACAAAATCCAAAAAAATCGAAGTTGATTTCAAATAAATTTATTAAAATTTGGCACTTCCAACTAAATTTTTGTTTTACAATCCAAAAAATTGAAGTTATTTTCTTCTAAATTTACTCAAATATAGACCCTACAACTAAATACTCGACAAAATCCAAAAAAATCGAAGTTGATTTCAAATAAATTTATTAAAATTTGACACTTCCAACTAAAATTTTTCCACAATCCTAAAAATTTAAGTTATTTTCATCTAAATTTACTCAAATATACATCCTACAACAAAAATACTCGACAAAATAAAAAAAAATCGAAGTTGGTTTCAACTAAATTTATTAAAATTTGACACTTCCAACTAAAATTTTTGTTTCACAATTCAAAAAATTGAAGTTATTTTCATCTAAATTTACTCAAATATACATCCTACAACAAAAATACTCGACAAAATCCAAAAAAAATCGAAGTTGGTTTCAAATAAATTTATTAAAATTTGACACTTCCAACTAAAATTTGTTTCACAATCCAAAAAATTGTCGTTATTTTGATTAAAATTTACTCAAATATACAACCTACAACAAAAGTACTCGACAAAATCCAAAAAAATCGAAGTTGATTTCAAATAAATTTATTAAAATTTGACACTTCCAACTAAAATTTTTTTCACAATCCAAAAAATTGTCGTTATTTTCATCTAAATTTACTCAAATATACATCCTACAACAATAATACTGGTCAAAATCCAAAAAAATCGAAGTTGGTTTCAAATAAATTTATTAAAATTTGTCACTTCCAACTAAAATTTTTTTTCACAATCCAAAAAATTGAAGTTATTTTCATCTAAATTTACTCAGATATAGATTCTACAACAAAAATACTCAACAAAATCCAAAAAAATCGAAGTTGGATTCAAATAAATTTATTACAATTTGATACTTCCAACTAAAATTTTTTTTCACAATCCAAAAAATTGTCGTTATTTTGATCTAAATTTACTCAAATATACATCCTACAACAAAAGTACTCGACAAAATCCAAAAAAATCGAAGTAGATTTCAAATAAATTTATTAAAATTAGACACTTCCAACTAAAATTTTTGTTTCACAATCCAAAAAATTGTCGTTATTTTGATCTAAATTTACTCAAATATACATCCTACAACAAAAATACTCGACAAAATCCAAAAAAATCGAAGTGTGTTTCAAATAAATTAATTACAATTTGACACTTCCAACTAAAATTTTTTTCACAATCCAAAAAATTGTCGTTATTTTGATCTAAATTTACTCAAATATACATCCTACAACAAAAGTACTCGACAAAATAAAAAAAAATCGAAGTAGATTTCAAATAAATTTATTAAAATTAGACACTTCCAACTAAAATTTTTGTTTCACAATCCAAAAAATTGAAGTTATTTTCATCTAAATGTACTCAAATATACATCCTACAACAAAAATACTCGACAAAATCCAAAAAAAATCGAAGTTGGTTTCAAATAAATTTATTAAAATTTGACACTTCCAACTAAAATTTTTGTTTCACAATCCAAAAAATTGAAGTTATTTTCATCTAAATTTAGTCAAATATACATCCTACAACAAAAATACTCGACAAAATCCAAAAAAAATCGTAGTTGGTTTCAAATAAATTTATTAAAATTTGACACTTCCAACAAAAATTTGTTTCACAATCCAAAAAATTGTCGTTATTTTGATTAAAATTTACTCAAATATACAACCTACAACAAAAGTACTTGACAAAATCCAAAAAAATCGAAGTTGGTTTCAAATAAATTTATTACAATTTGACACTTCCAACTAAAATTTTTTTTCACAATCCAAAAAATTGTCGTTATTTTGATCTAAATTTACTCAAATATACATCCTACAACAAAAATACTCCACAAAATCCAAAAAAATCGAAGTTGGTTTCAAATAAATTTATTACAATTTGACACTTCCAACTAAAATTTTTTTTCACAATCCAAAAAATTGTCGTTATTTTGATCTAAATTTACTCAAATATACATCCTACAACAAAAGTACTCGACAAAATAAAAAAAAATCGAAGTAGATTTCAAATAAATTTATTAAAATTAGACACTTCCAACTAAAATTTTTGTTTCACAATCCAAAAAATTGAAGTTATTTTCATCTAAATTTACTCAAATATACATCCTACAACAAAAATACTCGACAAAATCCAAAAAAAATCGAAGTTGGTTTCAAATAAATTTATTAAAATTTGACACTTCCAACTAAAATTTTTTTTCACAATCCCCAAAAATTGTCGTTATTTTGATCTAAATTTACTTAAATATACATCCTACAACAAAAATACTCGACAAAATCCAAAAAAATCGAAGTTGGTTTCAAATAAATTTATTACAATTTGACACTTCTGTTTCCGCCACGTGCGGATTTAATGCCGGTGCAGGGATGACTCGGTGGGAAGGAAAACGCAAAGGCACTGCGACCCGTTTGGGACTGACACGCTTTATTCCAGTGGTCCAAATTGACCACTGAACGTCACAAACACTTGTACAACAGAACACACACGGAATATTATACAAGTTACGACACAGAACGCGTGGGCGCAGGCGAAGGAGGTTCGCGCACAGAACAAAATCTGCTGTACTCGGAGCGCAATGGGCGCAAAAAGCCAAGTCTTCAAAACGTGCTGGAACGGGTGATGCTGTCAACCGACTAACCGCTGCCGGGCGAGCGCTCCAAACCGATCGGTCTCGTGATTCAAAACAATGCCAACGTCCTCAGCTGACTCGTCAGCTGTTGAGGATGAGTCAGCGGGCACTCGTTTAAACCGGTGATTTGACGCGCTTCTTACGGCCGCAACATTCCGCCCGCCTTGGACCGAGTCGCCGTCCGAAATTTGAAAACGGCGCTCGCCCGGTGGCCGCTCGCCGTGACACGATGGTTTGCGTTGGTGGACCGGAGTGGAGGCGTACAAGTTCGGGGCTCGTTACAGGTGGTCTGTTTACGTCGTGTTGCGGCTCTCGTCTGCCGCGGACGCGCACGGGAGAAGTACCAGGCGGGTGATGGGGCGCGTGAGTTCGCCCTGCGCGGTGTTCACGGACACCACTCGGACCCGACCGTCTGAACCAGGATGGACTCGCGAGACGCGGCCAAGCCGCCACCGCGCCGGCGGTGAGTCGTCGCCCTTGAGGACGACAACGTCGCCGACGCAGAGGCTGCGTTGCGGGCTGGTCCACCTCCGCCGGGGCTGGAGTGAGTTGAGATAATCCGCCTGCCATCGCCTCCAGAAATGGTCGCGCATACGCCGCACGAGCTGCCAGCGGCCGCGAAGTGACGCCGGACCGCTGGACGAGGTCATCGGGGGGAGCGCTAGAGGAGCCGCGCCGGTCAAGAAGTGGCCCGGAGTCAGCGCGAAGTCGTCGTCCTCTGCAGGAGCGGGGCCGAGGGGCCGCGAGTTCAGGCACGCCTCGACCATGCATAGGACGGTGGTCATCTCCTCGTAGGAGAGCGTGTGGTCTTGCACGACGCGACGGAGGTGGTGTTTCGCGCTTTTTACCCCGGCCTCCCATAAACCCCCGAAGTGCGGGGCGGCGGGGGGGATGAAGGACCACTGGATCTCTTCCGCGCCGGTGAATGCCACGACCTCCGGCGACCCCACCGCGCCGCGGATCGCAGCCCCGAGGTCCCGGGCAGCCCCCTTGAAGGTCGTGCCGTTGTCACTGTACATGTGGCTGGGGCGACCGCGTCGGGACACGAAGCGTTGAAACGCGGCGAGGAAGCCCGCCGAGGTGTAGTCTGTGACGAGCTCCAGATGCACGGCTCGGGTCGCGAGGCATACGAAAAGCGCGATGTATGCCTTGTGGGCCCTATACCCGCGGCCCTTCCCCGGTCGCGTCATGATGGGTCCTGCATAGTCGACCCCCGTCTGGTCGAACGGCCGAGCTGGCGAGACTCGCGCGGCGGGAAGATCGGCCATTATCTGCACCCCGGTGGCAGCCCGATGCCGGATGCAGACAGTGCAGCGGTGCACTGCCGCGCGGACCTGCTCCCGAGCGCGCAGTACCCAGAAGTTGTTCCGCAGGACGCTGAGCGTGAGCTGGGGCCCGCCGTGCAGCGCCCTGAGGTGCGCGTGTTGAATTATTAGCTTGGAAATGTGGTGTTCCGGAAGTACGATCGGGTGCCGCGCGTCGTATGGAAGCGGGGCACGGCCTAACCTTCCCCCCACGCGAACCAGGCCGTCGTCGTCGACGAAAGGCGCCAGCTGACGGAGGGGACTCGATCGGCGAACGGACACCCCCCTCTGTATCGCGGCGATGTCCTCGACGAAAATCGTGCTCTGGAGCCATCGAATCCACCAGACGCGTGCCCCCCGAAGCTCCGGAACCCGCGAATCCCCGGCGTCGGAAGCCCCCCGCCCCCAACGGCGCACCGCGCGTAGGACGCGCGCCGTGACCCGGAGAAGTCGCGGCCAGGAGGAGCACGAGTACGGCAACGGATCTAACGGACTGGGCGGCGGCGCGGCGACTACGTGGACCGCCGCTTTTCGCGCCTCGTCCTCCACCGGCCGCGAGTTGTCCGGGCCAGACGACACCGGCCACTCCGAGGGCGATCTCGGGAGCCACAGGGGCCCCCCCCACCAGAGGTCGTGCCGCAGCAGGTCGCGGGGGTGCATGCCCCGAGAGGCGCAATCGGCCGGGTTGTCGAGCGTCGGGACATGCCTCCACGCCGCCGCCGGAATCAGGGACTGGATTTCCGCCACCCGATTCGCGACGAACACGTTCCAGTGAGAGGGGTGCCTCTGCAACCAAGAGAGCACCACCCGCGAGTCCGTCCAGGCGTGTAGCGCCGCAGAGGGCCAAGGAGCCTCGGACGCCACTCGCCGCAGAAGGCGCGCGAGTAACGCGGCAGCGCACAGTTCTAAGCGCGGTATGCTGATTGTCTTGACCGGCGCGACCTTGGTTTTCGCGACGAGTAAGGTGACGTGGGTCCCCCCGGTGTCCCGTCGAGCAATCCGGGCGTAAACAACCGCTGCGTAGGCCCTCGACGACGCGTCGGCGAACCCGTGCAGCTCGCATCCGACGGTGGAGGCGTCCAGGCCGCACCATCGGGGAATGCGCGCCGACTCCAGGAGGGGAAGAGCAGCGATGTGGGTCTGCCACTTCTCCAACAGGTCCGGCGGGAGTGGAGTGTCCCAATCCGCTCCTCGCAGCCACAGGTCCTGCAACATTATTTTCGCGACCACCACCGCCGGCGATACCCAGCCGAGCGGGTCATACAGCCGCGCCGCCACCGACAGGACGGTGCGCTTCGTCGTCGCGGGGGCGGAAGGGGGCGCGATCCGATAATGGAATGCATCCGCCTGGGGAACCCAATGGATCCCCAGGACTGCATGTGACTCTAGTCCCCCCGGCGCAGAGGGCACCGGGGACGCGGAGACGGTGTGCGGTCCGCTCTCTGGATTCAACGATGGGTGATTGGCTGCCCACTTCCGTAACACAAACCCGCCGCGCGCGAGCAAAGCGCAGAGCTCATCACGCACCGCGAGCGCTGACGCAACCTCGTCGGAGCCGAACAATACGTCATCGACGTAGAACTTGGTCTCGAGGACGCGCCGCCCGCGCGGATACTCCCCCCCTTCGTCGATGGCGAGCTGCCGCAGCACACGCTGGGCTAGGTAGGGCGCGGCGGCGGTGCCATATGTAACGGTGTTAAGCTGAAAAGTCGACGGCTCGGATCCAGGGCGCCGATGCCACAACACGCATTGAAGGGCCGCGTCGCTCGGGTGGATGCGTATCTGACGGTACATCTTCTCGATGTCGGCCTTGAGCGCGAATCGCGGGAGGCGCCACTGGAGGAGGACGTTGACGATGTCCTGTTGCAACTTCGGCCCGACGAGCAGATGATCATTAAGCGACGTCCCGTTAGAGGTCGGGCTCGAGGCGTTGAATACGACGCGAAGTTTTCCGTCCGGCTCCCGCACGACCGGGTGGTGCGGGAGGTACACGCGCGTCGCTGGCGCGACGCCCTCCGGGTTCGTCGCGACCTCCTCCATGTGGCCCAGGGCCTCGTACTCGTCCAGAAACGCCCGATATGCCGATTCAAGCTTCGCGTTCTTAGCCAGCCGACGGTCGAGCGAGCGAAGCAAGGTCGTCGCGCGAAAGAGGGATTTGCCGACATCGAGAGGAGGCCCGTCCTTGAGAGGCAGACGCACCACATACCGGCCGTCCGCCTGGCGCGAGTGTGTTGCCCGAAAATGTTGCTCGCACTTCTCGTCGTCGGGCGAGAGCGTCGAGGGCGCCTGCGTGCCCTCGAGCTCCCAAAACCGCTCGAGCATCTCGTGCAAGCGACCATCGTCTGAGGCGGCCTGGCTCGTGATGTGATTCACGACACTCGCTGCAGGCGGACGACAGGTTGGGCCGGACACAATCCACCCAAAGATTGTTTCTTGGGCAATGAGGGCGGAAGGGCTGCCCCGACGCAGCCCTGGAAGCAATAAGGCGCCGAAATAATCAGCCCCGACGATCATATCGACCGGTTGGCGGGTGGACGGCTCTGGATCGGCAAATCGGAGACCCTCGAAGGCGGCCTGCGACTGCGTGAATGACGTCCACTCCGGGAGATACGATGACACTCTTGGAACGACCTTTGCCCTGATTGTGATGCCTGGACGATCTCCGAGGTACGGCGTCAGAGTCAACCGCACCTGTGCACGGGACACTCCCAGCTTCCCGTCCAGCGCGCCAGTCAGGTAGGTTCGCAGGGGCTGGCGGGGCAGTCGCAAAGTCTGCGCCACCGACTCCGAAATGAGGGACGTCTGTGAGCCTTGATCCAGCAGCACGCGAATGTGGGCCGTGTCTCCACCCGCCGATCGAGCGCAGACGAGCGCGGTGGCGAGCAGCACTGGCCCTCCATCCGGGGCGGCGGATGTCACGCACGCATGGAGTGTCGCGCCCGCGGGCTCGGCGCCGCCCGCCGTCGGGGGCGCCGGGGCAGCGTGATGCGCGGTCGGGGCGGCGTCGGCTCCAGCGTCGGCGCTGGCCGGATGGAGCAGCGAGTGATGCCGCCTACTACATCGCGAACATGAGGCGGTGACGGGGCACGACGGCGCCATGTGGCCGGGCACTAAGCAATTAAAGCAGAGTCGTTTGCTCGTCGCGAAGTCGCGACGTTGCTCAACCTGCATTGCCCGGAAGGCAGTGCAGCGGTACGCGGCATGACGTGCCCGACACATGGGGCAGTGTGACTTGCTCGCAGGACGCGATGTGTCCGGCGTGGCGTTCGTGGCGCACACCCGAGCGCTCGACGAGGGGGCCGATTTCGCAGCTTTGGGCATTGCGCCGCGAGCGCGGAGTTTGGCTGCTTCGTTCGCTTGCGTGGCCTCCCGTGAGCGAATGCGCGACTCGAGAAACCGATCTAGCTCGTCATAGGTGGGGGGATCTGTCCTCGTACCGAGTGAGTTCTCCCACTCTTCCAGGAGCTCGGACTCCAACTTGAGGGAGAGTTCGCCGATCACCATGGCATCCCACTGGGAGGTGGGGCAGCCCAAATTCGCGAGAAGCGCGAGCGATCGGTTTGTCGTGTCGCACACACGCGTAATTTCCGCGGCAGAGTCGTTTGACATCGGCGGCATTGTTATGAAAGCGCGGACGTGAGCCGCGACAAGAGCCCGTTTGTTATCGAACCGCCGGGACAAAGCCGCCCAGGCGGTTACAAAGTTCGATTCGGTGGTCGTGTAGTGCTCGATCACCTTGAGGGCCGAGCCTTCCAAGGACGTTTTCAAATATTGGAGCCGCTCGACATCGTCGAGAGCCGCATCTTTGACGACGAGCGACGTAAACAGATCGCGAAAAGCCTGCCACTCCTGGTACTCACCGGAGAAACGTGGGAGGTTGAGGCGTGGGAGCCTGGCTCGGCCCTTCGTGGCTCCTGATGGTGGGGCAGCTGCACTCGTGGCCGCTTCGGTTGCGTCGGGGATGTGGAGGGACCGGATGACCTCCAGTAGGAAATCCTTGATTGCCCAATACTCCTCATCTGCGGCGGCGAATTCCTCGTTCGTCAAGTAGGAGCAGTACACGCGCTCGTGCGGGGGAACCAGCACCTCCACTTCCAGGTGGAGTTCCTGGCACTGGGCCCAGGTCTTATCCAGGGTGTCGAGCCTCGCACGGGCGTTCTCCGTCGTAAATTTGGCTTGACCCATTTTCTTGAAATTGGCCAGCAGGCGCTGCGATGATTGAATCAGCGCTCGAATTTTTGTGACGAGAGCCTGCCACGTCGCCGTGGATGCGGTGCCCCCGCCTTCGGAAGTGCTTCCGCCAGCCATGGGGTCGGTCGCTGCGTTCTTCCTTCAACGAACTCCGGCTCGAAGGACCAATGTTTCCGCCACGTGCGGATTTAATGCCGGTGCAGGGATGACTCGGTGGGAAGGAAAACGCAAAGGCACTGCGACCCGTTTGGGACTGACACGCTTTATTCCAGTGGTCCAAATTGACCACTGAACGTCACAAACACTTGTACAACAGAACACACACGGAATATTATACAAGTTACGACACAGAACGCGTGGGCGCAGGCGAAGGAGGTTCGCGCACAGAACAAAATCTGCTGTACTCGGAGCGCAATGGGCGCAAAAAGCCAAGTCTTCAAAACGTGCTGGAACGGGTGATGCTGTCAACCGACTAACCGCTGCCGGGCGAGCGCTCCAAACCGATCGGTCTCGTGATTCAAAACAATGCCAACGTCCTCAGCTGACTCGTCAGCTGTTGAGGATGAGTCAGCGGGCACTCGTTTAAACCGGTGATTTGACGCGCTTCTTACGGCCGCAACAACTTCCAACTAAAATTTTTTTTCACAATCCAAAAAATTGTCGTTATTTTGATCTAAATTTACTCAAATATACATCCTACAACAAAAGTACTCGACAAAATCCAAAAAAATCGAAGTAGATTTCAAATAAATTTATTAAAATTAGACACTTCCAACTAAAATTTTTGTTTCACAATCCAAAAAATTGAAGTTATTTTCATCTAAATTTACTCAAATATACATCCTACAACAAAAATACCCGACAAAATAAAAAAAAAATCGAAGTTGGTTTCTAATAAATTTATTAAAATTTGACACTTCCAACTAAAATTTGTTTCACAATCCAAAAAATTGTCGTTATTTTCATCTAAATTTACTCAAATATACATCCTACAACAAAAGTACTCGACAAAATCCAAAAAAATCGAAGTAGATTTCAAATAAATTTATTAAAATTAGACACTTCCAACTAAAATTTTTGTTTCACAATCCAAAAAATTGAAGTTATTTTCATCTAAATTTACTCAAATATACATCCTACAACAAAAATACTCGACAAAATCCAAAAAAAAAGAAGTTGGTTTCAAATAAATTTATTAAAATTTGACACTTCCAACTAAAATTTGTTTCACAATCCAAAAAATTGTCGTTATTTTCATCTAAATTTACTCAAATATACATCCTACAACAAAAGTACTCGACAAAATCCAAAAAAATCGAAGTAGATTTCAAATAAATTTATTAAAATTAGACACTTCCAACTAAAATTTTTGTTTCACAATCCAAAAAATTGAAGTTATTTTCATCTAAATTTAGTCAAATATACATCCTACAACAAAAATACTCGACAAAATCCAAAAAAAATCGTAGTTGGTTTCAAATAAATTTATTAAAATTTGACACTTACAACTAAAATTTGTTTCACAATCCAAAAAATTGTCGTTATTTTGATCTAAATTTACTCAAATATACATCCTACAACAAAAGTACTCAACAAAATCCAAAAAAATCGAAGTTGGCCTCAAATAAATTTATTAAAATTTGACACTTCCAACTAACATTTTTTTCACAATCCTAAAAATTGAAGTTATTTTCATCTAAATTTACTCAAATATACATCCTACAACAAAAATACTCGACAAAATAAAAAAAAATCGAAGTTGGTTTCAACTAAATTTATTAAAATTTGACACTTCCAACTAAAATTTTTGTTTCACAATCCAAAAAATTGAAGTTATTTTCATCTAAATTTACTCAAATATACATCCTACAACAAAAATACTCGACCAAATCCAAAAAAAATCGAAGTTGGTTTCAAATAAATTTATTAAAATTTGACACTTCCAACTAACATTTTTCCACAATCCTAAAAATTTAAGTTATTTTCATCTAAATTTACTCAAATATACATCCTACAACAAAAATACTCGACAAAATAAAAAAAAATCGAAGTTGGTTTCAACTAAATTTATTAAAATTTGACACTTCCAACTAAAATTTTTGTTTCACAATTCAAAAAATTGAAGTTATTTTCATCTAAATTTACTCAAATATACATCCTACAACAAAAATACTCGACAAAATCCAAAAAAAATCGAAGTTGGTTTCAAATAAATTTATTAAAATTTGACACTTCCAACTAAAATTTGTTTCACAATCCAAAAAATTGTCGTTATTTTGATTAAAATTTACTCAAATATACAACCTACAACAAAAGTACTCGACAAAATCCAAAAAAATCGAAGTTGATTTCAAATAAATTTATTAAAATTTGGCACTTCCAACTAAATTTTTGTTTTACAATCCAAAAAATTGAAGTTATTTTCTTCTAAATTTACTCAAATATAGACCCTACAACAAAAATACTCGACAAAATCCAAAAAAATCGAAGTTCATTTCAAATAAATTTATTAAAATTTGACACTTCCAACTAAAATTTTTCCACAATCCTAAAAATTTAAGTTATTTTCATCTAAATTTACTCAAATATACATCCTACAACAAAAATACTCGACAAAATAAAAAAAAATCGAAGTTGGTTTCAACTAAATTTATTAAAATTTGACACTTCCAACTAAAATTTTTGTTTCACAATTCAAAAAATTGAAGTTATTTTCATCTAAATTTACTCAAATATACATCCTACAACAAAAATACTCGACAAAATCCAAAAAAAATCGAAGTTGGTTTCAAATAAATTTATTAAAATTTGACACTTCCAACTAAAATTTGTTTCACAATCCAAAAAATTGTCGTTATTTTGATTAAAATTTACTCAAATATACAACCTACAACAAAAGTACTCGACAAAATCCAAAAAAATCGAAGTTGATTTCAAATAAATTTATTAAAATTTGGCACTTCCAACTAAATTTTTGTTTTACAATCCAAAAAATTGAAGTTATTTTCTTCTAAATTTACTCAAATATAGACCCTACAACAAAAATACTCGACAAAATCCAAAAAAATCGAAGTTGATTTCAAATAAATTTATTAAAATTTGACACTTCCAACTAAAATTTTTTTCACAATCCAAAAAATTGTCGTTATTTTCATCTAAATTTACTCAAATATACATCCTACAACAATAATACTGGTCAAAATCCAAAAAAATCGAAGTTGGTTTCAAATAAATTTATTAAAATTTGTCACTTCCAACTAAAATTTTTTTTCACAATCCAAAAAATTGAAGTTATTTTCATCTAAATTTACTCAAATATAGATTCTACAACAAAAATACTCAACAAAATCCAAAAAAATCGAAGTTGGACTCAAATAAATTTATTACAATTTGATACTTCCAACTAAAATTTTTTTTCACAATCCAAAAAATTGTCGTTATTTTGATCTAAATTTACTCAAATATACATCCTACAACAAAAGTACTTGACAAAATCCAAAAAAATCGAAGTAGATTTCAAATAAATTTATTAAAATTAGACACTTCCAACTAAAATTTTTGTTTCACAATCCAAAAAATTGTCGTTATTTTGATCTAAATTTACTCAAATATACATCCTACAACAAAAATACTCGACAAAATCCAAAAAAATCGAAGTTGGTTTCAAATAAATTAATTACAATTTGACACTTCCAACTAAAATTTTTTTTCACAATCCAAAAAATTGTCGTTATTTTGATCTAAATTTACTCAAATATACATCCTACAACAAAAGTACTCGACAAAATCAAAAAAAATCGAAGTAGATTTCAAATAAATTTATTAAAATTAGACACTTCCAACTAAAATTTTTGTTTCACAATCCAAAAAATTGAAGTTATTTTCATATAAATTTACTCAAATATACATCCTACAACAAAAATACTCGACAAAATCCAAAAAAAATCGAAGTTGGTTTCAAATAAATTTATTAAAATTTGACACTTCCAACTAAAATTTTTTTTCACAATCCAAAAAATTGTCGTTATTTTGATCTAAATTTACTTAAATATACATCCTACAACAAAAATACTCGACAAAATCCAAAAAAATCGAAGTTGGTTTCAAATAAATTTATTACAATTTGACACTTCCAACTAAAATTTGTTTCACAATCCAAAAAATTGTCGTTATTTTCATCTAAATTTACTCAAATATACATCCTACAACAAAAGTACTCGACAAAATCCAAAAAAATCGAAGTAGATTTCAAATAAATTTATTAAAATTAGACACTTCCAACTAAAATTTTTGTTTCACAATCCAAAAAATTGAAGTTATTTTCATATAAATTTACTCAAATATACATCCTACAACAAAAATACTCGACAAAATCCAAAAAAAATCGAAGTTGGTTTCAAATAAATTTATTAAAATTTGACACTTCCAACTAAAATTTTTTTTCACAATCCAAAAAATTGTCGTTATTTTGATCTAAATTTACTTAAATATACATCCTACAACAAAAATACTGGTCAAAATCCAAAAAAATCGAAGTTGGTTTCAAATAAATTTATTAAAATTTGTCACTTCCAACTAAAATTTTTTTTCACAATCCAAAAAATTGAAGTTATTTTCATCTAAATTTACTCAAATATAGATTCTACAACAAAAATACTCGACAAAATCCAAAAAAATCGAAGTTGATTTCAAATAAATTTATTAAAATTTGACACTTCCAACTAAAATTTTTTTCACAATCCAAAAAATTGTCGTTATTTTCATCTAAATTTACTCAAATATACATCCTACAACAATAATACTGGTCAAAATCCAAAAAAATCGAAGTTGGTTTCAAATAAATTTATTAAAATTTGTCACTTCCAACTAAAATTTTTTTTCACAATCCAAAAAATTGAAGTTATTTTCATCTAAATTTACTCAAATATAGATTCTACAACAAAAATACTCAACAAAATCCAAAAAAATCGAAGTGGGACTCAAATAAATTTATTACAATTTGATACTTCCAACTAAAATTTTTTTTCACAATCCAAAAAATTGTCGTTATTTTGATCTAAATTTACTCAAATATACATCCTACAACAAAAGTACTTGACAAAATCCAAAAAAATCGAAGTAGATTTCAAATAAATTTATTAAAATTAGACACTTCCAACTAAAATTTTTGTTTCACAATCCAAAAAATTGTCGTTATTTTGATCTAAATTTACTCAAATATACATCCTACAACAAAAATACTCGACAAAATCCAAAAAAATCGAAGTTGGTTTCAAATAAATTA
Organism: Andrena praecox; assembly: GCA_963932275.1. Lineage (NCBI taxonomy): Eukaryota > Metazoa > Arthropoda > Insecta > Hymenoptera > Andrenidae > Andrena > Andrena praecox. Next base: position 1,494,319 of record CAWVQO010000396.1, on the reverse strand, counting down.
ATTACAATTTGACACTTCCAACTAAAATTTTTTTTCACAATCCAAAAAATTGTCGTTATTTTGATCTAAATTTACTCAAATATACATCCTACAACAAAAGTACTCGACAAAATCAAAAAAAATCGAAGTAGATTTCAAATAAATTTATTAAAATTAGACACTTCCAACTAAAATTTTTGTTTCACAATCCAAAAAATTGAAGTTATTTTCATATAAATTTACTCAAATATACATCCTACAACAAAAATACTCGACAAAATCCAAAAAAAATCGAAGTTGGTTTCAAATAAATTTATTAAAATTTGACACTTCCAACTAAAATTTTTTTTCACAATCCAAAAAATTGTCGTTATTTTGATCTAAATTTACTTAAATATACATCCTACAACAAAAATACTCGACAAAATCCAAAAAAATCGAAGTTGGTTTCAAATAAATTTATTACAATTTGACACTTCCAACTAAAATTTGTTTCACAATCCAAAAAATTGTCGTTATTTTCATCTAAATTTACTCAAATATACATCCTACAACAAAAGTACTCGACAAAATCCAAAAAAATCGAAGTAGATTTCAAATAAATTTATTAAAATTAGACACTTCCAACTAAAATTTTTGTTTCACAATCCAAAAAATTGAAGTTATTTTCATCTAAATTTAGTCAAATATACATCCTACAACAAAAATACTCGACAAAATCCAAAAAAAATCGTAGTTGGTTTCAAATAAATTTATTAAAATTTGACACTTCCAACAAAAATTTGTTTCACAATCCAAAAAATTGTCGTTATTTTGATTAAAATTTACTCAAATATACAACCTACAACAAAAGTACTTGACAAAATCCAAAAAAATCGAAGTTGGTTTCAAATAAATTTATTACAATTTGACACTTCCAACTAAAATTTTTTTTCACAATCCAAAAAATTGTCGTTATTTTGATCTAAATTTACTCAAATATACATCCTACAACAAAAATACTCCACAAAATCCAAAAAAATCGAAGTTGGTTTCAAATAAATTTATTACAATTTGACACTTCCAACTAAAATTTTTTTTCACAATCCAAAAAATTGTCGTTATTTTGATCTAAATTTACTCAAATATACATCCTACAACAAAAGTACTCGACAAAATCCAAAAAAATCGAAGTAGATTTCAAATAAATTTATTAAAATTAGACACTTCCAACTAAAATTTTTGTTTCACAATCCAAAAAATTGAAGTTATTTTCATCTAAATTTACTCAAATATACATCCTACAACAAAAATACTCGACAAAATCCAAAAAAAATCGAAGTTGGTTTCAAATAAATTTATTAAAATTTGACACTTCCAACTAAAATTTTTTTTCACAATCCAAAAAATTGTCGTTATTTTGATCTAAATTTACTCAAATATACATCCTACAACAAAAATACTCGACAAAATCCAAAAAAATCGAAGTTGGTTTCAAATAAATTTATTACAATTTGACACTTCCAACTAAAATTTTTTTTCACAATCCAAAAAATTGTCGTTATTTTGATCTAAATTTACTCAAATATACATCCTACAACAAAAGTACTCGACAAAATCCAAAAAAATCGAAGTAGATTTCAAATAAATTTATTAAAATTAGACACTTCCAACTAAAATTTTTGTTTCACAATCCAAAAAATTGAAGTTATTTTCATCTAAATTTACTCAAATATACATCCTACAACAAAAATACTCGACAAAATAAAAAAAAATCGAAGTTGGTTTCAACTAAATTTATTAAAATTTGACACTTCCAACTAAAATTTTTGTTTCACAATCCAAAAAATTGAAGTTATTTTCATCTAAATTTACTCAAATATACATCCTACAACAAAAATACTCGACCAAATCCAAAAAAAATCGAAGTTGGTTTCAAATAAATTTATTAAAATTTGACACTTCCAACTAACATTTTTCCACAATCCTAAAAATTTAAGTTATTTTCATCTAAATTTACTCAAATATACATCCTACAACAAAAATACTCGACAAAATAAAAAAAAATCGAAGTTGGTTTCAACTAAATTTATTAAAATTTGACACTTCCAACTAAAATTTTTGTTTCACAATTCAAAAAATTGAAGTTATTTTCATCTAAATTTACTCAAATATACATCCTACAACAAAAATACTCGACAAAATCCAAAAAAAATCGAAGTTGGTTTCAAATAAATTTATTAAAATTTGACACTTCCAACTAAAATTTGTTTCACAATCCAAAAAATTGTCGTTATTTTGATTAAAATTTACTCAAATATACAACCTACAACAAAAGTACTCGACAAAATCCAAAAAAATCGAAGTTGATTTCAAATAAATTTATTAAAATTTGGCACTTCCAACTAAATTTTTGTTTTACAATCCAAAAAATTGAAGTTATTTTCTTCTAAATTTACTCAAATATAGACCCTACAACTAAATACTCGACAAAATCCAAAAAAATCGAAGTTGATTTCAAATAAATTTATTAAAATTTGACACTTCCAACTAAAATTTTTCCACAATCCTAAAAATTTAAGTTATTTTCATCTAAATTTACTCAAATATACATCCTACAACAAAAATACTCGACAAAATAAAAAAAAATCGAAGTTGGTTTCAACTAAATTTATTAAAATTTGACACTTCCAACTAAAATTTTTGTTTCACAATTCAAAAAATTGAAGTTATTTTCATCTAAATTTACTCAAATATACATCCTACAACAAAAATACTCGACAAAATCCAAAAAAAATCGAAGTTGGTTTCAAATAAATTTATTAAAATTTGACACTTCCAACTAAAATTTGTTTCACAATCCAAAAAATTGTCGTTATTTTGATTAAAATTTACTCAAATATACAACCTACAACAAAAGTACTCGACAAAATCCAAAAAAATCGAAGTTGATTTCAAATAAATTTATTAAAATTTGGCACTTCCAACTAAATTTTTGTTTTACAATCCAAAAAATTGAAGTTATTTTCTTCTAAATTTACTCAAATATAGACCCTACAACAAAAATACTCGACAAAATCCAAAAAAATCGAAGTTGATTTCAAATAAATTTATTAAAATTTGACACTTCCAAGTAAAATTTTTTTCACAATCCAAAAAATTGTCGTTATTTTCATCTAAATTTACTCAAATATACATCCTACAACAATAATACTGGTCAAAATCCAAAAAAATCGAAGTTGGTTTCAAATAAATTTATTAAAATTTGTCACTTCCAACTAAAATTTTTTTTCACAATCCAAAAAATTGAAGTTATTTTCATCTAAATTTACTCAGATATAGATTCTACAACAAAAATACTCAACAAAATCCAAAAAAATCGAAGTTGGATTCAAATAAATTTATTACAATTTGATACTTCCAACTAAAATTTTTTTTCACAATCCAAAAAATTGTCGTTATTTTGATCTAAATTTACTCAAATATACATCCTACAACAAAAGTACTCGACAAAATCCAAAAAAATCGAAGTAGATTTCAAATAAATTTATTAAAATTAGACACTTCCAACTAAAATTTTTGTTTCACAATCCAAAAAATTGTCGTTATTTTGATCTAAATTTACTCAAATATACATCCTACAACAAAAATACTCGACAAAATCCAAAAAAATCGAAGTTGGTTTCAAATAAATTAATTACAATTTGACACTTCCAACTAAAATTTTTTTCACAATCCAAAAAATTGTCGTTATTTTGATCTAAATTTACTCAAATATACATCCTACAACAAAAGTACTCGACAAAATAAAAAAAAATCGAAGTAGATTTCAAATAAATTTATTAAAATTAGACACTTCCAACTAAAATTTTTGTTTCACAATCCAAAAAATTGAAGTTATTTTCATCTAAATTTACTCAAATATACATCCTACAACAAAAATACTCGACAAAATCCAAAAAAAATCGAAGTTGGTTTCAAATAAATTTATTAAAATTTGACACTTCCAACTAAAATTTTTGTTTCACAATCCAAAAAATTGAAGTTATTTTCATCTAAATTTAGTCAAATATACATCCTACAACAAAAATACTCGACAAAATCCAAAAAAAATCGTAGTTGGTTTCAAATAAATTTATTAAAATTTGACACTTCCAACAAAAATTTGTTTCACAATCCAAAAAATTGTCGTTATTTTGATTAAAATTTACTCAAATATACAACCTACAACAAAAGTACTTGACAAAATCCAAAAAAATCGAAGTTGGTTTCAAATAAATTTATTACAATTTGACACTTCCAACTAAAATTTTTTTTCACAATCCAAAAAATTGTCGTTATTTTGATCTAAATTTACTCAAATATACATCCTACAACAAAAATACTCCCCAAAATCCAAAAAAATCGAAGTTGGTTTCAAATAAATTTATTACAATTTGACACTTCCAACTAAAATTTTTTTTCACAATCCAAAAAATTGTCGTTATTTTGATCTAAATTTACTCAAATATACATCCTACAACAAAAGTACTCGACAAAATCCAAAAAAATCGAAGTAGATTTCAAATAAATTTATTAAAATTAGACACTTCCAACTAAAATTTTTGTTTCACAATCCAAAAAATTGAAGTTATTTTCATCTAAATTTACTCAAATATACATCCTACAACAAAAATACTCGACAAAATCCAAAAAAAATCGAAGTTGGTTTCAAATAAATTTATTAAAATTTGACACTTCCAACTAAAATTTTTTTTCACAATCCAAAAAATTGTCGTTATTTTGATCTAAATTTACTCAAATATACATCCTACAACAAAAATACTCGACAAAATCCAAAAAAATCGAAGTTGGTTTCAAATAAATTTATTACAATTTGACACTTCCAACTAAAATTTTTTTTCACAATCCAAAAAATTGTCGTTATTTTGATCTAAATTTACTCAAATATACATCCTACAACAAAAGTACTCGACAAAATCCAAAAAAATCGAAGTATATTTCAAATAAATTTATTAAAATTAGACACTTCCAACTAAAATTTTTGTTTCACAATCCAAAAAATTGAAGTTATTTTCATCTAAATTTACTCAAATATACATCCTACAACAAAAATACTCGACAAAATAAAAAAAAATCGAAGTTGGTTTCAACTAAATTTATTAAAATTTGACACTTCCAACTAAAATTTTTGTTTCACAATCCAAAAAATTGAAGTTATTTTCATCTAAATTTACTCAAATATACATCCTACAACAAAAATACTCGACCAAATCCAAAAAAAATCGAAGTTGGTTTCAAATAAATTTATTAAAATTTGACACTTCCAACTAACATTTTTCCACAATCCTAAAAATTTAAGTTATTTTCATCTAAATTTACTCAAATATACATCCTACAACAAAAATACTCGACAAAATAAAAAAAAATCGAAGTTGGTTTCAACTAAATTTATTAAAATTTGACACTTCCAACTAAAATTTTTGTTTCACAATTCAAAAAATTGAAGTTATTTTCATCTAAATTTACTCAAATATACATCCTACAACAAAAATACTCGACAAAATCCAAAAAAAATCGAAGTTGGTTTCAAATAAATTTATTAAAATTTGACACTTCCAACTAAAATTTGTTTCACAATCCAAAAAATTGTCGTTATTTTGATTAAAATTTACTCAAATATACAACCTACAACAAAAGTACTCGACAAAATCCAAAAAAATCGAAGTTGATTTCAAATAAATTTATTAAAATTTGGCACTTCCAACTAAATTTTTGTTTTACAATCCAAAAAATTGAAGTTATTTTCTTCTAAATTTACTCAAATATAGACCCTACAACTAAATACTCGACAAAATCCAAAAAAATCGAAGTTGATTTCAAATAAATTTATTAAAATTTGACACTTCCAACTAAAATTTTTCCACAATCCTAAAAATTTAAGTTATTTTCATCTAAATTTACTCAAATATACATCCTACAACAAAAATACTCGACAAAATAAAAAAAAATCGAAGTTGGTTTCAACTAAATTTATTAAAATTTGACACTTCCAACTAAAATTTTTGTTTCACAATTCAAAAAATTGAAGTTATTTTCATCTAAATTTACTCAAATATACATCCTACAACAAAAATACTCGACAAAATCCAAAAAAAATCGAAGTTGGTTTCAAATAAATTTATTAAAATTTGACACTTCCAACTAAAATTTGTTTCACAATCCAAAAAATTGTCGTTATTTTGATTAAAATTTACTCAAATATACAACCTACAACAAAAGTACTCGACAAAATCCAAAAAAATCGAAGTTGATTTCAAATAAATTTATTAAAATTTGGCACTTCCAACTAAATTTTTGTTTTACAATCCAAAAAATTGAAGTTATTTTCTTCTAAATTTACTCAAATATAGACCCTACAACAAAAATACTCGACAAAATCCAAAAAAATCGAAGTTGATTTCAAATAAATTTATTAAAATTTGACACTTCCAACTAAAATTTTTTTCACAATCCAAAAAATTGTCGTTATTTTCATCTAAATTTACTCAAATATACATCCTACAACAATAATACTGGTCAAAATCCAAAAAAATCGAAGTTGGTTTCAAATAAATTTATTAAAATTTGTCACTTCCAACTAAAATTTTTTTTCACAATCCAAAAAATTGAAGTTATTTTCATCTAAATTTACTCAAATATAGATTCTACAACAAAAATACTCAACAAAATCCAAAAAAATCGAAGTTGGATTCAAATAAATTTATTACAATTTGATACTTCCAACTAAAATTTTTTTTCACAATCCAAAAAATTGTCGTTATTTTGATCTAAATTTACTCAAATATACATCCTACAACAAAAGTACTCGACAAAATCCAAAAAAATCGAAGTAGATTTCAAATAAATTTATTAAAATTAGACACTTCCAACTAAAATTTTTGTTTCACAATCCAAAAAATTGTCGTTATTTTGATCTAAATTTACTCAAATATACATCCTACAACAAAAATACTCGACAAAATCCAAAAAAATCGAAGTTGGTTTCAAATAAATTAATTACAATTTGACACTTCCAACTAAAATTTTTTTCACAATCCAAAAAATTGTCGTTATTTTGATCTAAATTTACTCAAATATACATCCTACAACAAAAGTACTCGACAAAATAAAAAAAAATCGAAGTAGATTTCAAATAAATTTATTAAAATTAGACACTTCCAACTAAAATTTTTGTTTCACAATCCAAAAAATTGAAGTTATTTTCATCTAAATTTACTCAAATATACATCCTACAACAAAAATACTCGACAAAATCCAAAAAAAATCGAAGTTGGTTTCAAATAAATTTATTAAAATTTGACACTTCCAACTAAAATTTTTTTTCACAATCCAAAAAATTGTCGTTATTTTGATCTAAATTTACTTAAATATACATCCTACAACAAAAATACTCGACAAAATCCAAAAAAATCGAAGTTGGTTTCAAATAAATTTATTACAATTTGACACTTCCAACTAAAATTTTTTTTCACAATCCAAAAAATTGTCGTTATTTTGATCTAAATTTACTCAAATATACATCCTACAACAAAAGTACTCGACAAAATCCAAAAAAATCGAAGTAGATTTCAAATAAATTTATTAAAATTAGACACTTCCAACTAAAATTTTTGTTTCACAATCCAAAAAATTGAAGTTATTTTCATCTAAATTTACTCAAATATACATCCTACAACAAAAATACCCGACAAAATCAAAAAAAAATCGAAGTTGGTTTCTAATAAATTTATTAAAATTTGACACTTCCAACTAAAATTTGTTTCACAATCCAAAAAATTGTCGTTATTTTCATCTAAATTTACTCAAATATACATCCTACAACAAAAGTACTCGACAAAATCCAAAAAAATCGAAGTAGATTTCAAATAAATTTATTAAAATTAGACACTTCCAACTAAAATTTTTGTTTCACAATCCAAAAAATTGTCGTTATTTTGATTAAAATTTACTCAAATATACAACCTACAACAAAAGTACTTGACAAAATCCAAAAAAATCGAAGTTGGTTTCAAATAAATTTATTACAATTTGACACTTCCAACTAAAATTTTTTTTCACAATCCAAAAAATTGTCGTTATTTTGATCTAAATTTACTCAAATATACATCCTACAACAAAAATACTCCACAAAATCCAAAAAAATCGAAGTTGGTTTCAAATAAATTTATTACAATTTGACACTTCCAACTAAAATTTTTTTTCACAATCCAACAAATTGTCGTTATTTTGATCTAAATTTACTCAAATATACATCCTACAACAAAAGTACTCGACAAAATCCAAAAAAATCGAAGTAGATTTCAAATAAATTTATTAAAATTAGACACTTCCAACTAAAATTTTTGTTTCACAATCCAAAAAATTGAAGTTATTTTCATCTAAATTTACTCAAATATACATCCTACAACAAAAATACTCGACAAAATCCAAAAAAAATCGAAGTTGGTTTCAAATAAATTTATTAAAATTTGACACTTCCAACTAAAATTTTTTTTCACAATCCAAAAAATTGTCGTTATTTTGATCTAAATTTACTCAAATATACATCCTACAACAAAAATACTCGACAAAATCCAAAAAAATCGAAGTTGGTTTCAAATAAATTTATTACAATTTGACACTTCCAACTAAAATTTTTTTTCACAATCCAAAAAATTGTCGTTATTTTGATCTAAATTTACTCAAATATACATCCTACAACAAAAGTACTCGACAAAATCCAAAAAAATCGAAGTAGATTTCAAATAAATTTATAAAAATTAGACACTTCCAACTAAAATTTTTGTTTCACAATCCAAAAAATTGAAGTTATTTTCATCTAAATTTACTCAAATATACATCCTACAACAAAAATACTCGACAAAATCAAAAAAAAATCGAAGTTGGTTTCAAATAAATTTATTAAAATTTGACACTTCCAACTAAAATTTTTTTTCACAATCCAAAAAATTGTCGTTATTTTGATCTAAATTTACTCAAATATACATCCTACAACAAAAATACTCGACAAAATCCAAAAAAATCGAAGTTGGTTTCAAATAAATTTATTACAATTTGACACTTCCAACTAAAATTTTTTTTCACAATCCAAAAAATTGTCGTTATTTTGATCTAAATTTACTCAAATATACATCCTACAACAAAAGTACTCGACAAAATCCAAAAAAATCGAAGTAGATTTCAAATAAATTTATTAAAATTAGACACTTCCAATTAAAATGTTTGTTTCACAATCCAAAAAATTGAAGTTATTTTCATCTAAATTTACTCAAATATACATCCTACAACAAAAATACTCGACAAAATCCAAAAAAAATCGAAGTTGGTTTCAAATAAATTTATTAAAATTTGACACTTCCAACTAAAATTTGTTTCACAATCCAAAAAATTGTCGTTATTTTCATCTAAATTTACTCAAATATACATCCTACAACAAAAGTACTCGACAAAATCCAAAAAAATCGAAGTAGATTTCAAATAAATTTATTAAAATTAGACACTTCCAACTAAAATTTTTGTTTCACAATCCAAAAAATTGAAGTTATTTTCATCTAAATTTAGTCAAATATACATCCTACAACAAAAATACTCGACAAAATCCAAAAAAAATCGTAGTTGGTTTCAAATAAATTTATTAAAATTTGACACTTACAACTAAAATTTGTTTCACAATCCAAAAAATTGTCGTTATTTTGATCTAAATTTACTCAAATATACATCCTACAACAAAAGTACTCAACAAAATCCAAAAAAATCGAAGTTGGCCTCAAATAAATTTATTAAAATTTGACACTTCCAACTAACATTTTTTTCACAATCCTAAAAATTGAAGTTATTTTCATCTAAATTTACTCAAATATACATCCTACAACAAAAATACTCGACAAAATAAAAAAAAATCGAAGTTGGTTTCAACTAAATTTATTAAAATTTGACACTTCCAACTAAAATTTTTGTTTCACAATCCAAAAAATTGAAGTTATTTTCATCTAAATTTACTCAAATATACATCCTACAACAAAAATACTCGACAAAATCCAAAAAAAATCGAAGTTGGTTTCAAATAAATTTATTAAAATTGGACACTTCCAACTAACATTTTTCCACAATCCTAAAAATTGAAGTTATTTTCATCTAAATTTACTCAAATATACATCCTACAACAATAATACTGGTCAAAATCCAAAAAAATCGAAGTTGGTTTCAAATAAATTTATTAAAATTTGTCACTTCCAACTAAAATTTTTTTTCACAATCCAAAAAATTGAAGTTATTTTCATCTAAATTTACTCAAATATAGATTCTACAACAAAAATACTCAACAAAATCCAAAAAAATCGAAGTTGGATTCAAATAAATTTATTACAATTTGATACTTCCAACTCAAATTTTTTTTCACAATCCAAAAAATTGTTGTTATTTTGATCTAAATTTACTCAAATATACATCCTACAACAAAAGTACTCGACAAAATCCAAAAAAATCGAAGTAGATTTCAAATAAATTTATTAAAATTAGACACTTCCAACTAAAATTTTTGTTTCACAATCCAAAAAATTGAAGTTATTTTCGTCTAAATTTACTCAAATATACATCCTACAACAAAAATACTCGACAAAATAAAAAAAAATCGAAGTTGGTTTCAACTAAATTTATTAAAATTTGACACTTCCGACTAAAATTTTTTTCACAATCCAAAGAATTGTCGTTATTTTCATCTAAATTTACTCAAATATACATCCTACAACAAAAGTACTCGACAAAATCCAAAAAAATCGAAGTTGGTTTCAAATAAATTTATTACAATTTGACACTTCCAACTAAAATTTTTTTTCACAATCCAAAAAATTGTCGTTATTTTGATCTAAATTTACTCAAATATACATCCTACAACAAAAATACTCGACAAAATCCAAAAAAATCGAAGTTGGTTTCAAATAAATTTATTACAATTTGACACTTCCAACTAAAATTTGTTTCACAATCCAAAAAATTGTCGTTATTTTGATTAAAATTTACTCAAATATACAACCTACAACAAAAGTACTCGACAAAATCCAAAAAAATCGAAGTTGATTTCAAATAAATTTATTACAATTTGGCACTTCCAACTAAAATTTTTGTTTTACAATCCAAAAAATTGAAGTTATTTTGATCTAAATTTACTCAAATATAGATCCTACAACAAAAATACTCAACAAAATCCAAAAAAATCGAAGTTGGCCTCAAATAAATTTATTAAAATTGGACACTTCCAACTAACATTTTTTTCACAATCCTAAAAATTGTCGTTATTTTGATCTAAATTTACTCAAATATACATCCTACAACAAAAATACTCGACAAAATCCAAAAAAATCGAAGTTGGTTTCAAATAAATTTATTACAATTTGACACTTCCAACTAAAATTTTTTTTCACAATCCAAAAAATTGTCGTTATTTTGATCTAAATTTACTCAAATATACATCCTACAACAAAAGTACTCGACAAAATCCAAAAAAATCGAAGTAGATTTCAAATAAATTTATTAAAATTAGACACTTCCAACTAAAATTTTTGTTTCACAATCCAAAAAATTGAAGTTATTTTCATCTAAATTTACTCAAATATACATCCTACAACAAAAATACTCGACAAAATCAAAAAAAAATCGAAGTTGGTTTCAAATAAATTTATTAAAATTTGACACTTCCAACTAAAATTTGTTTCCCAATCCAAAAAATTGTCGTTATTTTCATCTAAATTTACTCAAATATACATCCTACAACAAAAATACTCGACAAAATCCAAAAAAAATCGTAGTTGGTTTCAAATAAATTTATTAAAATTTGACACTTACAACTAAAATTTGTTTCACAATCCAAAAAATTGTCGTTATTTTGATTAAAATTTACTCAAATATACAACCTACAACAAAAGTACTCGACAAAATCCAAAAAAATCGAAGTTGATTTCAACTAAATTTATTAAAATTTGGCACTTCCAACTAAATTTTTGTTTTACAATCCAAAAAATTGAAGTTATTTTCTTCTAAATTTACTCAAATATAGACCCTACAACAAAAATACTCGACAAAATCCAAAAAAATCGAAGTTGATTTCAAATAAATTTATTAAAATTTGACACTTCCAACTAACATTTTTTTCACAATCCTAAAAATTGAAGTTATTTTCGTCTAAATTTACTCAAATATACATCCTACAACAAAAATACTCGACAAAATAAAAAAAAATCGAAGTTGGTTTCAACTAAATTTATTACAATTTGACACTTCCAACTAAAATTTTTTTTCACAATCCAAAAAATTGTCGTTATTTTGATCTAAATTTACTCAAATATACATCCTACAACAAAAGTACTCGACAAAATCCAAAAAAATCGAAGTAGATTTCAAATAAATTTATTAAAATTAGACACTTCCAACTAAAATTTTTGTTTCACAATCCAAAAAATTGAAGTTATTTTCATCTAAATTTACTCAAATATACATCCTACAACAAAAATACTCGACAAAATCCAAAAAAAATCGAAGTTGGTTTCAAATAAATTTATTAAAATTTGACACTTCCAACTAAAATTTTTTTTCACAATCCAAAAAATTGTCGTTATTTTGATCTAAATTTACTCAAATATACATCCTACAACAAAAATACTCGACAAAATCCAAAAAAATCGAAGTTGGTTTCAAATAAATTTATTACAATTTGACACTTCCAACTAAAATTTTTTTTCACAATCCAAAAAATTGTCGTTATTTTGATCTAAATTTACTCAAATATACATCCTACAACAAAAGTACTCGACAAAATCCAAAAAAATCGAAGTAGATTTCAAATAAATTTATTAAAATTAGACACTTCCAATTAAAATGTTTGTTTCACAATCCAAAAAATTGAAGTTATTTTCATCTAAATTTACTCAAATATACATCCTACAACAAAAATACTCGACAAAATCCAAAAAAAATCGAAGTTGGTTTCAAATAAATTTATTAAAATTTGACACTTCCAACTAAAATTTGTTTCACAATCCAAAAAATTGTCGTTATTTTCATCTAAATTTACTCAAATATACATCCTACAACAAAAGTACTCGACAAAATCCAAAAAAATCGAAGTAGATTTCAAATAAATTTATTAAAATTAGACACTTCCAACTAAAATTTTTGTTTCACAATCCAAAAAATTGAAGTTATTTTCATCTAAATTTAGTCAAATATACATCCTACAACAAAAATACTCGACAAAATCCAAAAAAAATCGTAGTTGGTTTCAAATAAATTTATTAAAATTTGACACTTACAACTAAAATTTGTTTCACAATCCAAAAAATTGTCGTTATTTTGATCTAAATTTACTCAAATATACATCCTACAACAAAAGTACTCAACAAAATCCAAAAAAATCGAAGTTGGCCTCAAATAACTTTATTAAAATTTGACACTTCCAACTAACATTTTTTTCACAATCCTAAAAATTGAAGTTATTTTCATCTAAATTTACTCAAATATACATCCTACAACAAAAATACTCGACAAAATAAAAAAAAATCGAAGTTGGTTTCAACTAAATTTATTAAAATTTGACACTTCCAACTAAAATTTTTGTTTCACAATCCAAAAAATTGATGTTATTTTCATCTAAATTTACTCAAATATACATCCTACAACAAAAATACTCGACAAAATCCAAAAAAAATCGAAGTTGGTTTCAAATAAATTTATTAAAATTGGACACTTCCAACTAACATTTTTCCACAATCCTAAAAATTGAAGTTATTTTCATCTAAATTTACTCAAATATACATCCTACAACAATATTACTGGTCAAAATCCAAAAAAATCGAAGTTGGTTTCAAATAAATTTATTAAAATTTGTCACTTCCAACTAAAATTTTTGTTTCACAATCCAAAAAATTGAAGTTATTTTCATCTAAATTTACTCAAATATACATCCTACAACAAAAATACTCGACAAAATCCAAAAAAAATCGAAGTTGGTTTCAAATAAATTTATTAAAATTTGACACTTCCAACTAAAATTTTTTTTCACAATCCAAAAAATTGTCGTTATTTTGATCTAAATTTACTCAAATATACATCCTACAACAAAAATACTCGACAAAATCCAAAAAAATCGAAGTTGGTTTCAAATAAATTTATTACAATTTGACACTTCCAACTAAAATTTTTTTTCACAATCCAAAAAATTGTCGTTATGTTGATCTAAATTTACTCAAATATACATCCTACAACAAAAGTACTCGACAAAATCCAAAAAAATCGAAGTAGATTTCAAATAAATTTATTAAAATTAGACACTTCCAACTAAAATTTTTGTTTCACAATCCAAAAAATTGAAGTTATTTTCATCTAAATTTAGTCAAATATACATCCTACAACAAAAATACTCGACAAAATACAAAAAAAATCGTAGGTGGTTTCAAATAAATTTATTAAAATTTGACACTTACGACTAAAATTTGTTTCACAATCCAAAAAATTGTCGTTATTTTGATCTAAATTTACTCAAATATACATCCTACAACAAAAGTACTCAACAACATCCAAAAAAATCGAAGTTGGCCTCAAATAAATTTATTAAAATTTGACACTTCCAACTAACATTTTTTTCACAATCCTAAAAATTGAAGTTATTTTCATCTAAATTTACTCAAATATACATCCTACAACAAAAATACTCGACAAAATAAAAAAAAATCGAAGTTGGTTTCAACTAAATTTATTAAAATTTGACACTTCCAACTAAAATTTTTGTTTCACAATCCAAAAAATTGAAGTTATTTTCATCTAAATTTACTCAAATATACATCCTACAACAAAAATACTCGACAAAATCCAAAAAAAATCGAAGTTGGTTTCAAATAAATTTATTAAAATTTGACACTTCCAACTAACATGTTTCCACAATCCTAAAAATTGAAGTTATTTTGATTAAAATTTACTCAAATATACAACCTACAACAAAAGTACTCGACAAAATCCAAAAAAACGAAGTTGATTTCAAATAAATTTATTACAATTTGGCACTTCCAACTAAAATTTTTGTTTTACAATCCAAAAAATTGAAGTTATTTTGATCTAAATTTACTCAAATATAGATCCTACAACAAAAATACTCAACAAAATCCAAAAAAATCGAAGTTGGCCTCAAATAAATTTATTAAAATTTGACACTTCCAACTAACATTTTTTTCACAATCCTAAAAATTGAAGTTATTTTCGTCTAAATTTACTCAAATATACATCCTACAACAAAAATACTCGACAAAATAAAAAAAAATCGAAGTTGGTTTCAACTAAATTTATTAAAATTTGACACTTCCGACTAAAATTTTTTTCACAATCCAAAAAATTGTCGTTATTTTCATCTAAATTTACTCAAATATACATCCTACAACAAAAGTACTCGACAAAATCCAAAAAAATCGAAGTAGATTTCAAATAAATTTATTAAAATTAGACACTTCCAACTAAAATTTTTGTTTCACAATCCAAAAAATTGAAGTTATTTTCATCTAAATTTAGTCAAATATACATCCTACAACAAAAATACTCGACAAAATCCAAAAAAAATCGTAGTTGGTTTCAAATAAATTTATTAAAATTTGACACTTACAACTAAAATTTGTTTCACAATCCAAAAAATTGTCGTTATTTTCATCTAAATTTACTCAAATATACATCCTACAACAAAAATACTCGACAAAATAAAAAAAAATCGAAGTAGATTTCAAATAAATTTATTAAAATTAGACACTTCCAACTAAAAATTTTGTTTCACAATCCAAAAAATTGTCGTTATTTTGATCTAAATTTACTCAAATATACATCCTACAACAAAAATACTCGACAAAATCCAAAAAAATCGAAGTTGGTTTCAAATAAATTTATTACAATTTGACACTTCCAACTAAAATTTTTTTTCACAATCCAAAAAATTGTCGTTATTTTGATCTAAATTTACTCAAATATACATCCTACAACAAAAGTACTCGACAAAATCCAAAAAAATCGAAGTAGATTTCAAATAAATTTATTAAAATTAGACACTTCCAACTAAAATTTTTGTTTCACAATCCAAAAAATTGAAGTTATTTTCATCTAAATTTACTCAAATATACATCCTACAACAAAAGTACTCGACAAAATCCAAAAAAATCGAAGTTGGTTTCCAATAAATTTATTACAATTTGACACTTCCAACTAAAATTTTTTTTCACAATCCAAAAAATTGTCGTTATTTTGATCTAAATTTACTCAAATATACATCCTACAACAAAAATACTCGACAAAATCCAAAAAAATCGAAGTTGGTTTCAAATAAATTTATTACAATTTGACACTTCCAACTAAAATTTGTTTCACAATCCAAAAAATTGTCGTTATTTTGATTAAAATTTACTCAAATATACAACCTACAACAAAAGTACTCGACAAAATCCAAAAAAATCGAAGTCGATTTCAAATAAATTTATTACAATTTGGCACTTCCAACTAAAATTTTTGTTTTACAATCCAAAAAATTGAAGTTATTTTGATCTAAATTTACTCAAATATAGATCCTACAACAAAAATACTCAACAAAATCCAAAAAAATCGAAGTTGGCCTCAAATAAATTTATTAAAATTTGACACTTCCAACTAACATTTTTTTCACAATCCTAAAAATTGAAGTTATTTTCGTCTAAATTTACTCAAATATACATCCTACAACAAAAATACTCGACAAAATAAAAAAAAATCGAAGTTGGTTTCAACTAAATTTATTAAAATTTGACACTTCCGACTAAAATTTTTTTCACAATCCAAAAAATTGTCGTTATTTTCATCTAAATTTACTCAAATATACATCCTACAACAAAAGTACTCGACAAAATCCAAAAAAATCGAAGTAGATTTCAAATAAATTTATTAAAATTAGACACTTCCAACTAAAATTTTTGTTTCACAAACCAAAAAATTGAAGTTATTTTCATCTAAATTTAGTCAAATATACATCCTACAACAAAAATACTCGACAAAATCCAAAAAAAATCGTAGTTGGTTTCAAATAAATTTATTAAAATTTGACACTTACAACTAAAATTTGTTTCACAATCCAAAAAATTGTCGTTATTTTGATCTAAATTTACTCAAATATACATCCTACAACAAAAGTACTCAACAAAATCCAAAAAAATCGAAGTTGGCCTCAAATAAATTTATTAAAATTTGACACTTCCAACTAACATTTTTTTCACAATCCTAAAAATTGAAGTTATTTTCATCTAAATTTACTCAAATATACATCCTACAACAAAAATACTCGACAAAATAAAAAAAAATCGAAGTAGATTTCAAATAAATTTATTAAAATTAGACACTTCCAACTAAAAATTTTGTTTCACAATCCAAAAAATTGTCGTTATTTTGATCTAAATTTACTCAAATATACATCCTACAACAAAAATACTCGACAAAATCCAAAAAATCGAAGTTGGTTTCAAATAAATTTATTACAATTTGACACTTCCAACTAAAATTTTTTTTCACAATCCAAAAAATTGTCGTTATTTTGATCTAAATTTACTCAAATATACATCCTACAATAAAAGTACTCGACAAAATCCAAAAAAATCGAAGTAGATTTCAAATAAATTTATTAAAATTAGACACTTCCAACTAAAATTTTTGTTTCACAATCCAAAAAATTGAAGTTATTTTCATCTAAATTTACTCAAATATACATCCTACAACAAAAATACTCGACAAAATCCAAAAAAAATCGAAGTTGGTTTCAAATAAATTTATTAAAATTTGACACTTCCAACTAAAATTTTTTTTCACAATCCAAAAAATTGTCGTTATTTTGATCTAAATTTACTCAAATATACATCCTACAACAAAAATACTCGACAAAATCCAAAAAAATCGAAGTTGGTTTCAAATAAATTTATTACAATTTGACACTTCCAACTAAAATTTTTTTTCACAATCCAAAAAATTGTCGTTATTTTGATCTAAATTTACTCAAATATACATCCTACAACAAAAGTACTCGACAAAATCCAAAAAAATCGAAGTAGATTTCAAATAAATTTATTAAAATTAGACACTTCCAACTAAAATTTTTGTTTCACAATCCAAAAAATTGAAGTTATTTTCATCTAAATTTACTCAAATATACATCCTACAACAAAAATACTCGACAAAATCCAAAAAAAATCGAAGTTGGTTTCAAATAAATTTATTAAAATTTGACACTTCCAACTAAAATTTGTTTCACAATCCAAAAAATTGTCGTTATTTTCATCTAAATTTACTCAAATATACATCCTACAACAAAAGTACTCGACAAAATCAAAAAAAATCGAAGTAGATTTCAAATAAATTTATTAAAATTAGACACTTCCAACTAAAATTTTTGTTTCACAATCCAAAAAATTGAAGTTATTTTCATCTAAATTTAGTCAAATATACATCCTACAACAAAAATACTCGACAAAATCCAAAAAAAATCGTAGTTGGTTTCAAATAAATTTATTAAAATTTGACACTTACAACTAAAATTTGTTTCACAATCCAAAAAATTGTCGTTATTTTGATCTAAATTTACTCAAATATACATCCTACAACAAAAGTACTCAACAAAATCCAAAAAAATCGAAGTTGGCCTCAAATAAATTTATTAAAATTTGACACTTCCAACTAACATTTTTTTCACAATCCTAAAAATTGAAGTTATTTTCATCTAAATTTACTCAAATATACATCCTACAACAAAAATACTCGACAAAATAAAAAAAAATCGAAGTTGGTTTCAACTAAATTTATTAAAATTTGACACTTCCAACTAAAATTTTTGTTTCACAATCCAAAAAATTGAAGTTATTTTCATCTAAATTTACTCAAATATACATCCTACAACAAAAATACTCTACAAAATCCAAAAAAAATCGAAGTTGGTTTCAAATAAATTTATTAAAATTGGACACTTCCAACTAACATTTTTCCACAATCCTAAAAATTGAAGTTATTTTCATCTAAATTTACTCAAATATACATCCTACAACAATAATACTGGTCAAAATCCAAAAAAATCGAAGTTGGTTTCAAATAAATTTATTAAAATTTGTCACTTCCAACTAAAATTTTTTTTCACAATCCAAAAAATTGAAGTTATTTTCATCTAAATTTACTCAAATATAGATTCTACAACAAAAATACTCAACAAAATCCAAAAAAATCGAAGTTGATTTCAAATAAATTTATTACAATTTGGCACTTCCAACTAAAATTTTTGTTTTACAATCCAAAAAATTGAAGTTATTTTGATCTAAATTTACTCAAATATAGATCCTACAACAAAAATACTCAACAAAATCCAAAAAAATCGAAGTTGGCCTCAAATAAATTTATTAAAATTTGACACTTCCAACTAACATTTTTTTCACAATCCTAAAAATTGAAGTTATTTTCGTCTAAATTTACTCAAATATACATCCTACAACAAAAATACTCGACAAAATAAAAAAAAATCGAAGTTGGTTTCAACTAAATTTATTAAAATTTGACACTTCCGACTAAAATTTTTTTCACAATCCAAAAAATTGTCGTTATTTTCATCTAAATTTACTCAAATATACATCCTACAACAAAAGTACTCGACAAAATCCAAAAAAATCGAAGTAGATTTCAAATAAATTTATTAAAATTAGACACTTCCAACTAAAATTTTTGTTTCACAATCCAAAAAATTGAAGTTATTTTGATCTAAATTTACTCAAATATAGATCCTACAACAAAAATACTCAACAAAATCCAAAAAAATCGAAGTTGGCCTCAAATAAATTTATTAAAATTTGACACTTCCAACTAACATTTTTTTCACAATCCTAAAAATTGAAGTTATTTTCGTCTAAATTTACTCAAATATA
The DNA here is from genome assembly GCA_963932275.1 of Andrena praecox. Classification (NCBI taxonomy): domain Eukaryota; kingdom Metazoa; phylum Arthropoda; class Insecta; order Hymenoptera; family Andrenidae; genus Andrena; species Andrena praecox. Next base: position 1,474,358 of record CAWVQO010000396.1, on the reverse strand, counting down.
CATCCTACAACAAAAATACTCGACAAAATAAAAAAAAATCGAAGTTGGTTTCAACTAAATTTATTAAAATTTGACACTTCCGACTAAAATTTTTTTCACAATCCAAAAAATTGTCGTTATTTTCATCTAAATTTACTCAAATATACATCCTACAACAAAAGTACTCGACAAAATCCAAAAAAATCGAAGTAGATTTCAAATAAATTTATTAAAATTAGACACTTCCAACTAAAATTTTTGTTTCACAATCCAAAAAATTGAAGTTATTTTCATCTAAATTTAGTCAAATATACATCCTACAACAAAAATACTCGACAAAATCCAAAAAAAATCGTAGTTGGTTTCAAATAAATTTATTAAAATTTGACACTTACAACTAAAATTTGTTTCACAATCCAAAAAATTGTCGTTATTTTCATCTAAATTTACTCAAATATACATCCTACAACAAAAATACTCGACAAAATAAAAAAAAATCGAAGTAGATTTCAAATAAATTTATTAAAATTAGACACTTCCAACTAAAAATTTTGTTTCACAATCCAAAAAATTGTCGTTATTTTGATCTAAATTTACTCAAATATACATCCTACAACAAAAATACTCGACAAAATCCAAAAAAATCGAAGTTGGTTTCAAATAAATTTATTACAATTTGACACTTCCAACTAAAATTTTTTTTCACAATCCAAAAAATTGTCGTTATTTTGATCTAAATTTACTCAAATATACATCCTACAACAAAAGTACTCGACAAAATCCAAAAAAATCGAAGTAGATTTCAAATAAATTTATTAAAATTAGACACTTCCAACTAAAATTTTTGTTTCACAATCCAAAAAATTGAAGTTATTTTCATCTAAATTTACTCAAATATACATCCTACAACAAAAGTACTCGACAAAATCCAAAAAAATCGAAGTTGGTTTCCAATAAATTTATTACAATTTGACACTTCCAACTAAAATTTTTTTTCACAATCCAAAAAATTGTCGTTATTTTGATCTAAATTTACTCAAATATACATCCTACAACAAAAATACTCGACAAAATCCAAAAAAATCGAAGTTGGTTTCAAATAAATTTATTACAATTTGACACTTCCAACTAAAATTTGTTTCACAATCCAAAAAATTGTCGTTATTTTGATTAAAATTTACTCAAATATACAACCTACAACAAAAGTACTCGACAAAATCCAAAAAAATCGAAGTCGATTTCAAATAAATTTATTACAATTTGGCACTTCCAACTAAAATTTTTGTTTTACAATCCAAAAAATTGAAGTTATTTTGATCTAAATTTACTCAAATATAGATCCTACAACAAAAATACTCAACAAAATCCAAAAAAATCGAAGTTGGCCTCAAATAAATTTATTAAAATTTGACACTTCCAACTAACATTTTTTTCACAATCCTAAAAATTGAAGTTATTTTCGTCTAAATTTACTCAAATATACATCCTACAACAAAAATACTCGACAAAATAAAAAAAAATCGAAGTTGGTTTCAACTAAATTTATTAAAATTTGACACTTCCGACTAAAATTTTTTTCACAATCCAAAAAATTGTCGTTATTTTCATCTAAATTTACTCAAATATACATCCTACAACAAAAGTACTCGACAAAATCCAAAAAAATCGAAGTAGATTTCAAATAAATTTATTAAAATTAGACACTTCCAACTAAAATTTTTGTTTCACAAACCAAAAAATTGAAGTTATTTTCATCTAAATTTAGTCAAATATACATCCTACAACAAAAATACTCGACAAAATCCAAAAAAAATCGTAGTTGGTTTCAAATAAATTTATTAAAATTTGACACTTACAACTAAAATTTGTTTCACAATCCAAAAAATTGTCGTTATTTTGATCTAAATTTACTCAAATATACATCCTACAACAAAAGTACTCAACAAAATCCAAAAAAATCGAAGTTGGCCTCAAATAAATTTATTAAAATTTGACACTTCCAACTAACATTTTTTTCACAATCCTAAAAATTGAAGTTATTTTCATCTAAATTTACTCAAATATACATCCTACAACAAAAATACTCGACAAAATAAAAAAAAATCGAAGTAGATTTCAAATAAATTTATTAAAATTAGACACTTCCAACTAAAAATTTTGTTTCACAATCCAAAAAATTGTCGTTATTTTGATCTAAATTTACTCAAATATACATCCTACAACAAAAATACTCGACAAAATCCAAAAAATCGAAGTTGGTTTCAAATAAATTTATTACAATTTGACACTTCCAACTAAAATTTTTTTTCACAATCCAAAAAATTGTCGTTATTTTGATCTAAATTTACTCAAATATACATCCTACAATAAAAGTACTCGACAAAATCCAAAAAAATCGAAGTAGATTTCAAATAAATTTATTAAAATTAGACACTTCCAACTAAAATTTTTGTTTCACAATCCAAAAAATTGAAGTTATTTTCATCTAAATTTACTCAAATATACATCCTACAACAAAAATACTCGACAAAATCCAAAAAAAATCGAAGTTGGTTTCAAATAAATTTATTAAAATTTGACACTTCCAACTAAAATTTTTTTTCACAATCCAAAAAATTGTCGTTATTTTGATCTAAATTTACTCAAATATACATCCTACAACAAAAATACTCGACAAAATCCAAAAAAATCGAAGTTGGTTTCAAATAAATTTATTACAATTTGACACTTCCAACTAAAATTTTTTTTCACAATCCAAAAAATTGTCGTTATTTTGATCTAAATTTACTCAAATATACATCCTACAACAAAAGTACTCGACAAAATCCAAAAAAATCGAAGTAGATTTCAAATAAATTTATTAAAATTAGACACTTCCAACTAAAATTTTTGTTTCACAATCCAAAAAATTGAAGTTATTTTCATCTAAATTTACTCAAATATACATCCTACAACAAAAATACTCGACAAAATCCAAAAAAAATCGAAGTTGGTTTCAAATAAATTTATTAAAATTTGACACTTCCAACTAAAATTTGTTTCACAATCCAAAAAATTGTCGTTATTTTCATCTAAATTTACTCAAATATACATCCTACAACAAAAGTACTCGACAAAATCAAAAAAAATCGAAGTAGATTTCAAATAAATTTATTAAAATTAGACACTTCCAACTAAAATTTTTGTTTCACAATCCAAAAAATTGAAGTTATTTTCATCTAAATTTAGTCAAATATACATCCTACAACAAAAATACTCGACAAAATCCAAAAAAAATCGTAGTTGGTTTCAAATAAATTTATTAAAATTTGACACTTACAACTAAAATTTGTTTCACAATCCAAAAAATTGTCGTTATTTTGATCTAAATTTACTCAAATATACATCCTACAACAAAAGTACTCAACAAAATCCAAAAAAATCGAAGTTGGCCTCAAATAAATTTATTAAAATTTGACACTTCCAACTAACATTTTTTTCACAATCCTAAAAATTGAAGTTATTTTCATCTAAATTTACTCAAATATACATCCTACAACAAAAATACTCGACAAAATAAAAAAAAATCGAAGTTGGTTTCAACTAAATTTATTAAAATTTGACACTTCCAACTAAAATTTTTGTTTCACAATCCAAAAAATTGAAGTTATTTTCATCTAAATTTACTCAAATATACATCCTACAACAAAAATACTCTACAAAATCCAAAAAAAATCGAAGTTGGTTTCAAATAAATTTATTAAAATTGGACACTTCCAACTAACATTTTTCCACAATCCTAAAAATTGAAGTTATTTTCATCTAAATTTACTCAAATATACATCCTACAACAATAATACTGGTCAAAATCCAAAAAAATCGAAGTTGGTTTCAAATAAATTTATTAAAATTTGTCACTTCCAACTAAAATTTTTTTTCACAATCCAAAAAATTGAAGTTATTTTCATCTAAATTTACTCAAATATAGATTCTACAACAAAAATACTCAACAAAATCCAAAAAAATCGAAGTTGATTTCAAATAAATTTATTACAATTTGGCACTTCCAACTAAAATTTTTGTTTTACAATCCAAAAAATTGAAGTTATTTTGATCTAAATTTACTCAAATATAGATCCTACAACAAAAATACTCAACAAAATCCAAAAAAATCGAAGTTGGCCTCAAATAAATTTATTAAAATTTGACACTTCCAACTAACATTTTTTTCACAATCCTAAAAATTGAAGTTATTTTCGTCTAAATTTACTCAAATATACATCCTACAACAAAAATACTCGACAAAATAAAAAAAAATCGAAGTTGGTTTCAACTAAATTTATTAAAATTTGACACTTCCGACTAAAATTTTTTTCACAATCCAAAAAATTGTCGTTATTTTCATCTAAATTTACTCAAATATACATCCTACAACAAAAGTACTCGACAAAATCCAAAAAAATCGAAGTAGATTTCAAATAAATTTATTAAAATTAGACACTTCCAACTAAAATTTTTGTTTCACAATCCAAAAAATTGAAGTTATTTTGATCTAAATTTACTCAAATATAGATCCTACAACAAAAATACTCAACAAAATCCAAAAAAATCGAAGTTGGCCTCAAATAAATTTATTAAAATTTGACACTTCCAACTAACATTTTTTTCACAATCCTAAAAATTGAAGTTATTTTCGTCTAAATTTACTCAAATATACATCCTACAACAAAAATACTCGACAAAATAAAAAAAAATCGAAGTTGGTTTCAACTAAATTTATTAAAATTTGACACTTCCGACTAAAATTTTTTTCACAATCCAAAAAATTGTCGTTATTTTCATCTAAATTTACTCAAATATACATCCTACAACAAAAGTACTCGACAAAATCCAAAAAAATCGAAGTAGATTTCAAATAAATTTATTAAAATTAGACACTTCCAACTAAAATTTTTGTTTCACAATCCAAAAAATTGAAGTTATTTTCATCTAAATTTAGTCAAATATACATCCTACAACAAAAATACTCGACAAAATCCAAAAAAAATCGTAGTTGGTTTCAAATAAATTTATTAAAATTTGACACTTACATCTAAAATTTGTTTCACAATCCAAAAAATTGTCGTTATTTTGATCTAAATTTACTCAAATATACATCCTACAACAAAAGTACTCAACAAAATCCAAAAAAATCGAAGTTGGCCTCAAATAAATTTATTAAAATTTGACACTTCCAACTAACATTTTTTTCACAATCCTAAAAATTGAAGTTATTTTCATCTAAATTTACTCAAATATACATCCTACAACAAAAATACTCGACAAAATAAAAAAAAATCGAAGTAGATTTCAAATAAATTTATTAAAATTAGACACTTCCAACTAAAAATTTTGTTTCACAATCCAAAAAATTGTCGTTATTTTGATCTAAATTTACTCAAATATACATCCTACAACAAAAATACTCGACAAAATCCAAAAAAATCGAAGTTGGTTTCAAATAAATTTATTACAATTTGACACTTCCAACTAAAATTTTTTTTCACAATCCAAAAAATTGTCGTTATTTTGATCTAAATTTACTCAAATATACATCCTACAATAAAAGTACTCGACAAAATCCAAAAAAATCGAAGTAGATTTCAAATAAATTTATTAAAATTAGACACTTCCAACTAAAATTTTTGTTTCACAATCCAAAAAATTGAAGTTATTTTCATCTAAATTTACTCAAATATACATCCTACAACAAAAATACTCGACAAAATCCAAAAAAAATCGAAGTTGGTTTCAAATAAATTTATTAAAATTTGACACTTCCAACTAAAATTTTTTTTCACAATCCAAAAAATTGTCGTTATTTTGATCTAAATTTACTCAAATATACATCCTACAACAAAAATACTCGACAAAATCCAAAAAAATCGAAGTTGGTTTCAAATAAATTTATTACAATTTGACACTTCCAACTAAAATTTTTTTTCACAATCCAAAAAATTGTCGTTATTTTGATCTAAATTTACTCAAATATACATCCTACAACAAAAGTACTCGACAAAATCCAAAAAAATCGAAGTAGATTTCAAATAAATTTATTAAAATTAGACACTTCCAACTAAAATTTTTGTTTCACAATCCAAAAAATTGAAGTTATTTTCATCTAAATTTACTCAAATATACATCCTACAACAAAAATACTCGACAAAATCCAAAAAAAATCGAAGTTGGTTTCAAATAAATTTATTAAAATTTGACACTTCCAACTAAAATTTGTTTCACAATCCAAAAAATTGTCGTTATTTTCATCTAAATTTACTCAAATATACATCCTACAACAAAAGTACTCGACAAAATCAAAAAAAATCGAAGTAGATTTCAAATAAATTTATTAAAATTAGACACTTCCAACTAAAATTTTTGTTTCACAATCCAAAAAATTGAAGTTATTTTCATCTAAATTTAGTCAAATATACATCCTACAACAAAAATACTCGACAAAATCCAAAAAAAATCGTAGTTGGTTTCAAATAAATTTATTAAAATTTGACACTTACAACTAAAATTTGTTTCACAATCCAAAAAATTGTCGTTATTTTGATCTAAATTTACTCAAATATACATCCTACAACAAAAGTACTCAACAAAATCCAAAAAAATCGAAGTTGGCCTCAAATAAATTTATTAAAATTTGACACTTCCAACTAACATTTTTTTCACAATCCTAAAAATTGAAGTTATTTTCATCTAAATTTACTCAAATATACATCCTACAACAAAAATACTCGACAAAATAAAAAAAAATCGAAGTTGGTTTCAACTAAATTTATTAAAATTTGACACTTCCAACTAAAATTTTTGTTTCACAATCCAAAAAATTGAAGTTATTTTCATCTAAATTTACTCAAATATACATCCTACAACAAAAATACTCGACAAAATCCAAAAAAAATCGAAGTTGGTTTCAAATAAATTTATTAAAATTGGACACTTCCAACTAACATTTTTCCACAATCCTAAAAATTGAAGTTATTTTCATCTAAATTTACTCAAATATACATCCTACAACAAAAATACTCGACAAAATAAAAAAAAATCGAAGTAGATTTCAAATAAATTTATTAAAATTAGACACTTCCAACTAAAAATTTTGTTTCACAATCCAAAAAATTGTCGTTATTTTGATCTAAATTTACTCAAATATACATCCTACAACAAAAATACTCGACAAAATCCAAAAAAATCGAAGTTGGTTTCAAATAAATTTATTACAATTTGACACTTCCAACTAAAATTTTTTTTCACAATCCAAAAAATTGTCGTTATTTTGATCTAAATTTACTCAAATATACATCCTACAATAAAAGTACTCGACAAAATCCAAAAAAATCGAAGTAGATTTCAAATAAATTTATTAAAATTAGACACTTCCAACTAAAATTTTTGTTTCACAATCCAAAAAATTGAAGTTATTTTCATCTAAATTTACTCAAATATACATCCTACAACAAAAATACTCGACAAAATCCAAAAAAAATCGAAGTTGGTTTCAAATAAATTTATTAAAATTTGACACTTCCAACTAAAATTTTTTTTCACAATCCAAAAAATTGTCGTTATTTTGATCTAAATTTACTCAAATATACATCCTACAACAAAAATACTCGACAAAATCCAAAAAAATCGAAGTTGGTTTCAAATAAATTTATTACAATTTGACACTTCCAACTAAAATTTTTTTTCACAATCCAAAAAATTGTCGTTATTTTGATCTAAATTTACTCAAATATACATCCTACAACAAAAGTACTCGACAAAATCCAAAAAAATCGAAGTAGATTTCAAATAAATTTATTAAAATTAGACACTTCCAACTAAAATTTTTGTTTCACAATCCAAAAAATTGAAGTTATTTTCATCTAAATTTACTCAAATATACATCCTACAACAAAAATACTCGACAAAATCCAAAAAAAATCGAAGTTGGTTTCAAATAAATTTATTAAAATTTGACACTTCCAACTAAAATTTGTTTCACAATCCAAAAAATTGTCGTTATTTTCATCTAAATTTACTCAAATATACATCCTACAACAAAAGTACTCGACAAAATCAAAAAAAATCGAAGTAGATTTCAAATAAATTTATTAAAATTAGACACTTCCAACTAAAATTTTTGTTTCACAATCCAAAAAATTGAAGTTATTTTCATCTAAATTTAGTCAAATATACATCCTACAACAAAAATACTCGACAAAATCCAAAAAAAATCGTAGTTGGTTTCAAATAAATTTATTAAAATTTGACACTTACAACTAAAATTTGTTTCACAATCCAAAAAATTGTCGTTATTTTGATCTAAATTTACTCAAATATACATCCTACAACAAAAGTACTCAACAAAATCCAAAAAAATCGAAGTTGGCCTCAAATAAATTTATTAAAATTTGACACTTCCAACTAACATTTTTTTCACAATCCTAAAAATTGAAGTTATTTTCATCTAAATTTACTCAAATATACATCCTACAACAAAAATACTCGACAAAATAAAAAAAAATCGAAGTTGGTTTCAACTAAATTTATTAAAATTTGACACTTCCAACTAAAATTTTTGTTTCACAATCCAAAAAATTGAAGTTATTTTCATCTAAATTTACTCAAATATACATCCTACAACAAAAATACTCTACAAAATCCAAAAAAAATCGAAGTTGGTTTCAAATAAATTTATTAAAATTGGACACTTCCAACTAACATTTTTCCACAATCCTAAAAATTGAAGTTATTTTCATCTAAATTTACTCAAATATACATCCTACAACAATAATACTGGTCAAAATCCAAAAAAATCGAAGTTGGTTTCAAATAAATTTATTAAAATTTGTCACTTCCAACTAAAATTTTTTTTCACAATCCAAAAAATTGAAGTTATTTTCATCTAAATTTACTCAAATATAGATTCTACAACAAAAATACTCAACAAAATCCAAAAAAATCGAAGTTGATTTCAAATAAATTTATTACAATTTGGCACTTCCAACTAAAATTTTTGTTTTACAATCCAAAAAATTGAAGTTATTTTGATCTAAATTTACTCAAATATAGATCCTACAACAAAAATACTCAACAAAATCCAAAAAAATCGAAGTTGGCCTCAAATAAATTTATTAAAATTTGACACTTCCAACTAACATTTTTTTCACAATCCTAAAAATTGAAGTTATTTTCGTCTAAATTTACTCAAACATACATCCTACAACAAAAGTACTCGACAAAATAAAAAAAAATCGAAGTTGGTTTCAACTAAATTTATTAAAATTTGACACTTCCGACTAAAATTTTTTTCACAATCCAAAAAATTGTCGTTATTTTCATCTAAATTTACTCAAATATACATCCTACAACAAAAGTACTCGACAAAATCCAAAAAAATCGAAGTAGATTTCAAATAAATTTATTAAAATTAGACACTTCCAACTAAAATTTTTGTTTCACAATCCAAAAAATTGAAGTTATTTTCATCTAAATTTACTCAAATATACATCCTACAACAAAAATACTCGACAAAATCCAAAAAAATCGAAGTTGGTTTCAAATAAATTTATTACAATTTGACACTTCCAACTAAAATTTTTTTTCACAATCCAAAAAATTGTCGTTATTTTGATCTAAATTTACTCAAATATACATCCTACAATAAAAGTACTCGACAAAATCCAAAAAAATCGAAGTAGATTTCAAATAAATTTATTAAAATTAGACACTTCCAACTAAAATTTTTGTTTCACAATCCAAAAAATTGAAGTTATTTTCATCTAAATTTACTCAAATATACATCCTACAACAAAAATACTCGACAAAATCCAAAAAAAATCGAAGTTGGTTTCAAATAAATTTATTAAAATTTGACACTTCCAACTAAAATTTTTTTTCACAATCCAAAAAATTGTCGTTATTTTGATCTAAATTTACTCAAATATACATCCTACAACAAAAATACTCGACAAAATCCAAAAAAATCGAAGTTGGTTTCAAATAAATTTATTACAATTTGACACTTCCAACTAAAATTTTTTTTCACAATCCAAAAAATTGTCGTTATTTTGATCTAAATTTACTCAAATATACATCCTACAACAAAAGTACTCGACAAAATCCAAAAAAATCGAAGTAGATTTCAAATAAATTTATTAAAATTAGACACTTCCAACTAAAATTTTTGTTTCACAATCCAAAAAATTGAAGTTATTTTCATCTAAATTTACTCAAATATACATCCTACAACAAAAATACTCGACAAAATCCAAAAAAAATCGAAGTTGGTTTCAAATAAATTTATTAAAATTTGACACTTCCAACTAAAATTTGTTTCACAATCCAAAAAATTGTCGTTATTTTCATCTAAATTTACTCAAATATACATCCTACAACAAAAGTACTCGACAAAATCAAAAAAAATCGAAGTAGATTTCAAATAAATTTATTAAAATTAGACACTTCCAACTAAAATTTTTGTTTCACAATCCAAAAAATTGAAGTTATTTTCATCTAAATTTAGTCAAATATACATCCTACAACAAAAATACTCGACAAAATCCAAAAAAAATCGTAGTTGGTTTCAAATAAATTTATTAAAATTTGACACTTACAACTAAAATTTGTTTCACAATCCAAAAAATTGTCGTTATTTTGATCTAAATTTACTCAAATATACATCCTACAACAAAAGTACTCAACAAAATCCAAAAAAATCGAAGTTGGCCTCAAATAAATTTATTAAAATTTGACACTTCCAACTAACATTTTTTTCACAATCCTAAAAATTGAAGTTATTTTCGTCTAAATTTACTCAAATATACATCCTACAACAAAAATACTCGACAAAATAAAAAAAAATCGAAGTTGGTTTCAACTAAATTTATTAAAATTTGACACTTCCGACTAAAATTTTTTTCACAATCCAAAAAATTGTCGTTATTTTCATCTAAATTTACTCAAATATACATCCTACAACAAAAGTACTCGACAAAATCCAAAAAAATCGAAGTAGATTTCAAATAAATTTATTAAAATTAGACACTTCCAACTAAAATTTTTTTTCACAATCCAAAAAATTGTCGTTATTTTGATCTAAATTTACTCAAATATACATCCTACAACAAAAGTACTCGACAAAATCCAAAAAAATCGAAGTAGATTTCAAATAAATTTATTAAAATTAGACACTTCCAACTAAAATTTTTGTTTCACAATCCAAAAAATTGAAGTTATTTTCATCTAAATTTACTCAAATATACATCCTACAACAAAAATACTCGACAAAATCCAAAAAAAATCGAAGTTGGTTTCAAATAAATTTATTAAAATTTGACACTTCCAACTAAAATTTGTTTCACAATCCAAAAAATTGTCGTTATTTTCATCTAAATTTACTCAAATATACATCCTACAACAAAAGTACTCGACAAAATCAAAAAAAATCGAAGTAGATTTCAAATAAATTTATTAAAATTAGACACTTCCAACTAAAATTTTTGTTTCACAATCCAAAAAATTGAAGTTATTTTCATCTAAATTTACTCAAATATACATCCTACAACAAAAATACTCGACAAAATCCAAAAAAATCGAAGTTGGTTTCAAATAAATTTATTACAATTTGACACTTCCAACTAAAATTTTTTTTCACAATCCAAAAAATTGTCGTTATTTTGATCTAAATTTACTCAAATATACATCCTACAATAAAAGTACTCGACAAAATCCAAAAAAATCGAAGTAGATTTCAAATAAATTTATTAAAATTAGACACTTCCAACTAAAATTTTTGTTTCACAATCCAAAAAATTGAAGTTATTTTCATCTAAATTTACTCAAATATACATCCTACAACAAAAATACTCGACAAAATCCAAAAAAAATCGAAGTTGGTTTCAAATAAATTTATTAAAATTTGACACTTCCAACTAAAATTTTTTTTCACAATCCAAAAAATTGTCGTTATTTTGATCTAAATTTACTCAAATATACATCCTACAACAAAAATACTCGACAAAATCCAAAAAAATCGAAGTTGGTTTCAAATAAATTTATTACAATTTGACACTTCCAACTAAAATTTTTTTTCACAATCCAAAAAATTGTCGTTATTTTGATCTAAATTTACTCAAATATACATCCTACAACAAAAGTACTCGACAAAATCCAAAAAAATCGAAGTAGATTTCAAATAAATTTATTAAAATTAGACACTTCCAACTAAAATTTTTGTTTCACAATCCAAAAAATTGAAGTTATTTTCATCTAAATTTACTCAAATATACATCCTACAACAAAAATACTCGACAAAATCCAAAAAAAATCGAAGTTGGTTTCAAATAAATTTATTAAAATTTGACACTTCCAACTAAAATTTGTTTCACAATCCAAAAAATTGTCGTTATTTTCATCTAAATTTACTCAAATATACATCCTACAACAAAAGTACTCGACAAAATCAAAAAAAATCGAAGTAGATTTCAAATAAATTTATTAAAATTAGACACTTCCAACTAAAATTTTTGTTTCACAATCCAAAAAATTGAAGTTATTTTCATCTAAATTTAGTCAAATATACATCCTACAACAAAAATACTCGACAAAATCCAAAAAAAATCGTAGTTGGTTTCAAATAAATTTATTAAAATTTGACACTTACAACTAAAATTTGTTTCACAATCCAAAAAATTGTCGTTATTTTGATCTAAATTTACTCAAATATACATCCTACAACAAAAGTACTCAACAAAATCCAAAAAAATCGAAGTTGGCCTCAAATAAATTTATTAAAATTTGACACTTCCAACTAACATTTTTTTCACAATCCTAAAAATTGAAGTTATTTTCATCTAAATTTACTCAAATATACATCCTACAACAAAAATACTCGACAAAATAAAAAAAAATCGAAGTTGGTTTCAACTAAATTTATTAAAATTTGACACTTCCAACTAAAATTTTTGTTTCACAATCCAAAAAATTGAAGTTATTTTCATCTAAATTTACTCAAATATACATCCTACAACAAAAATACTCGACAAAATCCAAAAAAAAATCGAAGTTGGTTTCAAATAAATTTATTAAAATTGGACACTTCCAACTAACATTTTTCCACAATCCTAAAAATTGAAGTTATTTTCATCTAAATTTACTCAAATATACATCCTACAACAAAAATACTCGACAAAATAAAAAAAAATCGAAGTAGATTTCAAATAAATTTATTAAAATTAGACACTTCCAACTAAAAATTTTGTTTCACAATCCAAAAAATTGTCGTTATTTTGATCTAAATTTACTCAAATATACATCCTACAACAAAAATACTCGACAAAATCCAAAAAAATCGAAGTTGGTTTCAAATAAATTTATTACAATTTGACACTTCCAACTAAAATTTTTTTTCACAATCCAAAAAATTGTCGTTATTTTGATCTAAATTTACTCAAATATACATCCTACAATAAAAGTACTCGACAAAATCCAAAAAAATCGAAGTAGATTTCAAATAAATTTATTAAAATTAGACACTTCCAACTAAAATTTTTGTTTCACAATCCAAAAAATTGAAGTTATTTTCATCTAAATTTACTCAAATATACATCCTACAACAAAAATACTCGACAAAATCCAAAAAAAATCGAAGTTGGTTTCAAATAAATTTATTAAAATTTGACACTTCCAACTAAAATTTTTTTTCACAATCCAAAAAATTGTCGTTATTTTGATCTAAATTTACTCAAATATACATCCTACAACAAAAATACTCGACAAAATCCAAAAAAATCGAAGTTGGTTTCAAATAAATTTATTACAATTTGACACTTCCAACTAAAATTTTTTTTCACAATCCAAAAAATTGTCGTTATTTTGATCTAAATTTACTCAAATATACATCCTACAACAAAAGTACTCGACAAAATCCAAAAAAATCGAAGTAGATTTCAAATAAATTTATTAAAATTAGACACTTCCAACTAAAATTTTTGTTTCACAATCCAAAAAATTGAAGTTATTTTCATCTAAATTTACTCAAATATACATCCTACAACAAAAATACTCGACAAAATCCAAAAAAAATCGAAGTTGGTTTCAAATAAATTTATTAAAATTTGACACTTCCAACTAAAATTTGTTTCACAATCCAAAAAATTGTCGTTATTTTCATCTAAATTTACTCAAATATACATCCTACAACAAAAGTACTCGACAAAATCAAAAAAAATCGAAGTAGATTTCAAATAAATTTATTAAAATTAGACACTTCCAACTAAAATTTTTGTTTCACAATCCAAAAAATTGAAGTTATTTTCATCTAAATTTAGTCAAATATACATCCTACAACAAAAATACTCGACAAAATCCAAAAAAAATCGTAGTTGGTTTCAAATAAATTTATTAAAATTTGACACTTACAACTAAAATTTGTTTCACAATCCAAAAAATTGTCGTTATTTTGATCTAAATTTACTCAAATATACATCCTACAACAAAAGTACTCAACAAAATCCAAAAAAATCGAAGTTGGCCTCAAATAAATTTATTAAAATTTGACACTTCCAACTAACATTTTTTTCACAATCCTAAAAATTGAAGTTATTTTCATCTAAATTTACTCAAATATACATCCTACAACAAAAATACTCGACAAAATAAAAAAAAATCGAAGTTGGTTTCAACTAAATTTATTAAAATTTGACACTTCCAACTAAAATTTTTGTTTCACAATCCAAAAAATTGAAGTTATTTTCATCTAAATTTACTCAAATATACATCCTACAACAAAAATACTCTACAAAATCCAAAAAAAATCGAAGTTGGTTTCAAATAAATTTATTAAAATTGGACACTTCCAACTAACATTTTTCCACAATCCTAAAAATTGAAGTTATTTTCATCTAAATTTACTCAAATATACATCCTACAACAATAATACTGGTCAAAATCCAAAAAAATCGAAGTTGGTTTCAAATAAATTTATTAAAATTTGTCACTTCCAACTAAAATTTTTTTTCACAATCCAAAAAATTGAAGTTATTTTCATCTAAATTTACTCAAATATAGATTCTACAACAAAAATACTCAACAAAATCCAAAAAAATCGAAGTTGATTTCAAATAAATTTATTACAATTTGGCACTTCCAACTAAAATTTTTGTTTTACAATCCAAAAAATTGAAGTTATTTTGATCTAAATTTACTCAAATATAGATCCTACAACAAAAATACTCAACAAAATCCAAAAAAATCGAAGTTGGCCTCAAATAAATTTATTAAAATTTGACACTTCCAACTAACATTTTTTTCACAATCCTAAAAATTGAAGTTATTTTCGTCTAAATTTACTCAAACATACATCCTACAACAAAAATACTCGACAAAATAAAAAAAAATCGAAGTTGGTTTCAACTAAATTTATTAAAATTTGACACTTCCGACTAAAATTTTTTTCACAATCCAAAAAATTGTCGTTATTTTCATCTAAATTTACTCAAATATACATCCTACAACAAAAGTACTCGACAAAATCCAAAAAAATCGAAGTAGATTTCAAATAAATTTATTAAAATTAGACACTTCCAACTAAAATTTTTGTTTCACAATCCAAAAAATTGAAGTTATTTTGATCTAAATTTACTCAAATATAGATCCTACAACAAAAATACTCAACAAAATCCAAAAAAATCGAAGTTGGCCTCAAATAAATTTATTAAAATTTGACACTTCCAACTAACATTTTTTTCACAATCCTAAAAATTGAAGTTATTTTCGTCTAAATTTACTCAAATATACATCCTACAACAAAAATACTCGACAAAATAAAAAAAAATCGAAGTTGGTTTCAACTAAATTTATTAAAATTTGACACTTCCGACTAAAATTTTTTTCACAATCCAAAAAATTGTCGTTATTTTCATCTAAATTTACTCAAATATACATCCTACAACAAAAGTACTCGACAAAATCCAAAAAAATCGAAGTAGATTTCAAATAAATTTATTAAAATTAGACACTTCCAACTAAAATTTTTGTTTCACAAACCAAAAAATTGAAGTTATTTTCATCTAAATTTAGTCAAATAT
The DNA here is from genome assembly GCA_963932275.1 of Andrena praecox. Taxonomy (NCBI): domain Eukaryota; kingdom Metazoa; phylum Arthropoda; class Insecta; order Hymenoptera; family Andrenidae; genus Andrena; species Andrena praecox. The sequence continues at coordinate 1,458,279 of CAWVQO010000396.1, read as the reverse complement.
ACATCCTACAACAAAAATACTCGACAAAATCCAAAAAAAATCGTAGTTGGTTTCAAATAAATTTATTAAAATTTGACACTTACAACTAAAATTTGTTTCACAATCCAAAAAATTGTCGTTATTTTGATCTAAATTTACTCAAATATACATCCTACAACAAAAGTACTCAACAAAATCCAAAAAAATCGAAGTTGGCCTCAAATAAATTTATTAAAATTTGACACTTCCAACTAACATTTTTTTCACAATCCTAAAAATTGAAGTTATTTTCATCTAAATTTACTCAAATATACATCCTACAACAAAAATACTCGACAAAATAAAAAAAAATCGAAGTAGATTTCAAATAAATTTATTAAAATTAGACACTTCCAACTAAAAATTTTGTTTCACAATCCAAAAAATTGTCGTTATTTTGATCTAAATTTACTCAAATATACATCCTACAACAAAAATACTCGACAAAATCCAAAAAAATCGAAGTTGGTTTCAAATAAATTTATTACAATTTGACACTTCCAACTAAAATTTTTTTTCACAATCCAAAAAATTGTCGTTATTTTGATCTAAATTTACTCAAATATACATCCTACAATAAAAGTACTCGACAAAATCCAAAAAAATCGAAGTAGATTTCAAATAAATTTATTAAAATTAGACACTTCCAACTAAAATTTTTGTTTCACAATCCAAAAAATTGAAGTTATTTTCATCTAAATTTACTCAAATATACATCCTACAACAAAAATACTCGACAAAATCCAAAAAAAATCGAAGTTGGTTTCAAATAAATTTATTAAAATTTGACACTTCCAACTAAAATTTTTTTTCACAATCCAAAAAATTGTCGTTATTTTGATCTAAATTTACTCAAATATACATCCTACAACAAAAATACTCGACAAAATCCAAAAAAATCGAAGTTGGTTTCAAATAAATTTATTACAATTTGACACTTCCAACTAAAATTTTTTTTCACAATCCAAAAAATTGTCGTTATTTTGATCTAAATTTACTCAAATATACATCCTACAACAAAAGTACTCGACAAAATCCAAAAAAATCGAAGTAGATTTCAAATAAATTTATTAAAATTAGACACTTCCAACTAAAATTTTTTTTCACAATCCAAAAAATTGAAGTTATTTTCATCTAAATTTACTCAAATATACATTCTACAACAAAAATACTCAACAAAATCCAAAAAAATCGAAGTTGGATTCAAATAAATTTATTACAATTTGATACTTCCAACTAAAAATTTTTTTTCACAATCCAAAAAATTGTCGTTATTTTGATCTAAATTTACTCAAATATACATCCTACAACAAAAGTACTCGACAAAATCCAAAAAAATCGAAGTAGATTTCAAATAAATTTATTAAAATTAGACACTTCCAACTAAAATTTTTGTTTCACAATCCAAAAAATTGAAGTTATTTTCATCTAAATTTACTCAAATATACATCCTACAACAAAAATACTCGACAAAATCCAAAAAAAATCGAAGTTGGTTTCAAATAAATTTATTAAAATTTGACACTTCCAACTAAAATTTTTTTTCACAATCCAAAAAATTGTCGTTATTTTGATCTAAATTTACTCAAATATACATCCTACAACAAAAATACTCGACAAAATCCAAAAAAATCGAAGTTGGTTTCAAATAAATTTATTACAATTTGACACTTCCAACTAAAATTTTTTTTCACAATCCAAAAAATTGTCGTTATTTTGATCTAAATTTACTCAAATATACATCCTACAACAAAAGTACTCGACAAAATCCAAAAAAATCGAAGTAGATTTCAAATAAATTTATTAAAATTAGACACTTCCAACTAAAATTTTTGTTTCACAATCCAAAAAATTGAAGTTATTTTCATCTAAATTTAGTCAAATATACATCCTACAACAAAAATACTCGACAAAATACAAAAAAAATCGTAGTTGGTTTCAAATAAATTTATTAAAATTTGACACTTACAACTAAAATTTGTTTCACAATCCAAAAAATTGTCGTTATTTTGATCTAAATTTACTCAAATATACATCCTACAACAAAAGTACTCAACAAAATCCAAAAAAATCGAAGTTGGCCTCAAATAAATTTATTAAAATTTGACACTTCCAACTAACATTTTTCCACAATCCTAAAAATTGAAGTTATTTTCATCTAAATTTACTCAAATATACATCCTACAACAATAATACTGGTCAAAATCCAAAAAAATCGAAGTTGGTTTCAAATAAATTTATTAAAATTTGTCACTTCCAACTAAAATTTTTTTTCACAATCCAAAAAATTGAAGTTATTTTCATCTAAATTTACTCAAATATAGATTCTACAACAAAAATACTCAACAAAATCCAAAAAAATCGAAGTTGGATTCAAATAAATTTATTACAATTTGATACTTCCAACTAAAATTTTTTTTCACAATCCAAAAAATTGTCGTTATTTTGATCTAAATTTACTCAAATATACATCCTACAACAAAAGTACTCGACAAAATCCAAAAAAATCGAAGTAGATTTCAAATAAATTTATTAAAATTAGACACTTCCAACTAAAATTTTTGTTTCACAATCCAAAAAATTGAAGTTATTTTCATCTAAATTTGGTCAAATATACATCCTACAACAAAAATACTCGACAAAATCCAAAAAAAATCGTAGTTGGTTTCAAATAAATTTATTAAAATTTGACACTTACAACTAAAATTTGTTTCACAATCCAAAAAATTGTCGTTATTTTGATCTAAATTTACTCAAATATACATCCTACAACAAAAGTACTCAACAAAATCCAAAAAAATCGAAGTTGGCCTCAAATAAATTTATTAAAATTTGACACTTCCAACTAAAATTTTTGTTTCACAATCCAAAAAATTGAAGTTATTTTCATCTAAATTTACTCAAATATACATCCTACAACAAAAATACTCGACAAAATCCAAAAAAAATCGAAGTTGGTTTCAAATAAATTTATTAAAATTGGACACTTCCAACTAACATTTTTCCACAATCCTAAAAATTGAAGTTATTTTCATCTAAATTTACTCAAATATACATCCTACAACAATAATACTGGTCAAAATCCAAAAAAATCGAAGTTGGTCTCAAATAAATTTATTAAAATTTGTCACTTCCAACTAAAATTTTTTTTCACAATCCAAAAAATTGAAGTTATTTTCATCTAAATTTACTCAAATATAGATTCTACAACAAAAATACTCAACAAAATCCAAAAAAATCGAAGTTGGATTCAAATAAATTTATTACAATTTGATACTTCCAACTAAAATTTTTTTTCACAATCCAAAAAATTGTCGTTATTTTGATCTAAATTTACTCAAATATACATCCTACAACAAAAGTACTCGACAAAATCCAAAAAAATCGAAGTAGATTTCAAATAAATTTATTAAAATTAGACACTTCCAACTAAAATTTTTGTTTCACAATCCAAAAAATTGAAGTTATTTTCATCTAAATTTACTCAAATATACATCCTACAACAAAAATACTCGACAAAATCCAAAAAAAATCGAAGTTGGTTTCAAATAAATTTATTAAAATTTGACACTTCCAACTAAAATTTTTTTTCACAATCCAAAAAATTGTCGTTATTTTGATCTAAATTTACTCAAATATACATCCGACAACAAAAATACTCGACAAAATCCAAAAAAATCGAAGTTGGTTTCAACTAAATTTATTAAAATTTGACACTTCCAACTAAAATTTTTGTTTCACAATCCAAAAAATTGAAGTTATTTTCATCTAAATTTACTCAAATATAGATTCTACAACAAAAATACTCAACAAAATCCAAAAAAATCGAAGTTGAATTCAAATAAATTTATTACAATTTGATACTTCCAACTAAAATTTTTTTTCACAATCCAAAAAATTGTCGTTATTTTGATCTAAATTTACTCAAATATACATCGTACAACAAAAGTACTCGACAAAATCCAAAAAAATCGAAGTAGATTTCAAATAAATTTATTAAAATTAGACACTTCCAACTAAAATTTTTGTTTCACAATCCAAAAAATTGAAGTTATTTTCATCTAAATTTACTCAAATATACATCCTACAACAAAAATACTCGACAAAATCCAAAAAAAATCGAAGTTGGTTTCAAATAAATTTATTAAAATTTGACACTTCCAACTAAAATTTTTTTTCACAATCCAAAAAATTGTCGTTATTTTGATCTAAATTTACTCAAATATACATCCTACAACAAAAATACTCGACAAAATCCAAAAAAATCGAAGTTGGTTTCAAATAAATTTATTACAATTTGACACTTCCAACTAAAATTTTTTTTCACAATCCAAAAAATTGTCGTTATTTTGATCTAAATTTACTCAAATATAGATCCTACAACAAAAATACTCAACAAAATCCAAAAAAATCGAAGTTGGCCTCAAATAAATTTATTAAAATTGGACACTTCCAACTAACATTTTTTTCACAATCCTAAAAATTGAAGTTATTTTCATCTAAATTTACTCAAATATACATCCTACAACAAAAATACTCGACAAAATCCAAAAAAAATCGTAGTTGGTTTCAAATAAATTTATTAAAATTTGACACTTCCAACTAAAATTTGTTTCACAATCCAAAAAATTGTCGTTATTTTGATTAAAATTTACTCAAATATACAACCTACAACAAAAGTACTTGACAAAATAAAAAAAAAATCGAAGTTGGTTTCAAATAAATTTATTAAAATTTGACACTTCCAACTAAAATTTTTTTTCACAATCCAAAAAATTGTCGTTATTTTGATCTAAATTTACTCAAATATACATCCTACAACAAAAATACTCGACAAAATCCAAAAAAATCGAAGTTGGTTTCAAATAAATTTATTACAATTTGACACTTCCAACTAAAATTTTTTTTCACAATCCAAAAAATTGTCGTTATTTTGATCTAAATTTACTCAAATATACATCCTACAACAAAAGTACTCGACAAAATCCAAAAAAATCGAAGTAGATTTCAAATAAATTTATTAAAATTAGACACTTCCAACTAAAATTTTTGTTTCACAATCCAAAAAATTGAAGTTATTTTCATCTAAATTTACTCAAATATACATCCTACAACAAAAATACTCGACAAAATCCAAAAAAAATCGAAGTTGGTTTCAAATAAATTTATTAAAATTTGACACTTCCAACTAAAATTTGTTTCACAATCCAAAAAATTGTCGTTATTTTCATCTAAATTTACTCAAATATACATCCTACAACAAAAGTACTCGACAAAATCCAAAAAAATCGAAGTAGATTTCAAATAAATTTATTAAAATTAGACACTTCCAACTAAAATTTTTGTTTCACAATCCAAAAAATTGAAGTTATTTTCATCTAAATTTAGTCAAATATACATCCTACAACAAAAATACTCGACAAAATCCAAAAAAAATCGTAGTTGGTTTCAAATAAATTTATTAAAATTAGACACTTCCAACTAAAATTTTTGTTTCACAATCCAAAAAATTGAAGTTATTTTCATCTAAATTTACTCAAATATACATCCTACAACAAAAATACTCGACAAAATCCAAAAAAAATCGAAGTTGGTTTCAAAAAAATTTATTAAAATTTGACACTTCCAACTAAAATTTGTTTCACAATCCAAAAAATTGTCGTTATTTTCATCTAAATTTACTCAAATATACATCCTACAACAAAATTACTCAACAAAATCCAAAAAAATCGAAGTTGGCCTCAAATATATTTATTAAAATTTGACACTTCCAACTAACATTTTTTTCACAATCCTAAAAATTGAAGTTATTTTCATCTAAATTTACTCAAATATACATCCTACAACAAAAATACTCGACAAAATAAAAAAAAATCGAAGTTGGTTTCATCTAAATTTATTAAAATTTGACACTTCCAACTAAAATTTTTGTTTCACAATCCAAAAAATTGAAGTTATTTTCATCTAAATTTACTCAAATATACATCCTACAACAAAAATACTCGACAAAATCCAAAAAAAATCGAAGTTGGTTTCAAATAAATTTATTAAAATTTGACACTTCCAACTAACATGTTTCCACAATCCTAAAAATTGAAGTTATTTTCATCTAAATTTACTCAAATATACATCCTACAACAAAAATACTCGACAAAATCCAAAAAAAATCGTAGTTGGTTTCAAATAAATTTATTAAAATTTGACACTTCCAACTAAAATTTGTTTCACAATCCAAAAAATTGTCGTTATTTTGATTAAAATTTACTCAAATATACAACCTACAACAAAAGTACTTGACAAAATAAAAAAAAAATCGAAGTTGGTTTCAAATAAATTTATTACAATTTGACACTTCCAACTAAAATTTTTTTTCACAATCCAAAAAATTGTCGTTATTTTGATCTAAATTTACTCAAATATACATCCTACAACAAAAATACTCGACAAAATCCAAAAAAATCGAAGTTGGTTTCAAATAAATTTATTTCAATTTGACACTTCCAACTAAAATTTTTTTTCACAATCCAAAAAATTGTCGTTATTTTGATCTAAATTTACTCAAATATACATACCTACAACAAAAGTACTCGACAAAATCCAAAAAAATCGAAGTAGATTTCAAATAAATTTATTAAAATTAGACACTTCCAACTAAAATTTTTGTTTCACAATCCAAAAAATTGAAGTTATTTTCATCTAAATTTACTCAAATATACATCCTACAACAAAAATACTCGACAAAATCCAAAAAAAATCGAAGTTGGTTTCAAATAAATTTATTAAAATTTGACACTTCCAACTAAAATTTGTTTCACAATCCAAAAAATTGTCGTTATTTTCATCTAAATTTACTCAAATATACATCCTACAACAAAAGTACTCAACAAAATCCAAAAAAATCGAAGTTGGCCTCAAATAAATTTATTAAAATTTGACACTTCCAACTAACATTTTTTTCACAATCCTAAAAATTGAAGTTATTTTCATCTAAATTTACTCAAATATACATCCTACAACAAAAATACTCGACAAAATAAAAAAAAATCGAAGTTGGTTTCAACTAAATTTATTAAAATTTGACACTTCCAACTAAAATTTTTGTTTCACAATCCAAAAAATTGAAGTTATTTTCATCTAAATTTACTCAAATATACATCCTACAACAAAAATACTCGACAAAATCCAAAAAAAATCGAAGTTGGTTTCAAATAAATTTATTAAAATTTGACACTTCCAACTAAAATTTGTTTCACAATCCAAAAAATTGTCGTTATTTTCATCTAAATTTACTCAAATATACATCCTACAACAAAAGTACTCGACAAAATCCAAAAAAATCGAAGTAGATTTCAAATAAATTTATTAAAATTAGACACTTCCAACTAAAATTTTTGTTTCACAATCCAAAAAATTGAAGTTATTTTCATCTAAATTTAGTCAAATATACATCCTACAACAAAAATACTCGACAAAATCCAAAAAAAATCGTAGTTGGTTTCAAATAAATTTATTAAAATTAGACACTTCCAACTAAAATTTTTGTTTCACAATCCAAAAAATTGAAGTTATTTTCATCTAAATTTACTCAAATATACATCCTACAACAAAAATACTCGACAAAATCCAAAAAAAATCGAAGTTGGTTTCAAAAAAATTTATTAAAATTTGACACTTCCAACTAAAATTTGTTTCACAATCCAAAAAATTGTCGTTATTTTCATCTAAATTTACTCAAATATACATCCTACAACAAAATTACTCAACAAAATCCAAAAAAATCGAAGTTGGCCTCAAATATATTTATTAAAATTTGACACTTCCAACTAACATTTTTTTCACAATCCTAAAAATTGAAGTTATTTTCATCTAAATTTACTCAAATATACATCCTACAACAAAAATACTCGACAAAATAAAAAAAAATCGAAGTTGGTTTCATCTAAATTTATTAAAATTTGACACTTCCAACTAAAATTTTTGTTTCACAATCCAAAAAATTGAAGTTATTTTCATCTAAATTTACTCAAATATACATCCTACAACAAAAATACTCGACAAAATCCAAAAAAAATCGAAGTTGGTTTCAAATAAATTTATTAAAATTTGACACTTCCAACTAACATGTTTCCACAATCCTAAAAATTGAAGTTATTTTCATCTAAATTTACTCAAATATACATCCTACAACAAAAATACTCGACAAAATCCAAAAAAAATCGTAGTTGGTTTCAAATAAATTTATTAAAATTTGACACTTCCAACTAAAATTTGTTTCACAATCCAAAAAATTGTCGTTATTTTGATTAAAATTTACTCAAATATACAACCTACAACAAAAGTACTTGACAAAATAAAAAAAAAATCGAAGTTGGTTTCAAATAAATTTATTACAATTTGACACTTCCAACTAAAATTTTTTTTCACAATCCAAAAAATTGTCGTTATTTTGATCTAAATTTACTCAAATATACATCCTACAACAAAAATACTCGACAAAATCCAAAAAAATCGAAGTTGGTTTCAAATAAATTTATTTCAATTTGACACTTCCAACTAAAATTTTTTTTCACAATCCAAAAAATTGTCGTTATTTTGATCTAAATTTACTCAAATATACATACCTACAACAAAAGTACTCGACAAAATCCAAAAAAATCGAAGTAGATTTCAAATAAATTTATTAAAATTAGACACTTCCAACTAAAATTTTTGTTTCACAATCCAAAAAATTGAAGTTATTTTCATCTAAATTTACTCAAATATACATCCTACAACAAAAATACTCGACAAAATACAAAAAAAATCGAAGTTGGTTTCAAATAAATTTATTAAAATTTGACACTTCCAACTAAAATTTGTTTCACAATCCAAAAAATTGTCGTTATTTTCATCTAAATTTACTCAAATATACATCCTACAACAAAAGTACTCAACAAAATCCAAAAAAATCGAAGTTGGTTTCAAATAAATTTATTACAATTTGACACTTCCAACTAAAATTTTTTTTCACAATCCAAAAAATTGTCGTTATTTTGATCTAAATTTACTCAAATATACATCCTACAACAAAAGTACTCGACAAAATCCAAAAAAATCGAAGTAGATTTCAAATAAATTTATTAAAATTAGACACTTCCAACTAAAATTTTTGTTTCACAATCCAAAAAATTGAAGTTATTTTCATCTAAATTTAGTCAAATATACATCCTACAACAAAAATACTCGACAAAATACAAAAAAAATCGTAGTTGGTTTCAAATAAATTTATTAAAATTTGACACTTACAACTAAAATTTGTTTCACAATCCAAAAAATTGTCGTTATATTGATCTAAATTTACTCAAATATACATCCTACAACAAAAGTACTCAACAAAATCCAAAAAAATCGAAGTTGGCCTCAAATAAATTTATTAAAATTTGACACTTCCAACTAACATTTTTTTCACAATCCTAAAAATTGAAGTTATTTTCATGTAAATTTACTCAAATATACATCCTACAACAAAAATACTCGACAAAATAAAAAAAAATCGAAGTTGGTTTCATCTAAATTTATTAAAATTTGACACTTCCAACTAAAATTTTTGTTTCACAATCCAAAAAATTGAAGTTATTTTCATCTAAATTTACTCAAATATACATCCTACAACAAAAATACTCGACAAAATCCAAAAAAAATCGAAGTTGGTTTCAAATAAATTTATTAAAATTTGACACTTCCAACTAACATGTTTCCACAATCCTAAAAATTGAAGTTATTTTCATCTAAATTTACTCAAATATACATCCTACAACAAAAATACTCGACAAAATCCAAAAAAAATCGTAGTTGGTTTCAAATAAATTTATTAAAATTTGACACTTCCAACTAAAATTTGTTTCACAATCCAAAAAATTGTCGTTATTTTGATTAAAATTTACTCAAATATACAACCTACAACAAAAGTACTTGACAAAATAAAAAAAAAATCGAAGTTGGTTTCAAATAAATTTATTACAATTTGACACTTCCAACTAAAATTTTTTTTCACAATCCAAAAAATTGTCGTTATTTTGATCTAAATTTACTCAAATATACATCCTACAACAAAAATACTCGACAAAATCCAAAAAAATCGAAGTTGGTTTCAAATAAATTTATTTCAATTTGACACTTCCAACTAAAATTTTTTTTCACAATCCAAAAAATTGTCGTTATTTTGATCTAAATTTACTCAAATATACATACCTACAACAAAAGTACTCGACAAAATCCAAAAAAATCGAAGTAGATTTCAAATAAATTTATTAAAATTAGACACTTCCAACTAAAATTTTTGTTTCACAATCCAAAAAATTGAAGTTATTTTCATCTAAATTTACTCAAATATACATCCTACAACAAAAATACTCGACAAAATCCAAAAAAAATCGAAGTTGGTTTCAAATAAATTTATTAAAATTTGACACTTCCAACTAAAATTTGTTTCACAATCCAAAAAATTGTCGTTATTTTCATCTAAATTTACTCAAATATACATCCTACAACAAAAGTACTCAACAAAATCCAAAAAAATCGAAGTTGGCCTCAAATAAATTTATTAAAATTTGACACTTCCAACTAACATTTTTTTCACAATCCTAAAAATTGAAGTTATTTTCATCTAAATTTACTCAAATATACATCCTACAACAAAAATACTCGACAAAATAAAAAAAAATCGAAGTTGGTTTCAACTAAATTTATTAAAATTTGACACTTCCAACTAAAATTTTTGTTTCACAATCCAAAAAATTGAAGTTATTTTCATCTAAATTTACTCAAATATACATCCTACAACAAAAATACTCGACAAAATCCAAAAAAAATCGAAGTTGGTTTCAAATAAATTTATTAAAATTGGACACTTCCAACTAACATTTTTCCACAATCCTAAAAATTGAAGTTATTTTCATCTAAATTTACTCAAATATACATCCTACAACAAAAATACTCGACAAAATAAAAAAAAATCGAAGTTGGTTTCAACTAAATTTATTAAAATTTGACACTTCCAACTAAAATTTTTGTTTCACAATCCAAAAAATTGAAGTTATTTTCATCTAAATTTACTCAAATATACATCCTACAACAAAAATACTCGACAAAATCCAAAAAAAATCGAAGTTGGTTTCAAATAAATTTATTAAAATTTGACACTTCCAACTAAAATTTGTTTCACAATCCAAAAAATTGTCGTTATTTTGATTAAAATTTACTCAAATATACAACCTACAACAAAAGTACTCGACAAAATCCAAAAAAATCGAAGTTGATTTCAAATAAATTTATTAAAATTTGGCACTTCCAACTAAATTTTTGTTTTACAATCCAAAAAATTGAAGTTATTTTCTTCTAAATTTACTCAAATATAGACCCTACAACAAAAATACTCGACAAAATCCAAAAAAATCGAAGTTGATTTCAAATAAATTTATTAAAATTTGACACTTCCAACTAAAATTTTTTTCACAATCCAAAAAATTGTCGTTATTTTCATCTAAATTTACTCAAATATACATCATACAACAATAATACTGGTCAAAATCCAAAAAAATCGAAGTTGGTTTCAAATAAATTTATTAAAATTTGTCACTTCCAACTAAAATTTTTTTTCACAATCCAAAAAATTGAAGTTATTTTCATCTAAATTTACTCAAATATAGATTCTACAACAAAAATACTCAACAAAATCCAAAAAAATCGAAGTTGAATTCAAATAAATTTATTACAATTTGATACTTCCAACTAAAATTTTTTTTCACAATCCAAAAAATTGTCGTTATTTTGATCTAAATTTACTCAAATATACATCGTACAACAAAAGTACTCGACAAAATCCAAAAAAATCGAAGTAGATTTCAAATAAATTTATTAAAATTAGACACTTCCAACTAAAATTTTTGTTTCACAATCCAAAAAATTGAAGTTATTTTCATCTAAATTTACTCAAATATACATCCTACAACAAAAATACTCGACAAAATCCAAAAAAAATCGAAGTTGGTTTCAAATAAATTTATTAAAATTTGACACTTCCAACTAAAATTTTTTTTCACAATCCAAAAAATTGTCGTTATTTTGATCTAAATTTACTCAAATATACATCCTACAACAAAAATACTCGACAAAATCCAAAAAAATCGAAGTTGGTTTCAAATAAATTTATTACAATTTGACACTTCCAACTAAAATTTTTTTTCACAATCCAAAAAATTGTCGTTATTTTGATCTAAATTTACTCAAATATAGATCCTACAACAAAAATACTCAACAAAATCCAAAAAAATCGAAGTTGGCCTCAAATAAATTTATTAAAATTGGACACTTCCAACTAACATTTTTTTCACAATCCTAAAAATTGAAGTTATTTTCATCTAAATTTACTCAAATATACATCCTACAACAAAAATACTCGACAAAATCCAAAAAAAATCGTAGTTGGTTTCAAATAAATTTATTAAAATTTGACACTTCCAACTAAAATTTGTTTCACAATCCAAAAAATTGTCGTTATTTTGATTAAAATTTACTCAAATATACAACCTACAACAAAAGTACTTGACAAAATAAAAAAAAAATCGAAGTTGGTTTCAAATAAATTTATTAAAATTTGACACTTCCAACTAAAATTTTTTTTCACAATCCAAAAAATTGTCGTTATTTTGATCTAAATTTACTCAAATATACATCCTACAACAAAAATACTCGACAAAATCCAAAAAAATCGAAGTTGGTTTCAAATAAATTTATTACAATTTGACACTTCCAACTAAAATTTTTTTTCACAATCCAAAAAATTGTCGTTATTTTGATCTAAATTTACTCAAATATACATCCTACAACAAAAGTACTCGACAAAATCCAAAAAAATCGAAGTAGATTTCAAATAAATTTATTAAAATTAGACACTTCCAACTAAAATTTTTGTTTCACAATCCAAAAAATTGAAGTTATTTTCATCTAAATTTACTCAAATATACATCCTACAACAAAAATACTCGACAAAATCCAAAAAAAATCGAAGTTGGTTTCAAATAAATTTATTAAAATTTGACACTTCCAACTAAAATTTGTTTCACAATCCAAAAAATTGTCGTTATTTTCATCTAAATTTACTCAAATATACATCCTACAACAAAAGTACTCGACAAAATCCAAAAAAATCGAAGTAGATTTCAAATAAATTTATTAAAATTAGACACTTCCAACTAAAATTTTTGTTTCACAATCCAAAAAATTGAAGTTATTTTCATCTAAATTTAGTCAAATATACATCCTACAACAAAAATACTCGACAAAATCCAAAAAAAATCGTAGTTGGTTTCAAATAAATTTATTAAAATTAGACACTTCCAACTAAAATTTTTGTTTCACAATCCAAAAAATTGAAGTTATTTTCATCTAAATTTACTCAAATATACATCCTACAACAAAAATACTCGACAAAATCCAAAAAAAATCGAAGTTGGTTTCAAAAAAATTTATTAAAATTTGACACTTCCAACTAAAATTTGTTTCACAATCCAAAAAATTGTCGTTATTTTCATCTAAATTTACTCAAATATACATCCTACAACAAAATTACTCAACAAAATCCAAAAAAATCGAAGTTGGCCTCAAATAAATTTATTAAAATTTGACACTTCCAACTAACATTTTTTTCACAATCCTAAAAATTGAAGTTATTTTCATCTAAATTTACTCAAATATACATCCTACAACAAAAATACTCGACAAAATAAAAAAAAATCGAAGTTGGTTTCAACTAAATTTATTAAAATTTGACACTTCCAACTAAAATTTTTGTTTCACAATCCAAAAAATTGAAGTTATTTTCATCTAAATTTACTCAAATATACATCCTACAACAATAATACTCGACAAAATCCAAAAAAAATCGAAGTTGGTTTCAAATAAATTTATTAAAATTTGACACTTCCAACTAACATGTTTCCACAATCCTAAAAATTGAAGTTATTTTCATCTAAATTTACTCAAATATACATCCTACAACAAAAATACTCGACAAAATAAAAAAAAATCGAAGTTGGTTTCAACTAAATTTATTAAAATTTGACACTTCCAACTAAAATTTTTGTTTCACAATCCAAAAAATTGAAGTTATTTTCATCTAAATTTACTCAAATATACATCCTACAACAAAAATACTCGACAAAATCCAAAAAAAATCGAAGTTGGTTTCAAATAAATTTATTAAAATTGGACACTTCCAACTAACATTTTTCCACAATCCTAAAAATTGAAGTTATTTTCATCTAAATTTACTCAAATATACATCCTACAACAAAAATACTCGACAAAATCCAAAAAAATCGAAGTTGGTTTCAAATAAATTTATTACAATTTGACACTTCCAACTAAAATTTTTTTTCACAATCCAAAAAATTGTCGTTATTTTGATCTAAATTTACTCAAATATACATCCTACAACAAAAGTACTCGACAAAATCCAAAAAAATCGAAGTAGATTTCAAATAAATTTATTAAAATTAGACACTTCCAACTAAAATTTTTGTTTCACAATCCAAAAAATTGAAGTTATTTTCATCTAAATTTACTCAAATATACATCCTACAACAAAAATACTCGACAAAATCCAAAAAAAATCGAAGTTGGTTTCAAATAAATTTATTAAAATTTGACACTTCCAACTAAAATTTTTTTTCACAATCCAAAAAATTGTCGTTATTTTGATCTAAATTTACTCAAATATACATCCTACAACAAAAATACTCGACAAAATCCAAAAAAATCGAAGTTGGTTTCAAATAAATTTATTACAATTTGACACTTCCAACTAAAATTTTTTTTCACAATCCAAAAAATTGTCGTTATTTTGATCTAAATTTACTCAAATATACATCCTACAACAAAAGTACTCGACAAAATCCAAAAAAATCGAAGTAGATTTCAAATAAATTTATTAAAATTAGACACTTCCAACTAAAATTTTTGTTTCACAATCCAAAAAATTGAAGTTATTTTCATCTAAATTTACTCAAATATACATCCTACAACAAAAATACTCGACAAAATCCAAAAAAAATCGAAGTTGGTTTCAAATAAATTTATTAAAATTTGACACTTCCAACTAAAATTTGTTTCACAATCCAAAAAATTGTCGTTATTTTCATCTAAATTTACTCAAATATACATCCTACAACAAAAGTACTCGACAAAATCCAAAAAAATCGAAGTAGATTTCAAATAAATTTATTAAAATTAGACACTTCCAACTAAAATTTTTGTTTCACAATCCAAAAAATTGAAGTTATTTTCATCTAAATTTAGTCAAATATACATCCTACAACAAAAATACTCGACAAAATCAAAAAAAAATCGTAGTTGGTTTCAAATAAATTTATTAAAATTTGACACTTACAACTAAAATTTGTTTCACAATCCAAAAAATTGTCGTTATTTTGATCTAAATTTACTCAAATATACATCCTACAACAAAAGTACTCAACAAAATCCAAAAAAATCGAAGTTGGCCTCAAATAAATTTATTAAAATTTGACACTTCCAACTAACATTTTTTTCACAATCCTAAAAATTGAAGTTATTTTCATCTAAATTTACTCAAATATACATCCTACAACAAAAATACTCGACAAAATAAAAAAAAATCGAAGTTGGTTTCAACTAAATTTATTAAAATTTGACACTTCCAACTAAAATTTGTTTCACAATCCAAAAAATTGTCGTTATTTTGATTAAAATTTACTCAAATATACAACCTACAACAAAAGTACTTGACAAAATAAAAAAAAAATCGAAGTTGGTTTCAAATAAATTTATTACAATTTGACACTTCCAACTAAAATTTTTTTTCACAATCCAAAAAATTGAAGTTATTTTCATCTAAATTTACTCAAATATACATCCTACAACAAAAATACTCGACAAAATCCAAAAAAAATCGAAGTTGGTTTCAAATAAATTTATTAAAATTTGACACTTCCAACTAAAATTTTTTTTCACAATCCAAAAAATTGTCGTTATTTTGATCTAAATTTACTCAAATATACATCCTACAACAAAAATACTCGACAAAATCCAAAAAAATCGAAGTTGGTTTCAAATAAATTTATTACAATTTGACACTTCCAACTAAAATTTTTTTTCACAATCCAAAAAATTGTCGTTATTTTGATCTAAATTTACTCAAATATACATCCTACAACAAAAGTACTCGACAAAATCCAAAAAAATCGAAGTAGATTTCAAATAAATTTATTAAAATTAGACACTTCCAACTAAAATTTTTGTTTCACAATCCAAAAAATTGAAGTTATTTTCATCTAAATTTACTCAAATATACATCCTACAACAAAAATACTCGACAAAATCAAAAAAAAATCGAAGTTGGTTTCAAATAAATTTATTAAAATTTGACACTTCCAACTAAAATTTGTTTCACAATCCAAAAAATTGTCGTTATTTTCATCTAAATTTACTCAAATATACATCCTACAACAAAAGTACTCGACAAAATCCAAAAAAATCGAAGTAGATTTCAAATAAATTTATTAAAATTAGACACTTCCAACTAAAATTTTTGTTTCACAATCCAAAAAATTGAAGTTATTTTCATCTAAATTTAGTCAAATATACATCCTACAACAAAAATACTCGACAAAATCCAAAAAAAATCGTAGTTGGTTTCAAATAAATTTATTAAAATTTGACACTAACAACTAAAATTTGTTTCACAATCCAAAAAATTGTTGTTATTTTGATCTAAATTTACTCAAATATACATCCTACAACAAAAGTACTCAACAAAATCCAAAAAAATCGAAGTTGGCCTCAAATAAATTTATTAAAATTTGACACTTCCAACTAACATTTTTTTCACAATCCTAAAAATTGAAGTTATTTTCATCTAAATTTACTCAAATATACATCCTACAACAAAAATACTCGACAAAATAAAAAAAAATCGAAGTTGGTTTCAACTAAATTTATTAAAATTTGACACTTCCAACTAAAATTTTTGTTTCACAATCCAAAAAATTGAAGTTATTTTCATCTAAATTTACTCAAATATACATCCTACAACAAAAATACTCGACAAAATCCAAAAAAAATCGAAGTTGGTTTCAAATAAATTTATTAAAATTTGACACTTCCAACTAAAATTTGTTTCACAATCCAAAAAATTGTCGTTATTTTGATTAAAATTTACTCAAATATACAACCTACAACAAAAGTACTCGACAAAATCCAAAAAAATCGAAGTTGATTTCAAATAAATTTATTAAAATTTGGCACTTCCAACTAAATTTTTGTTTTACAATACAAAAAATTGAAGTTATTTTCTTCTAAATTTACTCAAATATAGACCCTACAACAAAAATACTCGACAAAATCCAAAAAAATCGAAGTTGATTTCAAATAAATTTATTAAAATTTGACACTTCCAACTAAAATTTTTTTCACAATCCAAAAAATTGTCGTTATTTTCATCTAAATTTACTCAAATATACATCCTACAACAATAATACTGGTCAAAATCCAAAAAAATCGAAGTTGGTTTCAAATAAATTTATTAAAATTTGTCACTTCCAACTAAAATTTTTTTTCACAATTCAAAAAATTGAAGTTATTTTCATCTAAATTTACTCAAATATAGATTCTACAACAAAAATACTCGACAAAATCCAAAAAAAATCGAAGTTGGTTTCAAATAAATTTATTAAAATTTGACACTTCCAACTAAAATTTGTTTCACAATCCAAAAAATTTTCGTTATTTTGATTAAAATTTACTCAAATATACAACCTACAACAAAAGTACTCGACAAAATCCAAAAAAATCGAAGTTGATTTCAAATAAATTTATTAAAATTTGGCACTTCCAACTAAATTTTTGTTTTACAATACAAAAAATTGAAGTTATTTTCTTCTAAATTTACTCAAATATAGACCCTACAACAAAAATACTCGACAAAATCCAAAATAATCGAAGTTGATTTCAAATAAATTTATTAAAATTTGACACTTCCAACTAAAATTTTTTTCACAATCCAAAAAATTGTCGTTATTTTCATCTAAATTTACTCAAATATACATCCTACAACAATAATACTGGTCAAAATCCAAAAAAATCGAAGTTGGTTTCAAATAAATTTATTAAAATTTGTCACTTCCAACTAAAATTTTTTTTCACAATTCAAAAAATTGAAGTTATTTTCATCTAAATTTACTCAAATATAGATTCTACAACAAAAATACTCAACAAAATCCAAAAAAATCGAAGTTGGATTCAAATAAATTTATTACAATTTGATACTTCCAACTAAAATTTTTTTTCACAATCCAAAAAATTGTCGTTATTTTGATCTAAATTTACTCAAATATACATCGTACAACAAAAGTACTCGACAAAATCCAAAAAAATCGAAGTAGATTTCAAATAAATTTATTAAAATTAGACACTTCCAACTAAAATTTTTGTTTCACAATCCAAAAAATTGAAGTTATTTTCATCTAAATTTACTCAAATATACATCCTACAACAAAAATACTGGACAAAATCCAAAAAAAATCGAAGTTGGTTTCAAATAAATTTATTAAAATTTGACACTTCCAACTAAAATTTTTTTTCACAATCCAAAAAAATGTCGTTATTTTGATCTAAATTTACTCAAATATACATCCTACAACAAAAATACTCGACAAAATCCAAAAAAATCGAAGTTGGTTTCAAATAAATTTATTACAATTTGACACTTCCAACTAAAATTTTTTTTCACAATCCAAAAAATTGTCGTTATTTTGATCTAAATTTACTCAAATATACATCCTACAACAAAAGTACTCGACAAAATCCAAAAAAATCGAAGTAGATTTCAAATAAATTTATTAAAATTAGACACTTCCAACTAACATTTTTTTCACAATCCAAAAAATTGAAGTTATTTTCATCTAAATTTAGTCAAATATACATCCTACAACAAAAATACTCGACAAAATAAAAAAAAAATCGAAGTTGGTTTCAACTAAATTTATTAAAATTTGACACTTCCAACTAAAATTTTTGTTTCACAATCCAAAAAATTGAAGTTATTTTCATCTAAATTTACTCAAATATACATCCTACAACAAAAATACTCGACAAAATCCAAAAAAAATCGAAGTTGGTTTCAAATAAATTTATTAAAATTTGACACTTCCAACTAACATTTTTCCACAATCCTAAAAATTGAAGTTATTTTCATCTAAATTTACTCAAATATACATCCTACAACAAAAATACTCGACAAAATAAAAAAAAATCGAAGTTGGTTTCAACTAAATTTATTAAAATTTGACACTTCCAACTAAAATTTTTGTTTCACAATCCAAAAAATTGAAGTTATTTTCTTCTAAATTTACTCAAATATAGACCCTACAACAAAAATACTCGACAAAATCCAAAAAAATCGAAGTTGATTTCAAATAAATTTATTAAAATTTGACACTTCCAACTAAATTTTTTTTTCACAATCCAACAAATTGTCGTTATTTTCATCTAAATTTACTCAAATATAGATCCTACAACAAAAATACTCGACAAAATCCAAAAAAATCGAAGTTGGTTTCAAATAAATTTATTACAATTTGACACTTCCAACTAAAATTTGTTTCACAATCCAAAAAATTGTCGTTATTTTGTTTAAAATTTACTCAAATATACAACCTACAACAAAAGTACTCGACAAAATCCAAAAAAATCGAAGTTGATTTCAAATAAATTTATTACAATTTGGCACTTCCAACTAAAATTTTTGTTTTACAATCCAAAAAATTGAAGTTATTTTGATCTAAATTTACTCAAATATAGATCCTACAACAAAAATACTCAACAAAATCCAAAAAAATCGAAGTTGGCCTCAAATAAATTTATTAAAATTGGACACTTCCAACTAACATTTTTTTCACAATCCTAAAAATTGAAGTTATTTTCATCTAAATTTACTCAAATATACATCCTACAACAAAAATACTCGACAAAATCCAAAAAAAATCGTAGTTGGTTTCAAATAAATTTATTAAAATTTGACACTTCCAACTAAAATTTGTTTCACAATCCAAAAAATTGTCGTTATTTTGATTAAAATTTACTCAAATATACAACCTACAACAAAAGTACTTGACAAAATATAAAAAAAAATCGAAGTTGGTTTCAAATAAATTTATTACAATTTGACACTTCCAACTAAAATTTTTTTTCACAATCCAAAAAATTGTCGTTATTTTGATCTAAATTTACTCAAATATACATCCTACAACAAAAATACTCGACAAAATCCAAAAAAATCGAAGTTGGTTTCAAATAAATTTATTACAATTTGACACTTCCAACTAAAATTTTTTTTCACAATCCAAAAAATTGTCGTTATTTTGATCTAAATTTACTCAAATATACATCCTACAACAAAAGTACTCGACAAAATCCAAAAAAATCGAAGTAGATTTCAAATAAATTTATTAAAATTAGACACTTCCAACTAAAATTTTTGTTTCACAATCCAAAAAATTGAAGTTATTTTCATCTAAATTTACTCAAATATACATCCTACAACAAAAATACTCGACAAAATCCAAAAAAAATCGAAGTTGGTTTCAAATAAATTTATTAAAATTTGACACTTCCAACTAAAATTTTTTTTCACAATCCAAAAAATTGTCGTTATTTTGATCTAAATTTACTCAAATATACATCCTACAACAAAAATACTCGACAAAATCCAAAAAAATCGAAGTTGGTTTCAAATAAATTTATTACAATTTGACACTTCCAACTAAAATTTTTTTTCACAATCCAAAAAATTGTCGTTATTTTGATCTAAATTTACTCAAATATACATCCTACAACAAAAGTACTCGACAAAATCCAAAAAAATCGAAGTAGATTTCAAATAAATTTATTAAAATTAGACACTTCCAACTAAAATTTTTGTTTCACAATCCAAAAAATTGAAGTTATTTTCATCTAAATTTACTCAAATATACATCCTACAACAAAAATACTCGACAAAATCCAAAAAAAATCGAAGTTGGTTTCAAATAAATTTATTAAAATTTGACACTTCCAACTAAAATTTGTTTCACAATCCAAAAAATTGTCGTTATTTTCATCTAAATTTACTCAAATATACATCCTACAACAAAAGTACTCGACAAAATCCAAAAAAATCGAAGTAGATTTCAAATAAATTTATTAAAATTAGACACTTCCAACTAAAATTTTTGTTTCACAATCCAAAAAATTGAAGTTATTTTCATCTAAATTTAGTCAAATATACATCCTACAACAAAAATACTCGACAAAATCCAAAAAAAATCGTAGTTGGTTTCAAATAAATTTATTAAAATTTGACACTTGCAACTAAAATTTGTTTCACAATCCAAAAAATTGTCGTTATTTTGATCTAAATTTACTCAAATATACATCCTACAACAAAAGTACTCAACAAAATCCAAAAAAATCGAAGTTGGCCTCAAATAAATTTATTAAAATTTGACACTTCCAACTAACATTTTTTTCACAATCCTAAAAATTGAAGTTATTTTCATCTAAATTTACTCAAATATACATCCTACAACAAAAATACTCGACAAAATAAAAAAAAATCGAAGTTGGTTTCAACTAAATTTATTAAAATTTGACACTTCCAACTAAAATTTGTTTCACAATCCAAAAAATTGTCGTTATTTTGCTTAAAATTTACTCAAATATACAACCTACAACAAAAGTACTTGACAAAATAAAAAAAAAATCGAAGTTGGTTTCAAATAAATTTATTACAATTTGACACTTCCAACTAAAATTTTTTTTCACAATCCAAAAAATTGTCGTTATTTTTATCTAAATTTACTCAAATATACATCCTACAACAAAAATACTCGACAAAATCCAAAAAAATCGAAGTTGGTTTCAAATAAATTTATTACAATTTGACACTTCCAACTAAAATTTTTTTTCACAATCCAAAAAATTGTCGTTATTTTGATCTAAATTTACTCAAATATACATCCTACAACAAAAGTACTCGACAAAATCCAAAAAAATCGAAGTAGATTTCAAATAAATTTATTAAAATTAGACACTTCCAACTAAAATTTTTGTTTCACAATCCAAAAAATTGAAGTTATTTTCATCTAAATTTACTCAAATATACATCCTACAACAAAAATACTCGACAAAATCCAAAAAAAATCGAAGTTGGTTTCAAATAAATTTATTAAAATTTGACACTTCCAACTAAAATTTTTTTTCACAATCCAAAAAATTGTCGTTATTTTGATCTAAATTTACTCAAATATACATCCTACAACAAAAATACTCGACAAAATCCAAAAAAAATCGAAGTTGGTTTCAAATAAATTTATTACAATTTGACACTTCCAACTAAAATTTTTTTTCACAATCCAAAAAATTGTCGTTATTTTGATCTAAATTTACTCAAATATACATCCTACAACAAAAGTACTCGACAAAATCCAAAAAAATCGAAGTAGATTTCAAATAAATTTATTAAAATTAGACACTTCCAACTAAAATTTTTGTTTCACAATCCAAAAAATTGAAGTTATTTTCATCTAAATTTACTCAAATATACATCCTACAACAAAAATACTCGACAAAATCCAAAAGAAATCGAAGTTGGTTTCAAATAAATTTATTAAAATTTGACACTTCCAACTAAAATTTTTTTTCACAATCCAAAAAATTGTCGTTATTTTGATCTAAATTTACTCAAATATACATCCTACAACAAAAATACTCGACAAAATCCAAAAGAAATCGAAGTTGGTTTCAAATAAATTTATTACAATTTGACACTTCCAACTAAAATTTTTTTTCACAATCCAAAAAATTGTCGTTATTTTGATCTAAATTTACTCAAATATACATCCTACAACAAAAATACTCGACAAAATCCAAAAAAATCGAAGTTGGTTTCAAATAAATTTATTACAATTTGACACTTCCAACTAAAATTTTTTTTCACAATCCAAAAAATTGTCGTTATTTTGATCTAAATTTACTCAAATATACATCCTACAACAAAAGTACTCGACAAAATCCAAAAAAATCGAAGTAGATTTCAAATAAATTTATTAAAATTAGACACTTCCAACTAAAATTTTTGTTTCACAATCCAAAAAATTGAAGTTATTTTCATCTAAATTTACTCAAATATACATCCTACAACAAAAATACTCGACAAAATCCAAAAAAAATCGAAGTTGGTTTCAAATAAATTTATTAAAATTTGACACTTCCAACTAAAATTTGTTTCACAATCCAAAAAATTGTCGTTATTTTCATCTAAATTTACTCAAATATACATCCTACAACAAAAGTACTCGACAAAATCCAAAAAAATCGAAGTAGATTTCAAATAAATTTATTAAAATTAGACACTTCCAACTAAAATTTTTGTTTCACAATCCAAAAAATTGAAGTTATTTTCATCTAAATTTAGTCAAATATACATCCTACAACAAAAATACTCGACAAAATCCAAAAAAAATCGTAGTTGGTTTCAAATAAATTTATTAAAATTTGACACTTACAACTAAAATTTGTTTCACAATCCAAAAAATTGTCGTTATTTTGATCTAAATTTACTCAAATATACATCCTACAACAAAAGTACTCGACAAAATCCAAAAAAATCGAAGTAGATTTCAAATAAATTTATTAAAATTAGACACTTCCAACTAACATTTTTTTCACAATCCAAAAAATTGAAGTTATTTTCATCTAAATTTAGTCAAATATACATCCTACAACAAAAATACTCGACAAAATCCAAAAAAAATCGAAGTTGGTTTCAAATAAATTTATTAAAATTTGACACTTCCAACTAAAATTTTTTTTCACAATCCAAAAAATTGTCGTTATTTTCATCTAAATTTACTCAAATATACATCCTACAACAAAAGTACTCGACAAAATCCAAAAAAATCGAAGTAGATTTCAAATAAATTTATTAAAATTAGACACTTCCAACTAAAATTTTTGTTTCACAATCCAAAAAATTGAAGTTATTTTCATCTAAATTTAGTCAAATATACATCCTACAACAAAAATACTCGACAAAATCAAAAAAAAATCGTAGTTGGTTTCAAATAAATTTATTAAAATTTGACACTTACAACTAAAATTTGTTTCACAATCCAAAAAATTGTCGTTATTTTGATTAAAATTTACTCAAATATACAAGCTACAACAAAAGTACTTGACAAAATAAAAAAAAAATCGAAGTTGGTTTCAAATAAATTTATTACAATTTGACACTTCCAACTAAAATTTTTTTTCACAATCCAAAAAATTGTCGTTATTTTTATCTAAATTTACTCAAATATACATCCTACAACAAAAATACTCGACAAAATCCAAAAAAATCGAAGTTGGTTTCAAATAAATTTATTACAATTTCTCACTTCCAACTAAAATTTTTTTTCACAATCCAAAAAATTGTCGTTATTTTGATCTAAATTTACTCAAATATACATCCTACAACAAAAGTACTCGACAAAATCCAAAAAAATCGAAGTAGATTTCAAATAAATTTATTAAAATTAGACACTTCCAACTAAAATTTTTGTTTCACAATCCAAAAAATTGAAGTTATTTTCATCTAAATTTACTCAAATATACATCCTACAACAAAAATACTCGACAAAATCCAAAAAAAATCGAAGTTGGTTTCAAATAAATTTATTAAAATTTGACACTTCCAACTAAAATTTTTTTTCACAATCCAAAAAATTGTCGTTATTTTGATCTAAATTTACTCAAATATACATCCTACAACAAAAATACTCGACAAAATCCAAAAAAATCGAAGTTGGTTTCAAATAAATTTATTACAATTTGACACTTCCAACTAAAATTTTTTTTCACAATCCAAAAAATTGTCGTTATTTTGATCTAAATTTACTCAAATATACATCCTACAACAAAAGTACTCGACAAAATCCAAAAAAATCGAAGTAGATTTCAAATAAATTTATTAAAATTAGACACTTCCAACTAAAATTTTTGTTTCACAATCCAAAAAATTGAAGTTATTTTCATCTAAATTTACTCAAATATACATCCTACAACAAAAATACTCGACAAAATCCAAAAAAAATCGAAGTTGGTTTCAAATAAATTTATTAAAATTTGACACTTCCAACTAAAATTTGTTTCACAATCCAAAAAATTGTCGTTATTTTCATCTAAATTTACTCAAATATACATCCTACAACAAAAGTACTCGACAAAATCCAAAAAAATCGAAGTAGATTTCAAATAAATTTATTAAAATTAGACACTTCCAACTAAAATTTTTGTTTCACAATCCAAAAAATTGAAGTTATTTTCATCTAAATTTAGTCAAATATACATCCTACAACAAAAATACTCGACAAAATCCAAAAAAAATCGTAGTTGGTTTCAAATAAATTTATTAAAATTTGACACTTACAACTAAAATTTGTTTCACAATCCAAAAAATTGTCGTTATTTTGATCTAAATTTACTCAAATATACATCCTACAACAAAAGTACTCGACAAAATCCAAAAAAATCGAAGTAGATTTCAAATAAATTTATTAAAATTAGACACTTCCAACTAACATTTTTTTCACAATCCAAAAAATTGAAGTTATTTTCATCTAAATTTAGTCAAATATACATCCTACAACAAAAATACTCGACAAAATAAAAAAAAATCGAAGTTGGTTTCAAATAAATTTATTAAAATTTGACACTTCCAACTAACATTTTTTTCACAATCCTAAAAATTGAAGTTATTTTCATCTAAATTTACTCAAATATAGATTCTACAACAAAAATACTCAACAAAATCCAAAAAAATCGAAGTTGGATTCAAATAAATTTATTACAATTTGATACTTCCAACTAAAATTTTTTTTCACAATCCAAAAAATTGTCGTTATTTTGATCTAAATTTACTCAAATATACATCGTACAACAAAAGTACTCGACAAAATCCAAAAAAATCGAAGTAGATTTCAAATAAATTTATTAAAATTAGACACTTCCAACTAAAATTTTTGTTTCACAATCCAAAAAATTGAAGTTATTTTCATCTAAATTTACTCAAATATACATCCTACAACAAAAATACTCGACAAAATCCAAAAAAAATCGAAGTTGGTTTCTAATAAATTTATTAAAATTTGACACTTCCAACTAAAATTTTTTTTCACAATCCAAAAAAATGTCGTTATTTTGATCTAAATTTACTCAAATATACATCCTACAACAAAAATACTCGACAAAATCCAAAAAAATCGAAGTTGGTTTCAAATAAATTTATTAAAATTTGACACTTCCAACTAACATTTTTCCACAATCCTAAAAATTGAAGTTATTTTCATCTAAATTTACTCAAATATACATCCTACAACAAAAATACTCGACAAAATCCAAAAAAAATCGTAGTTGGTTTCAAATAAATTTATTAAAATTTGACACTTCCAACTAAAATTTGTTTCACAATCCAAAAAATTGTCGTTATTTTGATTAAAATTTACTCAAATATACAACCTACAACAAAAGTACTTGACAAAATATAAAAAAAAATCGAAGTTGGTTTCAAATAAATTTATTACAATTTGACACTTCCAACTAAAATTTTTTTTCACAATCCAAAAAATTGTCGTTATTTTGATCTAAATTTACTCAAATATACATCCTACAACAAAAATACTCGACAAAATCCAAAAAAATCGAAGTTGGTTTCAAATAAATTTATTACAATTTGACACTTCCAACTAAAATTTTTTTTCACAATCCAAAAAATTGTCGTTATTTTGATCTAAATTACTCAAATATACATCCTACAACAAAAATACTCCACAAAGTCCAAAAAAATCGAAGTTGGTTTCAAATAAATTTATTACAATTTGACACTTCCAACTAAAATTTTTTTTCACAATCCAAAAAATTGTCGTTATTTTGATCTAAATTTACTCAAATATACATCCTACAACAAAAGTACTCGACAAAATCCAAAAAAATCGAAGTAGATTTCAAATAAATTTATTAAAATTAGACACTTCCAACTAAAATTTTTGTTTCACAATCCAAAAAATTGAAGTTATTTTGATCTAAATTTACTCAAATATACATCCTACAACAAAAATACTCGACAAAATCCAAAAAAAATCGAAGTTGGTTTCAAATAAATTTATTAAAATTTGACACTTCCAACTAAAATTTTTTTTCACAATCCAAAAAATTGTCGTTATTTTGATCTAAATTTACTCAAATATACATCCTACAACAAAAATACTCGACAAAATAAAAAAAAATCGAAGTTGGTTTCAACTAAATTTATTAAAATTTGACACTTCCAACTAAAATTTTTGTTTCACAATCCAAAAAATTGAAGTTATTTTCATCTAAATTTACTCAAATATACATCCTACAACAAAAATACTCGACAAAATCCAAAAAAAATCGAAGTTGGTTTCAAATAAATTTATTAAAATTTGACACTTCCAACTAACATTTTTCCACAATCCTAAAAATTGAAGTTATTTTCATCTAAATTTACTCAAATATACATCCTACAACAAAAATACTCGACAAAATAAAAAAAAATCGAAGTTGGTTTCAACTAAATTTATTAAAATTTGACACTTCCAACTAAAATTTTTGTTTCACAATCCAAAAAATTGAAGTTATTTTCTTCTAAATTTACTCAAATATAGACCCTACAACAAAAATACTCGACAAAATCCAAAAAAATCGAAGTTGATTTCAAATAAATTTATTAAAATTTGACACTTCCAACTAAATTTTTTTTTCACAATCCAACAAATTGTCGTTATTTTCATCTACATTTACTCAAATATAGATCCTACAACAAAAATACTCGACAAAATCCAAAAAAATCGAAGTTGGTTTCAAATAAATTTATTACAATTTGACACTTCCAACTAAAATTTGTTTCACAATCCAAAAAATTGTCGTTATTTTGATTAAAATTTACTCAAATATACAACCTACAACAAAAGTACTCGACAAAATCCAAAAAAATCGAAGTTGATTTCAAATAAATTTATTACAATTTGGCACTTCCAACTAAAATTTTTGTTTTACAATCCAAAAAATTGAAGTTATTTTGATCTAAATTTACTCAAATATTGATCCTACAACAAAAATACTCAACAAAATCCAAAAAAATCGAAGTTGGCCTCAAATAAATTTATTAAAATTGGACACTTCCAACTAACATTTTTTTCACAATCCTAAAAATTGAAGTTATTTTCATCTAAATTTACTCAAATATACATCCTACAACAAAAATACTCGACAAAATCCAAAAAAAATCGTAGTTGGTTTCAAATAAATTTATTAAAATTTGACACTTCCAACTAAAATTTGTTTCACAATCCAAAAAATTGTCGTTATTTTGATTAAAATTTACTCAAATATACAACCTACAACAAAAGTACTTGACAAAATATAAAAAAAAATCGAAGTTGGTTTCAAATAAATTTATTACAATTTGACACTTCCAACTAAAATTTTTTTTCACAATCCAAAAAATTGTCGTTATTTTGATCTAAATTTACTCAAATATACATCCTACAACAAAAATACTCGACAAAATCCAAAAAAATCGAAGTTGGTTTCAAATAAATTTATTACAATTTGACACTTCCAACTAAAATTTTTTTTCACAATCCAAAAAATTGTCGTTATTTTGATCTAAATTTACTCAAATATACATCCTACAACAAAAGTACTCGACAAAATCCAAAAAAATCGAAGTAGATTTCAAATAAATTTATTAAAATTAGACACTTCCAACTAAAATTTTTGTTTCACAATCCAAAAAATTGAAGTTATTTTCATCTAAATTTACTCAAATATACATCCTACAACAAAAATACTCGACAAAATCCAAAAAAAATCGAAGTTGGTTTCAAATAAATTTATTAAAATTTGACACTTCCAACTAAAATTTTTTTTCACAATCCAAAAAATTGTCGTTATTTTGATCTAAATTTACTCAAATATACATCCTACAACAAAAATACTCGACAAAATCCAAAAAAATCGAAGTTGGTTTCAAATAAATTTATTACAATTTGACACTTCCAACTAAAATTTTTTTTCACAATCCAAAAAATTGTCGTTATTTTGATCTAAATTTACTCAAATATACATCCTACAACAAAAGTACTCGACAAAATCCAAAAAAATCGAAGTAGATTTCAAATAAATTTATTAAAATTAGACACTTCCAACTAAAATTTTTGTTTCACAATCCAAAAAATTGAAGTTATTTTCATCTAAATTTACTCAAATATACATCCTACAACAAAAATACTCGACAAAATCCAAAAAAAATCGAAGTTGGTTTCAAATAAATTTATTAAAATTTGACACTTCCAACTAAAATTTGTTTCACAATCCAAAAAATTGTCGTTATTTTCATCTAAATTTACTCAAATATACATCCTAC
Source organism: Andrena praecox (assembly GCA_963932275.1). Taxonomy (NCBI): domain Eukaryota; kingdom Metazoa; phylum Arthropoda; class Insecta; order Hymenoptera; family Andrenidae; genus Andrena; species Andrena praecox. The sequence continues at coordinate 1,428,719 of CAWVQO010000396.1, read as the reverse complement.
AACAAAAGTACTCGACAAAATCCAAAAAAATCGAAGTAGATTTCAAATAAATTTATTAAAATTAGACACTTCCAACTAAAATTTTTGTTTCACAATCCAAAAAATTGAAGTTATTTTCATCTAAATTTAGTCAAATATACATCCTACAACAAAAATACTCGACAAAATCCAAAAAAAATCGTAGTTGGTTTCAAATAAATTTATTAAAATTTGACACTTACAACTAAAATTTGTTTCACAATCCAAAAAATTGTCGTTATTTTGATCTAAATTTACTCAAATATACATCCTACAACAAAAGTACTCAACAAAATCCAAAAAAATCGAAGTTGGCCTCAAATAAATTTATTAAAATTTGACACTTCCAACTAACATTTTTTTCACAATCCTAAAAATTGAAGTTATTTTCATCTAAATTTACTCAAATATACATCCTACAACAAAAATACTCGACAAAATAAAAAAAAATCGAAGTTGGTTTCAACTAAATTTATTAAAATTTGACACTTCCAACTAAAATTTGTTTCACAATCCAAAAAATTGTCGTTATTTTGATTAAAATTTACTCAAATATACAACCTACAACAAAAGTACTTGACAAAATAAAAAAAAAATCGAAGTTGGTTTCAAATAAATTTATTACAATTTGACACTTCCAACTAAAATTTTTTTTCACAATCCAAAAAATTGTCGTTATTTTTATCTAAATTTACTCAAATATACATCCTACAACAAAAATACTCGACAAAATCCAAAAAAATCGAAGTTGGTTTCAAATAAATTTATTACAATTTGACACTTCCAACTAAAATTTTTTTTCACAATCCAAAAAATTGTCGTTATTTTGATCTAAATTTACTCAAATATACATCCTACAACAAAAATACTCGACAAAATCCAAAAAAATCGAAGTAGATTTCAAATAAATTTATTAAAATTAGACACTTCCAACTAACATTTTTTTCACAATCCTAAAAATTGAAGTTATTTTCGTCTAAATTTACTCAAATATACATCCTACAACAAAAATACTCGACAAAATAAAAAAAAATCGAAGTTGGTTTCAACTAAATTTATTAAAATTTGACACTTCCGACTAAAATTTTTTTCACAATCCAAAAAATTGTCGTTATTTTCATCTAAATTTACTCAAATATACATCCTACAACAAAAGTACTCGACAAAATCCAAAAAAATCGAAGTAGATTTCAAATAAATTTATTAAAATTAGACACTTCCAACTAAAATTTTTGTTTCACAATCCAAAAAATTGAAGTTATATTCATCTAAATTTAGTCAAATATACATCCTACAACAAAAATACTCGACAAAATCCAAAAAAAATCGTAGTTGGTTTCAAATAAATTTATTAAAATTTGACACTTACAACTAAAATTTGTTTCACAATCCAAAAAATTGTCGTTATTTTGATCTAAATTTACTCAAATATACATCCTACAACAAAAGTACTGAACAAAATCCAAAAAAATCGAAGTTGGCCTCAAATAAATTTATTAAAATTTGACACTTCCAACTAACATTTTTTTCACAATCCTAAAAATTGAAGTTATTTTCATCTAAATTTACTCAAATATACATCCTACAACAAAAATACTCGACAAAATAAAAAAAAATCGAAGTTGGTTTCAACTAAATTTATTAAAATTTGACACTTCCAACTAAAATTTTTGTTTCACAATCCAAAAAATTGAAGTTATTTTCTTCTAAATTTACTCAAATATAGACCCTACAACAAAAATACTCGACAAAATCCAAAAAAATCGAAGTTGATTTCAAATAAATTTATTAAAATTTGACACTTCCAACTAAATTTTTTTTTCACAATCCAACAAATTGTCGTTATTTTCATCTAAATTTACTCAAATATAGATCCTACAACAAAAATACTCAACAAAATCCAAAAAAATCGAAGTTGGCCTCAAATAAATTTATTAAAATTTGACAGTTCCAACTAACATTTTTTTCACAATCCTAAAAATTGAAGTTATTTTCGTCTAAATTTACTCAAATATACATCCTACAACAAAAATACTCGACAAAATAAAAAAAAATCGAAGTTGGTTTCAACTAAATTTATTAAAATTTGACACTTCCGACTAAAATTTTTTTCACAATCCAAAAAATTGTCGTTATTTTCATCTAAATTTACTCAAATATACATCCTACAACAAAAATACTCAACAAAATCCAAAAAAATCGAAGTTGGCCTCAAATAAATTTATTAAAATTTGACACTTCCAACTAACATTTTTTTCACAATCCTAAAAATTGAAGTTATTTTCGTCTAAATTTACTCAAATATACATCCTACAACAAAAATACTCGACAAAATAAAAAAAAATCGAAGTTGGTTTCAACTAAATTTATTAAAATTTGACACTTCCGACTAAAATTTTTTTCACAATCCAAAAAATTGTCGTTATTTTCATCTAAATTTACTCAAATATACATCCTACAACAAAAGTACTCGACAAAATCCAAAAAAATCGAAGTTGATTTCAAATAAATTTATTACAATTTGGCACTTCCAACTAAAATTTTTGTTTTACAATCCAAAAAATTGAAGTTATTTTGATCTAAATTTACTCAAATATAGATCCTACAACAAAAATACTCAACAAAATCCAAAAAAATCGAAGTTGGCCTCAAATAAATTTATTAAAATTGGACACTTCCAACTAACATTTTTTTCACAATCCTAAAAATTGAAGTTATTTTCATCTAAATTTACTCAAATATACATCCTACAACAAAAATACTCGACAAAATCCAAAAAAAATCGTAGTTGGTTTCAAATAAATTTTTTAAAATTTGACACTTCCAACTAAAATTTGTTTCACAATACAAAAAATTGTCGTTATTTTGATCTAAATTACTCAAATATACATCCTATGTTACGTATGTGGAATATTCCCATACGCCGCTCTCAACAATTTTTCGAGCTCGCGTCTGCGAAGGGAAAACGCCCTAAGAATCTTTTTGTTTATCACATACCACTCAGGGGGTCGTGATCTTGACCATCTGGAACACGACCATGGGAACGGGAGTGACACGACGACGACCCCGAAGGATTTCCTTATATGGAAATCTCCTAACGAACCCCCACTCATTTTTGGGACTATATAAACCCTTTGGTTTCAACCCTCGTTGGTTAAAAGCAGTACAGTCACGCGTAGAGCAACGTCGTGTCACGCTCGTACAGAGTTGGTCATATTCAGTAAGATCGAGCTAAAGTCTCCGTCAGAATCATAGTTAACCTCATAGAATCCGCGAGTCCGGGTTATATTCTATTGGGCACTTTGAAATAGCCACTCTTACGCCCCGCATCGCCAGTGCGTCAACACCGTGCAGCTAGTGGTAACTCACACACTTTTATTCTTTATTTAATCGCGACACTTACATTTGTACAATAACCTATTATTGAATATACGAATGGTGTTCACGTGTAAATCAAGTAGATTCGTTAAACCCATCTCTTACCCAGTGATCCTTATAATATTAGTAGCATTCACCCACTTATACAACTTTACCGCTCGAGTTGTATCAAATATTAATTAAGAGTTACGAGGCATTACTAACATTTCCCGCGACTCCCTGATTAAGCATCAGGTTCGTTCGCAACCTTTCATCCAAAACAAGGTATATTTTCCAACCCAGTGGCTCCCCGATTTCGCATTGGGTTCGTCCACGAAACCTCACCCTCCTACGGCTCCCTGATTTCGCATCAGGTTCGTCCGTATCCTACAGCTCCCTGATTTCGCATCAGGTTCGTCTGTAAATCGACCAACTTCCGAACAGCTCCCTGGTTTAGCACCAGGTTCGTCTGTGAACTTTATCCTAGTGACTCCCCGATTTCGCATTGGGTTCGTTCACGACGTTTCACCTTCCTGCGGCTCCCTGATTTCGAATCAGGTTCGTCCGCGTGTGACTCCATTCCTAGAGGCTCCCTGATTTCGCATCAGGTTCGTCCTCGCCGTCAATAATCCTAGCGGCTCCCTGATTTCGCATCAGGTTCGTCCGCGTGTGACTCCATTCCTAGAGGCTCCCTGATTTCGCATCAGGTTCGTCCTCGCCGTCAATAATCCTCGCGGCTCCCTGATTTCGCATCAGGTTCGTCCGCGCACCTAACTAACAAACTCATAAACCGTATTCCTTGGGAAATACCCTTCTCGCCGGCCTCGCGCGTTGCCGCAGCCCCGGCTCGTAACAGAACTGGTGACAGCGGTGGGATGCTACTGCATTAGAATCGCCGTAAATTTGGGTTTTTAAATACGTTAAAATCACTCGTAATTTTTATCGACGATATACTAGTTTTCTCTAGTCAAGTCACTTAGTAATTTTATGATGGCAACCGCACAGGCGAACGTCTCTTCTAATGATATAATGAACCTGACAGTTTCAATTGCAAACTCAATGTCGCTCTTGACGCAACGGACATGTATACAAAATATTACTATGTCAATTCCAACCTTCGACGGTGAAAGTCCACCCTTGACGCGCTTTGCACAAAATGTTGAAGACGGGTTAACTTTGATTCCTGAGGGTACGGAAGCTGAGTATCTTGCGATAATACTAACGAAACTGATCGGTCCGGCACGCAGGTGCACGTTAGAACATAAATTCGAATCTATTAAGAAATTAGTCCAACATCTGAAAAAGAGATTCGCGCCGGGAAGAAGTTTGTCATATTTTCAAGTTGAAATCGCGAAACTAAGCATACGCGAAGGAGAAAGTCTGCGACAGTACGTCGACAGAACTAGCCATCTCGTTTATTGTGCGCGCGGAGCTATTCGGGAAAGGTATCTGGATCACGCTGAAGATTTCGTCAAAGAAATGGAAAAGGACGTTAAGGAAAACTTCATCGATGGTTTACCGGATCGAATTTCTTGGAAAGTGTCGGCTCAGACTCAAGATATTCAAACACTTGAACAAGCTTACGACGCCGTGCTACAGATAGATAGGAAATTAAGGAATCGACGACAGTCGCCCCGTAATGAATCACCCTCCAGGTGGTCTCGCCGAGATAATTACACCGAAAACTCTCGCCACCACGACCGCGAAGTGTCGTACCCACTTTCTCCGAGTAGATACGACCAGAACAGGGATCGGCCTCTTAGAACATCTGGGTTTGAAGAAGAACGAGAAGGACGGACACGTACGACGGCCTGGACCTTGCGTCACCGAAGCCCCTCGAAATCCCCTTCTTATCGCTCCGACTCATCGTACGCAGATGATAGAGAAAAACACTATTCTATTTTAAAAAATCCCGATAAAGATCGCAAGCCGAGTTTATATTGCTGGCATTGCGGCACAGCCGGACATGACGGAAAGTCCTGTAGGAAACAACCGCGTAACCCTAGATATCAACGAGACTCGCGAGATTCGTCCGTTGAATCAAACAAGTCTTTAAACTTCAATCGCGCTCAACGTATAGGCGACACGATGAGCGGAAACAAGGAAGCTCGCCAAAGGACAGTCCGCTTCGAAGAGGAACCCTCATCAAGGAAGCACCTGCCCCACGCATCAACATCAAGGTTCCAGAATTGGAGTCAGGAACGGGAGAATTCCTAATCGACGGTGGAGCATCCGTTAATTTAGTAGTCATTAACGCCCTGGGAGAAAAAGCCGCGATAAACTCTCGGGAAGAAATCGAGTTAACCGGAATTACCACTAATCCAATTCATACTTTAGGAACAACAATTCTTCATATCCACGAAGCTCCTGCACTTTTCTATGTAGTAAAAGAGCTGGCCATAGAAGCAGATGGACTTATAGGAAGCCCATTTTTAAAACAGGAAGAGGCTGAAATCTCCTATTATCATGGGACTCTGGTATTAAAAAATAAACCAACCCGACCTCTACGTTTTTCAAATTATCAAGATCTACCTCAAATGAAAGAACTATTGACATCGACCAAACATCGTATCGAGCCTAGGACGTCGCAACAGATTGCTATAACAATTACAAACTCGAAGATTAAGGAAGGATATTTACCGCGTATCAAGACCCTTGAACATCTTTACATAGGAGAAGCAGTTGTGAGGAATAATAAAGGGAAGTGCTACGTTATGGCAACAAATACCAGCGATGAACCCCTAGACGTAGAGATAGAACCACAAACATTAGAGTCATTCGATATCTTCGGGTCATCAGACGAAGATTCTTACCCAGCTGCAGAACACCCGTCAAAATTCAAAACACACGAAGATAGGATACAAAAAATTTTAGAAGCCCTAAACACTAAACATTTGAACAAGGAGGAACTAGATTTCGTTACTAATCTAGTTAGAGATTTTCCCGACCGATTTTATCTTTCTGGAGATAAACTTGGGAAGGCCCGCGACTTTAAACACTCAATCCATACATCCAATGATATTCCAATCAACACAAGACAATATCGTTATCCTCTCATTCATCAAAAGGAATTTCAAAAACAAATCAGCGCGCTATTATCAAACGGTATAATTACGCCTTCAAAATCTCCGTACAATTCACCCTTATGGATTGTACCGAAGAAAGAAGACGAAAACGGAGTGAAACGTTGGCGCCTGGTAATAGATTTCCGCGGCCTCAACGAAATAACCATTTCTGATAGGTATCCATTACCTCAAATCACAGAGATCTTAGATCGATTAGGAGGAGCCAAATATTTCTCAGTTTTTGATCTCGCAAGTGGATTTCATCAAATAGAGATGGACCCGAAGGATAAGGCAAAAACAGCATTCACCACTCCAAATGGACATTACGAATTTTCTCGAATGCCTTTCGGATTAAAAAATGCACCACCCACCTTTCAACGCCTGATGGACCAAGCACTCACTGGACTTCAAGGAACAGACCTCTTTGTCTACTTGGACGACATAGTGATTTACGCATCATCGTTACAGGAGCACAATATCAAAGTCAAAAAATTGTTAAACCGCCTTCGAGAACACGGATTAACCCTTCAGACCAACAAGTGCCAATTCCTGCGAAAGGAAGTCGCATACCTTGGACACATTATTTCAAAGGAAGGGGTAAGACCTGATCCTAGGAAATTAAAAGCTGTTCAAGATTTTCCAACACCCACATCGCAGAAGAACATTCAACAATTCTTGGGACTTGTTGGATATTACCGAAGATTCGTACCTAATTTTACCACAAAAGCAAAACCATTAATTAACTTATTAGGAAAAGGCATCAAATTCAAATGGACAGAAGAACAAGACCAGAGTTTTAAGCAATTACGCAACGAACTTTGTCAACAGCCCATATTGCAATACCCTGATTTCAGTAAACCTTTCATTGTAACCACAGATGCATCTGATTACGCTATTGGAGCCGTACTTAGCCAAGGGGAGATAGGAAACGACCTACCGATTGCTTATGCCTCCCGCAGCCTAAATAAACCTGAGAAGAATTATTCAGCTACGGAAAAGGAATGTTTGGCCATGGTTTACGCAGTAAGATACTTCAGGCCCTACATCTATGGAACCCCATTCACCCTTGTTACAGACCACAGACCACTTGTCTGGTTACATTCTGTCAAGGACCCAACTTCTAGACTTATGAAGTGGAAGCTACGTCTTTTGGAATACGAGTACCAGGTTGTCCATAAATCCGGAAAGACGAATAAGAACGCAGACGCATTATCGCGCAACCCTACGTCTACCTGCTTACCACTTATTCCACGAGAGCTCCAGGACCCCGACTTCAAAGCCCAGATACCGAAAACAGATGCCAATATCGAAACAATCGGGCACCGCATACGACAGTTACGACGAGATAGAGAAAGCCGACCCAAGTACCAAGAGACAAGCAGCAGCTCAGAAGAAGAAACCGCACGTGGGAACATTCAACATTCTCCAATAATATACAAGAACCGATCTTTTCCCAGCTTATCTCAAGAGGTAACCATGCCAGATGAACGCCAGGAAACCATAAACAGTATTTCGCCCGCAGCTAATTCTACACAAATTGCCCCTTTAGATAAGGACCAGACCGTATTTGACAATTTAATATCGTTTGAGGAGCCGCTCGAAAATACTGTAATAGAAAATGCAAGAAATACTCAACTAGATTTACTCAGTACCCCGCAAGTACCATCGGAAGTCATGGAAGAACCTTTACAACCCTCAATAAACCAGCTACCTGCAGGTACAACGCCCGAAGCAAGTGTGGGACAACCACCTGACAACAGGTCAACCGAACCTAGGGTCCCTGACCACACGATCGACTCCTACCCTTTCTCCACTACCGAAATCGAGGATCCAAATGACCTTGACGACCTGGAAGAAACCCCATTAGATCGACCACATAAAATCATCGTTTCTTCAAATACTTTTACCGCTGAAGAAGGACATTACGTACACTTCATTCCTGCCGACCGCTCCAGAGGACGACACAAATAGCGGAGGTCGTCATGGCGAGAAGGAGGGGCCTCCTCGCCAACATCCAGCTAACTCCAACCGGCATCACTGCAACGCTGACGCTCGACCGGCTACCCGGACAACCACCAGTGGACATCATTGAGCACTGGCTGCAGCTCGGCTACGTAGTACCTAGCGACGATTAAAACACTTACACCTCACAACACCTAGCGATAAGTACACTAATACACCTACACCCGACAATTCTCTTCTACATTTTTGCTTATAAAAAGATTTTTGGGGCGTTTTTTCCTTCTTTTGAAAAGCATCACGAGAATCGCGATGTTTTATCTTAGGGGGGAGATGTTACGTATGTGGAATATTCCCATACGCCGCTCTCAACAATTTTTCGAGCTCGCGTCTGCGAAGGGAAAACGCCCTAAGAATCTTTTTGTTTATCACATACCACTCAGGGGGTCGTGATCTTGACCATCTGGAACACGACCATGGGAACGGGAGTGACACGACGACGACCCCGAAGGATTTCCTTATATGGAAATCTCCTAACGAACCCCCACTCATTTTTGGGACTATATAAACCCTTTGGTTTCAACCCTCGTTGGTTAAAAGCAGTACAGTCACGCGTAGAGCAACGTCGTGTCACGCTCGTACAGAGTTGGTCATATTCAGTAAGATCGAGCTAAAGTCTCCGTCAGAATCATAGTTAACCTCATAGAATCCGCGAGTCCGGGTTATATTCTATTGGGCACTTTGAAATAGCCACTCTTACGCCCCGCATCGCCAGTGCGTCAACACCGTGCAGCTAGTGGTAACTCACACACTTTTATTCTTTATTTAATCGCGACACTTACATTTGTACAATAACCTATTATTGAATATACGAATGGTGTTCACGTGTAAATCAAGTAGATTCGTTAAACCCATCTCTTACCCAGCGATCCTTATAATATTAGTAGCATTCACCCACTTATACAACTTTACCGCTCGAGTTGTATCAAATATTAATTAAGAGTTACGAGGCATTACTAACATTTCCCGCGACTCCCTGATTAAGCATCAGGTTCGTTCGCAACCTTTCATCCAAAACAAGGTATATTTTCCAACCCAGTGGCTCCCCGATTTCGCATTGGGTTCGTCCACGAAACCTCACCCTCCTACGGCTCCCTGATTTCGCATCAGGTTCGTCCGTATCCTACAGCTCCCTGATTTCGCATCAGGTTCGTCTGTAAATCGACCAACTTCCGAACAGCTCCCTGGTTTAGCACCAGGTTCGTCTGTGAACTTTATCCTAGTGACTCCCCGATTTCGCATTGGGTTCGTTCACGACGTTTCACCTTCCTGCGGCTCCCTGATTTCGAATCAGGTTCGTCCGCGTGTGACTCCATTCCTAGAGGCTCCCTGATTTCGCATCAGGTTCGTCCTCGCCGTCAATAATCCTAGCGGCTCCCTGATTTCGCATCAGGTTCGTCCGCGTGTGACTCCATTCCTAGAGGCTCCCTGATTTCGCATCAGGTTCGTCCTCGCCGTCAATAATCCTCGCGGCTCCCTGATTTCGCATCAGGTTCGTCCGCGCACCTAACTAACAAACTCATAAACCGTATTCCTTGGGAAATACCCTTCTCGCCGGCCTCGCGCGTTGCCGCAGCCCCGGCTCGTAACACCTACAACAAAAATACTCCACAAAATCCAAAAAAAATCGAAGTTGGTTTCAAATAAATTTATTACAATTTGACACTTCCAACTAAAATTTTTTTTCACAATCCAAAAAATTGTCGTTATTTTGATCTAAATTTACTCAAATATACATCCTACAACAAAAGTACTCGACAAAATCCAAAAAAATCGAAGTAGATTTCAAATAAATTTATTAAAATTAGACACTTCCAACTAAAATTTTTGTTTCACAATCCAAAAAATTGAAGTTATTTTCATCTAAATTTACTCAAATATACATCCTACAACAAAAATACTCGACAAAATCCAAAAGAAATCGAAGTTGGTTTCAAATAAATTTATTAAAATTTGACACTTCCAACTAAAATTTTTTTTCACAATCCAAAAAATTGTCGTTATTTTGATCTAAATTTACTCAAATATACATCCTACAACAAAAATACTCGACAAAATCCAAAAGAAATCGAAGTTGGTTTCAAATAAATTTATTACAATTTGACACTTCCAACTAAAATTTTTTTTCACAATCCAAAAAATTGTCGTTATTTTGATCTAAATTTACTCAAATATACATCCTACAACAAAAATACTCGACAAAATCCAAAAAAATCGAAGTTGGTTTCAAATAAATTTATTACAATTTGACACTTCCAACTAAAATTTTTTTTCACAATCCAAAAAATTGTCGTTATTTTGATCTAAATTTACTCAAATATACATCCTACAACAAAAGTACTCGACAAAATCCAAAAAAATCGAAGTAGATTTCAAATAAATTTATTAAAATTAGACACTTCCAACTAAAATTTTTGTTTCACAATCCAAAAAATTGAAGTTATTTTCATCTAAATTTACTCAAATATACATCCTACAACAAAAATACTCGACAAAATCCAAAAAAAATCGAAGTTGGTTTCAAATAAATTTATTAAAATTTGACACTTCCAACTAAAATTTGTTTCACAATCCAAAAAATTGTCGTTATTTTCATCTAAATTTACTCAAATATACATCCTACAACAAAAGTACTCGACAAAATCCAAAAAAATCGAAGTAGATTTCAAATAAATTTATTAAAATTAGACACTTCCAACTAAAATTTTTGTTTCACAATCCAAAAAATTGAAGTTATTTTCATCTAAATTTACTCAAATATACATCCTACAACAAAAATACTCGACAAAATCCAAAAAAATCGAAGTTGATTTCAAATAAATTTATTAAAATTTGGCACTTCCAACTAAATTTTTGTTTTACAATCCAAAAAATTGAAGTTATTTTCTTCTAAATTTACTCAAATATAGACCCTACAACAAAAATACTCGACAAAATCCAAAAAAATCGAAGTTGATTTCAAATAAATTTATTAAAATTTGACACTTCCAACTAAAATTTTTTTCACAATCCAAAAAATTGTCGTTATTTTCATATAAATTTACTCAAATATACATCCTACAACAGTAATACTGGTCAAAATCCAAAAAAATCGAAGTTGGTTTCAAATAAATTTATTAAAATTTAACACTTCCAACTAAAATTTTTTTTCACAATCCAAAAAATTGAAGTTATTTTCATCTAAATTTACTCAAATATAGATTCTACAACAAAAATACTCAACAAAATCCAAAAAAATCGAAGTTGGATTCAAATAAATTTATTACAATTTGACACTTCCAACTAAAATTTTTTTTCACAATCCAAAAAATTGTCGTTATTTTGATCTAAATTTACTCAAATATACATCCTACAACAAAAATACTCGACAAAATCCAAAAAAATCGAAGTTGGTTTCAAATAAATTTATTACAATTTGACACTTCCAACTAAAATTTTTTTTCACAATCCAAAAAATTGTCGTTATTTTGATCTAAATTTACTCAAATATACATCCTACAACAAAAGTACTCGACAAAATCCAAAAAAATCGAAGTAGATTTCAAATAAATTTATTAAAATTAGACACTTCCAACTAAAATTTTTGTTTCACAATCCAAAAAATTGAAGTTATTTTCATCTAAATTTACTCAAATATACATCCTACAACAAAAATACTCGACAAAATCCAAAAAAAATCGAAGTTGGTTTCAAATAAATTTATTAAAATTTGACACTTCCAACTAAAATTTTTTTTCACAATCCAAAAAATTGTCGTTATTTTGATCTAAATTTACTTAAATATACATCCTACAACAAAAATACTCGACAAAATCCAAAAAAATCGAAGTTGGTTTCAAATAAATTTATTACAATTTGACACTTCCAACTAAAATTTTTTTTCACAATCCAAAAAATTGTCGTTATTTTGATCTAAATTTACTCAAATATACATCCTACAACAAAAGTACTCGACAAAATCCAAAAAAATCGAAGTAGATTTCAAATAAATTTATTAAAATTAGACACTTCCAACTAAAATTTTTGTTTCACAATCCAAAAGATTGAAGTTATTTTCATCTAAATTTACTCAAATATACATCCTACAACAAAAATACTCGACAAAATCCAAAAAAAATCGAAGTTGGTTTCTAATAAATTTATTAAAATTTGAAACTTCCAACTAAAATTTGTTTCACAATCCAAAAAATTGTCGTTATTTTCATCTAAATTTACTCAAATATACATCCTACAACAAAAGTACTCGACAAAATCCAAAAAAATCGAAGTAGATTTCAAACAAATTTATTAAAATTAGACACTTCCAACTAAAATTTTTGTTTCACAATCCAAAAAATTGAAGTTATTTTCATCTAAATTTAGTCAAATATACATCCTACAACAAAAATACTCGACAAAATCCAAAAAAAATCGTAGTTGATTTCAAATAAATTTATTAAAATTTGACACTTCCAACAAAAATTTGTTTCACAATCCAAAAAATTGTCGTTATTTTGATTAAAATTTACTCAAATATACAACCTACAACAAAAGTACTTGACAAAATCCAAAAAAATCGAAGTTGGTTTCAAATAAATTTATTACAATTTGACACTTCCAACTAAATTTTTGTTTTACAATCCAAAAAATTGAAGTTATTTTCTTCTAAATTTACTCAAATATAGACCCTACAACAAAAGTACTCGACAAAATCCAAAAAAATCGAAGTAGATTTCAAATAAATTTATTAAAATTAGACACTTGCAACTAAAATTTTTGTTTCACAATCCAAAAAATTGAAGTTATTTTCATCTAAATTTACTCAAATATACATCCTACAACAAAAATACTCGACAAAATCCAAAAAAAATCGAAGTTGGTTTCAAATAAATTTATTAAAATTTGACACTTCCAACTAAAATTTGTTTCACAATCCAAAAAATTGTCGTTATTTTCATCTAAATTTACTCAAATATACATCCTACAACAAAAGTACTCGACAAAATCCAAAAAAATCGAAGTAGATTTCAAATAAATTTATTAAAATTAGACACTTCCAACTAAAATTTTTGTTTCACAATCCAAAAAATTGAAGTTATTTTCATCTAAATTTACTCAAATATACATCCTACAACAAAAATACTCGACAAAATCCAAAAAAATCGAAGTTGATTTCAAATAAATTTATTAAAATTTGGCACTTCCAACTAAATTTTTGTTTTACAATCCAAAAAATTGAAGTTATTTTCTTCTAAATTTACTCAAATATAGACCCTACAACAAAAATACTCGACAAAATCCAAAAAAATCGAAGTTGATTTCAAATAAATTTATTAAAATTTGACACTTCCGACTAAAATTTTTTTCACAATCCAAAAAATTGTCGTTATTTTCATATAAATTTACTCAAATATACATCCTACAACAGTAATACTGGTCAAAATCCAAAAAAATCGAAGTTGGTTTCAAATAAATTTATTAAAATTTAACACTTCCAACTAAAATTTTTTTTCACAATCCAAAAAATTGAAGTTATTTTCATCTAAATTTACTCAAATATAGATTCTACAACAAAAATACTCAACAAAATCCAAAAAAATCGAAGTTGGATTCAAATAAATTTATTACAATTTGACACTTCCAACTAAAATTTTTTTTCACAATCCAAAAAATTGTCGTTATTTTGATCTAAATTTACTCAAATATACATCCTACAACAAAAATACTCGACAAAATCCAAAAAAATCGAAGTTGGTTTCAAATAAATTTATTACAATTTGACACTTCCAACTAAAATTTTTTTTCACAATCCAAAAAATTGTCGTTATTTTTATCTAAATTTACTCAGATATACATCCTACAACAAAAGTACTCGACAAAATCCAAAAAAATCGAAGTAGATTTCAAATAAATTTATTAAAATTAGACACTTCCAACTAAAATTTTTGTTTCACAATCCAAAAAATTGAAGTTATTTTCATCTAAATTTACTCAAATATACATCCTACAACAAAAATACTCGACAAAATCCAAAAAAAATCGAAGTTGGTTTCAAATAAATTTATTAAAATTTGACACTTCCAACTAAAATTTTTTTTCACAATCCAAAAAATTGTCGTTATTTTGATCTAAATTTACTTAAATATACATCCTACAACAAAAATACTCGACAAAATCCAAAAAAATCGAAGTTGGTTTCAAATAAATTTATTACAATTTGACACTTCCAACTAAAATTTTTTTTCACAATCCAAAAAATTGTCGTTATTTTGATCTAAATTTACTCAAATATACATCCTACAACAAAAGTACTCGACAAAATCCAAAAAAATCGAAGTAGATTTCAAATAAATTTATTAAAATTAGACACTTCCAACTAAAATTTTTGTTTCACAATCCAAAAGATTGAAGTTATTTTCATCTAAATTTACTCAAATATACATCCTACAACAAAAATACTCGACAAAATCCAAAAAAAATCGAAGTTGGTTTCTAATAAATTTATTAAAATTTGAAACTTCCAACTAAAATTTGTTTCACAATCCAAAAAATTGTCGTTATTTTCATCTAAATTTACTCAAATATACATCCTACAACAAAAGTACTCGACAAAATCCAAAAAAATCGAAGTAGATTTCAAACAAATTTATTAAAATTAGACACATCCAACTAAAATTTTTGTTTCACAATCCAAAAAATTGAAGTTATTTTCATCTAAATTTAGTCAAATATACATCCTACAACAAAAATACTCGACAAAATCCAAAAAAAATCGTAGTTGATTTCAAATAAATTTATTAAAATTTGACACTTCCAACAAAAATTTGTTTCACAATCCAAAAAATTGTCGTTATTTTGATTAAAATTTACTCAAATATACAACCTACAACAAAAGTACTTGACAAAATCAAAAAAAATCGAAGTTGGTTTCAAATAAATTTATTACAATTTGACACTTCCAACTAAAATTTTTTTTCACAATCCAAAAAATTGTCGTTATTTTGATCTAAATTTACTCAAATATACATCCTACAACAAAAGTACTCGACAAAATCCAAAAAAATCGAAGTAGATTTCAAATAAATTTATTAAAATTAGACACTTCCAACTAAAATTTTTGTTTCACAATCCAAAAAATTGAAGTTATTTTCATCTAAATTTACTCAAATATAGACCCTACAACAAAAATACTCGACAAAATCCAAAAAAATCGAAGTTGATTTCAAATAAATTTATTAAAATTTGACACTTCCAACTAAATTTTTTTCACAATCCAAAAAATTGTCGTTATTTTCATATAAATTTACTCAAATATACATCCTACAACAATAATACTGGTCAAAATCCAAAAAAATCGAAGTTGGTTTCAAATAAATTTATTAAAATTTAACACTTCCAACTAAAATTTTTTTTCACAATCCAAAAAATTGAAGTTATTTTCATCTAAATTTACTCAAATATAGATTCTACAACAAAAATACTCAACAAAATCCAAAAAAACGAAGTTGGATTCAAATAAATTTATTACAATTTGATACTTCCAACTAAAATTTTTTTTCACAATCCAAAAAATTGTCGTTATTTTGATCTAAATTTACTCAAATATACATCCTACAACAAAAGTACTCGACAAAATCCAAAAAAATCGAAGTAGATTTCAAATAAATTTATTAAAATTAGACACTTCCAACTAAAATTTTTGTTTCACAATCCAAAAAATTGAAGTTATTTTCATCTAAATTTACTCAAATATACATCCTACAACAAAAATACTCGACAAAAAAAAAAAAAAATCGAAGTTGGTTTCAAATAAATTTATTAAAATTTGACACTTCCAACTAAAATTTGTTTCACAATCCAAAAAATTGTCGTTATTTTGATTAAAATTTACTCAAATATACAACCTACAACAAAAGTACTCGACAAAATCCAAAAAAATTGAAGTTGATTTCAAATAAATTTATTACAATTTGACACTTCCGACTAAAATTTTTTTCACAATCCAAAAAATTGTCGTTATTTTCATATAAATTTACTCAAATATACATCCTACAACAGTAATACTGGTCAAAATCCAAAAAAATCAAAGTTGGTTTCAAATAAATTTATTAAAATTTAACACTTCCAACTAAAATTTTTTTTCACAATCCAAAAAATTGAAGTTATTTTCATCTAAATTTACTCAAATATAGATTCTACAACAAAAATACTCAACAAAATCCAAAAAAATCGAAGTTGGATTCAAATAAATTTATTACAATTTGACACTTCCAACTAAAATTTTTTTTCACAATCCAAAAAATTGTCGTTATTTTGATCTAAATTTACTCAAATATACATCCTACAACAAAAATACTCGACAAAATCCAAAAAAAACGAAGTTGGTTTCAAATAAATTTATTACAATTTGACACTTCCAACTAAAATTTTTTTTCACAATCCAAAAAATTGTCGTTATTTTGATCTAAATTTACTCAAATATACATCCTACAACAAAAGTACTCGACAAAATCCAAAAAAATCGAAGTAGATTTCAAATAAATTTATTAAAATTAGACACTTCCAACTAAAATTTTTGTTTCACAATCCAAAAAATTGAAGTTATTTTCATCTAAATTTACTCAAATATACATCCTACAACAAAAATACTCGACAAAATCCAAAAAAAATCGAAGTTGGTTTCAAATAAATTTATTAAAATTTGACACTTCCAACTAAAATTTTTTTTCACAATCCAAACAATTGTCGTTATTTTGATCTAAATTTACTTAAATATACATCCTACAACAAAAATACTCGACAAAATCCAAAAAAATCGAAGTTGGTTTCAAATAAATTTATTACAATTTGACACTTCCAACTAAAATTTTTTTTCACAATCCAAAAAATTGTCGTTATTTTGATCTAAATTTACTCAAATATACATCCTACAACAAAAGTACTCGACAAAATCCAAAAAAATCGAAGTAGATTTCAAATAAATTTATTAAAATTAGACACTTCCAACTAAAATTTTTGTTTCACAATCCAAAAGATTGAAGTTATTTTCATCTAAATTTACTCAAATATACATCCTACAACAAAAATACTCGACAAAATCCAAAAAAAATCGAAGTTGGTTTTTAATAAATTTATTAAAATTTGAAACTTCCAACTAAAATTTGTTTCACAATCCAAAAAATTGTCGTTATTTTCATCTAAATTTACTCAAATATACATCCTACAACAAAAGTACTCGACAAAATCCAAAAAAATCGAAGTAGATTTCAAACAAATTTATTAAAATTAGACACTTCCAACTAAAATTTTTGTTTCACAATCCAAAAAATTGAAGTTATTTTCATCTAAATTTAGTCAAATATACATCCTACAACAAAAATACTCGACAAAATCCAAAAAAAATCGTAGTTGATTTCAAATAAATTTATTAAAATTTGACACTTCCAACAAAAATTTGTTTCACAATCCAAAAAATTGTCGTTATTTTGATTAAAATTTACTCAAATATACAACCTACAACAAAAGTACTTGACAAAATCCAAAAAAATCGAAGTTGGTTTCAAATAAATTTATTACAATTTGACACTTCCAACTAAAATTTTTTTTCACAATCCAAAAAATTGTCGTTATTTTGATCTAAATTTACTCAAATATACATCCTACAACAAAAATACTCCACAAAATCCAAAAAAATCGAAGTTGGTTTCAAATAAATTTATTACAATTTGACACTTCCAACTAAAATTTTTTTTCACAATCCAAATAATTGTCGTTATTTTGATCTAAATTTACTCAAATATACATCCTACAACAAAAATACTCGACAAAATCCAAAAAAATCGAAGTTGGTTTCAAATAAATTTATTACAATTTGACACTTCCAACTAAAATTTTTTTTCACAATCCAAAAAATTGTCGTTATTTTGATCTAAATTTACTCAAATATACATCCTACAACAAAAGTACTCGACAAAATCCAAAAAAATCGAAGTAGATTTCAAATAAATTTATTAAAATTAGACACTTCCAACTAAAATTTTTGTTTCACAATCCAAAAAATTGAAGTTATTTTCATCTAAATTTACTCAAATATACATCCTACAACAAAAATACTCGACAAAATCCAAAAAAAATCGAAGTTGGTTTCTAATAAATTTATTAAAATTAGACACTTCCAACTAAAATTTTTGTTTCACAATCCAAAAAATTGAAGTTATTTTCATCTAAATTTACTCAAATATACATCCTACAACAAAAATACTCGACAAAATCAAAAAAAAATCGAAGTTGGTTTCAAATAAATTTATTAAAATTTGACACTTCCAACTAAAATTTTTGTTTCACAATCCAAAAAATTGAAGTTATTTTCATCTAAATTTACTCAAATATACATCCTACAACAAAAATACTCGACAAAATCCAAAAAAAATCGAAGTTGGTTTCAAATAAATTTATTAAAATTTGACACTTCCAACTAAAATTTTTTTTCACAATCCAAAAAATTGTCGTTATTTTGATCTAAATTTACTCAAATATACATCCTACAACAAAAATACTCGACAAAATCCAAAAAAATCGAAGTTGGTTTCAAATAAATTTATTACAATTTGACACTTCCAACTAAAATTTTTTTTCACAATCCAAAAAATTGTCGTTATTTTGATCTAAATTTACTCAAATATACATCTTACAACAAAAGTACTCGACAAAATCCAAAAAAATCGAAGTAGATTTCAAATAAATTTATTAAAATTAGACACTTCCAACTAAAATTTTTGTTTCACAATCCAAAAAATTGAAGTTATTTTCATCTAAATTTACTCAAATATACATCCTACAACAAAAATACTCGACAAAATCAAAAAAAAATCGAAGTTGGTTTCTAATAAATTTATTAAAATTTGACACTTCCAACTAAAATTTGTTTCACAATCCAAAAAATTGTCGTTATTTTCATCTAAATTTACTCAAATATACATCCTACAACAAAAGTACTCCACAAAATCCAAAAAAATCGAAGTAGATTTCAAATAAATTTATTAAAATTAGACACTTCCAACTAAAATTTTTGTTTCACAATCCAAAAAATTGAAGTTATTTTCATATAAATTTAGTCAAATATACATCCTACAACAAAAATACTCGACAAAATCCAAAAAAAATCGAAGTTGGTTTCAAATAAATTTATTAAAATTTGACACTTCCAACTAAAATTTGTTTCACAATCCAAAAAATTGTCGTTATTTTGATTAAAATTTACCCAAATATACAACCTACAACAAAAGTACTCGACAAAATCCAAAAAAATCGAAGTTGATTTCAAATAAATTTATTACAATTTGACACTTCCAACTAAAAATTTTTTTCACAATCCAAAAAATTGTCGTTATTTTTATCTAAATTTACTCAAATATACATCCTACAACAAAAATACTCGACAAAATAAAAAAAAATCGAAGTTGGTTTCAAATAAATTTATTACAATTTGACACTTCCAACTAAAATTTTTTTTCACAATCCAAAAAATTGTCGTTATTTTGATCTAAATTTACTCAAATATACATCCTACAACAAAAATACTCAACAAAATCCAAAAAAATCGAAGTTGGCCTCAAATAAATTTATTAAAATTTGACACTTCCAACTAACATTTTTTTCACAATCCTAAAAATTGAAGTTATTTTCGTCTAAATTTACTCAAATATACATCCTACAACAAAAATACTCGACAAAATAAAAAAAAATCGAAGTTGGTTTCAACTAAATTTATTAAAATTTGACACTTCCGACTAAAATTTTTTTCACAATCCAAAAAATTGTCGTTATTTTCATCTAAATTTACTCAAATATACATCCTACAACCAAAGTACTCGACAAAATCCAAAAAAATCGAAGTTGGTTTCAAATAAATTTATTACAATTTGACACTTCCAACTAAAATTTTTTTTCACAATCCAAAAAATTGTCGTTATTTTGATCTAAATTTACTCAAATATACATCCTACAACAAAAATACTCGACAAAATCCAAAAAAATGGAAGTTGGTTTCAAATAAATTTATTACAATTTGACACTTCCAACTAAAATTTGTTTCACAATCCAAAAAATTGTCGTTATTTTCATCTAAATTTACTCAAATATACATCCTACAACAAAAGTACTCGACAAAATCCAAAAAAATCGAAGTAGATTTCAAATAAATTTATTAAAATTAGACACTTCCAACTAAAATTTTTGTTTCACAATCCAAAAAATTGAAGTTATTTTCATCTAAATTTACTCAAATATACATCCTACAACAAAAATACTCGACAAAATCCAAAAAAAATCGAAGTTGGTTTCAAATAAATTTATTAAAATTTGACACTTCCAACTAACATTTTTCCACAATCCTAAAAATTGAAGTTATTTTCATCTAAATTTACTCAAATATACATCCTACAACAAAAATACTCGACAAAATAAAAAAAAATCGAAGTTGGTTTCAACTAAATTTATTAAAATTTGACACTTCCAACTAAAATTTTTGTTTCACAATCCAAAAAATTGAAGTTATTTTCATCTAAATTTACTCAAATATACATCCTACAACAAAAATACTCGACAAAATCCAAAAAAAATCGAAGTTGGTTTCAAATAAATTTATTAAAATTTGACACTTCCAACTAAAATTTGTTTCACAATCCAAAAAATTGTCGTTATTTTCATCTAAATTTACTCAAATATACATCCTACAACAAAAGTACTCGACAAAATCCAAAAAAATCGAAGTAGATTTCAAATAAATTTATTAAAATTAGACACTTCCAACTAAAATTTTTGTTTCACAATCCAAAAAATTGAAGTTATTTTCATCTAAATTTAGTCAAATATACATCCTACAACAAAAATTCTCGACAAAATCCAAAAAAAATCGTAGTTGGTTTCAAATAAATTTATTACAATTTGACACTTACAACTAAAATTTGTTTCACAATCCAAAAAATTGTCGTTATTTTGATCTAAATTTACTCAAATATACATCCTACAACAAAAATACTCGACAAAATAAAAAAAAATCGAAGTTGGTTTCAACTAAATTTATTAAAATTTGACACTTCCAACTAAAATTTTTGTTTCACAATCCAAAAAATTGAAGTTATTTTCATCTAAATTTACTCAAATATACATCCTACAACAAAAATACTCGACAAAATCCAAAAAAAATCGAAGTTGGTTTCAAATAAATTTATTAAAATTTGACACTTCCAACTAACATGTTTCCACAATCCTAAAAATTGAAGTTATTTTCATCTAAATTTACTCAAATATACATCCTACAACAAAAATACTCGACAAAATAAAAAAAAATCGAAGTTGGTTTCAACTAAATTTATTAAAATTTGACACTTCCAACTAAAATTTTTGTTTCACAATCCAAAAAATTGAAGTTATTTTCTTCTAAATTTACTCAAATATAGACCCTACAACAAAAATACTCGACAAAATCCAAAAAAATCGAAGTTGATTTCAAATAAATTTATTAAAATTTTACACTTCCAACTAAATTTTTTTTTCACAATCCAACAAATTGAAGTTATTTTCGTCTAAATTTACTCAAATATACATCCTACAACAAAAATACTCGACAAAATAAAAAAAAATCGAAGTTGGTTTCAACTAAATTTATTAAAATTTGACACTTCCGACTAAAATTTTTTTCACAATCCAAAGAATTGTCGTTATTTTCATCTAAATTTACTCAAATATACATCCTACAACAAAAGTACTCGACAAAATCCAAAAAAATCGAAGTTGGTTTCAAATAAATTTATTACAATTTGACACTTCCAACTAAAATTTTTTTTCACAATCCAAAAAATTGTCGTTATTTTGATCTAAATTTACTCAAATATACATCCTACAACAAAAATACTCGACAAAATCCAAAAAAATCGAAGTTGGTTTCAAATAAATTTATTAGTATTTGACACTTCCAACTAAAATTTTTTTTCACAATCCAAAAAATTGTCGTTATTTTGATCTAAATTTACTCAAATATACATCCTACAACAAAAGTACTCGACAAAATCCAAAAAAATCGAAGTAGATTTCAGAGAAATTTATTAAAATTAGACACTTCCAACTAAAATTTTTGTTTCACAATCCAAAAGATTGAAGTTATTTTCATCTAAATTTACTCAAATATACATCCTACAACAAAAATACTCGACAAAATCCAAAAAAAATCGAAGTTGGTTTCTAATAAATTTATTAAAATTTGAAACTTCCAACTAAAATTTGTTTCACAATCCAAAAAATTGTCGTTACTTTCATCTAAATTTACTCAAATATACATCCTACAACAAAAGTACTCGACAAAATCCAAAAAAATCGAAGTAGATTTCAAATAAATTTATTAAAATTAGACACTTCCAACTAAAATTTTTGTTTTTACAATCCAAAAAATTGAAGTTATTTTCATCTAAATTTAGTCAAATATACATCCTACAACAAAAATACTCGAGAAAATCCAAAAAAAATCGTAGTTGGTTTCAAATAAATTTATTAAAATTTGACACTTCCAACAAAAATTTGTTTCACAATCCAAAAAATTGTCGTTATTTTGATTAAAATTTACTCAAATATACAACCTACAACAAAAGTACTTGACAAAATCCAAAAAAATCGAAGTTGGTTTCAAATAAATTTATTACAATTTGACACTTCCAACTAAAATTTTTTTTCACAATCCAAAAAATTGTCGTTATTTTGATCTAAATTTACTCAAATATACATCCTACAACAAAAATACTCCACAAAATCCGAAAAAATCGAAGTTGGTTTCAAATAAATTTATTACAATTTGACACTTCCAACTAAAATTTTTTTTCACAATCCAAAAAATTGTCGTTATTTTGATCTAAATTTACTCAAATATACATCCTACAACAAATGTACTCAACAAAATCCAAAAAAATCGAAGTTGGCCTCAAATAAATTTATTAAAATTTGACACTTCCAACTAACATTTTTTTCACAATCCTAAAAATTGAAGTTATTTTCATCAAAATTTACTCAAATATACATCCTACAACAAAAATACTCGACAAAATAAAAAAAAATCGAAGTTGGTTTCAACTAAATTTATTAAAATTTGACACTTCCAACTAAAATTTTTGTTTCACAATCCAAAAAATTGAAGTTATTTTCATCTAAATTTACTCAAATATACATCCTACAACAAAAATACTCGACAAAATGCCAAAAATATCGAAGTTGGTTTCAAATAAATTTATTAAAATTTGACACTTCCAACTAACATTTTTCCACAATCCTAAAAATTGAAGTTATTTTCATCTAAATTTACTCAAATATACATCCTACAACAAAAATACTCGACAAAATAAAAAAAAATCGAAGTTGGTTTCAACTAAATTTATTAAAATTTGACACTTCCAACTAAAATTTTTGTTTCACAATCCAAAAAATTGAAGTTATTTTCATCTAAATTTACTCAAATATACATCCTACAACAAAAATACTCGACAAAATCCAAAAAAAATCGAAGTTGGTTTCAAATAAATTTATTAAAATTTGACACTTCCAACTAAAATTTGTTTCACAATCCAAAAAATTGTCGTTATTTTGATTAAAATTTACTCAAATATACAACCTACAACAAAAGTACTTGACAAAATCCAAAAAAATCGAAGTTGATTTCAAATAAATTTATTAAAATTTGGCACTTCCAACTAAATTTTTGTTTTACAATCCAAAAAATTGAAGTTATTTTCTTCTAAATTTACTCAAATATAGACCCTACAACAAAAATACTCGACAAAATCCAAAAAAATCGAAGTTGATTTCAAATAAATTTATTAAAATTTGACACTTCCAACTAAAATTTGTTTCACAATCCAAAAAATTGTCGTTATTTTCATCTAAATTTACTCAAATATACATCCTACAACAAAAGTACTCGACAAAATCCAAAAAAATCGAAGTAGATTTCAAATAAATTTATTAAAATTAGACACTTCCAACTAAAATTTTTGTTTCACAATCCAAAAAATTTAAGTTATTTTCATCTAAATTTAGTCAAATATACATCCTACAACAAAAATACTCGACAAAATCCAAAAAAAATCGTAGTTGGTTTCAAATAAATTTATTAAAATTTGACACTTCCAACAAAAATTTGTTTCACAATCCAAAAAATTGTCGTTATTTTGATTAAAATTTACTCAAATATACAACCTACAACAAAAGTACTTGACAAAATCCAAAAAAATCGAAGTTGGTTTCAAATAAATTTATTAAAATTTGACACTTCCAACTAAAATTTTTGTTTCACAATCCAAAAAATTGAAGTTATTTTCATCTAAATTTACTCAAATATACATCCTACAACAAAAATACTCGACAAAATCCAAAAAAAATCTAAGTTGGTTTCAAATAAATTTATTAAAATTTGACACTTCCAACTAAAATTTGTTTCACAATCCAAAAAATTGTCGTTATTTTGATTAAAATTTACTCAAATATACAACCTACAACAAAAGTACTCGACAAAATCCAAAAAAATCGAAGTTGATTTCAAATAAATTTATTAAAATTTGGCACTTCCAACTAAATTTTTGTTTTACAATCCAAAAAATTGAAGTTATTTTCTTCTAAATTTACTCAAATATAGACCCTACAACAAAAATACTCGACAAAATCCAAAAAAATCGAAGTTGATTTCAAATAAATTTATTAAAATTTGACACTTCCAACTAAAATTTTTTTCACAATCCAAAAAATTGTCGTTATTTTCATCTAAATTTACTCAAATATACATCCTACAACAAAAGTACTCGACAAAATCCAAAAAAATCGAAGTAGATTTCAAATAAATTTATTAAAATTAGACACTTCCAACTAAAATTTTTGTTTCACAATCCAAAAGATTGAAGTTATTTTCATCTAAATTTACTCAAATATACATCCTACAACAAAAATACTCGACAAAATCCAAAAAAAATCGAAGTTGGTTTCTAATAAATTTATTAAAATTTGAAACTTCCAACTAAAATTTGTTTTACAATCCAAAAAATTGTCGTTATTTTCATCTAAATTTACTCAAATATACATCCTACAACAAAAGTACTCGACAAAATCCCAAAAAATCGAAGTAGATTTCAAATAAATTTATTAAAATTAGACACTTCCAACTAAAATTTTTGTTTCACAATCCAAAAAATTGAAGTTATTTTCATCTAAATTTAGTCAAATATACATCCTACAACAAAAATACTCGACAAAATCCAAAAAAAATCGTAGTTGGTTTCAAATAAATTTATTAAAATTTGACACTTCCAACAAAAATTTGTTTCACAATCCAAAAAATTGTCGTTATTTTGATTAAAATTTACTCAAATATACAACCTACAACAAAAGTACTTGACAAAATCCAAAAAAATCGAAGTTGGTTTCAAATAAATTTATTACAATTTGACACTTCCAACTAAAATTTTTTTTCACAATCCAAAAAATTGTCGTTATTTTGATCTAAATTTACTCAAATATACATCCTACAACAAAAATACTCCACAAAATCCAAAAAAATCGAAGTTGGTTTCAAATAAATTTATTACAATTTGACACTTCCAACTAAAATTTTTTTTCACAATCCAAAAAATTGTCGTTATTTTGATCTAAATTTACTCAAATATACATCCTACAACAAAAATACTCGACAAAATCCAAAAAAAAATCGTAGTTGGTTTCAAATAAATTTATTAAAATTGGACACTTACAACTAAAATTTGTTTCACAATCCAAAAAATTGTCGTTATTTTGATCTAAATTTACTCAAATATACATCCTACAACAAAAGTACTCAACAAAATCCAAAAAAATCGATGTTGGCCTCAAATAAATTTATTAAAATTTGACACTTCCAACTAACATTTTTTTCACAATCCTAAAAATTGAAGTTATTTTCATCTAAATTTACTCAAATATACATCCTACAACCAAAATACTCGACAAAATGCAAAAAAAATCGAAGTTGGTTTCAACTAAATTTATTAAAATTTGACACTTCCAACTAAAATTTTTGTTTCACAATCCAAAAAATTGAAGTTATTTTCATCTAAATTTACTCAAATATACATCCTACAACAAAAATACTCGACAAAATCCAAAAAAAATCGAAGTTGGTTTCAAATAAATTTATTAAAATTTGACACTTCCAACTAACATTTTTCCACAACCCTAAAAATTGAAGTTATTTTCATCTAAATTTACTCAAATATACATCCTACAACAAAAATACTCGACAAAATAAAAAAAAATCGAAGTTGGTTTCAACTAAATTTATTAAAATTTGACACTTCCAACTAAAATTTTTGTTTCACAATCCAAAAAATTGAAGTTATTTTCATCTAAATTTACTCAAATATACATCCTACAACAAAAATACTCGACAAAATCCAAAAAAAATCGAAGTTGGTTTCAAATAAATTTATTAAAATTTGACACTTCCAGCTAAAATTTGTTTCACAATCCAAAAAATTGTCGTTATTTTGATTAAAATTTACTCAAATATACAACCTACAACAAAAGTACTCGACAAAATCCAAAAAAATCGAAGTTGATTTCAAATAAATTTATTAAAATTTGGCACTTCCAACTAAATTTTTGTTTTACAATCCAAAAAATTGAAGTTATTTTCTTCTAAATTTACTCAAATATAGACCCTACAACAAAAATACTCGACAAAATCCAAAAAAATCGAAGTTGATTTCAAATAAATTTATTAAAATTTGACACTTCCAACTAAAATTTTTTTCACAATCCAAAAAATTGTCGTTATTTTCATCTAAATTTACTCAAATATACATCCTACAACAATAATACTGGTCAAAATCCAAAAAAATCGAAGTTGGTTTCAAATAAATTTATTAAAATTTGACACTTCCAACTAAAATTTTTTTTCACAATCCAAAAAATTGAAGTTATTTTCATCTAAATTTACTCAAATATAGATTCTACAACAAAAATACTCAACAAAATCCAAAAAAATCGAAGTTGGATTCAAATAAATTTATTACAATTTGATACTTCCAACTAAAATTTTTTTTCACAATCCAAAAAATTGTCGTTATTTTGATCTAAATTTACTCAAATATACATCCTACAACAAAAGTACTCGACAAAATCCAAAAAAATCGAAGTAGATTTCAAATAAATTTATTAAAATTAGACACTTCCAACTAAAATTTTTGTTTCACAATCCAAAAAATTGAAGTTATTTTCATCTAAATTTACTCAAATATACATCCTACAACAAAAATACTCGACAAAATCCAAAAAAATCGAAGTAGATTTCAAATAAATTTATTAAAATTAGACACTTCCAACTAAAATTTTTGTTTCACAATCCAAAAAATTGAATTTATTTTCATCTAAATTTAGTCAAATATACATCCTACAACAAAAATACTCGACAAAATCCAAAAAAAATCGAAGTTGGTTTCAAATAAATTTATTACAATTTGACACTTCCAACTAAAATTTTTTTTCACAATCCAAAAAATTGTCGTTATTTTGATCTAAATTTACTCAAATATACATCCTACAACAAATGTACTCAACAAAATCCAAAAAAATCGAAGTTGGCCTCAAATAAATTTATTAAAATTTGACACTTCCAACTAACATTTTTTTCACAATCCTAAAAATTGAAGTTATTTTCATCAAAATTTACTCAAATATACATCCTACAACAAAAATACTCGACAAAATAAAAAAAAATCGAAGTTGGTTTCAACTAAATTTATTAAAATTTGACACTTCCAACTAAAATTTTTGTTTCACAATCCAAAAAATTGAAGTTATTTTCATCTAAATTTACTCAAATATACATCCTACAACAAAAATACTCGACAAAATGCCAAAAATATCGAAGTTGGTTTCAAATAAATTTATTAAAATTTGACACTTCCAACTAACATTTTTCCACAATCCTAAAAATTGAAGTTATTTTCATCTAAATTTACTCAAATATACATCCTACAACAAAAATACTCGACAAAATAAAAAAAAATCGAAGTTGGTTTCAACTAAATTTATTAAAATTTGACACTTCCAACTAAAATTTTTGTTTCACAATCCAAAAAATTGAAGTTATTTTCATCTAAATTTACTCAAATATACATCCTACAACAAAAATACTCGACAAAATCCAAAAAAAATCGAAGTTGGTTTCAAATAAATTTATTAAAATTTGACACTTCCAACAAAAATTTGTTTCACAATCCAAAAAATTGTCGTTATTTTGATTAAAATTTACTCAAATATACAACCTACAACAAAAGTACTTGACAAAATCCAAAAAAAATCGAAGTTGGTTTCAAATAAATTTATTAAAATTTGACACTTCCAACTAAAATTTTTGTTTCACAATCCAAAAAATTGAAGTTATTTTCATCTAAATTTACTCAAATATACATCCTACAACAAAAATACTCGACAAAATCCAAAAAAAATCTAAGTTGGTTTCAAATAAATTTATTAAAATTTGACACTTCCAACTAAAATTTGTTTCACAATCCAAAAAATTGTCGTTATTTTGATTAAAATTTACTCAAATATACAACCTACAACAAAAGTACTCGACAAAATCCAAAAAAATCGAAGTTGATTTCAAATAAATTTATTAAAATTTGGCACTTCCAACTAAATTTTTGTTTTACAATCCAAAAAATTGAAGTTATTTTCTTCTAAATTTACTCAAATATAGACCCTACAACAAAAATACTCGACAAAATCCAAAAAAATCGAAGTTGATTTCAAATAAATTTATTAAAATTTGACACTTCCAACTAAAATTTTTTTCACAATCCAAAAAATTGTCGTTATTTTCATCTAAATTTACTCAAATATACATCCTACAACAAAAGTACTCGACAAAATCCAAAAAAATCGAAGTAGATTTCAAATAAATTTATTAAAATTAGACACTTCCAACTAAAATTTTTGTTTCACAATCCAAAAAATTGAAGTTATTTTCATCTAAATTTACTCAAATATACATCCTACAACAAAAATACTCGACAAAATCCAAAAAAAATCGAAGTTGGTTTCAAATAAATTTATTAAAATTTGACACTTCCAACTAAAATTTTTTTTCACAATCCAAAAAATTGTCGTTATTTTGATCTAAATTTACTCAAATATACATCCTACAACAAAAGTACTCGACAAAATCCAAAAAAATCGAAGTAGATTTCAAATAAATTTATTAAAATTAGACACTTCCAACTAAAATTTTTGTTTCACAATCCAAAAGATTGAAGTTATTTTCATCTAAATTTACTCAAATATACATCCTACAACAAAAATACTCGACAAAATCCAAAAAAAATCGAAGTTGGTTTCTAATAAATTTATTAAAATTTGAAACTTCCAACTAAAATTTGTTTTACAATCCAAAAAATTGTCGTTATTTTCATCTAAATTTACTCAAATATACATCCTACAACAAAAGTACTCGACAAAATCCAAAAAAATCGAAGTAGATTTCAAATAAATTTATTAAAATTAGACACTTCCAACTAAAATTTTTGTTTCACAATCCAAAAAATTGAAGTTATTTTCATCTAAATTTAGTCAAATATACATCCTACAACAAAAATACTCGACAAAATCCAAAAAAAATCGTAGTTGGTTTCAAATAAATTTATTAAAATTTGACACTTCCAACAAAAATTTGTTTCACAATCCAAAAAATTGTCGTTATTTTGATTAAAATTTACTCAAATATACAACCTACAACAAAAGTACTTGACAAAATCCGAAAAAATCGAAGTTGGTTTCAAATAAATTTATTACAATTTGACACTTCCAACTAAAATTTTTTTTCACAATCCAAAAAATTGTCGTTATTTTGATCTAAATTTACTCAAATATACATCCTACAACAAAAATACTCGACAAAATCCAAAAAAATCGAAGTTGGTTTCAAATAAATTTATTAAAATTTGACACTTACAACTAAAATTTGTTTCACAATCCAAAAAATTGTCGTTATTTTGATCTAAATTTACTCAAATATACATCCTACAACAAAAGTACTCAACAAAATCCAAAAAAATCGAAGTTGGCCTCAAATAAATTTATTAAAATTTGACACTTCCAACTAACATTTTTTTCACAATCCTAAAAATTGAAGTTATTTTCATCTAAATTTAGTCAAATATACATCCTACAACAAAAATACTCGACAAAATAAAAAAAAATCGAAGTTGGTTTCAACTAAATTTATTAAAATTTGACACTTCCAACTAAAATTTGGTTTCACAATCCAAAAAATTGAAGTTATTTTCATCTAAATTTACTCAAATATACATCCTACAACAAAAATACTCGACAAAATCAAAAAAAAATCGAAGTTGGTTTCAAATAAATTTATTAAAATTTGACACTTCCAACTAACATTTTTCCACAATCCTAAAAATTGAAGTTATTTTCATCTAAATTTACTCAAATATACATCCTACAACAAAAATACTCGACAAAATAAAAAAAAATCGAAGTTGGTTTCAACTAAATTTATTAAAATTTGACACTTCCAACTAAAATTTTTGTTTCACAATCCAAAAAATTGAAGTTATTTTCATCTAAATTTACTCAAATATACATCCTACAACAAAAATACTCGACAAAATCCAAAAAAAATCGAAGTTGGTTTCAAATAAATTTATTAAAATTTGACACTTCCAGCTAAAATTTGTTTCACAATCCAAAAAATTGTCGTTATTTTGATTAAAATTTACTCAAATATACAACCTACAACAAAAGTACTCGACAAAATCCAAAAAAATCGAAGTTGATTTCAAATAAATTTATTAAAATTTGGCACTTCCAACTAAATTTTTGTTTTACAATCCAAAAAATTGAAGTTATTTTCTTCTAAATTTACTCAAATATAGACCCTACAACAAAAATACTCGACAAAATCCAAAAAAATCGAAGTTGATTTCAAATAAATTTATTAAAATTTGACACTTCCAACTAAAATTTTTTTCACAATCCAAAAAATTGTCGTTATTTTCATCTAAATTTACTCAAATATACATCCTACAACAATAATACTGGTCAAAATCCAAAAAAATCGAAGTTGGTTTCAAATAAATTTATTAAAATTTGACACTTCCAACTAAAATTTTTTTTCACAATCCAAAAAATTGAAGTTATTTTCATCTAAATTTACTCAAATATAGATTCTACAACAAAAATACTCAACAAAATCCAAAAAAATCGAAGTTGGATTCAAATAAATTTATTACAATTTGATACTTCCAACTAAAATTTTTTTTCACAATCCAAAAAATTGTCGTTATTTTGATCTAAATTTACTCAAATATACATCCTACAACAAAAGTACTCGACAAAATCCAAAAAAATCGAAGTAGATTTCAAATAAATTTATTAAAATTAGACACTTCCAACTAAAATTTTTGTTTCACAATCCAAAAAATTGAAGTTATTTTCATCTAAATTTACTCAAATATACATCCTACAACAAAAATACTCGACAAAATCCAAAAAAATCGAAGTAGATTTCAAATAAATTTAATAAAATTAGACACTTCCAACTAAAATTTTTGTTTCACAATCCAAAAAATTGAAGTTATTTTCATCTAAATTTAGTCAAATATACATCCTACAACAAAAATACTCGACAAAATCCAAAAAAAATCGTAGTTGGTTTCAAATAAATTTATTAAAATTTGACACTTCCAACAAAAATTTGTTTCACAATCCAAAAAATTGTCGTTATTTTGATTAAAATTTACTCAAATATACAACCTACAACAAAAGTACTTGACAAAATCCAAAAAAATCGAAGTTGGTTTCAAATAAATTTATTACAATTTGACACTTCCAACTAAAATTTTTTTTCACAATCCAAAAAATTGTCGTTATTTTGATCTAAATTAACTCAAATATACATCCTACAACAAAAATACTCCACAAAATCCAAAAAAATCGAAGTTGGTTTCAAATAAATTTATTACAATTTGACACTTCCAACTAAAATTTTTGTTTCACAATCCAAAAAATTGAAGTTATTTTCATCTAAATTTACTCAAATATACATCCTACAACAAAAATACTCGACAAAATGCAAAAAAAATCGAAGTTGGTTTCAAATAAATTTATTAAAATTTGACACTTCCAACTAACATTTTTCCACAATCCTAAAAATTGAAGTTATTTTCATCTAAATTTACTCAAATATACATCCTACAACAAAAATACTCGACAAAATAAAAAAAAATCGAAGTTGGTTTCAACTAAATTTATTAAAATTTGACACTTCCAACTAAAATTTTTGTTTCACAATCCAAAAAATTGAAGTTATTTTCATCTAAATTTACTCAAATATACATCCTACAACAAAAATACTCGACAAAATCCAAAAAAAATCGAAGTTGGTTTCAAATAAATTTATTAAAATTTGACACTTCCAACTAAAATTTGTTTCACAATCCAAAAAATTGTCGTTATTTTGATTAAAATTTACTCAAATATACAACCTACAACAAAAGTACTCGACAAAATCCAAAAAAATCGAAGTTGATTTCAAATAAATTTATTAAAATTTGGCACTTCCAACTAAATTTTTGTTTTACAATCCAAAAAATTGAAGTTATTTTCTTCTAAATTTACTCAAATATAGACCCTACAACAAAAATACTCGACAAAATCCAAAAAAATCGAAGTTGATTTCAAATAAATTTATTAAAATTTGACACTTCCAACTAAAATTTGTTTCACAATCCAAAAAATTGTCGTTATTTTCATCTAAATTTACTCAAATATACATCCTACAACAAAAGTACTCGACAAAATCCAAAAAAATCGAAGTAGATTTCAAATAAATTTATTAAAATTAGACACTTCCAACTAAAATTTTTGTTTCACAATCCAAAAAATTGAAGTTATTTTCATCTAAATTTACTCAAATATACATCCTACAACAAAAATACTCGACAAAATCCAAAAAAAATCGAAGTTGGTTTCAAATAAATTTATTAAAATTTGACACTTCCTACTAAAATTTTTTTTCACAATCCAAAAAATTGTCGTTATTTTGATCTAAATTTACTTAAATATACATCCTACAACAAAAATACTCGACAAAATCCAAAAAAATCGAAGTTGGTTTCAAATAAATTTATTAGTATTTGACACTTCCAACTAAAATTTTTTTTCACAATCCAAAAAATTGTCGTTATTTTGATCTAAATTTACTCAAATATACATCCTACAACAAAAGTACTCGACAAAATCCAAAAAAATCGAAGTAGATTTCAAATAAATTTATTAAAATTAGACACTTCCAACTAAAATTTTTGTTTCACAATCCAAAAGATTGAAGTTATTTTCATCTAAATTTACTCAAATATACATCCTACAACAAAAATACTCGACAAAATCCAAAAAAAATCGAAGTTGGTTTCTAATAAATTTATTAAAATTTGAAACTTCCAACTAAAATTTGTTTTACAATCCAAAAAATTGTCGTTATTTTCATCTAAATTTACTCAAATATACATCCTACAACAAAAGTACTCGACAAAATCCAAAAAAATCGAAGTAGATTTCAAATAAATTTATTAAAATTAGACACTTCCAACTAAAATTTTTGTTTCACAATCCAAAAAATTGAAGTTATTTTCATCTAAATTTAGTCAAATATACATCCTACAACAAAAATACTCGACAAAATCCAAAAAAAATCGTAGTTGGTTTCAAATAAATTTATTAAAATTTGACACTTACAACTAAAATTTGTTTCACAATCCAAAAAATTGTCGTTATTTTGATCTAAATTTACTCAAATATACATCCTACAACAAAAGTACTCAACAAAATCCAAAAAAATCGAAGTTGGCCTCAAATAAATTTATTAAAATTTGACACTTCCAACTAACATTTTTTTCACAATCCTAAAAATTGAAGTTATTTTCATCTAAATTTAGTCAAATATACATCCTACAACAAAAATACTCGACAAAATAAAAAAAAATCGAAGTTGGTTTCAACTAAATTTATTAAAATTTGACACTTCCAACTAAAATTTTTGTTTCACAATCCAAAAAATTGAAGTTATTTTCATCTAAATTTACTCAAATATACATCCTACAACAAAAATACTCGACAAAATCCAAAAAAAATCGAAGTTGGTTTCAAATAAATTTATTAAAATTTGGCACTTCCAACTAAATTTTTGTTTTACAATCCAAAAAATTGAAGTTATTTTCTTCTAAATTTACTCAAATATAGACCCTACAACAAAAATACTCGACAAAATCCAAAAAAATCGAAGTTGATTTCAAATAAATTTATTAAAATTTGACACTTCCAACTAAAATTTTTTTCACAATCCAAAAAATTGTCGTTATTTTCATCTAAATTTACTCAAATATAGATTCTACAACAAAAATACTCAACAAAATCCAAAAAAATCGAAGTTGGATTCAAATAAATTTATTACAATTTGATACTTCCAACTAAAATTTTTTTTCACAATCCAAAAAATTGTCGTTATTTTGATCTAAATTTACTCAAATATACATCCTACAACAAAAGTACTCGACAAAATCCAAAAAAATCGAAGTAGATTTCAAATAAATTTATTAAAATTAGACACTTCCAACTAAAATTTTTGTTTCACAATCCAAAAAATTGTCGTTATTTTGATCTAAATTTACTCAAATATACATCCTACAACAAAAGTACTCAACAAAATCCAAAAAAATCGAAGTTGGCCTCAAATAAATTTATTAAAATTTGACACTTCCAACTAACATTTTTTTCACAATCCTAAAAATTGAAGTTATTTTCATCAAAATTTACTCAAATATACATCCTACAACAAAAATACTCGACAAAATAAAAAAAAATCGAAGTTGGTTTCAACTAAATTTATTAAAATTTGACACTTCCAACTAAAATTTTTGTTTCACAATCCAAAAAATTGAAGTTATTTTCATCTAAATTTACTCAAATATACATCCTACAACAAAAATACTCGACAAAATGCAAAAAAAATCGAAGTTGGTTTCAAATAAATTTATTAAAATTTGACACTTCCAACTAACATTTTTCCACAATCCTAAAAATTGAAGTTATTTTCATCTAAATTTACTCAAATATACATCCTACAACAAAAATACTCGACAAAATAAAAAAAAATCGAAGTTGGTTTCAACTAAATTTATTAAAATTTGACACTTCCAACTAAAATTTTTGTTTCACAATCCAAAAAATTGAAGTTATTTTCATCTAAATTTACTCAAATATACATCCTACAACAAAAATACTCGACAAAATCCAAAAAAAATCGAAGTTGGTTTCAAATAAATTTATTAAAATTTGACACTTCCAACTAAAATTTGTTTCACAATCCAAAAAATTGTCGTTATTTTGATTAAAATTTACTCAAATATACAACCTACAACAAAAGTACTCGACAAAATCCAAAAAAATCGAAGTTGATTTCAAATAAATTTATTAAAATTTGGCACTTCCAACTAAATTTTTGTTTTACAATCCAAAAAATTGAAGTTATTTTCTTCTAAATTTACTCAAATATAGACCCTACAACAAAAATACTCGACAAAATCCGAAAAAATCGAAGTTGATTTCAAATAAATTTATTAAAATTTGACACTTCCAACTAAAATTTGTTTCACAATCCAAAAAATTGTCGTTATTTTCATCTAAATTTACTCAAATATACATCCTACAACAAAAATACTCGACAAAATCCAAAAAAAATCGTAGTTGGTTTCAAATAAATTTATTAAAATTTGACACTTACAACTAAAATTTGTTTCACAATCCAAAAAATTGTCGTTATTTTGATCTAAATTTACTCAAATATACATCCTACAACAAAAGTACTCAACAAAATCCAAAAAAATCGAAGTTGGCCTCAAATAAATTTATTAAAATTTGACACTTCCAACTAACATTTTTTTCACAATCCTAAAAATTGAAGTTATTTTCATCTAAATTTAGTCAAATATACATCCTACAACAAAAATACTCGACAAAATAAAAAAAAATCGAAGTTGGTTTCAACTAAATTTATTAAAATTTGGCACTTCCAACTAAATTTTTGTTTCACAATCCAAAAAATTTAAGTTATTTTCATCTAAATTTACTCAAATATACATCCTACAACAAAAATACTCGACAAAATCCAAAAAAAATCGAAGTTGGTTTCAAATAAATTTATTAAAATTTGACACTTCCAACTAAAATTTGTTTCACAATCCAAAAAATTGTCGTTATTTTGATTAAAATTTACTCAAATATACAACCCACAACAAAAGTACTCGACAAAATCCAAAAAAATCGAAGTTGATTTCAAATAAATTTATTAAAATTTGGCACTTCCAACTAAATTTTTGTTTTACAATCCAAAAAATTGAAGTTATTTTCTTCTAAATTTACTCAAATATAGACCCTACAACAAAAATACTCGACAAAATCCAAAAAAATCGAAGTTGATTTCAAATAAATTTATTAAAATTTGACACTTCCAACTAAAATTTTTTTCACAATCCAAAAAATTGTCGTTATTTTCATCTAAATTTACTCAAATATACATCCTACAACAAAAGTACTCGACAAAATCCAAAAAAATCGAAGTAGATTTCAAATAAATTTATTAAAATTAGACACTTCCAACTAAAATTTTTGTTTCACAATCCAAAAAATTGAAGTTATTTTCATCTAAATTTACTCAAATATACATCCTACAACAAAAATACTCGACAAAATCCAAAAAAAAATCGAAGTTGGTTTCAAATAAATTTATTAAAATTTGACACTTCCAACTAAAATTTTTTTTCACAATCCAAAAAATTGTCGTTATTTTGATCTAAATTTACTTAAATATACATCCTACAACAAAAATACTCGACAAAATCCAAAAAAATCGAAGTTGGTTTCAAATAAATTTATTAGTATTTGACACTTCCAACTAAAATTTTTTTTCACAATCCAAAAAATTGTCGTTATTTTGATCTAAATTTACTCAAATATACATCCTACAACAAAAGTACTCGACAAAATCCAAAAAAATCGAAGTAGATTTCAAATAAATTTATTAAAATTAGACACTTCCAACTAAAATTTTTGTTTCACAATCCAAAAGATTGAAGTTATTTTCATCTAAATTTACTCAAATATACATCCTACAACAAAAATACTCGACAAAATCCAAAAAAAATCGAAGTTGGTTTCTAATAAATTTATTAAAATTTGAAACTTCCAACTAAAATTTGTTTTACAATCCAAAAAATTGTCGTTATTTTCATCTAAATTTACTCAAATATACATCCTACAACAAAAGTACTCGACAAAATCCAAAAAAATCGAAGTAGATTTCAAATAAATTTATTAAAATTAGACACTTCCAACTAAAATTTTTGTTTCACAATCCAAAAAATTGAAGTTATTTTCATCTAAATTTAGTCAAATATACATCCTACAACAAAAATACTCGACAAAATCCAAAAAAAATCGTAGTTGGTTTCAAATAAATTTATTAAAATTTGACACTTCCAACAAAAATTTGTTTCACAATCCAAAAAATTGTCGTTATTTTGATTAAAATTTACTCAAATATACAACCTACAACAAAAGTACTTGACAAAATCCGAAAAAATCGAAGTTGGTTTCAAATAAATTTATTACAATTTGACACTTCCAACTAAAATTTTTTTTCACAATCCAAAAAATTGTCGTTATTTTGATCTAAATTTACTCAAATATACATCCTACAACAAAAATACTCGACAAAATCCAAAAAAATCGAAGTTGGTTTCAAATAAATTTATTAAAATTTGACACTTACAACTAAAATTTGTTTCACAATCCAAAAAATTGTCGTTATTTTGATCTAAATTTACTCAAATATACATCCTACAACAAAAGTACTCAACAAAATCCAAAAAAATCGAAGTTGGCCTCAAATAAATTTATTAAAATTTGACACTTCCAACTAACATTTTTTTCACAATCCTAAAAATTGAAGTTATTTTCATCAAAATTTACTCAAATATACATCCTACAACAAAAATACTCGACAAAATAAAAAAAAATCGAAGTTGGTTTCAACTAAATTTATTAAAATTTGACACTTCCAACTAAAATTTTTGTTTCACAATCCAAAAAATTGAAGTTATTTTCATCTAAATTTACTCAAATATACATCCTACAACAAAAATACTCGACAAAATGCAAAAAAAATCGAAGTTGGTTTCAAATAAATTTATTAAAATTTGACAGTTCCAACTAACATTTTTCCACAATCCTAAAAATTGAAGTTATTTTCATCTAAATTTACTCAAATATACATCCTACAACAAAAATACTCGACAAAATAAAAAAAAATCGAAGTTGGTTTCAACTAAATTTATTAAAATTTGACACTTCCAACTAAAATTTTTGTTTCACAATCCAAAAAATTGAAGTTATTTTCATCTAAATTTACTCAAATATACATCCTACAACAAAAATACTCGACAAAATCCAAAAAAAATCGAAGTTGGTTTCTAATAAATTTATTAAAATTTGAAACTTCCAACTAAAATTTGTTTTACAATCCAAAAAATTGTCGTTATTTTCATCTAAATTTACTCAAATATACATCCTACAACAAAAGTACTCGACAAAATCCAAAAAAATCGAAGTAGATTTCAAATAAATTTATTAAAATTAGACACTTCCAACTAAAATTTTTGTTTCACAATCCAAAAAATTGAAGTTATTTTCTTCTAAATTTACTCAAATATACATCCTACAACAAAAATACTCGACAAAATCCAAAAAAAATCGTAGTTGGTTTCAAATAAATTTATTAAAATTTGACACTTCCAACAAAAATTTGTTTCACAATCCAAAAAATTGTCGTTATTTTGATTAAAATTTACTCAAATATACAACCTACAACAAAAGTACTTGACAAAATCCGAAAAAATAGAAGTTGGTTTCAAATAAATTTATTACAATTTGACACTTCCAACTAAAATTTTTTTTCACAATCCAAAAAATTGAAGTTATTTTCATCTAAATTTACTCAAATATACATCCTACAACAAAAATACTCGACAAAATCAAAAAAAAATCGAAGTTGGTTTCAAATAAATTTATTAAAATTTGACACTTCCAACTAACATTTGTTTCACAATCCAAAAAATTGTCGTTATTTTGATCTAAATTTACTCAAATATACATCCTACAACAAAAATACTCGACAAAATCCAAAAAAAATCGTAGTTGGTTTCAAATAAATTTATTAAAATTTGACACTTCCAACTAAAATTTGTTTCACAATCCAAAAAATTGTCGTTATTTTGATTAAAATTTACTCAAATATACAACCTACAACAAAAGTACTTGACAAAATCCAAAAAAATCGAAGTTGGTTTCAAATAAATTTATTAAAATTTGACACTTCCAACTAAAATTTTTGTTTCACAATCCAAAAAATTGAAGTTATTTTCATCTAAATGTACTCAAATATACATCCTACAACAAAAATACTCGACAAAATCCAAAAAAAATCGAAGTTGGTTTCAAATAAATTTATTAAAATTTGACACTTCCAACTAACATTTGTTTCACAATCCAAAAAATTGTCGTTATTTTCATCTAAATTTACTCAAATATACATCCTACAACAAAAGTACTCGACAAAATAAAAAAAAATCGAAGTTGGTTTCAACTAAATTTATTAAAATTTGACACTTCCAACTAAAATTTTTGTTTCACAATCCAAAAAATTGAAGTTATTTTCATCTAAATTTACTCAAATATACATCCTACAACAAAAATACTCGACAAAATCCAAAAAAAATCGAAGTTGGTTTCAAATAAATTTATTAAAATTTGACACTTCCAAACTAAAATTTGTTTCACAATCCAAAAAATTGTCGTTATTTTGATTAAAATTTACTCAAATATACAACCTACAACAAAAGTACTCGACAAAATCCAAAAAAATCGAAGTTGATTTCAAATAAATTTATTAAAATTTGGCACTTCCAACTAAATTTTTGTTTTACAATCCAAAAAATTGAAGTTATTTTCATCTAAATTTACTCAAATATAGATTCTACAACAAAAATACTCAACAAAATCCATAAAAATCGAAGTTGGATTCAAATAAATTTATTACAATTTGATACTTCCAACTAAAATTTTTTTTCACAATCCAAAAAATT
This sequence comes from Andrena praecox, assembly GCA_963932275.1. NCBI lineage: Eukaryota > Metazoa > Arthropoda > Insecta > Hymenoptera > Andrenidae > Andrena > Andrena praecox. Next base: position 1,387,999 of record CAWVQO010000396.1, on the reverse strand, counting down.
GTCGTTATTTTGATCTAAATTTACTCAAATATACATCCTACAACAAAAGTACTCGACAAAATCCAAAAAAATCGAAGTAGATTTCAAATAAATTTATTAAAATTAGACACTTCCAACTAAAATTTTTGTTTCACAATCCAAAAAATTGAAGTTATTTTCATCTAAATTTACTCAAATATACATCCTACAACAAAAATACTCGACAAAATCCAAAAAAATCGAAGTAGATTTCAAATAAATTTATTAAAATTAGACACTTCCAACTAAAATTTTTGTTTCACAATCCAAAAAATTGAAGTTATTTTCATCTAAATTTAGTCAAATATACATCCTACAACAAAAATACTCGACAAAATCAAAAAAAAATCGTAGTTGGTTTCAAATAAATTTATTACAATTTGACACTTCCAACTAAAATTTTTTTTCACAATCCAAAAAATTGTCGTTATTTTGATCTAAATTTACTCAAATATACATCCTACAACAAAAATACTCGACAAAATCCAAAAAAAATCGTAGTTGGTTTCAAATAAATTTATTAAAATTTGACACTTACAACTAAAATTTGTTTCGCAATCCAAAAAATTGTCGTTATTTTGATCTAAATTTACTCAAATATACATCCTACAACAAAAGTACTCAACAAAATCCAAAAAAATCGAAGTTGGCCTCAAATAAATTTATTAAAATTTGACACTTCCAACTAACATTTTTTTCACAATCCTAAAAATTGAAGTTATTTTCATCAAAATTTACTCAAATATACATCCTACAACAAAAATACTCGACAAAATAAAAAAAAATCGAAGTTGGTTTCAACTAAATTTATTAAAATTTGACACTTCCAACTAAAATTTTTGTTTCACAATCCAAAAAATTGAAGTTATTTTCATCTAAATTTACTCAAATATACATCCTGCAACAAAAATACTCGACAAAATCCAAAAAAAATCGAAGTTGGTTTCAAATAAATTTATTAAAATTTGACACTTCCAACTAAAATTTGTTTCACAATCCAAAAAATTGTCGTTATTTTGATTAAAATTTACTCAAATATACAACCTAAAACAAAAGTACTCGACAAAATCCAAAAAAATCGAAGTTGATTTCAAATAAATTTATTAAAATTTGGCACTTCCAACTAAATTTTTGTTTTACAATCCAAAAAATTGATGTTATTTTCTTCTAAATTTACTCAAATATAGACCCTACAACAAAAATACTCGACAAAATCCAAAAAAATCGAAGTTGATTTCAAATAAATTTATTAAAATTTGACACTTCCAACTAAAATTTGTTTCACAATCCAAAAAATTGTCGTTATTTTCATCTAAATTTACTCAAATATACATCCTACAACAAAAGTACTCGACAAAATCCAAAAAAATCGAAGTAGATTTCAAATAAATTTATTAAAATTAGACACTTCCAACTAAAATTTTTGTTTCACAATCCAAAAAATTTAAGTTATTTTCATCTAAATTTAGTCAAATATACATCCTACAACAAAAATACTCGACAAAATCCAAAAAAAATCGAAGTTGGTTTCAAATAAATTTATTAAAATTTGACACTTCCAACAAAAATTTGTTTCACAATCCAAAAAATTGTCGTTATTTTGATTAAAATTTACTCAAATATACAACCTACAACAAAAGTACTTGACAAAATCCAAAAAAATCGAAGTTTGTTTCAAATAAATTTATTACAATTTGACACTTCCAACTAAAATTTTTTTTCACAATCCAAAAAATTGTCGTTATTTTGATCTAAATTTACTCAAATATACATCCTACAACAAAAATACTCCACAAAATCCAAAAAAATCGAAGTTGGTTTCAAATAAATTTATTACAATTTGACACTTCCAACTAAAATTTTTTTTCACAATCCAAAAAATTGTCGTTATTTTGATCTAAATTTACTCAAATATACATCCTACAACAAAAATACTCGACAAAATCCAAAAAAAATCGTAGTTGGTTTCAAATAAATTTATTAAAATTTGACACTTACAACTAAAATTTGTTTCACAATCCAAAAAATTGTCGTTATTTTGATCTAAATTTACTCAAATATACATCCTACAACAAAAGTACTCAACAAAATCCAAAAAAATCGAAGTTGGCCTCAAATAAATTTATTAAAATTTGACACATCCAACTAACATTTTTTTCACAATCCTAAAAATTGAAGTTATTTTCATCAAAATTTACTCAAATATACATCCTACAACAAAAATACTCGACAAAATAAAAAAAAATCGAAGTTGGTTTCAACTAAATTTATTAAAATTTGACACTTCCAACTAAAATTTTTGTTTCACAATCCAAAAAATTGAAGTTATTTTCATCTAAATTTACTCAAATATACATCCTACAACAAAAATACTCGACAAAATCCAAAAAAAATCGAAGTTGGTTTCAAATAAATTTATTAAAATTTGACACTTCCAACTAAAATTTGTTTCACAATCCAAAAAATTGTCGTTATTTTGATTAAAATTTACTCAAATATACAACCTACAACAAAAGTACTCGACAAAATCCAAAAAAATCGAAGTTGATTTCAAATAAATTTATTAAAATTTGGCACTTCCAACTAAATTTTTGTTTTACAATCCAAAAAATTGAAGTTATTTTCTTCTAAATTTACTCAAATATAGACCCTACAACAAAAATACTCGACAAAATCCAAAAAAATCGAAGTTGATTTCAAATAAATTTATTAAAATTTGACACTTCCAACTAAAATTTGTTTCACAATCCAAAAAATTGTCGTTATTTTCATCTAAATTTACTCAAATATACATCCTACAACAAAAGTACTCGACAAAATCCAAAAAAATCGAAGTAGATTTCAAATAAATTTATTAAAATTAGACACTTCCAACTAAAATTTTTGTTTCACAATCCAAAAAATTTAAGTTATTTTCATCTAAATTTAGTCAAATATACATCCTACAACAAAAATACTCGACAAAATCCAAAAAAAATCGTAGTTGGTTTCAAATAAATTTATTAAAATTTGACACTTCCAACAAAAATTTGTTTCACAATCCAAAAAATTGTCGTTATTTTGATTAAAATTTACTCAAATATACAACCTACAACAAAAGTACTTGACAAAATCCAAAAAAATCGAAGTTGGTTTCAAATAAATTTATTAAAATTTGACACTTCCAACTAAAATTTTTGTTTCACAATCCAAAAAATTGAAGTTATTTTCATCTAAATTTACTCAAATATACATCCTACAACAAAAATACTCGACAAAATCCAAAAAAAATCGAAGTTGGTTTCAAATAAATTTATTAAAATTTGACACTTCCAACTAAAATTTGTTTCACAATCCAAAAAATTGTCGTTATTTTGATTAAAATTTTCTCAAATATACAACCTACAACAAAAGTACTCGACAAAATCCAAAAAAATCGAAGTTGATTTCAAATAAATTTATTAAAATTTGGCACTTCCAACTAAATTTTTGTTTTACAATCCAAAAAATTGAAGTTATTTTCTTCTAAATTTACTCAAATATAGACCCTACAACAAAAATACTCGACAAAATCCAAAAAAATCGAAGTTGATTTCAAATAAATTTATTAAAATTTGACACTTCCAACTAAAATTTTTTTCACAATCCAAAAAATTGTCGTTATTTTCATCTAAATTTACTCAAATATACATCCTACAACAAAAGTACTCGACAAAATCCAAAAAAATCGAAGTAGATTTCAAATAAATTTATTAAAATTAGACACTTCCAACTAAAATTTTTGTTTCACAATCCAAGAAATTGAAGTTATTTTCATCTAAATTTACTCAAATATACATCCTACAACAAAAATACTCGACAAAATCCAAAAAAATCGAAGTTGGTTTCAAATAAATTTATTACAATTTGACACTTCCAACTAAAATTTTTTTTCACAATCCAAAAAATTGTCGTTATTTTGATCTTAATTTACTCAAATATACATCCTACAACAAAAGTACTCGACAAAATCCAAAAAAATCGAAGTAGATTTCAAATAAATTTATTACAATTTGACACTTCCAACTAAAATTTTTTTTCACAATCCAAAAAATTGTCGTTATTTTGATCTAAATTTACTCAAATATACATCCTACAACAAAAGTACTCGACAAAATCCAAAAAAATCGAAGTAGATTTCAAATAAATTTATTAAAATTAGACACTTCCAGCTAAAATTTTTGTTTCACAATCCAAAAAATTGAAGTTATTTTCATCTAAATTTACTCAAATATACATCCTACAACAAAAATACTCGACAAAATCCAAAAAAAATCGAAGTTGGTTTCAAATAAATTTATTAAAATTTGACACTTCCTACTAAAATTTGTTTCACAATCCAAAAAATTGTCGTTATTTTGATTAAAATTTACTCAAATATACAACCTACAACAAAAGTACCCGACAAAATCCAAAAAAATCGAAGTTGATTTCAAATAAATTTATTACAATTTGGCACTTCCAACTAAAATTTTTGTTTTACAATCCAAAAAATTGAAGTTATTTTCTTCTAAATTTACTCAAATATACAACCTACAACAAAAATACTCGACAAAATCAAAAAAAATCGAAGTTGGTTTCAAATAAATTTATTAAAATTTAACACTTCCAACTACAATTTTTTCCCTATCCAAAAAATTGAAGTTATTTTCATCTAAATTTACTCAAATATACATCCTACAACAAAAATACTCAACAAAATCCAAAAAAATCGAAGTTGGCCTCAAATAAATTTATTAAAATTTGACACTTCCAACAAAATTTTTTTTCACAATCCTAAGAATTTAAGTTATTTTCATCTAAATTTACTCAAATATACATCCTACAACAAAAATACTCGACAAAATCCAAAAAAATCGAAGTTGATTTCAAATAAATTTATGAAAATTTGACAAAAATCGTGACAAAATCACAAAAATCGAAGTTAATTTCAACTGAAATTGCTCAAATTAAGCTTCTCTATAAAAAAAAAATCAACATAGTCGAGAAAAATCGAAGTTGGTTTCAAATAAATTTATTAATATTTTACAGTTCCAAGTAAATTTTTTTTTTCACAATCCAAAAAATTGTCGTTATTTTCATCTAAATTTACTCAAATATACATCCTACAACAAAAATACTCGACAAAATCCAAAAAAATCGAAGATGGTTTCAAATAAATTTATTACTATTTGACACTACCAACTAAAATTTTTTTTCACAATCCAAAAAATTGTCGTTATTTTGATCTAAATTTACTCAAATATACATCCTACAACAAAAGTACTCGACAAAATCAAAAAAAATCGAAGTAGATTTCAAATAAATTTATTAAAATTAGACACTACCAACTAAAATTTTTGTTTCACAATCCAAAAAATTGAAGTTATTTTCATCTAAATTTACTCAAATATACATCCTACAACAAAAATACTCGACAAAATAAAAAAAAATCGAAGTTGGTTTCAAATAAATTTATTAAAATTTGACACTTCCAACTAAAATTTTTTTTCACAATCCAAAAAATTGTCGTTATTTTGATCTACATTTACTCAAATATACATCCTACAACAAAAGTACTCGACAAAATCCAAAAAAATCGAAGTAGATTTCAAATAAATTTATTAAAATTTGACACTTCCAATTAATATTTTTGTTTCACAATCCAAAAAATTGAAGTTATTTTCATCTAAATTTACTCAAATATACATCCTACAACAAAAATACTCGACAAAATCCAAAAAAAATCGAAGTTGGTTTCAAATAAATTTATTAAAATTTGACACTTCCAACTAAAATTTGTTTCACAATCCAAAAAATTGTCGTTATTTTGATTAAAATTTACTCAAATATACAACCTACAACAAAAGTACTCGACAAAATCCAAACAAATCGAAGTTGATTTCAAATAAATTTATTACAATTTGGCACTTCCAACTAAAATTTTTATTTTACAATCCAAAAAATTGAAGTTATTTTCTTCTAAATTTACTCAAATATAGATCCTACAACAAAAATACTCAACAAAATCCAAAAAAATCGAAGTTGGATTCAAATAAATTTATTACAATTTGAAACTTCCAACTAAAATTTTTTTTCACAATCCAAAAAATGGTCGTTATTTTCATCTAAATTTACTCAAATATACATCCTACAACAAAAACATTCGACAAAATAAAAAAAAATCGAATTTGGTTTCAAATAAATTTATTAAAATTTGACACTTCCAACTAAAATTTTTTTCACAATCCAAAAAATTGAAGTTATCTTCATCTAAATTTACTCAAATATACAGCCTGCAACAAAAATACTGGTCAAAATAAAAAAATATCGAAGTTGGTTTCAAATAAATTTATTAAAATTTGACACTTCCAACTAAAATTTTTGTTTCACAATCCAAAAAATTGAAGTTATTTTCATCTAAATTTACTCAAATATACATCCTACAACAAAAATACTCGACAACATCCAAAAAAAATCGAAGTTGGTTTCAAATAAATTTATTAAAATTTGACACTTTCAACTAAAATTTGTTTCACAATCCAAAAAATTGTCGTTATTTTGATTAAAATTTACTCAAATATACAACCTACAACAAAAGTACTCGACAAAATCCAAAAAAATCGAAGTAGATTTCAAATAAATTTATTAAAATTAGACACTTCCAACTAAAATTTTTGTTTCACAATCCAAAAAATTGAAGTTATTTTCATCTAAATTTACTCAAATATACATCCTACAACAAAAATACTCGACAAAACCAAAAAAAAATCGAAGTTGGTTTCAAATAAATTTATTAAAATTTAACACTACCAACTGAAATTTGTTTCACAATCCAAAGAATTGTCGTTATTTTGATTAAAATTTACTCAAATATACAACCTACAACAAAAGTACTCGACAAAATCCAAAAAAATCGAAGTTGATTTCAAATAAATTTATTACAATTTGGCACTTCCAACTAAAATTTTTGTTTTACAATCCAAAAAATTGAAGTTATTTTCTTCTAAATTTACTCAAATATAGATCCTACAACAAAAATACTCGACAAAATCCAAAAAAATCGAAGTTGATTTCAAAGAAATTTATTAAAATTTGACACTTCCAACTAAAATTTTTGTTTCACAATCCAAAAAATTGTCGTTATTTTGATTAAAATTTACTCAAATATACAACCTACAACAAAAGTACTCGACAAAATCCAAAAAAATCGAAGTTGATTTCAAATAAATTTATTACAATTTGGCAGTTCCAACTAAAATTTTTGTTTTACAATCCAAAAAATTGAAGTTATTTTCTTCTAAATTTACTCAAATATATATCCTACAACAAAAATACTCGACAAAATCCAAAAAAATCGAAGTTGGTTTCAAATAAATTAATTAAAATTTGACACTTCCAACTAAAATTTTTTTTCACAATCCAAAAAATTGTCGTTATTTTCATCTAAATTTACTCAAATATACATCCTACAACAAAAATACTGGTCAAAATCCCAAAAAAATAGAAGTTGGTTTCAAATAAATTTATTAAAATTTGACACTTCCAACTAAAATTTTTTTCACAATCCAAAAAATTGAAGTTATTTTCATCTAAATTTAGTCAAATATACATCCTACAACAAAAATACTCGACAAAATCCAAAAAAAATCGTAGTTGGTTTCAAATAAATTTATTAAAATTAGACACTTCCAACTAAAATTTTTGTTTCACAATCCAAAAAATTGAAGTTATTTTCATCTAAATTTACTCAAATATACATCCTACAACAAAAATACTCGACAAAATCCAAAAAAAATCGAAGTTGGTTTCAAAAAAATTTATTAAAATTTGACACTTCCAACTAAAATTTGTTTCACAATCCAAAAAATGGTCGTTATTTTCATCTAAATTTACTCAAATATACATCCTACAACAAAAACATTCGACAAAATAAAAAAAAATCGAAGTTGGTTTCAAATAAATTTATTAAAATTTGACACTTCCAACTAAAATTTTTTTCACAATCCAAAAAATTGAAGTTATCTTCATCTAAATTTACTCAAATATACATCCTGCAACAAAAATACTGGTCAAAATAAAAAAATATCGAAGTTGGTTTCAAATAAATTTATTAAAATTTGACACTTCCAACTAAAATTTTTGTTTCACAATCCAAAAAATTGAAGTTATTTTCATCTAAATTTACTCAAATATACATCCTACAACAAAAATACTCGACAACATCCAAAAAAAATCGAAGTTGGTTTCAAATAAATTTATTAAAATTTGACACTTTCAACTAAAATTTGTTTCACAATCCAAAAAATTGTCGTTATTTTGATTAAAATTTACTCAAATATACAACCTACAACAAAAGTACTCGACAAAATCCAAAAAAATCGAAGTAGATTTCAAATAAATTTATTAAAATTAGACACTTCCAACTAAAATTTTTGTTTCACAATCCAAAAAATTGAAGTTATTTTCATCTAAATTTACTCAAATATACATCCTACAACAAAAATACTCGACAAAACCAAAAAAAAATCGAAGTTGGTTTCAAATAAATTTATTAAAATTTAACACTTCCAACTGAAATTTGTTTCACAATCCAAAGAATTGTCGTTATTTTGATTAAAATTTACTCAAATATACAACCTACAACAAAAGTACTCGACAAAATCCAAAAAAATCGAAGTTGATTTCAAATAAATTTATTACAATTTGGCACTTCCAACTAAAATTTTTGTTTTACAATCCAAAAAATTGAAGTTATTTTCTTCTAAATTTACTCAAATATAGATCCTACAACAAAAATACTCGACAAAATCCAAAAAAATCGAAGTTGATTTCAAAGAAATTTATTAAAATTTGACACTTCCAACTAAAATTTTTGTTTCACAATCCAAAAAATTGTCGTTATTTTGATTAAAATTTACTCAAATATACAACCTACAACAAAAGTACTCGACAAAATCCAAAAAAATCGAAGTTGATTTCAAATAAATTTATTACAATTTGGCAGTTCCAACTAAAATTTTTGTTTTACAATCCAAAAAATTGAAGTTATTTTCTTCTAAATTTACTCAAATATATATCCTACAACAAAAATACTCGACAAAATCCAAAAAAATCGAAGTTGGTTTCAAATAAATTAATTAAAATTTGACACTTCCAACTAAAATTTTTTTTCACAATCCAAAAAATTGTCGTTATTTTCATCTAAATTTACTCAAATATACATCCTACAACAAAAATACTGGTCAAAATCCCAAAAAAATAGAAGTTGGTTTCAAATAAATTTATTAAAATTTGACACTTCCAACTAAAATTTTTTTCACAATCCAAAAAATTGAAGTTATTTTCATCTAAATTTACTCAAATATACATCCTACAACAAAAATACTCCACAAAATCCAAAAAAATCGAAGTTGGCCTCAAATAAATTTATTAAAATTTGACACTTCCAACAAAATTTTTTTTCACAATCCTAAGAATTTAAGTTATTTTCATCTAAATTTACTCAAATATACATCCTACAACAAAAATACTCGACAAAATCCAAAAAAATCGAAGTTGATTTCAAATAAATTTATGAAAATTTAACACTTCCAACTGAAATTTGTTTCACAATCCAAAAAATTGTCGTTATTTTGATTAAAATTTACTCAAATATACAACCTACAACAAAAGTACTCGACAAAATCCAAAAAAATCGAAGTTGATTTCAAATAAATTATTACAATTTGGCACTTCCAACTAAAATTTTTGTTTTACAATCCAAAAAATTGAAGTTATTTTCTTCTAAATTTACTCAAATATAGATCCTACAACAAAAATACTCGACAAAATCCAAAAAAATCGAAGTTGATTTCAAAGAAATTTATTAAATTTTGACACTTCCAACTAAAATTTTTGTTTCACAATCCAAAAAATTGTCGTTATTTTGATTAAAATTTACTCAAATATACAACCTACAACAAAAGTACTCGACAAAATCCAAAAAAATCGAAGTTGATTTCAAATAAATTTATTACAATTTGGCACTTCCAACTAAAATTTTTGTTTTACAATCCAAAAAATTGAAGTTATTTTCTTCTAAATTTACTCAAATATATATCCTACAACAAAAATACTCGACAAAATCCAAAAAAATCGAAGTTGGTTTCAAATAAATTAATTAAAATTTGACACTTCCAACTAAAATTTTTTTTCACAATCCAAAAAATTGTCGTAATTTTCATCTAAATTTACTCAAATATACATCCTACAACAAAAATACTGGTCAAAATCCAAAAAAATAGAAGTTGGTTTCAAATAAATTTATTAAAATTTGACACTTCCAACTAAAATTTTTTTCACAATCCAAAAAATTGAAGTTATTTTCATCTAAATTTACTCAAATGTACATCCTACAACAAAAATACTCCACAAAATCCAAAAAAATCGAAGTTGGCCTCAAATAAATTTATTAAAATTTGACACTTCCAACAAAATTTTTTTTCACAATCCTAAGAATTTAAGTTATTTTCATCTAAATTTACTCAAATACACATCCTACAACAAAAATACTCGACAAAATCCAAAAAAATCGAAGTTGATTTCAAATAAATTTATGAAAATTTGACAAAAATCGTGACAAAATCAAAAAAATCGAAGTTAATTTCAACTGAAATTGCTCAAATTAAGCTTCTCTATAAAAAAAAATCAACATAGTCGAGAAAAATCGAAGTTGGTTTCAAATAAATTTATTAAAATTTTACAGTTCCAAGTAAATTTTTTTTTCACAATCCAAAAAATTGTCGTTATTATCATCTAAATTTACTCAAATATACATCCTACAACAAAAATACTCGACAAAATCCAAAAAAATCGAAGTTGGTTTCAAATAAATTTATTACAATTTGACACTTCCAACTAACATTTTTTTCACAATCCTAAAAATTGAAGTTATTTTCATCTAAATTTACTCAAATATACATCCTACAACAAAAATATTCCAGAAAATAAATAAAAATCGAAGTTGGTTTCAAATAAATTTATTAAAATTTGACACTTCCAACTAAAATTTTTTCACAATTCAAAAAATTGATGTTATCTTCATCTAAATTTACTCAAATATAGATCCTACAACAAAAATACTCAACAAAATCCAAAATAATCCAAGTTGATTTCAAATAAATTTATTAAAATTTGACAAAAATCGTGACAAAATCCAAAAAATCGAAGTTAATTTCAACTGAAATTACTCAAATTAAGCTTCTCTATCAAAAAAACTCGACAAAATCCAAAAAAATCGAAGTTGGTTTCAAATAAATTTATTACAATTTGACACTTCCAACTAAAATTTTTGTTTTACAATCCAAAAAATTGAAGTTATTTTCTTCTAAATTTACTCAAATATATATCCTACAACAAAAATAGTCGACAAAATCCAAAAAAATCGAAGTTGGTTTCAAATAAATTAATTAAAATTTGACACTTCCAACTAAAATTTTTTTTCACAATCCAAAAAATTGTCGTTATTTTCATCTAAATTTACTCAAATATACATCCTACAACAAAAATACTGGTCAAAATAAAAAAAAATAGAAGTTGGTTTCAAATAAATTTATTAAAATTTGACACTTCCAACTAAAATTTGTTTCACAATCCAAAAAATTGTCGTTATTTTGATTAAAATTTACTCAAATATACATCCTACAACAATAATACTGGTCAAAATCCAAAAAAATCGAAGTTGGTTTCAAATAAATTTATTAAAATTTGACACTTCCAACTAAAATTTTTTTTCACAATCCAAAAAATTGAAGTTATTTTCATCTAAATTTACTCAAATATAGATTCTACAACAAAAATACTCAACAAAATCCAAAAAAATCGAAGTTGGATTCAAATAAATTTATTACAATTTGACACTTCCAACTAAATTTTTTTTTCACAATCCAACAAATTGTCGTTATTTTCATCTAAATTTACTCAAATATAGATCCTACAACAAAAATACTCAACAAAATAAAAAAAAATCGAAGTTGGCCTCAACTAAATTTATTAAAATTTGACACTTCCAACTAAAATTTTTGTTTCACAATCCAAAAAATTGAAGTTATTTTCATCTAAATTTAGTCAAATATACATCCTACAACAAAAATACTCGACAAAATCCAAAAAAAATCGTAGTTGGTTTCAAATAAATTTATTAAAATTTGACACTTCCAACTAAAATTTGTTTCACAATCCAAAAAATTGTCGTTATTTTGATTAAAATTTACTCAAATATACAACCTACAACAAAAGTACTTGACAAAATCCAAAAAAATCGAAGTTGGTTTCAAATAAATTTATTACAATTTGACACTTCCAACTAAAATTTTTTTTCACAATCCAAAAAATTGTCGTTATTTTGATCTAAATTTACTCATATATACATCCTACAACAAAAATACTCGACAAAATCCAAAAAAATCGAAGTTGGTTTCAAATAAATTTATTACAATTTGACACTTCCAACTAAAATTTTTTTTCACAATCCAAAAAATTGTCGTTATTTTGATCTAAATTTACTCAAATATACATCCTACAACAAAAGTACTCGACAAAATCCAAAAAAATCGAAGTAGATTTCAAATAAATTTATTAAAATTAGACACTTCCAACTAAAATTTTTGTTTCACAATCCAAAAAATTGAAGTTATTTTCATCTAAATTTACTCAAATATACATCCTACAACAAAAATACTCGACAAAATCCAAAAAAAATCGAAGTTGGTTTCAAATAAATTTATTAAAATTTGACACTTCCAACTAAAATTTGTTTCACAATCCAAAAAATTGTCGTTATTTTGATTAAAATTTACTCAAATATACAACCTACAACAAAAGTACTCGACAAAATCCAAAAAAATCGAAGTTGATTTCAAATAAATTTATTACAATTTGGCACTTCCAACTAAAATTTTTGTTTTACAATCCAAAAAATTGAAGTTATTTTCTTCTAAATTTACTCAAATATAGATCCTACAACAAAAATACTCGACAAAATCCAAAAAAATCGAAGTTGATTTCAAATAAATTTATTAAAATTTGACACTTCCAACTAAAATTTTTTTTACAATCCAAAAAATTGTCGTTATTTTCATCTCAATTTACTCAAATATAGATCCTACAACAAAAATACTCAACAAAATAAAAAAAATCGAAGTTGGTTTCAACTAAATTTATTAAAATTTGACACTTCCAACTAAAATTTTTTTCACAATCCAAAAAATTGTCGTTATTTTCATCTAAATTTACTCAAATATACATCCTACAACAAAAGTACTCGACAAAATCCAAAAAAATCGTAGTAGATTTCAAATAAATTTATTAAAATTAGACACTTCCAACTAAAATTTTTGTTTCACAATCCAAAAAATTGAAGTTATTTTCATCTAAATTTAGTCAAATATACATCCTACAACAAAAATACTCGACAAAATCCAAAAAAAAACGTAGTTGGTTTCAAATAAATTTATTGAAATTTGACACTTCCAACTAAAATTTGTTTCACAATCCAAAAAATTGTCGTTATTTTGATTAAAATTTACTCAAATATACAACCTACAACAAAAGTACTTGACAAAATCCAAAAAAATCGAAGTTGGTTTCAAATAAATTTATTACAATTTGACACTTCCAACTAAAATTTTTTTTCACAATCCAAAAAATTGTCGTTATTTTGATCTAAATTTACTCAAATATACATCCTACAACAAAAATACTCGACAAAATCCAAAAAAATCGAAGTTGGTTTCAAATAAATTTATTACAATTTGACACTTCCAACTAAAATTTTTTTTCACAATCCAAAAAATTGTCGTTATTTTGATCTTAATTTACTCAAATATACATCCTACAACAAAAGTACTCGACAAAATCCAAAAAAATCGAAGTAGATTTCAAATAAATTTATTACAATTTGACACTTCCAACTAAAATTTTTTTTCACAATCCAAAAAATTGTCGTTATTTTGATCTAAATTTACTCAAATATACATCCTACAACAAAAGTACTCGACAAAATCCAAAAAAATCGAAGTAGATTTCAAATAAATTTATTAAAATTAGACACTTCCAGCTAAAATTTTTGTTTCACAATCCAAAAAATTGAAGTTATTTTCATCTAAATTTACTCAAATATACATCCTACAACAAAAATACTCGACAAAATCCAAAAAAAATCGAAGTTGGTTTCAAATAAATTTATTAAAATTTGACACTTCCTACTAAAATTTGTTTCACAATCCAAAAAATTGTCGTTATTTTGATTAAAATTTACTCAAATATACAACCTACAACAAAAGTACCCGACAAAATCCAAAAAAATCGAAGTTGATTTCAAATAAATTTATTACAATTTGGCACTTCCAACTAAAATTTTTGTTTTACAATCCAAAAAATTGAAGTTATTTTCTTCTAAATTTACTCAAATATACAACCTACAACAAAAATACTCGACAAAATCCAAAAAAATCGAAGTTGGTTTCAAATAAATTTATTAAAATTTAACACTTCCAACTACAATTTTTTCCCTATCCAAAAAATTGAAGTTATTTTCATCTAAATTTACTCAAATATACATCCTACAACAAAAATACTCAACAAAATCCAAAAAAATCGAAGTTGGCCTCAAATAAATTTATTAAAATTTGACACTTCCAACAAAATTTTTTTTCACAATCCTAAGAATTTAAGTTATTTTCATCTAAATTTACTCAAATATACATCCTACAACAAAAATACTCGACAAAATCCAAAAAAATCGAAGTTGATTTCAAATAAATTTATGAAAATTTGACAAAAATCGTGACAAAATCAAAAAAATCGAAGTTAATTTCAACTGAAATTGCTCAAATTAAGCTTCTCTATAAAAAAAAAATCAACATAGTCGAGAAAAATCGAAGTTGGTTTCAAATAAATTTATTAATATTTTACAGTTCCAAGTAAATTTTTTTTTTCACAATCCAAAAAATTGTCGTTATTTTCATCTAAATTTACTCAAATATACATCCTACAACAAAAATACTCGACAAAATCCAAAAAAATCGGAGATGGTTTCAAATAAATTTATTACTATTTGACACTACCAACTAAAATTTTTTTTCACAATCCAAAAAATTGTCGTTATTTTGATCTAAATTTACTCAAATATACATCCTACAACAAAAGTACTCGACAAAATCCAAAAAAATCGAAGTAGATTTCAAATAAATTTATTAAAATTAGACACTTCCAACTAAAATTTTTGTTTCACAATCCAAAAAATTGAAGTTATTTTCATCTAAATTTACTCAAATATACATCCTACAACAAAAATACTCGACAAAATAAAAAAAAATCGAAGTTGGTTTCAAATAAATTTATTAAAATTTGACACTTCCAACTAAAATTTTTTTTCACAATCCAAAAAATTGTCGTTATTTTGATCTACATTTACTCAAATATACATCCTACAACAAAAGTACTCGACAAAATCCAAAAAAAATGAAGTAGATTTCAAATAAATTTATTAAAATTTGACACTTCCAATTAATATTTTTGTTTCACAATCCAAAAAATTGAAGTTATTTTCATCTAAATTTACTCAAATATACATCCTACAACAAAAATACTCGACAAAATCCAAAAAAAATCGAAGTTGGTTTCAAATAAATTTATTAAAATTTGACACTTCCAACTAAAATTTGTTTCACAATCCAAAAAATTGTCGTTATTTTGATTAAAATTTACTCAAATATACAACCTACAACAAAAGTACTCGACAAAATCCAAACAAATCGAAGTTGATTTCAAATAAATTTATTACAATTTGGCACTTCCAACTAAAATTTTTATTTTACAATCCAAAAAATTGAAGTTATTTTCTTCTAAATTTACTCAAATATAGATCCTACAACAAAAATACTCAACAAAATCCAAAAAAATCGAAGTTGGATTCAAATAAATTTATTACAATTTGAAACTTCCAACTAAAATTTTTTTCACAATCCAAAAAATGGTCGTTATTTTCATCTAAATTTACTCAAATATACATCCTACAACAAAAACATTCGACAAAATAAAAAAAAATCGAAGTTGGTTTCAAATAAATTTTTAAAAATTTGACACTTCCAACTAAAATTTTTTTCACAATCCAAAAAAATGAAGTTATCTTCATCTAAATTTACTCAAATATACATCCTGCAACAAAAATACTGGTCAAAATAAAAAAAAATCGAAGTTGGTTTCAAATAAATTTATTAAAATTTGACACTTCCAACTAAAATTTTTGTTTCACAATCCAAAAAATTGAAGTTATTTTCATCTAAATTTACTCAAATATACATCCTACAACAAAAATACTCGACAACATCCAAAAAAAATCGAAGTTGGTTTCAAATAAATTTATTAAAATTTTACACTTTCAACTAAAATTTGTTTCACAATCCAAAAAATTGTCGTTATTTTGATTAAAATTTACTCAAATATACAACCTACAACAAAAGTACTCGACAAAATCCAAAAAAATCGAAGTAGATTTCAAATAAATTTATTACAATTTGACACTTCCAACTAAAATTTTTTTTCACAATCCAAAAAATTGTCGTTATTTTCATCTAAATTTACTCAAATATACATCCTACAACAAAAATACTCGACAAAACCAAAAAAAAATCGAAGTTGGTTTCAAATAAATTTATTAAAATTTAACACTTCCAACTGAAATTTGTTTCACAATCCAAAGAATTGTCGTTATTTTGATTAAAATTTACTCAAATATACAACCTACAACAAAAGTACTCGACAAAATCCAAAAAAATCGAAGTTGATTTCAAATAAATTTATTACAATTTGGCACTTCCAACTAAAATTTTTGTTTTACAATCCAAAAAATTGAAGTTATTTTCTTCTAAATTTACTCAAATATAGATCCTACAACAAAAATACTCGACAAAATCCAAAAAAATCGAAGTTGATTTCAAAGAAATTTATTAAAATTTGACACTTCCAACTAAAATTTTTGTTTCACAATCCAAAAAATTGTCGTTATTTTGATTAAAATTTACTCAAATATACAACCTACAACAAAAGTACTCGACAAAATCCAAAAAAATCGAAGTTGATTTCAAATAAATTTATTACAATTTGGCAGTTCCAACTAAAATTTTTGTTTTACAATCCAAAAAATTGAAGTTATTTTCTTCTAAATTTACTCAAATATATATCCTACAACAAAAATACTCGACAAAATCCAAAAAAATCGAAGTTGGTTTCAAATAAATTAATTAAAATTTGACACTTCCAACTAAAATTTTTTTTCACAATCCAAAAAATTGTCGTTATTTTCATCTAAATTTACTCAAATATACATCCTGCAACAAAAATACTGGTCAAAATCCCAAAAAAATAGAAGTTGGTTTCAAATAAATTTATTAAAATTTGACACTTCCAACTAAAATTTTTTTCACAATCCAAAAAATTGAAGTTATTTTCATCTAAATTTACTCAAATATACATCCTACAACAAAAATACTCCACAAAATCCAAAAAAATCGAAGTTGGCCTCAAATAAATTTATTAAAATTTGACACTTCCAACAAAATTTTTTTTCACAATCCTAAGAATTTAAGTTATTTTCATCTAAATTTACTCAAATATACATCCTACAACAAAAATACTCGACAAAATCCAAAAAAATCGAAGTTGATTTCAAATAAATTTATGAAAATTTAACACTTCCAACTGAAATTTGTTTCACAATCCAAAAAATTGTCGTTATTTTGATTAAAATTTACTCAAATATACAACCTACAACAAAAGTACTCGACAAAATCCAAAAAAATCGAAGTTGATTTCAAATAAATTATTACAATTTGGCACTTCCAACTAAAATTTTTGTTTTACAATCCAAAAAATTGAAGTTATTTTCTTCTAAATTTACTCAAATATAGATCCTACAACAAAAATACTCGACAAAATCCAAAAAAATCGAAGTTGATTTCAAAGAAATTTATTAAAATTGACACTTCCAACTAAAATTTTTGTTTCACAATCCAAAAAATTGTCGTTATTTTGATTAAAATTTACTCAAATATACAACCTACAACAAAAGTACTCGACAAAATCCAAAAAAATCGAAGTTGATTTCAAATAAATTTATTACAATTTGGCACTTCCAACTAAAATTTTTGTTTTACAATCCAAAAAATTGAAGTTATTTTCTTCTAAATTTACTCAAATATATATCCTACAACAAAAATACTCGACAAAATCCAAAAAAATCGAAGTTGGTTTCAAATAAATTAATTAAAATTTGACACTTCCAACTAAAATTTTTTTTCACAATCCAAAAAATTGTCGTAATTTTCATCTAAATTTACTCAAATATACATCCTACAACAAAAATACTGGATAAAATCCAAAAAAATAGAAGTTGGTTTCAAATAAATTTATTAAAATTTGACACTTCCAACTAAAATTTTTTTCACAATCCAAAAAATTGAAGTTATTTTCATCTAAATTTACTCAAATGTACATCCTACAACAAAAATACTCCACAAAATCAAAAAAAATCGAAGTTGGCCTCAAATAAATTTATTAAAATTTGACACTTCCAACAAAATTTTTTTTCACAATCCTAAGAATTTAAGTTATTTTCATCTAAATTTACTCAAATATACATCCTACAACAAAAATACTCGACAAAATCCAAAAAAATCGAAGTTGATTTCAAATAAATTTATGAAAATTTGACAAAAATCGTGACAAAATCAAAAAAATCGAAGTTAATTTCAACTGAAATTGCTCAAATTAAGCTTCTCTATAAAAAAAAAATCAACATAGTCGAGAAAAATCGAAGTTGGTTTCAAATAAATTTATTAAAATTTTACAGTTCCAAGTAAATTTTTTTTTCACAATCCAAAAAATTGTCGTTATTATCATCTAAATTTACTCAAATATACATCCTACAACAAAAATACTCGACAAAATCCAAAAAAATCGAAGTTGGTTTCAAATAAATTTATTACAATTTGACACTTCCAACTAAAATTTTTTTTCACAATCCAAAAAATTGTCGTTATTTTGATCTAAATTTACTCAATTATACATCCTACAACAAAAGTACTCGACAATATCCAAAAAAATCGAAGTAGATTTCAAATAAATTTATTAAAATTAGACACTTCCAACTAAAATTTTTGTTTCACAATCCAAAAAATTGTCGTTATTTTGATTAAAATTTACTCAAATATACAACCTACAACAAAAGTACTCGACAAAATCAAAAAAAATCGAAGTTGATTTCAAATAAATTTATTACAATTTGGCACTTCCAACTAAAATTTTTGTTTTACAATCCAAAAAATTGAAGTTATTTTCTTCTAAATTTACTCAAATATAGATCCTACAACAAAAATACTCGACAAAATCCAAAAAAATCGAAGTTGATTTCAAAGAAATTTATTAAAATTTGACACTTCCAACTAAAATTTTTGTTTCACAAGCCAAAAAATTGTCGTTATTTTGATTAAAATTTACTCAAATATACAACCTACAACAAAAGTACTCGACAAAATCAAAAAAAAATCGAAGTTGATTTCAAATAAATTTATTACAATTTGGCACTTCCAACTAAAATTTTTGTTTTACAATCCAAAAAATTGAAGTTATTTTCTTCTAAATTTACTCAAATATATATCCTACAACAAAAATAGTCGACAAAATCCAAAAAAATCGAAGTTGGTTTCAAATAAATTAATTAAAATTTGACACTTCCAACTAAAATTTTTTTTCACAATCCAAAAAATTGTCGTTATTTTCATCTAAATTTACTCAAATATACATCCTACAACAAAAATACTGGTCAAAATAAAAAAAAATAGAAGTTGGTTTCAAATAAATTTATTAAAATTTGACACTTCCAACTAAAATTTTTTTCACAATCCAAAAAATTGAAGTTATTTTCAACTAAATTTACTCAAATATAGATCCTACAACAAAAATACTCGACTAAATCCAAAAAAATCGAAGTTGATTTCAAATAAATTTATGAAAATTTGACAAAAATCGTGACAAAATCAAAAAAATCGAAGTTAATTTCAACTGAAATTGCTCAAATTAAGCTTCTCTATAAAAAAAAAATCAACATAGTCGAGAAAAATCGAAGTTGGTTTCAAATAAATTTATTAAAATTTGACACTTCCAACTAAAATTTGTTTCACAATCCAAAAAATTGTCGTTATTTTGATTAATATTTACTCAAATATACAACCTACAACAAAAGTACTCGACAAAATCCAAAAAAATCGAAGTTGATTTCAAATAAATTTATTACAATTTGGCACTTCCAACTAAAATTTTTGTTTTACAATCCAAAAAATTGAAGTTATTTTCTTCTAAATTTACTCAAATATAGATCCTACAACAAAAATACTCGACAAAATCCAAAAAAATCGAAGTAGATTTCAAATAAATTTATTAAAATTAGACACTTCCAACAAAAATTTTTTTTTCACAATCCAAAAAATTGTCGTTATTTTCATCTAAATTTACTCAAATATACATCCTACAAAAAAAATACTCGACAAAATCCAAAAAAATCGAAGTTGGTTTCAAATAAATTTATTACAATTTGACACTTCCAACTAAAATTTTTTTTCACAATCCAAAAAATTGTCGTTATTTTGATCTAAATTTACTCAAATATACATCCTACAACAAAAGTACTCGACAAAATCCAAAAAAATCGAAGTAGATTTCAAATAAATTTATTAAAATTAGACACTTCCAACTAAAATTTTTGTTTCACAATCCAAAAAATTGAAGTTATTTTCTTCTAAATTTACTCAAATATATATCCTACAACAAAAATACTCGACAAAATCCAAAAAAATCGAAGTTGGTTTCAAATAAATTAATTAAAATTTGACACTTCCAACTAAAATTTTTTTTCACAATCCAAAAAATTGTCGTTATTTTCATCTAAATTTACTCAAATATACATCCTACAACAAAAATACTGGTCAAAATAAAAAAAAATAGAAGTTGGTTTCAAATAAATTTATTAAAATTTGACACTTCCAACTAAAATTTTTTTCACAATCCAAAAAATTGAAGTTATTTTCATCTAAATTTACTCAAATATAGATCCTACAACAAAAATACTCGACAAAATCCAAAAAAATCGAAGTTGATTTCAAATAAATTTATGAAAATTTGACAAAAATCGTGACAAAATCAAAAAAATCGAAGTTAATTTCAACTGAAATTGCTCAAATTAAGCTTCTCTATAAAATAAAAATCAACATAGTCGAAAAAAATCGAAGTTGGTTTCAAATAAATTTATTAAAATTTGACACTTCCAACTAAAATTTGTTTCACAATCCAAAAAATTGTCGTTATTTTGATTAATATTTACTCAAATATACAACCTACAACAAAAGTACTTGACAAAATCCAAAAAAATCGAAGTTGGTTTCAAATAAATTTATTACAATTTGACACTTCCAACAAAAATTTTTTTTCACAATCCAAAAAATTGTCGTTATTTCGATCTAAATTTACTCAAATATACATCCTACAACAAAAGTACTCGACAAAATCCAAAAAAATCGAAGTAGATTTCAAATAAATTTATTAAAATTAGACACTTCCAACTAAAATTTGTTTCACAATCCAAAAAATTGTCGTTATTTTGATTAAAATTTACTCAAATATACAACCTACAACAAAAGTACTCGACAAAATCCAAAAAAATCGAAGTTGATTTCAAATAAATTTATTACAATTTGGCACTTCCAACTAAAATTTTTGTTTTACAATCCAAAAAATTGAAGTTATTTTCTTCTAAATTTACTCAAATATAGATCCTACAACAAAAATACTCGACAAAATCCAAAAAAATCGAAGTTGATTTCAAATAAATTTATTAAAATTTGACACTTCCAACTAAAATTTTTGTTTCACAATCCAAAAAATTGTCGTTATTTTCATCTAAATTTACTCAAATATACATCCTACAACAAAAATACTGGTCAAAATAAAAAAAAATAGAAGTTGGTTTCAAATAAATTTATTAAAATTTGACACTTCCAACTAAAATTTTTTTCACAATCCAAAAAATTGAAGTTATTTTCATCTAAATTTACTCAAATATAGATCCTACAACAAAAATACTCGACAAAATCCAAAAAAATCGAAGTTGATTTCAAATAAATTTATGAAAATTTGACAAAAATCGTGACAAAATCAAAAAAATCGAAGTTAATTTCAACTGAAATTGCTCAAATTAAGCTTCTCTATAAAATAAAAATCAACATAGTCGAAAAAAATCGAAGTTGGTTTAAAATAAATTTATTAAAATTTGACACTTCCAACTAAAATTTGTTTCACAATCCAAAAAATTGTCGTTATTTTGATTAATATTTACTCAAATATACAACCTACAACAAAAGTACTTGACAAAATCCAAAAAAAATCGAAGTTGGTTTCAAATAAATTTATTACAATTTGACACTTCCAACTAAAATTTTTTTTCACAATCCAAAAAATTGTCGTTATTTCGATCTAAATTTACTCAAATATACATCCTACAACAAAAGTACTCGACAAAATCCAAAAAAATCGAAGTAGATTTCAAATAAATTTATTAAAATTAGACACTTCCAACTAAAATTTTTTTTTCACAATCCAAAAAATGGTCGTTATTTTCATCTAAATTTACTCAAATATACATCCTACAACAAAAATACTCGACAAAATCCAAAAAAAATCGAAGTTGGTTATAAATAAATTTATTAAAATTTGACACTTCCAACTAAAATTTGTTTCACAATCCAAAAAATTGTCGTTATTTTGATTAAAATTTACTCAAATATACAACCTACAACAAAAGTACTCGACAAAATCAAAAAAAATCGAAGTTGATTTCAAATAAATTTATTACAATTTGGCACTTCCAACTAAAATTTTTGTTTTACAATCCAAAAAATTGAAGTTATTTTCTTCTAAATTTACTCAAATATAGATCCTACAACAAAAATACTCGACAAAATCCAAAAAAATCGAAGTTGATTTCAAATAAATTTATTAAAATTTGACACTTCCAACTAAAATTTTTGTTTCACAATCCAAAAAATTGAAGTTATTTTCATCTAAATTTACTCAATTATACATCCTACTACAAAAATACTCGACAAAATCCAAAAAAAATCGAAGTTGGTTTCAAATAAATTTATTAAAATTTGACACTTCCAACTAAAATTTTTTTTCACAATCCAAAAAATTGTCGTTATTTTGATCTAAATTTACTCAAATATACATCCTACAACAAAAGTACTCGACAAAATCCAAAAAAATCGAAGTAGATTTCAAATAAATTTATTAAAATTAGACACTTCCAACTAAAATTTTTGTTTCACAATCCAAAAAATTGAAGTTATTTTCTTCTAAATTTACTCAAATATATATCCTACAACAAAAATACTCGACAAAATCCAAAAAAATCGAAGTTGGTTTCAAATAAATTAATTAAAATTTGACACTTCCAACTAAAATTTTTTTTCACAATCCAAAAAATTGTCGTTATTTTCATCTAAATTTACTCAAATATACATCCTACAACAAAAATACTGGTCAAAATAAAAAAAAATAGAAGTTGGTTTCAAATAAATTTATTAAAATTTGACACTTCCAACTAAAATTTTTTTCACAATCCAAAAAATTGAAGTTATTTTCATCTAAATTTACTCAAATATAGATCCTACAACAAAAATACTCGACAAAATCCAAAAAAATCGAAGTTGATTTCAAATAAATTTATGAAAATTTGACAAAAATCGTGACAAAATCAAAAAAATCGAAGTTAATTTCAACTGAAATTGCTCAAATTAAGCTTCTCTATAAAATAAAAATCAACATAGTCGAAAAAAATCGAAGTTGGTTTCAAATAAATTTATTAAAATTTGACACTTCCAACTAAAATTTGTTTCACAATCCAAAAAATTGTCGTTATTTTGATTAATATTTACTCAAATATACAACCTACAACAAAAGTACTTGACAAAATCCAAAAAAATCGAAGTTGGTTTCAAATAAATTTATTACAATTTGACACTTCCAACAAAAATTTTTTTTCACAATCCAAAAAATTGTCGTTATTTCGATCTAAATTTACTCAAATATACATCCTACAACAAAAGTACTCGACAAAATCCAAAAAAATCGAAGTAGATTTCAAATAAATTTATTAAAATTAGACACTTCCAACTAAAATTTGTTTCACAATCCAAAAAATTGTCGTTATTTTGATTAAAATTTACTCAAATATACAACCTACAACAAAAGTACTCGACAAAATCCAAAAAAATCGAAGTTGATTTCAAATAAATTTATTACAATTTGGCACTTCCAACTAAAATTTTTGTTTTACAATCCAAAAAATTGAAGTTATTTTCTTCTAAATTTACTCAAATATAGATCCTACAACAAAAATACTCGACAAAATCCAAAAAAATCGAAGTTGATTTCAAATAAATTTATTAAAATTTGACACTTCCAACTAAAATTTTTGTTTCACAATCCAAAAAATTGTCGTTATTTTCATCTAAATTTACTCAAATATACATCCTACAACAAAAATACTGGTCAAAATAAAAAAAAATAGAAGTTGGTTTCAAATAAATTTATTAAAATTTGACACTTCCAACTAAAATTTTTTTCACAATCCAAAAAATTGAAGTTATTTTCATCTAAATTTACTCAAATATAGATCCTACAACAAAAATACTCGACAAAATCCAAAAAAATCGAAGTTGATTTCAAATAAATTTATGAAAATTTGACAAAAATCGTGACAAAATCAAAAAAATCGAAGTTAATTTCAACTGAAATTGCTCAAATTAAGCTTCTCTATAAAATAAAAATCAACATAGTCGAAAAAAATCGAAGTTGGTTTAAAATAAATTTATTAAAATTTGACACTTCCAACTAAAATTTGTTTCACAATCCAAAAAATTGTCGTTATTTTGATTAATATTTACTCAAATATACAACCTACAACAAAAGTACTTGACAAAATCCAAAAAAAATCGAAGTTGGTTTCAAATAAATTTATTACAATTTGACACTTCCAACTAAAATTTTTTTTCACAATCCAAAAAATTGTCGTTATTTCGATCTAAATTTACTCAAATATACATCCTACAACAAAAGTACTCGACAAAATCCAAAAAAATCGAAGTAGATTTCAAATAAATTTATTAAAATTAGACACTTCCAACTAAAATTTTTTTTTCACAATCCAAAAAATGGTCGTTATTTTCATCTAAATTTACTCAAATATACATCCTACAACAAAAATACTCGACAAAATCCAAAAAAAATCGAAGTTGGTTATAAATAAATTTATTAAAATTTGACACTTCCAACTAAAATTTGTTTCACAATCCAAAAAATTGTCGTTATTTTGATTAAAATTTACTCAAATATACAACCTACAACAAAAGTACTCGACAAAATCAAAAAAAATCGAAGTTGATTTCAAATAAATTTATTACAATTTGGCACTTCCAACTAAAATTTTTGTTTTACAATCCAAAAAATTGAAGTTATTTTCTTCTAAATTTACTCAAATATAGATCCTACAACAAAAATACTCGACAAAATCCAAAAAAATCGAAGTTGATTTCAAATAAATTTATTAAAATTTGACACTTCCAACTAAAATTTTTGTTTCACAATCCAAAAAATTGAAGTTATTTTCATCTAAATTTACTCAATTATACATCCTACTACAAAAATACTCGACAAAATCCAAAAAAAATCGAAGTTGGTTTCAAATAAATTTATTAAAATTTGACACTTCCAACTAAAATTTTTTTTCACAATCCAAAAAATTGTCGTTATTTTGATCTAAATTTACTCAAATATACATCCTACAACAAAAGTACTCGACAAAATCCAAAAAAATCGAAGTAGATTTCAAATAAATTTATTAAAATTAGACACTTCCAACTAAAATTTTTGTTTCACAATCCAAAAAATTGAAGTTATTTTCTTCTAAATTTACTCAAATATATATCCTACAACAAAAATACTCGACAAAATCCAAAAAAATCGAAGTTGGTTTCAAATAAATTAATTAAAATTTGACACTTCCAACTAAAATTTTTTTTCACAATCCAAAAAATTGTCGTTATTTTCATCTAAATTTACTCAAATATACATCCTACAACAAAAATACTGGTCAAAATAAAAAAAAATAGAAGTTGGTTTCAAATAAATTTATTAAAATTTGACACTTCCAACTAAAATTTTTTTCACAATCCAAAAAATTGAAGTTATTTTCATCTAAATTTACTCAAATATAGATCCTACAACAAAAATACTCGACAAAATCCAAAAAAATCGAAGTTGATTTCAAATAAATTTATGAAAATTTGACAAAAATCGTGACAAAATCAAAAAAATCGAAGTTAATTTCAACTGAAATTGCTCAAATTAAGCTTCTCTATAAAATAAAAATCAACATAGTCGAAAAAAATCGAAGTTGGTTTCAAATAAATTTATTAAAATTTGACACTTCCAACTAAAATTTGTTTCACAATCCAAAAAATTGTCGTTATTTTGATTAATATTTACTCAAATATACAACCTACAACAAAAGTACTTGACAAAATCCAAAAAAATCGAAGTTGGTTTCAAATAAATTTATTACAATTTGACACTTCCAACAAAAATTTTTTTTCACAATCCAAAAAATTGTCGTTATTTCGATCTAAATTTACTCAAATATACATCCTACAACAAAAGTACTCGACAAAATCCAAAAAAATCGAAGTAGATTTCAAATAAATTTATTAAAATTAGACACTTCCAACTAAAATTTGTTTCACAATCCAAAAAATTGTCGTTATTTTGATTAAAATTTACTCAAATATACAACCTACAACAAAAGTACTCGACAAAATCCAAAAAAATCGAAGTTGATTTCAAATAAATTTATTACAATTTGGCACTTCCAACTAAAATTTTTGTTTTACAATCCAAAAAATTGAAGTTATTTTCTTCTAAATTTACTCAAATATAGATCCTACAACAAAAATACTCGACAAAATCCAAAAAAATCGAAGTTGATTTCAAATAAATTTATTAAAATTTGACACTTCCAACTAAAATTTTTGTTTCACAATCCAAAAAATTGTCGTTATTTTCATCTAAATTTACTCAAATATACATCCTACAACAAAAATACTGGTCAAAATAAAAAAAAATAGAAGTTGGTTTCAAATAAATTTATTAAAATTTGACACTTCCAACTAAAATTTTTTTCACAATCCAAAAAATTGAAGTTATTTTCATCTAAATTTACTCAAATATAGATCCTACAACAAAAATACTCGACAAAATCCAAAAAAATCGAAGTTGATTTCAAATAAATTTATGAAAATTTGACAAAAATCGTGACAAAATCAAAAAAATCGAAGTTAATTTCAACTGAAATTGCTCAAATTAAGCTTCTCTATAAAATAAAAATCAACATAGTCGAAAAAAATCGAAGTTGGTTTCAAATAAATTTATTAAAATTTGACACTTCCAACTAAAATTTGTTTCACAATCCAAAAAATTGTCGTTATTTTGATTAATATTTACTCAAATATACAACCTACAACAAAAGTACTTGACAAAATCCAAAAAAAATCGAAGTTGGTTTCAAATAAATTTATTACAATTTGACACTTCCAACTAAAATTTTTTTTCACAATCCAAAAAATTGTCGTTATTTCGATCTAAATTTACTCAAATATACATCCTAC
Organism: Andrena praecox; assembly: GCA_963932275.1. Classification (NCBI taxonomy): domain Eukaryota; kingdom Metazoa; phylum Arthropoda; class Insecta; order Hymenoptera; family Andrenidae; genus Andrena; species Andrena praecox. The sequence goes on along the minus strand of CAWVQO010000396.1, from coordinate 1,360,169 downwards.
AACAAAAGTACTCGACAAAATCCAAAAAAATCGAAGTAGATTTCAAATAAATTTATTAAAATTAGACACTTCCAACTAAAATTTTTTTTTCACAATCCAAAAAATGGTCGTTATTTTCATCTAAATTTACTCAAATATACATCCTACAACAAAAATACTCGACAAAATCCAAAAAAAATCGAAGTTGGTTATAAATAAATTTATTAAAATTTGACACTTCCAACTAAAATTTGTTTCACAATCCAAAAAATTGTCGTTATTTTGATTAAAATTTACTCAAATATACAACCTACAACAAAAGTACTCGACAAAATCAAAAAAAATCGAAGTTGATTTCAAATAAATTTATTACAATTTGGCACTTCCAACTAAAATTTTTGTTTTACAATCCAAAAAATTGAAGTTATTTTCTTCTAAATTTACTCAAATATAGATCCTACAACAAAAATACTCGACAAAATCCAAAAAAATCGAAGTTGATTTCAAATAAATTTATTAAAATTTGACACTTCCAACTAAAATTTTTGTTTCACAATCCAAAAAATTGAAGTTATTTTCATCTAAATTTACTCAATTATACATCCTACTACAAAAATACTCGACAAAATCCAAAAAAAATCGAAGTTGGTTTCAAATAAATTTATTAAAATTTGACACTTCCAACTAAAATTTTTTTTCACAATCCAAAAAATTGTCGTTATTTTGATCTAAATTTACTCAAATATACATCCTACAACAAAAGTACTCGACAAAATCCAAAAAAATCGAAGTAGATTTCAAATAAATTTATTAAAATTAGACACTTCCAACTAAAATTTTTGTTTCACAATCCAAAAAATTGAAGTTATTTTCTTCTAAATTTACTCAAATATATATCCTACAACAAAAATACTCGACAAAATCCAAAAAAATCGAAGTTGGTTTCAAATAAATTAATTAAAATTTGACACTTCCAACTAAAATTTTTTTTCACAATCCAAAAAATTGTCGTTATTTTCATCTAAATTTACTCAAATATACATCCTACAACAAAAATACTGGTCAAAATAAAAAAAAATAGAAGTTGGTTTCAAATAAATTTATTAAAATTTGACACTTCCAACTAAAATTTTTTTCACAATCCAAAAAATTGAAGTTATTTTCATCTAAATTTACTCAAATATAGATCCTACAACAAAAATACTCGACAAAATCCAAAAAAATCGAAGTTGATTTCAAATAAATTTATGAAAATTTGACAAAAATCGTGACAAAATCAAAAAAATCGAAGTTAATTTCAACTGAAATTGCTCAAATTAAGCTTCTCTATAAAATAAAAATCAACATAGTCGAAAAAAATCGAAGTTGGTTTCAAATAAATTTATTAAAATTTGACACTTCCAACTAAAATTTGTTTCACAATCCAAAAAATTGTCGTTATTTTGATTAATATTTACTCAAATATACAACCTACAACAAAAGTACTTGACAAAATCCAAAAAAATCGAAGTTGGTTTCAAATAAATTTATTACAATTTGACACTTCCAACAAAAATTTTTTTTCACAATCCAAAAAATTGTCGTTATTTCGATCTAAATTTACTCAAATATACATCCTACAACAAAAGTACTCGACAAAATCCAAAAAAATCGAAGTAGATTTCAAATAAATTTATTAAAATTAGACACTTCCAACTAAAATTTGTTTCACAATCCAAAAAATTGTCGTTATTTTGATTAAAATTTACTCAAATATACAACCTACAACAAAAGTACTCGACAAAATCCAAAAAAATCGAAGTTGATTTCAAATAAATTTATTACAATTTGGCACTTCCAACTAAAATTTTTGTTTTACAATCCAAAAAATTGAAGTTATTTTCTTCTAAATTTACTCAAATATAGATCCTACAACAAAAATACTCGACAAAATCCAAAAAAATCGAAGTTGATTTCAAATAAATTTATTAAAATTTGACACTTCCAACTAAAATTTTTGTTTCACAATCCAAAAAATTGTCGTTATTTTCATCTAAATTTACTCAAATATACATCCTACAACAAAAATACTGGTCAAAATAAAAAAAAATAGAAGTTGGTTTCAAATAAATTTATTAAAATTTGACACTTCCAACTAAAATTTTTTTCACAATCCAAAAAATTGAAGTTATTTTCATCTAAATTTACTCAAATATAGATCCTACAACAAAAATACTCGACAAAATCCAAAAAAATCGAAGTTGATTTCAAATAAATTTATGAAAATTTGACAAAAATCGTGACAAAATCAAAAAAATCGAAGTTAATTTCAACTGAAATTGCTCAAATTAAGCTTCTCTATAAAATAAAAATCAACATAGTCGAAAAAAATCGAAGTTGGTTTCAAATAAATTTATTAAAATTTGACACTTCCAACTAAAATTTGTTTCACAATCCAAAAAATTGTCGTTATTTTGATTAATATTTACTCAAATATACAACCTACAACAAAAGTACTTGACAAAATCCAAAAAAAATCGAAGTTGGTTTCAAATAAATTTATTACAATTTGACACTTCCAACTAAAATTTTTTTTCACAATCCAAAAAATTGTCGTTATTTCGATCTAAATTTACTCAAATATACATCCTACAACAAAAGTACTCGACAAAATCCAAAAAAATCGAAGTAGATTTCAAATAAATTTATTAAAATTAGACACTTCCAACTAAAATTTTTTTTCACAATCCAAAAAATGGTCGTTATTTTCATCTAAATTTACTCAAATATACATCCTACAACAAAAATACTCGACAAAATCCAAAAAAAATCGAAGTTGGTTATAAATAAATTTATTAAAATTTGACACTTCCAACTAAAATTTGTTTCACAATCCAAAAAATTGTCGTTATTTTGATTAAAATTTACTCAAATATACAACGTACAACAAAAGTACTCGACAAAATCAAAAAAAATCGAAGTTGATTTCAAATAAATTTATTACAATTTGGCACTTCCAACTAAAATTTTTGTTTTACAATCCAAAAAATTGAAGTTATTTTCTTCTAAATTTACTCAAATATAGATCCTACAACAAAAATACTCGACAAAATCCAAAAAAATCGAAGTTGATTTCAAATAAATTTATTAAAATTTGACACTTCCAACTAAAATTTTTGTTTCACAATCCAAAAAATTGAAGTTATTTTCATCTAAATTTACTCAATTATACATCCTACTACAAAAATACTCGACAAAATCCAAAAAAAATCGAAGTTGGTTTCAAATAAATTTATTAAAATTTGACACTTCCAACTAAAATTTGTTTCAAAATGCAAAAAATTGTCGTTATTTTGATTAAAATTTACTCAAATATACAACCTACAACAAAAGTACTCGACAAAATCCAAAAAAATCGAAGTTGATTTCAAATAAATTTATGAAAATTTGACAAAAATCGTGACAAAATCAAAAAAATCGAAGTTAATTTCAACTGAAATTGCTCAAATTAAGCTTCTCTATAAAATAAAAATCAACATAGTCGAAAAAAATCGAAGTTGGTTTCAAATAAATTTATTAAAATTTGACACTTCCAACTAAAATTTGTTTCACAATCCAAAAAATTGTCGTTATTTTGATTAATATTTACTCAAATATACAACCTACAACAAAAGTACTTGACAAAATCCAAAAAAAATCGAAGTTGGTTTCAAATAAATTTATTACAATTTGACACTTCCAACTAAAATTTTTTTTCACAATCCAAAAAATTGTCGTTATTTCGATCTAAATTTACTCAAATATACATCCTACAACAAAAGTACTCGACAAAATCCAAAAAAATCGAAGTAGATTTCAAATAAATTTATTAAAATTAGACACTTCCAACTAAAATTTTTTTTCACAATCCAAAAAATGGTCGTTATTTTCATCTAAATTTACTCAAATATACATCCTACAACAAAAATACTCGACAAAATCCAAAAAAAATCGAAGTTGGTTATAAATAAATTTATTAAAATTTGACACTTCCAACTAAAATTTGTTTCACAATCCAAAAAATTGTCGTTATTTTGATTAAAATTTACTCAAATATACAACGTACAACAAAAGTACTCGACAAAATCAAAAAAAATCGAAGTTGATTTCAAATAAATTTATTACAATTTGGCACTTCCAACTAAAATTTTTGTTTTACAATCCAAAAAATTGAAGTTATTTTCTTCTAAATTTACTCAAATATAGATCCTACAACAAAAATACTCGACAAAATCCAAAAAAATCGAAGTTGATTTCAAATAAATTTATTAAAATTTGACACTTCCAACTAAAATTTTTGTTTCACAATCCAAAAAATTGAAGTTATTTTCATCTAAATTTACTCAATTATACATCCTACTACAAAAATACTCGACAAAATCCAAAAAAAATCGAAGTTGGTTTCAAATAAATTTATTAAAATTTGACACTTCCAACTAAAATTTGTTTCAAAATGCAAAAAATTGTCGTTATTTTGATTAAAATTTACTCAAATATACAACCTACAACAAAAGTACTCGACAAAATCCAAAAAAATCGAAGTTGATTTCAAATAAATTTATTACAATTTGGCACTTCCAACTAAAATTTTTGTTTTACAATCCAAAAAATTGAAGTTATTTTCTTCTAAATTTACTCAAATATAGATCCTACAACAAAAATACTCGACAAAATCCAAAAAAATCGAAGTTGATTTCAAATAAATTTATAAAAATTTGACATATGCAACTAAAATTTTTTTCACAATCCAAAAAATTGTAGTTATTTTCATCTAAATTTACTCAAATATACATCCTACAACAAAAATATTCCACAAAATCAAAAAAAATCGAAGTTGGTTTCAAATAAATTTATTAAAATTTGACACTTCCAACTAAAATTTTTTCACAATCCAAAAAATTGATGTTATCTTCATCTAAATTTACTCAAATATAGATCCTACAACAAAAATACTCAACAAAATCCAAAATAATCCAAGTTGATTTCTGTAAAATATTAGGTTAAGTTGAGCACGAGGAGGCTGGTGAGGTTAGGATCGGCGATTGGCACCAAAACACTGGTTTGCACAATAAATTGTGAGGTCTTTATTATAAAAAGTGTGCCAACGAATGAGCCGTTGTGCACACTGGAAAACAGAGGGTTGAGCCTCCGTACACTCTCTTGTACAACAATTAACACGTTTCAGAACGTGGACACGCGGACACGCACAATCGCGAATACGCGATCAATTGATTGAGTACACGCCGACTGTGTCGCGAACACCGTGTTGAGTCTACTTTGTGATTCGAACGTGATTTGAGCACTGAAATTGCATGTAGAGCAGAACTTTTGAACAATGAACAGATACGTTGTACGTTGAACACAGTTATGAACAGAGTGAATCTCAAGATGGATGCGCATTTCCGCCTCGGCGTCTTCTCGAACATTCTCGAGCGTCGTTCGACAAGACGGGCCCTGATTGGTTGATCGATCGCGGATCGACCGCGACTTCCGCCGCCCAGGAGGTGCTGCGGTGATCGAGAGTGCGGCGGCGCGGAGAACTATTCATTCCCAAACATGCTCCCGCCATCAACAGCTGATTGAAGATGTTGATGATGAATCTGGAACAGGCAAAATTGCCAATTTTGCAATTGGCCTGATTAGTGTTGTTGTGGCGGTTTTGAGCGTCACGACTCGGGTGAGTCCATCCTTCCCTGGATGTAAGGTGATGATCCTCGCAAGTGGCCACTTGCTAGGTGGAAAACGCTCATCTGTGATGAGCACCAGGGACCCGACCTTCAGGTCGTTGGTTGGATGATGCCATTTGGTGATGGATAGTTGTCTCTGCAGATAGTGGGATGACCACTGAGTCCAGAATTGTTGCATCTTCTTTTGAATGAATTGCCATCTAGCTGATGGCAAGACTGATGAATTCTCCACAGACGGTTCCGGAAGCGCTGAGAGTGGTTGTCCAATGAGAAAGTGCGCTGGTGTGAGTGCAGTGATGTCATCAGGGTCATCACTGAGGGGCTCGAGCGGTCGTGAGTTGAGCATTGCTTCTATTTGTGTGAGAAGTGTGCTGAACTCCTCGTATGTGAGCACCGTCTCACTGACTGTGCGCCGGAGATGGTGTTTGACAGACTTCACGACCGCCTCCCACTTGCCTCCCATGTGAGGTGCTGCTGGAGGGTTGAAATGCCATTCTGTCTTGTCATTGACGAACAGCTGATTCAGGCGTTGATGCGCCTCAGTCCCCTGGGTGAACATTCTTTTGAGAACAGTGTCAGCTCCAACATAGTTGGTTCCGCAATCGGAGTGAAGAGTGAGAGGAATCCCTCTCCTGCAGACAAATCTCCTGTAGGTGGCGATGAACCCTTCTGTTGTATAATCTGTCACCAGTTCAAGGTGAACAGCTGATGTCGTGAGGCACACAAAGACACAAATCCAGCCCTTTTGTGTCTTGGCACCTCTTCCTCTCCATGTCTTCAGTGTGATTGGACCCGCATAATCGGTGCCAGTATTGTTGAACGGTCGTGAGGGTGTAACTCTCGAGAGAGGTAGTTGGCCCATCAGTTGATGGGCACGGATCCCCCTTTGTCGAGCACACACAACACACCGCAGGATGTGCGATTTTACTGGCGCTCGCCCTCCAATGATCCAGTAGTTTTGTCGAATCTGGGCGAGGGTGAGCTGGGTCCCTCCATGGAGAGTTTGTCGATGAGCATGGTCTATAATCAATTTAGACAAATGTGAATGACGAGGCAGAATTGCAGGGTGCTTACTTTCGTAGCTTGTGCAAACATTGTTGAGTCTGCCTCCAACTCTAATGACTCCACTCTCATCGATGAATGCGGTGAGTCGATTGAAGACATGAGCGGCTGGCAAAGTTGAGCCTGAGCTGAGCATCTTCATCTCGCTGGAGAAATAAAGCGCCTGCGTTGCTTTGATCCAGAAGATCCTGGCCCATTCTATGTCGATGGGCGACAAGGTGAAGAGCGGCAGCGTGACTGGAGCCTTCTTCAACCTTGAAACAAATCTGAAACAAACTGATGTGATGCGAAGAAGTTTGTTGAGAGATGAATATTTGTAAATGAGGTCCCAGTGATATTCAATCTTTTGAATATTGAGCAGCTTTGAAATGCCTGGACGAGCCTCTAGTGCACTCAAGTCTTCGTCTAGCATTGGTTGTGATGGCCATGTTTCACTGGGCTGCGCAAGCCATGGTGGTCCCGTCCACCAAAGCTTATGATGTTCAAGCTGCGATGTTGATAAGCCTCGTGATGCGCAATCAGCTGGGTTTGTGGACCCTGGAACGTGTCTCCAATGTGCGCCTTGGGTGATCTCTTGAATTTGGGACACACGATTCCTTACGTAGTCCTTCCAGCGTGATGCGTGTGTTTTGATCCAGGTTAGTGTCACTTGTGAGTCCGTCCACAGATGTGTTGTAGCAATGTTGAGCTTGAGTGTTGCTTGAACATATTTGGTGAGCTTCGCCAGCATCAATGCTGCAGTAAGCTCGAGTCTTGGGATTGTGAGCTTCTTTAGTGGTGCTACCTTAGTTTTGGAGCACACCAATGTCGCGACCTTGTGAGTTGTGGACGGTGATGATACGGTAATGTAAATTACCGCTGCCATGGCGAGTTGTGAGGCATCAGAGAAGCCGTGTAGTTCCACTGTAGAGTTGCTGAAGGTGTTGAACCACCTTGGACATGATAGCTTGCGCAAGCTTGTTAAATCTTCTCTGATGATGAGCCATTGTGACGTTACTTGGGAAGGCAGTGGATCATCCCAGTTGCAATAGTGTTTTTGCTCGAATTATGACCGGCGCTAGAAAACCTAATGGATCAAATATTTGTGCTACTTCTGATAAGATGAGGCGTTTGGTGAGCCTTGAATGTGAGCTTGGTTTTGAAGTGAAAGAAAATTCATCGTTGATCACATTCCATTGAAGTCCGAGAATTTTGGTATTGCAGTCGTCTAGTGATATAATTGAGCCTTGGGCTCGTTGGGTTTGAGAAATTGCATCAAGCAACGGAGGAAAGGTTGAATGCCACTTGGCTAGTGGAAACCCTCCCGCGTTGCACAGATCTTTTAATTGGTGAGCAATTGTAATGAGCATCTCACCTGTGTCTGCACCTCCAAAGATGTCATCAACGTATCTGGCATGTGTGATTGATGGCACCGCCAGAGGAAAGCGATGACCTTCGTCTTCCGCCAATTGGAGTAAGGCTCTGACCGCCAAAAATGGAGCAGCCTTGGTCCCATATGTGACCGTTGTGAGCTTGTAGGGCACCTCCTTTGAATCGTCATCGATCCACAGTATTCGTTGGAGATCTTGATCATCCTCGTGAATCTTGACTTGACGATACATTTTCGTCACGTCTGTGGCAAAAATGTACTTGTGCTGGCGTATCCACAGCAGCACGTCGGTGATGTTAAGGAGCAGATTTGCACCCGTATGCATCAAATCGTTGACAGAATACCCGGATGAAGTAGGGCTCGATCCATTGAAGACGACTCTCAGTTTTGTCGTCTGGCTGTCAGGCTTCAATACTCCATGATGTGGAAGATAAAACACAGAGTGAGTATTAGGTGAAAGGGATGGTGCTCTTACCATGTGACGGAGCTCCTCGTACTCTTGCATGAAGCCTTGATAGAGGTTGCGATACTCGTTGTTCCTGTTGAGCTTGACGAGCGTACGCTTCAAGCAAGCGTGAGCTGCTTGATAAGAATTACCCAGCAGCTTTGGAGTCTCCTTCAGAGGAATGCGCACAGTGTATCGTCCTGTAGAATCACGAGTGTGTGTCGCTCGAAAGTGATCCTCACATTCTTGTTCTTCAGGTGTGAGCTTCATGGGTGTATCTGTCGGGAGCTCTTCTTGAATCCAAAATCGTGTCAGCATGTCTTGCAAAGAAGTGTCAGCATGCTGCACGACGGCAGAGTGATGTGCGGTGGCCTTGCGCAGGTCCACTGTAACTGGTCCAAGAATGAGCCACCCAAAAATGGACAGCTGTCACAACACTCATTAGGTCTTGTTGAACCATAATGGATGCGATGGAATACAGAGGCAGAGTCGTAAATTCTGCCTCTCAGTTGATGAGGGCGATGTCCTGCAGAAGCAAAGTCGTAAATTCTGCCTCTCACTCTTCAACTTTAATGTGACTGTAGTAAAGCTCTTCAGTAGGCGCGCTCGTATAGGATCTATTACTGAGATTGCCTGCTGAGAGCTAGATCCCAAGAGTGATCTTAAATGCGAGTGTGTTGAGCTCCCAGGGAGAAATCTGAGAGACTCCAGAATGGCTGATCTTTAGACAGTCCAAATCAGTCACTGAGGCTCCAGTTCCGTGGCACTCTTGGTGCCACCCACAATAGAGTAGATTCCTGGGCTCCAGCTTCGATGATCATGTTGGGTGATGGCATGCACTAAGGGTTGAGGCGACGGATGAATCCTTCTTGACGAAGGTGATCTCAGAGCTTTCTGCTACTGAGTGGTTGATACTGCTCGCTGCTTGTGAATGACTATAGAGTATTGACTGCACCAACTGTATTTCTTTTGATCTGTAAACAGGAGTACCTCTTCGAGGAGCGAGCTGTGAGCACACATGGGAATGTGGCCATCAGTAGCTTGTAAAGTATTGAAACGACCCACCTGAGAATTGATGTGAAGATTGGTGGGTCTGATTTCTTCAATGTGATACGTTGATCCCTCCAATCTTGAGGCTGGTGATTGGAGACGAGTCCACGCTCCGTCATTGTGGACCTTGTTTCCTTATGATCAGGTGATGAACACTGTGATATTGATGGTTGCCCCTTCGGGCAGCTGGTGAGCCATAGGCGTCACCTGTGCATCCTTGTGGCTGAGGTTGGGCTGGTTTACAGCAGTCGCAGGGATGCTCTTGATGAGCCCGCTGACTTTGTGTTTTTTTGATCATCTTGATCAGCCATCGCGAAACACAGGAGTTGAGCTTGTGAGCCCTCTAAACTGAACTACACAGCACTGTGGTACACAATCACCGATCCGGCTCGAAGGACCAAACTGTAAAATATTAGGTTAAGTTGAGCACGAGGAGGCTGGTGAGGTTAGGATCGGCGATTGGCACCAAAACACTGGTTTGCACAATAAATTGTGAGGTCTTTATTATAAAAAGTGTGCCAACGGATGAGCCGTTGTGCACACTGGAAAACAGAGGGTTGAGCCTCCGTACACTCTCTTGTACAACAATTAACACGTTTCAGAACGTGGACACGCGGACACGCACAATCGCGAATACGCGATCAATTGATTGAGTACACGCCGACTGTGTCGCGAACACCGTGTTGAGTCTACTTTGTGATTCGAACGTGATTTGAGCACTGAAATTGCATGTAGAGCAGAACTTTTGAACAATGAACAGATACGTTGTACGTTGAACACAGTTATGAACAGAGTGAATCTCAAGATGGATGCGCATTTCCGCCTCGGCGTCTTCTCGAACATTCTCGAGCGTCGTTCGACAAGACGGGCCCTGATTGGTTGATCGATCGCGGATCGACCGCGACTTCCGCCGCCCAGGAGGTGCTGCGGTGATCGAGAGTGCGGCGGCGCGGAGAACTATTCATTCCCAAACAATTTCAAATAAATTTATTAAAATTTGACAAAAATCGTGACAAAATCCAAAAAATCGAAGTTAATTTCAACTGAAATTACTCAAATTAAGCTTCTCTATCAAAAAAACTCGACAAAATCCAAAAAAATCGAAGTTGGTTTCAAATAAATTTATTACAATTTGACACTTCCAACTAAAATTTTTTTTCACAATCCAAAAAATTGTCGTTATTTTTATCTAAATTTACTCAATTATACATCCTACAACAAAAGTACTCGACAATATCCAAAAAAATCGAAGTAGATTTCAAATAAATTTATTAAAATTAGACACTTCCAACTAAAATTTTTGTTTCACAATCCAAAAAATTGTCGTTATTTTGATTAAAATTTACTCAAATATACAACCTACAACAAAAGTACTCGACAAAATCAAAAAAAATCGAAGTTGATTTCAAATAAATTTATTACAATTTGGCACTTCCAACTAAAATTTTTGTTTTACAATCCAAAAAATTGAAGTTATTTTCTTCTAAATTTACTCAAATATAGATCCTACAACAAAAATACTCGACAAAATCCAAAAAAATCGAAGTTGATTTCAAAGAAATTTATTAAAATTTGACACTTCCAACTAAAATTTTTGTTTCACAAGCCAAAAAATTGTCGTTATTTTGATTAAAATTTACTCAAATATACAACCTACAACAAAAGTACTCGACAAAATCCAAAAAAATCGAAGTTGATTTCAAATAAATTTATTACAATTTGGCACTTCCAACTAAAATTTTTGTTTTACAATCCAAAAAATTGAAGTTATTTTCTTCTAAATTTACTCAAATATATATCCTACAACAAAAATAGTCGACAAAATCCAAAAAAATCGAAGTTGGTTTCAAATAAATTAATTAAAATTTGACACTTCCAACTAAAATTTTTTTTCACAATCCAAAAAATTGTCGTTATTTTCATCTAAATTTACTCAAATATACATCCTACAACAAAAATACTGGTCAAAATAAAAAAAAATAGAAGTTGGTTTCAAATAAATTTATTAAAATTTGACACTTCCAACTAAAATTTTTTTCACAATCCAAAAAATTGAAGTTATTTTCATCTAAATTTACTCAAATATAGATCCTACAACAAAAATACTCGACAAAATCCAAAAAAATCGAAGTTGATTTCAAATAAATTTATGAAAATTTGACAAAAATCGTGACAAAATCAAAAAAATCGAAGTTAATTTCAACTGAAATTGCTCAAATTAAGCTTCTCTATAAAAAAAAAATCAACATAGTCGAGAAAAATCGAAGTTGGTTTCAAATAAATTTATTAAAATTTGACACTTCCAACTAAAATTTGTTTCACAATCCAAAAAATTGTCGTTATTTTGATTAATATTTACTCAAATATACAACCTACAACAAAAGTACTCGACAAAATCCAAAAAAATCGAAGTTGATTTCAAATAAATTTATTACAATTTGGCACTTCCAACTAAAATTTTTGTTTTACAATCCAAAAAATTGTCGTTATTTTGATCTAAATTTACTCAAATATACATCCTACAACAAAAGTACTCGACAAAATCCAAAAAAATCGAAGTAGATTTCAAATAAATTTATTAAAATTAGACACTTCCAACTAAAATTTTTTTTTCACAATCCAAAAAATGGTCGTTATTTTCATCTAAATTTACTCAAATATACATCCTACAACAAAAACATTCGACAAAATAAAAAAAAATCGAAGTTGGTTTCAAATAAATTTATTAAAATTTGACACTTCCACCTAAAATTTTTTTCACAATCCAAAAAATTGAAGTTATCTTCATCTAAATTTACTCAAATATACATCCTGCAACAAAAATACTGGTCAAAATCCAAAAAAATCGAAGTTGGTTTCAAATAAATTTATTAAAATTTGACACTTCCAACTAAAATTTGTTTCACAATCCAAAAAATTGTCGTTATTTTGATTAAAATTTACTCAAATATACAACCTACAACAAAAGTACTCGACAAAATCCAAAAAAATCGAAGTTGATTTCAAATAAATTTATTACAATTTGGCACTTCCAACTAAAATTTTTGTTTTACAATCCAAAAAATTGAAGTTATTTTCTTCTACATTTACTCAAATATAGATCCTACAACAAAAATACTCGACAAAATCCAAAAAAATCGAAGTTGATTTCAAATAAATTTATAAAAATTTGACATATCCAACTAAAATTTTTTTCACAATCCAAAAAATTGTAGTTATTTTCATCTAAATTTACTCAAATATACATCCTACAACAAAAATATTCCACAAAATCAAAAAAAAATCGAAGTTGGTTTCAAATAAATTTATTAAAATTTAACACTTCCAACTAAAATTTTTTTCACAATCCAAAAAATTGATGTTATCTTCATCTAAATTTACTCAAATATAGATCCTACAACAAAAATACTCAACAAAATCCAAAATAATCCAAGTTGATTTCAAATAAATTTATTAAAATTTGACAAAAATCGTGACAAAATCCAAAAAATCGAAGTTAATTTCAACTGAAATCACTCAAATTAAGCTTCTCTATCAATAAAACTCAACAAAATCCAAAAAAATCGAAGTTGGTTTCAAATAAATTTATTACAATTTGACAGTTCCAACTAAAATTTTTTTTCACAATCCAAAAAATTGTCGTTATTTTCATCTAAATTTACTCAAATATAGATCCTACAACAAAAATACTCGACAAAATCCAAAAAAATCGAAGTTGGTTTCAAATAAATTTATTACAATTTGACACTTCCAACTAAAATTTTTTTTCACAATCCAAAAAATTGTCGTTATTTTGATCTAAATTTACTCAATTATACATCCTACAACAAAAGTACTCGACAATATCCAAAAAAATCGAAGTAGATTTCAAATAAATTTATTAAAATTAGACACTTCCAACTAAAAGTTTTGTTTCACAATCCAAAAAATTGTCGTTATTTTGATTAAAATTTACTCAAATATACAACCTACAACAAAAGTACTCGACAAAATCCAAAAAAATCGAAGTTGATTTCAAATAAATTTATTACAATTTGGCACTTCCAACTAAAATTTTTGTTTTACAATCCAAAAAATTGAAGTTATTTTCTTCTAAATTTACTCAAATATAGATCCTACAACAAAAATACTCGACAAAATCCAAAAAAATCGAAGTAGATTTCAAATAAATTTATTAAAATTAGACACTTCCAACTAAAAATTTTTTTTCACAATCCAAAAAATTGTCGTTATTTTCATCTAAATTTACTCAAATATACATCCTACAACAAAAATACTCGACAAAATCCAAAAAAATCGAAGTTGATTTCAAAGAAATTTATTAAAATTTGACACTTCCAACTAAAATTTTTGTTTCACAATCCAAAAAATTGTCGTTACTTTGATAAAAATTTACTCAAATACACAACCTACAACAAAAGTACTCGACAAAATCCAAAAAAATCGAAGTTGATTTCAAATAAATTTATTACAATTTGGCACTTCCAACTAAAATTTTTGTTTTACAATCCAAAAAATTGAAGTTATTTTCTTCTAAATTTACTCAAATATAGATCCTACAACAAAAATACTCGACAAAATCCAAAAAAATCGAAGTAGATTTCAAATAAATTTATTAAAATTAGACACTTCCAACTAAAATTTTTTTTTCACAATCCAAAAAATTGTCGTTATTTTCATCTAAATTTACTCAAATATACATCCTACAACAAAAATACTTCACAAAATCCAAAAAAATCGAAGTTGATTTCAAAGAAATTTATTAAAATTTGACACTTCCAACTAAAATTTTTGTTTCACAATCCAAAAAATTGTCGTTACTTTGATAAAAATTTACTCAAATATACAACCTACAACAAAAGTACTCGACAAAATCCAAAAAAATCGAAGTTGATTTCAAATAAATTTATTACAATTTGGCACTTCCAACTAAAATTTTTGTTTTACAATCCAAAAAATTGAAGTTATTTTCTTCTAAATTTACTCAAATATATATCCTACAACAAAAATACTCGACAAAATCCAAAAAAATCGAAGTTGGTTTCAAATAAATTAATTAAAATTTGACACTTCCAACTAAAATTTTTTTTCACAATCCAAAAAATTGTCGTTATTTTCATCTAAATTTACTCAAATATACATCCTACAACAAAAATACTGGTCAAAATAAAAAAAAATAGAAGTTGGTTTCAAATAAATTTATTAAAATTTGACACTTCCAACTAAAATTTTTTTCACAATCCAAAAAATTGTCGTTACGTTGATTAAAATTTACTCAAATATACAACCTACAACAAAAGTACTCGACAAAATCCAAAAAAATCGAAGTTGATTTCAAATAAATTTATTACAATTTGGCACTTCCAACTAAAATTTTTGTTTTACAATCCAAAAAATTGAAGTTATTTTCTTCTAAATTTACTCAAATATATATCCTACAACAAAAATACTCGACAAAATCCAAAAAAATCGAAGTTGGTTTCAAATAAATTAATTAAAATTTGACACTTCCAACTAAAATTTTTTTTCACAATCCAAAAAATTGTCGTTATATTCATCTAAATTTACTCAAATATACATCCTACAACAAAAATACTCGACAAAATCCAAAAAAATCGAAGTTGGTTTCAAATAAATTTATTACAATTTGACACTTCCAACTAAAATTTTTTTTCACAATCCAAAAAATTGTCGTTATTTTGATCTAAATTTACTCAAATATAGATCCTACAACAAAAATACTCGACAAAATCCAAAAAAATCGAAGTTGGTTTCAAATAAATTAATTAAAATTTGACACTTCCAACTAAAATTTTTTTTCACAATCCAAACAATTGTCGTTATTTTCATCTAAATTTACTCAAATATACATCCTACAACAAAAATACTGGTCAAAATAAAAAAAAATAGAAGTTGGTTTCAAATAAATTTATTAAAATTTGACACTTCCAACTAAAATTTTTTTCACAATCCAAAAAATTGAAGTTATTTTCATCTAAATTTACTCAAATATAGATCCTACAACAAAAATACTCGACAAAATCCAAAAAAATCGAAGTTGATTTCAAATAAATTTATGAAAATTGGACAAAAATCGTGACAAAATCAAAAAAATCGAAGTTAATTTCAACTGAAATTGCTCAAATTAAGCTTCTCTATAAAAATAAAATCAACATAGTCGAAAAAAATCGAAGTTGGTTTCAAATAAATTTATTAAAATTTGACACTTCCAACTAAAATTTTTTTCACAATCCAAAAAATTGAAGTGATTTTCATCTAAATTTACTCAAATATAGATCCTACAACAAAAATACTCGACAAAATCCAAAAAAATCGAAGTTGGTTTCAAATAAATTTATTAAAATTTGACACTTCCAACTACAATTTTTTCCCTATCCAAAAAATTGAAGTTATTTTCATCTAAATTTACTCAAATATACATCCTACATCAAAAATACTCAACAAAATCCAAAAAAATCGAAGTTGGCCTCAAATAAATTTATTAAAATTTGACACTTCCCACAAATTTTTTTTTCACAATCCTAAGAATTTAAGTTATTTTCATCTAAATTTACTCAAATATACATCCTACAACAAAAATACTCGACAAAATCCAAAAAAATCGAAGTTGATTTCAAATAAATTTATGAAAATTTGACAAAAATCGTGACAAAATCAAAAAAATCGAAGTTAATTTGAACTGAAATTGCTCAAATTAAGCTTCTCTATAAAAAAAAATCAACATAGTCGAGAAAAATCGAAGTTGGTTTCAAATAAATTTATTAAAATTTTACAGTTCCAAGTAAATTTTTTTTTTCACAATCCAAAAAATTGTCGTTATTTTCATCTAAATTTACTCAAATATACATCCTACAACAAAAATACTCGACAAAATCCAAAAAAATCGAAGTTGATTTCAAAGAAATTTATTAAAATTTGACACTTCCAACTAAAATTTTTGTTTCACAATCCAAAAAATTGTCGTTATTTTGATTAAAATTTACTCTAATATACAACCTACAACAAAAGTACTCGACAAAATCCAAAAAAATCGGAGTTGATTTCAAATAAATTTATTACAATTTGGCACTTCCAACTAAAATTTTTGTTTTACAATCCAAAAAATTGAAGTTATTTTCTTCTAAATTTACTCAAATATATATCCTACAACAAAAATACTCGACAAAATCCAAAAAAATCGAAGTTGGTTTCAAATAAATTAATTAAAATTTGACACTTCCAACTAAAATTTTTTTCACAATCCAAAAAATTGAAGTGATTTTCATCTAAATTTACTCAAATATAGATCCTACAACAAAAATACTCGACAAAATCCAAAAAAATCGAAGTTGGTTTCAAATAAATTTATTAAAATTTGACACTTCCAACTAAAATTTTTTTCACAATCCAAAAAATTGAAGTGATTTTCATCTAAATTTACTCAAATATAGATCCTACAACAAAAATACTCGACAAAATCCAAAAAAATCGAAGTTGGTTTCAAATAAATTTATTAAAATTTGACACTTCCAACTACAATTTTTTCCCTATCCAAAAAATTGAAGTTATTTTCATCTAAATTTACTCAAATATACATCCTACATCAAAAATACTCAACAAAATCCAAAAAAATCGAAGTTGGCCTCAAATAAATTTATTAAAATTTGACACTTCCCACAAATTTTTTTTTCACAATCCTAAGAATTTAAGTTATTTTCATCTAAATTTACTCAAATATACATCCTACAACAAAAATACTCGACAAAATCCAAAAAAATCGAAGTTGATTTCAAATAAATTTATGAAAATTTGACAAAAATCGTGACAAAATCAAAAAAATCGAAGTTAATTTCAACTGAAATTGCTCAAATTAAGCTTCTCTATAAAAAAAAATCAACATAGTCGAGAAAAATCGAAGTTGGTTTCAAATAAATTTATTAAAATTTTACAGTTCCAAGTAAATTTTTTTTTCACAATCCAAAAAATTGTCGTTATTTTCATCTAAATTTACTCAAATATACATCCTACAACAAAAATACTCGACAAAATCCAAAAAAATCGAAGTTGATTTCAAAGAAATTTATTAAAATTTGACACTTCCAACTAAAATTTTTGTTTCACAATCCAAAAAATTGTCGTTATTTTGATTAAAATTTACTCTAATATACAACCTACAACAAAAGTACTCGACAAAATCCAAAAAAATCGGAGTTGATTTCAAATAAATTTATTACAATTTGGCACTTCCAACTAAAATTTTTGTTTTACAATCCAAAAAATTGAAGTTATTTTCTTCTAAATTTACTCAAATATATATCCTACAACAAAAATACTCGACAAAATCCAAAAAAATCGAAGTTGGTTTCAAATAAATTAATTAAAATTTGACACTTCCAACTAAAATTTTTTTTCACAATCCAAAAAATTGTCGTTATTTTCATCTAAATTTACTCAAATATACATCCTACAACAAAAATACTGGTCAAAATAAAAAAAAATAGAAGTTGGTTTCAAATAAATTTATTAAAATTTGACACTTCCAACTAAAATTTTTTTCACAATCCAAAAAATTGAAGTGATTTTCATCATTTTAATTGAAAGGGTCCAACATAAGTTCCTGAGGTTAGCCATGCGGATGACTGGTTGCCCTATGCGTTTCTGCGATCATGATTATAGCCCAGCTCTGCGAAAGTTTAGGCTAGATACATTAACCGATCGCCGTGTCGGCTCTGATCTGCTCTTTTTATACAAAGTAATCCGTGGTCATATTAACTGTCATGATTTAGTTTCACTTGTCGGTCACCATGCCCCCCAGAGGTCATTGCGTCAGAGACCTCTTTTTGTATCAAGGGTTCCCAACTACAGACACTACACTGCGGATCCTATTAACCGAGCTATGGAGGAGGTAAATCAAAATATCGACGACATTGACTTGTTCACGGTCTCGCTCGACTCGTTCCGCGATCTTTTGTTTAGGCGACGTTCTAACATGACCTAACCTACTCCCGCAAGATATCGAATATCGTGTTTTAAAGACAGACTGTTAAGTTTTCAAGAATTAGGTATTATGTATTATGTATTAAGTTTATGTTTATGTTATATATTTTATGTTTTCTTTTGTGTTATGCACGATAACACTTAATTTTAAGTTTCTTATGTTATTTTATGATGTGAATCGTTTCTAATTGAGTAGTAAGGCAAAGCCGATTCTAACCCAGGTCCTCTGAGGGGAGCGCGGGGGCGGGGGGGAAGTGAGGGCGCGCGGGGAAGTGCGGTGGAGGGAACTATGGGCGCGGGGAGAGCTGGGGAGTGGAAGACCGGTTGCGCGCGCACGAACCGCAGAGTGGGGGAAGCTGTAATCGTGGTGGGGATCAGTCCGGGCCGAGCCGCCGCGGAGACCTCTCCAGACCTGACCCATTGTTGGAAAATTTTCAGAGGGTCGTCCCCTCCCTCTAAAAATTTCTGGGGGCCGGGTCTTGTATGAAAAAATCTTTTTTTTCAGACTCGATCCGGCCCCCAGAAATTTTTTCCCCCAAATATTGGTTCTAAATCAGATCTACCGCCAGAATATTTTTTTCCAAACCAACCGAGCAAACAAATATGCATCATACATTCTAAAGCTACCAATTTTTCAAACTCCAGCAAACAAATATGCATCATGCATTCATAGCACTGTGAAGAAATGGTATCATCTCAGCGTTCCGATTTAACATCGCAGCATATCGCGCGATTACGCGTAATTTGACTCCTCTGGAGCAGTCGTGCAGGATGTCATTTTCGCGGCGCGAAGAACGTACGAATCACAGAAAGAATTATGCAGCGTCGGCAGAAATGTTTTTTCCATACATATATATGATATAAATTTTTCCCCAACGCAGAGAAATAATACTTTTTAGAAACGTTGAATCTTAAAATTAGGTGGTGAGAGAAGGAGGAAGGTGGGTAAATAAAATGTAGAGGAAAGAAGGAGGATGGATGACGAGTAAATAAAATTGAGAAGTAATGTATGTTCAAGAAATTATATTACGCGTAATTTGGCTCCTCTGGAGCAGTCGCGCAGGACGTCATTTTCGCGGCGCGAAGCACGTACGAATCACAGAAAGAATTATGTGGCGTCGACAGAAATGTTTTTCCCCAACACAGAGAAATAATACTTTTTAGAAACGTTGAATCTTAAAATTAGGTGGCGAGAAGGAGGAAGGCGGGTAAATAAAATGTAGAGGAAAGAAGGAGGATGGATGACGAGTAAATAAATAATACTTTTTAGAAACGTTGAATCTTAAAATTAGGTGGCGAGAAGGAGGAAGGTGGGTAAATAAAATGTAGAGGAAAGAAGGAGGATGGATGACGAGTAAATAAAATTGAGAAGTATTGTATGTTCAAGAAATTATATATTGTTACATAATAATAAATAAATAAAAGGAAAATATATATATTGTTACAAAGAATAATTGTACAATTTAACATCAACTGGATATCATTGGGCTAACAGAGACATGGGTGGAGGAAAAAACTGAGAGCAAGTAAAACACAAGCTATCAAACAAATTTCATTGGAAATTCCAGCTTGTAGAGAGATAGTGTTCCCTCAATAACAAATCTTATACGTGCGCGATATATGAGTCTAGAGTTTCATCGACGGCATCGCACCGCTATAACACGCTCACAAAATTTGAAAACGTCGTATCGATTTGCTGCGAGCGACATCGATAATATCATTCAAGGTACACGCCAGCAGTTCACAATCAACAAGAGATTTACCATCAAAATATTCACTATCGCATATGGCTTTAGCAGCGCAGCATGAGTCTAAAGTTTCATCGATGGTATCACACAGCTGTAACACGCTCACAAAATTTGAAAACTTCGTATCGACATAATGTATAGTTTCATAAAGCTGCATATATACATGATTGATACAGCGCTCGAGATTAAATAAACAGATTAATGTAGCAGGTTTTAAATATAGCGACTTATTATGCCGCATCATCTTTACCATTTGCGAATTATACATTACACAAAATTCCACCACCAAATCATTAATCTGTAGTGATGATCCGCTTGACCGCATGCGCTGCTCGATGTCGGTACGTTTTTCAATTAATCCTTTCCATGTTGGAATAGACAATATCAACCGATTCCCTCGATTGTCGCCGAGAACGATTTCTACTTGTGTTATAGGCCGCACACTGATTCCGATTTCCAAGTACTTATATGCCGTAGATGTTAGCGCATATCTTCTAACCATGATGCGAGCTGTGTAATGGGAGCTAAAAAAGAACAATAAAAGTTATGAAAATGATCACTACCAAGGATCGAGAAAACACAACTAAAAATCATGAGAGGATATGAAAAAAATTATATCATACCTGTTAGATGTAGTCGTAATGTTTGAACATGCATTATCGTCTGCGATTATTGGTGTGTAATAATTCCCAACACTAGCGTTATACATTTTTGGAGCACTGTGCTTGTATATGTCGAACGTCACTGGAGAGCTACTGAGCGATTAATGTAACACCACACGAGGAGCTGGATTAAATAGAGGTGCATAGCACCATCCCCTCCATAGAATATTGGGATGGGTCATCAGTTTTTGCATGCAATGCATTCGAGGGAGAACATCATAGCATATCACACGATTGCAATTTCAGTTCCCATCCTCAAGATTAAAAGTTTCGACACATGTTGAATGTAACAGCATCAGCAGAAACTGGGATAATGGAAGAATTCGCGCAAGTAGAACGCAAAATGTTGGAACAATCTGAACGATTGTTTTTGCAACATCGGCAAAAAATATTTTTTCCATACATATATGTGATGGAAATGAGGAAAGAAGGAGGATGGAAGACTTGACACGTGTCGAATGTAATATAATACTTTTGGAAGCGTCAAATCTTAGAATTATGTGATGTTGGTAGAAACTGTGTCGGATGATTTTTACACACTAATTCGTCATACGTGTGTCACAGAAGGAGGATGGAAGACTTGACACGCGTCGAATGTAATATAATACCTTTGGAAGCGTCGAATCTTAGAATTATGCGGTGTTGGTAGAAACTGTGTCGGATGATTTTTTGCACACTAATTCGTCATATGTGTATCACATGGAATCTTCGTTTTTGCATGCAATGCATTCGAGGGAGAAACACTGAAAGAGTTCAACAGAGATACCAAATCGCTGCACAAGCTATAAAAGCATGCTCTACTCTGCACAAAGCCTCAAATCGTTGCATCGTGTTGCATAGAAAAAGACATTACATTTACACTCTATCAATGATCATGGAAGAATTCGCGCAAGTAGAACGCCAATTGTCAGATCAATCTGAACGATTGATTTCACGGGAAGAATACCTCACGTGGGAAGAACGGTGCAACGAGTGTATCGAATCGTTGGAAGAACACAGCCGAGTAAAACGTCCTCGATTATCGATTGGTGTTCGGCAATCATTGGTTGCTCGAATCGCGCGACTCGAAGGACTGAAGCTGTCGTTGCGTGGACGTTTCATGCGTGAAGGTGCCGGGCATTCGAGCACAGGACTTTCATGGCGTGAAATAGACACTGCATTCGAAAGCCGCATATTAACTGGTGTCGTGCTAAATTCCAACTACATCGAACCGCGCAACTTCCTCAAGGATGCGGAGACCATTGTGTTGGAACATGTACGAGATGCTTTGAGGAAACATCTGAACCTCAAAGTGAATACAATGTTCAATGGTGAATTTGTTGCGGGGGACAAGCATGCTTGTAAAAGCATCAATACCCGAAACTGTGAACTCTTCGGTACATCTGATCTACATGAGTGGTACCAGCGATGTGTCATCGAACCCACCCTGTCATCGCTGGAAGAGTTCCAGGAACGCGACAGTGGATGGGCATTGACGAGAATCCTCAATCTGACTGTCAATGTCAACAAGTATAATCCACTGCATGCAGGGTGTCACCACAAGTTGCCACGAGAATTATTGCTGAAGAAAGCGACGATTAGCATACAATCCTCAGACAACGCCTGTTTCGCATGGGCAGTGGTTGCCGCACTACATCCTGTCGAAAGACATGTTGACCGTCCAAGTTCATACCCCAATTATGACACCATATTAAATCTCCATGGCATTGAGTTTCCAATGTCCATGAAACAGATTGGGAAGTTTGAACAGCTGAACAACATCTCGGTCAATGTGTACAGCTTCGAGGAGCGATTGGAGAAGAAGACCGAGAAGATAATTGTCGCAGTGTTTCCACTGCATCTCACTAGCTGCAAGAGGGATCGACATGTCAATCTGCTCTACACACCAAATAAAGAGCATGGGGATGTAGGGCACTTTGTACTAATCAAGGACTTGTCCAGGCTGGTGAGCATGCAGCTGAGCAAGCATGGGAAAAAGAAATTCATCTGTGATCGGTATGTATATAAACTTGCGAAATGTTGAAATGTTGAAATGTTGAAATGTCACGCGAAAAAAATTAAAGAAAAAATTTTGGTTTTTGCAGATGTCTGCACTACTTTGGATCCGTCGAGAAGTTGGAGATGCATTCGCTAGACTGTGGAAAAATGAATGATTGTGCAATTCTGCTGCCCAGCGAAAACAACAACTTGCTCAGTTTTAAGAACCACTGCATGAAGGAGCGGCTCCCTTTCGTGGTTTATGCAGATCTCGAATGCATCATCGAGAAAACGGGGAACAATCGAATGGGTGATGATAAATTACACACATATCAACACCATAAAGTGCATAGCATTGCATATTATATGCATTGTTCATATGATACATCACTGTCGATATATCGATGTCGCCGCAATGTGAATTGTATTTCATGGTTCGTCGACGAATTAAAACATTTTTCAAATTTTGCCAAGCCCATTCTAACCAATAATGCTTCCATGGAAAAGTTGACGAAAGACCAGTGGGCGACATTTCGCAATGCGTCACATTGTCATATTTGTGAAGAGCCATTTGAGGCTGGTGATAAACGAGTTCGCGATCATTGCCATTTATCCGGACGGTTTAGAGGACCTGCACATTCGGAGTGCAATTTAAAATATAAAAATGCGTTTTACATCCCCATAGTTTTTCATAATTTATCAGGCTATGATTCACATTTCATTATCGAAGAAATATCTACCGCTTTCAAAGGTCGTGTTGACGTATTGCCTATAACTAAGGAAAAGTATATTTCGTTCACAAAAAATGTCGAAGATCAGGTTGAATCAGACCTGCGAAATTGTATTAAATTGCGATTCATCGATTCGTACAAATTTCTCAATACCAGTCTCGACAAATTAGCATCTTTTCTTAGCACAAATAAATTAAAAATTTTACGATCCCAATTTGAAACATTGTCCATTGAAGATCTCAATTTATTAACGCGAAAGGGTGTCTTTCCATACGAATATCTTGATTGTGTAGACAAGCTGCAGGATCCATGCTTACCACCGCGCGAGTCATTCTACAGTTCGTTAACGGGTGAGACTGTATCCGAGAGTGATTACGCGCACGCTGAGACTGTTTGGCAACGTTTCGGGATTAAAACCTTGGGCGAATACGGCGACTTGTATTTGAAAACAGATGTCTTGTTGTTGGCAGATATTTTTGAAAATTTTCGCGAAAGTTGTATCAAGAGTTATGGATTAGATTCAGCACATTATTATACATTACCTGGTTTCACATGGGATGCCATGCTAAAACATACCAAAATTACATTCGAATTGCTCACTGATGTTGATATGGTCATGTTTATCGAACGCGGTATACGTGGGGGTTTAAGTCAATGTTCTGGAAGATATGCACATGCCAATAACAAGTACATGTCATCTTACGATGCGTCGGAACAATCATCATACTTGATGTACTTTGACGTAAACAATTTGTATGGATGGGCAATGTGTCAGGCCCTGCCATATGCCCAATTTCAATGGGTCGAAGATGTCGCAAATTTTGATGTGTCTTCAATCGCTGTCGATTCGCCCACGGGATACATTCTCGAGGTAGATCTAGAATATCCGCAACGTCTGCATGATGCTCATGCTGATCTACCATTCTGCCCGACGCGTGCCAAACCGCCAGACAGCAGACAGGAAAAGTTACTCGCGACATTATACGATAAGCAGCGTTACATTATCCATTATCGCAACCTGCAGCAGTGTACGCGTCACGGTCTTCGTATTACAAAGATACACCGCGTGCTTCAATTCGCGCAATCTCCCTGGCTCCGCGATTACATCGAACTAAATACACGGTTCAGAACAGATGCGACAAACGATTTTGAAAAAAATTTATACAAATTGATGAACAACGCGGTATTTGGTAAAACTATGGAAAACGTGCGAAATCACGTGGATGTAAAACTTTTAACACAATGGGATGGACGATATGGCGCAGAGGCAATGATCGCTAAACCGAATTTCCACAGCAGAAGTGTATTTTCGGAAAATTTAATAGCTGTTGAATTGCGAAAAGTCGAGGTGAAATTCAACAAACCGATATATGTGGGTATGTGCATTCTGGACATATCAAAAATTTGTTTGTATGAATTTCATCATGAGTACATGTCTCCCCTGCACAGACAAAATTGTAAAATTCTATACACAGACACAGACAGTCTCATTTATCATATTCAGTGTGAAGATATCTATGAAACTATGAAATACAATATCGATAGATTTGACACATCCGATTATCCTATCAACAATCCATATAATATGCCGCGCTTAAATAAGAAGGTTCCAGGGTTGATGAAGGATGAAAATAATGGTGCGATAATGACCGAATTCGTAGGTCTTAGAGCGAAAATGTATGCACTTCGCGTAGACGGTAAAAAAGACACAAAAAAGGCGAAAGGCGTCAAGACCAACGTCATAGCCAGAACGATAACTTTCGACGACTACGCGCAGTGTTTGCAATGGGAGATCGAAATGGTTCGCAGACAATCATGTATACGGTCTAAATTGCACAAAGTGTACACCATTTCGGAATCCAAAATCGCTCTAAGTCCACACGACGACAAGCGGTATATCGTACCTGATTCGATCGACACTCTGCCCTGGGGACATTACAAAATTCCATTGTAAAAAAAATATTGATGTAAAATAGAAAATTATTTTGTATTTATTGTATAATATAACATGTATGGAAATTATTATAAATAGTGGAATTATTGCATATGTATCATTGTACATTTACATATGTATATGTATATCATTGTATTTATTGAACCATGTATTATTTTACAATACATTATTTTTCACTATCCATGAATTGTGTGATTTATCAAACCCCAACCACTTAACGTATACCTTATCCCCCTTCCTACGCAACACTTTTTCCACTAGATATACATCAGGATCGGTGACGCGTTGCAGCTCGTATTCATAGAATCCTCCAGCAACAGGTTTTCCACAAGAATCGATGAGCAGATACGTCGCGGGATTAGTTGTCTGTACTTTCGCTATCTTGAACACCTCCGTTGTCCAATTCGGTGTATAGCCTTTATCGAATATGGTTTTGAATTTGCTCACACGCACAAACTCGCCCAATTTGAATCTCGCTGGAGCAGCAATCTTTATGTTGCCGTATATGGTGGCTAGCAGCTTATCGGCGATCGCAGGGGTAACATCGCGAGGACACATTTTGATGGTTCTATGTTTTCGTGCGTTATATTCTGAAAGTAGACGCGGTAGCGCATCGATCCATTTATAGGTTCCATTGAGCGTAAACAGTTTCCACATATTGTTCTTCAAAGTTCGATTGAAACGTTCTACGACGGAGGCCTTCATCACCGAATACGTCGAATAATGATTAATGTCATGCTTTGTCAAGAGTTTCTGCACATCGGTGTTGTAAAATTCTTTTCCATGATCGGTTTGCAAATTTTTTGGATATCGATCTCTAAATATCTTTGCAAACGCTTTAGTCACCTCTGCACCACTTTTAGTCTTGTGAATCGAACGTGTATGGTATCACTATGAACGTGTATCGAACGTGAATCGTACAACTATGAACGCTAATCGAACGTGAATTGTACCACTCTGAACGTGAATTGAACATGTATGATACCACTCTGAACGTGAATTGAACGTGAATCGTACTACTCTGAACATCTATCGAACATGTATCGTACCACTTTGAACATCTATCGAACGTATATCGAACCGCTCTAAACGTGAATTGAACGTGAATCGTACCACTCTGAACGTGAATCGAACGTGTATCGAACCACTTTGAACATCTATCGAACGTGTATGATACCATTTTGATACGAAAGCTATAGCTGATGCTGTCGACGAAGAAGAAGAAGATGATGCATCCCATATCGTTTACGTTAAAGGGGTGCAGAAATGCAGCTGGCTTGCGGATTTCCTGGATGAAAATACGAGAGCGAACGTGATCATTGAGACGTTGGACATTGACTACGACGATATCAAATCTGTTGTTCAGCTGTTCAAACTTCCCAATCTGTTTCATGGACATTGGAAACTCAATGCCATGGAGATTTAATATGGTGTCATAATTGGGGTATGAACTTGGACGGTCAACATGTCTTTCGACAGGATGTAGTGCGGCAACCACTGCCCATGCGAAACAGGCGTTGTCTGAGGATTGTATGCTAATCGTCGCTTTCTTCAGCAATAATTCTCGTGGCAACTTGTGGTGACACCCTGCATGCAGTGGATTATACTTGTTGACATTGACAGTCAGATTGAGGATTCTCGTCAATGCCCATCCACTGTCGCGTTCGTTGAGCAAGTATGCATGGGCGTTGCCGCTCAAGACTAAAAGTGGTGTTGAGGTGACTAAAGCGTTTGCAAATATATTTAGAGATCGATATCCAAAAAATTTGCAAATTGATCAAGGAAAAGAATTTTACAACGTCGATGTGCAGAAACTCTTGACAAAACATGATATTAATCATTATTCGACGTATTCGGTGATGAAGGCCTCCGTCGTAGAACGTTTCAATCGAACTTTGAAGAACAATATGTGGAAACTGTTTACGCTCAATGGAACCTATAAATGGACCGATGCGCTACCGCGTCTACTTGCAGAATATAACGCACGAAAACATAGAACCATCAAAATGTGTCCTCGCGATGTTACCCCTGCGATCGCCGATAAGCTGCTAGCCACCGTATACAGCAATATAAAGATCGCTGCTCCAGCGAGATTCAAATTGGGCGAGTTTGTGCGCGTAAGCAAATTTAAAACCATCTTCGATAAAGGCTATACGCCGAATTGGACAACGGAGGTGTTCAAGATAGACAAAGTACAGGCAACTAATCCCGCGACGTATCTGCTCGTCGATTCCTGTGGAAAACCAGTCGCCGGAGGATTCTATGATCACGAGCTGCAGCGCGTCACCGATCCTGATGTGTATCTGGTGGAAA
This sequence comes from Andrena praecox, assembly GCA_963932275.1. NCBI lineage: Eukaryota > Metazoa > Arthropoda > Insecta > Hymenoptera > Andrenidae > Andrena > Andrena praecox. The sequence goes on along the minus strand of CAWVQO010000396.1, from coordinate 1,332,177 downwards.
AAGTGTTGCGTAGGAAGAGGGATAAGGTATACGTTAAGTGGCTGGGGTTTGATAAATCACACAATTCATGGATAAATAAAAATAATGTATTGTAAAAAAATAAATGCATGGTTCAATAAAAATAATGTATTGGTAAAATAAATACATGTGTACAATTTTATTTGATATAATTCCACTATTTATAAGGATGAGTTAATAAATACAATTGTATGTTCTATACATGTATGTACAGTCAGTGTCTGTATACAGAATTTTACAATTTTGAGCGAGCAGGGGAGACATGTACTCATAATGTCGCGTGCACTGCTACAGGTTGCGATAGTGGATAATGTAACGCTGCTTATCGTATAATGTCGCGAGTAACTTGTTCTGTCTGCTACCAGGTGGTTTGGCACGCGTCGGGCAGAACGGTAGATCTGCATGAGCATCATGCAGCCGTTGCGGATATTCCAGATCTATTTAGACGATACACGTTCAGAGTGGTACCATGCACGTTCGATTCACGTTCGATACACGTTCAGAGTGATACCATACACGTTCAATTCACGTTCGATAGATGTTCAAAATGGTACCATACACGTTCGATAGATGTTCAAAGTGGTTCGATACACGTTCGATTCACGTTCAGAGTGGTACGATTCACGTTCAATTCACGTTTAGAGCGGTTCGATATACGTTCGATAGATGTTCAAAGTGGTACGATACATGTTCGATAGATGTTCAGAGTAGTACGATTCACGTTCAATTCACGTTCAGAGTGGTATCATACATGTTCAATTCACGTTCAGAGTGGTACAATTCACGTTCGATTAGCGTTCATAGTTGTACGATTCATGTTCGATACACGTTCAGAGTGATACCATACACGTTCGATTCACGTTCGATTCACGTTCGATTCATGTTCAAAGTGGTGCAATTCACGTTCGATTCACGTTCAGAGTGGTGTGATACACGTTCAATACACGATCAAAGTGGTTCAATATACGTTCGATAGATGTTCAAAGTGGTTCGATACGTTCCTTCTTCGCACCATGAAAATGACCTCATCCTGCACGACTGCTCCAGAGGAGTCAAATTACGCGTAATCGCGCGATACGCTGCGATGTTAAATTGGAACGCTTTAGAATGCTGCATATTTGTTTGAAAAAATATGTGTGTTTTCTACGTAATGGTTCGCTGAATCATTGATTAAAAATTATTATTTCTCTGCGTTTGGGGAGAAAGTATCTGTTGGTTTGGAAAAAATATTCTGGCGGTAGATCTGATTTAAAAAAATATTTGGGGAAAAAAATTTCTGTGGTTGGATCGAGTCTGAAAAAAGTTTTATTTCATACAAGACCCGACCCCAGAAATTTTTTAGAGGATCCGATAAAGTATTAAACAATTTCAGCTTTATAATGGTTTGAAAAAAAATATTTGGGGGTCGTCCGCTTCCTCGGTTAGATATGAAAATATTTTCGGGGGTCATTCCCCCTCTAAAAACACATGTCTAGCGGTGGGTCAATCCCAGAAATTTTTAGAGGGAGGGGACGACCCTCTGCGGAAATTTCTGCCGGTGGGTCAGGTCTGGAGAGATCTCCGCGGCGGCTCGGCCCGGACTGATCCCCTCCACGATTGCGGCTTCCCCCACTCCGCGGTTCGTGCGCGCGCAACCGGTCTTCCACTCCCCAGCTCTCCCCGCGCCCATAGTTCCCTCCACCGCACTTCCCCGCGCGCCCTCACTTCCCCCCCGCCCCCGCGCTCCCCTCAGAGGACCTGGGTTAGAATCGGCTTTGCCTTACTACTTAATTGTACTAAAGGGTTTCCCGTCCATTAATAAATAAATAAATAAATAAATAAACTTTGGCCCGGGGTCGTGGGGACGACCCTATGGTCGTCGGACTTGACGGTGGCGGGCCAATCTAGTCCCGAGGTCCTGGGGACGACCCTATAGTCGTCGGACTTGACGGTGGCAGGCCAATCTAGTCCCGGGGTCGTGGGGACGACCCTACAGTCGTCGGACATTTCGGCGGCTTGCCAACTTTGGCCCGGGGTCGTGGGGACGACCCTATAGTCGTCGGACATGTTGGCGGCTTGTCAGCCTAGTCCCGGGGTCGTGGGTACGACCCTACAGTCGTCGGACATTTCGGCGGCTTGCCAACTTTGGCCCGGGGTCGTGGGGACGACCCTATAGTCGTCGGACATGACGGTGGCGGGCCAATCTAGTCCCGGGGTCGTGGGGACGACCCTATAGTCGTCGGACATTCCGGCGGCTGGCCAACTTTGGCCCGGGGTCGTGGGGACGACCCTATAGTCGTCGGACATGTTGGCGGCTTGTCAGCCTAGTCCCGGGGTCGTGGGTACGACCCTTCAGTCGTCGGACATTTCGGCGGCTTGCCAACTTTGGCCCGGGGTCGTGGGGACGATCCAATAGTCGTCGGACATGTCGGCGGCTGGTCAACTTTGGCCCGTGGTCGTGGGGACGACCCTATAGTCGTTGGACATGTCAGCGGCTGGCCAACTTTGGCCCGGTGTCGTGGGGACGACCCAATAGTCGTCGGACATGTCGGCGGCTGGCCAACTTTGGCCCGTGGTCGTGGGGACGATCCGATAGTCGTTGGACATGACGGTGGCGGGCCAATCTAGTCCCGGGGTCGTGGGGACGACCCTATAGTCGTCGGACATGTCGGCGGCTTGCCAACTTTGGCCCGGGGTCGTGGGGACGATCCAATAGTCGTCGGACATGTCGGCGGCTGGTCAACTTTGGCCCGTGGTCGTGGGGACGACCCTATAGTCGTTGGACATGTCAGCGGCTGGCCAACTTTGGCCCGGTGTCGTGGGGACGACCCAATAGTCGTCGGACATGTCGGCGGCTGGCCAACTTTGGCCCGTGGTCGTGGGGACGATCCGATAGTCGTTGGACATGACGGTGGCGGGCCAATCTAGTCCCGGGGTCGTGGGGACGACCCTATAGTCGTCGGACTTGTCGGTGGCGGGCCAATCTAGTCCGGGGGTCGTGGGGACGACCCTACAGTCGTCGGACATTTCGGCGGCTTGCCAACTTTGGCCCGGGGTCGTGGGGACGATCCAATAGTCGTCGGACATGTCGGCGGCTGGTCAACTTTGGCCCGTGGTCGTGGGGACGACCCTATAGTCGTTGGACATGTCAGCGACTGGCCAACTTTGGCCCGGTGTCGTGGGGACGACCCAATAGTCGTCGGACATGTCGGCGGCTGGCCAACTTTGGCCCGTGGTCGTGGGGACGATCCGATATTCGTTGGACATGACGGTGGCGGGCCAATCTAGTCCGGGGGTCGTGGGGACGACCCTACAGTCGTCGGACATTTCGGCGGCTTGCCAACTTTGGCCCGGGGTCGTGGGGACGACCCTATAGTCGTCGGACTTGACGGTGGCGGGCCAATCTAGTCCCGGGGTTGTGGGGACGACCCTACAGTCGTCGGACATTTCGGCGGCTTGCCAACTTTGGCCCGGGGTCGTGGGGACGACCCTATAGTCGTCGGACTTGACGGTGGCGGGCCAATCTAGTCCCGAGGTCGTGGGGACGACCCTATAGTCGTCGGACTTGACGGTGGCCGGCCAATCTATTCCCGGGGTCGTGGGGACGACCCTACAGTCGTCGGACATTTCGGCGGCTTGCCAACTTTGGCCCGGGGTCGTGGGGACGACCCTATAGTCGTCGGACATGACGGTGGCGGACCAATCTAGTCCCGGGGTCGTGGGGACGACTCTATAGTCGTCGGACATGTCGGCGGCTGGCCAACTTTGGCCCGTGGTCGTGGGGACGATCCAATAGTCGTCGGACATGTCGGCGGCTGGCCAGCTTTGGCCCGTGGTCGTGGGGACGACCATATAGTCGTCGGACATGTCTGCGGCTAGCCAACATTGGCCCGTGGTCGTGGGGACGACCCAATAGTCGTTGGAAATGTCAGCGGCTGGCCAACTTTGACCCGGTGTCGTGGGGACGACTCTATAGTCGTCGGACATGTCGGCGGCTGGCCAATCTAGTCCCGGGGTCGTGGGGACGACCCTATAGTCTTCGGACATGTCGGCGGCTGGCCAACTTTGGCCCGTGGTCGTGGGGACGATCCAATAGTCGTCGGACATGTCGGCGGCTGGCCAGCTTTGGCCCGGGGTCGTAGGGACGACCCTATAGTCGTTGGACATGTCAGCGGCTGGCCAACTTTGGCCCGGTGTCGTGGGGACGACCCAATAGTCGTCGGACATGTCGGCGGCTGGCCAACTTTGGCCCGTGGTCGTGGGGACGAACCGATAGTCGTTGGACCTGACGATGGCGGGCCAATCTAGTCCGGGGGTCGTGGGGACGACCCTACAGTCGTCGGACATTTCGGCGGCTTGCCAACTTTGGCCCGGGGTCGTGGGGACGACCCTATAGTCGTCGGACTTGACGGTGGCGGGCCAATCTAGTCCCGGGGTCGTGGGGACGACCCTATAGTCGTGGGACTTGACGGTGGCCGGCCAATCTATTCCCGGGGTCGTGGGGACGACCCTACAGTCGTCGGACATTTCGGCGGCTTGCCAACTTTGGCCCGGGGTCGTGGGGACGACCCTATAGTCGTCGGACATGTCGGCGGCTGGCCAAAATTGGCCCGAGGTCGTGGGGGCGACCCTATAGTCGTCGGACATGTCGGCGGCTGGCCAACCTAGTCCCGAGGTCGTCGGACTTGACGGTGGCGGGCCAATCTAGTCCCGGGGTCGTGGGGACGACCCTACAGTCGTCGGACATTTCGGCGGCTTGCCAACTTTGGCCCGGGGTCGTGGGGACGACCCTATAGTCGTCGGACATGACGGTGGCGGACCAATCTAGTCCCGGGGTCGTGGGGACGACCCTATAGTCGTCGGACATGTCGGCGGCTGGCCAACTTTGGCCCGTGGTCGTGGGGACGATCCAATAGTCGTCGGACATGTCGGCGGCTGGCCAGCTTTGGCCCGGGGTCGTAGGGACGACCCTATAGTCGTTGGACATGTCAGCGACTGGCCAACTTTGGCCCGGTGTCGTGGGGACGACCCAATAGTCGTCGGACATGTCGGCGGCTGGCCAACTTTGGCCCGTGGTCGTGGGGACGATCCGATATTCGTTGGACATGACGGTGGCGGGCCAATCTAGTCCGGGGGTCGTGGGGACGACCCTACAGTCGTCGGACATTTCGGCGGCTTGCCAACTTTGGCCCGGGGTCGTGGGGACGACCCTATAGTCGTCGGACTTGACGGTGGCGGGCCAATCTAGTCCCGGGGTTGTGGGGACGACCCTACAGTCGTCGGACATTTCGGCGGCTTGCCAACTTTGGCCCGGGGTCGTGGGGACGACCCTATAGTCGTCGGACTTGACGGTGGCGGGCCAATCTAGTCCCGAGGTCGTGGGGACGACCCTATAGTCGTCGGACTTGACGGTGGCCGGCCAATCTATTCCCGGGGTCGTGGGGACGACCCTACAGTCGTCGGACATTTCGGCGGCTTGCCAACTTTGGCCCGGGGTCGTGGGGACGACCCTATAGTCGTCGGACATGACGGTGGCGGACCAATCTAGTCCCGGGGTCGTGGGGACGACTCTATAGTCGTCGGACATGTCGGCGGCTGGCCAACTTTGGCCCGTGGTCGTGGGGACGATCCAATAGTCGTCGGACATGTCGGCGGCTGGCCAGCTTTGGCCCGTGGTCGTGGGGACGACCATATAGTCGTCGGACATGTCTGCGGCTAGCCAACATTGGCCCGTGGTCGTGGGGACGACCCAATAGTCGTTGGAAATGTCAGCGGCTGGCCAACTTTGACCCGGTGTCGTGGGGACGACTCTATAGTCGTCGGACATGTCGGCGGCTGGCCAATCTAGTCCCGGGGTCGTGGGGACGACCCTATAGTCTTCGGACATGTCGGCGGCTGGCCAACTTTGGCCCGTGGTCGTGGGGACGATCCAATAGTCGTCGGACATGTCGGCGGCTGGCCAGCTTTGGCCCGGGGTCGTAGGGACGACCCTATAGTCGTTGGACATGTCAGCGGCTGGCCAACTTTGGCCCGGTGTCGTGGGGACGACCCAATAGTCGTCGGACATGTCGGCGGCTGGCCAACTTTGGCCCGTGGTCGTGGGGACGAACCGATAGTCGTTGGACATGACGATGGCGGGCCAATCTAGTCCGGGGGTCGTGGGGACGACCCTACAGTCGTCGGACATTTCGGCGGCTTGCCAACTTTGGCCCGGGGTCGTGGGGACGACCCTATAGTCGTCGGACTTGACGGTGGCGGGCCAATCTAGTCCCGGGGTCGTGGGGACGACCCTATAGTCGTGGGACTTGACGGTGGCCGGCCAATCTATTCCCGGGGTCGTGGGGACGACCCTACAGTCGTCGGACATTTCGGCGGCTTGCCAACTTTGGCCCGGGGTCGTGGGGACGACCCTATAGTCGTCGGACATGTCGGCGGCTGGCCAAAATTGGCCCGAGGTCGTGGGGGCGACCCTATAGTCGTCGGACATGTCGGCGGCTGGCCAACCTAGTCCCGAGGTCGTCGGACTTGACGGTGGCGGGCCAATCTAGTCCCGGGGTCGTGGGGACGACCCTACAGTCGTCGGACATTTCGGCGGCTTGCCAACTTTGGCCCGGGGTCGTGGGGACGACCCTATAGTCGTCGGACATGACGGTGGCGGACCAATCTAGTCCCGGGGTCGTGGGGACGACCCTATAGTCGTCGGACATGTCGGCGGCTGGCCAACTTTGGCCCGTGGTCGTGGGGACGATCCAATAGTCGTCGGACATGTCGGCGGCTGGCCAGCTTTGGCCCGGGGTCGTAGGGACGACCCTATAGTCGTTGGACATGTCGGCGATTGGCCAACATTGGCCCGGGGTCGTGGGGACGACATTATAGTCGTCGGACATGTCGGCGGCTGGCCAACTTAGGCCCGTGGTCGTGGGGACGATCCAAAAGTCGTCGGACATGTCGGTGGCTGGCCAACTTTGGCGCGTGGTCGTGGGGACGATCCGATTGTCGTCGGACATGTCGGCGGCTGGCCAATCTAGTCCCGGGGTCATGGGGACGACCCTACAGTCGTCGGACATTTCGGCGGCTTGCCAACTTTGGCCCGGGGTCGTGGGGACGACCCTATAGTCGTCGGACATGACGGTGGCGGGCCAATCTAGTCCCGGGGTCGTGGGGACGACCCTACAGTCGTCGGACATTTCGGCGTCTTGCCAACTTTGGCCCGGGGTCGTCGGGACGACCCTATAGTCGTCGGACATGACGGTGGCGGACCAATCTAGTCCCGGGGTCGTGGGGACGACCCTATAGTCGTCGGACATGTCGGCGGCTGGCCAACTTTGGCCCGTGGTCGTGGGGACGATCCAAAAGTCGTCGGACATGTCGGCGGCTGGCCAACTTTGGCGCGTGGTCGTGGGGACGATCCGATTGTCGTCGGACATGTCGGCGGCTGGCCAACTTTGGCCCGGTGTCGTGGGGACGACCCAATAGTCGTCGGACATGGCGGCGGCTGGCCAACTTTGGCCCGGTGTCGTGGGGACGACTCTATATTCGTCGGACATGTCGGCGGCTGGCCAACCTAGACCCGGAGTCGTGGGGACGACCCTATAGTCGTCGGACATGTCGGCGGGTGGCCAACCTAGTCCCGAGGTCGTGGGGACGACCCTATAGTCGTCGGACATGTCGGCGGCTTGCCAACTTTGGCCCGGGGTCGTGGGGACGATCCAATAGTCGTCGGACATGTCGGCGGCTGGCCAACTTTGGCCCGTGGTCGTGGGGACGATCCAAAAGTCGTCGGACATGTCGGCGGCTGGCCAAATTTGGCGCGTGGTCGTGGGGACGATCCGATTGTCGTCGGACATGTCGGCGGCAGGCCAACTTTGGCCCGGTGTCGTGGGGACGACCCAATAGTCGTCGGACATGTCGGCGGCTGGCTAACTTAGGCCCGGTGTCGTGGGGACGACTCTATATTCGTCGGACATGTCGGCGGCTGGCCAACCTAGACCCGGGGTCGTGGGGACGACCCTATAGTCGTCGGACATGTCGGCGGCTTGCCAACTTTGGCCCGGGGTCGTGGGGACGATCCAATAGTCGTCGGACATGTCGGCGGCTGGTCAACTTTGGCCCGTGGTCGTGGGGACGACCCTATAGTCGTTGGACATGTCAGCGGCTGGCCAACTTTGGCCCGGTGTCGTGGGGACGACCCAATAGTCGTCGGACATGTCGGCGGCTGGCCAACTAGGGCCCGTGGTCGTGGGGACGATCCGATAGTCGTTGGACATGACGGTGGCGGGCCAATCTAGTCCCGGGGTCGTGGGGACGACCCTATAGTCGTCGGACTTGTCGGTGGCGGGCCAATCTAGTCCGGGGGTCGTGGGGACGACCCTACAGTCGTCGGACATTTCGGCGGCTTGCCAACTTTGGCCCGGGGTCGTGGGGACGATCCAATAGTCGTCGGACATGTCGGCGGCTGGTCAACTTTGGCCCGTGGTCGTGGGGACGACCCTATAGTCGTTGGACATGTCAGCGGCTGGCCAACTTTGGCCCGGTGTCGTGGGGACGACCCAATAGTCGTCGGACATGTCGGCGGCTGGCCAACTTTGGCCCGTGGTCGTGGGGACGAACCGATAGTCGTTGGATATGACGGTGGCGGGCCAATCTAGTCCGGGGGTCGTGGGGACGACCCTACAGTCGTCGGACATTTCGGCGGCTTGCCAACTTTGGCCCGGGGTCGTGTGGACGACCCTATAGTCGTCGGACATGTCGGCGGGTGGCCAACCTAGTCCCGAGGTCGTGGGGACGACCCTATAGTCGTCGGACATGTCGGCGGCTTGCCAACTTTGGCCCGGGGTCGTGGGGACGATCCAATAGTCGTCGGACATGTCGGCGGCTTGCCAACTTTGGCCGGGGTCGTGGGGACGATCCAATAGTCGACGGACATGTCGGCGGCTAGCCAACATTGGCCCGTGGTCGTGGGGACGACCCTATAGTCGTTGGACATGTCAGCAGCTGGCCAACTTTGGCCCGGTGTCGTGGGGACGACCCAATAGTCGTCGGACATGTCGGCGGCTGGCCAACTTTGGCCCGGTGTCGTGGGGACGACCCAATAGTCGTCGGACATGTCGGCGGCTGGCCAACTTTGGCCCGGTGTCGTGGGGACGACTCTATAGTCGTCGGACATGTCGGCGGCTGGCCAACCTAGACCCGGGGTCGTGGGGACGACCCTATAGTCGTCGGACATGTCGGCGGGTGGCCAACCTAGTCCCGAGGTCGTGGGGACGACCCTATAGTCGTCGGACATGTCGGCGGCTTGCCAACTTTGGCCCGGGGTCGTGGGGACGATCCAATAGTCGTCGGACATGTCGGCGGCTGGTCAACTTTGGCCCGTGGTGGTGGGGACGACCCTATAGTCGTTGGACATGTCAGCGGCTGGCCAACTTTGGCCCGGTGTCGTGGGGACGACCCAATAGTCGTCGGACATGTCGGCGGCTGGCCAACTTTGGCCCGTGGTCGTGGGGTCGATCCGATAGTCGTTGGACATGACGGTGGCGGGCCAATCTAGTCCCGGGGTCGTGGGGACGACCCTATAGTCGTCGGACTTGTCGGTGGCGGGCCAATCTAGACCGGGGGTCGTGGGGACGACCCTACAGTCGTCGGACATTTCGGCGGCTTGCCAACTTTGGCCCGGGGTCGTGGGGACGATCCAATAGTCGTCGGACATGTCGGCGGCTGGTCAACTTTGGCCCGTGGTCGTGGGGACGACCCTACAGTCGTCGGACATTTCGGCGGCTTGCCAACTTTGGCCCGGGGTCGTGGGGACGACCCTATAGTCGTCAGACTTGACGGTGGCGGGCCAATCTAGTCCCGGGGTTGTGGGGACGACCCTACAGTCGTCGGACATTTCGGCGGCTTGCCAACTTTGGCCCGGGGTCGTGGGGACGACCCTATAGTCGTCGGACTTGACGGTGGCGGGCCAATCTAGTCCCGAGGTCGTGGGGGCGACCCTATGGTCGTCGGACATGTCGGCGGCTGGCCAACCTAGTCCCGAGGTCGTCGGACTTGACGGTGGCGGGCCAATCTAGTCCCGGGGTCGTGGGGACGACCCTACAGTCGTCGGACATTTCGGCGTCTTGCCAACTTTGGCCCGGGGTCGTGGGGACGACCCTATAGTCGTCGGACATGTCGGCGGGTGGCCAACCTAGTCCCGAGGTCGTGGGGGCGACCCTATAGTCGTCGGACATGTCGGCGGCTTGCCAACTTTGGCCCGGGGTCGTGGGGACGATCCAATAGTCGTCGGACATGTCGGCGGCTGGTCAACTTTGGCCCGTGGTTGTGGGGACGACCCTATAGTCGTTGGACATGACGGTGGCGGGCCAATCTAGTCCCGGGGTCGTGGGGACGACCCTATAGTCGTCGGACAAGACGGCGGCTGGGCATCTTTGGCCCGGGATCGTGGGGACGACCCTATAGTCGTCGGACATGTTGGCGGCTTGTCAGCCTAGTCCCGGGGTCGTGGGTACGATCCTATAGTCGTCGGACAAGTCGGCGGCTGGCCAACCTAGACCCGGGGTCAAGGGGACGACCCTATTGTCGTCGGACATGACGGTGGCGGGCCAATCTAGTACCGGGGTCGTGGGGACGACCCTATAGTCGTCGAACAATTCGGCGGCGGGCCAAGCTTGTCCCGGGGTCGTGGGGACGACCCTATAGTCGTCGGACATGTCGGCGGCTGGCCAACTTTGGCCCGGTGTCGTGGGGACGACTCTATAGTCGTCGGAAATGTCGGCGGCTGGCCAACCTGGACCCGGGGTCGTGGGGACGACCCTATTGTCGTCGGACATGACGGTGGCGGGCCAATCTAGTCTCGGGGTCGTGGGGACGACCCTATAGTCGTCGGACATGTCGGCGGCTGGCCAACTTTGGCCCGGGGTCGTGGGGACGACCCTATAGTCGTCGGACTTGACGGTGGCGGGCCAATCTAGTCCCGGGGTTGTGGGGACGACCCTACAGTCGTCGGACATTTCGGTGGCTTGCCAACTTTGGCCCGGGGTCGTGGGGACGACCCTATAGTCGTCGGACTTGACGTTGGCGGGCCAATCTAGTCCCGAGGTCGTGGGGACGACCCTATAGTCGTCGGACTTGACGGTGGCCGGCCAATCCATTTCCGGGGGTCGTGGGGACGACCCTACAGTCGTCGGACATTTCGGCGGCTTGCCAACTTTGGCCCGGGGTCGTGGGGACGACCCTATAGTCGTCGGACATGTCGGCGGCTGGCCAACTTTGGCCCGTGGTCGTGGGGACGATCCAAAAGTCGTCGGACATGTCGGCGGCTGGGCAACTTTGGCGCGTGGTCGTGGGGACGATCCGATTGTCGTCGGACATGTCGGCGGCTGGCCAACTTTGGCCCGGTGTCGTGGGGACGACCCAATAGTCGTCGGACATGTCGGCGGCTGGCCAACTTTGGCCCGGTGTCGTGGGGACGAGTCTATATTCGTCGGACATGTCGGCGGCTGGCCAACCTAGACCCGGGGTCGTGGGGACGACCCTATAGTCGTCGGACATGTCGGCGGCTTGCCAACTTTGGCCCGGGGTCGTGGGGACGATCCAATAGTCGTCGGACATGTCGGCGGCTGGTCAACTTTGGCCCGTGGTCGTGGGGACGACCCTATAGTCGTTGGACATGTCAGCGGCTGGCCAACTTTGGCCCGGTGTCGTGGGGACGACCCAATAGTCGTCGGACATGACGGCGGCTGGCCAACCTAGTCCCGAGGTCGTCGGACTTGACGGTGGCGGGCCAATCTAGTCCCGGGGTCGTGGGGACGACCCTACAGTCGTCGGACATTTCGGCGTCTTGCCAACTTTGGCCCGGGGTCGTGGGGACGACCCTATAGTCGTCGGACTTGACGGTGGCGGGCCAATCTAGTCCCGAGGTCGTGGGGGCGACCCTATAGTCGTCGGACATGTCGGCGGCTGGCCAACCTAGTCCCGAGGTCGTCGGACTTGTCGGTGGCGGGCCAATCTAGTCCGGGGGTCGTGGGGACGACCCTACAGTCGTCGGACATTTCGGCGGCTTGCCAACTTTGGCCCGGGGTCGTGGGGACGACCCTATAGTCGTCGGACTTGTCGGTGGCGGGCCAATCTAGTCCGGGGGTCGTGGGGACGACCCTATAGTCGTCGGACATTTCGGCGGCTTGCCAACTTTGGCCCGGGGTCGTGGGGACGATCCAATAGTCGTCGGACATGTTGGTGGCTGGTCAGCTTTGGCCCGTGGTTGTGGGGACGACCCTATAGTCGTTGGACATGTCGGCGGCTGGCCAACTTTGGCCCGTGGTCGTGGGGACGATCCGATAGTCGTTGGACATGGCGGTGGCGGGCCAATCTAGTCCCGGGGTCGTGGGGACGACCCTATAGTCGTCGGACTTGTCGGTGGCGGGCCAATCTAGTCCGGGGGTCGTGGGGACGACCCTAGAGTCGTCGGACATTTCGGCGGCTTGCCAACTTTGGCCCGGGGTCGTGGGGACGACCCTATAGTCGTCGGACTTGTCGGTGGCGGGCCAATCTAGTCCGGGGGTCGTGGGGACGACCCTATAGTCGTCGGACATTTCGGCGGCTTGCCAACTTTGGCCCGGGGTCGTGGGGACGATCCAATAGTCGTCGGACATGTTGGCGGCTGGTCAACTTTGGCCCGTGGTCGTGGGGACGACCCTATAGTCGTTGGACATGTCGGCGGCTGGCCAACGTTGGCCCGTGGTCGTGGGGACGATCCGATAGTCGTTGGACATGGCGGTGGCGGGCCAATCTAGTCCCGGGGTCGTGGGTACGACCCTATAGTCGTCGGACTTGTCGGTGGCGGGCCAATCAAGTCCGGGGGTCGTGGGGACGACCCTACAGTCGTCGGACATTTCGGCGGCTTGCCAACTTTGGCCCGGGGTCGTGGGGACGATCCAATAGTCGTCGGACATGTCGGCGGCTGGTCAACTTTGGCCCGTGGTCGTGGGGACGACCCTATAGTCGTTGGACATGTCAGCGGCTGGCCAACTTTGGCCCGGTGTCGTGGGGACGTCCCAATAGTCGTCGGACATGTCGGCGGCTGGTCAACTTTGGCCCGTGGTCGTGGGGACGACCCTATAGTCGTTGGACATGTCAGCGGCTGGCCAACTTTGGCCCGGTGTCGTGGGGACGACCCAATAGTCGTCGGACATGTCGGCGGCTGGCCAACTTTGGCCCGTGGTCGTGGGGACGATCCGATAGTCGTTGGACATGACGGTGGCGGGCCAATCTAGTCCGGGGGTCGTGGGGACGACCCTACAGTCGTCGGACATTTCGGCGGCTTGCCAACTTTGGCCCGGGGTCGTGGGTACGACCCTACAGTTGTCGGACATTTCGGCGGCTTGCCAACTTTGGCCCGGGGTCGTGGGGACGACCCTATAGTCGTCGGACATGACGGTGGCGGGCCAATCTAGTCCCGGGGTCGTGGGGACGACCCTATAGTCGTCGGACATTTCGGCGGCTGGCCAACTTTGGCCCGGGGTCGTGGGGACGACCCTATAGTCGTCGGACATGTTGGCGGCTTGTCAGCTCAGTCCCGGGGTCGTGGGTACGGCTCTATAGTCGTCGGACAAGTCGGCGGCGGGCCAACCTTGTCCCGGGGTCGTGGGGACGACCCTATAGTCGTCGGACATGTCGGGGGCTGGCCAACTTTGACCCGGTGTCGTGGGGACGACTCTATAGTCGTCGGAAATGTCGGCGGCTGGCCAACCTGGACCCGGGGTCGTGGGGACGACCCTATTTTCGTCGGACATGACGGTGGCGGGCCAATCTAGTCTCGGGGTCGTGGGGACGACCCTATGTCGTCGGACATGTCGGCGGCTGGCCAACTTTGGCCCGGGGTCGTGGGGACGACCCTATAGTCGTCGGACTTGTCGGTGGCGGGCCAAACTAGTCCGGGGGTCGTGGGGACGACCCTACAGTCGTCGGACATTTCGGCGGCTTGCCAACTTTGGCCCGGGGTCGTGGGGAAGACCCTATAGTCGTCGGACTTGACGGTGGCGGGCCAATCTGGTCCCGGGGTTGTGGGGACGACCCTACAGTCGTCGGACATTTCGGCGGCTTGCCAACTTTGGCCCGGGGTCGTGGGGACGACCCTATAGTCGTCGGACTTGACGGTGGCGGGCCAATCTAGTCCCGGGGTTGTGGGGACGACCCTACAGTCGTCGGACATGACGGCGGCTGGCCAACTTTGGCCCGTGGTCGTGGGGACGATCCGATAGTCGTTGGACATGGCGGTGGCGGGCCAATCTAGTCCGGGGGTCGTGGGGACGACCCTACAGTCGTCGGACATTTCGGCGGCTTGCCAACTTTGGCCCGGGGTCGTGGGGACGACCCTATAGTCGTCGGACTTGACGGTGGCGGGCCAATCTAGTCCCGGGGTTGTGGGGACGACCCTACAGTCGTCGGACATTTCGGTGGCTTGCCAACTTTGGCCCGGGGTCGTGGGGACGACCCTATAGTCGTCGGACTTGACGTTGGCGGGCCAATCTAGTCCCGAGGTCGTGGGGACGACCCTATAGTCGTCGGACTTGACGGTGGCGGGCCAATCTAGTCCCGGGGTTGTGGGGACGACCCTACAGTCGTCGGACATTTCGGCGGCTTGCCAACTTTGGCCCGGGGTCGTGGGGACGACCCTACAGTCGTCGGACATTTCGGCGGCTTGCCAACTTTGGCCCGGGGTCGTGGGGACGACCCTATAGTCGTCGGACATGTCGGCGGCTGGTCAACTTTGGCCCGTGGTCGTGGGGACGACCCTATAGTCGTTGGACATGTCAGCGGCTGGCCAACTTTGGCCCGGTGTCGTGGGGACGACCCAATAGTCGTCGGACATGACGGCGGCTGGCCAACTTTGGCCCGTGGTCGTGGGGACGATCCGATAGTCGTTGGACATGACGGTGGCGGGCCAATCTAGTCCCGGGGTCGTGGGGACGACCCTATAGTCGTCGGACTTGTCGGTGGCGGGCCAATCTAGTCCGGGGGTCGTGGGGACGACCCTACAGTCGTCGGACATTTCGGCGGCTTGCCAACTTTGGCCCGGGGTCGTGGGGACGATCCAATAGTCGTCGGACATGTCGGCGGCTGGTCAACTTTGGCCCGTGGTCGTGGGGACGACCCTATAGTCGTTGGACATGTCAGCGGCTGGCCAACTTTGGCCCGGTGTCGTGGGGACGACCCAATAGTCGTCGGACATGTCGGCGGCTGGCCAACTTTGGCCCGTGGTCGTGGGGACGAACCGATAGTCGTTGGACATGACGATGGCGGGCCAATCTAGTCCGGGGGTCGTGGGGACGACCCTACAGTCGTCGGACATTTCGGCGGCTTGCCAACTTTGGCCCGTGGTCGTAAAGACGACCCTATAGTCGTCGGACAAGACGGTGGCGGGCCAATCTAGTCCCGGGGTCGTGGGGACGACCCTATAGTCGTCGGACTTGTCGGTGGCGGGCCAATCTAGTCCGGGGGTCGTGGGGACGACCCTACAGTCGTCGGACATTTCGGCGGCTTGCCAACTTTGGCCCGGGGTCGTGGGGACGACCCTATAGTCGTCGGACTTGTCGGTGGCGGGCCAATCTAGTCCGGGGGTCGTGGGGACGACCCTATAGTCGTCGGACATTTCGGCGGCTTGCCAACTTTGGCCCGGGGTCGTGGGGACGATCCAATAGTCGTCGGACATGTTGGCGGCTGGTCAACTTTGGCCCGTGGTTGTGGGGACGACCCTATAGTCGTTGGACATGTCGGCGGCTGGCCAACTTTGGCCCGTGGTCGTGGGGACGATCCGATAGTCGTTGGACATGGCGGTGGCGGGCCAATCTAGTCCCGGGGTCGTGGGGACGACCCTATAGTCGTCGGACTTGTCGGTGGCGGGCCAATCTAGTCCGGGGGTCGTGGGGACGACCCTAGAGTCGTCGGACATTTCGGCGGCTTGCCAACTTTGGCCCGGGGTCGTGGGGACGACCCTATAGTCGTCGGACTTGTCGGTGGCGGGCCAATCTAGTCCGGGGGTCGTGGGGACGACCCTATAGTCGTCGGACATTTCGGCGGCTTGCCAACTTTGGCCCGGGGTCGTGGGGACGATCCAATAGTCGTCGGACATGTTGGCGGCTGGTCAACTTTGGCCCGTGGTCGTGGGGACGACCCTATAGTCGTTGGACATGTCGGCGGCTGGCCAACGTTGGCCCGTGGTCGTGGGGACGATCCGATAGTCGTTGGACATGGCGGTGGCGGGCCAATCTAGTCCCGGGGTCGTGGGTACGACCCTATAGTCGTCGGACTTGTCGGTGGCGGGCCAATCAAGTCCGGGGGTCGTGGGGACGACCCTACAGTCGTCGGACATTTCGGCGGCTTGCCAACTTTGGCCCGGGGTCGTGGGGACGATCCAATAGTCGTCGGACATGTCGGCGGCTGGTCAACTTTGGCCCGTGGTCGTGGGGACGACCCTATAGTCGTTGGACATGTCAGCGGCTGGCCAACTTTGGCCCGGTGTCGTGGGGACGACCCAATAGTCGTCGGACATGTCGGCGGCTGGCTAACTTAGGCCCGGTGTCGTGGGGACGACTCTATATTCGTCGGACATGTCGGCGGCTGGCCAACCTAGACCCGGGGTCGTGGGGACGACCCTATAGTCGTCGGACATGTCGGCGGCTTGCCAACTTTGGCCCGGGGTCGTGGGGACGATCCAATAGTCGTCGGACATGTCGGCGGCTGGTCAACTTTGGCCCGTGGTCGTGGGGACGACCCTATAGTCGTTGGACATGTCAGCGGCTGGCCAACTTTGGCCCGGTGTCGTGGGGACGACCCAATAGTCGTCGGACATGTCGGCGGCTGGCCAACTAGGGCCCGTGGTCGTGGGGACGATCCGATAGTCGTTGGACATGACGGTGGCGGGCCAATCTAGTCCCGGGGTCGTGGGGACGACCCTATAGTCGTCGGACTTGTCGGTGGCGGGCCAATCTAGTCCGGGGGTCGTGGGGACGACCCTACAGTCGTCGGACATTTCGGCGGCTTGCCAACTTTGGCCCGGGGTCGTGGGGACGATCCAATAGTCGTCGGACATGTCGGCGGCTGGTCAACTTTGGCCCGTGGTCGTGGGGACGACCCTATAGTCGTTGGACATGTCAGCGGCTGGCCAACTTTGGCCCGGTGTCGTGGGGACGACCCAATAGTCGTCGGACATGTCGGCGGCTGGCCAACTTTGGCCCGTGGTCGTGGGGACGAACCGATAGTCGTTGGATATGACGGTGGCGGGCCAATCTAGTCCGGGGGTCGTGGGGACGACCCTACAGTCGTCGGACATTTCGGCGGCTTGCCAACTTTGGCCCGGGGTCGTGTGGACGACCCTATAGTCGTCGGACATGTCGGGGGCTGGCCAACTTTGACCCGGTGTCGTGGGGACGACTCTATAGTCGTCGGAAATGTCGGCGGCTGGCCAACCTGGACCCGGGGTCGTGGGGACGACCCTATTTTCGTCGGACATGACGGTGGCGGGCCAATCTAGTCTCGGGGTCGTGGGGACGACCCTATGTCGTCGGACATGTCGGCGGCTGGCCAACTTTGGCCCGGGGTCGTGGGGACGACCCTATAGTCGTCGGACTTGTCGGTGGCGGGCCAAACTAGTCCGGGGGTCGTGGGGACGACCCTACAGTCGTCGGACATTTCGGCGGCTTGCCAACTTTGGCCCGGGGTCGTGGGGAAGACCCTATAGTCGTCGGACTTGACGGTGGCGGGCCAATCTGGTCCCGGGGTTGTGGGGACGACCCTACAGTCGTCGGACATTTCGGCGGCTTGCCAACTTTGGCCCGGGGTCGTGGGGACGACCCTATAGTCGTCGGACTTGACGGTGGCGGGCCAATCTAGTCCCGGGGTTGTGGGGACGACCCTACAGTCGTCGGACATGACGGCGGCTGGCCAACTTTGGCCCGTGGTCGTGGGGACGATCCGATAGTCGTTGGACATGGCGGTGGCGGGCCAATCTAGTCCGGGGGTCGTGGGGACGACCCTACAGTCGTCGGACATTTCGGCGGCTTGCCAACTTTGGCCCGGGGTCGTGGGGACGACCCTATAGTCGTCGGACTTGACGGTGGCGGGCCAATCTAGTCCCGGGGTTGTGGGGACGACCCTACAGTCGTCGGACATTTCGGTGGCTTGCCAACTTTGGCCCGGGGTCGTGGGGACGACCCTATAGTCGTCGGACTTGACGTTGGCGGGCCAATCTAGTCCCGAGGTCGTGGGGACGACCCTATAGTCGTCGGACTTGACGGTGGCGGGCCAATCTAGTCCCGGGGTTGTGGGGACGACCCTACAGTCGTCGGACATTTCGGCGGCTTGCCAACTTTGGCCCGGGGTCGTGGGGACGACCCTACAGTCGTCGGACATTTCGGCGGCTTGCCAACTTTGGCCCGGGGTCGTGGGGACGACCCTATAGTCGTCGGACATGTCGGCGGCTGGTCAACTTTGGCCCGTGGTCGTGGGGACGACCCTATAGTCGTTGGACATGTCAGCGGCTGGCCAACTTTGGCCCGGTGTCGTGGGGACGACCCAATAGTCGTCGGACATGACGGCGGCTGGCCAACTTTGGCCCGTGGTCGTGGGGACGATCCGATAGTCGTTGGACATGACGGTGGCGGGCCAATCTAGTCCCGGGGTCGTGGGGACGACCCTATAGTCGTCGGACTTGTCGGTGGCGGGCCAATCTAGTCCGGGGGTCGTGGGGACGACCCTACAGTCGTCGGACATTTCGGCGGCTTGCCAACTTTGGCCCGGGGTCGTGGGGACGATCCAATAGTCGTCGGACATGTCGGCGGCTGGTCAACTTTGGCCCGTGGTCGTGGGGACGACCCTATAGTCGTTGGACATGTCAGCGGCTGGCCAACTTTGGCCCGGTGTCGTGGGGACGACCCAATAGTCGTCGGACATGTCGGCGGCTGGCCAACTTTGGCCCGTGGTCGTGGGGACGAACCGATAGTCGTTGGACATGACGATGGCGGGCCAATCTAGTCCGGGGGTCGTGGGGACGACCCTACAGTCGTCGGACATTTCGGCGGCTTGCCAACTTTGGCCCGTGGTCGTAAAGACGACCCTATAGTCGTCGGACAAGACGGTGGCGGGCCAATCTAGTCCCGGGGTCGTGGGGACGACCCTATAGTCGTCGGACTTGTCGGTGGCGGGCCAATCTAGTCCGGGGGTCGTGGGGACGACCCTACAGTCGTCGGACATTTCGGCGGCTTGCCAACTTTGGCCCGGGGTCGTGGGGACGACCCTATAGTCGTCGGACTTGTCGGTGGCGGGCCAATCTAGTCCGGGGGTCGTGGGGACGACCCTATAGTCGTCGGACATTTCGGCGGCTTGCCAACTTTGGCCCGGGGTCGTGGGGACGATCCAATAGTCGTCGGACATGTTGGCGGCTGGTCAACTTTGGCCCGTGGTTGTGGGGACGACCCTATAGTCGTTGGACATGTCGGCGGCTGGCCAACTTTGGCCCGTGGTCGTGGGGACGATCCGATAGTCGTTGGACATGGCGGTGGCGGGCCAATCTAGTCCCGGGGTCGTGGGGACGACCCTATAGTCGTCGGACTTGTCGGTGGCGGGCCAATCTAGTCCGGGGGTCGTGGGGACGACCCTAGAGTCGTCGGACATTTCGGCGGCTTGCCAACTTTGGCCCGGGGTCGTGGGGACGACCCTATAGTCGTCGGACTTGTCGGTGGCGGGCCAATCTAGTCCGGGGGTCGTGGGGACGACCCTATAGTCGTCGGACATTTCGGCGGCTTGCCAACTTTGGCCCGGGGTCGTGGGGACGATCCAATAGTCGTCGGACATGTTGGCGGCTGGTCAACTTTGGCCCGTGGTCGTGGGGACGACCCTATAGTCGTTGGACATGTCGGCGGCTGGCCAACGTTGGCCCGTGGTCGTGGGGACGATCCGATAGTCGTTGGACATGGCGGTGGCGGGCCAATCTAGTCCCGGGGTCGTGGGTACGACCCTATAGTCGTCGGACTTGTCGGTGGCGGGCCAATCAAGTCCGGGGGTCGTGGGGACGACCCTACAGTCGTCGGACATTTCGGCGGCTTGCCAACTTTGGCCCGGGGTCGTGGGGACGATCCAATAGTCGTCGGACATGTCGGCGGCTGGTCAACTTTGGCCCGTGGTCGTGGGGACGACCCTATAGTCGTTGGACATGTCAGCGGCTGGCCAACTTTGGCCCGGTGTCGTGGGGACGACCCAATAGTCGTCGGACATGTCGGCGGCTGGCTAACTTAGGCCCGGTGTCGTGGGGACGACTCTATATTCGTCGGACATGTCGGCGGCTGGCCAACCTAGACCCGGGGTCGTGGGGACGACCCTATAGTCGTCGGACATGTCGGCGGCTTGCCAACTTTGGCCCGGGGTCGTGGGGACGATCCAATAGTCGTCGGACATGTCGGCGGCTGGTCAACTTTGGCCCGTGGTCGTGGGGACGACCCTATAGTCGTTGGACATGTCAGCGGCTGGCCAACTTTGGCCCGGTGTCGTGGGGACGACCCAATAGTCGTCGGACATGTCGGCGGCTGGCCAACTAGGGCCCGTGGTCGTGGGGACGATCCGATAGTCGTTGGACATGACGGTGGCGGGCCAATCTAGTCCCGGGGTCGTGGGGACGACCCTATAGTCGTCGGACTTGTCGGTGGCGGGCCAATCTAGTCCGGGGGTCGTGGGGACGACCCTACAGTCGTCGGACATTTCGGCGGCTTGCCAACTTTGGCCCGGGGTCGTGGGGACGATCCAATAGTCGTCGGACATGTCGGCGGCTGGTCAACTTTGGCCCGTGGTCGTGGGGACGACCCTATAGTCGTTGGACATGTCAGCGGCTGGCCAACTTTGGCCCGGTGTCGTGGGGACGACCCAATAGTCGTCGGACATGTCGGCGGCTGGCCAACTTTGGCCCGTGGTCGTGGGGACGAACCGATAGTCGTTGGATATGACGGTGGCGGGCCAATCTAGTCCGGGGGTCGTGGGGACGACCCTACAGTCGTCGGACATTTCGGCGGCTTGCCAACTTTGGCCCGGGGTCGTGTGGACGACCCTATAGTCGTCGGACATGTCGGCGGGTGGCCAACCTAGTCCCGAGGTCGTGGGGACGACCCTATAGTCGTCGGACATGTCGGCGGCTTGCCAACTTTGGCCCGGGGTCGTGGGGACGATCCAATAGTCGTCGGACATGTCGGCGGCTTGCCAACTTTGGCCGGGGTCGTGGGGACGATCCAATAGTCGACGGACATGTCGGCGGCTAGCCAACATTGGCCCGTGGTCGTGGGGACGACCCTATAGTCGTTGGACATGTCAGCGGCTGGCCAACTTTGGCCCGGTGTCGTGGGGACGACCCAATAGTCGTCGGACATGTCGGCGGCTGGCCAACTTTGGCCCGGTGTCGTGGGGACGACCCAATAGTCGTCGGACATGTCGGCGGCTGGCCAACTTTGGCCCGGTGTCGTGGGGACGACTCTATAGTCGTCGGACATGTCGGCGGCTGGCCAACCTAGACCCGGGGTCGTGGGGACGACCCTATAGTCGTCGGACATGTCGGCGGGTGGCCAACCTAGTCCCGAGGTCGTGGGGACGACCCTATAGTCGTCGGACATGTCGGCGGCTTGCCAACTTTGGCCCGGGGTCGTGGGGACGATCCAATAGTCGTCGGACATGTCGGCGGCTGGTCAACTTTGGCCCGTGGTGGTGGGGACGACCCTATAGTCGTTGGACATGTCAGCGGCTGGCCAACTTTGGCCCGGTGTCGTGGGGACGACCCAATAGTCGTCGGACATGTCGGCGGCTGGCCAACTTTGGCCCGTGGTCGTGGGGTCGATCCGATAGTCGTTGGACATGACGGTGGCGGGCCAATCTAGTCCCGGGGTCGTGGGGACGACCCTATAGTCGTCGGACTTGTCGGTGGCGGGCCAATCTAGACCGGGGGTCGTGGGGACGACCCTACAGTCGTCGGACATTTCGGCGGCTTGCCAACTTTGGCCCGGGGTCGTGGGGACGATCCAATAGTCGTCGGACATGTCGGCGGCTGGTCAACTTTGGCCCGTGGTCGTGGGGACGACCCTACAGTCGTCGGACATTTCGGCGGCTTGCCAACTTTGGCCCGGGGTCGTGGGGACGACCCTATAGTCGTCAGACTTGACGGTGGCGGGCCAATCTAGTCCCGGGGTTGTGGGGACGACCCTACAGTCGTCGGACATTTCGGCGGCTTGCCAACTTTGGCCCGGGGTCGTGGGGACGACCCTATAGTCGTCGGACTTGACGGTGGCGGGCCAATCTAGTCCCGAGGTCGTGGGGGCGACCCTATGGTCGTCGGACATGTCGGCGGCTGGCCAACCTAGTCCCGAGGTCGTCGGACTTGACGGTGGCGGGCCAATCTAGTCCCGGGGTCGTGGGGACGACCCTACAGTCGTCGGACATTTCGGCGTCTTGCCAACTTTGGCCCGGGGTCGTGGGGACGACCCTATAGTCGTCGGACATGTCGGCGGGTGGCCAACCTAGTCCCGAGGTCGTGGGGACGACCCTATAGTCGTCGGACATGTCGGCGGCTTGCCAACTTTGGCCCGGGGTCGTGGGGACGATCCAATAGTCGTCGGACATGTCGGCGGCTGGTCAACTTTGGCCCGTGGTTGTGGGGACGACCCTATAGTCGTTGGACATGACGGTGGCGGGCCAATCTAGTCCCGGGGTCGTGGGGACGACCCTATAGTCGTCGGACAAGACGGCGGCTGGGCATCATTGGCCCGGGATCGTGGGGACGACCCTATAGTCGTCGGACATGTTGGCGGCTTGTCAGCCTAGTCCCGGGGTCGTGGGTACGATCCTATAGTCGTCGGACAAGTCGGCGGCTGGCCAACCTAGACCCGGGGTCAAGGGGACGACCCTATTGTCGTCGGACATGACGGTGGCGGGCCAATCTAGTACCGGGGTCGTGGGGACGACCCTATAGTCGTCGAACAATTCGGCGGCGGGCCAAGCTTGTCCCGGGGTCGTGGGGACGACCCTATAGTCGTCGGACATGTCGGCGGCTGGCCAACTTTGGCCCGGTGTCGTGGGGACGACTCTATAGTCGTCGGAAATGTCGGCGGCTGGCCAACCTGGACCCGGGGTCGTGGGGACGACCCTATTGTCGTCGGACATGACGGTGGCGGGCCAATCTAGTCTCGGGGTCGTGGGGACGACCCTATAGTCGTCGGACATGTCGGCGGCTGGCCAACTTTGGCCCGGGGTCGTGGGGACGACCCTATAGTCGTCGGACTTGACGGTGGCGGGCCAATCTAGTCCCGGGGTTGTGGGGACGACCCTACAGTCGTCGGACATTTCGGTGGCTTGCCAACTTTGGCCCGGGGTCGTGGGGACGACCCTATAGTCGTCGGACTTGACGTTGGCGGGCCAATCTAGTCCCGAGGTCGTGGGGACGACCCTATAGTCGTCGGACTTGACGGTGGCCGGCCAATCCATTTCCGGGGGTCGTGGGGACGACCCTACAGTCGTCGGACATTTCGGCGGCTTGCCAACTTTGGCCCGGGGTCGTGGGGACGACCCTATAGTCGTCGGACATGTCGGCGGCTGGCCAACTTTGGCCCGTGGTCGTGGGGACGATCCAAAAGTCGTCGGACATGTCGGCGGCTGGGCAACTTTGGCGCGTGGTCGTGGGGACGATCCGATTGTCGTCGGACATGTCGGCGGCTGGCCAACTTTGGCCCGGTGTCGTGGGGACGACCCAATAGTCGTCGGACATGTCGGCGGCTGGCCAACTTTGGCCCGGTGTCGTGGGGACGAGTCTATATTCGTCGGACATGTCGGCGGCTGGCCAACCTAGACCCGGGGTCGTGGGGACGACCCTATAGTCGTCGGACATGTCGGCGGCTTGCCAACTTTGGCCCGGGGTCGTGGGGACGATCCAATAGTCGTCGGACATGTCGGCGGCTGGTCAACTTTGGCCCGTGGTCTTGGGGACGACCCTATAGTCGTTGGACATGTCAGCGGCTGGCCAACTTTGGCCCGGTGTCGTGGGGACGACCCAATAGTCGTCGGACATGACGGCGGCTGGCCAACCTAGTCCCGAGGTCGTCGGACTTGACGGTGGCGGGCCAATCTAGTCCCGGGGTCGTGGGGACGACCCTACAGTCGTCGGACATTTCGGCGTCTTGCCAACTTTGGCCCGGGGTCGTGGGGACGACCCTATAGTCGTCGGACTTGACGGTGGCGGGCCAATCTAGTCCCGAGGTCGTGGGGGCGACCCTATAGTCGTCGGACATGTCGGCGGCTGGCCAACCTAGTCCCGAGGTCGTCGGACTTGTCGGTGGCGGGCCAATCTAGTCCGGGGGTCGTGGGGACGACCCTACAGTCGTCGGACATTTCGGCGGCTTGCCAACTTTGGCCCGGGGTCGTGGGGACGACCCTATAGTCGTCGGACTTGTCGGTGGCGGGCCAATCTAGTCCGGGGGTCGTGGGGACGACCCTATAGTCGTCGGACATTTCGGCGGCTTGCCAACTTTGGCCCGGGGTCGTGGGGACGATCCAATAGTCGTCGGACATGTTGGTGGCTGGTCAGCTTTGGCCCGTGGTTGTGGGGACGACCCTATAGTCGTTGGACATGTCGGCGGCTGGCCAACTTTGGCCCGTGGTCGTGGGGACGATCCGATAGTCGTTGGACATGGCGGTGGCGGGCCAATCTAGTCCCGGGGTCGTGGGGACGACCCTATAGTCGTCGGACTTGTCGGTGGCGGGCCAATCTAGTCCGGGGGTCGTGGGGACGACCCTAGAGTCGTCGGACATTTCGGCGGCTTGCCAACTTTGGCCCGGGGTCGTGGGGACGACCCTATAGTCGTCGGACTTGTCGGTGGCGGGCCAATCTAGTCCGGGGGTCGTGGGGACGACCCTATAGTCGTCGGACATTTCGGCGGCTTGCCAACTTTGGCCCGGGGTCGTGGGGACGATCCAATAGTCGTCGGACATGTTGGCGGCTGGTCAACTTTGGCCCGTGGTCGTGGGGACGACCCTATAGTCGTTGGACATGTCGGCGGCTGGCCAACGTTGGCCCGTGGTCGTGGGGACGATCCGATAGTCGTTGGACATGGCGGTGGCGGGCCAATCTAGTCCCGGGGTCGTGGGTACGACCCTATAGTCGTCGGACTTGTCGGTGGCGGGCCAATCAAGTCCGGGGGTCGTGGGGACGACCCTACAGTCGTCGGACATTTCGGCGGCTTGCCAACTTTGGCCCGGGGTCGTGGGGACGATCCAATAGTCGTCGGACATGTCGGCGGCTGGTCAACTTTGGCCCGTGGTCGTGGGGACGACCCTATAGTCGTTGGACATGTCAGCGGCTGGCCAACTTTGGCCCGGTGTCGTGGGGACGTCCCAATAGTCGTCGGACATGTCGGCGGCTGGTCAACTTTGGCCCGTGGTCGTGGGGACGACCCTATAGTCGTTGGACATGTCAGCGGCTGGCCAACTTTGGCCCGGTGTCGTGGGGACGACCCAATAGTCGTCGGACATGTCGGCGGCTGGCCAACTTTGGCCCGTGGTCGTGGGGACGATCCGATAGTCGTTGGACATGACGGTGGCGGGCCAATCTAGTCCGGGGGTCGTGGGGACGACCCTACAGTCGTCGGACATTTCGGCGGCTTGCCAACTTTGGCCCGGGGTCGTGGGTACGACCCTACAGTTGTCGGACATTTCGGCGGCTTGCCAACTTTGGCCCGGGGTCGTGGGGACGACCCTATAGTCGTCGGACATGACGGTGGCGGGCCAATCTAGTCCCGGGGTCGTGGGGACGACCCTATAGTCGTCGGACATTTCGGCGGCTGGCCAACTTTGGCCCGGGGTCGTGGGGACGACCCTATAGTCGTCGGACATGTTGGCGGCTTGTCAGCTCAGTCCCGGGGTCGTGGGTACGGCTCTATAGTCGTCGGACAAGTCGGCGGCGGGCCAACCTTGTCCCGGGGTCGTGGGGACGACCCTATAGTCGTCGGACATGTCGGCGGCTGGCCAACTTTGGCCCGGTGTCGTGGGGACGACTCTATAGTCGTCGGAAATGTCGGCGGCTGGCCAACCTGGACCCGGGGTCGTGGGGACGACCCTATTTTCGTCGGACATGACGGTGGCGGGCCAATCTAGTCTCGGGGTCGTGGGGACGACCCTATGTCGTCGGACATGTCGGCGGCTGGCCAACTTTGGCCCGGGGTCGTGGGGACGACCCTATAGTCGTCGGACTTGTCGGTGGCGGGCCAAACTAGTCCGGGGGTCGTGGGGACGACCCTACAGTCGTCGGACATTTCGGCGGCTTGCCAACTTTGGCCCGGGGTCGTGGGGAAGACCCTATAGTCGTCGGACTTGACGGTGGCGGGCCAATCTGGTCCCGGGGTTGTGGGGACGACCCTACAGTCGTCGGACATTTCGGCGGCTTGCCAACTTTGGCCCGGGGTCGTGGGGACGACCCTATAGTCGTCGGACTTGACGGTGGCGGGCCAATCTAGTCCCGGGGTTGTGGGGACGACCCTACAGTCGTCGGACATGACGGCGGCTGGCCAACTTTGGCCCGTGGTCGTGGGGACGATCCGATAGTCGTTGGACATGGCGGTGGCGGGCCAATCTAGTCCGGGGGTCGTGGGGACGACCCTACAGTCGTCGGACATTTCGGCGGCTTGCCAACTTTGGCCCGGGGTCGTGGGGACGACCCTATAGTCGTCGGACTTGACGGTGGCGGGCCAATCTAGTCCCGGGGTTGTGGGGACGACCCTACAGTCGTCGGACATTTCGGTGGCTTGCCAACTTTGGCCCGGGGTCGTGGGGACGACCCTATAGTCGTCGGACTTGACGTTGGCGGGCCAATCTAGTCCCGAGGTCGTGGGGACGACCCTATAGTCGTCGGACTTGACGGTGGCGGGCCAATCTAGTCCCGGGGTTGTGGGGACGACCCTACAGTCGTCGGACATTTCGGCGGCTTGCCAACTTTGGCCCGGGGTCGTGGGGACGACCCTACAGTCGTCGGACATTTCGGCGGCTTGCCAACTTTGGCCCGGGGTCGTGGGGACGACCCTATAGTCGTCGGACATGTCGGCGGCTGGTCAACTTTGGCCCGTGGTCGTGGGGACGACCCTATAGTCGTTGGACATGTCAGCGGCTGGCCAACTTTGGCCCGGTGTCGTGGGGACGACCCAATAGTCGTCGGACATGACGGCGGCTGGCCAACTTTGGCCCGTGGTCGTGGGGACGATCCGATAGTCGTTGGACATGACGGTGGCGGGCCAATCTAGTCCCGGGGTCGTGGGGACGACCCTATAGTCGTCGGACTTGTCGGTGGCGGGCCAATCTAGTCCGGGGGTCGTGGGGACGACCCTACAGTCGTCGGACATTTCGGCGGCTTGCCAACTTTGGCCCGGGGTCGTGGGGACGATCCAATAGTCGTCGGACATGTCGGCGGCTGGTCAACTTTGGCCCGTGGTCGTGGGGACGACCCTATAGTCGTTGGACATGTCAGCGGCTGGCCAACTTTGGCCCGGTGTCGTGGGGACGACCCAATAGTCGTCGGACATGTCGGCGGCTGGCCAACTTTGGCCCGTGGTCGTGGGGACGAACCGATAGTCGTTGGACATGACGATGGCGGGCCAATCTAGTCCGGGGGTCGTGGGGACGACCCTACAGTCGTCGGACATTTCGGCGGCTTGCCAACTTTGGCCCGTGGTCGTAAAGACGACCCTATAGTCGTCGGACAAGACGGTGGCGGGCCAATCTAGTCCCGGGGTCGTGGGGACGACCCTATAGTCGTCGGACTTGTCGGTGGCGGGCCAATCTAGTCCGGGGGTCGTGGGGACGACCCTACAGTCGTCGGACATTTCGGCGGCTTGCCAACTTTGGCCCGGGGTCGTGGGGACGACCCTATAGTCGTCGGACTTGTCGGTGGCGGGCCAATCTAGTCCGGGGGTCGTGGGGACGACCCTATAGTCGTCGGACATTTCGGCGGCTTGCCAACTTTGGCCCGGGGTCGTGGGGACGATCCAATAGTCGTCGGACATGTTGGCGGCTGGTCAACTTTGGCCCGTGGTTGTGGGGACGACCCTATAGTCGTTGGACATGTCGGCGGCTGGCCAACTTTGGCCCGTGGTCGTGGGGACGATCCGATAGTCGTTGGACATGGCGGTGGCGGGCCAATCTAGTCCCGGGGTCGTGGGGACGACCCTATAGTCGTCGGACTTGTCGGTGGCGGGCCAATCTAGTCCGGGGGTCGTGGGGACGACCCTAGAGTCGTCGGACATTTCGGCGGCTTGCCAACTTTGGCCCGGGGTCGTGGGGACGACCCTATAGTCGTCGGACTTGTCGGTGGCGGGCCAATCTAGTCCGGGGGTCGTGGGGACGACCCTATAGTCGTCGGACATTTCGGCGGCTTGCCAACTTTGGCCCGGGGTCGTGGGGACGATCCAATAGTCGTCGGACATGTTGGCGGCTGGTCAACTTTGGCCCGTGGTCGTGGGGACGACCCTATAGTCGTTGGACATGTCGGCGGCTGGCCAACGTTGGCCCGTGGTCGTGGGGACGATCCGATAGTCGTTGGACATGGCGGTGGCGGGCCAATCTAGTCCCGGGGTCGTGGGTACGACCCTATAGTCGTCGGACTTGTCGGTGGCGGGCCAATCAAGTCCGGGGGTCGTGGGGACGACCCTACAGTCGTCGGACATTTCAGCGGCTTGCCAACTTTGGCCCGGGGTCGTGGGGACGATCCAATAGTCGTCGGACATGTCGGCGGCTGGTCAACTTTGGCCCGTGGTCGTGGGGACGACCCTATAGTCGTTGGACATGTCAGCGGCTGGCAAACTTTGGCCCGGTGTCGTGGGGACGTCCCAATAGTCGTCGGACATGTCGGCGGCTGGTCAACTTTGGCCCGTGGTCGTGGGGACGACCCTATAGTCGTTGGACATGTCAGCGGCTGGCCAACTTTGGCCCGGTGTCGTGGGGACGACCCAATAGTCGTCGGACATGTCGGCGGCTGGCCAACTTTGGCCCGTGGTCGTGGGGACGATCCGATAGTCGTTGGACATGACGGTGGCGGGCCAATCTACTCCGGGGGTCGTGGGGACGACCCTACAGTCGTCGGACATTTCGGCGGCTTGCCAACTTTGGCCCGGGGTCGTGGGTACGACCCTACAGTTGTCGGACATTTCGGCGGCTTGCCAACTTTGGCCCGGGGTCGTGGGGACGACCCTATAGTCGTCGGACATGACGGTGGCGGGCCAATCTAGTCCCGGGGTCGTGGGGACGACCCTATAGTCGTCGGACATTTCGGCGGCTGGCCAACTTTGGCCCGGGGTCGTGGGGACGACCCTATAGTCGTCAGACATGTTGGCGGCTTGTCAGCTCAGTCCCGGGGTCGTGGGTACGGCTCTATAGTCGTCGGACAAGTCGGCGGCGGGCCAACCTTGTCCCGGGGTCGTGGGGACGACCCTATAGTCGTCGGACATGTCGGCGGCTGGCCAACTTTGGCCCGGTGTCGTGGGGACGACTCTATAGTCGTCGGAAATGTCGGCGGCTGGCCAACCTGGACCCGGGGTCGTGGGGACGACCCTATTTTCGTCGGACATGACGGTGGCGGGCCAATCTAGTCTCGGGGTCGTGGGGACGACCCTATGTCGTCGGACATGTCGGCGGCTGGCCAACTTTGGCCCGGGGTCGTGGGGACGAACCGATAGTCGTTGGACATGACGATGGCGGGCCAATCTAGTCCGGGGGTCGTGGGGACGACCCTACAGTCGTCGGACATTTCGGCGGCTTGCCAACTTTGGCCCGTGGTCGTAAAGACGACCCTATAGTCGTCGGACAAGACGGTGGCGGGCCAATCTAGTCCCGGGGTCGTGGGGACGACCCTATAGTCGTCGGACTTGTCGGTGGCGGGCCAATCTAGTCCGGGGGTCGTGGGGACGACCCTACAGTCGTCGGACATTTCGGCGGCTTGCCAACTTTGGCCCGGGGTCGTGGGGACGACCCTATAGTCGTCGGACTTGTCGGTGGCGGGCCAATCTAGTCCGGGGGTCGTGGGGACGACCCTATAGTCGTCGGACATTTCGGCGGCTTGCCAACTTTGGCCCGGGGTCGTGGGGACGATCCAATAGTCGTCGGACATGTTGGCGGCTGGTCAACTTTGGCCCGTGGTTGTGGGGACGACCCTATAGTCGTTGGACATGTCGGCGGCTGGCCAACTTTGGCCCGTGGTCGTGGGGACGATCCGATAGTCGTTGGACATGACGGTGGCGGGCCAATCTAGTCCCGGGGTCGTGGGGACGACCCTATAGTCGTCGGACTTGTCGGTGGCGGGCCAATCTAGTCCGGGGGTCGTGGGGACGACCCTAGAGTCGTCGGACATTTCGGCGGCTTGCCAACTTTGGCCCGGGGTCGTGGGGACGACCCTATAGTCGTCGGACTTGTCGGTGGCGGGCCAATCTAGTCCGGGGGTCGTGGGGACGACCCTATAGTTGTCGGACATTTCGGCGGCTTGCCAACTTTGGCCCGGGGTCGTGGGGACGATCCAATAGTCGTCGGACATGTTGGCGGCTGGTCAACTTTGGCCCGTGGTCGTGGGGACGACCCTATAGTCGTTGGACATGTCGGCGGCTGGCCAACGTTGGCCCGTGGTCGTGGGGACGATCCGATAGTCGTTGGACATGGCGGTGGCGGGCCAATCTAGTCCCGGGGTCGTGGGTACGACCCTACAGTCGTCGGACATTTCGGCGGCTTGCCAACTTTGGCCCGGGGTCGTGGGGACGACCCTATAGTCGTCGGACTTGACGGTGGCGGGCCAATCTAGTCCCGGGGTTGTGGGGACGACCCTACAGTCGTCGGACATGACGGCGGCTGGCCAACTTTGGCCCGTGGTCGTGGGGACGATCCGATAGTCGTTGGACATGGCGGTGGCGGGCCAATCTAGTCCGGGGGTCGTGGGGACGACCCTACAGTCGTCGGACATTTCGGCGGCTTGCCAACTTTGGCCCGGGGTCGTGGGGACGACCCTATAGTCGTCGGACTTGACGGTGGCGGGCCAATCTAGTCCCGGGGTTGTGGGGACGACCCTACTGTCGTCGGACATTTCGGCGGCTTGCCAACTTTGGCCCGGGGTCGTGGGGACGATCCAATAGTCGTCGGACATGTCGGCGGCTGGTCAACTTTGGCCCGTGGTCGTGGGGACGACCCTATAGTCGTTGGACATGTCAGCGGCTGGCCAAACTTGGCCCGGTGTCGTGGGGACGTCCCAATAGTCGTCGGACATGTCGGCGGCTGGTCAACTTTGGCCCGTGGTCGTGGGGACGACCCTATAGTCGTTGGACATGTCAGCGGCTGGCCAACTTTGGCCCGGTGTCGTGGGGACGACCCAATAGTCGTCGGACATGTCGGCGGCTGGCCAACTTTGGCCCGTGGTCGTGGGGACGATCCGATAGTCGTTGGACATGACGGTGGCGGGCCAATCTAGTCCGGGGGTCGTGGGGACGACCCTACAGTCGTCGGACATTTCGGCGGCTTGCCAACTTTGGCCCGGGGTCGTGGGTACGACCCTACAGTTGTCGGACATTTCGGCGGCTTGCCAACTTTGGCCCGGGGTCGTGGGGACGACCCTATAGTCGTCGGACATGACGGTGGCGGGCCAATCTAGTCCCGGGGTCGTGGGGACGACCCTATAATCGTCGGACATTTCGGCGGCTGGCCAACTTTGGCCCGGGGTCGTGGGGACGACCCTATAGTCGTCGGACATGTTGGCGGCTTGTCAGCTCAGTCCCGGGGTCGTGGGTACGGCTCTATAGTCGTCGGACAAGTCGGCGGCGGGCCAACCTTGTCCCGGGGTCGTGGGGACGACCCTATAGTCGTCGGACATGTCGGCGGCTGGCCAACTTTGGCCCGGTGTCGTGGGGACGACTCTATAGTCGTCGGAAATGTCGGCGGCTGGCCAACCTGGACCCGGGGTCGTGGGGACGACCCTATTTTCGTCGGACATGACGGTGGCGGGCCAATCTAGTCTCGGGGTCGTGGGGACGACCCTATGTCGTCGGACATGTCGGCGGCTGGCCAACTTTGGCCCGGGGTCGTGGGGACGACCCTATAGTCGTCGGACTTGTCGGTGGCGGGCCAAACTAGTCCGGGGGTCGTGGGGACGACCCTACAGTCGTCGGACATTTCGGCGGCTTGCCAACTTTGGCCCGGGGTCGTGGGGAAGACCCTATAGTCGTCGGACTTGACGGTGGCGGGCCAATCTGGTCCCGGGGTTGTGGGGACGACCCTACAGTCGTCGGACATTTCGGCGGCTTGCCAACTTTGGCCCGGGGTCGTGGGGACGACCCTATAGTCGTCGGACTTGACGGTGGCGGGCCAATCTAGTCCCGGGGTTGTGGGGACGACCCTACAGTCGTCGGACATGACGGCGGCTGGCCAACTTTGGCCCGTGGTCGTGGGGACGATCCGATAGTCGTTGGACATGGCGGTGGCGGGCCAATCTAGTCCGGGGGTCGTGGGGACGACCCTATAGTCGTCGGACATGTCGGCGGCTGGCCAACTTTGGCCCGGTGTCGTGGGGACGACTCTATAGTCGTCGGAAATGTCGGCGGCTGGCCAACCTGGACCCGGGGTCGTGGGGACGACCCTATTTTCGTCGGACATGACGGTGGCGGGCCAATCTAGTCTCGGGGTCGTGGGGACGACCCTATGTCGTCGGACATGTCGGCGGCTGGCCAACTTTGGCCCGGGGTCGTGGGGACGACCCTATAGTCGTCGGACTTGTCGGTGGCGGGCCAAACTAGTCCGGGGGTCGTGGGGACGACCCTACAGTCGTCGGACATTTCGGCGGCTTGCCAACTTTGGCCCGGGGTCGTGGGGAAGACCCTATAGTCGTCGGACTTGACGGTGGCGGGCCAATCTGGTCCCGGGGTTGTGGGGACGACCCTACAGTCGTCGGACATTTCGGCGGCTTGCCAACTTTGGCCCGGGGTCGTGGGGACGACCCTATAGTCGTTGGACATGGCGGTGGCGGGCCAATCTAGTCCGGGGGTCGTGGGGACGACCCTACAGTCGTCGGCCATTTCGGCGGCTTGCCAACTTTGGCCCGGGGTCGTGGGGACGACCCTATAGTCGTCGGACTTGACGGTGGCGGGCCAATCTAGTCCCGGGGTTGTGGGGACGACCCTACAGTCGTCGGACATTTCGGTGGCTTGCCAACTTTGGCCCGGGGTCGTGGGGACGACCCTATAGTCGTCGGACTTGACGTTGGCGGGCCAATCTAGTCCCGAGGTCGTGGGGACGACCCTATAGTCGTCGGACTTGACGGTGGCGGGCCAATCTAGTCCCGGGGTTGTGGGGACGACCCTACAGTCGTCGGACATTTCGGTGGCTTGCCAACTTTGGCCCGGGGTCGTGGGGACGACCCTATAGTCGTCGGACTTGACGTTGGCGGGCCAATCTAGTCCCGAGGTCGTGGGGACGACCCTATAGTCGTCGGACTTGACGGTGGCCGGCCAATCCATTTCCGGGGGTCGTGGGGACGACCCTACAGTCGTCGGACATTTCGGCGGCTTGCCAACTTTGGCCCGGGGTCGTGGGGACGACCCTATAGTCGTCGGACATGTCGGCGGCTGGCCAACTTTGGCCCGTGGTCGTGGGGACGATCCAAAAGTCGTCGGACATGTCGGCGGCTGGGCAACTTTGGCGCGTGGTCGTGGGGACGATCCGATTGTCGTCGGACATGTCGGCGGCTGGCCAACTTTGGCCCGGTGTCGTGGGGACGAGTCTATATTCGTCGGACATGTCGGCGGCTGGCCAACCTAGACCCGGGGTCGTGGGGACGACCCTATAGTCGTCGGACATGTCGGCGGCTTGCCAACTTTGGCCCGGGGTCGTGGGGACGATCCAATAGTCGTCGGACATGTCGGCGGCTGGTCAACTTTGGCCCGTGGTCGTGGGGACGACCCTATAGTCGTTGGACATGTCAGCGGCTGGCCAACTTTGGCCCGGTGTCGTGGGGACGACCCAATAGTCGTCGGACATGACGGCGGCTGGCCAACTTTGGCCCGTGGTCGTGGGGACGATCCGATAGTCGTTGGACATGACGGTGGCGGGCCAATCTAGTCCCGGGGTCGTGGGGACGACCCTATAGTCGTCGGACTTGTCGGTGGCGGGCCAATCTAGTCCGGGGGTCGTGGGGACGACCCTACAGTCGTCGGACATTTCGGCGGCTTGCCAACTTTGGCCCGGGGTCGTGGGGAAGACCCTATAGTCGTCGGACTTGACGGTGGCGGGCCAATCTGGTCCCGGGGTTGTGGGGACGACCCTACAGTCGTCGGACATTTCGGCGGCTTGCCAACTTTGGCCCGGGGTCGTGGGGACGACCCTATAGTCGTCGGACTTGACGGTGGCGGGCCAATCTAGTCCCGGGGTTGTGGGGACGACCCTACAGTCGTCGGACATGACGGCGGCTGGCCAACTTTGGCCCGTGGTCGTGGGGACGATCCGATAGTCGTTGGACATGGCGGTGGCGGGCCAATCTAGTCCGGGGGTCGTGGGGACGACCCTACAGTCGTCGGACATTTCGGCGGCTTGCCAACTTTGGCCCGGGGTCGTGGGGACGACCCTATAGTCGTCGGACTTGACGGTGGCGGGCCAATCTAGTCCCGGGGTTGTGGGGACGACCCTACAGTCGTCGGACATTTCGGTGGCTTGCCAACTTTGGCCCGGGGTCGTGGGGACGACCCTATAGTCGTCGGACTTGACGTTGGCGGGCCAATCTAGTCCCGAGGTCGTGGGGACGACCCTATAGTCGTCGGACTTGACGGTGGCGGGCCAATCTAGTCCCGGGGTTGTGGGGACGACCCTACAGTCGTCGGACATTTCGGCGGCTTGCCAACTTTGGCCCGGGGTCGTGGGGACGACCCTACAGTCGTCGGACATTTCGGCGGCTTGCCAACTTTGGCCCGGGGTCGTGGGGACGACCCTATAGTCGTCGGACATGTCGGCGGCTGGTCAACTTTGGCCCGTGGTCGTGGGGACGACCCTATAGTCGTTGGACATGTCAGCGGCTGGCCAACTTTGGCCCGGTGTCGTGGGGACGACCCAATAGTCGTCGGACATGACGGCGGCTGGCCAACTTTGGCCCGTGGTCGTGGGGACGATCCGATAGTCGTTGGACATGACGGTGGCGGGCCAATCTAGTCCCGGGGTCGTGGGGACGACCCTATAGTCGTCGGACTTGTCGGTGGCGGGCCAATCTAGTCCGGGGGTCGTGGGGACGACCCTACAGTCGTCGGACATTTCGGCGGCTTGCCAACTTTGGCCCGGGGTCGTGGGGACGATCCAATAGTCGTCGGACATGTCGGCGGCTGGTCAACTTTGGCCCGTGGTCGTGGGGACGACCCTATAGTCGTTGGACATGTCAGCGGCTGGCCAACTTTGGCCCGGTGTCGTGGGGACGACCCAATAGTCGTCGGACATGTCGGCGGCTGGCCAACTTTGGCCCGTGGTCGTGGGGACGAACCGATAGTCGTTGGACATGACGATGGCGGGCCAATCTAGTCCGGGGGTCGTGGGGACGACCCTACAGTCGTCGGACATTTCGGCGGCTTGCCAACTTTGGCCCGTGGTCGTAAAGACGACCCTATAGTCGTCGGACAAGACGGTGGCGGGCCAATCTAGTCCCGGGGTCGTGGGGACGACCCTATAGTCGTCGGACTTGTCGGTGGCGGGCCAATCTAGTCCGGGGGTCGTGGGGACGACCCTACAGTCGTCGGACATTTCGGCGGCTTGCCAACTTTGGCCCGGGGTCGTGGGGACGACCCTATAGTCGTCGGACTTGTCGGTGGCGGGCCAATCTAGTCCGGGGGTCGTGGGGACGACCCTATAGTCGTCGGACATTTCGGCGGCTTGCCAACTTTGGCCCGGGGTCGTGGGGACGATCCAATAGTCGTCGGACATGTTGGCGGCTGGTCAACTTTGGCCCGTGGTTTTGGGGACGACCCTATAGTCGTTGGACATGTCGGCGGCTGGCCAACTTTGGCCCGTGGTCGTGGGGACGATCCGATAGTCGTTGGACATGGCGGTGGCGGGCCAATCTAGTCCCGGGGTCGTGGGGACGACCCTATAGTCGTCGGACTTGTCGGTGGCGGGCCAATCTAGTCCGGGGGTCGTGGGGACGACCCTAGAGTCGTCGGACATTTCGGCGGCTTGCCAACTTTGGCCCGGGGTCGTGGGGACGACCCTATAGTCGTCGGACTTGTCGGTGGCGGGCCAATCTAGTCCGGGGGTCGTGGGGACGACCCTATAGTCGTCGGACATTTCGGCGGCTTGCCAACTTTGGCCCGGGGTCGTGGGGACGATCCAATAGTCGTCGGACATGTTGGCGGCTGGTCAACTTTGGCCCGTGGTCGTGGGGACGACCCTATAGTCGTTGGACATGTCGGCGGCTGGCCAACGTTGGCCCGTGGTCGTGGGGACGATCCGATAGTCGTTGGACATGGCGGTGGCGGGCCAATCTAGTCCCGGGGTCGTGGGTACGACCCTATAGTCGTCGGACTTGTCGGTGGCGGGCCAATCAAGTCCGGGGGTCGTGGGGACGACCCTACAGTCGTCGGACATTTCAGCGGCTTGCCAACTTTGGCCCGGGGTCGTGGGGACGATCCAATAGTCGTCGGACATGTCGGCGGCTGGTCAACTTTGGCCCGTGGTCGTGGGGACGACCCTATAGTCGTTGGACATGTCAGCGGCTGGCAAACTTTGGCCCGGTGTCGTGGGGACGTCCCAATAGTCGTCGGACATGTCGGCGGCTGGTCAACTTTGGCCCGTGGTCGTGGGGACGACCCTATAGTCGTTGGACATGTCAGCGGCTGGCCAACTTTGGCCCGGTGTCGTGGGGACGACCCAATAGTCGTCGGACATGTCGGCGGCTGGCCAACTTTGGCCCGTGGTCGTGGGGACGATCCGATAGTCGTTGGACATGACGGTGGCGGGCCAATCTACTCCGGGGGTCGTGGGGACGACCCTACAGTCGTCGGACATTTCGGCGGCTTGCCAACTTTGGCCCGGGGTCGTGGGTACGACCCTACAGTTGTCGGACATTTCGGCGGCTTGCCAACTTTGGCCCGGGGTCGTGGGGACGACCCTATAGTCGTCGGACATGACGGTGGCGGGCCAATCTAGTCCCGGGGTCGTGGGGACGACCCTATAGTCGTCGGACATTTCGGCGGCTGGCCAACTTTGGCCCGGGGTCGTGGGGACGACCCTATAGTCGTCAGACATGTTGGCGGCTTGTCAGCTCAGTCCCGGGGTCGTGGGTACGGCTCTATAGTCGTCGGACAAGTCGGCGGCGGGCCAACCTTGTCCCGGGGTCGTGGGGACGACCCTATAGTCGTCGGACATGTCGGCGGCTGGCCAACTTTGGCCCGGTGTCGTGGGGACGACTCTATAGTCGTCGGAAATGTCGGCGGCTGGCCAACCTGGACCCGGGGTCGTGGGGACGACCCTATTTTCGTCGGACATGACGGTGGCGGGCCAATCTAGTCTCGGGGTCGTGGGGACGACCCTATGTCGTCGGACATGTCGGCGGCTGGCCAACTTTGGCCCGGGGTCGTGGGGACGAACCGATAGTCGTTGGACATGACGATGGCGGGCCAATCTAGTCCGGGGGTCGTGGGGACGACCCTACAGTCGTCGGACATTTCGGCGGCTTGCCAACTTTGGCCCGTGGTCGTAAAGACGACCCTATAGTCGTCGGACAAGACGGTGGCGGGCCAATCTAGTCCCGGGGTCGTGGGGACGACCCTATAGTCGTCGGACTTGTCGGTGGCGGGCCAATCTAGTCCGGGGGTCGTGGGGACGACCCTACAGTCGTCGGACATTTCGGCGGCTTGCCAACTTTGGCCCGGGGTCGTGGGGACGACCCTATAGTCGTCGGACTTGTCGGTGGCGGGCCAATCTAGTCCGGGGGTCGTGGGGACGACCCTATAGTCGTCGGACATTTCGGCGGCTTGCCAACTTTGGCCCGGGGTCGTGGGGACGATCCAATAGTCGTCGGACATGTTGGCGGCTGGTCAACTTTGGCCCGTGGTTGTGGGGACGACCCTATAGTCGTTGGACATGTCGGCGGCTGGCCAACTTTGGCCCGTGGTCGTGGGGACGATCCGATAGTCGTTGGACATGACGGTGGCGGGCCAATCTAGTCCCGGGGTCGTGGGGACGACCCTATAGTCGTCGGACTTGTCGGTGGCGGGCCAATCTAGTCCGGGGGTCGTGGGGACGACCCTAGAGTCGTCGGACATTTCGGCGGCTTGCCAACTTTGGCCCGGGGTCGTGGGGACGACCCTATAGTCGTCGGACTTGTCGGTGGCGGGCCAATCTAGTCCGGGGGTCGTGGGGACGACCCTATAGTCGTCGGACATTTCGGCGGCTTGCCAACTTTGGCCCGGGGTCGTGGGGACGATCCAATAGTCGTCGGACATGTTGGCGGCTGGTCAACTTTGGCCCGTGGTCGTGGGGACGACCCTATAGTCGTTGGACATGTCGGCGGCTGGCCAACGTTGGCCCGTGGTCGTGGGGACGATCCGATAGTCGTTGGACATGGCGGTGGCGGGCCAATCTAGTCCCGGGGTCGTGGGTACGACCCTACAGTCGTCGGACATTTCGGCGGCTTGCCAACTTTGGCCCGGGGTCGTGGGGACGACCCTATAGTCGTCGGACTTGACGGTGGCGGGCCAATCTAGTCCCGGGGTTGTGGGGACGACCCTACAGTCGTCGGACATGACGGCGGCTGGCCAACTTTGGCCCGTGGTCGTGGGGACGATCCGATAGTCGTTGGACATGGCGGTGGCGGGCCAATCTAGTCCGGGGGTCGTGGGGACGACCCTACAGTCGTCGGACATTTCGGCGGCTTGCCAACTTTGGCCCGGGGTCGTGGGGACGACCCTATAGTCGTCGGACTTGACGGTGGCGGGCCAATCTAGTCCCGGGGTTGTGGGGACGACCCTACTGTCGTCGGACATTTCGGCGGCTTGCCAACTTTGGCCCGGGGTCGTGGGGACGATCCAATAGTCGTCGGACATGTCGGCGGCTGGTCAACTTTGGCCCGTGGTCGTGGGGACGACCCTATAGTCGTTGGACATGTCAGCGGCTGGCCAAACTTGGCCCGGTGTCGTGGGGACGTCCCAATAGTCGTCGGACATGTCGGCGGCTGGTCAACTTTGGCCCGTGGTCGTGGGGACGACCCTATAGTCGTTGGACATGTCAGCGGCTGGCCAACTTTGGCCCGGTGTCGTGGGGACGACCCAATAGTCGTCGGACATGTCGGCGGCTGGCCAACTTTGGCCCGTGGTCGTGGGGACGATCCGATAGTCGTTGGACATGACGGTGGCGGGCCAATCTAGTCCGGGGGTCGTGGGGACGACCCTACAGTCGTCGGACATTTCGGCGGCTTGCCAACTTTGGCCCGGGGTCGTGGGTACGACCCTACAGTTGTCGGACATTTCGGCGGCTTGCCAACTTTGGCCCGGGGTCGTGGGGACGACCCTATAGTCGTCGGACATGACGGTGGCGGGCCAATCTAGTCCCGGGGTCGTGGGGACGACCCTATAATCGTCGGACATTTCGGCGGCTGGCCAACTTTGGCCCGGGGTCGTGGGGACGACCCTATAGTCGTCGGACATGTTGGCGGCTTGTCAGCTCAGTCCCGGGGTCGTGGGTACGGCTCTATAGTCGTCGGACAAGTCGGCGGCGGGCCAACCTTGTCCCGGGGTCGTGGGGACGACCCTATAGTCGTCGGACATGTCGGCGGCTGGCCAACTTTGGCCCGGTGTCGTGGGGACGACTCTATAGTCGTCGGAAATGTCGGCGGCTGGCCAACCTGGACCCGGGGTCGTGGGGACGACCCTATTTTCGTCGGACATGACGGTGGCGGGCCAATCTAGTCTCGGGGTCGTGGGGACGACCCTATGTCGTCGGACATGTCGGCGGCTGGCCAACTTTGGCCCGGGGTCGTGGGGACGACCCTATAGTCGTCGGACTTGTCGGTGGCGGGCCAAACTAGTCCGGGGGTCGTGGGGACGACCCTACAGTCGTCGGACATTTCGGCGGCTTGCCAACTTTGGCCCGGGGTCGTGGGGAAGACCCTATAGTCGTCGGACTTGACGGTGGCGGGCCAATCTGGTCCCGGGGTTGTGGGGACGACCCTACAGTCGTCGGACATTTCGGCGGCTTGCCAACTTTGGCCCGGGGTCGTGGGGACGACCCTATAGTCGTCGGACTTGACGGTGGCGGGCCAATCTAGTCCCGGGGTTGTGGGGACGACCCTACAGTCGTCGGACATGACGGCGGCTGGCCAACTTTGGCCCGTGGTCGTGGGGACGATCCGATAGTCGTTGGACATGGCGGTGGCGGGCCAATCTAGTCCGGGGGTCGTGGGGACGACCCTATAGTCGTCGGACATGTCGGCGGCTGGCCAACTTTGGCCCGGTGTCGTGGGGACGACTCTATAGTCGTCGGAAATGTCGGCGGCTGGCCAACCTGGACCCGGGGTCGTGGGGACGACCCTATTTTCGTCGGACATGACGGTGGCGGGCCAATCTAGTCTCGGGGTCGTGGGGACGACCCTATGTCGTCGGACATGTCGGCGGCTGGCCAACTTTGGCCCGGGGTCGTGGGGACGACCCTATAGTCGTCGGACTTGTCGGTGGCGGGCCAAACTAGTCCGGGGGTCGTGGGGACGACCCTACAGTCGTCGGACATTTCGGCGGCTTGCCAACTTTGGCCCGGGGTCGTGGGGAAGACCCTATAGTCGTCGGACTTGACGGTGGCGGGCCAATCTGGTCCCGGGGTTGTGGGGACGACCCTACAGTCGTCGGACATTTCGGCGGCTTGCCAACTTTGGCCCGGGGTCGTGGGGACGACCCTATAGTCGTTGGACATGGCGGTGGCGGGCCAATCTAGTCCGGGGGTCGTGGGGACGACCCTACAGTCGTCGGCCATTTCGGCGGCTTGCCAACTTTGGCCCGGGGTCGTGGGGACGACCCTATAGTCGTCGGACTTGACGGTGGCGGGCCAATCTAGTCCCGGGGTTGTGGGGACGACCCTACAGTCGTCGGACATTTCGGTGGCTTGCCAACTTTGGCCCGGGGTCGTGGGGACGACCCTATAGTCGTCGGACTTGACGTTGGCGGGCCAATCTAGTCCCGAGGTCGTGGGGACGACCCTATAGTCGTCGGACTTGACGGTGGCGGGCCAATCTAGTCCCGGGGTTGTGGGGACGACCCTACAGTCGTCGGACATTTCGGTGGCTTGCCAACTTTGGCCCGGGGTCGTGGGGACGACCCTATAGTCGTCGGACTTGACGTTGGCGGGCCAATCTAGTCCCGAGGTCGTGGGGACGACCCTATAGTCGTCGGACTTGACGGTGGCCGGCCAATCCATTTCCGGGGGTCGTGGGGACGACCCTACAGTCGTCGGACATTTCGGCGGCTTGCCAACTTTGGCCCGGGGTCGTGGGGACGACCCTATAGTCGTCGGACATGTCGGCGGCTGGCCAACTTTGGCCCGTGGTCGTGGGGACGATCCAAAAGTCGTCGGACATGTCGGCGGCTGGGCAACTTTGGCGCGTGGTCGTGGGGACGATCCGATTGTCGTCGGACATGTCGGCGGCTGGCCAACTTTGGCCCGGTGTCGTGGGGACGACCCAATAGTCGTCGGACATGTCGGCGGCTGGCCAACTTTGGCCCGGTGTCGTGGGGACGAGTCTATATTCGTCGGACATGTCGGCGGCTGGCCAACCTAGACCCGGGGTCGTGGGGACGACCCTATAGTCGTCGGACATGTCGGCGGCTTGCCAACTTTGGCCCGGGGTCGTGGGGACGATCCAATAGTCGTCGGACATGTCGGCGGCTGGTCAACTTTGGCCCGTGGTCGTGGGGACGACCCTATAGTCGTTGGACATGTCAGCGGCTGGCCAACTTTGGCCCGGTGTCGTGGGGACGACCCAATAGTCGTCGGACATGACGGCGGCTGGCCAACTTTGGCCCGTGGTCGTGGGGACGATCCGATAGTCGTTGGACATGACGGTGGCGGGCCAATCTAGTCCCGGGGTCGTGGGGACGACCCTATAGTCGTCGGACTTGTCGGTGGCGGGCCAATCTAGTCCGGGGGTCGTGGGGACGACCCTAGAGTCGTCGGACATTTCGGCGGCTTGCCAACTTTGGCCCGGGGTCGTGGGGACGACCCTATAGTCGTCGGACTTGTCGGTGGCGGGCCAATCTAGTCCGGGGGTCGTGGGGACGACCCTATAGTCGTCGGACATTTCGGCAGCTTGCCAACTTTGGCCCGGGGTCGTGGGGACGATCCAATAGTCGTCGGACATGTTGGCGGCTGGTCAACTTTGGCCCGTGGTCGTGGGGACGACCCTATAGTCGTTGGACATGACGGTGGCGGGCCAATCTAGTCCCGGGGTTGTGGGGACGACCCTACAGTCGTCGGACATTTCGGTGGCTTGCCAACTTTGGCCCGGGGTCGTGGGGACGACCCTACAGTCGTCGGACATTTCGGCGGCTTGCCAACTTTGGCCCGGGGTCGTGGGGACGACCCTATAGTCGTCGGACTTGACGTTGGCGGGCCAATCTAGTCGCGAGGTCGTGGGGACGACCCTATAGTCGTCGGACTTGACGGTGGCCGGCCAATCTATTCCCGGGGTCGTGGGGACGACCCTACAGTCGTCGGACATTTCGGCGGCTTGCCAACTTTGGCCCGGGGTCGTGCGGACGACCCTAGAGTCGTCGGACATTTCGGCGGCTTGCCAACTTTGGCCCGGGGTCGTGGGGACGACCCTATAGTCGTCGGACTTGTCGGTGGCGGGCCAATCTAGTCCGGGGGTCGTGGGGACGACCCTATTTTCGTCGGACATTTCGGCGGCTGGCCAACTTTGGCCCGTGGTCGTGGGGACGACCCTATAGTCGTCGGACATGTTGGCGGCTTGTCAGCCTAGTCCCGGGGTCGTGGGTACGGCCCTATAGTCGTCGGACAAGTCGGCGGCGGGCCAACCTTGTCCCGGGATCGTGGGGACGACCCTATAGTCGTTGGACATGTCGGCGGCTGGCCAACTTTGGCCCGTGGTCGTGGGGACGACTCTATAGTCGTCGGACATGTCGGCGGCTGGCCAATCTAGTCCCGGGGTCGTGGGGACGACCCTATAGTTTTTGGACATGTCGGCGGCTGGCCAACTTTGGCCCGTGGTCGTGGGGACGATCCAATAGTCGTCGGACATGTCGGCGGCTGGCCAGCTTTGGCCCGGGGTCGTAGGGACGACCCTATAGTCGTCGGACATGTCGGCGATTGGCCAACATTGGCCCGTGGTCGTGGGGACGATCCGATAGTCGTTGGACATGACGGTGGCGGGCCAATCTAGTCCGGGGGTCGTGGGGACGACCCTACAGTCGTCGGACATTTCGGCGGCTTGCCAACTTTGGCCCGGGGTCGTGGGGACGACCCTATAGTCGTCGGACTTGACGGTGGCGGGCCAATCTAGTCCCGGGGTTGTGGGGACGACCCTACAGTCGTCGGACATTTCGGCGGCTTGCCAACTTTGGCCCGGGGTCGTGGGGACGACCCTATAGTCGTCGGACTTGACGTTGGCGGGCCAATCTAGTCGCGAGGTCGTGGGGACGACCCTATAGTCGTCGGACTTGACGGTGGCCGGCCAATCTATTCCCGGGGTCGTGGGGACGACCCTACAGTCGTCGGACATTTCGGCGGCTTGCCAACTTTGGCCCGGGGTCGTGCGGACGACCCTAGAGTCGTCGGACATTTCGGCGGCTTGCCAACTTTGGCCCGGGGTCGTGGGGACGACCCTATAGTCGTCGGACTTGTCGGTGGCGGGCCAA
This sequence comes from Andrena praecox, assembly GCA_963932275.1. Classification (NCBI taxonomy): domain Eukaryota; kingdom Metazoa; phylum Arthropoda; class Insecta; order Hymenoptera; family Andrenidae; genus Andrena; species Andrena praecox. The sequence goes on along the minus strand of CAWVQO010000396.1, from coordinate 1,288,264 downwards.
TCTAGTCCGGGGGTCGTGGGGACGACCCTATTTTCGTCGGACATGACGGTGGCGGGCCAATCTAGCCCCGGGATCGTGGGGACGACCCTATAGTCGTCGGACATGTCGGCGGCTGGCCTACTTTGGCCCGGTGTCTTGGGGACGACTCTATAGTCGTCGGACATGTCGGCGGCTGGCCAACCTAGTCCCGAGGTCGTCGGACTTGACGGTGGCGGGCCAATCTAGTCCCGGGGTCGTGGGGACGACCCTACAGTCGTCGGACATTTCGGCGGCTTGCCAACTTTGGCCCGGGGTCGTGGGGACGACCCTATAGTCGTCGGACATTTCGGCGGCTGGCCAACTTTGGCCCGTGGTCGTGGGGACGACCCTATAGTCGTCGGACATGTTGGCGGCTTGTCAGCCTAGTCCCGGGGTCGTGGGTACGGCCCTATAGTCGTCGGACAAGTCGGCGGCGGGCCAACCTTGTCCCGGGATCGTGGGGACGACCCTATAGTCGTCGGACATTTCGGCGGCTGGCCAACTTTGGCCCGTGGTCGTGGGGACGACCCTAGAGTCGTCGGACATTTCGGCGGCTTGCCAACTTTGGCCCGGGGTCGTGGGGACGACCCTATAGTCGTCGGACTTGTCGGTGGCGGGCCAATCTAGTCCGGGGGTCGTGGGGACGACCCTATTTTCGTCGGACATGACGGTGGCGGGCCAATCTAGTCCCGGGATCGTGGGGACGACCCTATAGTCGTCGGACATGTCGGCGGCTGGCCTACTTTGGCCCGGTGTCTTGGGGACGACTCTATAGTCGTCGGACATGTCGGCGGCTGGCCAACCTAGACCCGGGGTCGTGGGGACGACCCTATAGTCCTCGGACAAGTCGGCGGCTGGCCAACTTTGGCCCGTGGTCGTGGGAACGACCCTATAGTCGTCGGACAAGTCGGCGGCTGGCCAAATTTGGCCCGTGGTCGTGGGAACGACACTATAGTCGTCTGACAAGTCGGCGGCTGGCCAATTTTGGCCCGTGGTCGTGGGGACGACCCTATAGTCGTCGGAAAGGTCGGCGGCTGGCCAACTTTGGCCCGTGGTCGTAAAGACGACCCTATAGTCGTCGGACAAGACGATGGCGGGCCAATCTAGTCCCGGGGTCGTGGGGACGACCCTATAGTCGTCGGACATGTCGGCGGCTGGCCAACCTAGACCCGTGGTCGTGGGAACGACCCTATAGTCGTCGGACAAGTCGGCGGCTGGCCAAATTTGGTCCGTGGTCGTGGGGACGACCCTATAATCATCGGAAATGTCGACGGCTGGCCAACTTTGGCCCGTGGTCGTAAATACGACCCTATAGTCGTCGGACAAGACGGTGGCGGGCCAATCTAGTCCCGGGGTCGTGGGGACGACCCTATAGTCGTCGGAAAAGTCGGCGGCTGGCCAACTTTTGCCCGGGCTCGTGGGGACGACCCTATAGTCGTCGGACTTGACGGTGGCGGGCCAATCTAGTCCCGGGGTTGTGGGGACGACCCTACAGTCGTCGGACATTTCGGCGGCTTGCCAACTTTGGCCCGGGGTCGTGGGGACGACCCTATAGTCGTCGGACTTGACGTTGGCGGGCCAATCTAGTCGCGAGGTCGTGGGGACGACCCTATAGTCGTCGGACTTGACGGTGGCCGGCCAATCTATTCCCGGGGTCGTGGGGACGACCCTACAGTCGTCGGACATTTCGGCGGCTTGCCAACTTTGGCCCGGGGTCGTGCGGACGACCCTAGAGTCGTCGGACATTTCGGCGGCTTGCCAACTTTGGCCCGGGGTCGTGGGGACGACCCTATAGTCGTCGGACTTGTCGGTGGCGGGCCAATCTAGTCCGGGGGTCGTGGGGACGACCCTATAGTCGTCGGACATTTCGGCGGCTGGCCAACTTTGGCCCGTGGTCGTGGGGACGACCCTAGAGTCGTCGGACATTTCGGCGGCTTGCCAACTTTGCCCCGGGGTCGTGGGGACGACCCTATAGTCGTCGGACTTGTCGGTGGCGGGCCAATCTAGTCCGGGGGTCGTGGGGACGACCCTATTTTCGTCGGACATGACGGTGGCGGGCCAATCTAGTCCCGGGATCGTGGGGACGACCCTATAGTCGTCGGACATGTAGGCGGCTGGCCTACTTTGGCCCGGTGTCTTGGGGACGACTCTATAGTCGTCGGACATGTCGGCGGCTGGCCAACCTAGACCCGGGGTCGTGGGGACGACCCTATAGTCCTCGGACAAGTCGGCGGCTGGCCAACTTTGGCCCGTGGTCGTGGGAACGACCCTATAGTCGTCGGACAAGTCGGCGGCTGGCCAAATTTGGCCCGTGGTCGTGGGAACGACACTATAGTCGTCTGACAAGTCGGCGGCTGGCCAATTTTGGCCCGTGGTCGTGGGGACGACCCTATAGTCGTCGGAAATGTCGGCGGCTGGCCAACTTTGGCCCGTGGTCGTAAAGACGACCCTATAGTCGTCGGACAAGACGATGGCGGGCCAATCTAGTCCCGGGGTCGTGGGGACGACCCTATAGTCGTCGGACATGTCGGCGGCTGGCCAACCTAGACCCGTGGTCGTGGGAACGACCCTATAGTCGTCGGACAAGTCGGCGGCTGGCCAAATTTGGTCCGTGGTCGTGGGGACGACCCTATAATCATCGGAAATGTCGACGGCTGGCCAACTTTGGCCCGTGGTCGTAAATACGACCCTATAGTCGTCGGACAAGACGGTGGCGGGCCAATCTAGTCCCGGGGTCGTGGGGACGACCCTATAGTCGTCGGAAAAGTCGGCGGCTGGCCAACTTTTGCCCGGGGTCGTGGGGACGACCCTATAGTCGTCGGACAAGTCGGCGGCGAGCCAACCTAGACCGGGGGTCGTGGGGACGAGCCTATAGTCGTCGGACATGTCGGCGGCTGGCCAACTTTGGCCCGTGGTCGTAAAGACGACCCTATAGTCGTCGGACAAGACGATGGCGGGCCAATCTAGTCCCGGGGTCGTGGGGACGACCCTATAGTCGTCGGACATGTCGGCGGCTGGCCAACCTAGACCCGTGGTCGTGGGAACGACCCTATAGTCGTCGGACAAGTCGGCGGCTGGCCAAATTTGGTCCGTGGTCGTGGGGCCGACCCTATAATCATCGGAAATGTCGACGGCTGGCCAACTTTGGCCCGTGGTCGTAAAGACGACCCTATAGTCGTCGGACATGACGGTGGCGGGCCAATCTAGTCTCGGGGTCGTGGGGACGACCCTATAGTCGTCGGACATGTCGGCGGCTGGCCAACTTTGTCCCGGGGTCGTGGGGGCGACCCTATAGTCGTCGGACATGTTGGCGGCTTGTCAGCCTAGTGCCGGGGTCGTGGGTACGACCCTACAGTCGTCGGACATTTCGGCGGCTGGCCAACTTTGGCCCGTGGTCGTCGGACTTGACGGTGGCGGGCCAATCTAGTCCCGGGATCTCTGGGACGACCCTATAGTCGTCGGACAACACGGCGGCTGGCCAAATTTGGCCCGTGGTCGTGGGAACGACCCTATAGTCGTCGGACAAGACGATGGCGGGCCAATCTAGTCCCGGGGTCGTGGGGACGACCCTATAGTCGTCGGACATGTCGGCGGCTGGCCAACCTAGACCCGGGGTCGTGGGGACGACCCTGTAGTCCTCGGACAAGTCGGCGGCTGGCCAACTTTGGCCCGTGGTCGTGGGAACGACCCTATAGTCGTCGGACAAGTCGGCGGCTGGCCAAATTTGGCCCGTGGTCGTGGGAACGACCCTATAGTCGTCGGACAAGACGATGGCGGGCCAATCTAGTCCCGGGATCTCTGGGACGCCCCTATAGTCGTCGGACTTGACGGTGGCCGGCCAATCTATTCCCGGGGTCGTGGGGCGACCCTATAGTCGTCGGACATGTCGGCGGCTGGCCAACTTTGGCCCGGTGTCCTGGGGACGACTCTATAGTCGTCGGAAATGTCGGCGGCTGGCCAACCTGGACCCGGGGTCGTGGGGACGACCCTATTTTCGTCGGACATGACGGTGGCGGGCCAATCTAGTCTCGGGGTCGTGGGGACGACCCTATAGTCGTCGGACATGTCGGCGGCTGGCCAACTTTGGCCCGGGGTCGTGGGGACAACCCTATAGTCGTCGGACATTTCGGCGGCTTGCCAACTTTGGCCCGGGGTCGTGGGGACGACCCTATAGTCGTCGGACATGACGGTGGCGGGCCAATCTAGTCCCGGGGTCGAGGGGACGACCCTATAGTCGTCGGACATTTCGGCGGCTGGCCAACTTTGGCCCGTGGTCGTGGGGACGACCCTATAGTCGTCGGACATGTTGGCGGCTTGTCAGCCTAGTCCCGGGGTCGTGGGTACGGCCCTATAGTCGTCGGACAAGTCGGCGGCGGGCCAACCTTGTCCCGGGGTCGTGGGGACGACCCTATAGTCGTCGGACATGTCGGCGGCTGGCCAAATTTGGCCCGGTGTCGTGGGGACGACTCTACAGTCGTCGGAAATGTCGGCGGCAGGCCAACCTGGACCCGGGGTCGTGGGGACGACCCTATTTTCGTCGGACATGACGGTGGCGGGCCAATCTAGTCCCGGGGTCGTGGGGACGACCCTATAGTCGTCGGACATGTCGGCGGCTGGCCAACTTTGGCCCGTGGTCGTGGGGACGATCCAATAGTCGTCGGACATGTCGGCGGCTGGCCAACTTTGGCGCGTGGTCGTGGGGACGATCCGATTGTCGTCGGACATGTCGGCGGCTGGCCAACCTAGACCCGGGGTCGTGGGAACGACCCTATTGTCGTCGGACAAGGCGGTGGCGGGCCAATCTAGTCCCGGGGTCGTGGGGACGACCCTATAGTCGTCGGACTTGTCGGTGGCGGGCCAATCTAGTCCGGGGGTCGTGGGGACGACCCTACAGTCGTCGGACATTTCGGCGGCTTGCCAACATTGGCCCGGGGTCGTGGGGACGATCCAATAGTCGTCGGACATGTCGGCGGCTGGTCAACTTTGGCCCGTGGTCGTGGGGACGGCCCTATGGTCGTTGGACATGTCAGCGGCTGGCCAACTTTGGCCCGGTGTCGTGGGGACGACCCAATAGTCGTCGGACATGTCGGCGGCTTGCCAACTTTGGCCCGGGGTCGTGGGGACGACCCTATAGTCGTCGGACTTGACGTTGGCGGGCCAATCTAGTCCCGAGGTCGTGGGGACGACCCTATAGTCGTCGGACTTGACGGTGGCCGGCCAATCTATTCCCGGGGTCGTGGGGACGACCCTACAGTCGTCGGACATTTCGGCGGCTTGCCAACTTTGGCCCGGGGTCGTGGGGACGACCCTATAGTCGTCGGACATGACGGTGGCGGGCCAATCTAGTCCCGGGGTCGTGGGGACGACCCTATAGTCGTCGGACATGACGGTGGCGGGCCAATCTAGTCCCGGGATCGTGGGGACGACCCTATAGTGGTCGGACTTGTCGGTGGCGGGCCAATCTAGTCCGGGGGTCGTGGGGACGACCCTACAGTCGTCGGACATTTCGGCGGCTTGCCAACTTTGGCCCGGGGTCGTGGGGACGACCCTACAGTCGTCGGACATTTCGGCGGCTTGCCAACTTTGGCCCGGGGTCGTGGGGACGACCCTATAGTCGTCGGACTTGACGTTGGCGGGCCAATCTAGTCCCGAGGTCGTGGGGACGACCCTATAGTCGTCGGACTTGACGGTGGCCGGCCAATCTATTCCCGGGGTCGTGGGGACGACCCTACAGTCGTCGGACATTTCGGCGGCTTGCCAACTTTGGCCCGGGGTCGTGGGGACCACCCTATAGTCGTCGGACATGACGGTGGCGGGCCAATCTAGTCCCGGGGTCGTGGGGACGACCCTATAGTCGTCGGACATGACGGTGGCGGGCCAATCTAGTCCCGGGATCGTGGGGACGACCCTATAGTCGTCGGACATGTCGGCGGCTGGCCTACTTTGGCCCGGTGTCTTGGGGACGACTCTATAGTCGTCGGACATGTCGGCGGCTGGCCAACCTAGTCCCGAGGTCGTCGGACTTGACGGTGGCGGGCCAATCTAGTCCCGGGGTCGTGGGGACGACCCTACAGTCGTCGGACATTTCGGCGGCTTGCCAACTTTGGCCCGGGGTCGTGGGGACGACCCTATAGTCGTCGGACATTTCGGCGGCTGGCCAACTTTGGCCCGTGGTCGTGGGGACGACCCTATAGTCGTCGGACATGTTGGCGGCTTGTCAGCCTAGTCCCGGGGTCGTGGGTACGGCCCTATAGTCGTCGGACAAGTCGGCGGCGGGCCAACCTTGTCCCGGGATCGTGGGGACGACCCTATAGTCGTCGGACATTTCGGCGGCTGGCCAACTTTGGCCCGTGGTCGTGGGGACGACCCTAGAGTCGTCGGACATTTCGGCGGCTTGCCAACTTTGGCCCGGGGTCGTGGGGACGACCCTATAGTCGTCGGACTTGTCGGTGGCGGGCCAATCTAGTCCGGGGGTCGTGGGGACGACCCTATTTTCGTCGGACATGACGGTGGCGGGCCAATCTAGTCCCGGGATCGTGGGGACGACCCTATAGTCGTCGGACATGTCGGCGGCTGGCCTACTTTGGCCCGGTGTCTTGGGGACGACTCTATAGTCGTCGGACATGTCGGCGGCTGGCCAACCTAGACCCGGGGTCGTGGGGACGACCCTATAGTCCTCGGACAAGTCGGCGGCTGGCCAACTTTGGCCCGTGGTCGTGGGAACGACCCTATAGTCGTCGGACAAGTCGGCGGCTGGCCAAATTTGGCCCGTGGTCGTGGGAACGACACTATAGTCGTCTGACAAGTCGGCGGCTGGCCAATTTTGGCCCGTGGTCGTGGGGACGACCCTATAGTCGTCGGAAAGGTCGGCGGCTGGCCAACTTTGGCCCGTGGTCGTAAAGACGACCCTATAGTCGTCGGACAAGACGATGGCGGGCCAATCTAGTCCCGGGGTCGTGGGGACGACCCTATAGTCGTCGGACATGTCGGCGGCTGGCCAACCTAGACCCGTGGTCGTGGGAACGACCCTATAGTCGTCGGACAAGTCGGCGGCTGGCCAAATTTGGTCCGTGGTCGTGGGGACGACCCTATAATCATCGGAAATGTCGACGGCTGGCCAACTTTGGCCCGTGGTCGTAAATACGACCCTATAGTCGTCGGACAAGACGGTGGCGGGCCAATCTAGTCCCGGGGTCGTGGGGACGACCCTATAGTCGTCGGAAAAGTCGGCGGCTGGCCAACTTTTGCCCGGGGTCGTGGGGACGACCCTATAGTCGTCGGACTTGACGGTGGCGGGCCAATCTAGTCCCGGGGTTGTGGGGACGACCCTACAGTCGTCGGACATTTCGGCGGCTTGCCAACTTTGGCCCGGGGTCGTGGGGACGACCCTATAGTCGTCGGACTTGACGTTGGCGGGCCAATCTAGTCGCGAGGTCGTGGGGACGACCCTATAGTCGTCGGACTTGACGGTGGCCGGCCAATCTATTCCCGGGGTCGTGGGGACGACCCTACAGTCGTCGGACATTTCGGCGGCTTGCCAACTTTGGCCCGGGGTCGTGCGGACGACCCTAGAGTCGTCGGACATTTCGGCGGCTTGCCAACTTTGGCCCGGGGTCGTGGGGACGACCCTATAGTCGTCGGACATGTCGGTGGCGGGCCAATCTAGTCCGGGGGTCGTGGGGACGACCCTATAGTCGTCGGACATTTCGGCGGCTGGCCAACTTTGGCCCGTGGTCGTGGGGACGACCCTAGAATCGTCGGACATATCGGCGGCTTGCCAACTTTGGCCCGGGGTCGTGGGGACGACCCTGTAGTCGTCGGACTTGTCGGTGGCGGGCCAATCTAGTCCGGGGGTCGTGGGGACGACCCTATTTTCGTCGGACATGACGGTGGCGGGCCAGTCTAGTCCCGGGATCGTGGGGACGACCCTATAGTCGTCGGACATGTCGGCGGCTGGCCTACTTTGGCCCGGTGTCTTGGGGACGACTCTATAGTCGTCGGACATGTCGGCGGCTGGCCAACCTAGACCCGGGGTCGTGGGGACGACCCTATAGTCCTCGGACAAGTCGGCGGCTGGCCAACTTTGGCCCGTGGTCGTGGGAACGACCCTATAGTCGTCGGACAAGTCGGCGGCTGGCCAAATTTGGCCCGTGGTCGTGGGAACGACACTATAGTCGTCTGACAAGTCGGCGGCTGGCCAATTTTGGCCCGTGGTCGTGGGGACGACCCTATAGTCGTCGGAAATGTCGGCGGCTGGCCAACTTTGGCCCGTGGTCGTAAAGACGACCCTATAGTCGTCGGACAAGACGATGGCGGGCCAATCTAGTCCCGGGGTCGTGGGGACGACCCTATAGTCGTCGGACATGTCGGCGGCTGGCCAACCTAGACCCGTGGTCGTGGGAACGACCCTATAGTCGTCGGACAAGTCGGCGGCTGGCCAAATTTGGTCCGTGGTCGTGGGGACGACCCTATAATCATCGGAAATGTCGACGGCTGGCCAACTTTGGCCCGTGGTCGTAAATACGACCCTATAGTCGTCGGACAAGACGGTGGCGGGCCAATCTAGTCCCGGGGTCGTGGGGACGACCCTATAGTCGTCGGAAATGTCGGCGGCTGGCCAACTTTTGCCCGGGGTCGTGGGGACGACCCTATAGTCGTCGGACAAGTCGGCGGCGAGCCAACCTAGACCGGGGGTCGTGGGGACGAGCCTATAGTCGTCGAACATGTCGGCGGCTGGCCAACTTTGGCCCGTGGTCGTAAAGACGACCCTATAGTCGTCGGACAAGACGATGGCGGGCCAATCTAGTCCCGGGGTCGTGGGGACGACCCTATAGTCGTCGGACATGTCGGCGGCTGGCCAACCTAGACCCGTGGTCGTGGGAACGACCCTATAGTCGTCGGACAAGTCGGCGGCTGGCCAAATTTGGTCCGTGGTCGTGGGGCCGACCCTATAATCATCGGAAATGTCGACGGCTGGCCAACTTTGGCCCGTGGTCGTAAAGACAACCCTATAGTCGTCGGACATGACGGTGGCGGGCCAATCTAGTCTCGGGGTCGTGGGGACGACCCTATAGTCGTCGGACATGTCGGCGGCTGGCCAACTTTGTCCCGGGGTCGTGGGGGCGACCCTATAGTCGTCGGACATGTTGGCGGCTTGTCAGCCTAGTGCCGGGGTCGTGGGTACGACCCTACAGTCGTCGGACATTTCGGCGGCTGGCCAACTTTGGCCCGTGGTCGTCGGACTTGACGGTGGCGGGCCAATCTAGTCCCGGGATCTCTGGGACGACCCTATAGTCGTCGGACAAGTCGGCGGCTGGCCAAATTTGGCCCGTGGTCGTGGGAACGACCCTATAGTCGTCGGACAAGACGATGGCGGGCCAATCTAGTCCCGGGGTCGTGGGGACGACCCTATAGTCGTCGGACATGTCGGCGGCTGGCCAACCTAGACCCGGGGTCGTGGGGACGACCCTATAGTCCTCGGACAAGTCGGCGGCTGGCCAACTTTGGCCCGTGGTCGTGGGAACGACCCTATAGTCGTCGGACAAGTCGGCGGCTGGCCAAATTTGGCCCGTGGTCGTGGGAACGACCCTATAGTCGTCGGACAAGACGATGGCGGGCCAATCTAGTCCCGGGATCTCTGGGACGACCCTATAGTCGTCGGACATGTCGGCGGCTGGCCAATCTAGTCCCGGGGTCGTGGGGACGACCCTATAGTCGTCGAACAATTCGGCGGCGGGCCAAGCTTGTCCCGGGGTCGTGGGGACGACCCTACAGTCGTCGGACATTTCGGCGGCTTGCCAACTTTGGCCCGGGGTCGTGGGGACGACCCTATAGTCGTCGGACAAGTCGGCGGCTGGCCAACCTAGACCCGGGGTCGAGGGGACGACCCTATTGTCGTCGGACATGACGGTGGCGGGCCAATCTAGTCCCGGGGTCGTGGGGACGACCCTATAGTCGTCGAACAATTCGGCGGCGGGCCAAGCTTGTCCCGGGGTCGTGGGGACGACCCTATAATCGTCGGACATGACGGTGGCGGGCCAATCTAGTCCCGGGGTCGTGGGGACGACCCTATAGTCGTCGGACATGTCGGCGGCTGGCCAACTTTGGCCCGGTGTCGTGGGGACGACTCTATAGTCGTCGGAAATGTCGGCGGCTGGCCAACCTGGACCCGGGGTCGTGACGACGACCCTATAGTCGTCGGACAAGACGGCGGCTGGACATCTTTGGCCCGGGGTCGTGGGGACGACCCTATAGTCGTCGGACATGACGGTGGCGGACCAATCTAGTCCCGGGGTCGTGGGAACGACCCTATAGTCGTCGGACATGTCGGCGGCTGGCCAACTTTGGCCCGTGGTCGTGGGGACGATCCAATAGTCGTCGGACAAGTCGGCGGCGGGCCAACCTTGTCCCGGGGTCGTGGGGACGACCCTATAGTCGTCGGACATGTCGGCGGCTGGCCAACTTTGGCCCGGTGTCCTGGGGACGACTCTATAGTCGTCGGAAATGTCGGCGGCTGGCCAACCTGGACCCGGGGTCGTGGGGACGACCCTATTTTCGTCGGACATGACGGTGGCGGGCCAATCTAGTCTCGGGGTCGTGGGGACGACCCTATAGTCGTCGGACATGTCGGCGGCTGGCCAACTTTGGCCCGGGGTCGTGGGGACAACCCTATAGTCGTCGGACATTTCGGCGGCTTGCCAACTTTGGCCCGGGGTCGTGGGGACGACCCTATAGTCGTCGGACATGTCGGCGGCTGGCCAACCTAGACCCGGGGTCGTGGGAACGACCCTATTGTCGTCGGACAAGGCGGTGGCGGGCCAATCTAGTCCCGGGGTCGTGGGGACGACCCTATAGTCGTCGGACTTGACGTTGGCGGGCCAATCTAGTCCCGAGGTCGTGGGGACGACCCTATAGTCGTCGGACTTGACGGTGGCCGGCCAATCTATTCCCGGGGTCGTGGGGACGACCCTACAGTCGTCGGACATTTCGGCGGCTTGCCAACTTTGGCCCGGGGTCGTGGGGACGACCCTATAGTCGTCGGACATGACGGTGGCGGGCCAATCTAGTCCCGGGGTCGTGGGGACGACCCTATAGTCGTCGGACATGACGGTGGCGGGCCAATCTAGTCCCGGGATCGTGGGGACGACCCTATAGTGGTCGGACTTGTCGGTGGCGGGCCAATCTAGTCCGGGGGTCGTGGGGACGACCCTACAGTCGTCGGACATTTCGGCGGCTTGCCAACTTTGGCCCGGGGTCGTGGGGACGACCCTACAGTCGTCGGACATTTCGGCGGCTTGCCAACTTTGGCCCGGGGTCGTGGGGACGACCCTATAGTCGTCGGACTTGACGTTGGCGGGCCAATCTAGTCCCGAGGTCGTGGGGACGACCCTATAGTCGTCGGACTTGACGGTGGCCGGCCAATCTATTCCCGGGGTCGTGGGGACGACCCTACAGTCGTCGGACATTTCGGCGGCTTGCCAACTTTGGCCCGGGGTCGTGGGGACCACCCTATAGTCGTCGGACATGACGGTGGCGGGCCAATCTAGTCCCGGGGTCGTGGGGACGACCCTATAGTCGTCGGACATGACGGTGGCGGGCCAATCTAGTCCCGGGATCGTGGGGACGACCCTATAGTCGTCGGACATGTCGGCGGCTGGCCTACTTTGGCCCGGTGTCTTGGGGACGACTCTATAGTCGTCGGACATGTCGGCGGCTGGCCAACCTAGTCCCGAGGTCGTCGGACTTGACGGTGGCGGGCCAATCTAGTCCCGGGGTCGTGGGGACGACCCTACAGTCGTCGGACATTTCGGCGGCTTGCCAACTTTGGCCCGGGGTCGTGGGGACGACCCTATAGTCGTCGGACATTTCGGCGGCTGGCCAACTTTGGCCCGTGGTCGTGGGGACGACCCTATAGTCGTCGGACATGTTGGCGGCTTGTCAGCCTAGTCCCGGGGTCGTGGGTACGGCCCTATAGTCGTCGGACAAGTCGGCGGCGGGCCAACCTTGTCCCGGGATCGTGGGGACGACCCTATAGTCGTCGGACATTTCGGCGGCTGGCCAACTTTGGCCCGTGGTCGTGGGGACGACCCTAGAGTCGTCGGACATTTCGGCGGCTTGCCAACTTTGGCCCGGGGTCGTGGGGACGACCCTATAGTCGTCGGACTTGTCGGTGGCGGGCCAATCTAGTCCGGGGGTCGTGGGGACGACCCTATTTTCGTCGGACATGACGGTGGCGGGCCAATCTAGTCCCGGGATCGTGGGGACGACCCTATAGTCGTCGGACATGTCGGCGGCTGGCCTACTTTGGCCCGGTGTCTTGGGGACGACTCTATAGTCGTCGGACATGTCGGCGGCTGGCCAACCTAGACCCGGGGTCGTGGGGACGACCCTATAGTCCTCGGACAAGTCGGCGGCTGGCCAACTTTGGCCCGTGGTCGTGGGAACGACCCTATAGTCGTCGGACAAGTCGGCGGCTGGCCAAATTTGGCCCGTGGTCGTGGGAACGACACTATAGTCGTCTGACAAGTCGGCGGCTGGCCAATTTTGGCCCGTGGTCGTGGGGACGACCCTATAGTCGTCGGAAAGGTCGGCGGCTGGCCAACTTTGGCCCGTGGTCGTAAAGACGACCCTATAGTCGTCGGACAAGACGATGGCGGGCCAATCTAGTCCCGGGGTCGTGGGGACGACCCTATAGTCGTCGGACATGTCGGCGGCTGGCCAACCTAGACCCGTGGTCGTGGGAACGACCCTATAGTCGTCGGACAAGTCGGCGGCTGGCCAAATTTGGTCCGTGGTCGTGGGGACGACCCTATAATCATCGGAAATGTCGACGGCTGGCCAACTTTGGCCCGTGGTCGTAAATACGACCCTATAGTCGTCGGACAAGACGGTGGCGGGCCAATCTAGTCCCGGGGTCGTGGGGACGACCCTATAGTCGTCGGAAAAGTCGGCGGCTGGCCAACTTTTGCCCGGGGTCGTGGGGACGACCCTATAGTCGTCGGACTTGACGGTGGCGGGCCAATCTAGTCCCGGGGTTGTGGGGACGACCCTACAGTCGTCGGACATTTCGGCGGCTTGCCAACTTTGGCCCGGGGTCGTGGGGACGACCCTATAGTCGTCGGACTTGACGTTGGCGGGCCAATCTAGTCGCGAGGTCGTGGGGACGACCCTATAGTCGTCGGACTTGACGGTGGCCGGCCAATCTATTCCCGGGGTCGTGGGGACGACCCTACAGTCGTCGGACATTTCGGCGGCTTGCCAACTTTGGCCCGGGGTCGTGCGGACGACCCTAGAGTCGTCGGACATTTCGGCGGCTTGCCAACTTTGGCCCGGGGTCGTGGGGACGACCCTATAGTCGTCGGACATGTCGGTGGCGGGCCAATCTAGTCCGGGGGTCGTGGGGACGACCCTATAGTCGTCGGACATTTCGGCGGCTGGCCAACTTTGGCCCGTGGTCGTGGGGACGACCCTAGAATCGTCGGACATATCGGCGGCTTGCCAACTTTGGCCCGGGGTCGTGGGGACGACCCTGTAGTCGTCGGACTTGTCGGTGGCGGGCCAATCTAGTCCGGGGGTCGTGGGGACGACCCTATTTTCGTCGGACATGACGGTGGCGGGCCAGTCTAGTCCCGGGATCGTGGGGACGACCCTATAGTCGTCGGACATGTCGGCGGCTGGCCTACTTTGGCCCGGTGTCTTGGGGACGACTCTATAGTCGTCGGACATGTCGGCGGCTGGCCAACCTAGTCCAGAGGTCGTCGGACTTGACGGTGGCGGGCCAATCTAGTCCCGGGGTCGTGGGGACGACCCTACAGTCGTCGGACATTTCGGCGGCTTGCCAACTTTGGCCCGGGGTCGTGGGGACGACCCTATAGTCGTCGGACATTTCGGCGGCTGGCCAACTTTGGCCCGTGGTCGTGGGGACGACCCTATAGTCGTCGGACATGTTGGCGGCTTGTCAGCCTAGTCCCGGGGTCGTGGGTACGGCCCTATAGTCGTCGGACAAGTCGGCGGCGGGCCAACCTTGTCCCGGGATCGTGGGGACGACCCTATAGTCGTCGGACATTTCGGCGGCTGGCCAACTTTGGCCCGTGGTCGTGGGGACGACCCTAGAGTCGTCGGACATTTCGGCGGCTTGCCAACTTTGCCCCGGGGTCGTGGGGACGACCCTATAGTCGTCGGACTTGTCGGTGGCGGGCCAATCTAGTCCGGGGGTCGTGGGGACGACCCTATTTTCGTCGGACATGACGGTGGCGGGCCAATCTAGTCCCGGGATCGTGGGGACGACCCTATAGTCGTCGGACATGTAGGCGGCTGGCCTACTTTGGCCCGGTGTCTTGGGGACGACTCTATAGTCGTCGGACATGTCGGCGGCTGGCCAACCTAGACCCGGGGTCGTGGGGACGACCCTATAGTCCTCGGACAAGTCGGCGGCTGGCCAACTTTGGCCCGTGGTCGTGGGAACGACCCTATAGTCGTCGGACAAGTCGGCGGCTGGCCAAATTTGGCCCGTGGTCGTGGGAACGACACTATAGTCGTCTGACAAGTCGGCGGCTGGCCAATTTTGGCCCGTGGTCGTGGGGACGACCCTATAGTCGTCGGAAATGTCGGCGGCTGGCCAACTTTGGCCCGTGGTCGTAAAGACGACCCTATAGTCGTCGGACAAGACGATGGCGGGCCAATCTAGTCCCGGGGTCGTGGGGACGACCCTATAGTCGTCGGACATGTCGGCGGCTGGCCAACCTAGACCCGTGGTCGTGGGAACGACCCTATAGTCGTCGGACAAGTCGGCGGCTGGCCAAATTTGGTCCGTGGTCGTGGGGACGACCCTATAATCATCGGAAATGTCGACGGCTGGCCAACTTTGGCCCGTGGTCGTAAATACGACCCTATAGTCGTCGGACAAGACGGTGGCGGGCCAATCTAGTCCCGGGGTCGTGGGGACGACCCTATAGTCGTCGGAAATGTCGGCGGCTGGCCAACTTTTGCCCGGGGTCGTGGGGACGACCCTATAGTCGTCGGACAAGTCGGCGGCGAGCCAACCTAGACCGGGGGTCGTGGGGACGAGCCTATAGTCGTCGAACATGTCGGCGGCTGGCCAACTTTGGCCCGTGGTCGTAAAGACGACCCTATAGTCGTCGGACAAGACGATGGCGGGCCAATCTAGTCCCGGGGTCGTGGGGACGACCCTATAGTCGTCGGACATGTCGGCGGCTGGCCAACCTAGACCCGTGGTCGTGGGAACGACCCTATAGTCGTCGGACAAGTCGGCGGCTGGCCAAATTTGGTCCGTGGTCGTGGGGCCGACCCTATAATCATCGGAAATGTCGACGGCTGGCCAACTTTGGCCCGTGGTCGTAAAGACAACCCTATAGTCGTCGGACATGACGGTGGCGGGCCAATCTAGTCTCGGGGTCGTGGGGACGACCCTATAGTCGTCGGACATGTCGGCGGCTGGCCAACTTTGTCCCGGGGTCGTGGGGGCGACCCTATAGTCGTCGGACATGTTGGCGGCTTGTCAGCCTAGTGCCGGGGTCGTGGGTACGACCCTACAGTCGTCGGACATTTCGGCGGCTGGCCAACTTTGGCCCGTGGTCGTCGGACTTGACGGTGGCGGGCCAATCTAGTCCCGGGATCTCTGGGACGACCCTATAGTCGTCGGACAAGTCGGCGGCTGGCCAAATTTGGCCCGTGGTCGTGGGAACGACCCTATAGTCGTCGGACAAGACGATGGCGGGCCAATCTAGTCCCGGGGTCGTGGGGACGACCCTATAGTCGTCGGACATGTCGGCGGCTGGCCAACCTAGACCCGGGGTCGTGGGGACGACCCTATAGTCCTCGGACAAGTCGGCGGCTGGCCAACTTTGGCCCGTGGTCGTGGGAACGACCCTATAGTCGTCGGACAAGTCGGCGGCTGGCCAAATTTGGCCCGTGGTCGTGGGAACGACCCTATAGTCGTCGGACAAGACGATGGCGGGCCAATCTAGTCCCGGGATCTCTGGGACGACCCTATAGTCGTCGGACATGTCGGCGGCTGGCCAATCTAGTCCCGGGGTCGTGGGGACGACCCTATAGTCGTCGAACAATTCGGCGGCGGGCCAAGCTTGTCCCGGGGTCGTGGGGACGACCCTACAGTCGTCGGACATTTCGGCGGCTTGCCAACTTTGGCCCGGGTTCGTGGGGACGACCCTATAGTCGTCGGACAAGTCGGCGGCTGGCCAACCTAGACCCGGGGTCGAGGGGACGACCCTATTGTCGTCGGACATGACGGTGGCGGGCCAATCTAGTCCCGGGGTCGTGGGGACGACCCTATAGTCGTCGAACAATTCGGCGGCGGGCCAAGCTTGTCCCGGGGTCGTGGGGACGACCCTATAATCGTCGGACATGACGGTGGCGGGCCAATCTAGTCCCGGGGTCGTGGGGACGACCCTATAGTCGTCGGACATGTCGGCGGCTGGCCAACTTTGGCCCGGTGTCGTGGGGACGACTCTATAGTCGTCGGAAATGTCGGCGGCTGGCCAACCTGGACCCGGGGTCGTGACGACGACCCTATAGTCGTCGGACAAGACGGCGGCTGGACATCTTTGGCCCGGGGTCGTGGGGACGACCCTATAGTCGTCGGACATGACGGTGGCGGACCAATCTAGTCCCGGGGTCGTGGGAACGACCCTATAGTCGTCGGACATGTCGGCGGCTGGCCAACTTTGGCCCGTGGTCGTGGGGACGATCCAATAGTCGTCGGACAAGTCGGCGGCGGGCCAACCTTGTCCCGGGGTCGTGGGGACGACCCTATAGTCGTCGGACATGTCGGCGGCTGGCCAACTTTGGCCCGGTGTCCTGGGGACGACTCTATAGTCGTCGGAAATGTCGGCGGCTGGCCAACCTGGACCCGGGGTCGTGGGGACGACCCTATTTTCGTCGGACATGACGGTGGCGGGCCAATCTAGTCTCGGGGTCGTGGGGACGACCCTATAGTCGTCGGACATGTCGGCGGCTGGCCAACTTTGGCCCGGGGTCGTGGGGACAACCCTATAGTCGTCGGACATTTCGGCGGCTTGCCAACTTTGGCCCGGGGTCGTGGGGACGACCCTATAGTCGTCGGACATGTCGGCGGCTGGCCAACCTAGACCCGGGGTCGTGGGAACGACCCTATTGTCGTCGGACAAGGCGGTGGCGGGCCAATCTAGTCCCGGGGTCGTGGGGACGACCCTATAGTCGTCGGACTTGTCGGTGGCGGGCCAATCTAGTCCGGGGGTCGTGGGGACGACCCTACAGTCGTCGGACATTTCGGCGGCTTGCCAACATTGGCCCGGGGTCGTGGGGACGATCCAATAGTCGTCGGACATGTCGGCGGCTGGTCAACTTTGGCCCGTGGTCGTGGGGACGGCCCTATAGTCGTTGGACATGTCAGCGGCTGGCCAACTTTGGCCCGGTGTCGTGGGGACGACCCAATAGTCGTCGGACATGTCGGCGGCTGGCCAACTTTGGCCCGTGGTCGTGGGGACGATCCTATAGTCGTTGGACATGACGGTGGCGGGCCAATCTAGTCCCGGGGTCGTGGGGACGACCCTATAGTCGTCGGACTTGTCGGTGGCGGGCCAATCTAGTCCGGGGGTCGTGGGGACGACCCTACAGTCGTCGGACATTTCGGCGGCTTGCCAACTTTGGCCCGGGGTCGTGGGGACGATCCAATAGTCGTCGGACATGTTGGCGGCTGGTCAACTTTGGCCCGTGGTCGTGGGGACGACCCTATAGTCGTTGGACATGTCGGCGGCTGGCCAACTTTGGCCCGTGGTCGTGGGGACGATCCGATAGTCGTTGGACATGGCGGTGGCGGGCCAATCTAGTCCCGGGGTCGTGGGGACGACCCTATAGTCGTCGGACATGTCGGCGGCTGGCCAACCTAGACCCGGGGTCGTGGGGACGACCCTATAGTCGTCGGACATGTCGGCGGCTGGCCAACTTTGGCCCGGGGTCGTGGGGACAACCCTATAGTCGTCGGACATTTCGGCGGCTTGCCAACTTTGGCCCGGGGTCGTGGGGACGACCCTATAGTCGTCGGACATGACGGTGGCGGGCCAACTTTGGCCCGGGGTCGTGGGGGCGACCCTATAGTCGTCGGACATGTTGGCGGCTTGTCAGCCTAGTCCCGGGGTCGTGGGGACGACCCTACAGTCGTCGGACATTTCGGCGGCTTGCCAACTTTGGCCCGGGGTCGTGGGGACGACCCTATAGTCGTCGGACATGTTGGCGGCTTGTCAGCCTAGTCCCGGGGTCGTGGGTACGACCTTACAGTCGTCGGACATTTCGGCGCCTTGCCAACTTGGGCCCGGGGTCGTGGGGACGACCCTATAGTCGTCGGACATGACGGTGGCGGGCCAATCTAGTCCCGGGGTCGTGGGGACGACCCTATAGTCGTCGGACATTTCGGCGGCTGGCCAACTTTGGCCCGGGGTCGTGGGGACGACCCTATAGTCGTCGGACATGTTGGCGGCTTGGCAGCCTAGTCCCGGGGTCGTGGGTACGGCCCTATAGTCGTCGGACAAGTCGGCGGCGGGCCAACCTTGTCCCGGGGTCGTGGGGACGATCCGATAGTCGATGGACATGACGTTGGCGGGCCAATCTAGTCCGGGGGTCGTGGGGACGACCCTACAGTCGTCGGACATTTCGGCGGCTTGCCAACTTTGGCCCGGGGTCGTGGGGACGACCCTATAGTCGTCGGACTTGACGGTGGCGGGCCAATCTAGTCCCGGGGTTGTGGGGACGACCCTACAGTCGTCGGACATTTCGGCGGCTTGCCAACTTTGGCCCGGGGTCGTGGGGACGACCCTATAGTCGTCGGACTTGACGTTGGCGGGCCAATCTAGTCCCGAGGTCGTGGGGACGACCCTATAGTCGTCGGACTTGACGGTGGCCGGCCAATCTATTCCCGGGGTCGTGGGGACGACCCTACAGTCGTCGGACATTTCGGCGACTTGCCAACTTTGTCCCGGGGTCGTGGGGACGACCCTATAGTCGTCGGACATGTCGGCGGCTGGCCAAAATTGGCCCGAGGTCGTGGGGGCGACCCTATAATCGTCGGACATGTCGGCGGCTGGCCAACCTAGTCCCGAGGTCGTCGGACTTGACGGTGGCGGGCCAATCTAGTCCCGGGGTCGTGAGGACGACCCAACAGTCGTCGGACATTTCGGCGGCTTGCCAACTTTGGCCCGGGGTCGTGGGGACGACCCTATAGTCGTCGGACATGACGGTGGCGGACCAATCTAGTCCCGGAGTCGTTGGGACGACCCTATAGTCGTCGGACATGTCGGCGGCTGGCCAACTTTTGCCCGTGGTCGTGGGGACGATCCAATAGTCGTCGGACATGTCGGCGGCTGGCCAGCTTTGTCCCGTGGTCGTGGGCACGACCCTATAGTCGTCGGACATGTCGGCGGCTAGCCAACATTGGCCCGTGGTCGTGGGGACGACCCAATAGTCGTTGGAAATGTCAGCGGCAGGCCAACTTTGACCCGGTGTCGTGGGGACGACTCTATAGTCGTCGGACATGTCGGCGGCTGGCCAATCTAGTCCCGGGGTCGTGGGGACGACCCTATAGTTTTTGGACATGTCGGCGGCTGGCCAACTTTGGCCTGTGGTCGTGGGGACGATCCAATAGTCGTCGGACATGTCGGCGGCTGGCCAGCTTTGGCCCGGGGTCGTAGGGACGACCCTATAGTCGTCGGACGTGTCGGCGTTTGGCCAACATTGGCCCGGGGTCGTGGGGACGACATTATAGTCGTCGGACATGTCGGCGGCTGGCCAACCTAGTCCCGAGGTCGTGGGGACGACCCTATAGTAGTCGGACATGTCGGCGGCTGTCCAACTTTGGCCCGGTGTCGTGGGGACTGACTCTATAGTCGTCGGACATGTCGGCGGCTGGCCAACCTAGACCCGGGGTCGTGGGGACGACCCTATTGTCGTCGGACATGACGGTGGCGGGCCAATCTAGTCCCGGGGTCGTGGGGACGACCCTATAGTCGTCGGACAAGTTGGCGGCGGGCCAAGCTTGTCCCGGGGTCGTGGGGACGACCCTATAATCGTCGGACATGTCGGCGGCTGGCCAACTTTGGCCCGGGGTCGTGGGGACGACCCTATAGTCGTCGGACATGTTGGCGGCTTGGCAGCCTAGTCCCGGGGTCGTGGGTACGGCCCTATAGTCGTCGGACAAGTCGGCGGCGGGCCAACCTTGTCCCGGGGTCGTGGGGACGATCCGATAGTCGATGGACATGACGTTGGCGGGCCAATCTAGTCCGGGGGTCGTGGGGACGACCCTACAGTCGTCGGACATTTCGGCGGCTTGCCAACTTTGGCCCGGGGTCGTGGGGACGACCCTATAGTCGTCGGACTTGACGGTGGCGGGCCAATCTAGTCCCGGGGTTGTGGGGACGACCCTACAGTCGTCGGACATTTCGGCGGCTTGCCAACTTTGGCCCGGGGTCGTGGGGACGACCCTATAGTCGTCGGACTTGACGTTGGCGGGCCAATCTAGTCCCGAGGTCGTGGGGACGACCCTATAGTCGTCGGACTTGACGGTGGCCGGCCAATCTATTCCCGGGGTCGTGGGGACGACCCTACAGTCGTCGGACATTTCGGTGACTTGCCAACTTTGGCCCGGGGTCGTGGGGACGACCCTATAGTCGTTGGACATGTCGGCGGCTGACCAAAATTGGCCCGAGGTCGTGGGGGCGACCCTATAATCGTCGGACATGTCGGCGGCTGGCCAACCTAGTCCCGAGGTCGTCGGACTTGACGGTGGCGGGCCAATCTAGTCCCGGGGTCGTGAGGACGACCCAACAGTCGTCGGACATTTCGGCGGCTTGCCAACTTTGGCCCGGGGTCGTGGGGACGACCCTATAGTCGTCGGACATGACGGTGGCGGACCAATCTAGTCCCGGAGTCGTTGGGACGACCCTATAGTCGTCGGACATGTCGGCGGCTGGCCAATCTAGTCCCGGGGTCGTGGGGACGACCCTATAGTTTTTGGACATGTCGGCGGCTGGCCAACTTTGGCCTGTGGTCGTGGGGACGATCCAATAGTCGTCGGACATGTCGGCGGCTGGCCAACTTTGACCCGGTGTCGTGGGGACGACTCTATAGTCGTCGGACATGTCGGCGGCTGGCCAATCTAGTCCCGGGGTCGTGGGGACGACCCTATAGTTTTTGGACATGTCGGCGGCTGGCCAACCTTGTCCCGGGGTCGTGGGGACGATCCAATAGTCGTCGGACATGTCGGCGGCTGGCCAGCTTTGTCCCGTGGTCGTGGGGACGACCCTATAGTCGTCGGACATGTCGGCGGCTAGCCAACATTGGCCCGTGGTCGTGGGGACGACCCAATAGTCGTTGGAAATGTCAGCGGCAGGCCAACTTTGACCCGGTGTCGTGGGGACGACTCTATAGTCGTCGGACATGTCGGCGGCTGGCCAATCTAGTCCCGGGGTCGTGGGGACGACCCTATAGTTTTTGGACATGTCGGCGGCTGGCCAACTTTGGCCTGTGGTCGTGGGGACGATCCAATAGTCGTCGGACATGTCGGCGGCTGGCCAGCTTTGGCCCGGGGTCGTAGGGACGACCCTATAGTCGTCGGACGTGTCGGCGATTGGCCAACATTGGCCCGGGGTCGTGGGGACGACATTATAGTCGTCGGACATGTCGGCGGCTGGCCAACCTAGTCCCGAGGTCGTGGGGACGACCCTATAGTAGTCGGACATGTCGGCGGCTGTCCAACTTTGGCCCGGTGTCGTGGGGACGGACTCTATAGTCGTCGGACATGTCGGCGGCTGGCCAACCTAGACCCGGGGTCGTGGGGACGACCCTATTGTCGTCGGACATAACGGTGGCGGGCCAATCTAGTCCCGGGGTCGTGGGGACGACCCTATAGTCGTCGGACAAGTTGGCGGCGGGCCAAGCTTGTCCCGGGGTCGTGGGGACGACCCTATAATCGTCGGACATGTCGGGGATTGGCCAACTTTAGCCCGTGGTCGTGGGGACGACCCTATAGCCGTCGGATTTGACGGTGGCGGGCCAATCTAGTCCCTGGGTCGTAGGGACGACCCAACAGTCGTCGGACATTTCGGCGGCTTGCCAACTTTGGCCCGGTGTCGTGGGGACGACCCAATAGTCGTCGGACATGTCGGCGGCTGGCCAACTTTGGCCCGTGGTCGTGGGGACGACCCTATAGTCGTCGGACTTGACGGCGGCGGGCCAATCTAGTCCCGGGGTTGTGGGAACGACCCTACAGTCGTCGGACATTTCGGCGGCTTGCCAACTTTGGCCCGGTGTCGTGGGGACGACCCAATAGTCGTCGGACATGTCGGCGGCTGGCCAACTTTGGCCCGTGGTCGTGGGGACGATCCGATAGTCGTTGGACATGACGGTGGCGGGCCAATCTAGTCCCGGGGTCGTGGGGACGACCCTATAGTCGTCGGACTTGTCGGTGGCGGGCCAATCTAGTCCGGGGGTCGTGGGGACGACCCTACAGTCGTCGGACATTTCGGCGGCTTGCCAACTTTGGCCCGGGGTCGTGGGGACGACCCTATAGTCGTCGGACTTGACGGTGGCGGGCCAATCTAGTCCCGAGGTCCTGGGGACGACCCTATAGTCGTCGGACTTGACGGTGGCGGGCCAATCTAGTCCCGGGGTCGTGGGGACGACCCTACAGTCGTCGGACATTTCGGCGGCTTGCCAACTTTGGCCCGGGGTCGTGGGGACGACTCTATAGTCGTCGGACATGTCGGCGGCTGGCCAATCTAGTCCCGGGGTCGTGGGGACGACCCTATAGTTTTTGGACATGTCGGCGGCTGGCCAACTTTGGCCTGTGGTCGTGGGGACGATCCAATAGTCGTCGGACATGTCGGTGGCTGGCCAGCTTTGGCCCGGGGTCGTAGGGACGACCCTATAGTCGTCGGACGTGTCGGCGATTGGCCAACATTGGCCCGGGGTCGTGGGGACGACATTATAGTCGTCGGACATGTCGGCGGCTGGCCAACCTAGTCCCGAGGTCGTGGGGACGACCCTATAGTAGTCGGACATGTCGGCGGCTGTCCAACTTTGGCCCGGTGTCGTGGGGACGGACTCTATAGTCGTCGGACATGTCGGCGGCTGGCCAACCTAGACCCGGGGTCGTGGGGACGACCCTATTGTCGTCGGACATGACGGTGGCGGGCCAATCTAGTCCCGGGGTCGTGGGGACGACCCTATAGTCGTCGGACAAGTTGGCGGCGGGCCAAGCTTGTCCCGGGGTCGTGGGGACGACCCTATAATCGTCGGACATGTCGGGGATTGGCCAACTTTAGCCCGTGGTCGTGGGGACGACCCTATAGCCGTCGGATTTGACGGTGGCGGGCCAATCTAGTCCCTGGGTCGTGGGGACGACCCAACAGTCGTCGGACATTTCGGCGGCTTGCCAACTTTGGCCCGGTGTCGTGGGGACGACCCAATAGTCGTCGGACATGTCGGCGGCTGGCCAACTTTGGCCCGTGGTCGTGGGAACGACCCTATAGTCGTCGGACTTGACGGCGGCGGGCCAATCTAGTCCCGGGGTTGTGGGGACGACCCTACAGTCGTCGGACATTTCGGCGGCTTGCCAACTTTGGCCCGGTGTCGTGGGGACGACCCAATAGTCGTCGGACATGTCGGCGGGTGGCCAACTTTGGCCCGTGGTCGTGGGGACGATCCGATAGTCGTTGGACATGACGGTGGCGGGCCAATCTAGTCCCGGGGTCGTGGGGACGACCCTATAGTCGTCGGACTTGTCGGTGGCGGGCCAATCTAGTCCGGGGGTCGTGGGGACGACCCTACAGTCGTCGGACATTTCGGCGGCTTGCCAACTTTGGCCCGGGGTCGTGGGGACGATCCCCACGACCCCGGGACTAGATTGGCCCGCCACCGTCATTTCCGACGACTATAGTGTCGTCTCCACGACCACGGGCCAAAGTTGGCCAGCCGCCGACATATCCGACGACTGTAGGGTCGTCCCCACGACCCCGGGCCAAAGTTGGCCAGCCGCTGATATGTCCGACGACTATAGGGTCGTCCCCACGACCCCGGGAATAGATTGGCCCGCCACCGTCATTTCCGACGACTATAGGGTCGTCCCCACGACCACGGGCCAAAGTTGGCCAGCCGCCGACATATCCGACGACTATAGGGTCGTCCTCACGACCCCGGGCCAAAGTTGGCCAGCCGCCGACATGTCCGGCGACAATAGGGTCGTCCCCACGACCCGGGACTAGAGTGGCCCGCCACCGTCATGTCCGACGACTATATGGTCGTCCCCACGACCACGGGCCAATGTTGGCCAGCCGCTGACTTGTCCGACGACTATAGGGTCGTCCCCACGACCGCGGGACTAGATTGGCTCGCCGCCGACTTGTCCGACGACTTTAGGGTCGTCCCCATGACCCCGGGACTAGATTGGCCCGCCACCGTCATTTCCGACGACTATAGGGTCGTCCCCACGACCACAGGCCAAAGTTGGCCAGCCGCCGACATATCCGACGACTATAGGGTCGTCCACACGACCACGGGCCAAAGTTGGCCAGCCGCCGACTTGTCCGAAGAATATAGGCTCGTCCCCACGTCCCCGGGTCATATTTGGCCAGCCGCCGACATGTCCGACGACTATAGGGTCGTCCCCACGACCCCTGGGCCAAAGTTGGACAGCCACCGACATTTCCGACGACTATAGGGTCGTCCCCACGACCACGGGCCAAAGTTGGCCAGCCGCCGACATGTCCGACGACTATAGGGTCGTCCCCACGACCCCGGGACTAGGTTGGCTCGCCACCGTCATGTCTGACGACTATAGGGTCGTCCCCACGACCACGGGCCAAAGTTGGCCAGCCGCCGACTTGTCCGAAGAATATAGGCTCGTCCCCATGTCCCCGGGTCATATTTGGCCAGCCGCCGACATGTCCGACGACTATAGGGTCGTCCCCACGACCCCGGCACTAGGTTGGCTCGCCACCGTCATGTCTGACGACTATAGGGTCGTCCCCACGACCACGGGCCAAAGTTGGCCAGCCGCCGACTTGTCCGACGACTATAGGGTCGTCCACACGACCACGGGCCAAAGTTGGCCAGCCGCCGACTTGTCCGAAGAATATAGGCTCGTCCCCATGTCCCCGGGTCATATTTGGCCAGCCGCCGACATGTCCGACGACTATAGGGTCGTCCCCACGACCCCGGGACTAGGTTGGCTCGCCACCGTCATGTCTGACGACTATAGGGTCGTCCCCACGACCACGGGCCAAAGTTGACCAGCCGCCGACTTGTCCGACGACTATAGGGTCGTCCCCACGACCACGGGCCAAAGTTGGCCAGCCGGCGACATGTCCGACGACTATAGGGTCGTCCCTACGACCCCGGGACTAGATTGGCCCGCCACCGTCATGTCC
Source organism: Andrena praecox (assembly GCA_963932275.1). Lineage (NCBI taxonomy): Eukaryota > Metazoa > Arthropoda > Insecta > Hymenoptera > Andrenidae > Andrena > Andrena praecox. The sequence goes on along the minus strand of CAWVQO010000396.1, from coordinate 1,262,813 downwards.
AACGACTATAGGGTCGTCCCCACGACCCCGGGACAAGGTTGGCCCGCCGCCGACTTGTCCGACGACTATAGGGTCGTCCCCACGACCCCCGGACTAGGTTGGCTCGCCGCCGACTTGTCCGACGAGTATAGGGTCCTCCCCACGACCACGGGCCAAAGTTGGCCAGCCGCCGACATGTCCGACTACTATAGGGTCGTCCCCACGACCCCGGGACTAGGTTGCCCCGCCGCCGACTTGTCCGACGACTATAGGGTCGTCCCCGCGACCCCGGGCCAAAGTTGGCAAGCCGCCGACATGTCCGACGACTATAGGGTCGTTCCTACGACCCCGGGACTAGATTGGCCCGCCACCGTCATGTCCAACGACTATAGGGTCGTCCCCACAACCACGGGACTAGGTTGACAAGCCGCCGAAATGTCCGACGACTATAGGGTCGTCCCCACGACCCCGGGACTAGATTGGCCCGCCACCGTCATGTCCGACGACTATAGGGTCGTCCCCACGACCCCGGGACAAGGTTGGCATCGCCGCCGACTTGTCCGACGACTATAGGGTCGTACCCACGACCCCGGGACTAGGCTGACAAGCCGCCAACATGTCCGACGACTATAGAGTCGTCCCCACGACCCCGGGCCAATGTTGGCCAATCGCCAACATATCCGACGACTATAGGGTCGTCCGTACGACCCCGGGAATAGATTGGCCCGCCACCGTCATGTCCGACGACAATAGGGTCGTTCCGACGACCCCGGGTCTAGGTTGGCCAGCCGCGGACATGTCCGACGACTATAGAGTCGTCCCCACGACACCGGGCCAAAGTTGGCCAGCCGCTGACATGTCCAACGACTATAGGGTCGTCCCCACGACCACGGGCCAAAGTTGGCCAGCCGCCGACATGTCCGACGACTATTGGATCGTCCCCACGACCACGGGCCAAAGTTGGCCAGCCGCCGACATGTCCGACGACTATAGGGTCGTCCCCACGACCCGGGACTAGACTGGCCCGCCACCGTCATGTCCGACGACTATAGGGTCGTCCCGACGACCCCCGGACTAGGTTGGCCGGCCGCCGACTTGTCCGACGACTATAGGGTCGTCCCCACGACCCCCCGACTAGGTGGGCTCGCCGCCGGCTTGTCCGACGACTATAGGGTCGTTCCCACGACCCCGGGCCAAAGTTGGCAAGCTGCCGACTTATCCGACGACTATAGGGTCGTCCCCACGACCCCGGGACTAGGTAGGCTCGCCGCCGACTTGTCCGACCACTATAGGGTCGTCCCCACGACCCCGGGACTATGTTGGCCCGCCGGCGACTTGTCTGACGACTATAGGGTCGTCCCCACGACCCCGGGACTAGATTGGCCCGCCACCGTCATGTCCGACGACTATAGGGTCGTCCCCACGACCCCGGGCCAAAGTTGGCAAGCCGCCGAAATGTCCGACGACTATAGGGTCGTCCCCAAACCCCGGGACTAGATTGGCCCGCCACCGTCAAGTCCGACGAGTATAGGATCGTCTCCACGACCACGGGCCAAAGTTGGCCAGCCGCCGACATGTCCGACGACTATAGGGTCGTCCCCACGACGCCGGGCCAAAGTTGGCAAGCCGCCGAAATGTCCGACGACTATAGGGTCGTCCGTACGACCCCGGGAATAGATTGGCCCGCCACCGTCATGTCCGAAGACAATACGGTCGTCCCCACGACCCCGGGTCTAGGTTGGCCAGCCGCCGACATGTCCGACGACTATAGAGTCGTCCCCACGACACCGGGCCAAAGTTGGCCAGCCGCTGACATGTCCAACGACTATAGGGTCGTCCCCACGACCACGGGCCAAAGTTGGCCAGCCGTCGACATGTCCGACGACTATAGGGTCGTCCCCACGACCGCGAGCCAAGAATATCCAGCCGCCGTCTTGTCCGACGACTATAGGGTCGTCCCCACGACCCCGGGACTAGATTGGCCCGCCACCGTCATGTCCGACGACTATAGGGTCGTCCCCACGACCCCGGGCCAAAGTTGGCAAGCCGCCGAAATGTCCGACGACTATAGGGTCGTCCCCAAACCCCGGGACAAGGTTGGCCCGCCGCCGACTTGTCCGACGACTATAGGGTCGTACCCACGACCCCGGGACTAGGCTGACAAGCCGCCAACATGTCCGACGACTATAGAGTCGTCCCCACGACCCCGGGCCAATCTTGGCCAATCGCCAACATGTCCGACGACTATAGGGTCGTCCGTACGACCCCGGGAATAGATTGGCCCGCCACCGTCATGTCCGAAGACAATACGGTCGTCCCCACGACCCCGGGTCTAGGTTGGCCAGCCGCCGACATGTCCGACGACTATAGAGTCGTCCCCACGACACCGGGCCAAAGTTGGCCAGCCGCTGACATGTCCAACGACTATAGGGTCGTCCCCACGACCACGGGCCAAAGTTGGCCAGCCGTCGACATGTCCGACGACTATTGGATCGTCCCCACGACCACGGGCCAAAGTTGGCCAGCCGCCGACATGTCCGACGACTATAGGGTCGCCCCCACGACCCCGGGACTAGATTGGCCCGCCACCGTCATGTCCAACGACTATAGGGTCGTCCCCACGACCCCGGGCCAAAGTTGGCAAGCTGCCGAAATGTCCGACGACTATAGGGTCGTCCCCACGACCGCGAACCAGGAATATCCAGCCGCCGTCTTGTCCGACGACTATAGGGTCGTCCCCACGACCCCGGGACTAGATTGGCCCGCCACCGTCATTTCCAACGACTATAGGGTCGTCCCCACAACCCCGGGACTAGGTTGACAAGCCGCCGAAATGTCCGACGACTATAGGGTCGTCCCCACGACCCCGGGACTAGATTGGCCCGCCACCGACTTGTCCGAAGAATATAGGCTCGTCCCCACGTCCCCGGCTCATATTTGGCCAGCCGCCGACATGTCCGACGACTATAGGGTCGTCCCCACGACCCCGGGACTAGGTTGGCTCGCCACCGTCATGTCTGACGACTATAGAGGGTCGTCCCCACGACCACGGGCCAAAGTTGGCCAGCCGCCGACTTGTCCGACGACTATAGGGTCGTCCCCACGACCGCGGGACTAGATTGGCTCGCCGCCGACTTGTCCGACGACTTTAGGGTCGTCCCCATGACCCCGGGACTAGATTGGCCCGCCACCGTCATTTCCGACGACTATAGGGTCGTCCCCACGACAACAGGCCAAAGTTGGCCAGCCGCCGACATATCCGACGACTATAGGGTCGTCCACACGACCACGGGCCAAAGTTGGCCAGCCGCCGACTTGTCCGAAGAATATAGGCTCGTCCCCACGTCCCCGGGTCATATTTGGCCAGCCGCCGACATGTCCGACGACTATAGGGTCGTCCCCACGACCCCGGGACTAGGTTGGCTCGCCACCGTCATGTCTGGCGACTATAGGGTCGTCCCCACGACAACGGGCCAAAGTTGGCCAGCCGCCGACTTGTCCGACGACTATAGGGTCGTCCCCACGACCACGGGCCAAAGTTGGCCAGCCGGCGACATGTCCGACGACTATAGGGTCGTCCCTACGACCCCGGGACTAGATTGGCCCGCCACCGTCATGTCCAACGACTATAGGGTCGTCCCCACAACCCCGGGACTAGGTTGACAAGCCGCCGAAATGTCCGACGACTATAGGGTCGTCCCCACGACCCCGGGACTAGATTGGCCCGCCACCGTCATGTCCGACGACTATAGGGTCGTCCCCACGACCCGGGACAAGGTTGGCCAGCCGCCGACATGTCCGACGACTATAGGGTCGTTCCTACGACCCCGGGACTAGATTGGCCCGCCACCGTCATGTCCAACGACTATAGGGTCGTCCCCACAACCACGGGACTAGGTTGACAAGCCGCCGGAATGTCCGACGACTATAGGGTCGTCCCCACGACCCCGGGACTAGATTGGCCCGCCACCGTCATGTCCGACGACAATAGGGTCGTCCCGACGACCCCGGGTCTAGGTTGCCCTGCCGCGGACATGTCCGACGACTATAGAGTCGTCCCCACGACACCGGGCCAAAGTTGGCCAGCCGCCGAAATGTCCGACGACTGTAGGGTCGTCCCCACGACCCCGGGACTAGATTGGCCCGCCACCGTGAAATCCGACGACTATAGGGTCCTCCCCACGACCCCGGGACAAGGTTGGCCCGCCGCCGACTTGTCCGACGACTATAGGGTCGTACCCACGACCCCGGGACTAGGCTGACAAGCCGCCAACATGTCCGACGACTATAGAGTCGTCCCCACGACCCCGGGCCAATGTTGGCCAATCGCCAACATATCCGACGACTATAGGGTCGTCCGTACGCCCCCGGGAATAGATTGGCCCGCCACCGTCATGTCCGACGACAATAGGGTCGTCCCGACGACCCCGGGTCTAGGTTGCCCTGCCGCGGACATGTCCGACGACTATAGAGTCGTCCCCACGACACCGGGCCAAAGTTGGCCAGCCGCCGAAATGTCCGACGACTGTAGGGTCGTCCCCACGACCCCGGGACTAGATTGGCCCGCCACCGTGAAATCCGACGACTATAGGGTCCTCCCCACGACCTCGGGACTAGGTTGGCCAGCCGCCGACATGTCCGACGACTATTGGATCGTCCCCACGACCACGGGCCAAAGTTGGCCAGCCGCCGACATGTCCGACGACTATAGGGTCGTCCCCACGACCCCGGGACTAGATTGGTCCGCCACCGTCATGTCCGACGACTATAGGGTCGTCCCCACGACACCGGGCCAAAGTTGGCAAGCCGCCGAAATGTCCGACGACTGTAGGGTCGTCCCCACGACCCCGGGACTAGATTGGCCCGCCACCGTGAAGTCCGACGACTATAGGGTCCTCCCCACGACCTCGGGACTAGGTTGGCCAGCCGCCGACTTGTCCGACGACTGTAGGGTCGTCCCCATGACCCCGGGACTAGATTGGCCCGCCACCGTCATTTCCGACGACTATACGGTCGTCCCCACGACCACGGGCCAAAGTTGGCCAGCCGCCGACATATCCGACGACTGTAGGGTCGTCCCCACGACCACGGGCCAATGTTGGCCAGCCGCTGACTTGTCCGACGACTATAGGCTCTTCCCCACGACCACGGGCCAGTGTTGGCCAGCCGCTGACTTGTCCGACGACTATAGGGTCGTCCCCACGACCACGGGCCAAAGTTGGCCAGCCGCCGACATATCCGACGACTATAGGGTCGTCCCCACGTACCACGGGCCAATGTTGGCTCGCCGCCGACTTGTCCGACGACTGTAGGGTCGTCCCCCCGACTCCCTGCCAAAGTTGGCAAGCTGCCGACTTGTCCGAAGACTGTAGGGTCGTCCCCACGACCCCGGGAATAGATTGGCCCGCCACCGTCATTTCCGACGACAATAGGCTCGTCCCCACGTCCCCGGGTCATATTTGGCCAGCCGCCGACTTGTCCGACGACTGTAGGGTCGTCCCCATGACCCCGGGACTAGATTGGCCCGCCACCGTCATTTCCGACGACTATACGGTCGTCCCCACGACCACGGGCCAAAGTTGGCCAGCCGCCGACATATCCGACGACTGTAGGGTCGTCCCCACGACCACGGGCCAATGTTGGCCAGCCGCTGACTTGTCCGACGACTATAGGCTCTTCCCCACGACCCCGGGACTAGGTTGGCTCGCCACCGTCATGTCTGACGACTATAGGGTCGTCCCCACGACCCCGGGCCAAAGTTGGCCAGCCGCCGACTTGTCCGACGACTATAGGGTCGTCCCCATGACCCGGGACTAGACTGGCCCGCCACCGTCATGTCCGACGACTATAGGGTCGTCCCCACGACCCCGGGCCAAAGTTGGCCAGCCGCCGACTTGTCCGAAGACTATAGGCTCGTCCCCACGTCCCCGGGTCATATTTGGCCAGCCGCCGACTTGTCCGACGACTGTAGGGTCGTCCCCATGACCCCGGGACTAGATTGGCCCGCCACCGTCATTTCCGACGACTATACGGTCGTCCCCACGACCACGGGCCAAAGTTGGCCAGCCGCCGACATATCCGACGACTGTAGGGTCGTCCCCACGACCACGGGCCAATGTTGGCCAGCCGCTGACTTGTCCGACGACTATAGGCTCTTCCCCACGACCCCGGGACTAGGTTGGCTCGCCACCGTCATGTCTGACGACTATAGGGTCGTCCCCACGACCACGGGCCAAAGTTGGCCAGCCGCCGACTTGTCCGACGACTATAGGGTCGTCCCCATGACCCGGGACTAGACTGGCCCGCCACCGTCATGTCCGACGACTATAGGGTCGTCCCCACGACCCCGGGCCAAAGTTGGCCAGCCGCTAATATGTCCGACGACTATAGGGTCGTCCCCACGACCCGGGACTAGACTGGCCCGCCACCGACATGTCCGACGACTATAGGGTCGTCCCCACGACCCCGGGCCAAAGTTGGCAAGCCGCCGAAATGTCCGACGACTATAGGGTCGTCCCCACGACCGCGAGCCAAGAATATCCAGCCGCCGTCTTGTCCGACGACTATAGGGTCGTCCCCACGACCCCGGTACTAGATTGGCCCGCCACCGTCATGTCCGACGACTATAGGGTCGTCCCCACGACCCCGGGACAAGGTTGGCCCGCCGCCGACTTGTCCGACGACTATAGGGTCGTACCCACGACCCCGGGACTAGGCTGACAAGCCGCCAACATGTCCGACGACTATAGGGTCGTCCCGACGACCCCGGGACTAGGTTGGCCCGCCGCCGACTTCTCCGACGACTATAGGGTCGTCCGCACGACCCCGGGACTAGGTTGGCTCGCCACCGTCATGTCTGACGACTATAGGGTCGTCCCCACGATCACGGGCCAAAGTTGGCCAGCCGCCGACTTGTCCGACGACTATAGGGTCGTCCCCACGACCCGGGACTAGACTGGCCCGCCACCGACATGTCCGACGACTATAGAGTCGTCCCCACGACCCCGGGTCAATGTTGGCTCGCCGCCGACATGTCCGACGACTATAGGGTCGTCCCCACGACCCCTGGGCCAAAGTTGGACAGCCACCGACATTTCCGACGACTATAGGGTCGTCCCCACGTCCCCGGGACAAGGTTGGCCCGCCGCCGACTTGTCCGACGACTATAGGGTCGTACCCACGACCCCGGGACTAGGCTGACAAGCCGCCAAAATGTCCGACGACTATAGGGTCGTCCCGACGACCCCGGGACTAGGTTGGCCCGCCGCCGACTTCTCCGACGACTATAGGGTCGTCCCCACGACCCCGGGACTAGGTTGGCTCGCCACCGTCATGTCTGACGAATATAGGGTCGTCCCCACGACCACGGGCCAAAGTTGGCCAGCCGCCGACTTGTCCGACGACTATAGGGTCGTCCCCATGACCCGGGACTAGACTGGCCCGCCACCGTCATGTCCGACGACTATAGGGTCGTCCCCACGACCCCGGGCCAAAGTTGGCCAGCCGCTGATATGTCCGACGACTATAGGGTCGTCCCCAACGACCCGGGACTAGACTGGCCCACCACCGTCATGTCCGACGACTATAGGGTCGTCCCCACGACCCCGGGACTAGGTTGCCCCGCCGCCGAATTGTCCGACGACTATAGGGTCGTCCCCACGACCCCGGGCCAAAGTTGGCAAGCCGCCGACATGTCCGACGACTATAGGGTCGTTCCTACGACCCCGGGACTAGATTGGCCCGCCACCGTCATGTCCAACGACTATAGGGTCGTCCCCACAACCACGGGACTAGGTTGACAAGCCGCCGAAATGTCCGACGACTATAGGGTCGTCCCCACGACCCCGGGACTAGATTGGCCCGCCACCGTCATGTCCGACGACTATAGGGTCGTCCCCACGACCCCGGGACAAGGTTGGCCCGCCGCCGGCTTGTCCGACGACTATAGGGTCGTACCAACGACCCCGGGACTAGGCTGACAAGCCGCCAACATGTCCGACGACTATAGAGTCGTCCCCACGACCCCGGGCCAAAGTTGGCAAGCCGCCGACATGTCCGACGACTATAGGGTCGTTCCTACGACCCCGGGACTAGATTGGCCCGCCACCGTCATGTCCAACGACTATAGGGTCGTCCCCACAACCACGGGACTAGGTTGACAAGCCGCCGAAATGTCCGACGACTATAGGGTCGTCCCCACGACCCCGGGACTAGATTGGCCCGCCACCGTCATGTCCGACGACTATAGGGTCGTCCGTACGACCCCGGGACTAGATTGGCCCGCCACCGTCATGTCCGACGACTATAGGGTCGTCCCCACGACTCCCGGACTAGGTTGGCCGGCCGCCGACTTGTCCGACGACTATAGGGTCGTCCCCACGACCCCCCGACTAGGTGGGCTCGCCGCCGGCTTGTCCGACGACTATAGGGTCGTTCCCACGACCCCGGGCCAAAGTTGGCAAGCTGCCGACTTATCCGACGACTATAGGGTCGTCCCCACGACCCCGGGACTAGATTGGCCCGCCACCGTTATGTCCGACGACTATAGGGTCGTCTCCACGACCACGGGCCAAAGTTGGCCAGCCGGCGACTTGTCCGACGACTATAGGGTCATCCCCACGACCCCGGGACTATGTTGGCCCGCCGGCGACTTGTCCGCCGACTATAGGGTCGTCCCCACGACCCCGGGACTAGATTGGTCCGCCACCGTCATGTCCGACGACTATAGGGTCCTCCCCACGACCTCGGGACTAGGTTGGCCAGCCGCCGACATGTCCGACGACTATAGGGTCGTCCCCACGACCCCGGGCCAATGTTGGCCAATCGCCGACATGTCCGACGACTATAGGGTCGTCCCTACGACCCCGGGACTAGAATGGCCCGCCACCGTCATGTCCAACGACTATAGGGTCGTCCCCACGACCCCGGGCCAAAGTTGGCATGCCGCCGAAATGTCCGACGACTATAGGGTCGTCCCCACGACCCCGGGCCAAAGTTGGCAAGCCGCCGAAATGTCCGACGACTATAGGGTCGTCCCCACGACCGCGAGCCAAAAATATCCAACCGCCGTCTTGTCCGACGACTATAGGGTCGTCCCCACGACCCCGGGACTAGATTGGCCCACCACCGTCATGTCCGAGGACTATAGGGTCGTCCCCACGACCCCGGGACAAGGTTGGCCCGCCGCCGACTTGTCCGACGACTATAGGGTCGTACCCACGACCCCGGGACTAGGCTGACAAGCCGCCAACATGTCCGACGACTATAGGGTCGTCCCGACGACCCCGGGACTAGGTTGGCCCGCCGCCGACTTCTCCGACGACTATAGGGTCGTCCCCACGACCCCGGTACTAGATTGGCCCGCCACCGTCATGTCCGACGACTATAGGGTCGTCCCCACGACCCCGGGACAAGGTTGGCCCGCCGCCGACTTGTCCGACGACTATAGGGTCGTACCCACGACCCCGGGACTAGGCTGACAAGCCGCCAACATGTCCGACGACTATAGGGTCGTCCCGACGACCCCGGGACTAGGTTGGCCCGCCGCCGACTTCTCCGACGACTATAGGGTCGTCCCCACGACCCCGGGCCAAAGTTGGCAAGCCGCCGAAATGTCCGACGACTATAGGGTCGTCCCCACGACCGCGAGCCAAGAATATCCAGCCGCCGTCTTGTCCGACGACTATAGGGTCGTCCCCACGACCCCGGGACTAGATTGGCCCACCACCGTCATGTTCGAGGACTATAGGGTCGTCCCCACGACCCCGGGACTAGGTTGGCCCGCCGCCGTCATGTCTGACGACTATAGGGTCGTCCCCACGACCACGGGCCAAAGTTGGCCAGCCGCCGACTTGTCCGACGACTATAGGATCGTCCCCATGACCCGGGACTAGACTGGCCCGCCACCGTCATGTCCGACGACTATAGGGTCGTCCCCACGACCCCGGGCCAAAGTTGGCCAGCCGCTGATATGTCCGACGACTATGGGGTCGTCCCCACGACCCGGGACTAGCCTGGCCCGCCACCGACATGTCCGACGACTATAGAGTCGTCCCCACGACCCCGGGTCAATGTTGGCTCGCCGCTGACATGTCCGACGACTATAGGGTCGTCCCCACGACCCCTGGGCCAAAGTTGGACAGCCACCGACATTTCCGACGACTATAGGGTCGTCCCCACGACCACGGGCCAAAGTTGGCCAGCCGCCGACATGTCCGACGACTATAGGGTCGTCCCCACGACCCGGGACTAGACTGGCCCGCCACCGACATGTCCGACGACTATAGAGTCGTCCCCACGACCCCGGGCCAAAGTTGGCAAGCCGCCGAAATGTCCGACGACTATAGGGTCGTCCCCACGACCGCGAGCCAAGAATATCCAGCCGCCGTCTTGTCCGACGACTATAGGGTCGTCCCCACGACCCCGGGCCAAAGTTGGCAAGCCGCCGAAATGTCCGACGACTGTAGGGTCGTCCCGACGACCACGGGACTAGGTTGGCCAGCCGCCGACATGTCCGACGACTATAGGGTCGTCCCGACGGCCCCGGGCCAATGATGGCCAATCGCCAACATGTCCGACGACTATAGGGTCGTCCCCACGACCCCGGGACTAGGTTGGCCAGCCGCCGACATGTCCGACGACTATAGGGTCGTCCCGACGACCCCGGGCCAATGTTGGCCAATCCCCAACATGTCCGACGACTATAGGGTCGTCCCTACGACCCCGGGTCTAGGTTGGCCAGCCGCCGACTTGTCCGACGACTATAGGGTCGTCCCCAGGACCTCGGGACTAGATTGGCCCGCCACCGTCAAGTCCGACGACTATAGGGTCGTCCCCACGACCCCGGGACTAGATTGGCCCGCCACCGTCAAGTCCGACGACTATAGGGTCGTCCCCACGACCTCGGGACTAGGTTGGCCAGCCGCCGAAATGTCCGACGACTGTAGGGTCGTACCCACGACCCCGGGACTAGGCTGACAAGCCGCCAACATGTCCGACGACTATAGGGTCGCCCCCACGACCCCGGGCCAAAGTTGGCCAGCCGCCGACATGTCCGACGACTATAGGGTCGTCCCCACGACCCCGGGACTAGATTGGCCCGCCACCGTCATATCCGACGATTATAGGGTCGTCCCCACGACCCCGGGACAAGCTTGGCCCGCCGCCGAATTGTTCGACGACTGTAGGGTCGTCCCCACGACCCCGGGACTAGATTGGCCCGCCACCGTCAAGTCCGACGACTATAGGGTCGTCCCCACGAACTCGGGATTAGGTTGGCCGGCCGCCGACATGTCCGACCACTGTTGGGTCGTCCCCACGACACCGGGCCAAAGTTGGCCAGCCGCCGACATGTCCGACGACTATAGGGTCGTCCCCACGACCCCGGGTCTAGGTTGGCCAGCCGCCGACATGTCCGACGACTATAGAGTCGTCTCCACGACACCGGGCCAAAGTTGGACAGCCGCCGACATGTCCGACTACTATAGGGTCGTCCCCAGGACCTCGGGTCTAGATTGGCCCGCTACCGTCATGTCCGAAGACTATAGGGTTGTCCCCACGACCACGGGACTAGATTGGCCCGCCACCGCCATGTCCGACGACAATAGGGTCGTCCCCACGACCCCGGGTCTAGGGTGGCCAGCCGCCGACATGTCCGACGACAATCGGATCGTCCCCACGCCCACGCGCCAAAGTTGGCCAGCCGCCGACATATCCGACGACTATTGGATCGTCCCCACGACCACGGGCCAAAGTTGGCCAGCCGCCGACATGTCCGACGACAATCGGATCGTCCCCACGACCACGCGCCAAAGTTGGCCAGCCGCCGACATGTCCGACGACTATAGGGTCGTCCCCACGACCCCGGGACTAGATTGGCCCGCCACCGTCATGTCCAACGACTATAGGGTCGTCCCCACAACCACGGGCCAAAGTTGGCCAGCCGCCGACATGTCCGACGACTGTAGGGTCGTCCCCACGACCCCGGGCCAAAGATGTCCAGCCGCCGTCTTGTCCGACGCCTATAGGGTCGTCCCCACGACCCCGGGACTAGATTGGCCCGCCACCGTCATGTCCAACGACTATAGGGTCGTCCCCACAACCACGGGCCAAAGTTGGCCAGCCGCCGACATGTCCGACGACTGTAGGGTCGTCCCCACGACCCCGGGCCAAAGTTGGCCAGCCGCCGACATGTCCGACGACTATAGGGTCGTCCCCACGACCCCGGGACTAGATTGGCCCGCCACCGTCATATCCAACGACTATAGGGTCGTCCACACAACCACGGGCCAAAGTTGGCCAGCCGCCGACATGTCCGACGACTATAGGGTCGTCCCCACGACCCCGGGCCAAAGTTGGCAAGCCGCCGAAATGTCCGACGACTGTAGGGTCGTCCCCACGACCACGGGACTAGGTTGGCCAGCCGCCGACATGTCCGACGACTATAGGGTCGTCCCGACGACCCCGGGCCAATGATGGCCAATCGCCAACATGTCCGACGACTATAGGGTCGTCCCCAAGACCCCGACACAAGCTTGGCCCGCCGCCGAATTGTTCGACGACTATAGGGTCGTCCCCACGACCCCGGGACTAGATTGGCCCGCCACCGTCATGTCCGACGACAATAGGGTCGTCCCCACGACCCCGGGTCTAGGTTGGCCAGCCGCCGACTTGTTCGACGACTATAGGGTCGTCCCCAGGACCTCGGGACTAGATTGGCCCGCCACCGTCAAGTCCGACGACTATAGGGTCGTCCCCACGACCTCGGGACTAGGTTGGCCAGCCGCCGAAATGTCCGACGACTGTAGGGTCGTACCCACGACCCCGGGACTAGGCTGACAAGCCGCCAACATGTCCGACGACTATAGGGTCGCCCCCACGACCCCGGGCCAAAGTTGGCCAGCCGCCGACATGTCCGACGACTATAGGGTCGTCCCCACGACCCCGGGACTAGATTGGCCCGCCACCGTCATATCCGACGATTATAGGGTCGTCCCCACGACCCCGGGACAAGCTTGGCCCGCCGCCGAATTGTTCGACGACTATAGGGTCGTCCCCACGACCCCGGGTCTAGGTTGGCCAGCCGCCGACTTGTCCGACGACTATAGGGTCGTCCCCACGACCCCGGGACTAGATTGGCCCGCCACCGTCATGTCCGACGATTATATGGTCGTCCCCACGACCCCGGGACAAGCTTGGCCCGCCGCCGAATTGTTCGACGACTATAGGGTCGTCCCCACGACCCCGGGACTAGATTGGCCCGCCACCGTCATGTCCGACGACAATAGGGTCGTCCCCACGACCCCGGGTCTAGGTTGGCCAGCCGCCGACTTGTCCGACGACTATAGGGTCGTCCCCACGACCCCGGGACATGGTTGGCCCGCCGCCGACATGTCCGACGAATATAGGGCCGTACCCACGACCCCGGGACTAGGCTGACAAGCCGCCAACATGTCCGACGACTATAGGGTCGTCCCCACGACCCCGGGCCAAAGTTGGTCAGCCGCCGAAATGTCCGACGACTATAGGGTCGTCCCCACGACCCCGGGACTAGAATGGCCCGCCACCGTCATGTCCGACGACAATAGGGTCGGCCCCACGACTCCGGGTCCAGGTTGGCCAGCCGCCGACATGTCCGACGAATATAGGGCCGTACCCACGACCCCGGGACTAGGCTGACAAGCCGCCAACATGTCCGACGACTATAGGGTCGTCCCCACGACCCCGGGCCAAAGTTGGTCAGCCGCCGAAATGTCCGACGACTATAGGGTCGTCCCCACGACCCCGGGACTAGAATGGCCCGCCACCGTCATGTCCGACGACAATAGGGTCGTCCCCACGACCCCGGGTCTAGGTTGGCCAGCCGCCGACTTGTCCGACGACTATAGGGTCGTACCCACGACCCCGGGACTAGGCTGACAAGCCGCCAACATGTCCGAAGACTATAGGGTCGTCCCTACGACCCCGGGACTAGATTGGCCCGCCACCGTCATGTCCAACGATTATAGGGTCGTCCCCACGACCCCGGGTCTAGGTTGGCCAGCCCCCGACATGTCCGACGACTATAGAGTCGTCCCCACGACCCCGGGTCTAGGTTGGCCAGCTGCCGACATGTCCGACGACTATAGAGTCGTCCCCACGACACCGGGCCAAAGTTGGACAGCCGCCGACATGTCCGACTACTATAGGGTCGTCCCCAGGACCTCGGGTCTAGATTGGCCCGCTACCGTCATGTCCGAAGACTATAGGGTTGTCCCCACGACCACGGGACTAGATTGGCCCGCCACCGCCATGTCCGACGACAATAGGGTCGTCCCCACGACCCCGCGCCAAAGTTGGCCAGCCGCCGACATGTCCGACGACTATTGGATCGTCCCCACGACCACGGGCCAAAGTTGGCCAGCCGCCGACATGTCCGACGACAATCGGATCGTCCCCACGACCACGCGCCAAAGTTGGCCAGCCGCCGACATGTCCGACGACTATAGGGTCGTCCCCACGACCCCGGGACTAGATTGGCCCGCCACCGTCATGTCCAACGACAATAGGGTCGTCCCCACAACCACGGGCCAAAGTTGGCCAGCCGCCGACATGTCCGACGACTGTAGGGTCGTCCCCACGACCCCGGGCCAAAGATGTCCAGCCGCCGTCTTGTCCGACGCCTATAGGGTCGTCCCCACGACCCCGGGACTAGATTGGCCCGCCACCGTCATGTCCAACGACTATAGGGTCGTCCCCACAACCACGGGCCAAAGTTGGCCAGCCGCCGACATGTCCGACGACTGTAGGGTCGTCCCCACGACCCCGGGCCAAAGTTGGCCAGCCGCCGACATGTCCGACGACTATTGGATCGTCCCCACGACCCCGGGCCAAAGTTGGCCAGCCGCCGACATGGCCGACGACTATAGGGTCGTCCCCACGACCCCGAGACTAGATTGGCCCGCCACCGTCATGTCCGACGACAATAGGGTCGGCCCCACGACTCCGGGTCCAGGTTGGCCAGCCGCCGACATTTCCGACGACTATAGAGTCGTCCCCACGACACCGGTTCAAAGTTGGCTAGCCGCCGACATGTCCGACGACTATAGGGTCGTCCCCACGACCCCGGGACTAGATTGGCCCGCCACCGTCATATCCAACGACTATAGGGTCGTCCCCACAACCACGGGCCAAAGTTGGCCAGCCGCCGACATGTCCGACGACTATAGGGTCGTCCCCACGACCCCGGGCCAAAGTTGGCAAGCCGCCGAAATGTCCGACGACTGTAGGGTCGTCCCCACGACCACGGGACTAGGTTGGCCAGCCGCCGACATGTCCGACGACTATAGGGTCGTCCCGACGACCCCGGGCCAATGATGGCCAATCGCCAACATGTCCGACGACTATAGGGTCGTCCCTACGACCCCGGGACTAGATTGGCCCGCCACCGTCATGTCCAACGATTATAGGGTCGTCCCCACGACCCCGGGACTAGATTGGCCCGCCACCGTCATGTCCGACGAATATAGGGTCGTCCCCACGACCCCGGGACAAGCTTGGCCCGCCGCCAACTTGTCCGACGACTATAGGGTCGTCCCCACGACCCCGAGACTAGATTGGCCCGCCACCGTCATGTCCGACGACAATAGGGTCGTCCCCACGACCCCGGGTCTAGGTTGGCCAGCTGCCGACATGTCCGACGACTATAGAGTCGTCCCCACGACCCCGGGCCAAAGTTGGCCAGCCGCCGACATGTCCGACGACTATTGGATCGTCCCCACGACCCCGGGCCAAAGTTGGCCAGCCGCCGACATGTCCGACGACTATAGGGTCGTCCCCACGACCCCGAGACTAGATTGGCCCGCCACCGTCATGTCCGACGACAATAGGGTCGGCCCCACGACTCCGGGTCCAGGTTGGCCAGCCGCCGACATTTCCGACGACTATAGAGTCGTCCCCACGACACCGGTTCAAAGTTGGCCAGCCGCCGACATGTCCGACGACTATAGGGTCGTCCCCACGACCCCGGGACTAGATTGGCCCGCCACCGTCATATCCAACGACTATAGGGTCGTCCCCACAACCACGGGCCAAAGTTGGCCAGCCGCCGACATGTCCGACGACTATAGGGTCGTCCCCACGACCCCGGGCCAAAGTTGGCAAGCCGCCGAAATGTCCGACGACTGTAGGGTCGTCCCCACGACCACGGGACTAGGTTGGCCAGCCGCCGACATGTCCGACGATTATAGGGTCGTCCCCACGACCCCGGGACTAGATTGGCCCGCCGCCGACTTGTCCGACGACTATAGGGTCGTCCCTACGACCCCGGGACTAGATTGGCCCGCCACCGTCATGTCCAACGATTATAGGGTCGTCCCCACGACCCCGGGACTAGATTGGCCCGCCACCGTCATGTCCGACGAATATAGGGTCGTCCCCACGACCCCGGGACAAGCTTGGCCCGCCGCCGACTTGTCCGACGACTATAGGGTCGTCCCTACGACCCCGGGACTAGGTTGGCCAGCCGCCGACATGACCGACGACTATAGGGTCGTCCCCACGACCCCGGGTCTAGGTTGGCCAGCCGCCGACTTGTCCGACGACTATAGGGTCGTACCCACGACCCCGGGACTAGGCTGACAAGCCGCCAACATGTCCGAAGACTATAGGGTCGTCCCTACGACCCCGGGACTAGATTGGCCCGCCACCGTCATGTCCAACGATTATAGGGTCGTCCCCACGACCCCGGGTCTAGGTTGGCCAGCCCCCGACATGTCCGACGACTATAGAGTCGTCCCCACGACCCCGGGTCTAGGTTGGCCAGCTGCCGACATGTCCGACGACTATAGAGTCGTCCCCACGACACCGGGCCAAAGTTGGACAGCCGCCGACATGTCCGACTACTATAGGGTCGTCCCCAGGACCTCGGGTCTAGATTGGCCCGCTACCGTCATGTCCGAAGACTATAGGGTTGTCCCCACGACCACGGGACTAGATTGGCCCGCCACCGCCATGTCCGACGACAATAGGGTCGTCCCCACGACCCCGCGCCAAAGTTGGCCAGCCGCCGACATGTCCGACGACTATTGGATCGTCCCCACGACCACGGGCCAAAGTTGGCCAGCCGCCGACATGTCCGACGACAATCGGATCGTCCCCACGACCACGCGCCAAAGTTGGCCAGCCGCCGACATGTCCGACGACTATAGGGTCGTCCCCACGACCCCGGGACTAGATTGGCCCGCCACCGTCATGTCCAACGACAATAGGGTCGTCCCCACAACCACGGGCCAAAGTTGGCCAGCCGCCGACATGTCCGACGACTGTAGGGTCGTCCCCACGACCCCGGGCCAAAGATGTCCAGCCGCCGTCTTGTCCGACGCCTATAGGGTCGTCCCCACGACCCCGGGACTAGATTGGCCCGCCACCGTCATGTCCAACGACTATAGGGTCGTCCCCACAACCACGGGCCAAAGTTGGCCAGCCGCCGACATGTCCGACGACTGTAGGGTCGTCCCCACGACCCCGGGCCAAAGTTGGCCAGCCGCCGACATGTCCGACGACTATTGGATCGTCCCCACGACCCCGGGCCAAAGTTGGCCAGCCGCCGACATGGCCGACGACTATAGGGTCGTCCCCACGACCCCGAGACTAGATTGGCCCGCCACCGTCATGTCCGACGACAATAGGGTCGGCCCCACGACTCCGGGTCCAGGTTGGCCAGCCGCCGACATTTCCGACGACTATAGAGTCGTCCCCACGACACCGGTTCAAAGTTGGCTAGCCGCCGACATGTCCGACGACTATAGGGTCGTCCCCACGACCCCGGGACTAGATTGGCCCGCCACCGTCATATCCAACGACTATAGGGTCGTCCCCACAACCACGGGCCAAAGTTGGCCAGCCGCCGACATGTCCGACGACTATAGGGTCGTCCCCACGACCCCGGGCCAAAGTTGGCAAGCCGCCGAAATGTCCGACGACTGTAGGGTCGTCCCCACGACCACGGGACTAGGTTGGCCAGCCGCCGACATGTCCGACGACTATAGGGTCGTCCCGACGACCCCGGGCCAATGATGGCCAATCGCCAACATGTCCGACGACTATAGGGTCGTCCCTACGACCCCGGGACTAGATTGGCCCGCCACCGTCATGTCCAACGATTATAGGGTCGTCCCCACGACCCCGGGACTAGATTGGCTCGCCACCGTCATGTCCGACGAATATAGGGTCGTCCCCACGACCCCGGGACAAGCTTGGCCCGCCGCCAACTTGTCCGACGACTATAGGGTCGTCCCCACGACCCCGAGACTAGATTGGCCCGCCACCGTCATGTCCGACGACAATAGGGTCGTCCCCACGACCCCGGGTCTAGGTTGGCCAGCTGCCGACATGTCCGACGACTATAGAGTCGTCCCCACGACCCCGGGCCAAAGTTGGCCAGCCGCCGACATGTCCGACGACTATTGGATCGTCCCCACGACCCCGGGCCAAAGTTGGCCAGCCGCCGACATGTCCGACGACTATAGGGTCGTCCCCACGACCCCGAGACTAGATTGGCCCGCCACCGTCATGTCCGACGACAATAGGGTCGGCCCCACGACTCCGGGTCCAGGTTGGCCAGCCGCCGACATTTCCGACGACTATAGAGTCGTCCCCACGACACCGGTTCAAAGTTGGCCAGCCGCCGACATGTCCGACGACTATAGGGTCGTCCCCACGACCCCGGGACTAGATTGGCCCGCCACCGTCATATCCAACGACTATAGGGTCGTCCCCACAACCACGGGCCAAAGTTGGCCAGCCGCCGACATGTCCGACGACTATAGGGTCGTCCCCACGACCCCGGGCCAAAGTTGGCAAGCCGCCGAAATGTCCGACGACTGTAGGGTCGTCCCCACGACCACGGGACTAGGTTGGCCAGCCGCCGACATGTCCGACGATTATAGGGTCGTCCCCACGACCCCGGGACTAGATTGGCCCGCCGCCGACTTGTCCGACGACTATAGGGTCGTCCCTACGACCCCGGGACTAGATTGGCCCGCCACCGTCATGTCCAACGATTATAGGGTCGTCCCCACGACCCCGGGACTAGATTGGCCCGCCACCGTCATGTCCGACGAATATAGGGTCGTCCCCACGACCCCGGGACAAGCTTGGCCCGCCGCCGACTTGTCCGACGACTATAGGGTCGTCCCTACGACCCCGGGACTAGGTTGGCCAGCCGCCGACATGACCGACGACTATAGGGTCGTCCCCACGACCCCGGGTCTAGGTTGGCCAGCCGCCGACTTGTCCGACGACTATAGGGTCGTACCCACGACCCCGGGACTAGGCTGACAAGCCGCCAACATGTCCGAAGACTATAGGGTCGTCCCTACGACCCCGGGACTAGATTGGCCCGCCACCGTCATGTCCAACGATTATAGGGTCGTCCCCACGACCCCGGGTCTAGGTTGGCCAGCCCCCGACATGTCCGACGACTATAGAGTCGTCCCCACGACCCCGGGTCTAGGTTGGCCAGCTGCCGACATGTCCGACGACTATAGAGTCGTCCCCACGACACCGGGCCAAAGTTGGACAGCCGCCGACATGTCCGACTACTATAGGGTCGTCCCCAGGACCTCGGGTCTAGATTGGCCCGCTACCGTCATGTCCGAAGACTATAGGGTTGTCCCCACGACCACGGGACTAGATTGGCCCGCCACCGCCATGTCCGACGACAATAGGGTCGTCCCCACGACCCCGCGCCAAAGTTGGCCAGCCGCCGACATGTCCGACGACTATTGGATCGTCCCCACGACCACGGGCCAAAGTTGGCCAGCCGCCGACATGTCCGACGACAATCGGATCGTCCCCACGACCACGCGCCAAAGTTGGCCAGCCGCCGACATGTCCGACGACTATAGGGTCGTCCCCACGACCCCGGGACTAGATTGGCCCGCCACCGTCATGTCCAACGACAATAGGGTCGTCCCCACAACCACGGGCCAAAGTTGGCCAGCCGCCGACATGTCCGACGACTGTAGGGTCGTCCCCACGACCCCGGGCCAAAGATGTCCAGCCGCCGTCTTGTCCGACGCCTATAGGGTCGTCCCCACGACCCCGGGACTAGATTGGCCCGCCACCGTCATGTCCAACGACTATAGGGTCGTCCCCACAACCACGGGCCAAAGTTGGCCAGCCGCCGACATGTCCGACGACTGTAGGGTCGTCCCCACGACCCCGGGCCAAAGTTGGCCAGCCGCCGACATGTCCGACGACTATTGGATCGTCCCCACGACCCCGGGCCAAAGTTGGCCAGCCGCCGACATGGCCGACGACTATAGGGTCGTCCCCACGACCCCGAGACTAGATTGGCCCGCCACCGTCATGTCCGACGACAATAGGGTCGGCCCCACGACTCCGGGTCCAGGTTGGCCAGCCGCCGACATTTCCGACGACTATAGAGTCGTCCCCACGACACCGGTTCAAAGATGGCTAGCCGCCGACATGTCCGACGACTATAGGGTCGTCCCCACGACCCCGGGACTAGATTGGCCCGCCACCGTCATATCCAACGACTATAGGGTCGTCCCCACAACCACGGGCCAAAGTTGGCCAGCCGCCGACATGTCCGACGACTATAGGGTCGTCCCCACGACCCCGGGCCAAAGTTGGCAAGCCGCCGAAATGTCCGACGACTGTAGGGTCGTCCCCACGACCACGGGACTAGGTTGGCCAGCCGCCGACATGTCCGACGACTATAGGGTCGTCCCGACGACCCCGGGCCAATGATGGCCAATCGCCAACATGTCCGACGACTATAGGGTCGTCCCTACGACCCCGGGACTAGATTGGCCCGCCACCGTCATGTCCAACGATTATAGGGTCGTCCCCACGACCCCGGGACTAGATTGGCCCGCCACCGTCATGTCCGACGAATATAGGGTCGTCCCCACGACCCCGGGACAAGCTTGGCCCGCCGCCAACTTGTCCGACGACTATAGGGTCGTCCCCACGACCCCGAGACTAGATTGGCCCGCCACCGTCATGTCCGACGACAATAGGGTCGTCCCCACGACCCCGGGTCTAGGTTGGCCAGCTGCCGACATGTCCGACGACTATAGAGTCGTCCCCACGACCCCGGGCCAAAGTTGGCCAGCCGCCGACATGTCCGACGACTATTGGATCGTCCCCACGACCCCGGGCCAAAGTTGGCCAGCCGCCGAAATGTCCGACGACTATAGGGTCGTCCCCACGACCCCGAGACTAGATTGGCCCGCTACCGTCATGTCCGACGACAATAGGGTCATCCCCACGACCCCGGGTCTAGGTTGGCCAGCTGCCGACATGTCCGACGACTATAGAGTCGTCCCCACGACACCGGGCCAAAGTTGGCCAGCCGCCAACATGTCCGACGACTATAGGGTCGTCCCCACGACCCCGGGACAAGGTTAGCCCGCCGCCGACATGTCCGACGAATATAGGGCCGTACCCACGACCCCGGGACTAGGCTGACAAGCCGCCAACATGTCCGACGACTATAGGGTCGTCCCCACGACCCCGGGCCAAAGTTGGCAAGCCGCTGAAATGTCCGACGACTTTAGGGTTGTCACCACGACCCCGGGACTACATTGGCCCGCCACCGTCAAGTCCGACGACTATAGGGTCGTCCCCAGGACCTCGGGACTAGATTGGCCCGCCACCGTCAAGTCCGACGACTAAAGGGTCGTCCCCACGACCCCGGGCCAAAGTTGGCAAGCCGCCGAAATGTCCGACGACTATAGGGTCGTCCCCACGACCCCGGGACTAGATTGGCCCGCCACCGTCAAGTCCGGCGACTATAGGGTCGTCGTCACGACCCCGGGTCCAGGTTGGCCAGCCGCCGACATTTCCGACGACTATAGGGTCGTCCCCACGACCCCGAGTCCAGGTTGGCCAGCCGCCGACATTTCCGACGACTATAGAGTCGTCCCCACGACCCCGGGCCAAAGTTGGCCAGACGCCGACATGTCCGACGACTATAGGGTCGTCCCCACGACCCCGAGACTAGATTGGCCCGCCACCGTCATGTCCGACGACAATAGGGTCGTCCCCACGACCCCGGGTCCAGGTTGGCCAGCCGCCGACATTTCCGACGACTATAGAGTCGTCTCCACGACCCCGGGACAAGGTTAGCCCGCCGCCGACATGTCCGACGACTATAGGGTCGTCCCCACGACCCCGGGCCAAAGATGTCCAGCCGCCGTCTTGTCCGACGACTATAGGGTCGTCCCCACGACCCCGAGTCCAGGTTGGCCAGCCGCCGACATTTCCGACGACTATAGAGTCGTCCCCACGACCCCGGGCCAAAGTTGGCCAGACGCCGACATGTCCGACGACTATAGGGTCGTCCCCACGACCCCGAGACTAGATTGGCCCGCCACCGTCATGTCCGACGACAATAGGGTCGTCCCCACGACCCCGGGTCCAGGTTGGCCAGCCGCCGACATTTCCGACGACTATAGAGTCGTCTCCACGACACCGGGCCAAAGTTGGCCAGCCGCCGACATGTCCGACGACTATAGGGTTGTCCCCACGACCCCGGGACTAGATTGGCCCGCCGCCGTCATGTCCGACGACAATAGGGTCGTCCCCACGACCCCGGGTCTAGGTTGGCCAGCCGCCGAATTGTGCGACGACTATAGGGTCGTACCCACGACCCCGGGACTAGGCTGACAAGCCGCCAACATGTCCGACGACTATAGGGTCGTCCCCACGACCCCGGGCCAAAGATGTCCAGCCGCCGTCTTGTCCGACGACTATAGGGTCGTCCCCACGACCCCGGGACTAGATTGGCCCGCCACCGTCATGTCCAACGACTATAGGGTCGTCCCCACAACCACGGGCCAAAGTTGGCCAGCCGCCGACATGTCCGACGACTATAGGGTCGTCCCCACGACCCCGGGCCAAAGTTGGCCAGCTGCCGACATGTCCGACGACTATAGGGTCGTCCCCACGACCCCGGGACTAGATTGGCCCGCCGCCGTCATGTCCGACGACAATAGGGTCGTCCCCACGACCCCGGGACAAGCTTGGCCCGCCGCCGAATTGTTCGACGACTATAGGGTCGTCCCCACGACCCCGGGACTAGATTGGCCCGCCACCGTCATGTCCGACGACAATAGGGTCGTCCCCACGACCCCGGGTCTAGGTTGGCCAGCCGCCGACTTGTCCGACGACTATAGGGTCGTCCCCACGACCCCGGGACATGGTTGGCCCGCCGCCGACATGTCCGACGAATATAGGGCCGTACCCACGACCCCGGGACTAGGCTGACAAGCCGCCAACATGTCCGACGACTATAGGGTCGTCCCCACGACCCCGGGCCAAAGTTGGTCAGCCGCCGAAATGTCCGACGACTATAGGGTCGTCCCCACGACCCCGGGCCAAAGTTGGCAAGCCGCTGAAATGCCCGACGACTTTAGGGTTGTCCCCACGACCCCGGGACTACATTGGCCCGCCACCGTCAAGTCCGACGACTATAGGGTCGTCCCCAGGACCTCGGGACTAGATTGGCCCGCCACCGTCAAGTCCGTCGACTATTGGATCGTCCCCACGACCCCGGGCCAAAGTTGGCCAGCCGCCGACATGGCCGACGACTATAGGGTCGTCCCCACGACCCCGAGACTAGATTGGCCCGCCACCGTCATGTCCGACGACAATAGGGTCGGCCCCACGACTCCGGGTCCAGGTTGGCCAGCCGCCGACATTTCCGACGACTATAGAGTCGTCCCCACGACACCGGCTCAAAGTTGGCTAGCCGCCGACATGTCCGACGACTATAGGGTCGTCCCCACGACCCCGGGACTAGATTGGCCCGCCACCGTCATATCCAACGACTATAGGGTCGTCCCCACAACCACGGGCCAAAGTTGGCCAGCCGCCGACATGTCCGACGACTATAGGGTCGTCCCCACGACCCCGGGCCAAAGTTGGCAAGCCGCCGAAATGTCCGACGACTGTAGGGTCGTCCCCACGACCACGGGACTAGGTTGGCCAGCCGCCGACATGTCCGACGACTATAGGGTCGTCCCGACGACCCCGGGCCAATGATGGCCAATCGCCAACATGTCCGACGACTATAGGGTCGTCCCTACGACCCCGGGACTAGATTGGCCCGCCACCGTCATGTCCAACGATTATAGGGTCGTCCCCACGACCCCGGGACTAGATTGGCCCGCCACCGTCATGTCCGACGAATATAGGGTCGTCCCCACGACCCCGGGACAAGCTTGGCCCGCCGCCAACTTGTCCGACGACTATAGGGTCGTCCCCACGACCCCGAGACTAGATTGGCCCGCTACCGTCATGTCCGACGACAATAGGGTCATCCCCACGACCCCGGGTCTAGGTTGGCCAGCTGCCGACATGTCCGACGACTATAGAGTCGTCCCCACGACACCGGGCCAAAGTTGGCCAGCCGCCAACATGTCCGACGACTATAGGGTCGTCCCCACGACCCCGGGACAAGGTTAGCCCGCCGCCGACATGTCCGACGAATATAGGGCCGTACCCACGACCCCGGGACTAGGCTGACAAGCCGCCAACATGTCCGACGACTATAGGGTCGTCCCCACGACCCCGGGCCAAAGTTGGCAAGCCGCTGAAATGTCCGACGACTTTAGGGTTGTCACCACGACCCCGGGACTACATTGGCCCGCCACCGTCAAGTCCGACGACTATAGGGTCGTCCCCAGGACCTCGGGACTAGATTGGCCCGCCACCGTCAAGTCCGACGACTAAAGGGTCGTCCCCACGACCCCGGGCCAAAGTTGGCAAGCCGCCGAAATGTCCGACGACTATAGGGTCGTCCCCACGACCCCGGGACTAGATTGGCCCGCCACCGTCAAGTCCGGCGACTATAGGGTCGTCGTCACGACCCCGGGTCCAGGTTGGCCAGCCGCCGACATTTCCGACGACTATAGGGTCGTCCCCACGACCCCGGGCCAAAGATGTCCAGCCGCCGTCTTGTCCGACGACTATAGGGTCGTCCCCACGACCCCGAGTCCAGGTTGGCCAGCCGCCGACATTTCCGACGACTATAGAGTCGTCCCCACGACCCCGGGCCAAAGTTGGCCCGACGCCGACATGTCCGACGACTATAGGGTCGTCCCCACGACCCCGAGACTAGATTGGCCCGCCACCGTCATGTCCGACGACAATAGGGTCGTCCCCACGACCCCGGGTCCAGGTTGGCCAGCCGCCGACATTTCCGACGACTATAGAGTCGTCTCCACGACACCGGGCCAAAGTTGGCCAGCCGCCGACATGTCCGACGACTATAGGGTTGTCCCCACGACCCCGGGACTAGATTGGCCCGCCGCCGTCATGTCCGACGACAATAGGGTCGTCCCCACGACCCCGGGTCTAGGTTGGCCAGCCGCCGAATTGTGCGACGACTATAGGGTCGTACCCACGACCCCGGGACTAGGCTGACAAGCCGCCAACATGTCCGACGACTATAGGGTCGTCCCCACGACCCCGGGCCAAAGATGTCCAGCCGCCGTCTTGTCCGACGACTATAGGGTCGTCCCCACGACCCCGGGACTAGATTGGCCCGCCACCGTCATGTCCAACGACTATAGGGTCGTCCCCACAACCACGGGCCAAAGTTGGCCAGCCGCCGACATGTCCGACGACTATAGGGTCGTCCCCACGACCCCGGGCCAAAGTTGGCCAGCTGCCGACATGTCCGACGACTATAGGGTCGTCCCCACGACCCCGGGACTAGATTGGCCCGCCGCCGTCATGTCCGACGACAATAGGGTCGTCCCCACGACCCCGGGACAAGCTTGGCCCGCCGCCGAATTGTTCGACGACTATAGGGTCGTCCCCACGACCCCGGGACTAGATTGGCCCGCCACCGTCATGTCCGACGACAATAGGGTCGTCCCCACGACCCCGGGTCTAGGTTGGCCAGCCGCCGACTTGTCCGACGACTATAGGGTCGTCCCCACGACCCCGGGACATGGTTGGCCCGCCGCCGACATGTCCGACGAATATAGGGCCGTACCCACGACCCCGGGACTAGGCTGACAAGCCGCCAACATGTCCGACGACTATAGGGTCGTCCCCACGACCCCGGGCCAAAGTTGGTCAGCCGCCGAAATGTCCGACGACTATAGGGTCGTCCCCACGACCCCGGGCCAAAGTTGGCAAGCCGCTGAAATGTCCGACGACTTTAGGGTTGTCCCCACGACCCCGGGACTACATTGGCCCGCCACCGTCAAGTCCGACGACTATAGGGTCGTCCCCAGGACCTCGGGACTAGATTGGCCCGCCACCGTCAAGTCCGTCGACTATTGGATCGTCCCCACGACCCCGGGCCAAAGTTGGCCAGCCGCCGACATGGCCGACGACTATAGGGTCGTCCCCACGACCCCGAGACTAGATTGGCCCGCCACCGTCATGTCCGACGACAATAGGGTCGGCCCCACGACTCCGGGTCCAGGTTGGCCAGCCGCCGACATTTCCGACGACTATAGAGTCGTCCCCACGACACCGGCTCAAAGTTGGCTAGCCGCCGACATGTCCGACGACTATAGGGTCGTCCCCACGACCCCGGGACTAGATTGGCCCGCCACCGTCATATCCAACGACTATAGGGTCGTCCCCACAACCACGGGCCAAAGTTGGCCAGCCGCCGACATGTCCGACGACTATAGGGTCGTCCCCACGACCCCGGGCCAAAGTTGGCAAGCCGCCGAAATGTCCGACGACTGTAGGGTCGTCCCCACGACCACGGGACTAGGTTGGCCAGCCGCCGACATGTCCGACGACTATAGGGTCGTCCCGACGACCCCGGGCCAATGATGGCCAATCGCCAACATGTCCGACGACTATAGGGTCGTCCCTACGACCCCGGGACTAGATTGGCCCGCCACCGTCATGTCCAACGATTATAGGGTCGTCCCCACGACCCCGGGACTAGATTGGCCCGCCACCGTCATGTCCGACGAATATAGGGTCGTCCCCACGACCCCGGGACAAGCTTGGCCCGCCGCCAACTTGTCCGACGACTATAGGGTCGTCCCCACGACCCCGAGACTAGATTGGCCCGCCACCGTCATGTCCGACGACAATAGGGTCGTCCCCACGACCCCGGGTCTAGGTTGGCCAGCTGCCGACATGTCCGACGACTATAGAGTCGTCCCCACGACCCCGGGCCAAAGTTGGCCAGCCGCCGACATGTCCGACGACTATAGGGTCGTCCCCACGACCCCGGGACTAGATTGGCCCGCCACCGTCATATCCAACGACTATAGGGTCGTCCCCACAACCACGGGCCAAAGTTGGCCAGCCGCCGACATGTCCGACGACTATAGGGTCGTCCCCACGACCCCGGGCCAAAGTTGGCAAGCCGCCGAAATGTCCGACGACTGTAGGGTCGTCCCCACGACCACGGGACTAGGTTGGCCAGCCGCCGACATGTCCGACGACTATAGGGTCGTCCCGACGACCCCGGGCCAATGATGGCCAATCGCCAACATGTCCGACGACTATAGGGCCGTCCCTACGACCCCGGGACTAGATTGGCCCGCCACCGTCATGTCCAACGATTATAGGGTCGTCCCCACGACCCCGGGACTAGATTGGCCCGCCACCGTCATGTCCGACGAATATAGGGTCGTCCCCACGACCCCGGGACAAGCTTGGCCCGCCGCCGACTTGTCCGACGACTATAGGGTCGTCCCTACGACCCCGGGACAAGGTTGGCCAGCCGCCGACATGACCGACGACTATAGGGTCGTCCCCACGACCCCGGGACTAGATTGGTCCGCCACCGTCATGTCCGACGAATACAGGGTCGTCCCCACGACCCCGGGACAAGCTTGGCCCGCCGCCGACTTGTCCGACGACTATAGGGTCGTCCCCACGACCCCGGGACTAGATTGGCCCGCCACCGTCATGTCCGACGACAATAGGGTCGTCCCCACAACCCCGGGTCTACGTTGGCCAGCTGCCGACATGTCCGACGACTACAGAGTCGTCCCCACGACACCGCGCCAAAGTTGGACAGCCGCCGACATGTCCAACTACTATAGGGTCGTCCCCACGACCCCGGGACTAGATTGGCCCGCCACCGTCATGTCCGACGACAATAGGGTCATCCCCACGACCCCGGGTCTAGGTTGGCCAGCTGCCGACATGTCCGACGACTATAGAGTCGTCCCCATGACACCGCGCCAAAGTTGGACAGCCGCCGACATGTCCGACTACTATAGGGTCGTCCCCACGACCCCGGGACAAGGTTAGCCCGCCGCCGACATGTCCGACGAATATAGGGCCGTACCCACGACCCCGGGACTAGGCTGACAAGCCGCCAACATGTCCGACGACTATAGGGTCGTCCCCACGACCCCGGGCCAAAGTTGGCAAGCCGCTGAAATGTCCGACGACTTTAGGGTTGTCCCCACGACCCCGGGACTACATTGGCCCGCCACCGTCAAGTCCGACGACTATAGGGTCGTCTCCACCACCACGGGCGAACGTTGGCCAGCCGCCGACATGTCCGACGATTATTGGATCGTCCCCACGACCCCGGGCCAAAGTTGGCCAGCCGCCGACATGTCCGACGACTATAGGGTCGTCCCCACGACCCCGAGACTAGATTGGCCCGCTACCGTCATGTCCGACGACAATAGGGTCATCCCCACGACCCCGGGTCTAGGTTGGCCAGCTGCCGACATGTCCGACGACTATAGAGTCGTCCCCACGACACCGGGCCAAAGTTGGCCAGCCGCCAACATGTCCGACGACTATAGGGTCGTCCCCACGACCCCGGGACAAGGTTAGCCCGCCGCCGACATGTCCGACGAATATAGGGCCGTACCCACGACCCCGGGACTAGGCTGACAAGCCGCCAACATGTCCGACGACTATAGGGTCGTCCCCACGACCCCGGGCCAAAGTTGGCAAGCCGCTGAAATGTCCGACGACTTTAGGGTTGTCCCCACGACCCCGGGACTACATTGGCCCGCCACCGTCAAGTCCGACGACTATAGGGTCGTCCCCAGGACCTCGGGACTAGATTGGCCCGCCACCGTCAAGTCCGACGACTAAAGGATCGTCCCCACGACCCCGGGCCAAAGTTGGCAAGCCGCCGAAATGTCCGACGACTATAGGGTCGTCCCCACGACCCCGGGACTAGATTGGCCCGCCACCGTCA
Organism: Andrena praecox; assembly: GCA_963932275.1. NCBI lineage: Eukaryota > Metazoa > Arthropoda > Insecta > Hymenoptera > Andrenidae > Andrena > Andrena praecox. The sequence continues at coordinate 1,233,664 of CAWVQO010000396.1, read as the reverse complement.
AGTCCGGCGACTATAGGGTCGTCGTCACGACCCCGGGTCCAGGTTGGCCAGCCGCCGACATTTCCGACGACTATAGAGTCGTCCCCACGACACCGGGCCAAAGTTGGCCAGCCGCCGACATGTCCGACGACTATAGGGTCGTCCCCACGACCCCGGGCCAAAGTTGGCCAGACGCCGACATGTCCGACGACTATAGGGTCGTCCCCACGACCCCGAGACTAGATTGGCCCGCCGCCGTCTTGTCCGACGACTATAGGGTCGTCCCCACGACCCCGAGTCCAGGTTGGCCAGCCGCCGACATTTCCGACGACTATAGAGTCGTCCCCACGACCCCGGGCCAAAGTTGGCCAGACGCCGACATGTCCGACGACTATAGGGTCGTCCCCACGACCCCGAGACTAGATTGGCCCGCCACCGTCATGTCCGACGACAATAGGGTCGTCCCCACGACCCCGGGTCCAGGTTGGCCAGCCGCCGACATTTCCGACGACTATAGAGTCGTCTCCACGACACCGGGCCAAAGTTGGCCAGCCGCCGACATGTCCGACGACTATAGGGTCGTCCCCACGACCCCGGGACTAGATTGGCCCGCCGCCGTCATGTCCGACGACAATAGGGTCGTCCCCACGACCCCGGGTCTAGGTTGGCCAGCTGCCGACATGTCCGACGACTATAGAGTCGTCCCCACGACACCGGGCCAAAGTTGGCCAGCCGCCAACATGTCCGACGACTATAGGGTCGTCCCCACGACCCCGGGACAAGGTTAGCCCGCCGCCGACATGTCCGACGAATATAGGGCCGTACCCACGACCCCGGGACTAGGCTGACAAGCCGCCAACATGTCCGACGACTATAGGGTCGTCCCCACGACCCCGGGCCAAAGTTGGCAAGCCGCTGAAATGTCCGACGACTTTAGGGTTGTCCCCACGACCCCGGGACTACATTGGCCCGCCACCGTCAAGTCCGACGACTATAGGGTCGTCCCCAGGACCTCGGGACTAGATTGGCCCGCCACCGTCAAGTCCGACGACTAAAGGGTCGTCCCCACGACCCCGGGCCAAAGTTGGCAAGCCGCCGAAATGTCCGACGACTATAGGGTCGTCCCCACGACCCCGGGCCAAAGATGTCCAGCCGCCGTCTTGTCCGACGACTATAGGGTCGTCCCCACGACCCCGGGTCCAGGTTGGCCAGCCGCCGACATTTCCGACGACTATAGAGTCGTCCCCACGACCCCGGGCCAAAGTTGGCCAGACGCCGACATGTCCGACGACTATAGGGTCGTCCCCACGACCCCGAGACTAGATTGGCCCGCCACCGTCATGTCCGACGACAATAGGGTCGTCCCCACGACCCCGAGTCCAGGTTGGCCAGCCGCCGACATTTCCGACGACTATAGAGTCGTCTCCACGACACCGGGCCAAAGTTGGCCAGCCGCCGACATGTCCGACGACTATAGGGTTGTCCCCACGACCCCGGGACTAGATTGGCCCGCCGCCGTCATGTCCGACGACAATAGGGTCGTCCCCACGACCCCGGGTCTAGGTTGGCCAGCCGCCGAATTGTGCGACGACTATAGGGTCGTACCCACGACCCCGGGACTAGGCTGACAAGCCGCCAACATGTCCGACGACTATAGGGTCGTCCCCACGACCCCGGGCCAAAGATGTCCAGCCGCCGTCTTGTCCGACGACTATAGGGTCGTCCCCACGACCCCGGGACTAGATTGGCCCGCCACCGTCATGTCCAACGACTATAGGGTCGTCCCCACAACCACGGGCCAAAGTTGGCCAGCCGCCGACATGTCCGACGACTATAGGGTCGTCCCCACGACCCCGGGCCAAAGTTGGCCAGCTGCCGACATGTCCGACGACTATAGGGTCGTCCCCACGACCCCGGGACTAGATTGGCCCGCCGCCGTCATGTCCGACGACAATAGGGTCGTCCCCACGACCCCGGGACAAGCTTGGCCCGCCGCCGAATTGTTCGACGACTATAGGGTCGTCCCCACGACCCCGGGACTAGATTGGCCCGCCACCGTCATGTCCGACGACAATAGGGTCGTCCCCACGACCCCGGGTCTAGGTTGGCCAGCCGCCGACTTGTCCGACGACTATAGGGTCGTCCCCACGACCCCGGGACATGGTTGGCCCGCCGCCGACATGTCCGACGAATATAGGGCCGTACCCACGACCCCGGGACTAGGCTGACAAGCCGCCAACATGTCCGACGACTATAGGGTCGTCCCCACGACCCCGGGCCAAAGTTGGTCAGCCGCCGAAATGTCCGACGACTATAGGGTCGTCCCCACGACCCCGGGCCAAAGTTGGCAAGCCGCTGAAATGTCCGACGACTTTAGGGTTGTCCCCACGACCCCGGGACTACATTGGCCCGCCACCGTCAAGTCCGACGACTATAGGGTCGTCCCCAGGACCTCGGGACTAGATTGGCCCGCCACCGTCAAGTCCGTCGACTATAGGGTCGTCCCCACGACCCCGGGCCAAAGTTGGCAAGCCGCCGAAATGTCCGACGACTGTAGGGTCGTCCCCACGACCCCGGGACTAGATTGGCCCGCCACCGTCAAGTCCGACGACTATAGGGTCGTCCCCACGACCTCGGGACTAGGTTGGCCGGCCGCCGACATGTCCGACCACTATTGGGTCGTCCCCACGACACCGGGCCATAGTTGGCCAGCCGCCGACATTTCCGACGACCATAGGGTCGTCCCCACGACCCCGGGGCAAGGTTGGCCCGCCGCCGACTTGTCCGACGACTATAGGGTCGTACCCACGACCCCGGGACTAGGCTGACAAGCCGCCAACATGTCCGAAGACTATAGGGTCGTCCCTACGACCCCGGGACTAGATTGGCCCGCCACCGTCATGTCCAACGATTATAGGGTCGTCCCCACGACCCCGGGTCTAGGTTGGCCAGCCCCCGACATGTCCGACGACTATAGAGTCGTCCCCACGACCCCGGGTCTAGGTTGGCCAGCTGCCGACATGTCCGACGACTATAGAGTCGTCCCCACGACACCGGGCCAAAGTTGGACAGCCGCCGACATGTCCGACTACTATAGGGTCGTCCCCAGGACCTCGGGTCTAGATTGGCCCGCTACCGTCATGTCCGAAGACTATAGGGTTGTCCCCACGACCACGGGACTAGATTGGCCCGCCACCGCCATGTGCGACGACAATAGGGTCGTCCCCACGACCCCGCGCCAAAGTTGGCCAGCCGCCGACATGTCCGACGACTATTGGATCGTCCCCACGACCACGGGCCAAAGTTGGCCAGCCGCCGACATGTCCGACGACAATCGGATCGTCCCCACGACCACGCGCCAAAGTTGGCCAGCCGCCGACATGTCCGACGACTATAGGGTCGTCCCCACGACCCCGGGACTAGATTGGCCCGCCACCGTCATGTCCAACGACAATAGGGTCGTCCCCACAACCACGGGCCAAAGTTGGCCAGCCGCCGACATGTCCGACGACTGTAGGGTCGTCCCCACGACCCCGGGCCAAAGATGTCCAGCCGCCGTCTTGTCCGACGCCTATAGGGTTGTCCCCACGACCCCGGGACTAGATTGGCCCGCCACCGTCATGTCCAACGACTATAGGGTCGTCCCCACAACCACGGCCCAAAGTTGGCCAGCCGCCGACATGTCCGACGACTGTAGGGTCGTCCCCACGACCCCGGGCCAAAGTTGGCCAGCCGCCGACATGTCCGACGACTATTGAATCGTCCCCACGACCCCGGGCCAAAGTTGGCCAGCCGCCGACATGTCCGACGACTGTAGGGTCGTCCCCACGACCCCGGGCCAAAGATGTCCAGCCGCCGTCTTGTCCGACGCCTATAGGGTTGTCCCCACGACCCCGGGACTAGATTGGCCCGCCACCGTCATGTCCAACGACTATAGGGTCGTCCCCACAACCACGGCCCAAAGTTGGCCAGCCGCCGACATGTCCGACGACTGTAGGGTCGTCCCCACGACCCCGGGCCAAAGTTGGCCAGCCGCCGACATGTCCGACGACTATTGGATCGTCCCCACGACCCCGGGCCAAAGTTGGCCAGCCGCCGACATGTCCGACGACTATTGGATCGTCCCCACGACCCCGGGCCAAAGTTGGCCAGCCGCCGACATGTCCGACGACTATAGGGTCGTCCCCAGGACCTCGGGTCTAGATTGGCCCGCTACCGTCATGTCCGAAGACTATAGGGTCGTCCCCACGACCACGGGACTAGATTGGCCCGCCACCGCCATGTCCGACGACCATAGGGTCGTCCCCGCGACCCCGGGTCTAGGTTGGCCAGCCGCCGACATGTCCGACGACAATCGGATCGTCCCCACGCCCACGCGCCAAAGTTGGCCAGCCGCCGACATGTCCGACGACTATTGGATCGTCCCCACGACCACGGGCCAAAGTTGGCCAGCCGCCGACATGTCCGACGACTATAGGGTCGTCCCCACGACCCCGAGACTAGATTGGCCCGCCACCGTCAAGTCCGACGACTATAGGGTCGTCCCCACGACCCCGGGCCAAAGTTGGCCTGCCGCCGAAATGTCCGACGACTGTAGGGTCGTCCCCACGACCCCGGGACTAGATTGGCCCGCCACCGTCAAGTCCGACGACTATAGGGTCGTCCCCACGACCTCGGGACCAGGTTGGCCGGCCGCCGACATGTCCGACCACTATTGGGTCGTCCCCACGACACCGGGCCAAAGTTGGCCCGCCGCCGACATGTCCGACGACTATAGGGTCGTCCCCACGACCCCGGGACTAGATTGGCCCGCCACCGTCATGTCCGACGATTATAGGGTCGTCCCCACGACCTCGGGACTAGGTTGGCCGGCCGCCGACATGTCCGACCACTATTGGGTCGTCCCCACGACACCGGGCCAAAGTTGGCCCGCCGCCGACATGTCCGACGACTATAGGGTCGTCCCCACGACCCCGGGACTAGATTGGCCCGCCACCGTCATGTCCGACGATTATAGGGTCGTCCCCACGAACCCGGTACAAGGTTGGCCCGCCGCCGACTTGTCCGACGACTATAGGGTCGTACCCACCACCCCGGGACTAGGCTGACAGGCCGCCAACATGTCCGACGACTATAGGGTCGTCCCCACGACCCCGGGCCAAAGATGTCCAGCCGCCGTCTTGTCCGACGACTATAGGGTCGTCCCTACGACCCCGGGACTAGATTGGCCCGCCACCGTCATGTCCAACGACTATAGGGTCGTCCCCACAACCACGGGCCAAAGTTAGCCAGCCGTCGACATGTCCGACGACTATAGGGTCGTCCCCACGACCCCGGGCCAAAGTTGGCCAGCCGCCGACATGTCCGACGACTATAGGGTCGTCCCCACGACCCCGAGACTAGATTGGCACGCCACCGTCATGTCCGACGACAATAGGGTCGGCCCCACGACTCCGGGTCCAGGTTGGCCAGCCGCCGACATTTCCGACGACTATAGAGTCGTCCCCACGACACCGGTTCAAAGTTGGCCAGCCGCCGACATGTCCGACGACTATAGGGTCGTCCCCACGACCCCGGGGCTAGATTGGCCCGCCACCGTCATATCCAACGACTATAGGGTCGTCCCCACAACCACGGGCCAAAGTTGGCCAGCCGCCGACATGTGTGAAAGTGTACCGTACTATTAGAGGGTCTTTTGACGTTGAATTGCTGCAGGCTGACCTCAGGAGATTCGAGCAGTGGTGTATTGTTAATAGAATGCAGCTAAATACAGGGAAATGTGTGTTATTAAGGACCCATAGGGCTGTCAGTGGCATTCCCTCGACGTATACGCTAGGCGATACCACGTTGACGGCGGTGGCGGAAGTCTTGGACCTTGGCGTCACATTTACGTCGGGTCTGGATTTTCGTAACCATTATCGCAACATAACTTGTAAGGCAATGAAAACCCTTGGGTTTATAGCACGGTTTGCGAAACATTTTAAGCAGATCAGGACATTAAAAATGTTATACGTTGCACTGGTTAGGCCACAAGTTGAATATGCGTCGGTTATTTGGAGCCCTAAGCATAAGCTATATGTTAGCATAATTGAAAGGATCCAACACAAGTTCCTTAGGCTTGCCATGAGGACATCTGGCAGCCCTATGAGGTTCAATGACCATGATTATAGTCCTGCCCTGATAAAGATGAGGCTCTCTACCCTTTGCGACCGCCGGGTCTGTTCTGATCTACTATTTCTATATAAGGTTTTACATGGTCAGATAGACTGCATAGGGCTGGTGGCATTGATCAACTTTCACGCTCCGCAACGGTCACTGCGTATGAGACACCTTTTTGTATCGTGCGTCCCGGAATATCATCACTTCACTGCCGATCCCATAAATCGCGCCATGGATGAGCTTAATCAGAGCCCCGCGGACATTGATTTCTTTCAAGCCTCCCTAGCGTCGTTCAGGAATCAATTACTTAGGATACTGCCACCTCGGTAATCTAGTGTTTCACCGGGTACGGCGTTAGAGCCGTTGTATAGACTGGCTTGTTTTTGTGTTGTTACTGTTGTTTTGTTACTTTACTTTATATTCTATGTTTTTCGTTATATTTTATTTTTAATCGTATTGTATTTTATTGTATGTTTCTGTATCTTAGCACTTTTCTACACTTTGTATTCTAAAGGGTTCCCCCGTTGAATAAATAATAATAATAATAATAATAATAATAATGTCCGACGACTATAGGGTCGTCCCCACGACCCCGGGCCAAAGTTGGCAAGCCGCCGAAATGTCCGACGACTGTAGGGTCGTCCCCACGACCCCGGGACTAGGTTGGCCAGCCGCCGACATGTCCGACGACTATAGGGTCGTCCCGACGACCCCGGGCCAATGATGGCCAATCGCCAACATGTCCGACGACTATAGGGTCGTCCCTACGACCCCGGGACTAGATTGGCCCGCCACCGTCATGTCCAACGATTATAGGGTCGTCCCCACGACCCCGGGACTAGATTGGCCCGCCACCGTCATGTCCGACGAATATAGGGTCGTCCCCACGACCCCGGGCCAAAGTTGGCCAGCCGCCGACATGTCCGACGATTATTGGATCGTCCCCACGACCCCGGGCCAAAGTTGGCCAGCCGCCGACATGTCCGACGACTATAGGGTCGTCCCCTCGACCCCGAGACTAGATTGGCCTGCTACCGTCATGTCCGACGACAATAGGGTCGTCCCCACGACCCCGGGTCCAGGTTGGCCAGCCGCCGACATTTCCGACGACTATAGAGTCGTCCCCACGACACCGGGCCAAAGTTGGCCAGCCGCCGACATGTCCGACGACTATAGGGTCGTCCCCACGACCCCGGGACAAGGTTGGCCCGCCGCCGACATGTCCGACGAATATAGGGCCGTACCCACGACCCCGGGACTAGGCTGACAAGCCGCCAACATGTCCGACGACTATAGGGTCGTCCCCACGACCCCGGGACTAGGTTGGCCAGCCGCCGACATGTCCGACGACTATAGGGTCGTCCCGACGACCCCGGGCCAATGTTGGCCAATCGCCAACATGTCCGACGACTATAGGGTCGTCCCTACGACCCCGGGACTAGATTGGCCCGCCACCGTCATGTCCAACGATTATAGGGTCGTCCCCACGACCCCGGGACTAGATGGGCCCGCCACCGTCATGTCCGACGACAATAGGGTCGTCCCCACGACCCCGGGTCTACGTTGGCCAGCTGCCGACATGTCCGACGACTATAGAGTCGTCCCCACGACACCGCGCCAAAGTTGGACAGCCGCCGACATGTCCGACTACTATAGGGTCGTCCCCACGACCCCGGGCCAAAGTTGGCAAGCCGCCGAAATGTCCGACGACTGTAGGGTCGTCCCCACGACCCCGGGACTAGATTGGCCCGCCACCGTCATGTCCGACGAATATAGGGTCGTCCCCACGACCCCGGGACAAGCTTGGCCCGCCGCCGACTTGTCCGACGACTATAGGGTCGTCCCCACGACCCCGGGACTAGATTGGCCCGCCACCGTCATGTCCGACGACAATAGGGTCGTCCCCACGACCCCGGGTCTAGGTTGGCCAGCTGCCGACATGTCCGACGACTATAGAGTCGTCCCCACGACACCGCGCCAAAGTTGGACAGCCGCCGACATGTCCGACTACAATAGGGTCGTCCCCACGACCTCGGGTCTAGATTGGCCCGCTACCGTCATGTCCGAAGACTATAGGGTCGTCCCCACGACCTCGGGACTAGATTGGCCCGCTACCGTCAAGTCCGACGACTATAGGGTCGTCCCACGACCCCGGGCCAAAGTTGGCAAGCCGCCGAAATGTCCGACGACTGTAGGGTCGTCTCCACGACCCCGGGACTAGATTGGCCCGCCACCGTCAAGTCCGACGACTATAGGGTCGTCCCCACGACCTCGGGACTAGGTTGGCCAGCCGCCGACATGTCCGACAACTATTGGGTCGTCCCCACGACCACGGGCCAAAGATGTCCAGCCGCCGTCTTGTCCGACGCCTATAGGGTCGTCCCCACGACCCCGGGACTAGATTGGCCTGCCACCGTCATGTCCAACGTCTATAGGGTCGTCCCCACCACCACGGGCCAAAGTTGGCCAGCCGCCGACATGTCCGACGATTATTGGATCGTCCCCACGACCCCGGGCCAAATTTGGCCAGCCGCCGACATGTCCGACGACTATAGGGTCGTCTTCTCGACCCCGAGACTAGATTGGCCTGCTACCGTCATGTCCGACGACAATAGGGTCGTCCCCACGACCCCGGGTCCAGGTTGGCCAGCCGCCGACATTTCCGACGACTATAGAGTCGTCCCCACGACACCGGGCCAAAGTTGGCCAGCCGCCGACATGTCCGACGACTATAGGGTCGTCCCCACGACCCCGGGACAAGGTTGGCCCGCCGCCGACATGTCCGACGAATATAGGGCCGTACCCACGACCCCGGGACTAGGCTGACAAGCCGCCAACATGTCCGACGACTATAGGGTCGTCCCCACGACCCCGGGACTAGGTTGGCCAGCCGCCGACATGTCCGACGACTATAGGGTCGTCCCGACGACCCCGGGCCAATGTTGGCCAATCGCCAACATATCCGACGACTATAGGGTCGTCCCTACGACCCCGGGACTAGATTGGCCCGCCACCGTCATGTCCAACGATTATAGGGTCGTCCCCACGACCCCGGGACTAGATGGGCCCGCCACCGTCATGTCCGACGACAATAGGGTCGTCCCCACGACCCCGGGTCTACGTTGGCCAGCTGCCGACATGTCCGACGACTATAGAGTCGTCCCCACGACACCGCGCCAAAGTTGGACAGCCGCCGACATGTCCGACTACTATAGGGTCGTCCCCACGACCCCGGGCCAAAGTTGGCAAGCCGCCGAAATGTCCGACGACTGTAGGGTCGTCCCCACGACCCCGGGACTAGATTGGCCCGCCACCGTCATGTCCAACGATTATAGGGGCGTCCCCACGACCCCGGGACTAGATTGGCCCGCCACCGTCGTGTCCGACGTCTATAGACTCGTCCCCACGACACCGGGCCAAAGTTGGCCAGCCGCCGACATGTCCGACGACTATAGGGTCGTCCCCACGACCCCGGGACTAGATTGGCCCGCCACCGTCATGTCCGACGATTATAGGGTCGTCCCCACGACCCCGGGACAAGCTTGGCCCGCCGCCGAATTGTTCGACGACTATAGGGTCGTACCCCACGACCCCGGGACTAGATTGGCCCGCCACCGTCATGTCCGACGACAATAGGGTCGTCCCCACGACCCCGGGTCTAGGTTGGCCAGCCGCCGACTTGTCCGACGACTATAGGGTCGTCCCCAGGACCTCGGGACTAGATTGGCCCGCCACCGTCAAGTCCGACGACTATAGGGTCGTCCCCACGACCCCGGGACTAGATTGGCCCGCCACCGTCAAGTCCGACGACTATAGGGTCGTCCCCACGACCTCGGGACTAGGTTGGCCAGCCGCCGAAATGTCCGACGACTGTAGGGTCGTACCCACGACCCCGGGACTAGGCTGACAATCCGCCAACATGTCCGACGACTATAGGGTCGCCCCCACGACCCCGGGCCAAAGTTGGCCAGCCGCCGACATGTCCGACTGTTTAACTGCTGCCTAGTGGAGGGGGTGTGGATCGCTGGGACTGGCCAGAGAAGAGATGCACTCCAAGGACTTGGTGACGTTGACGGCACGTTTATTAGCCGAACTGGGCGTCGTTGCAACAATATATATACAACACGCAGAGATATCACGAACAAAACACTACTCACAAAACACGCAGTCAACACGAGACACGAATATGTACAAACTATGTACAGGGCGCTGGGCGCGATGGCTCGAAGGGCCGTTTTACAGGGCTCAAAAACCGGTGGGTCGCTGGGCGACAAAGATTGTGCGGGGTCGTGCGTGCGAGAGCGTTTCGTGGAGTTCGAAGGTGTTCGAGGAACTAACGGTCGGATTCCGGGAAGGCCAACGCTCGAGCCGTGCAAAAACGGGTGACCCGCGTAACCGTCTTGACGAACGGTGCGTCACCGTGTTGACACGCTCTCGCACGCACATTTAAATTCGCGCACCAGCTGAGCGCTGGAGTTCGGCCGCAACATTCCGCCCGCCTCGGCCCGGAGGCCCGGGCCGACCTTGGCGGACGCCGACGCAGGGCGTCCGCCCGCCGTGACAAGCAGTGACGCGACAAGGTGGACCGGAGTGGCGCGGTACATTGGTGGCGGTGGTATACATATGTTGTTTACGTCGTGGCCACGTCAGCAGGCGCGGGGGGGCACGGAAGGAGCACGACGCGAGTGATCGGACGCATGGATTCGCAGGGGTACCACCGAATGCACGGGAGGGTCGCGTCGCTCGGTGCACGAGGGGTTGCCGGGACATCGCGTCGATGTCGGCCTTGAGGACGAAGCGAGGGAGGCGCCAGTCGAGCGAGCTCAGGAGGGCGATCGCGAGCAGGCCGGACTCGCCGACATCGAGCGGACGTCCGGCCCTCAGAAGGAGTCGGACGGGGTCGCGATCGTCCGCCCGCCGTGGGCTGGTGCTCGCGACAAGCCGCTCGCAGCGTGTGTCGTCTGGATCGAGGGTCGGGGCCACGGTTGCTTCGTCGACCCTCCAGAAACTTCGGTGGTACCGCACGGAGGTCGGTCTCCATGGTCACGGGCTGGGCCGTGACGTGGTGCACCGCACCGGCGGCGGGCGAACGACCGTTGGGACCGGTGGGACCGGAGACAATCCATCCGAAGACTGTCCGTTGCGCGATCAGGGCCGAAGGGGTGCCGCGACGAAGCCCGGGGAGCAGCAGGGCTCCGAAATAGTCGGCGCCGACGATCAGGTCAATCGGGCGACTGGCTGACGGATCTGGATCCGCGAACGTCAGACCGGCGAAATCCTTCCGCTGCGTGGTCGGAGTCCACTCGTGCACGTACGAGGACACCTTGGGCACAACATGGGCGGTGATGGTAATGGCTGCCGGGGGTGCTCCAGCAGGCGGCGTCAAGGTCAGCCTCACCTGCGACTGCGAGGCTCCCAGTTGGCCATCCAGAGCGCCGACAAGGTTGGTCACGTGCGGTTGCCGGGGGAGACCCAACATCTGGACCACTGACTCCGACACGAGTGACACCTGCGCTCCTTGGTCCAGCAGTGCGCGGATGGTCAGCAACTCGCCGCCCGATGACCGAACGCCGACGATCGCGGTGGCTAGCACCACTGGCGCTCCATCCGTACTCGCGGGCGACGCGATGGAATTTATCGCCGCCTCGCGGGGCTGCTCTCCGTTTGCCGGCGGGCCCGCAGTGGCCTCGTCGGCATCGTGGGCATCGGGTAATGTTTCGGCGTTCGACGGATGGAGCAGCGAGTGATGCCGCCGGCCGCAATGCGAGCACGTGGCTGCGACGGGGCAGGACGGGGCCATGTGGCCGGGCGCAAGACAATTATAACAGACGCGCTTGTCAGCCGCGAGTTCGCGGCGCTGGTCGAGGCGAAGGGCTTTAAACGCCGGGCACCGATACATTGCATGTCGCGCCCGGCACAAAGGGCATTGGGAGTTCGTCCCGTACGACGGAGGGTCTGGCGCAGGGTTGGTCATGCAGACCCGAGCGACGGACCCGCGCGACGATTTCGCCGCTTTGGTCTTATCGGGCGCGGCGGCTTGTTTCGCGAGTCGCGCGGCATCCAGCGACTGAATTCGCGCCTTCATGAACCGATCTAGCTCCACGTAAGAGGGGGGGTCGGTGCTGACGCCAAGAGAGAGCTCCCACTCCTCTATCAGCTCGGGATCGAGCTTCATCGTCGTCAGAGCGACGATGATGTCATCCCAATGCTCGGTGGGGCGACCTAGGTTGGCGAGGAGGGAGAGCGCTCGGTTGGTGGGGCCACGCAACCGCTTCAACTCCTCGGCCGACGCAGCCGCCATCGGCGGCAAGGTGATAAGGTCACGCAGGTGTGCCGAGACGATCGCCCGTTTGTTTTCGAACTCTTGGGTCAGGAGGGCCCACGCGGTGCCGAAATTGGCCTCCGTGATGGTAACGTGGGCGATCGTCTCGGCCGCCTGGCCCTCCACCGCCGATTGCAGATATTGCAGTCGCGTCGTGTCGCTGAGGGTCGCGTTGCCGATGACCAACGACGTGAACAAATCGCGGAAACTCGGCCACTCCGTGTACTCACCGGTGAACTTCGGTAACGCGATGTGCGGAAGGCGCGCCAGGCCCTTGCTGGACTCCCCGCTGGTCGGCTCCGACGTTCCCGAAGGTGGCAGCGTCTTGAATGAGCGGATGACCTCCCGCAGAAAGTCCCGCGCTGCCCAGTACTCGTCCTCCGCCCGGACGAACTCCTCCTGCGCGACGAAGGGGCACGCCGCCCTCTCGGCGTCAGGAAGCAGGAGCTCCAGCTCTAGGTTGAGGGCCTCGCACCGGGCCCACGTCTCGGTCAGCTTAGCCAGGCGGTCTTCAGCATTCTCCTCCGTGAATTTCGCCCTCCCCATCTTCTTGAAGTTGGCGAGGAGGCGAACGGATCCCTGGAGGAGGAGACGAATCTCCTTCACCAACGACTGCCATCTTGGAGGTGATGTCGGGGTAGCCTCCTCGTCTCCATCCCGGTTCGTTGGAGCCATCTTTCAAAGCGATCCGGCTCGAAGGACCAAAATGTTTAACTGCTGCCTAGTGGAGGCGGTGTGGATCGCTGGGACTGGCCAGAGAAGAGATGCACTCCAAGGACTTGGTGACGTTGACGGCACGTTTATTAGCCGAACTGGGCGTCGTTGCAACAATATATATACAACACGCAGAGATATCACGAACAAAACACTACTCACAAAACACGCAGTCAACACGAGACACGAATATGTACAAACTATGTACAGGGCGCTGGGCGCGATGGCTCGAAGGGCCGTTTTACAGGGCTCAAAAACCGGTGGGTCGCTGGGCGACAAAGATTGTGCGGGGTCGTGCGTGCGAGAGCGTTTCGTGGAGTTCGAAGGTGTTCGAGGAACTAACGGTCGGATTCCGGGAAGGCCAACGCTCGAGCCGTGCAAAAACGGGTGACGCGCGTAACCGTCTTGACGAACGGTGCGTCACCGTGTTGACACGCTCTCGCACGCACATTTAAATTCGCGCACCAGCTGAGCGCTGGAGTTCGGCCGCAACACCGACGACTATAGGGTCGTCCCCACGACCCCGGGACATGGTTGGCCCGCCGCCGACATGTCCGACGAATATAGGGCCGTACCCACGACCCCGGGACTAGGCTGACAAGCCGCCAACATGTCCGACGACTATAGGGTCGTCCCCACGACCCCGGGCCAAAGTTGGTCAGCCGCCGAAATGTCCGACGACTATAGGGTCGTCCCCACGACCCCGGGCCAAAGTTGGCAAGCCGCTGAAATGTCCGACGACTTTAGGGTTGTCCCCACGACCCCGGGACTACATTGGCCCGCCACCGTCAAGTCCGAAGACAATAGGGTCGTCCCCAGGACCTCGGGACTAGATTGGCCCGCCACCGTCAAGTCCGACGACTATAGGGTCGTCCCCACGACCCCGGGCCAAAGTTGGCAAGCCGCCGAAATGTCCGACGACTGTAGGGTCGTCCCCACGACCCCGGGACTAGATTGGCCCGCCACCGTCAAGTCCGACGACTATAGGGTCGTCCCCACGACCTCGGGACTAGGTTGGCCGGCCGCCGACATGTCCGACCACTATTGGGTCGTCCCCACGACACCGGGCCAAAGTTGGCCAGCCGCCGACATGTCCGACGACTATAGGGTCGTCCCCACGACCCCGGGGCAAGGTTGGCCCGCCGCCGACTTGTCCGACGAATATAGGGCCGTACCCACGACCCCGGGACTAGGCTGACAAGCCGCCAACATTTCCGACGACTATAGAGTCGTCCCCACGACACCGGTTCAAAGTTGGCCAGCCGCCGACATGTCCGACGACTATAGGGTCGTCCCCACGACCCCGGGACTAGATTGGCCCGCCACCGTCATATCCAACGACTATAGGGTCGTCCCCACCACCACGGGCCAAAGTTGGCCAGCCGCCGACATGTCCGACGATTATTGGATCGTCCCCACGACCCCGGGCCAAAGTTGGCCAGCCGCCGACATGTCCGACGACCATAGGGTCGTCCCCACGACCCCGAGACTAGATTGGCCTGCTACCGTCATGTCCGACGACAATAGGGTCGTCCCCACGACCCCGGGTCCAGGTTGGCCAGCCGCCGACATTTCCGACGACTATAGAGTCGTCCCCACGACACCGGTTCAAAGTTGGCCAGCCGCCGACATGTCCGACGACTATAGGGTCGTCCCCACGACCCCGGGGCTAGATTGGCCCGCCACCGTCATATCCAACGACTATAGGGTCGTCCCCACAACCACGGGCCAAAGTTGGCCAGTCGCCGACATGTGTGAAAGTGTACCGTACTATTAGAGGGTCTTTTGACGTTGAATTGCTGCAGGCTGACCTCAGGAGATTCGAGCAGTGGTGTATTGTTAATAGAATGCAGCTAAATACAGGGAAATGTGTGTTATTAAGGACCCATAGGGCTGTCAGTGGCATTCCCTCGACGTATACGCTAGGCGATACCACGTTGACGGCGGTGGCGGAAGTCTTGGACCTTGGCGTCACATTTACGTCGGGTCTGGATTTTCGTAACCATTATCGCAACATAACTTGTAAGGCAATGAAAACCCTTGGGTTTATAGCACGGTTTGCGAAACATTTTAAGCAGATCAGGACATTAAAAATGTTATACGTTGCACTGGTTAGGCCACAAGTTGAATATGCGTCGGTTATTTGGAGCCCTAAGCATAAGCTATATGTTAGCATAATTGAAAGGATCCAACACAAGTTCCTTAGGCTTGCCATGAGGACATCTGGCAGCCCTATGAGGTTCAATGACCATGATTATAGTCCTGCCCTGATAAAGATGAGGCTCTCTACCCTTTGCGACCGCCGGGTCTGTTCTGATCTACTATTTCTATATAAGGTTTTACATGGTCAGATAGACTGCATAGGGCTGGTGGCATTGATCAACTTTCACGCTCCGCAACGGTCACTGCGTATGAGACACCTTTTTGTATCGTGCGTCCCGGAATATCATCACTTCACTGCCGATCCCATAAATCGCACCATGGATGAGCTTAATCAGAGCCCCGCGGACATTGATTTCTTTCAAGCCTCCCTAGCGTCGTTCAGGAATCAATTACTTAGGATACTGCCACCTCGGTAATCTAGTGTTTCACCGGGTACGGCGTTAGAGCCGTTGTATAGACTGGCTTGTTTTTGTGTTGTTACTGTTGTTTTGTTACTTTACTTTATATTCTATGTTTTTCGTTATATTTTATTTTTAATCGTATTGTATTTTATTGTATGTTTCTGTATCTTAGCATTTTTCTACACTTTGTATTCTAAAGGGTTCCCCCGTTGAATAAATAATAATAATAATAATAATAATAATAATGTCCGACGACTATAGGGTCGTCCCCACGACCCCGGGCCAAAGTTGGCAAGCCGCCGAAATGTCCGACGACTGTAGGGTCGTCCCCACGACCCCGGGACTAGGTTGGCCAGCCGCCGACATGTCCGACGACTATAGGGTCGTCCCGACGACCCCGGGCCAATGATGGCCAATCGCCAACATGTCCGACGACTATAGGGTCGTCCCTACGACCCCGGGACTAGATTGGCCCGCCACCGTCATGTCCAACGATTATAGGGTCGTCCCCACGACCCCGGGCCAAAGTTGGCAAGCCGCCGAAATGTCCGACGACTGTAGGGTCGTCCCCACGACCCCGGGACTAGATTGGCCCGCCATCGTCAAGTCCGACGACTATAGGGTCGTCCCCACGACCTCGGGACTAGGTTGGCCGGCCGCCGACATGTCCGACCACTATTGGGTCGTCCCCACGACACCGGGCCAAAGTTGGCCAGCCGCCGACATGTCCGACGACTATAGGGTCGTCCCCACGACCCCGGGGCAAGGTTGGCCCGCCGCCGACTTGTCCGACGACTATAGGGTCGTACCCACGACCCCGGGACTAGGCTGACAAGCCGCCAACATGTCCGAAGACTATAGGGTCGTCCCTACGACCCCGGGACTAGATTGGCCCGCCACCGTCATGTCCAACGATTATAGGGTCGTCCCCACGACCCCGGGTCTAGGTTGGCCAGCCCCCGACATGTCCGACGACTATAGAGTCGTCCCCACGACCCCGGGTCTAGGTTGGCCAGCCGCCGACATGTCCGACGACTATAGAGTCGTCCCCACGACACCGGGCCAAAGTTGGACAGCCGCCGACATGTCCGACTACTATAGGGTCGTCCCCAGGACCTCGGGTTTAGATTGGCCCGCTACCGTCATGTCCGAAGACTATAGGGTCGTCCCCACGACCACGGGACTAGATTGGCCCGCCACCGCCATGTCCGACGACAATAGGGTCGTCCCCACGACCCCGGGTCTAGGTTGGCCAGCCGCCGACATGTCCGACGACAATCGGATCGTCCCCACGCCCACGCGCCAAAGTTGGCCAGCCGCCGACATGTCCGACGACTATTGGATCGTCCCTACGACCACGGGCCAAAGTTGGCCAGCCGCCGACATGTCCGACGACAATCGGATCGTCCCCACGACCCCGGGCCAAAGTTGGCAAGCCGCCGAAATGTCCGACGACTATAGGGTCGTCCCGACGACCCCGGGCCAATGTTGGGCAATCCCCAACATGTCCGACGACTATAGGGTCGTCCCTACGACCCCGGGACTAGATTGGCCCGCCACCGTCATGTCCAACGATTATAGGGGCGTCCCCACGACCCCGGGACTAGATTGGCCCGCCACCGTCGTGTCCGACGTCTATAGACTCGTCCCCACGACACCGGGCCAAAGTTGGCCAGCCGCCGACATGTCCGACGACTATAGGGTCGTCCCCACGACCCCGGGACTAGATTGGCCCGCCACCGTCATGTCCGACGATTATAGGGTCGTCCCCACGACCCCGGGACAAGCTTGGCCCGCCGCCGAATTGTTCGACGACTATAGGGTCGTACCCCACGACCCCGGGACTAGATTGGCCCGCCACCGTCATGTCCGACGACAATAGGGTCGTCTCCACGACCCCGGGTCTAGGTTGGCCAGCCGCCGACTTGTCCGACGACTATAGGGTCGTCCCCAGGACCTCGGGACTAGATTGGCCCGCCACCGTCAAGTCCGACGACTATAGGGTCGTCCCCACGACCCCGGGACTAGATTGGCCCGCCACCGTCAAGTCCGACGACTATAGGGTCGTCCCCACGACCTCGGGACTAGGTTGGCCAGCCGCCGAAATGTCCGACGACTGTAGGGTCGTACCCACGACCCCGGGACTAGGCTGACAATCCGCCAACATGTCCGACGACTATAGGGTCGCCCCCACGACCCCGGGCCAAAGTTGGCCAGCCGCCGACATGTCCGACTGTTTAACTGCTGCCTAGTGGAGGCGGTGTGGATCGCTGGGACTGGCCAGAGAAGAGATGCACTCCAAGGACTTGGTGACGTTGACGGCACGTTTATTAGCCGAACTGGGCGTCGTTGCAACAATATATATACAACACGCAGAGATATCACGAACAAAACACTACTCACAAAACACGCAGTCAACACGAGACACGAATATGTACAAACTATGTACAGGGCGCTGGGCGCGATGGCTCGAAGGGCCGTTTTACAGGGCTCAAAAACCGGTGGGTCGCTGGGCGACAAAGATTGTGCGGGGTCGTGCGTGCGAGAGCGTTTCGTGGAGTTCGAAGGTGTTCGAGGAACTAACGGTCGGATTCCGGGAAGGCCAACGCTCGAGCCGTGCAAAAACGGGTGACCCGCGTAACCGTCTTGACGAACGGTGCGTCACCGTGTTGACACGCTCTCGCACGCACATTTAAATTCGCGCACCAGCTGAGCGCTGGAGTTCGGCCGCAACATTCCGCCCGCCTCGGCCCGGAGGCCCGGGCCGACCTTGGCGGACGCCGACGCAGGGCGTCCGCCCGCCGTGACAAGCAGTGACGCGACAAGGTGGACCGGAGTGGCGCGGTACATTGGTGGCGGTGGTATACATATGTTGTTTACGTCGTGGCCACGTCAGCAGGCGCGGGGGGGCACGGAAGGAGCACGACGCGAGTGATCGGACGCATGGATTCGCAGGGGTACCACCGAATGCACGGGAGGGTCGCGTCGCTCGGTGCACGAGGGGTTGCCGGGACATCGCGTCGATGTCGGCCTTGAGGACGAAGCGAGGGAGGCGCCAGTCGAGCGAGCTCAGGAGGGCGATCGCGAGCAGGCCGGACTCGCCGACATCGAGCGGACGTCCGGCCCTCAGAAGGAGTCGGACGGGGTCGCGATCGTCCGCCCGCCGTGGGCTGGTGCTCGCGACAAGCCGCTCGCAGCGTGTGTCGTCTGGATCGAGGGTCGGGGCCACGGTTGCTTCGTCGACCCTCCAGAAACTTCGGTGGTACCGCACGGAGGTCGGTCTCCATGGTCACGGGCTGGGCCGTGACGTGGTGCACCGCACCGGCGGCGGGCGAACGACCGTTGGGACCGGTGGGACCGGAGACAATCCATCCGAAGACTGTCCGTTGCGCGATCAGGGCCGAAGGGGTGCCGCGACGAAGCCCGGGGAGCAGCAGGGCTCCGAAATAGTCGGCGCCGACGATCAGGTCAATCGGGCGACTGGCTGACGGATCTGGATCCGCGAACGTCAGACCGGCGAAATCCTTCCGCTGCGTGGTCGGAGTCCACTCGTGCACGTACGAGGACACCTTGGGCACAACATGGGCGGTGATGGTAATGGCTGCCGGGGGTGCTCCAGCAGGCGGCGTCAAGGTCAGCCTCACCTGCGACTGCGAGGCTCCCAGTTGGCCATCCAGAGCGCCGACAAGGTTGGTCACGTGCGGTTGCCGGGGGAGACCCAACATCTGGACCACTGACTCCGACACGAGTGACACCTGCGCTCCTTGGTCCAGCAGTGCGCGGATGGTCAGCAACTCGCCGCCCGATGACCGAACGCCGACGATCGCGGTGGCTAGCACCACTGGCGCTCCATCCGTACTCGCGGGCGACGCGATGGAATTTATCGCCGCCTCGCGGGGCTGCTCTCCGTTTGCCGGCGGGCCCGCAGTGGCCTCGTCGGCATCGTGGGCATCGGGTAATGTTTCGGCGTTCGACGGATGGAGCAGCGAGTGATGCCGCCGGCCGCAATGCGAGCACGTGGCTGCGACGGGGCAGGACGGGGCCATGTGGCCGGGCGCAAGACAATTATAACAGACGCGCTTGTCAGCCGCGAGTTCGCGGCGCTGGTCGAGGCGAAGGGCTTTAAACGCCGGGCACCGATACATTGCATGTCGCGCCCGGCACAAAGGGCATTGGGAGTTCGTCCCGTACGACGGAGGGTCTGGCGCAGGGTTGGTCATGCAGACCCGAGCGACGGACCCGCGCGACGATTTCGCCGCTTTGGTCTTATCGGGCGCGGCGGCTTGTTTCGCGAGTCGCGCGGCATCCAGCGACTGAATTCGCGCCTTCATGAACCGATCTAGCTCCACGTAAGAGGGGGGGTCGGTGCTGACGCCAAGAGAGAGCTCCCACTCCTCTATCAGCTCGGGATCGAGCTTCATCGTCGTCAGAGCGACGATGATGTCATCCCAATGCTCGGTGGGGCGACCTAGGTTGGCGAGGAGGGAGAGCGCTCGGTTGGTGGGGCCACGCAACCGCTTCAACTCCTCGGCCGACGCAGCCGCCATCGGCGGCAAGGTGATAAGGTCACGCAGGTGTGCCGAGACGATCGCCCGTTTGTTTTCGAACTCTTGGGTCAGGAGGGCCCACGCGGTGCCGAAATTGGCCTCCGTGATGGTAACGTGGGCGATCGTCTCGGCCGCCTGGCCCTCCACCGCCGATTGCAGATATTGCAGTCGCGTCGTGTCGCTGAGGGTCGCGTTGCCGATGACCAACGACGTGAACAAATCGCGGAAACTCGGCCACTCCGTGTACTCACCGGTGAACTTCGGTAACGCGATGTGCGGAAGGCGCGCCAGGCCCTTGCTGGACTCCCCGCTGGTCGGCTCCGACGTT
Source organism: Andrena praecox (assembly GCA_963932275.1). Classification (NCBI taxonomy): domain Eukaryota; kingdom Metazoa; phylum Arthropoda; class Insecta; order Hymenoptera; family Andrenidae; genus Andrena; species Andrena praecox. The sequence continues at coordinate 1,213,051 of CAWVQO010000396.1, read as the reverse complement.
CCCGAAGGTGGCAGCGTCTTGAATGAGCGGATGACCTCCCGCAGAAAGTCCCGCGCTGCCCAGTACTCGTCCTCCGCCCGGACGAACTCCTCCTGCGCGACGAAGGGGCACGCCGCCCTCTCGGCGTCAGGAAGCAGGAGCTCCAGCTCTAGGTTGAGGGCCTCGCACCGGGCCCACGTCTCGGTCAGCTTAGCCAGGCGGTCTTCAGCATTCTCCTCCGTGAATTTCGCCCTCCCCATCTTCTTGAAGTTGGCGAGGAGGCGAACGGATCCCTGGAGGAGGAGACGAATCTCCTTCACCAACGACTGCCATCTTGGAGGTGATGTCGGGGTAGCCTCCTCGTCTCCATCCCGGTTCGTTGGAGCCATCTTTCAAAGCGATCCGGCTCGAAGGACCAAAATGTTTAACTGCTGCCTAGTGGAGGCGGTGTGGATCGCTGGGACTGGCCAGAGAAGAGATGCACTCCAAGGACTTGGTGACGTTGACGGCACGTTTATTAGCCGAACTGGGCGTCGTTGCAACAATATATATACAACACGCAGAGATATCACGAACAAAACACTACTCACAAAACACGCAGTCAACACGAGACACGAATATGTACAAACTATGTACAGGGCGCTGGGCGCGATGGCTCGAAGGGCCGTTTTACAGGGCTCAAAAACCGGTGGGTCGCTGGGCGACAAAGATTGTGCGGGGTCGTGCGTGCGAGAGCGTTTCGTGGAGTTCGAAGGTGTTCGAGGAACTAACGGTCGGATTCCGGGAAGGCCAACGCTCGAGCCGTGCAAAAACGGGTGACGCGCGTAACCGTCTTGACGAACGGTGCGTCACCGTGTTGACACGCTCTCGCACGCACATTTAAATTCGCGCACCAGCTGAGCGCTGGAGTTCGGCCGCAACACCGACGACTATAGGGTCGTCCCCACGACCCCGGGACATGGTTGGCCCGCCGCCGACATGTCCGACGAATATAGGGCCGTACCCACGACCCCGGGACTAGGCTGACAAGCCGCCAACATGTCCGACGACTATAGGGTCGTCCCCACGACCCCGGGCCAAAGTTGGTCAGCCGCCGAAATGTCCGACGACTATAGGGTCGTCCCCACGACCCCGGGCCAAAGTTGGCAAGCCGCTGAAATGTCCGACGACTTTAGGGTTGTCCCCACGACCCCGGGACTACATTGGCCCGCCACCGTCAAGTCCGAAGACAATAGGGTCGTCCCCAGGACCTCGGGACTAGATTGGCCCGCCACCGTCAAGTCCGACGACTATAGGGTCGTCCCCACGACCCCGGGCCAAAGTTGGCAAGCCGCCGAAATGTCCGACGACTGTAGGGTCGTCCCCACGACCCCGGGACTAGATTGGCCCGCCACCGTCAAGTCCGACGACTATAGGGTCGTCCCCACGACCTCGGGACTAGGTTGGCCGGCCGCCGACATGTCCGACCACTATTGGGTCGTCCCCACGACACCGGGCCAAAGTTGGCCAGCCGCCGACATGTCCGACGACTATAGGGTCGTCCCCACGACCCCGGGCCAAAGTTGGCAAGCCGCTGAAATGTCCTACGACTTTAGGGTTGTCCCCACGACCCCGGGACTACATTGGCCCGCCACCGTCAAGTCCGAAGACAATAGGGTCGTCCCCAGGACCTCGGGACTAGATTGGCCCGCCACCGTCAAGTCCGACGACTATAGGGTCGTCCCCACGACCCCGGGCCAAAGTTGGCAAGCCGCCGAAATGTCCGACGACTGTAGGGTCGTCCCCACGACCCCGGGACTAGATTGGCCCGCCACCGTCAAGTCCGACGACTATAGGGTCGTCCCCACGACCTCGGGACTAGGTTGGCCGGCCGCCGACATGTCCGACCACTATTGGGTCGTCCCCACGACACCGGGCCAAAGTTGGCCAGCCGCCGACATGTCCGACGACTATAGGGTCGTCCCCACGACCCCGGGGCAAGGTTGGCCCGCCGCCGACTTGTCCGACGAATATAGGGCCGTACCCACGACCCCGGGACTAGGCTGACAAGCCGCCAACATTTCCGACGACTATAGAGTCGTCCCCACGACACCGGTTCAAAGTTGGCCAGCCGCCGACATGTCCGACGACTATAGGGTCGTCCCCACGACCCCGGGACTAGATTGGCCCGCCACCGTCATATCCAACGACTATAGGGTCGTCCCCACCACCACGGGCCAAAGTTGGCCAGCCGCCGACATGTCCGACGATTATTGGATCGTCCCCACGACCCCGGGCCAAAGTTGGCCAGCCGCCGACATGTCCGACGACCATAGGGTCGTCCCCACGACCCCGAGACTAGATTGGCCTGCTACCGTCATGTCCGACGACAATAGGGTCGTCCCCACGACCCCGGGTCCAGGTTGGCCAGCCGCCGACATTTCCGACGACTATAGAGTCGTCCCCACGACACCGGGCCAAAGTTGGCCAGCCGCCGACATGTCCGACGACTATAGGGTCGTCCCTACGACCCCGGGACTAGATTGGCCCGCCACCGTCATGTCCCACGATTATAGGGTCGTCCCCACGACCCCGGGACTAGATTGGCCCGCCACCGTCATGTCCGACGAATATAGGGTCGTCCCCACGACCCCGGGCCAAAGTTGGCCAGCCGCCGACATGTCCGACGATTATTGGATCGTCCCCACGACCCCGGGCCAAAGTTGGCCAGCCGCCGACATGTCCGACGACCACAGGGTCGTCCCCACGACCCCGAGACTAGATTGGCCTGCTACCGTCATGTCCGACGACAATAGGGTCGTCCCCACGACCCCGGGTCCAGGTTGGCCAGCCGCCGACATTTCCGACGACTATAGAGTCGTCCCCACGACACCGGGCCAAAGTTGGCAAGCCGCCGAAATGTCCGACGACTATAGGGTCGTCCCCACGACCCCGGGACTAGGTTGGCCAGCCGCCGACATGTCCGACGAATATAGGGTCGTCCCGACGACCCCGGGCCAATGTTGGCCAATCGCCAACATGTCCGACGACTATAGGGTCGTCCCTACGACCCCGGGACTAGATTGGCCCGCCACCGTCATGTCCAACGATTATAGGGTCGTCCCCACGACCCCGGGACTAGATTGGCCCGCCACCGTCATGTCCGACGATTATAGGGTCGTCCCCACGACCCCGGGACAAGCTTGGCCCGCCGCCGACTTGTCCGACGACTATAGGGTCGTCGCTACGACCCCGGGACTAGATTGGCCCGCCACCGTCATGTCCGACGACAATAGGGTCGTCCCCACGACCCCGGGTCTAGGTTGGCCAGCCGCCGACATGTCCGACGACTATAGAGTCGTCCCCACGACACCGGGCCAAAGTTGGACAGCCGCCGACATGTCCGACTACTATAGGGTCGTCCCCAGGACCTCGGGTCTAGATTGGCCCGCTACCGTCATGTCCGAAGATTATAGGGTCGTCCCCACGACCACGGGACTAGATTGGCCCGCCACCGCCATGTCCGACGACAATAGGGTCGTCCCCACGACCCCGGGTCTAGGTTGGCCAGCCGCCGACATGTCCGACGACAATCGGATCGTCCCCACGCCCACGCGCCAAAGTTGGCTAGCCGCCGACATGTCCGACGACTATTGGATCGTCCCCACGACCACGGGCCAAAGTTGGCCAGCCGCCGACATGTCCGACGACAATCGGATCGTCCCCACGACCACGCGCCAAAGTTGGCCAGCCGCCGACATGTCCGACGACTATAGGGTCGTCCCCACGACCCCGGGCCAATGTTGGCCAATCGCCGACATGTCCAACGACTATAGGGTCGTCCCTACGACCCCGGGACTAGATTAGCCCGCCACCGTCATGTCCAACGACTATAGGGTTGTCCCCACGACCACGGGCCAAAGTTGGCATGCCGCCGAAATGTCCGACGACTATAGGGTCGTCCCCACGACCCCGGGCCAAAGTTGGCAAGCCGCCGAAATGTCCGACGACTATAGGGTCGTCCCCACGACCCCGGGACTAGATTGGCCCGCCACCGTCATGTCCGACGACTATAGGGTCGTCCCCACGACCCTGGGCCAAAGTTGGCAAGCCGCCAACACGTCTGACGACTATAGGGTCGTCCCCACGACCCCGGGCCAAAGATGTCCAGCCGCCGTCTTGTCCGACGACTATAGGGTCGTCCCCACGACCCCGAGTCCAGGTTGGCCAGCCGCCGACATTTCCGACGACTATAGAGTCGTCCCCACGACCCCGGGCCAAAGTTGGCCAGCCGCCGACATGTCCGACGACTATAGGGTCGTCCCCACGACCCCGAGACTAGATTGGCCCGCCACCGTCATGTCCGACGACAATAGGGTCGTCCCCACGACCCCGGGTCCAGGTTGGCCAGCCGCCGACATTTCCGACGACTATAGAGTCGTTACCACGACACCGGGCCAAAGTTGGCCAGCCGCCGACATGTCCGACGACTATAGGGTCGTCCCCACGACCCCGGGACTAGATTGGCCCGCCACCGTCATGTCCGACGATTATAGGGTCGTCCCCACGACCCCGGGACAAGGTTGGCCCGCCGCCGACTTGTCCGACGACTATAGGGTCGTACCCACGACCCCGGGACTAGGCTGACAAGCCGCCAACATGTCCGAAGACTATAGGGTCGTCCCCACGACCCCGGGCCAATGATGTCCAGCCGCCGTCTTGTCCGACGACTATAGGGTCGTCCCCAAGACCCCGGGACTTGATTGGCCCGCCACCGTCATGTCCAACGATTATAGGGTCGTCCCCACAACCACGGGCCAAAGTTGGCCAGCCGCCGACATGTTCGACGACTATAGGGTCGTCCCCACGACCCCGGGCCAAAGTTGGCCAGCCGCCGACATGTCCGACGACAATCGGATCGTCCCCACGCCCACGCGCCAAAGTTGGCCAGCCGCCGACATGTCCGACGACTATTGGATCGTCCCCACGACCACGGGCCAAAGTTGGCCAGCCGCCGACATGTCCGACGACAATCGGATCGTCCCCACGACCACGCGCCAAAGTTGGCCAGCCGCCGACATGTCCGACGACTATAGGGTCGTCCCCACGACCCCGGGCCAATGTTGGCTAATCGCCGACATGTCCAACTACTATAGGGTCGTCCCTACGACCCCGGGACTAGATTAGCCCGCCACCGTCATGTCCAACGACTATAGGGTTGTCCCCACGACCACGGGCCAAAGTTGGCATGCCGCCGAAATGTCCGACGACTATAGGGTCGTCCCCACGACCCCGGGCCAAAGTTGGCAAGCCGCCGTCTTGTCCGACGACTATAGGGTCGTCCCCACGACCCCGAGTCCAGGTTGGCCAGCCGCCGACATTTCCGACGACTATAGGGTCGTCCCCACGACCCCGGGACTAGATTGGCCCGCCACCGTCATGTCCGACGACTATAGGGTCGTCCCCACGACCCTGGGCCAAAGTTGGCAAGCCGCCAACACGTCTGACGACTATAGGGTCGTCCCCACGACCCCGGGCCAAAGATGTCCAGCCGCCGTCTTGTCCGACGACTATAGGGTCGTCCCCACGACCCCGAGTCCAGGTTGGCCAGCCGCCGACATTTCCGACGACTATAGAGTCGTCCCCACGACCCCGGGCCAAAGTTGGCCAGCCGCCGACATGTCCGACGACTATAGGGTCGTCCCCACGACCCCGGGACTAGATTGGCCCGCCACCGTCATGTCCAACGACTATAGGGTCGTCCCCACAACCACGGGCCAAAGTTGGCCAGCCGCCGACATTTCCGACGACTATAGAGTCGTCCCCACGACCCCGGGCCAAAGTTGGCCAGCCGCCGACATGTCCGACGACTATAGGGTCGTCCCCACGACCCCGAGACTAGATTGGCCCGCCACCGTCAAGTCCGACGACTATAGGGTCGTCCCCACGACCTCGGGACTAGGTTGGCCAGCCGCCGACATGTCCGACCACTATAGGGTCGTCCCCACGACCCCGGGCCAAAGATGTCCAGCCGCCGTCTTCTCCGGCGACTATAGGGTCGTCGTCACGACCCCGGGTCCAGGTTGGCCAGCCGCCGACATTTCCGACGACTATAGAGTCGTACCCACGACACCGGGCCAAAGTTGGCCAGCCGCCGACATGTCCGACGACTATAGGGTCATCCCCACGACCCCGGGCCAAAGATGTCCAGCCGCCGTCTTGTCCGACGACTATAGGGTCGGCCCCACGACCCCGAGTCCAGGTTGGCCAGCCGCCGACATTTCCGACGACTATAGAGTCGTACCCACGACCCCGGGACTAGGCTGACAAGCCGCCAACATGTCCGACGACTATAGGGTCGTCCCCACGACCCCGGGCCCAAGATGTCCAGCCGCCGTCTTGTCCGACGACTATAGGGTCGTCCCCACGACCCCGGGACTAGATTGGCCCGCCACCGTCATGTCCAACGACTATAGGGTCGTCCCCACAACCACGGGCCAAAGTTGGCAAGCCGCCGAAATGTCCGACGACTGTAGGGTCGTCCCCACGACCCCGGGACTAGATTGGCCCGCCAGCGTCAAGTCCGACGACTATAGGGTCGTCCCCACGACCCCGGGACTAGATTGGCCTGCCACCGTCATGTCCAACGACTATAGGGTCGTCCCCACCACCACGGGCCAAAGTTGGCCAGCCGCCGACATGTCCGACGATTATTGGATCGTCCCCACGACCCCGGGCCAAAGTTGGCCAGCCGCCGACAGGTCCGACGACTATAGGGTCGTCCCCACGACCTCGGGACTAGGTTGGCCGGCCGCCGACATGTCCGACCACTAGTGGGTCGTCCCCACGACACCGGGCCAAAGTTGGCCAGCCGCCGACATGTCCGACGACTATAGGGTCGTCCCCACGACCTCGGGACAAGGTTGGCCCGCCGCCGACTTGTCCGACGACTATAGGGTCGTACCCACGACCCCGGGACTAGGCTGACAAGCCGCCAACATGTCCGAAGACTATAGGGTCGTCCCCACGACCCCGGGCCAATGATGTCCAGCCGCCGTCTTGTCCGACGACTATAGGGTCGTCCCCACGACCCCGGGACTAGATTGGCCCGCCACCGTCATGTCCAACGATTATAGGGTCGTCCCCACAACCACGAGCCAAAGTTGGCCAGCCGCCGACATGTCCGACGACTATAGGGTCGTCCCCACGACCCCGGGCCAAATTTGGCCAGCCGCCGACATGTCCGACGACTATAGGGTCGTCCCCACGACCCCGAGACTAGATTGGCCCGCCACCGTCATGTCCGACGACAATAGGGTCGTCCCCACGACCTCGGGTCCAGGTTGGCCAGCCGCCGACATTTCCGACGACTATAGAGTCGTCCCCACGACACCGGTCCAAAGTTGGCCAGCCGCCGACATGTCCGACGACTATAGGGTCGTCCCCACGACCCCGGGACTAGATTGGCCCGCCACCGTCATGTCCAACGACTATAGGGTCGTCCCCACAACCACGGGCCAAAGTTGGCCAGCCGCCGACATGTCCGACGACTATAGGGTCGTCCCCACGACCCCGGGCCAAAGATGTCCAGCCGCCGTCTTGTCCGACGCCTATAGGGTCGTCCCCACGACCCCGGGACTAGATTGGCCTGCCACCGTCATGTCCAACGACTATAGGGTCTTCCCCACCACCACGGGCCAACGTTGGCCAGCCGCCGACATGTCCGACGATTATTGGATCGTCCCCACGACCCCGGGCCAAAGTTGGCCAGCCGCCGACAGGTCCGACGACTATAGGGTCGTCCCCACGACCCCGAGACTAGATTGGCCCGCTACCGCCATGTCCGACGACAATAGGGTCGTCCCTACGACCTCGGGTCCAGGTTGGCCAGCCGCCGACATTTCCGACGACCATAGAGTCGTCCCCACGACACCGGTCCAAAGTTGGCCAGCCGCCGACATGTCCGACGACTATAGGGTCGTCCCCACGACCCCGGGACTAGATTGGCCCGCCACCGTCATGTCCAACGACTATAGGGTCGTCCCCACAACCACGGGCCAAAGTTGGCCAACCGCCGACATGTCCGACGACTTTAGGGTCGTCCCCACGACCCCGGGCCAAAGTTGGCAAGCCGCCGAAATGTCCGACGACTATAGGGTCGTCCCCACGACCCCCGGGACTAGGTTGGCCAGCCGCCGACATGTCCGACGACTATAGGGTCGTCCCGACGACCCCGGGCCAATGTTGGCCAATCGCCAACATGTCCGACGACTATAGGGTCGTCCCTACGACCCCGGGACTAGATTGGCCCGCCACCGTCATGTCCAACGATTATAGGGTCGTCCCCACGACCCCGGGACTAGATTGGCCCGCCACCGTCATGTCCGACGAATATAGGGTCGTCCCCACGACCCCGGGACTAGATTGGCCCGCCACCGTCATGTCCAACGACTATAGGGTCGTCCCCACAACCACGGGCCAAAGTTGGCCAGCCGCCGACATGTCCGACGACTATAGGGTCGTCCCCACGACCCCGGGCCAAAGATGTCCAGCCGCCGTCTTGTCCGACGCCTATAGGGTCGTCCCCACGACCCCGGGACTAGATTGGCCCGCCACCGTCATGTCCGACGACAATAGGGTCGTCCCCACGACGCCGGGTCTAGGTTGCCCAACTGCCGACATGTCCGACGACTATAGAGTCGTCCCCACGACACCGCGCCAAAGTTGGACAGCCGCCGACATGTCCGACTACTATAGGGTCGTCCCCACGACCTCGGGTCAAGATTGGCCAGCCGCCGACATGTCCGACGACTATAGGGTCGTCCCCACGACCCCGGGACTAGATTGGCCTGCCACCGTCATGTCCAACGACTATAGGGTCGTCCCCACCACCACGGGCCAAAGTTGGCCAGCCGCCGACATGTCCGACGATTATTGGATCGTCCCCACGACCCCGGGCCAAAGTTGGCCAGCCGCCGACAGGTCCGACGACTATAGGGTCGTCCCCACAACCACGGGCCAAAGTTGGCCAGCCGCCGACATGTCCGACGACTATAGGGTCGTCCCCACGACCCCGGGACAAAGATGTCCAGCCGCCGTCTTGTCCGACGCCTATAGGGTCGTCCCCACGACCCCGGGACTAGATTGGCCTGCCACCGTCATGTCCAACGACTATAGGGTCGTCCCCACCACCACGGGCCAAAGTTGGCCAGCCGCCGACATGTCCGACGATTATTGGATCGTCCCCACGACCCCGGGCCAAAGTTGGCCAGCCGCCGACAGGTCCGACGACTATAGGGTCGTCCCCACGACCCCGAGACTAGATTGGCCCGCTACCGTCATGTCCGACGACAATAGGGTCGTCCCCACGACCCCGGGTCCAGGTTGGCCTGCCGCCGACATTTCCGACGACTATAGAGTCGTCCCCACGACACCGGGCCAAAGTTGGCCAGCCGCCGACATGTCCGACGAATATAGGGCCGTACCCACGACCCCGGGACTAGGCTGACAAGCCGCCAACATGTCCGACGACTATAGGGTCGTCCCCACGACCCCGGGCCAAAGTTGGTCAGCCGTCGAAATGTCCGACGACTATAGGGTAGTCCCCACGACCCCGGGCCAAAGTTGGCAAGCCGCTGAAATGTCCGACGGCTTTAGGGATGTCCCCACGACCCCGGGACTACATTGGCCCGCCACCGTCAAGTCCGACGACTATAGGGTCGTCCCCAGGACCCCGGGACTAGGTTGGCCAGCCGCCGACATGTCCGACGACTATAGGGTCGTCCCGACGACCCCGGGCCAATGTTGGCCAATCGCCAACATGTCCGACGACTATAGGGTCGTCCCTACGACCCCGGGACTAGATTGGCCCGCCACCGTCATGTCCAACGATTATAGGGTCGTCCCCACGACCCCGGGACTAGATTGGCCCGCCACCGTCATGTCCGACGAATATAGGGTCTTCCCCACGACCCCGGGACAAGCTTGGCCCGCCGCCGACTTGTCCGACGACTATAGGGTCGTCCCCACGACCCCGGGACTAGATTGGCCCGCCACCGTCATGTCCGACGACAATAGGGTCGTCCCCACGACCCCGGGACAAGCTTGGCCCGCCGCCGACTTGTCCGACGACTATAGGGTCGTCCCCACGACCCCGGGACTAGATTGGCCCGCCACCGTCATGTCCGACGACAATAGGGTCGTCCCCACGACGCCGGGTCTAGGTTGCCCAACTGCCGACATGTCCGACGACTATAGAGTCGTCCCCACGACACCGCGCCAAAGTTGGACAGCCGCCGACATGTCCGACTACTATAGGGTCGTCCCCACGACCTCGGGTCTAGATTGGCCCGCTACCGTCATGTCCGAAGACTATAGGGTCGTCCCTACGACCTCGGGACTAGATTGGCCCGCCACCGTCATGTCCGACGATTATAGGGTCGTCCCCACGACCGCGAGACTAGATTGGCCCGCCACCGTCATATCCGACGACAATAGGGTCGTCCCCACGACCCCGGGTCCAGGTTGGCCAGCCGCCGACATTTCCGACGACTATAGAGTCGTCCCCACGACACCGGGCCAAAGTTGGCCAGCCGCCGAAATGTCCGACGACTGTAGGGTCGTCCCCACGACCCCGGGTCCAGGTTGGCCAGCCGCCGACATTTCCGACGACTATAGAGTCGTTCCCACGACACCGGGCCAAAGTTGGCCAGCCGCCGACATGTCCGACGACTATAGGGTCGTCCCCACGACCCCGGGACTAGATTGGCCCGCCACCGTCATGTCCGACGATTATAGGGTCGTCCCCACGACCGCGAGACTAGATTGGCCCGCCACCGTCATGTCCGACGACAATAGGGTCGTCCCCACGACCCCGGGTCCAGGTTGGCCAGCCGCCGACATTTCCGACGACTATAGAGTCGTCCCCACGACACCGGGCCAAAATTGGCCAGCCGCCGACATGTCCGACGACTATAGGGTCGTCCCCACGACCCCGGGACAAGGTTGGCCCGCCGCCGACTTGTCCGACGACTATAGGGTCGTACCCACGACCCCGGGACTACGCTGACAAGCCGCCAACATGTCCGAAGACTATAGGGTCGTCCCCACGACCCCGGGCCAATGATGTCCAGCCGCCGTCTTGTCCGACGACTATAGGGTCGTCCCCACGACCCCGGGACTAGATTAGCCCGCCACCGTCATGTCCAACGATTATAGGGTCGTCCCCACAACCACGGGCCAAAGTTGGACAGCCGCCGACATGTCCGACGACTATAGGGTCGTCCGCACGACCCCGGGACTAGGTTGGCCAGCCGCCGACATGTCCGACGACTATAGGGTCGTCCCGACGACCCCGGGCCAATGTTGGCCAATCGCCAACATGTCCGACGACTATAGGGTCGTCCCTACGACCCCGGGACTAGATTGGCCCGCCACCGTCATGTCCAACGATTATAGGGTCGTCTCCACGACCCCGGGTCTAGGTTGGCCAGCCGCCGACATGTCCGACGACTATAGAGTCGTCCCCACGACACCGGGCCAAAGTTGGACAGCCGCCGACATGTCCGACTACTATAGGGTCGTCCCCAGGACCTCGGGTCTAGATTGGCCCGCTACCGTCATGTCCGAAGACTATAGGGTCGTAACCACGACCACGGGACTAGATTGGCCCGCCACCGCCATGTCCGACGACAATAGGGTCGTCCCCACGACCCCGGGTCTAGGTTGGCCAGCCGCCGACATGTCCGACGACAATCGGATCGTCCCCACGCCCACGCGCCAAAGTTGGCCAGCCGCCGTCTTGTCCGACGACTATAGGGTCGTCCCCACGACCCCGGGACTAGATTAGCCCGCCACCGTCATGTCCAACGATTATAGGGTCGTCCCCACAACCACGGGCCACAGTTGGACAGCCGCCGACATGTCCGACGACTATAGGGTCGTCCGCACGACCCCGGGACTAGGTTGGCCCGCCACCGTCATGTCCGACGATTATAGGGTCGTCCCCACGACCCCGGGACAAGCTTGGCCCGCCGCCGACTTGTCCGACGACTATAGGGTCGTCCCCACGACCCCGGGACTAGATTGGCCCGCCACCGTCATGTCCGACGACAATAGGGTCGTCTCCACGACCCCGGGTCTAGGTTGGCCAGCCGCCGACATGTCCGACGACTATAGAGTCGTCCCCACGACACCGGGCCAAAGTTGGACAGCCGCCGACATGTCCGACTACTATAGGGTCGTCCCCAGGACCTCGGGTCTAGATTGGCCCGCTACCGTCATGTCCGAAGACTATAGGGTCGTAACCACGACCACGGGACTAGATTGGCCCGCCACCGCCATGTCCGACGACAATAGGGTCGTCCCCACGACCCCGGGTCTAGGTTGGCCAGCCGCCGACATGTCCGACGACAATCGGATCGTCCCCACGCCCACGCGCCAAAGTTGGCCAGCCGCCGACATGTCCGACGACTATTGGATCGTCCCCACGACCACGGGCCAAAGTTGGCCAGCTGCCGACATGTCCGACGACTATAGGGTCGTCCCCACGACCCCGGGCCAAAGTTGGCAAGCCGCCGAAATGTCCGAAGACTATAGGGTCGTCCCCACGACCCCGGGACTAGGTTGGCCAGCCGCCGACATGTCCGACGACTATAGGGTCGTCCCGACGACCCCGGGCCAATGTTGGCCAATCGCCAACATGTCCGACGACTATAGGGTCGTCCCTACGACCCCGGGACTAGATTGGCCCGCCACCGTCATGTCCAACGATTATAGGGTCGTCCCCACGACCCCGGGACTAGATTGGCCCGCCACCGTCATGTCCGACGAATATAGGGTCGTCCCCACGACCCCGGGACAAGCTTGGCCCGCCGCCGACTTGTCCGACGACTATAGGGTCGTCCCCACGACCCCAGGACTTGATTGGCCCGCCACCGTCATGTCCGACGACAATAGGGTCGTCCCCACGACCCCGGGTCTAGGTTGCCCAGCTGCCGACATGTCCGACGACTATAGAGTCGTCCCCACGACACCGCGCCAAAGTTGGACAGCCGCCGACATGTCCGACTACTATAGGGTCGTCCCCACGACCTCGGGTCTAGATTGGCCCGCTACCGTCATGTCCGAAGACTATAGGGTCGTCCCCACGACCTCGGGACTAGATTGGCCCGCTACCGTCAAGTCCGACGACTATAGGGTCGTCCCACGACTCCGGGCCAAAGTTGGCAAGCCGCCGAAATGTCCGACGACTGTAGGGTCGTCTCCACGACCCCGGGACTAGATTGGCCCGCCACCGTCAAGTCCGACGACTATAGGGTCGTCCCCACGACCTCGGGACTAGGTTGGCCAGCCGCCGACATGTCCGACAACTATTGGGTCGTCCCCACGACCACGGGCCAAAGATGTCCAGCCGCCGTCTTGTCCGACGCCTATAGGGTCGTCCCCACGACCCCGGGACTAGATTGGCCTGCCACCGTCATGTCCAACGTCTATAGGGTCGTCCCCACCACCACGGGCCAAAGTTGGCCAGCCGCCGACATGTCCGACGATTATTGGATCGTCCCCACGACCCCGGGCCAAATTTGGCCAGCCGCCGACATGTCCGACGACTATAGGGTCGTCCCCTCGACCCCGAGACTAGATTGGCCTGCTACCGTCATGTCCGACGACAATAGGGTCGTCCCCACGACCCCGGGTCCAGGTTGGCCAGCCGCCGACATTTCCGACGACTATAGAGTCGTCCCCACGACACCGGGCCAAAGTTGGCCAGCCGCCGACATGTCCGACGACTATAGGGTCGTCCCCACGACCCCGGGACAAGGTTGGCCCGCCGCCGACATGTCCGACGAATATAGGGCCGTACCCACGACCCCGGGACTAGGCTGACAAGCCGCCAACATGTCCGACGACTATAGGGTCGTCCCCACGACCCCGGGACTAGGTTGGCCAGCCGCCGACATGTCCGACGACTATAGGGTCGTCCCGACGACCCCGGGCCAATGTTGGCCAATCGCCAACATATCCGACGACTATAGGGTCGTCCCTACGACCCCGGGACTAGATTGGCCCGCCACCGTCATGTCCAACGATTATAGGGTCGTCCCCACGACCCCGGGACTAGATGGGCCCGCCACCGTCATGTCCGACGACAATAGGGTCGTCCCCACGACCCCGGGTCTACGTTGGCCAGCTGCCGACATGTCCGACGACTATAGAGTCGTCCCCACGACACCGCGCCAAAGTTGGACAGCCGCCGACATGTCCGACTACTATAGGGTCGTCCCCACGACCCCGGGCCAAAGTTGGCAAGCCGCCGAAATGTCCGACGACTGTAGGGTCGTCCCCACGACCCCGGGACTAGATGGGCCCGCCACCGTCATGTCCGACGACAATAGGGTCGTCCCCACGACCCCGGGCCAAAGTTGGCCAGCCGCCGACAGGTCCGACGACTATAGGGTCGTCCCCACAACCACGGGCCAAAGTTGGCCAGCCGCCGACATGTCCGACGACTATAGGGTCGTCCCCACGACCCCGGGACAAAGATGTCCAGCCGCCGTCTTGTCCGACGCCTATAGGGTCGTCCCCACGACCCCGGGACTAGATTGGCCTGCCACCGTCATGTCCAACGACTATAGGGTCGTCCCCACCACCACGGGCCAAAGTTGGCCAGCCGCCGACATGTCCGACGATTATTGGATCGTCCCCACGACCCCGGGCCAAAGTTGGCCAGCCGCCGACAGGTCCGACGACTATAGGGTCGTCCCCACGACCCCGAGACTAGATTGGCCCGCTACCGTCATGTCCGACGACAATAGGGTCGTCCCCACGACCCCGGGTCCAGGTTGGCCTGCCGCCGACATTTCCGACGACTATAGAGTCGTCCCCACGACACCGGGCCAAAGTTGGCCAGCCGCCGACATGTCCGACGAATATAGGGCCGTACCCACGACCCCGGGACTAGGCTGACAAGCCGCCAACATGTCCGACGACTATAGGGTCGTCCCCACGACCCCGGGCCAAAGTTGGTCAGCCGTCGAAATGTCCGACGACTATAGGGTAGTCCCCACGACCCCGGGCCAAAGTTGGCAAGCCGCTGAAATGTCCGACGGCTTTAGGGATGTCCCCACGACCCCGGGACTACATTGGCCCGCCACCGTCAAGTCCGACGACTATAGGGTCGTCCCCAGGACCTCGGGACTAGATTGGCCCGCCACCGTCAAGTCCGACGACTATAGGGTCGTCCCCACGACCTCGGGACTAGGTTGGCCGGCCGCCGACATGTCCGACCACTATTGGGTCGTCCCCACGACACCGGGCCAAAGTTGGCCAGCTGCCGACATGTCCGACGACTATAGAGTCGTCCCCACGACACCGGTCCAAAGTTGGCCAGCCGCCGTCATGTCCGACGACTATAGGGTCGTCCCCACGACCCGGGGACTAGATTGGCCCGCCACCGTCATGTCCAACGACTATAGGGTCGTCCCCACAACCACGGGCCAAAGTTGGCCAGCCGCCGAAATGTCCGACGACTGTAGGGTCGTCCCCACGACCCCGGGACTAGATTGGCCCGCCACCGTCAAGTCCGACGACTATAGGGTCGTCCCCACGACCTCGGGACTAGGTTGGCCGGCCGCCGACATGTCCGACCACTATTGGGTCGTCCCCACGACACCGGGCCAAAGTTGGCCAGCTGCCGACATGTCCGACGACTATAGAGTCGTCCCCACGACACCGGTCCAAAGTTGGCCAGCCGCCGACATGTCCGACGACTATAGGGTCGTCCCCACGACCCCGGGCCAAGGATGTCCAGCCGCCGTCTTGTCCGACACCTATAGGGTCGTCCCCACGACCCCGGGACTAGATTGGCCCGCCACCGTCATGTCCAACGACTATAGGGTCGTCCCCACGACCCCGGGCCAAAGTTGGCCAGCCGCCGAAATGTCCGACGACTATAGGGTCGTCCCCACGACCCCGGGACTAGGTTGGCCAGCCGCCGACATGTCCGACGACTATAGGGTCGTCCCGACGACCCCGGGCCAATGTTGGCCAATCGCCAACATGTCCGACGACTATAGGGTCGTCCCTACGACCCCGGGACTAGATTGGCCCGCCACCGTCATGTCCAACGATTATAGGGTCGTCCCCACGACCCCGGGACTAGATTGGCCCGCCACCGTCATGTCCGACGAATATAGGGTCTTCCCCACGACCCCGGGACAAGCTTGGCCCGCCGCCGACTTGTCCGACGACTATAGGGTCGTCCCCACGACCCCGGGACTAGATTGGCCCGCCACCGTCATGTCCGACGACAATAGGGTCGTCCCCACGACCCCGGGACAAGCTTGGCCCGCCGCCGACTTGTCCGACGACTATAGGGTCGTCCCCACGACCCCGGGACTAGATTGGCCCGCCACCGTCATGTCCGACGACAATAGGGTCGTCCCCACGACGCCGGGTCTAGGTTGCCCAACTGCCGACATGTCCGACGACTATAGAGTCGTCCCCACGACACCGCGCCAAAGTTGGACAGCCGCCGACATGTCCGACTACTATAGGGTCGTCCCCACGACCTCGGGTCTAGATTGGCCCGCTACCGTCATGTCCGAAGACTATAGGGTCGTCCCTACGACCTCGGGACTAGATTGGCCCGCCACCGTCATGTCCGACGATTATAGGGTCGTCCCCACGACCGCGAGACTAGATTGGCCCGCCACCGTCATATCCGACGACAATAGGGTCGTCCCCACGACCCCGGGTCCAGGTTGGCCAGCCGCCGACATTTCCGACGACTATAGAGTCGTCCCCACGACACCGGGCCAAAGTTGGCCAGCCGCCGAAATGTCCGACGACTGTAGGGTCGTCCCCACGACCCCGGGTCCAGGTTGGCCAGCCGCCGACATTTCCGACGACTATAGAGTCGTTCCCACGACACCGGGCCAAAGTTGGCCAGCCGCCGACATGTCCGACGACTATAGGGTCGTCCCCACGACCCCGGGACTAGATTGGCCCGCCACCGTCATGTCCGACGATTATAGGGTCGTCCCCACGACCGCGAGACTAGATTGGCCCGCCACCGTCATGTCCGACGACAATAGGGTCGTCCCCACGACCCCGGGTCCAGGTTGGCCAGCCGCCGACATTTCCGACGACTATAGAGTCGTCCCCACGACACCGGGCCAAAATTGGCCAGCCGCCGACATGTCCGACGACTATAGGGTCGTCCCCACGACCCCGGGACAAGGTTGGCCCGCCGCCGACTTGTCCGACGACTATAGGGTCGTACCCACGACCCCGGGACTACGCTGACAAGCCGCCAACATGTCCGAAGACTATAGGGTCGTCCCCACGACCCCGGGCCAATGATGTCCAGCCGCCGTCTTGTCCGACGACTATAGGGTCGTCCCCACGACCCCGGGACTAGATTAGCCCGCCACCGTCATGTCCAACGATTATAGGGTCGTCCCCACAACCACGGGCCAAAGTTGGACAGCCGCCGACATGTCCGACGACTATAGGGTCGTCCGCACGACCCCGGGACTAGGTTGGCCAGCCGCCGACATGTCCGACGACTATAGGGTCGTCCCGACGACCCCGGGCCAATGTTGGCCAATCGCCAACATGTCCGACGACTATAGGGTCGTCCCTACGACCCCGGGACTAGATTGGCCCGCCACCGTCATGTCCAACGATTATAGGGTCGTCTCCACGACCCCGGGTCTAGGTTGGCCAGCCGCCGACATGTCCGACGACTATAGAGTCGTCCCCACGACACCGGGCCAAAGTTGGACAGCCGCCGACATGTCCGACTACTATAGGGTCGTCCCCAGGACCTCGGGTCTAGATTGGCCCGCTACCGTCATGTCCGAAGACTATAGGGTCGTAACCACGACCACGGGACTAGATTGGCCCGCCACCGCCATGTCCGACGACAATAGGGTCGTCCCCACGACCCCGGGTCTAGGTTGGCCAGCCGCCGACATGTCCGACGACAATCGGATCGTCCCCACGCCCACGCGCCAAAGTTGGCCAGCCGCCGTCTTGTCCGACGACTATAGGGTCGTCCCCACGACCCCGGGACTAGATTAGCCCGCCACCGTCATGTCCAACGATTATAGGGTCGTCCCCACAACCACGGGCCACAGTTGGACAGCCGCCGACATGTCCGACGACTATAGGGTCGTCCGCACGACCCCGGGACTAGGTTGGCCCGCCACCGTCATGTCCGACGATTATAGGGTCGTCCCCACGACCCCGGGACAAGCTTGGCCCGCCGCCGACTTGTCCGACGACTATAGGGTCGTCCCCACGACCCCGGGACTAGATTGGCCCGCCACCGTCATGTCCGACGACAATAGGGTCGTCTCCACGACCCCGGGTCTAGGTTGGCCAGCCGCCGACATGTCCGACGACTATAGAGTCGTCCCCACGACACCGGGCCAAAGTTGGACAGCCGCCGACATGTCCGACTACTATAGGGTCGTCCCCAGGACCTCGGGTCTAGATTGGCCCGCTACCGTCATGTCCGAAGACTATAGGGTCGTAACCACGACCACGGGACTAGATTGGCCCGCCACCGCCATGTCCGACGACAATAGGGTCGTCCCCACGACCCCGGGTCTAGGTTGGCCAGCCGCCGACATGTCCGACGACAATCGGATCGTCCCCACGCCCACGCGCCAAAGTTGGCCAGCCGCCGACATGTCCGACGACTATTGGATCGTCCCCACGACCACGGGCCAAAGTTGGCCAGCTGCCGACATGTCCGACGACTATAGGGTCGTCCCCACGACCCCGGGCCAAAGTTGGCAAGCCGCCGAAATGTCCGAAGACTATAGGGTCGTCCCCACGACCCCGGGACTAGGTTGGCCAGCCGCCGACATGTCCGACGACTATAGGGTCGTCCCGACGACCCCGGGCCAATGTTGGCCAATCGCCAACATGTCCGACGACTATAGGGTCGTCCCTACGACCCCGGGACTAGATTGGCCCGCCACCGTCATGTCCAACGATTATAGGGTCGTCCCCACGACCCCGGGACTAGATTGGCCCGCCACCGTCATGTCCGACGAATATAGGGTCGTCCCCACGACCCCGGGACAAGCTTGGCCCGCCGCCGACTTGTCCGACGACTATAGGGTCGTCCCCACGACCCCAGGACTTGATTGGCCCGCCACCGTCATGTCCGACGACAATAGGGTCGTCCCCACGACCCCGGGTCTAGGTTGCCCAGCTGCCGACATGTCCGACGACTATAGAGTCGTCCCCACGACACCGCGCCAAAGTTGGACAGCCGCCGACATGTCCGACTACTATAGGGTCGTCCCCACGCCCTCGGGTCTAGATTGGCCCGCTACCGTCATGTCCGAAGACTATAGGGTCGTCCCCACGACCTCGGGACTAGATTGGCCCGCTTCCGTCAAGTCCGACGACTATAGGGTCGTCCCACGACGCCGGGCCAAAGTTGGCAAGCCGCCGAAATGTCCGACGACTGTAGGGTCGTCCCCACGACCCCGGGACTAGATTGGCCCGCCACCGTCAAGTCCGACGACTATAGGGTCGTCCCCACGACCCCGGGTCTAGATTGGCCCGCCACCGTCATGTCCGACGATTATAGGGTCGTCCCCACGACCCCGGGACAAGCTTGGCCCGCCGCCGACTTCTCCGACGACTATAGGGTCGTCCCCACGACCCCGGGACTACATTGGCCCGCCACCGTCATGTCCGACGACAATAGGGTCGTCTCCACGACCCCGGGTCTAGGTTGGCCAGCCGCCGACATGTCCGACGACTATAGAGTCGTCCCCACGACACCGGGCCAAAGTTGGACAGCCGCCGACATGTCCGACTACTATAGGGTCGTCCCCAGGACCTCGGGTCTAGATTGGCCCGCTACCGTCATGTCCGAAGACTATAGGGTCGTCCCCACGACCACGGGACTAGATTGGGCCGCCACCGCCATGTCCGACGACAATAGGGTCGTCCCCACGACCCCGGGGCTAGGTTGGCCAGCCGCCGACATGTCCGACGACAATCGGATCGTCCCCACGCCCACGCGCCAAAGTTGGCCAGCCGCCGACATGTCCGACGACTATTGGATCGTCCCCACGACCACGGGCCAAAGTTGGCCAGCTGCCGACATGTCCGACGACTATAGGGTCGTCCCCACGACCCCGGGCCAAAGTTGGCAAGCCGCCGAAATGTCCGACGACTATAGGGTCGTCCCCACGACCCCGGGACTAGGTTGGCCAGCCGCCGACATGTCCGACGACTATAGGGTCGTCCCGACGACCCCGGGCCAATGTTGGCCAATCGCCAACATGTCCGACGACTATAGGGTCGTCCCTACGACCCCGGGACTAGATTGGTCCGCCACCGTCATGTCCAACGATTATACGGTCGTCCCCACGACCCCGGGACTAGATTGGCCCGCCACCGTCATGTCCGACGAATATAGGGTCGTCCCCACGACCCCGGGACAAGCTTGGCCCGCCGCCGACTTGTCCGACGACTATAGGGTCGTCCCCACGACCCCAGGACTAGATTGGCCCGCCACCGTCATGTCCGACGACAATAGGGTCGTCCCCACGACCCCGGGTCTAGGTTGCCCAGCTGCCGACATGTCCGACGACTATAGAGTCGTCCCCACGACACCGCGCCAAAGTTGGACAGCCGCCGACATGTCCGACTACTATAGGGTCGTCCCCACGCCCTCGGGTCTAGATTGGCCCGCTACCGTCATGTCCGAAGACTATAGGGTCGTCCCCACGACCTCGGGACTAGATTGGCCCGCTTCCGTCAAGTCCGACGACTATAGGGTCGTCCCACGACGCCGGGCCAAAGTTGGCAAGCCGCCGAAATGTCCGACGACTGTAGGGTCGTCCCCACGACCCCGGGACTAGATTGGCCCGCCACCGTCAAGTCCGACGACTATAGGGTCGTCCCCACGACCCCGGGTCCAGGTTGGCCAGCCGCCGACATTTCCGACGAATATAGAGTCGTCCCCACGACACCGGGCCAAAGTTGGCCAGCCGCCGACATGTCCGACGACTATAGGGTCGTCCCCACGACCCCGGGACTAGATTGGCCCGCCACCGTCAAGTCCGACGACTATAGGGTCGTCCCCACGACCCCGGGTCCAGGTTGGCCAGCCGCCGACATTTCCGACGAATATAGAGTCGTCCCCACGACACCGGGCCAAAGTTGGCCAGCCGCCGACATGTCCGACGACTATAGGGTCGTCCCCACGACCCCGGGACTAGATTGGCCCGCCACCGTCATGTCCGACGATTATAGGGTCGTCCCCACGATCGCGAGACTAGATTGGCCCGCCACCGTCATGTCCGACGACAATAGGGTCGTCCCCACGACCCCGGGTCCAGGTTGGCCAGCCGCCGACATTTCCGACGAATATAGAGTCGTCCCCACGACACCGGGCCATAGTTGGCCAGCCGCCGACATGTCCGACGACTATAGGGTCGTCCCCACGACACCGGGACTAGATTGGCCCGCCACCGTCAAGTCCGACGACCTCGGGACTAGGTTGGCCAGCCGCCGACATGTCCGACGACTATAGGGTCGCCCCCACGACCTCGGGACTAGGTTGGCCAGCCGCCGACATGTCCGACGACTATAGGTTCGTCCCCACGACCCCCGGAGTAGGTTGGCTCGCCGCCGACTTGTCCGACGACTATAGGGTCGTCCCCACGACCCCGGGACTAGATTGGCCCGCCACCGTCTTGTCCGACGACTATAGGGTCGTCCCCACGACCCCGGGACTAGATTGGCCCGCCACCGTCTTGTCCGACGACTATAGGGTCGTCCCCACGACAGCGGGCCTACGTTGGCCAGCCGCCGACATGTCCGACCACTATAGGGTCGTCCCCACGACACCGGGACTAGGTTGGCTCGCCGCCGACATATCCGACGACTATAGGGTCGTTCCCACGACACCGGGACTATGTTGGCCAGCTGCCGACATGTCCGACGACTGTAGGGTCGTCCCCACGACCCCGGGACAAGGGTGGCCAGCAGCCGACATGTCCGACGACTATAGAGTCGTCCCCACGACACCGGGCCAAAGTTGGTCAGCCGCCGACATGTCCGACGACTATAGGGTCGTCCCCACGACCCCGGGACAAAGATGTCCAGCCACCGTCTTGTCCGACGACTATAGGGTCGGCCCCACGACCCCGGGACTAGATTGGCCCGCCACCGTCAAGTCCGACGACCTCGGGACTAGGTTGGCCAGCCGCCGACATGTCCGACGACTATTGGGCCGTCCCCACGACCACGGGCCAAAGTTGGCCAGCCGCCGTCATGTCTGACGACTATAGGGTCGTCCCCACCACCCCGGGCCAAGTTGGCAAGCCGCCGAAATGTCCGACGACTGTAGGGTCGTTCCCACGACACCGGGACTAGGTTGGCTCGCCGCCGACTTGTCGGACCACTATAGGGTCGTCCCCACGACCCCGGGACTAGGTTGGCTCGCCGCCGACATGTCCGACGACTATAGGGTCGTCCCCACCACCCCGGGCCAAGTTGGCAAGCCGCCGAAATGTCCGACGACTATAGGGTCGTCCCCACGACCCCGGGCCAAAGATGTCCAGCCACCGACATGTCCGACGACTATAGGGTCGTCCCCACCACCCCGGGCCAAGTTGGCAAGCCGCCGAAATGTCCGACGACTGTAGGGTCGTTCCCACGACACCGGGACTAGGTTGGCTCGCCGCCGACTTGTCGGACCACTATAGGGTCGTCCCCACGACACCGGGCCAAAGTTGGTCAGCCGCCGACATGTCCGACGACTATAGGGTCGTCCCCACGACCCCGGGCCAAAGATGTCCAGCCACCGACATGTCCGACGACTATAGGGTCGTTCCCACGACACCGGGACTAGGTTGGCTCGCCGCCGACTTGTCGGACCACTATAGGGTCGTCCCCACGACTCCGGGACTAGGTTGGCTCGCCGCCGACATGTCCGACGACTATAGGGTCGTTCCCACGACACCGGGACTAGGTTGGCTCGCCGCCGACTTGTCGGACCACTATAGGGTCGTCCCCACGACCCCGGGACTAGGTTGGCTCGCCGCCCACATGTCCGACGACTATAGGGTCGTCCCCACGACCCCGGGCCAATGTTGGCCAGCCGCCGACATGTTCAACGACTATTGGGCCGTCCCCACGACCACGGGCCAAAGTTGACCAGCCGCTGACTTGTCCGACGACTATAGGGTCGTCCCCACGACCACGGGCCAAAGTTGGCCAGCCGCCGACTTGTCCGACGACTATGGGGTCGTCCCCACGACCCCAGGACTAGATTGGCCCGCCACCGTCATGTCCGACGACAATAGGGTCGTCCCCACGACCCCGGGGCTAGGATGGCCCGCCGCCGACATGTTCAACGACTATTGGGTCGTCCCCACGACCCCGGGCTAATGTTGGCCAGCCGCCGACTTGTCCGACGACTATGGGGTCGTCCCCACGACCCCAGGACTAGATTGGCCCGCCACCGTCATGTCCGACGACAATAGGGTCGTCCCCACGACCCCGGGGCTAGGATGGCCCGCCGCCGACATGTTCAACGACTATTGGGCCGTCCCCACGACCCCGGGCCAATGCTGGCCAGCCGCCGAAATGTCCGACGACTATAGAGTCGTCCCCACAACCCCGGGCCAAAGTTGGCAAGCTGCCGACTTGTCCGACGACTATAGGGTCGTCCCCACGACTCCGGGACTAGGTAGACCCGCCGCCGACGTGTCCGACAACTATAGGGTCGTCCCCACGACCCCGGGCCAAAGTTGGCAAGCTGCCGAATTGTCCGACGACTATAGGGTCGTGCCCACGACCCCGGGACTAGGTAGACCCGCCGCCGACGTGTCCGACAACTATAGGGTCGTCCCCACGACCACGGGCCAAAGTTGGCCAGCCGCCGGCATGTCCGACGACTATAGGGTCGTCCCAACGACCCCGAGACTAGATTGGCCCGCCACCGTCATGTCCAACGACTATAGGGTCGTCCCCACAACCACGGGCCAAAGTTGGCCAGCCGCCGACATGTCCGACGACTATTGGATCGTGCCCACGACCACGGGCCAAAGTTGGCCAGCCGCCGACATGTCCGACGAGTATAGGGTCGTACCTACGACCCCGGGACTAGATTGGCCCGCCACCGTCATGTCCGACGACAATAGGGTCGTCCCCACGACCCTGGGTCTAGGTTGGCCAGCCGCCGACATGTCCGACGACTAAACAGTCGTCCCAACTACCACGGGCAAAAGTTGGCCAGCCGCCGACATGTCCGACGACTATAGGGTCGTCCCCACGACCCCGGGACTAGATTGGCCCGCCACCGTCATGTCCGACGTCTATTGGGTCGTCCCCACGACAGCGGGCCTACGTTGGCCAGCCACCGACATGCCCGACGACCATAGGATCGTACCTACGACCCCGGGACTAGATTGGACCGCCACCGTCATGTCCGACGACAATAGGGTCGTCCCCACAACCCTGGGTCTAGGTTGGCCAGCCGCCGACATGTCCGACGACTAAACAGTCGTCCCAACGACCACGGGCAAAAGTTGGCCAATCGCCGTCATGTCCGACGACAATAGGGTCGTCCCCACGACCCCGGGACTAGATTGGCCCGCCACCGTCATGTCCGACGACTATCGGATCGTCCCCACGACCACGGGCCAAAGTTGGCCAATCGCCGACATGTCCGACGACTATAGGGTCGCCCCCACGACCCCGGTACAAGGTTCGCCCGCCGCCGACTTGCCCGGCGACTATAGGGTAGTCCCCACGACCCCGGGACTAGGTAGACCCACCGCCGACGTGTCCGACAACTATAGGGTCGTCCCCACGACCACGGGCCAAAGTTGGCCAGCCACCGACATGTCCGACGACCATAGGATCGTACCTACGACCCCGGGACTAGATTGGCCCGCCACCGTCAAGTCCGACGACTATAGAGTCGTCCCCACGACACCGGGCCAAAGTTGGTCAGCCGCCGACATGTCCGACGACTATAGGGTCGTCCCCACGACCCCGGGCCAAAGATGTCCAGCCACCGTCTTGTCCGACGACTATAGGGTCGGCCCCACGACAGCGGGCCTACGTTGGCCAGCCGCCGACATGTCCGACCACTATAGTGTCGTCCCCACGACACCGGGACTAGGTTGGCTCGCCGCCGACATATCCGACGACTATAGGGTCGTTCCCACGACACCGGGACTATGTTGGCCAGCTGCCGACATGTCCGACGACTGTAGGGTCGTCCCCACGACCCCGGGACAAGGGTGGCCAGCAGCCGACATGTCCGACGACTATAGAGTCGTCCCCACGACACCGGGCCAAACTTGGTCAGCCGCCGACATGTCCGACGACTATAGGGTCGTCCCCACGACCCCGGGACAAGCTTGGCCCGCCGCCGACTTGTCCGACGACTATAGGGTCGTCCCCACGACCCCGGGACTAGATTGGCCCGCCACCGTCATGTCCGACGAATATAGGGTCGTCCCCACGACCCCGGGCCAAAGTTGGCCAGCCGCCGACATGTCCGACGATTATTGGATCGTCCCCACGACCCCGGGCCAAAGTTGGCCAGCCGCCGACATGTCCGACGACTATACGGTCGTCCCCTCGACCCCGAGACTAGATTGGCCTGCTACCGTCATGTCCGACGACAATAGGGTCGTCCCCACGACCCCGGGTCCAGGTTGGCCAGCCGCCGACATTTCCGACGACTATAGAGTCGTCCCCACGACACCGGGCCAAAGTTGGCCAGCCGCCGACATGTCCGACGACTATAGGGTCGTCCCCACGACCCCGGGACAAGGTTGGCCCGCCGCCGACATGTCCGACGAATATAGGGCCGTACCCACGACCCCGGGACTAGGCTGACAAGCCGCCAACATGTCCGACGACTATAGGGTCGTCCCCACGACCCCGGGACTAGGTTGGCCAGCCGCCGACATGTCCGACGACTATAGGGTCGTCCCGACGACCCCGGGCCAATGTTGGCCAATCGCCAACATGTCCGACGACTATAGGGTCGTCCCTACGACCCCGGGACTAGATTGGCCCGCCACCGTCATGTCCAACGATTATAGGGTCGTCCCCACGACCCCGGGACTAGATGGGCCCGCCACCGTCATGTCCGACGACAATAGGGTCGTCCCCACGACCCCGGGTCTACGTTGGCCAGCTGCCGACATGTCCGACGACTATAGAGTCGTCCCCACGACACCGCGCCAAAGTTGGACAGCCGCCGACATGTCCGACTACTATAGGGTCGTCCCCACGACCCCGGGCCAAAGTTGGCAAGCCGCCGAAATGTCCGACGACTGTAGGGTCGTCCCCACGACCCCGGGACTAGATTGGCCCGCCACCGTCATGTCCGACGAATATAGGGTCGTCCCCACGACCCCGGGACAAGCTTGGCCCGCCGCCGACTTGTCCGACGACTATAGGGTCGTCCCCACGACCCCGGGACTAGATTGGCCCGCCACCGTCATGTCCGACGACAATAGGGTCGTCCCCACGACCCCGGGTCTAGGTTGGCCAGCTGCCGACATGTCCGACGACTATAGAGTCGTCCCCACGACACCGCGCCAAAGTTGGACAGCCGCCGACATGTCCGACTACAATAGGGTCGTCCCCACGACCTCGGGTCTAGATTGGCCCGCTACCGTCATGTCCGAAGACTATAGGGTCGTCCCCACGACCTCGGGACTAGATTGGCCCGCTACCGTCAAGTCCGACGACTATAGGGTCGTCCCACGACCCCGGGCCAAAGTTGGCAAGCCGCCGAAATGTCCGACGACTGTAGGGTCGTCTCCACGACCCCGGGACTAGATTGGCCCGCCACCGTCAAGTCCGACGACTATAGGGTCGTCCCCACGACCTCGGGACTAGGTTGGCCAGCCGCCGACATGTCCGACAACTATTGGGTCGTCCCCACGACCACGGGCCAAAGATGTCCAGCCGCCGTCTTGTCCGACGCCTATAGGGTCGTCCCCACGACCCCGGGACTAGATTGGCCTGCCACCGTCATGTCCAACGTCTATAGGGTCGTCCCCACCACCACGGGCCAAAGTTGGCCAGCCGCCGACATGTCCGACGATTATTGGATCGTCCCCACGACCCCGGGCCAAATTTGGCCAGCCGCCGACATGTCCGACGACTATAGGGTCGTCCCCTCGACCCCGAGACTAGATTGGCCTGCTACCGTCATGTCCGACGACAATAGGGTCGTCCCCACGACCCCGGGTCCAGGTTGGCCAGCCGCCGACATTTCCGACGACTATAGAGTCGTCCCCACGACACCGGGCCAAAGTTGGCCAGCCGCCGACATGTCCGACGACTATAGGGTCGTCCCCACGACCCCGGGACAAGGTTGGCCCGCCGCCGACATGTCCGACGAATATAGGGCCGTACCCACGACCCCGGGACTAGGCTGACAAGCCGCCAACATGTCCGACGACTATAGGGTCGTCCCCACGACCCCGGGACTAGGTTGGCCAGCCGCCGACATGTCCGACGACTATAGGGTCGTCCCGACGACCCCGGGCCAATGTTGGCCAATCGCCAACATATCCGACGACTATAGGGTCGTCCCTACGACCCCGGGACTAGATTGGCCCGCCACCGTCATGTCCAACGATTATAGGGTCGTCCCCACGACCCCGGGACTAGATGGGCCCGCCACCGTCATGTCCGACGACAATAGGGTCGTCCCCACGACCCCGGGTCTACGTTGGCCAGCTGCCGACATGTCCGACGACTATAGAGTCGTCCCCACGACACCGCGCCAAAGTTGGACAGCCGCCGACATGTCCGACTACTATAGGGTCGTCCCCACGACCCCGGGCCAAAGTTGGCAAGCCGCCGAAATGTCCGACGACTGTAGGGTCGTCCCCACGACCCCGGGACTAGATTGGCCCGCCATCGTCAAGTCCGACGACTATAGGGTCGTCCCCACGACCTCGGGACTAGGTTGGCCGGCCGCCGACATGTCCGACCACTATTGGGTCGTCCCCACGACACCGGGCCAAAGTTGGCCAGCCGCCGACATGTCCGACGACTATAGGGTCGTCCCCACGACCCCGGGGCAAGGTTGGCCCGCCGCCGACTTGTCCGACGACTATAGGGTCGTACCCACGACCCCGGGACTAGGCTGACAAGCCGCCAACATGTCCGAAGACTATAGGGTCGTCGCTACGACCCCGGGACTAGATTGGCCCGCCACCGTCATGTCCAACGATTATAGGGTCGTCCCCACGACCCCGGGTCTAGGTTGGCCAGCCCCCGACATGTCCGACGACTATAGAGTCGTCCCCACGACCCCGGGTCTAGGTTGGCCAGCCGCCGACATGTCCGACGACTATAGAGTCGTCCCCACGACACCGGGCCAAAGTTGGACAGCCGCCGACATGTCCGACTACTATAGGGTCGTCCCCAGGACCTCGGGTTTAGATTGGCCCGCTACCGTCATGTCCGAAGACTATAGGGTCGTCCCCACGACCACGGGACTAGATTGGCCCGCCACCGCCATGTCCGACGACAATAGGGTCGTCCCCACGACCCCGGGTCTAGGTTGGCCAGCCGCCGACATGTCCGACGACAATCGGATCGTCCCCACGCCCACGCGCCAAAGTTGGCCAGCCGCCGACATGTCCGACGACTATTGGATCGTCCCCACGACCACGGGCCAAAGTTGGCCAGCCGCCGACATGTCCGACGACAATCGGATCGTCCCCACGACCACGCGCCAAAGTTGGCCAGCCGCCGACATGTCCGACGACTATAGGGTCGTCCCCACGACCCCGGGACTAGATTGGCCCGCCACCGTCATGTCCAACGACTATAGGGTCGTCCCCACAACCACGGGCCAAAGTTGGCCAGCCGCCGACATGTCCGACGACTGTAGGGTCGTCCCCACGACCCCGGGCCAAAGATGTCCAGCCGCCGTCTTGTCCGACGCCTATAGGGTCGTCCCCACGACCCCGGGACTAGATTGGCCCGCCACCGTCATGTCCGACGACAATAGGGTCGGCCCCACGACTCCGGGTCCAGGTTGGCCAGCCGCCGACATTTCCGACGACTATAGAGTCGTCCCCACGACACCGGTTCAAAGTTGGCCAGCCGCCGACATGTCCGACGACTATAGGGTCGTCCCCACGAACCCGGTACAAGGTTGGCCCGCCGCCGACTTGTCCGACGACTATAGGGTCGTACCCACCACCCCGGGACTAGGCTGACAGGCCGCCAACATGTCCGACGACTATAGGGTCGTCCCCACGACCCCGGGCCAAAGTTGGCAAGCCGCTGAAATGTCCGACGGCTTTAGGGTTGTCCCCACGACCCCGGGACTACATTGGCCCGCCACCGTCAAGTCCGACGACTATAGGGTCGTCCCCAGGACCTCGGGACTAGATTGGCCCGCCACCGTCAAGTCCGACGACTATAGGGTCGTCCCCACGACCCCGGGCCAAAGTTGGCCTGCCGCCGAAATTTCCGACGACTGTAGGGTCGTCCCCACGACCCCGGGACTAGATTGGCCCGCCACCGTCAAGTCTGACGACTATAGGGTCGTCCCCACGACCTCGGGACTAGGTTGGCCGGCCGCCGACATGTCCGACCACTATTGGGTCGTCCCCACGACACCGGGCCAAAGTTGGCCCGCCGCCGACATGTCCGACGACTATAGGGTCGTCCCCACGACCCCGGGACTAGATTGGCCCGCCACCGTCATGTCCGACGATTATAGGGTCGTCCCCACGACCTTGGGACTAGGTTGGCCGGCCGCCGACATGTCCGACCACTATTGGGTCGTCCCCACGACACCGGGCCAAAGTTGGCCCGCCGCCGACATGTCCGACGACTATAGGGTCGTCCCCACGACCCCGGGACTAGATTGGCCCGCCACCGTCATGTCCGACGATTATAGGGTCGTCCCCACGAACCCGGTACAAGGTTGGCCCGCCGCCGACTTGTCCGACGACTATAGGGTCGTACCCACCACCCCGGGACTAGGCTGACAGGCCGCCAAAATGTCCGACGACTATAGGGTCGTCCCCACGACCCCGGGCCAAAGATGTCCAGCCGCCGTCTTGTCCGACGACTATAGGGTCGTCCCTACGACCCCGGGACTAGATTGGCCCGCCACCGTCATGTCCAACGACTATAGGGTCGTCCCCACAACCACGGGCCCAAGTTAGCCAGCCGTCGACATGTCCGACGACTATAGGGTCGTCCCCACGACCCCGGGCCAAAGTTGGCCAGCCGCCGACATGTCCGACGACTATAGGGTCGTCCCCACGACCCCGGGCCAAAGTTGGCCAGCTGCCGACATGTCCGACGACTATAGGGTCGTCCCCACGACCCCGGGACAAGGTTGGCCCGCCGCCGACTTGTCCGACGACTATAGGGTCGTCCCCACGACCCCGAGACTAGATTGGCACGCCACCGTCATGTCCGACGACAATAGGGTCGGCCCCACGACTCCGGGTCCAGGTTGGCCAGCCGCCGACATTTCCGACGACTATAGAGTCGTCCCCACGACACCGGTTCAAAGTTGGCCAGCCGCCGACATGTCCGACGACTATAGGGTCGTCCCCACGACCCCGGGGCTAGATTGGCCCGCCACCGTCATATCCAACGACTATAGGGTCGTCCCCACAACCACGGGCCAAAGTTGGCCAGTCGCCGACATGTGTGAAAGTGTACCGTACTATTAGAGGGTCTTTTGACGTTGAATTGCTGCAGGCTGACCTCAGGAGATTCGAGCAGTGGTGTATTGTTAATAGAATGCAGCTAAATACAGGGAAATGTGTGTTATTAAGGACCCATAGGGCTGTCAGTGGCATTCCCTCGACGTATACGCTAGGCGATACCACGTTGACGGCGGTGGCGGAAGTCTTGGACCTTGGCGTCACATTTACGTCGGGTCTGGATTTTCGTAACCATTATCGCAACATAACTTGTAAGGCAATGAAAACCCTTGGGTTTATAGCACGGTTTGCGAAACATTTTAAGCAGATCAGGACATTAAAAATGTTATACGTTGCACTGGTTAGGCCACAAGTTGAATATGCGTCGGTTATTTGGAGCCCTAAGCATAAGCTATATGTTAGCATAATTGAAAGGATCCAACACAAGTTCCTTAGGCTTGCCATGAGGACATCTGGCAGCCCTATGAGGTTCAATGACCATGATTATAGTCCTGCCCTGATAAAGATGAGGCTCTCTACCCTTTGCGACCGCCGGGTCTGTTCTGATCTACTATTTCTATATAAGGTTTTACATGGTCAGATAGACTGCATAGGGCTGGTGGCATTGATCAACTTTCACGCTCCGCAACGGTCACTGCGTATGAGACACCTTTTTGTATCGTGCGTCCCGGAATATCATCACTTCACTGCCGATCCCATAAATCGCACCATGGATGAGCTTAATCAGAGCCCCGCGGACATTGATTTCTTTCAAGCCTCCCTAGCGTCGTTCAGGAATCAATTACTTAGGATACTGCCACCTCGGTAATCTAGTGTTTCACCGGGTACGGCGTTAGAGCCGTTGTATAGACTGGCTTGTTTTTGTGTTGTTACTGTTGTTTTGTTACTTTACTTTATATTCTATGTTTTTCGTTATATTTTATTTTTAATCGTATTGTATTTTATTGTATGTTTCTGTATCTTAGCATTTTTCTACACTTTGTATTCTAAAGGGTTCCCCCGTTGAATAAATAATAATAATAATAATAATAATAATAATGTCCGACGACTATAGGGTCGTCCCCACGACCCCGGGCCAAAGTTGGCAAGCCGCCGAAATGTCCGACGACTGTAGGGTCGTCCCCACGACCCCGGGACTAGGTTGGCCAGCCGCCGACATGTCCGACGACTATAGGGTCGTCCCGACGACCCCGGGCCAATGATGGCCAATCGCCAACATGTCCGACGACTATAGGGTCGTCCCTACGACCCCGGGACTAGATTGGCCCGCCACCGTCATGTCCAACGATTATAGGGTCGTCCCCACGACCCCGGGCCAAAGTTGGCAAGCCGCCGAAATGTCCGACGACTGTAGGGTCGTCCCCACGACCCCGGGACTAGATTGGCCCGCCATCGTCAAGTCCGACGACTATAGGGTCGTCCCCACGACCTCGGGACTAGGTTGGCCGGCCGCCGACATGTCCGACCACTATTGGGTCGTCCCCACGACACCGGGCCAAAGTTGGCCAGCCGCCGACATGTCCGACGACTATAGGGTCGTCCCCACGACCCCGGGGCAAGGTTGGCCCGCCGCCGACTTGTCCGACGACTATAGGGTCGTACCCACGACCCCGGGACTAGGCTGACAAGCCGCCAACATGTCCGAAGACTATAGGGTCGTCCCTACGACCCCGGGACTAGATTGGCCCGCCACCGTCATGTCCAACGATTATAGGGTCGTCCCCACGACCCCGGGTCTAGGTTGGCCAGCCCCCGACATGTCCGACGACTATAGAGTCGTCCCCACGACCCCGGGTCTAGGTTGGCCAGCCGCCGACATGTCCGACGACTATAGAGTCGTCCCCACGACACCGGGCCAAAGTTGGACAGCCGCCGACATGTCCGACTACTATAGGGTCGTCCCCAGGACCTCGGGTTTAGATTGGCCCGCTACCGTCATGTCCGAAGACTATAGGGTCGTCCCCACGACCACGGGACTAGATTGGCCCGCCACCGCCATGTCCGACGACAATAGGGTCGTCCCCACGACCCCGGGTCTAGGTTGGCCAGCCGCCGACATGTCCGACGACAATCGGATCGTCCCCACGCCCACGCGCCAAAGTTGGCCAGCCGCCGACATGTCCGACGACTATTGGATCGTCCCTACGACCACGGGCCAAAGTTGGCCAGCCGCCGACATGTCCGACGACAATCGGATCGTCCCCACGACCCCGGGCCAAAGTTGGCAAGCCGCCGAAATGTCCGACGACTATAGGGTCGTCCCGACGACCCCGGGCCAATGTTGGGCAATCCCCAACATGTCCGACGACTATAGGGTCGTCCCTACGACCCCGGGACTAGATTGGCCCGCCACCGTCATGTCCAACGATTATAGGGGCGTCCCCACGACCCCGGGACTAGATTGGCCCGCCACCGTCGTGTCCGACGTCTATAGACTCGTCCCCACGACACCGGGCCAAAGTTGGCCAGCCGCCGACATGTCCGACGACTATAGGGTCGTCCCCACGACCCCGGGACTAGATTGGCCCGCCACCGTCATGTCCGACGATTATAGGGTCGTCCCCACGACCCCGGGACAAGCTTGGCCCGCCGCCGAATTGTTCGACGACTATAGGGTCGTACCCCACGACCCCGGGACTAGATTGGCCCGCCACCGTCATGTCCGACGACAATAGGGTCGTCCCCACGACCCCGGGTCTAGGTTGGCCAGCCGCCGACTTGTCCGACGACTATAGGGTCGTCCCCAGGACCTCGGGACTAGATTGGCCCGCCACCGTCAAGTCCGACGACTATAGGGTCGTCCCCACGACCCCGGGACTAGATTGGCCCGCCACCGTCAAGTCCGACGACTATAGGGTCGTCCCCACGACCTCGGGACTAGGTTGGCCAGCCGCCGAAATGTCCGACGACTGTAGGGTCGTACCCACGACCCCGGGACTAGGCTGACAATCCGCCAACATGTCCGACGACTATAGGGTCGCCCCCACGACCCCGGGCCAAAGTTGGCCAGCCGCCGACATGTCCGACTGTTTAACTGCTGCCTAGTGGAGGCGGTGTGGATCGCTGGGACTGGCCAGAGAAGAGATGCACTCCAAGGACTTGGTGACGTTGACGGCACGTTTATTAGCCGAACTGGGCGTCGTTGCAACAATATATATACAACACGCAGAGATATCACGAACAAAACACTACTCACAAAACACGCAGTCAACACGAGACACGAATATGTACAAACTATGTACAGGGCGCTGGGCGCGATGGCTCGAAGGGCCGTTTTACAGGGCTCAAAAACCGGTGGGTCGCTGGGCGACAAAGATTGTGCGGGGTCGTGCGTGCGAGAGCGTTTCGTGGAGTTCGAAGGTGTTCGAGGAACTAACGGTCGGATTCCGGGAAGGCCAACGCTCGAGCCGTGCAAAAACGGGTGACCCGCGTAACCGTCTTGACGAACGGTGCGTCACCGTGTTGACACGCTCTCGCACGCACATTTAAATTCGCGCACCAGCTGAGCGCTGGAGTTCGGCCGCAACATTCCGCCCGCCTCGGCCCGGAGGCCCGGGCCGACCTTGGCGGACGCCGACGCAGGGCGTCCGCCCGCCGTGACAAGCAGTGACGCGACAAGGTGGACCGGAGTGGCGCGGTACATTGGTGGCGGTGGTATACATATGTTGTTTACGTCGTGGCCACGTCAGCAGGCGCGGGGGGGCACGGAAGGAGCACGACGCGAGTGATCGGACGCATGGATTCGCAGGGGTACCACCGAATGCACGGGAGGGTCGCGTCGCTCGGTGCACGAGGGGTTGCCGGGACATCGCGTCGATGTCGGCCTTGAGGACGAAGCGAGGGAGGCGCCAGTCGAGCGAGCTCAGGAGGGCGATCGCGAGCAGGCCGGACTCGCCGACATCGAGCGGACGTCCGGCCCTCAGAAGGAGTCGGACGGGGTCGCGATCGTCCGCCCGCCGTGGGCTGGTGCTCGCGACAAGCCGCTCGCAGCGTGTGTCGTCTGGATCGAGGGTCGGGGCCACGGTTGCTTCGTCGACCCTCCAGAAACTTCGGTGGTACCGCACGGAGGTCGGTCTCCATGGTCACGGGCTGGGCCGTGACGTGGTGCACCGCACCGGCGGCGGGCGAACGACCGTTGGGACCGGTGGGACCGGAGACAATCCATCCGAAGACTGTCCGTTGCGCGATCAGGGCCGAAGGGGTGCCGCGACGAAGCCCGGGGAGCAGCAGGGCTCCGAAATAGTCGGCGCCGACGATCAGGTCAATCGGGCGACTGGCTGACGGATCTGGATCCGCGAACGTCAGACCGGCGAAATCCTTCCGCTGCGTGGTCGGAGTCCACTCGTGCACGTACGAGGACACCTTGGGCACAACATGGGCGGTGATGGTAATGGCTGCCGGGGGTGCTCCAGCAGGCGGCGTCAAGGTCAGCCTCACCTGCGACTGCGAGGCTCCCAGTTGGCCATCCAGAGCGCCGACAAGGTTGGTCACGTGCGGTTGCCGGGGGAGACCCAACATCTGGACCACTGACTCCGACACGAGTGACACCTGCGCTCCTTGGTCCAGCAGTGCGCGGATGGTCAGCAACTCGCCGCCCGATGACCGAACGCCGACGATCGCGGTGGCTAGCACCACTGGCGCTCCATCCGTACTCGCGGGCGACGCGATGGAATTTATCGCCGCCTCGCGGGGCTGCTCTCCGTTTGCCGGCGGGCCCGCAGTGGCCTCGTCGGCATCGTGGGCATCGGGTAATGTTTCGGCGTTCGACGGATGGAGCAGCGAGTGATGCCGCCGGCCGCAATGCGAGCACGTGGCTGCGACGGGGCAGGACGGGGCCATGTGGCCGGGCGCAAGACAATTATAACAGACGCGCTTGTCAGCCGCGAGTTCGCGGCGCTGGTCGAGGCGAAGGGCTTTAAACGCCGGGCACCGATACATTGCATGTCGCGCCCGGCACAAAGGGCATTGGGAGTTCGTCCCGTACGACGGAGGGTCTGGCGCAGGGTTGGTCATGCAGACCCGAGCGACGGACCCGCGCGACGATTTCGCCGCTTTGGTCTTATCGGGCGCGGCGGCTTGTTTCGCGAGTCGCGCGGCATCCAGCGACTGAATTCGCGCCTTCATGAACCGATCTAGCTCCACGTAAGAGGGGGGGTCGGTGCTGACGCCAAGAGAGAGCTCCCACTCCTCTATCAGCTCGGGATCGAGCTTCATCGTCGTCAGAGCGACGATGATGTCATCCCAATGCTCGGTGGGGCGACCTAGGTTGGCGAGGAGGGAGAGCGCTCGGTTGGTGGGGCCACGCAACCGCTTCAACTCCTCGGCCGACGCAGCCGCCATCGGCGGCAAGGTGATAAGGTCACGCAGGTGTGCCGAGACGATCGCCCGTTTGTTTTCGAACTCTTGGGTCAGGAGGGCCCACGCGGTGCCGAAATTGGCCTCCGTGATGGTAACGTGGGCGATCGTCTCGGCCGCCTGGCCCTCCACCGCCGATTGCAGATATTGCAGTCGCGTCGTGTCGCTGAGGGTCGCGTTGCCGATGACCAACGACGTGAACAAATCGCGGAAACTCGGCCACTCCGTGTACTCACCGGTGAACTTCGGTAACGCGATGTGCGGAAGGCGCGCCAGGCCCTTGCTGGACTCCCCGCTGGTCGGCTCCGACGTTCCCGAAGGTGGCAGCGTCTTGAATGAGCGGATGACCTCCCGCAGAAAGTCCCGCGCTGCCCAGTACTCGTCCTCCGCCCGGACGAACTCCTCCTGCGCGACGAAGGGGCACGCCGCCCTCTCGGCGTCAGGAAGCAGGAGCTCCAGCTCTAGGTTGAGGGCCTCGCACCGGGCCCACGTCTCGGTCAGCTTAGCCAGGCGGTCTTCAGCATTCTCCTCCGTGAATTTCGCCCTCCCCATCTTCTTGAAGTTGGCGAGGAGGCGAACGGATCCCTGGAGGAGGAGACGAATCTCCTTCACCAACGACTGCCATCTTGGAGGTGATGTCGGGGTAGCCTCCTCGTCTCCATCCCGGTTCGTTGGAGCCATCTTTCAAAGCGATCCGGCTCGAAGGACCAAAATGTTTAACTGCTGCCTAGTGGAGGCGGTGTGGATCGCTGGGACTGGCCAGAGAAGAGATGCACTCCAAGGACTTGGTGACGTTGACGGCACGTTTATTAGCCGAACTGGGCGTCGTTGCAACAATATATATACAACACGCAGAGATATCACGAACAAAACACTACTCACAAAACACGCAGTCAACACGAGACACGAATATGTACAAACTATGTACAGGGCGCTGGGCGCGATGGCTCGAAGGGCCGTTTTACAGGGCTCAAAAACCGGTGGGTCGCTGGGCGACAAAGATTGTGCGGGGTCGTGCGTGCGAGAGCGTTTCGTGGAGTTCGAAGGTGTTCGAGGAACTAACGGTCGGATTCCGGGAAGGCCAACGCTCGAGCCGTGCAAAAACGGGTGACGCGCGTAACCGTCTTGACGAACGGTGCGTCACCGTGTTGACACGCTCTCGCACGCACATTTAAATTCGCGCACCAGCTGAGCGCTGGAGTTCGGCCGCAACACCGACGACTATAGGGTCGTCCCCACGACCCCGGGACATGGTTGGCCCGCCGCCGACATGTCCGACGAATATAGGGCCGTACCCACGACCCCGGGACTAGGCTGACAAGCCGCCAACATGTCCGACGACTATAGGGTCGTCCCCACGACCCCGGGCCAAAGTTGGTCAGCCGCCGAAATGTCCGACGACTATAGGGTCGTCCCCACGACCCCGGGCCAAAGTTGGCAAGCCGCTGAAATGTCCGACGACTTTAGGGTTGTCCCCACGACCCCGGGACTACATTGGCCCGCCACCGTCAAGTCCGAAGACAATAGGGTCGTCCCCAGGACCTCGGGACTAGATTGGCCCGCCACCGTCAAGTCCGACGACTATAGGGTCGTCCCCACGACCCCGGGCCAAAGTTGGCAAGCCGCCGAAATGTCCGACGACTGTAGGGTCGTCCCCACGACCCCGGGACTAGATTGGCCCGCCACCGTCAAGTCCGACGACTATAGGGTCGTCCCCACGACCTCGGGACTAGGTTGGCCGGCCGCCGACATGTCCGACCACTATTGGGTCGTCCCCACGACACCGGGCCAAAGTTGGCCAGCCGCCGACATGTCCGACGACTATAGGGTCGTCCCCACGACCCCGGGGCAAGGTTGGCCCGCCGCCGACTTGTCCGACGAATATAGGGCCGTACCCACGACCCCGGGACTAGGCTGACAAGCCGCCAACATTTCCGACGACTATAGAGTCGTCCCCACGACACCGGTTCAAAGTTGGCCAGCCGCCGACATGTCCGACGACTATAGGGTCGTCCCCACGACCCCGGGACTAGATTGGCCCGCCACCGTCATATCCAACGACTATAGGGTCGTCCCCACCACCACGGGCCAAAGTTGGCCAGCCGCCGACATGTCCGACGATTATTGGATCGTCCCCACGACCCCGGGCCAAAGTTGGCCAGCCGCCGACATGTCCGACGACCATAGGGTCGTCCCCACGACCCCGAGACTAGATTGGCCTGCTACCGTCATGTCCGACGACAATAGGGTCGTCCCCACGACCCCGGGTCCAGGTTGGCCAGCCGCCGACATTTCCGACGACTATAGAGTCGTCCCCACGACACCGGGCCAAAGTTGGCCAGCCGCCGACATGTCCGACGACTATAGGGTCGTCCCTACGACCCCGGGACTAGATTGGCCCGCCACCGTCATGTCCCACGATTATAGGGTCGTCCCCACGACCCCGGGACTAGATTGGCCCGCCACCGTCATGTCCGACGAATATAGGGTCGTCCCCACGACCCCGGGCCAAAGTTGGCCAGCCGCCGACATGTCCGACGATTATTGGATCGTCCCCACGACCCCGGGCCAAAGTTGGCCAGCCGCCGACATGTCCGACGACCACAGGGTCGTCCCCACGACCCCGAGACTAGATTGGCCTGCTACCGTCATGTCCGACGACAATAGGGTCGTCCCCACGACCCCGGGTCCAGGTTGGCCAGCCGCCGACATTTCCGACGACTATAGAGTCGTCCCCACGACACCGGGCCAAAGTTGGCAAGCCGCCGAAATGTCCGACGACTATAGGGTCGTCCCCACGACCCCGGGACTAGGTTGGCCAGCCGCCGACATGTCCGACGAATATAGGGTCGTCCCGACGACCCCGGGCCAATGTTGGCCAATCGCCAACATGTCCGACGACTATAGGGTCGTCCCTACGACCCCGGGACTAGATTGGCCCGCCACCGTCATGTCCAACGATTATAGGGTCGTCCCCACGACCCCGGGACTAGATTGGCCCGCCACCGTCATGTCCGACGATTATAGGGTCGTCCCCACGACCCCGGGACAAGCTTGGCCCGCCGCCGACTTGTCCGACGACTATAGGGTCGTCGCTACGACCCCGGGACTAGATTGGCCCGCCACCGTCATGTCCGACGACAATAGGGTCGTCCCCACGACCCCGGGTCTAGGTTGGCCAGCCGCCGACATGTCCGACGACTATAGAGTCGTCCCCACGACACCGGGCCAAAGTTGGACAGCCGCCGACATGTCCGACTACTATAGGGTCGTCCCCAGGACCTCGGGTCTAGATTGGCCCGCTACCGTCATGTCCGAAGATTATAGGGTCGTCCCCACGACCACGGGACTAGATTGGCCCGCCACCGCCATGTCCGACGACAATAGGGTCGTCCCCACGACCCCGGGTCTAGGTTGGCCAGCCGCCGACATGTCCGACGACAATCGGATCGTCCCCACGCCCACGCGCCAAAGTTGGCTAGCCGCCGACATGTCCGACGACTATTGGATCGTCCCCACGACCACGGGCCAAAGTTGGCCAGCCGCCGACATGTCCGACGACAATCGGATCGTCCCCACGACCACGCGCCAAAGTTGGCCAGCTGCCGACATGTCCGAGGACTATAGGGTCGTCCCCACGACCCCGGGCCAATGTTGGCCAATCGCCGACATGTCCAACGACTATAGGGTCGTCCCTACGACCCCGGGACTAGATTAGCCCGCCACCGTCATGTCCAACGACTATAGGGTTGTCCCCACGACCACGGGCCAAAGTTGGCATGCCGCCGAAATGTCCGACGACTATAGGGTCGTCCCCACGACCCCGGGCCAAAGTTGGCAAGCCGCCGAAATGTCCGACGACTATAGGGTCGTCCCCACGACCCCGGGACTAGATTGGCCCGCCACCGTCATGTCCGACGACTATAGGGTCGTCCCCACGACCCTGGGCCAAAGTTGGCAAGCCGCCAACACGTCTGACGACTATAGGGTCGTCCCCACGACCCCGGGCCAAAGATGTCCTGCCGCCGTCTTGTCCGACGACTATAGGGTCGTCCCCACGACCCCGAGTCCAGGTTGGCCAGCCGCCGACATTTCCGACGACTATAGAGTCGTCCCCACGACCCCGGGCCAAAGTTGGCCAGCCGCCGACATGTCCGACGACTATAGGGTCGTCCCCACGACCCCGGGACTAGATTGGCCCGCCACCGTCATGTCCAACGACTATAGGGTCGTCCCCACAACCACGGGCCAAAGTTGGCCAGCCGCCGACATTTCCGACGACTATAGAGTCGTCCCCACGACCCCGGGCCAAAGTTGGCCAGCCGCCGACATGTCCGACGACTATAGGGTCGTCCCCACGACCCCGGGACTAGATTAGCCCGCCACCGTCATGTCCAACGACTATAGGGTTGTCCCCACGACCACGGGCCAAAGTTGGCATGCCGCCGAAATGTCCGACGACTATAGGGTCGTCCCCACGACCCCGGGCCAAAGTTGGCAAGCCGCCGTCTTGTCCGACGACTATAGGGTCGTCCCCACGACCCCGAGTCCAGGTTGGCCAGCCGCCGACATTTCCGACGACTATAGGGTCGTCCCCACGACCCCGGGACTAGATTGGCCCGCCACCGTCATGTCCGACGACTATAGGGTCGTCCCCACGACCCTGGGCCAAAGTTGGCAAGCCGCCAACACGTCTGACGACTATAGGGTCGTCCCCACGACCCCGGGCCAAAGATGTCCAGCCGCCGTCTTGTCCGACGACTATAGGGTCGTCCCCACGACCCCGAGTCCAGGTTGGCCAGCCGCCGACATTTCCGACGACTATAGAGTCGTCCCCACGACCCCGGGCCAAAGTTGGCCAGCCGCCGACATGTCCGACGACTATAGGGTCGTCCCCACGACCCCGGGACTAGATTGGCCCGCCACCGTCATGTCCAACGACTATAGGGTCGTCCCCACAACCACGGGCCAAAGTTGGCCAGCCGCCGACATTTCCGACGACTATAGAGTCGTCCCCACGACCCCGGGCCAAAGTTGGCCAGCCGCCGACATGTCCGACGACTATAGGGTCGTCCCCACGACCCCGAGACTAGATTGGCCCGCCACCGTCAAGTCCGACGACTATAGGGTCGTCCCCACGACCTCGGGACTAGGTTGGCCAGCCGCCGACATGTCCGACCACTATAGGGTCGTCCCCACGACCCCGGGCCAAAGATGTCCAGCCGCCGTCTTCTCCGGCGACTATAGGGTCGTCGTCACGACCCCGGGTCCAGGTTGGCCAGCCGCCGACATTTCCGACGACTATAGAGTCGTACCCACGACACCGGGCCAAAGTTGGCCAGCCGCCGACATGTCCGACGACTATAGGGTCATCCCCACGACCCCGGGCCAAAGATGTCCAGCCGCCGTCTTGTCCGACGACTATAGGGTCGGCCCCACGACCCCGAGTCCAGGTTGGCCAGCCGCCGACATTTCCGACGACTATAGAGTCGTACCCACGACCCCGGGACTAGGCTGACAAGCCGCCAACATGTCCGACGACTATAGGGTCGTCCCCACGACCCCGGGCCCAAGATGTCCAGCCGCCGTCTTGTCCGACGACTATAGGGTCGTCCCCACGACCCCGGGACTAGATTGGCCCGCCACCGTCATGTCCAACGATTATAGGGTCGTCCCCACGACCCCGGGACTAGATTGGCCCCCCACCGTCATGTCCGACGAATATAGGGTCGTCCCCACGACCCCGGGACTAGATTGGCCCGCCACCGTCATGTCCAACGACTATAGGGTCGTCCCCACAACCACGGGCCAAAGTTGGCCAGCCGCCGACATGTCCGACGACTATAGGGTCGTCCCCACGACCCCGGGCCAAAGATGTCCAGCCGCCGTCTTGTCCGACGCCTATAGGGTCGTCCCCACGACCCCGGGACTAGATTGGCCCGCCACCGTCATGTCCGACGACAATAGGGTCGTCCCCACGACGCCGGGTCTAGGTTGCCCAACTGCCGACATGTCCGACGACTATAGAGTCGTCCCCACGACACCGCGCCAAAGTTGGACAGCCGCCGACATGTCCGACTACTATAGGGTCGTCCCCACGACCTCGGGTCAAGATTGGCCAGCCGCCGACATGTCCGACGACTATAGGGTCGTCCCCACGACCCCGGGACTAGATTGGCCCGCCACCGTCATGTCCAACGACTATAGGGTCGTCCCCACAACCACGGGCCAAAGTTGGCCAGCCGCCGACATGTCCGACGACTATAGGGTCGTCCCCACGACCCCGGGACAAAGATGTCCAGCCGCCGTCTTGTCCGACGCCTATAGGGTCGTCCCCACGACCCCGGGACTAGATTGGCCTGCCACCGTCATGTCCAACGACTATAGGGTCGTCCCCACCACCACGGGCCAAAGTTGGCCAGCCGCCGACATGTCCGACGATTATTGGATCGTCCCCACGACCCCGGGCCAAAGTTGGCCAGCCGCCGACAGGTCCGACGACTATAGGGTCGTCCCCACGACCCCGAGACTAGATTGGCCCGCTACCGTCATGTCCGACGACAATAGGGTCGTCCCCACGACCCCGGGACAAGCTTGGCCCGCCGCCGACTTGTCCGACGACTATAGGGTCGTCCCCACGACCCCGGGACTAGATTGGCCCGCCACCGTCATGTCCGACGACAATAGGGTCGTCCCCACGACGCCGGGTCTAGGTTGCCCAACTGCCGACATGTCCGACGACTATAGAGTCGTCCCCACGACACCGCGCCAAAGTTGGACAGCCGCCGACATGTCCGACTACTATAGGGTCGTCCCCACGACCTCGGGTCTAGATTGGCCCGCTACCGTCATGTC
This sequence comes from Andrena praecox, assembly GCA_963932275.1. Taxonomy (NCBI): domain Eukaryota; kingdom Metazoa; phylum Arthropoda; class Insecta; order Hymenoptera; family Andrenidae; genus Andrena; species Andrena praecox. The sequence goes on along the minus strand of CAWVQO010000396.1, from coordinate 1,170,149 downwards.
CGAAGACTATAGGGTCGTCCCTACGACCTCGGGACTAGATTGGCCCGCCACCGTCATGTCCGACGATTATAGGGTCGTCCCCACGACCGCGAGACTAGATTGGCCCGCCACCGTCATATCCGACGACAATAGGGTCGTCCCCACGACCCCGGGTCCAGGTTGGCCAGCCGCCGACATTTCCGACGACTATAGAGTCGTCCCCACGACACCGGGCCAAAGTTGGCCAGCCGCCGAAATGTCCGACGACTGTAGGGTCGTCCCCACGACCCCGGGTCCAGGTTGGCCAGCCGCCGACATTTCCGACGACTATAGAGTCGTTCCCACGACACCGGGCCAAAGTTGGCCAGCCGCCGACATGTCCGACGACTATAGGGTCGTCCCCACGACCCCGGGACTAGATTGGCCCGCCACCGTCATGTCCGACGATTATAGGGTCGTCCCCACGACCGCGAGACTAGATTGGCCCGCCACCGTCATGTCCGACGACAATAGGGTCGTCCCCACGACCCCGGGTCCAGGTTGGCCAGCCGCCGACATTTCCGACGACTATAGAGTCGTCCCCACGACACCGGGCCAAAATTGGCCAGCCGCCGACATGTCCGACGACTATAGGGTCGTCCCCACGACCCCGGGACAAGGTTGGCCCGCCGCCGACTTGTCTGACGACTATAGGGTCGTACCCACGACCCCGGGACTACGCTGACAAGCCGCCAACATGTCCGAAGACTATAGGGTCGTCCCCACGACCCCGGGCCAATGATGTCCAGCCGCCGTCTTGTCCGACGACTATAGGGTCGTCCCCACGACCCCGGGACTAGATTAGCCCGCCACCGTCATGTCCAACGATTATAGGGTCGTCCCCACAACCACGGGCCAAAGTTGGACAGCCGCCGACATGTCCGACGACTATAGGGTCGTCCGCACGACCCCGGGACTAGGTTGGCCAGCCGCCGACATGTCCGACGACTATAGGGTCGTCCCGACGACCCCGGGCCAATGTTGGCCAATCGCCAACATGTCCGACGACTATAGGGTCGTCCCTACGACCCCGGGACTAGATTGGCCCGCCACCGTCATGTCCAACGATTATAGGGTCGTCTCCACGACCCCGGGTCTAGGTTGGCCAGCCGCCGACATGTCCGACGACTATAGAGTCGTCCCCACGACACCGGGCCAAAGTTGGACAGCCGCCGACATGTCCGACTACTATAGGGTCGTCCCCAGGACCTCGGGTCTAGATTGGCCCGCTACCGTCATGTCCGAAGACTATAGGGTCGTAACCACGACCACGGGACTAGGCTGACAGGCCGCCAACATGTCCGAAGACTATAGGGTCGTCCCCACGACCCCGGGCCAATGATGTCCAGCCGCCGTCTTGTCCGACGACTATAGGGTCGTCCCCACGACCCCGGGACTAGATTGGCCCGCCACCGTCATGTCCGACGACTATAGGGTCGTCCCCACGACCCCGGGACTAGATTAGCCCGCCACCGTCATGTCCAACGATTATAGGGTCGTCCCCACAACCACGGGCCAAAGTTGGACAGCCGCCGACATGTCCGACGACTATAGGGTCGTCCGCACGACCCCGGGACTAGGTTGGCCCGCCACCGTCATGTCCGACGATTATAGGGTCGTCCCCACGACCCCGGGACAAGCTTGGCCCGCCGCCGACTTGTCCGACGACTATAGGGTCGTCCCCACGACCCCGGGACTAGATTGGCCCGCCACCGTCATGTCCGACGACAATAGGGTCGTCTCCACGACCCCGGGTCTAGGTTGGCCAGCCGCCGACATGTCCGACGACTATAGAGTCGTCCCCACGACACCGGGCCAAAGTTGGACAGCCGCCGACATGTCCGACTACTATAGGGTCGTCCCCAGGACCTCGGGTCTAGATTGGCCCGCTACCGTCATGTCCGAAGACTATAGGGTCGTAACCACGACCACGGGACTAGATTGGCCCGCCACCGCCATGTCCGACGACAATAGGGTCGTCCCCACGACCCCGGGTCTAGGTTGGCCAGCCGCCGACATGTCCGACGACAATCGGATCGTCCCCACGCCCACGCGCCAAAGTTGGCCAGCCGCCGACATGTCCGACGACTATTGGATCGTCCCCACGACCACGGGCCAAAGTTGGCCAGCCGCCGGCATGTCCGACGACTATAGGGTCGTCCCAACGACCCCGAGACTAGATTGGCCCGCCACCGTCATGTCCAACGACTATAGGGTCGTCCCCACAACCACGGGCCAAAGTTGGCCAGCCGCCGACATGTCCGACGACTATTGGATCGTGCCCACGACCACGGGCCAAAGTTGGCCAGCCGCCGACATGTCCGACGAGTATAGGGTCGTACCTACGACCCCGGGACTAGATTGGCCCGCCACCGTCATGTCCGACGACAATAGGGTCGTCCCCACGACCCTGGGTCTAGGTTGGCCAGCCGCCGACATGTCCGACGACTAAACAGTCGTCCCAACTACCACGGGCAAAAGTTGGCCAGCCGCCGACATGTCCGACGACTATAGGGTCGTCCCCACGACCCCGGGACTAGATTGGCCCGCCATCGTCATGTCCGACGTCTATTGGGTCGTCCCCACGACAGCGGGCCTACGTTGGCCAGCCACCGACATGCCCGACGACCATAGGATCGTACCTACGACCCCGGGACTAGATTGGACCGCCACCGTCATGTCCGACGACAATAGGGTCGTCCCCACAACCCTGGGTCTAGGTTGGCCAGCCGCCGACATGTCCGACGACTAAACAGTCGTCCCAACGACCACGGGCAAAAGTTGGCCAATCGCCGTCATGTCCGACGACAATAGGGTCGTCCCCACGACCCCGGGACTAGATTGGCCCGCCACCGTCATGTCCGACGACTATCGGATCGTCCCCACGACCACGGGCCAAAGTTGGCCAATCGCCGACATGTCCGACGACTATAGGGTCGCCCCCACGACCCCGGTACAAGGTTCGCCCGCCGCCGACTTGCCCGGCGACTATAGGGTAGTCCCCACGACCCCGGGACTAGGTAGACCCACCGCCGACGTGTCCGACAACTATAGGGTCGTCCCCACGACCACGGGCCAAAGTTGGCCAGCCACCGACATGTCCGACGACCATAGGATCGTACCTACGACCCCGGGACTAGATTGGCCCGCCACCGTCAAGTCCGACGACTATAGAGTCGTCCCCACGACACCGGGCCAAAGTTGGTCAGCCGCCGACATGTCCGACGACTATAGGGTCGTCCCCACGACCCCGGGCCAAAGATGTCCAGCCACCGTCTTGTCCGACGACTATAGGGTCGGCCCCACGACAGCGGGCCTACGTTGGCCAGCCGCCGACATGTCCGACCACTATAGTGTCGTCCCCACGACACCGGGACTAGGTTGGCTCGCCGCCGACATATCCGACGACTATAGGGTCGTTCCCACGACACCGGGACTATGTTGGCCAGCTGCCGACATGTCCGACGACTGTAGGGTCGTCCCCACGACCCCGGGACAAGGGTGGCCAGCAGCCGACATGTCCGACGACTATAGAGTCGTCCCCACGACACCGGGCCAAAGTTGGTCAGCCGCCGACATGTCCGACGACTATAGGGTCGTCCCCACGACCCCGGGACAAGCTTGGCCCGCCGCCGACTTGTCCGACGACTATAGGGTCGTCCCCACGACCCCGGGACTAGATTGGCCCGCCACCGTCATGTCCGACGACAATAGGGTCGTCTCCACGACCCCGGGTCTAGGTTGGCCAGCCGCCGACATGTCCGACGACTATAGAGTCGTCCCCACGACACCGGGCCAAAGTTGGCCAGCCGCCGACATGTCCGACGACTATAGGGTCGTCCCCACGACCCCGGGTCCAGGTTGGCCAGCCGCCGACATTTCCGACGAATATAGAGTCGTCCCCACGACACCGGGCCAAAGTTGGCCAGCCGCCGACATGTCCGACGACTATAGGGTCGTCCCCACGACCCCGGGTCTAGATTGGCCCGCCACCGTCATGTCCGACGATTATAGGGTCGTCCCCACGACCCCGGGACAAGCTTGGCCCGCCGCCGACTTGTCCGACGACTATAGGGTCGTCCCCACGACCCCGGGACTAGATTGGCCCGCCACCGTCATGTCCGACGACAATAGGGTCGTCTCCACGACCCCGGGTCTAGGTTGGCCAGCCGCCGACATGTCCGACGACTATAGAGTCGTCCCCACGACACCGGGCCAAAGTTGGACAGCCGCCGACATGTCCGACTACTATAGGGTCGTCCCCAGGACCTCGGGTCTAGATTGGCCCGCTACCGTCATGTCCGAAGACTATAGGGTCGTCCCCACGACCACGGGACTAGATTGGGCCGCCACCGCCATGTCCGACGACAATAGGGTCGTCCCCACGACCCCGGGTCTAGGTTGGCCAGCCGCCGACATGTCCGACGACTAAACAGTCGTCCCAACTACCACGGGCAAAAGTTGGCCAGCCGCCGACATGTCCGACGACTATAGGGTCGTCCCCACGACCCCGGGCCAAAGATGTCCAGCCACCGTCTTGTGCGACGACTATAGGGTCGGCCCCACGACCCCGGGACTAGATTGATCCGCCACCGTCAAGTCCGACGACCTCGGGACTAGGTTGGCCAGCCGCCGACATGTCCGACGACTATTGGGCCGTCCCCACGACCACGGGCCAAAGTTGGCCAGCCGCCGACATGTCTGACGACTATAGGGTCGTCCCCACCACCCCGGGCCAAGTTGGCAAGCCGCCGAAATGTCCGACGACTGTAGGGTCGTTCCCACGACACCGGGACTAGGTTGGCTCGCCGCCGACTTGTCGGACCACTATAGGGTCGTCTCCACGACCCCGGGACTAGGTTGGCTCGCCGCCGACATGTCCGACGACTATAGGGTCGTCCCCACCACCCCGGGCCAAGTTGGCAAGCCGCCGAAATGTCCGACGACTGTAGGGTCGTCCCCAAGACCCCGGGACTAGATTGGCCCGCCACCGTCAAGTCCGACGACTATTGGGTCGTCCCCACGACCCCGGGCCAAAGTTGGCGAGCCGCCGAAATGTCCGACGACTGTAGGGTCGTCCCCACGACCCCGGGACAAGGGTGGCCAGCAGCCGACATGTCCGACGACTATAGAGTCGTCCCCACGACACCGGGCCAAAGTTGGTCAGCCGCCGACATGTCCGACGACTATAGGGTCGTCCCCACGACCCCGGGCCAAAGATGTCCAGCCACCGACATGTCCGACGACTATAGGGTCGTTCCCACGACACCGGGACTAGGTTGGCTCGCCGCCGACTTGTCGGACCACTATAGGGTCGTCCCCACGACCCCGGGACTAGGTTGGCTCGCCGCCGACATGTCCGACGACTATAGGGTCGTTCCCACGACACCGGGACTAGGTTGGCTCGCCGCCGACTTGTCGGACCACTATAGGGTCGTCCCCACGACCCCGGGACTAGGTTGGCTCGCCGCCGACATGTCCGACGACTATAGGGTCGTCCCCACCACCCCGGGCCAAGTTGGCAAGCCGCCGAAATGTCCGACGACTGTAGGGTCGTCCCCAAGACCCCGGGACTAGATTGGCCCGCCACCGTCAAGTCCGACGACTATTGGGTCGTCCCCACGACCCCGGGCCAAAGTTTGCGAGCCGCCGAAATGTCCGACGACTGTAGGGTCGTCCCCACGACCCCGGGACAAGGGTGGCCAGCAGCCGACATGTCCGACGACTATAGAGTCGTCCCCACGACACCGGGCCAAAGTTGGTCAGCCACCGTCTTGTCCGACGACTATAGGGTCGTCCCCACGACCCCGGGACTAGATTGGCCCGCCACCGTCAAGTCCGACGACCTCGGGACTAGGTTGGCCAGCCGCCGACATGTCCGACGACTATTGGGCCGTCCCCACGACCACGGGCCAAAGTTGGCCAGCCGCCGACATGTCTGACGACTATAGGGTCGTCCCCACGACCCCGGGCCAATGTTGGCCAGCCGCCGACATGTTCAACGACTATTGGGCCGTCCCCACGACCACGGGCCAAAGTTTGCGAGCCGCCGAAATGTCCGACGACTGTAGGGTCGTCCCCACGACCCCGGGACAAGGGTGGCCAGCAGCCGACATGTCCGACGACTATAGAGTCGTCCCCACGACACCGGGCCAAAGTTGGTCAGCCGCCGACATGTCCGACGACTATAGGGTCGTCCCCACGACCCCGGGACAAAGATGTCCAGCCACCGTCTTGTCCGACGACTATAGGGTCGTCCCCACGACCCCGGGACTAGATTGGCCCGCCACCGTCAAGTCCGACGACCTCGGGACTAGGTTGGCCAGCCGCCGACATGTCCGACGACTATTGGGCCGTCCCCACGACCACGGGCCAAAGTTGGCCAGCCGCCGACATGTCTGACGACTATAGGGTCGTCCCCACGACCCCGGGCCAATGTTGTCCAGCCGCCGACATGTTCAACGACTATTGGGCCGTCCCCACGACCACGGGCCAAAGTTGACCAGCCGCTGACTTGTCCGACGACTATAGGGTCGTCCCCACGACCACGGGCCAAAGTTGGCCAGCCGCCGACTTGTCCGACGACTATGGGGTCGTCCCCACGACCCCAGGACTAGATTGGCCCGCCACCGTCATGTCCGACGACAATAGGGTCGTCCCCACGACCCCGGGGCTAGGATGGCCCGCCGCCGACATGTTCAACGACTATTGGGTCGTCCCCACGACCCCGGGACTAGATTGGCCCGCCACCGTCTTGTCCGACGACTATAGGGTCGTCCCCACGACCCCGGGACTAGATTGGCCCGCCACCGTCTTGTCCGACGACTATAGGGTCGTCCCCACGACCCCGGGACTAGATTGGCCCGCCGCCGACATGTCCGAGCACTATAGGGTCGTCCCCACGACCCTGGGACTAGGTTGGCCCGCCGCCGACATGTCCGACGACTATAGGTTCGTCCCCACGACCCCCGGAGTAGGTTGGCTCGCCGCCGACTTGTCCGACGACTATAGGGTCGTCCCCACGACCCCGGGACTAGATTGGCCCGCCACCGTCTTGTCCGACGACTATAGGGTCGTCCCCACGACCCCGGGACTAGATTGGCCCGCCACCGTCTTGTCCGACGACTATAGGGTCGTCCCCACGACCCCGGGACTAGATTGGCCCGCCGCCGACATGTCCGAGCACTATAGGGTCGTCCCCACGACCCTGGGACTAGGTTGGCCCGCCGCCGACATGTCCGACGACTATAGGTTCGTCCCCACGACCCCCGGAGTAGGTTGGCCCGCCACCGTCATGTCCGACGACAATAGGGTCGTCTCCACGACCCCGGGTCTAGGTTGGCCAGCCGCCGACATGTCCGACGACTATAGAGTCGTCCCCACGACACCGGGCCAAAGTTGGCCAGCCGCCGACATGTCCGACGACTATAGGGTCGTCCCCACGACCCCGGGTCCAGGTTGGCCAGCCGCCGACATTTCCGACGAATATAGAGTCGTCCCCACGACACCGGGCCAAAGTTGGCCAGCCGCCGACATGTCCGACGACTATAGGGTCGTCCCCACGACCCCGGGTCTAGATTGGCCCGCCACCGTCATGTCCGACGATTATAGGGTCGTCCCCACGACCCCGGGACAAGCTTGGCCCGCCGCCGACTTGTCCGACGACTATAGGGTCGTCCCCACGACCCCGGGACTAGATTGGCCCGCCACCGTCATGTCCGACGACAATAGGGTCGTCTCCACGACCCCGGGTCTAGGTTGGCCAGCCGCCGACATGTCCGACGACTATAGAGTCGTCCCCACGACACCGGGCCAAAGTTGGACAGCCGCCGACATGTCCGACTACTATAGGGTCGTCCCCAGGACCTCGGGTCTAGCGACGACTATAGGGTCGTCCCCACGACCCCGGGACTAGATTGGCCCGCCACCGTCTTGTCCGACGACTATAGGGTCGTCCCCACGACCCCGGGACTAGATTGGCCCGCCACCGTCTTGTCCGACGACTATAGGGTCGTCCCCACGACCCCGGGACTAGATTGGCCCGCCGCCGACATGTCCGAGCACTATAGGGTCGTCCCCACGACACCGGGCCAAAGTTGGCGAGCCGCCGACATGTCCGACGACTATAGGTTCGTCCCCACGACCCCCGGAGTAGGTTGGCTCGCCGCCGACTTGTCCGACGACTATAGGGTCGTCCCCACGACCCCGGGACTAGATTGGCCCGCCGCCGACATGTCCGAGCACTATAGGGTCGTCCCCACGACCCTGGGACTAGGTTGGCCCGCCGCCGACATGTCCGACGACTATAGGTTCGTCCCCACGACCCCCGGAGTAGGTTGGCTCGCCGCCGACTTGTCCGACGACTATAGGGTCGTCCCCACGACCCCGGGACTAGATTGGCCCGCCACCGTCTTGTCCGACGACTGTAGGGTCGTCCCCACGACCCCGGGACAAGGGTGGCCAGCAGCCGACATGTCCGACGACTATAGAGTCGTCCCCACGACACCGGGCCAAAGTTGGTCAGCCGCCGACATGTCCGACGACTGTAGGGTCGTCCCCAAGACCCCGGGACTAGATTGGCCCGCCACCGTCAAGTCCGACGACTATTGGGTCGTCCCCACGACCCCGGGCCAAAGTTGGCGAGCCGCCGACATGTCCGACTACTATAGGGTCGTCCCCAGGACCTCGGGTCTAGATTGGCCCGCTACCGTCATGTCCGAAGACTATAGGGTCGTCCCCACGACCACGGGACTAGATTGGGCCGCCACCGCCATGTCCGACGACAATAGGGTCGTCCCCACGACCCCGGGGCTAGGTTGGCCAGCCGCCGACATGTCCGACGACAATCGGATCGTCCCCACGCCCACGCGCCAAAGTTGGCCAGCCGCCGACATGTCCGACGACTATTGGATCGTCCCCACGACCACGGGCCAAAGTTGGCCAGCTGCCGACATGTCCGACGACTATAGGGTCGTCCCCACGACCCCGGGCCAAAGTTGGCAAGCCGCCGAAATGTCCGACGACTATAGGGTCGTCCCCACGACCCCGGGACTAGGTTGGCCAGCCGCCGACATGTCCGACGACTATAGGGTCGTCCCGACGACCCCGGGCCAATGTTGGCCAATCGCCAACATGTCCGACGACTATAGGGTCGTCCCTACGACCCCGGGACTAGATTGGTCCGCCACCGTCATGTCCAACGATTATACGGTCGTCCCCACGACCCCGGGACTAGATTGGCCCGCCACCGTCATGTCCGACGAATATAGGGTCGTCCCCACGACCCCGGGACAAGCTTGGCCCGCCGCCGACTTGTCCGACGACTATAGGGTCGTCCCCACGACCCCAGGACTAGATTGGCCCGCCACCGTCATGTCCGACGACAATAGGGTCGTCCCCACGACCCCGGGTCTAGGTTGCCCAGCTGCCGACATGTCCGACGACTATAGAGTCGTCCCCACGACACCGCGCCAAAGTTGGACAGCCGCCGACATGTCCGACTACTATAGGGTCGTCCCCACGCCCTCGGGTCTAGATTGGCCCGCTACCGTCATGTCCGAAGACTATAGGGTCGTCCCCACGACCTCGGGACTAGATTGGCCCGCTTCCGTCAAGTCCGACGACTATAGGGTCGTCCCACGACGCCGGGCCAAAGTTGGCAAGCCGCCGAAATGTCCGACGACTGTAGGGTCGTCCCCACGACCCCGGGACTAGATTGGCCCGCCACCGTCAAGTCCGACGACTATAGGGTCGTCCCCACGACCCCGGGTCCAGGTTGGCCAGCCGCCGACATTTCCGACGAATATAGAGTCGTCCCCACGACACCGGGCCAAAGTTGGCCAGCCGCCGACATGTCCGACGACTATAGGGTCGTCCCCACGACCCCGGGACTAGATTGGCCCGCCACCGTCAAGTCCGACGACTATAGGGTCGTCCCCACGACCCCGGGTCCAGGTTGGCCAGCCGCCGACATTTCCGACGAATATAGAGTCGTCCCCACGACACCGGGCCAAAGTTGGCCAGCCGCCGACATGTCCGACGACTATAGGGTCGTCCCCACGACCCCGGGACTAGATTGGCCCGCCACCGTCATGTCCGACGATTATAGGGTCGTCCCCACGATCGCGAGACTAGATTGGCCCGCCACCGTCATGTCCGACGACAATAGGGTCGTCCCCACGACCCCGGGTCCAGGTTGGCCAGCCGCCGACATTTCCGACGAATATAGAGTCGTCCCCACGACACCGGGCCATAGTTGGCCAGCCGCCGACATGTCCGACGACTATAGGGTCGTCCCCACGACACCGGGACTAGATTGGCCCGCCACCGTCAAGTCCGACGACCTCGGGACTAGGTTGGCCAGCCGCCGACATGTCCGACGACTATAGGGTCGCCCCCACGACCTCGGGACTAGGTTGGCCAGCCGCCGACATGTCCGACGACTATAGGTTCGTCCCCACGACCCCCGGAGTAGGTTGGCTCGCCGCCGACTTGTCCGACGACTATAGGGTCGTCCCCACGACCCCGGGACTAGATTGGCCCGCCACCGTCTTGTCCGACGACTATAGGGTCGTCCCCACGACCCCGGGACTAGATTGGCCCGCCACCGTCTTGTCCGACGACTATAGGGTCGTCCCCACGACAGCGGGCCTACGTTGGCCAGCCGCCGACATGTCCGACCACTATAGGGTCGTCCCCACGACACCGGGACTAGGTTGGCTCGCCGCCGACATATCCGACGACTATAGGGTCGTTCCCACGACACCGGGACTATGTTGGCCAGCTGCCGACATGTCCGACGACTGTAGGGTCGTCCCCACGACCCCGGGACAAGGGTGGCCAGCAGCCGACATGTCCGACGACTATAGAGTCGTCCCCACGACACCGGGCCAAAGTTGGTCAGCCGCCGACATGTCCGACGACTATAGGGTCGTCCCCACGACCCCGGGACAAAGATGTCCAGCCACCGTCTTGTCCGACGACTATAGGGTCGGCCCCACGACCCCGGGACTAGATTGGCCCGCCACCGTCAAGTCCGACGACCTCGGGACTAGGTTGGCCAGCCGCCGACATGTCCGACGACTATTGGGCCGTCCCCACGACCACGGGCCAAAGTTGGCCAGCCGCCGACATGTCTGACGACTATAGGGTCGTCCCCACCACCCCGGGCCAAGTTGGCAAGCCGCCGAAATGTCCGACGACTGTAGGGTCGTTCCCACGACACCGGGACTAGGTTGGCTCGCCGCCGACTTGTCGGACCACTATAGGGTCGTCCCCACGACCCCGGGACTAGGTTGGCTCGCCGCCGACATGTCCGACGACTATAGGGTCGTCCCCACCACCCCGGGCCAAGTTGGCAAGCCGCCGAAATGTCCGACGACTATAGGGTCGTCCCCACGACCCCGGGCCAAAGATGTCCAGCCACCGACATGTCCGACGACTATAGGGTCGTCCCCACCACCCCGGGCCAAGTTGGCAAGCCGCCGAAATGTCCGACGACTGTAGGGTCGTTCCCACGACACCGGGACTAGGTTGGCTCGCCGCCGACTTGTCGGACCACTATAGGGTCGTCCCCACGACACCGGGCCAAAGTTGGTCAGCCGCCGACATGTCCGACGACTATAGGGTCGTCCCCACGACCCCGGGCCAAAGATGTCCAGCCACCGACATGTCCGACGACTATAGGGTCGTTCCCACGACACCGGGACTAGGTTGGCTCGCCGCCGACTTGTCGGACCACTATAGGGTCGTCCCCACGACCCCGGGACTAGGTTGGCTCGCCGCCGACATGTCCGACGACTATAGGGTCGTTCCCACGACACCGGGACTAGGTTGGCTCGCCGCCGACTTGTCGGACCACTATAGGGTCGTCCCCACGACCCCGGGACTAGGTTGGCTCGCCGCCCACATGTCCGACGACTATAGGGTCGTCCCCACGACCCCGGGCCAATGTTGGCCAGCCGCCGACATGTTCAACGACTATTGGGCCGTCCCCACGACCACGGGCCAAAGTTGACCAGCCGCTGACTTGTCCGACGACTATAGGGTCGTCCCCACGACCACGGGCCAAAGTTGGCCAGCCGCCGACTTGTCCGACGACTATGGGGTCGTCCCCACGACCCCAGGACTAGATTGGCCCGCCACCGTCATGTCCGACGACAATAGGGTCGTCCCCACGACCCCGGGGCTAGGATGGCCCGCCGCCGACATGTTCAACGACTATTGGGTCGTCCCCACGACCCCGGGCTAATGTTGGCCAGCCGCCGACTTGTCCGACGACTATGGGGTCGTCCCCACGACCCCAGGACTAGATTGGCCCGCCACCGTCATGTCCGACGACAATAGGGTCGTCCCCACGACCCCGGGGCTAGGATGGCCCGCCGCCGACATGTTCAACGACTATTGGGCCGTCCCCACGACCCCGGGCCAATGCTGGCCAGCCGCCGAAATGTCCGACGACTATAGAGTCGTCCCCACAACCCCGGGCCAAAGTTGGCAAGCTGCCGACTTGTCCGACGACTATAGGGTCGTCCCCACGACTCCGGGACTAGGTAGACCCGCCGCCGACGTGTCCGACAACTATAGGGTCGTCCCCACGACCCCGGGCCAAAGTTGGCAAGCTGCCGAATTGTCCGACGACTATAGGGTCGTGCCCACGACCCCGGGACTAGGTAGACCCGCCGCCGACGTGTCCGACAACTATAGGGTCGTCCCCACGACCACGGGCCAAAGTTGGCCAGCCGCCGGCATGTCCGACGACTATAGGGTCGTCCCAACGACCCCGAGACTAGATTGGCCCGCCACCGTCATGTCCAACGACTATAGGGTCGTCCCCACAACCACGGGCCAAAGTTGGCCAGCCGCCGACATGTCCGACGACTATTGGATCGTGCCCACGACCACGGGCCAAAGTTGGCCAGCCGCCGACATGTCCGACGAGTATAGGGTCGTACCTACGACCCCGGGACTAGATTGGCCCGCCACCGTCATGTCCGACGACAATAGGGTCGTCCCCACGACCCTGGGTCTAGGTTGGCCAGCCGCCGACATGTCCGACGACTAAACAGTCGTCCCAACTACCACGGGCAAAAGTTGGCCAGCCGCCGACATGTCCGACGACTATAGGGTCGTCCCCACGACCCCGGGACTAGATTGGCCCGCCATCGTCATGTCCGACGTCTATTGGGTCGTCCCCACGACAGCGGGCCTACGTTGGCCAGCCACCGACATGCCCGACGACCATAGGATCGTACCTACGACCCCGGGACTAGATTGGACCGCCACCGTCATGTCCGACGACAATAGGGTCGTCCCCACAACCCTGGGTCTAGGTTGGCCAGCCGCCGACATGTCCGACGACTAAACAGTCGTCCCAACGACCACGGGCAAAAGTTGGCCAATCGCCGTCATGTCCGACGACAATAGGGTCGTCCCCACGACCCCGGGACTAGATTGGCCCGCCACCGTCATGTCCGACGACTATCGGATCGTCCCCACGACCACGGGCCAAAGTTGGCCAATCGCCGACATGTCCGACGACTATAGGGTCGCCCCCACGACCCCGGTACAAGGTTCGCCCGCCGCCGACTTGCCCGGCGACTATAGGGTAGTCCCCACGACCCCGGGACTAGGTAGACCCACCGCCGACGTGTCCGACAACTATAGGGTCGTCCCCACGACCACGGGCCAAAGTTGGCCAGCCACCGACATGTCCGACGACCATAGGATCGTACCTACGACCCCGGGACTAGATTGGCCCGCCACCGTCAAGTCCGACGACTATAGAGTCGTCCCCACGACACCGGGCCAAAGTTGGTCAGCCGCCGACATGTCCGACGACTATAGGGTCGTCCCCACGACCCCGGGCCAAAGATGTCCAGCCACCGTCTTGTCCGACGACTATAGGGTCGGCCCCACGACAGCGGGCCTACGTTGGCCAGCCGCCGACATGTCCGACCACTATAGTGTCGTCCCCACGACACCGGGACTAGGTTGGCTCGCCGCCGACATATCCGACGACTATAGGGTCGTTCCCACGACACCGGGACTATGTTGGCCAGCTGCCGACATGTCCGACGACTGTAGGGTCGTCCCCACGACCCCGGGACAAGGGTGGCCAGCAGCCGACATGTCCGACGACTATAGAGTCGTCCCCACGACACCGGGCCAAAGTTGGTCAGCCGCCGACATGTCCGACGACTATAGGGTCGTCCCCACGACCCCGGGACAAGCTTGGCCCGCCGCCGACTTGTCCGACGACTATAGGGTCGTCCCCACGACCCCGGGACTAGATTGGCCCGCCACCGTCATGTCCGACGACAATAGGGTCGTCTCCACGACCCCGGGTCTAGGTTGGCCAGCCGCCGACATGTCCGACGACTATAGAGTCGTCCCCACGACACCGGGCCAAAGTTGGCCAGCCGCCGACATGTCCGACGACTATAGGGTCGTCCCCACGACCCCGGGTCCAGGTTGGCCAGCCGCCGACATTTCCGACGAATATAGAGTCGTCCCCACGACACCGGGCCAAAGTTGGCCAGCCGCCGACATGTCCGACGACTATAGGGTCGTCCCCACGACCCCGGGTCTAGATTGGCCCGCCACCGTCATGTCCGACGATTATAGGGTCGTCCCCACGACCCCGGGACAAGCTTGGCCCGCCGCCGACTTGTCCGACGACTATAGGGTCGTCCCCACGACCCCGGGACTAGATTGGCCCGCCACCGTCATGTCCGACGACAATAGGGTCGTCTCCACGACCCCGGGTCTAGGTTGGCCAGCCGCCGACATGTCCGACGACTATAGAGTCGTCCCCACGACACCGGGCCAAAGTTGGACAGCCGCCGACATGTCCGACTACTATAGGGTCGTCCCCAGGACCTCGGGTCTAGATTGGCCCGCTACCGTCATGTCCGAAGACTATAGGGTCGTCCCCACGACCACGGGACTAGATTGGGCCGCCACCGCCATGTCCGACGACAATAGGGTCGTCCCCACGACCCCGGGTCTAGGTTGGCCAGCCGCCGACATGTCCGACGACTAAACAGTCGTCCCAACTACCACGGGCAAAAGTTGGCCAGCCGCCGACATGTCCGACGACTATAGGGTCGTCCCCACGACCCCGGGCCAAAGATGTCCAGCCACCGTCTTGTGCGACGACTATAGGGTCGGCCCCACGACCCCGGGACTAGATTGGCCCGCCACCGTCAAGTCCGACGACCTCGGGACTAGGTTGGCCAGCCGCCGACATGTCCGACGACTATTGGGCCGTCCCCACGACCACGGGCCAAAGTTGGCCAGCCGCCGACATGTCTGACGACTATAGGGTCGTCCCCACCACCCCGGGCCAAGTTGGCAAGCCGCCGAAATGTCCGACGACTGTAGGGTCGTTCCCACGACACCGGGACTAGGTTGGCTCGCCGCCGACTTGTCGGACCACTATAGGGTCGTCTCCACGACCCCGGGACTAGGTTGGCTCGCCGCCGACATGTCCGACGACTATAGGGTCGTCCCCACCACCCCGGGCCAAGTTGGCAAGCCGCCGAAATGTCCGACGACTGTAGGGTCGTCCCCAAGACCCCGGGACTAGATTGGCCCGCCACCGTCAAGTCCGACGACTATTGGGTCGTCCCCACGACCCCGGGCCAAAGTTGGCGAGCCGCCGAAATGTCCGACGACTGTAGGGTCGTCCCCACGACCCCGGGACAAGGGTGGCCAGCAGCCGACATGTCCGACGACTATAGAGTCGTCCCCACGACACCGGGCCAAAGTTGGTCAGCCGCCGACATGTCCGACGACTATAGGGTCGTCCCCACGACCCCGGGCCAAAGATGTCCAGCCACCGACATGTCCGACGACTATAGGGTCGTTCCCACGACACCGGGACTAGGTTGGCTCGCCGCCGACTTGTCGGACCACTATAGGGTCGTCCCCACGACCCCGGGACTAGGTTGGCTCGCCGCCGACATGTCCGACGACTATAGGGTCGTTCCCACGACACCGGGACTAGGTTGGCTCGCCGCCGACTTGTCGGACCACTATAGGGTCGTCCCCACGACCCCGGGACTAGGTTGGCTCGCCGCCGACATGTCCGACGACTATAGGGTCGTCCCCACCACCCCGGGCCAAGTTGGCAAGCCGCCGAAATGTCCGACGACTGTAGGGTCGTCCCCAAGACCCCGGGACTAGATTGGCCCGCCACCGTCAAGTCCGACGACTATTGGGTCGTCCCCACGACCCCGGGCCAAAGTTTGCGAGCCGCCGAAATGTCCGACGACTGTAGGGTCGTCCCCACGACCCCGGGACAAGGGTGGCCAGCAGCCGACATGTCCGACGACTATAGAGTCGTCCCCACGACACCGGGCCAAAGTTGGTCAGCCACCGTCTTGTCCGACGACTATAGGGTCGTCCCCACGACCCCGGGACTAGATTGGCCCGCCACCGTCAAGTCCGACGACCTCGGGACTAGGTTGGCCAGCCGCCGACATGTCCGACGACTATTGGGCCGTCCCCACGACCACGGGCCAAAGTTGGCCAGCCGCCGACATGTCTGACGACTATAGGGTCGTCCCCACGACCCCGGGCCAATGTTGGCCAGCCGCCGACATGTTCAACGACTATTGGGCCGTCCCCACGACCACGGGCCAAAGTTGACCAGCCGCTGACTTGTCCGACGACTATAGGGTCGTCCCCACGACCACGGGCCAAAGTTGGCCAGCCGCCGACTTGTCCGACGACTATGGGGTCGTCCCCACGACCCCAGGACTAGATTGGCCCGCCACCGTCATGTCCGACGACAATAGGGTCGTCCCCACGACCCCGGGGCTAGGATGGCCCGCCGCCGACATGTTCAACGACTATTGGGTCGTCCCCACGACCCCGGGACTAGATTGGCCCGCCACCGTCTTGTCCGACGACTATAGGGTCGTCCCCACGACCCCGGGACTAGATTGGCCCGCCACCGTCTTGTCCGACGACTATAGGGTCGTCCCCACGACCCCGGGACTAGATTGGCCCGCCGCCGACATGTCCGAGCACTATAGGGTCGTCCCCACGACCCTGGGACTAGGTTGGCCCGCCGCCGACATGTCCGACGACTATAGGTTCGTCCCCACGACCCCCGGAGTAGGTTGGCTCGCCGCCGACTTGTCCGACGACTATAGGGTCGTCCCCACGACCCCGGGACTAGATTGGCCCGCCACCGTCTTGTCCGACGACTATAGGGTCGTCCCCACGACCCCGGGACTAGATTGGCCCGCCACCGTCTTGTCCGACGACTATAGGGTCGTCCCCACGACCCCGGGACTAGATTGGCCCGCCGCCGACATGTCCGAGCACTATAGGGTCGTCCCCACGACCCTGGGACTAGGTTGGCCCGCCGCCGACATGTCCGACGACTATAGGTTCGTCCCCACGACCCCCGGAGTAGGTTGGCCCGCCACCGTCATGTCCGACGACAATAGGGTCGTCTCCACGACCCCGGGTCTAGGTTGGCCAGCCGCCGACATGTCCGACGACTATAGAGTCGTCCCCACGACACCGGGCCAAAGTTGGCCAGCCGCCGACATGTCCGACGACTATAGGGTCGTCCCCACGACCCCGGGTCCAGGTTGGCCAGCCGCCGACATTTCCGACGAATATAGAGTCGTCCCCACGACACCGGGCCAAAGTTGGCCAGCCGCCGACATGTCCGACGACTATAGGGTCGTCCCCACGACCCCGGGTCTAGATTGGCCCGCCACCGTCATGTCCGACGATTATAGGGTCGTCCCCACGACCCCGGGACAAGCTTGGCCCGCCGCCGACTTGTCCGACGACTATAGGGTCGTCCCCACGACCCCGGGACTAGATTGGCCCGCCACCGTCATGTCCGACGACAATAGGGTCGTCTCCACGACCCCGGGTCTAGGTTGGCCAGCCGCCGACATGTCCGACGACTATAGAGTCGTCCCCACGACACCGGGCCAAAGTTGGACAGCCGCCGACATGTCCGACTACTATAGGGTCGTCCCCAGGACCTCGGGTCTAGATTGGCCCGCTACCGTCATGTCCGAAGACTATAGGGTCGTCCCCACGACCACGGGACTAGATTGGGCCGCCACCGCCATGTCCGACGACAATAGGGTCGTCCCCACGACCCCGGGTCTAGGTTGGCCAGCCGCCGACATGTCCGACGACTAAACAGTCGTCCCAACTACCACGGGCAAAAGTTGGCCAGCCGCCGACATGTCCGACGACTATAGGGTCGTCCCCACGACCCCGGGCCAAAGATGTCCAGCCACCGTCTTGTCCGACGACTATAGGGTCGGCCCCACGACCCCGGGACTAGATTGGCCCGCCACCGTCAAGTCCGACGACCTCGGGACTAGGTTGGCCAGCCGCCGACATGTCCGACGACTATTGGGCCGTCCCCACGACCACGGGCCAAAGTTGGCCAGCCGCCGACATGTCTGACGACTATAGGGTCGTCCCCACCACCCCGGGCCAAGTTGGCAAGCCGCCGAAATGTCCGACGACTGTAGGGTCGTTCCCACGACACCGGGACTAGGTTGGCTCGCCGCCGACTTGTCGGACCACTATAGGGTCGTCTCCACGACCCCGGGACTAGGTTGGCTCGCCGCCGACATGTCCGACGACTATAGGGTCGTCCCCACCACCCCGGGCCAAGTTGGCAAGCCGCCGAAATGTCCGACGACTGTAGGGTCGTCCCCAAGACCCCGGGACTAGATTGGCCCGCCACCGTCAAGTCCGACGACTATTGGGTCGTCCCCACGACCCCGGGCCAAAGTTGGCGAGCCGCCGAAATGTCCGACGACTGTAGGGTCGTCCCCACGACCCCGGGACAAGGGTGGCCAGCAGCCGACATGTCCGACGACTATAGAGTCGTCCCCACGACACCGGGCCAAAGTTGGTCAGCCGCCGACATGTCCGACGACTATAGGGTCGTCCCCACGACCCCGGGCCAAAGATGTCCAGCCACCGACATGTCCGACGACTATAGGGTCGTTCCCACGACACCGGGACTAGGTTGGCTCGCCGCCGACTTGTCGGACCACTATAGGGTCGTCCCCACGACCCCGGGACTAGGTTGGCTCGCCGCCGACATGTCCGACGACTATAGGGTCGTTCCCACGACACCGGGACTAGGTTGGCTCGCCGCCGACTTGTCGGACCACTATAGGGTCGTCCCCACGACACCGGGACTATGTTGGCCAGCTGCCGACATGTCCGACGACTGTAGGGTCGTCCCCACGACCCCGGGACAAGGGTGGCCAGCAGCCGACATGTCCGACGACTATAGAGTCGTCCCCACGACACCGGGCCAAAGTTGGTCAGCCGCCGACATGTCCGACGACTATAGGGTCGTCCCCACGACCCCGGGACAAAGATGTCCAGCCACCGTCTTGTCCGACGACTATAGGGTCGGCCCCACGACCCCGGGACTAGATTGGCCCGCCACCGTCAAGTCCGACGACCTCGGGACTAGGTTGGCCAGCCGCCGACATGTCCGACGACTATTGGGCCGTCCCCACGACCACGGGCCAAAGTTGGCCAGCCGCCGACATGTCTGACGACTATAGGGTCGTCCCCACCACCCCGGGCCAAGTTGGCAAGCCGCCGAAATGTCCGACGACTGTAGGGTCGTTCCCACGACACCGGGACTAGGTTGGCTCGCCGCCGACTTGTCGGACCACTATAGGGTCGTCCCCACGACCCCGGGACTAGGTTGGCTCGCCGCCGACATGTCCGACGACTATAGGGTCGTCCCCACCACCCCGGGCCAAGTTGGCAAGCCGCCGAAATGTCCGACGACTATAGGGTCGTCCCCACGACCCCGGGCCAAAGATGTCCAGCCACCGACATGTCCGACGACTATAGGGTCGTCCCCACCACCCCGGGCCAAGTTGGCAAGCCGCCGAAATGTCCGACGACTGTAGGGTCGTTCCCACGACACCGGGACTAGGTTGGCTCGCCGCCGACTTGTCGGACCACTATAGGGTCGTCCCCACGACACCGGGCCAAAGTTGGTCAGCCGCCGACATGTCCGACGACTATAGGGTCGTCCCCACGACCCCGGGCCAAAGATGTCCAGCCACCGACATGTCCGACGACTATAGGGTCGTTCCCACGACACCGGGACTAGGTTGGCTCGCCGCCGACTTGTCGGACCACTATAGGGTCGTCCCCACGACCCCGGGACTAGGTTGGCTCGCCGCCGACATGTCCGACGACTATAGGGTCGTTCCCACGACACCGGGACTAGGTTGGCTCGCCGCCGACTTGTCGGACCACTATAGGGTCGTCCCCACGACCCCGGGACTAGGTTGGCTCGCCGCCCACATGTCCGACGACTATAGGGTCGTCCCCACGACCCCGGGCCAATGTTGGCCAGCCGCCGACATGTTCAACGACTATTGGGCCGTCCCCACGACCACGGGCCAAAGTTGACCAGCCGCTGACTTGTCCGACGACTATAGGGTCGTCCCCACGACCACGGGCCAAAGTTGGCCAGCCGCCGACTTGTCCGACGACTATGGGGTCGTCCCCACGACCCCAGGACTAGATTGGCCCGCCACCGTCATGTCCGACGACAATAGGGTCGTCCCCACGACCCCGGGGCTAGGATGGCCCGCCGCCGACATGTTCAACGACTATTGGGTCGTCCCCACGACCCCGGGCTAATGTTGGCCAGCCGCCGACTTGTCCGACGACTATGGGGTCGTCCCCACGACCCCAGGACTAGATTGGCCCGCCACCGTCATGTCCGACGACAATAGGGTCGTCCCCACGACCCCGGGGCTAGGATGGCCCGCCGCCGACATGTTCAACGACTATTGGGCCGTCCCCACGACCCCGGGCCAATGCTGGCCAGCCGCCGAAATGTCCGACGACTATAGAGTCGTCCCCACAACCCCGGGCCAAAGTTGGCAAGCTGCCGACTTGTCCGACGACTATAGGGTCGTCCCCACGACTCCGGGACTAGGTAGACCCGCCGCCGACGTGTCCGACAACTATAGGGTCGTCCCCACGACCCCGGGCCAAAGTTGGCAAGCTGCCGAATTGTCCGACGACTATAGGGTCGTGCCCACGACCCCGGGACTAGGTAGACCCGCCGCCGACGTGTCCGACAACTATAGGGTCGTCCCCACGACCACGGGCCAAAGTTGGCCAGCCGCCGGCATGTCCGACGACTATAGGGTCGTCCCAACGACCCCGAGACTAGATTGGCCCGCCACCGTCATGTCCAACGACTATAGGGTCGTCCCCACAACCACGGGCCAAAGTTGGCCAGCCGCCGACATGTCCGACGACTATTGGATCGTGCCCACGACCACGGGCCAAAGTTGGCCAGCCGCCGACATGTCCGACGAGTATAGGGTCGTACCTACGACCCCGGGACTAGATTGGCCCGCCACCGTCATGTCCGACGACAATAGGGTCGTCCCCACGACCCTGGGTCTAGGTTGGCCAGCCGCCGACATGTCCGACGACTAAACAGTCGTCCCAACTACCACGGGCAAAAGTTGGCCAGCCGCCGACATGTCCGACGACTATAGGGTCGTCCCCACGACCCCGGGACTAGATTGGCCCGCCATCGTCATGTCCGACGTCTATTGGGTCGTCCCCACGACAGCGGGCCTACGTTGGCCAGCCACCGACATGCCCGACGACCATAGGATCGTACCTACGACCCCGGGACTAGATTGGACCGCCACCGTCATGTCCGACGACAATAGGGTCGTCCCCACAACCCTGGGTCTAGGTTGGCCAGCCGCCGACATGTCCGACGACTAAACAGTCGTCCCAACGACCACGGGCAAAAGTTGGCCAATCGCCGTCATGTCCGACGACAATAGGGTCGTCCCCACGACCCCGGGACTAGATTGGCCCGCCACCGTCATGTCCGACGACTATCGGATCGTCCCCACGACCACGGGCCAAAGTTGGCCAATCGCCGACATGTCCGACGACTATAGGGTCGCCCCCACGACCCCGGTACAAGGTTCGCCCGCCGCCGACTTGCCCGGCGACTATAGGGTAGTCCCCACGACCCCGGGACTAGGTAGACCCACCGCCGACGTGTCCGACAACTATAGGGTCGTCCCCACGACCACGGGCCAAAGTTGGCCAGCCACCGACATGTCCGACGACCATAGGATCGTACCTACGACCCCGGGACTAGATTGGCCCGCCACCGTCAAGTCCGACGACTATAGAGTCGTCCCCACGACACCGGGCCAAAGTTGGTCAGCCGCCGACATGTCCGACGACTATAGGGTCGTCCCCACGACCCCGGGCCAAAGATGTCCAGCCACCGTCTTGTCCGACGACTATAGGGTCGGCCCCACGACAGCGGGCCTACGTTGGCCAGCCGCCGACATGTCCGACCACTATAGTGTCGTCCCCACGACACCGGGACTAGGTTGGCTCGCCGCCGACATATCCGACGACTATAGGGTCGTTCCCACGACACCGGGACTATGTTGGCCAGCTGCCGACATGTCCGACGACTGTAGGGTCGTCCCCACGACCCCGGGACAAGGGTGGCCAGCAGCCGACATGTCCGACGACTATAGAGTCGTCCCCACGACACCGGGCCAAAGTTGGTCAGCCGCCGACATGTCCGACGACTATAGGGTCGTCCCCACGACCCCGGGACAAGCTTGGCCCGCCGCCGACTTGTCCGACGACTATAGGGTCGTCCCCACGACCCCGGGACTAGATTGGCCCGCCACCGTCATGTCCGACGACAATAGGGTCGTCTCCACGACCCCGGGTCTAGGTTGGCCAGCCGCCGACATGTCCGACGACTATAGAGTCGTCCCCACGACACCGGGCCAAAGTTGGCCAGCCGCCGACATGTCCGACGACTATAGGGTCGTCCCCACGACCCCGGGTCCAGGTTGGCCAGCCGCCGACATTTCCGACGAATATAGAGTCGTCCCCACGACACCGGGCCAAAGTTGGCCAGCCGCCGACATGTCCGACGACTATAGGGTCGTCCCCACGACCCCGGGTCTAGATTGGCCCGCCACCGTCATGTCCGACGATTATAGGGTCGTCCCCACGACCCCGGGACAAGCTTGGCCCGCCGCCGACTTGTCCGACGACTATAGGGTCGTCCCCACGACCCCGGGACTAGATTGGCCCGCCACCGTCATGTCCGACGACAATAGGGTCGTCTCCACGACCCCGGGTCTAGGTTGGCCAGCCGCCGACATGTCCGACGACTATAGAGTCGTCCCCACGACACCGGGCCAAAGTTGGACAGCCGCCGACATGTCCGACTACTATAGGGTCGTCCCCAGGACCTCGGGTCTAGATTGGCCCGCTACCGTCATGTCCGAAGACTATAGGGTCGTCCCCACGACCACGGGACTAGATTGGGCCGCCACCGCCATGTCCGACGACAATAGGGTCGTCCCCACGACCCCGGGTCTAGGTTGGCCAGCCGCCGACATGTCCGACGACTAAACAGTCGTCCCAACTACCACGGGCAAAAGTTGGCCAGCCGCCGACATGTCCGACGACTATAGGGTCGTCCCCACGACCCCGGGCCAAAGATGTCCAGCCACCGTCTTGTGCGACGACTATAGGGTCGGCCCCACGACCCCGGGACTAGATTGGCCCGCCACCGTCAAGTCCGACGACCTCGGGACTAGGTTGGCCAGCCGCCGACATGTCCGACGACTATTGGGCCGTCCCCACGACCACGGGCCAAAGTTGGCCAGCCGCCGACATGTCTGACGACTATAGGGTCGTCCCCACCACCCCGGGCCAAGTTGGCAAGCCGCCGAAATGTCCGACGACTGTAGGGTCGTTCCCACGACACCGGGACTAGGTTGGCTCGCCGCCGACTTGTCGGACCACTATAGGGTCGTCTCCACGACCCCGGGACTAGGTTGGCTCGCCGCCGACATGTCCGACGACTATAGGGTCGTCCCCACCACCCCGGGCCAAGTTGGCAAGCCGCCGAAATGTCCGACGACTGTAGGGTCGTCCCCAAGACCCCGGGACTAGATTGGCCCGCCACCGTCAAGTCCGACGACTATTGGGTCGTCCCCACGACCCCGGGCCAAAGTTGGCGAGCCGCCGAAATGTCCGACGACTGTAGGGTCGTCCCCACGACCCCGGGACAAGGGTGGCCAGCAGCCGACATGTCCGACGACTATAGAGTCGTCCCCACGACACCGGGCCAAAGTTGGTCAGCCGCCGACATGTCCGACGACTATAGGGTCGTCCCCACGACCCCGGGCCAAAGATGTCCAGCCACCGACATGTCCGACGACTATAGGGTCGTTCCCACGACACCGGGACTAGGTTGGCTCGCCGCCGACTTGTCGGACCACTATAGGGTCGTCCCCACGACCCCGGGACTAGGTTGGCTCGCCGCCGACATGTCCGACGACTATAGGGTCGTTCCCACGACACCGGGACTAGGTTGGCTCGCCGCCGACTTGTCGGACCACTATAGGGTCGTCCCCACGACCCCGGGACTAGGTTGGCTCGCCGCCGACATGTCCGACGACTATAGGGTCGTCCCCACCACCCCGGGCCAAGTTGGCAAGCCGCCGAAATGTCCGACGACTGTAGGGTCGTCCCCAAGACCCCGGGACTAGATTGGCCCGCCACCGTCAAGTCCGACGACTATTGGGTCGTCCCCACGACCCCGGGCCAAAGTTTGCGAGCCGCCGAAATGTCCGACGACTGTAGGGTCGTCCCCACGACCCCGGGACAAGGGTGGCCAGCAGCCGACATGTCCGACGACTATAGAGTCGTCCCCACGACACCGGGCCAAAGTTGGTCAGCCACCGTCTTGTCCGACGACTATAGGGTCGTCCCCACGACCCCGGGACTAGATTGGCCCGCCACCGTCAAGTCCGACGACCTCGGGACTAGGTTGGCCAGCCGCCGACATGTCCGACGACTATTGGGCCGTCCCCACGACCACGGGCCAAAGTTGGCCAGCCGCCGACATGTCTGACGACTATAGGGTCGTCCCCACGACCCCGGGCCAATGTTGGCCAGCCGCCGACATGTTCAACGACTATTGGGCCGTCCCCACGACCACGGGCCAAAGTTGACCAGCCGCTGACTTGTCCGACGACTATAGGGTCGTCCCCACGACCACGGGCCAAAGTTGGCCAGCCGCCGACTTGTCCGACGACTATGGGGTCGTCCCCACGACCCCAGGACTAGATTGGCCCGCCACCGTCATGTCCGACGACAATAGGGTCGTCCCCACGACCCCGGGGCTAGGATGGCCCGCCGCCGACATGTTCAACGACTATTGGGTCGTCCCCACGACCCCGGGACTAGATTGGCCCGCCACCGTCTTGTCCGACGACTATAGGGTCGTCCCCACGACCCCGGGACTAGATTGGCCCGCCACCGTCTTGTCCGACGACTATAGGGTCGTCCCCACGACCCCGGGACTAGATTGGCCCGCCGCCGACATGTCCGAGCACTATAGGGTCGTCCCCACGACCCTGGGACTAGGTTGGCCCGCCGCCGACATGTCCGACGACTATAGGTTCGTCCCCACGACCCCCGGAGTAGGTTGGCTCGCCGCCGACTTGTCCGACGACTATAGGGTCGTCCCCACGACCCCGGGACTAGATTGGCCCGCCACCGTCTTGTCCGACGACTATAGGGTCGTCCCCACGACCCCGGGACTAGATTGGCCCGCCACCGTCTTGTCCGACGACTATAGGGTCGTCCCCACGACCCCGGGACTAGATTGGCCCGCCGCCGACATGTCCGAGCACTATAGGGTCGTCCCCACGACCCTGGGACTAGGTTGGCCCGCCGCCGACATGTCCGACGACTATAGGTTCGTCCCCACGACCCCCGGAGTAGGTTGGCCCGCCACCGTCATGTCCGACGACAATAGGGTCGTCTCCACGACCCCGGGTCTAGGTTGGCCAGCCGCCGACATGTCCGACGACTATAGAGTCGTCCCCACGACACCGGGCCAAAGTTGGCCAGCCGCCGACATGTCCGACGACTATAGGGTCGTCCCCACGACCCCGGGTCCAGGTTGGCCAGCCGCCGACATTTCCGACGAATATAGAGTCGTCCCCACGACACCGGGCCAAAGTTGGCCAGCCGCCGACATGTCCGACGACTATAGGGTCGTCCCCACGACCCCGGGTCTAGATTGGCCCGCCACCGTCATGTCCGACGATTATAGGGTCGTCCCCACGACCCCGGGACAAGCTTGGCCCGCCGCCGACTTGTCCGACGACTATAGGGTCGTCCCCACGACCCCGGGACTAGATTGGCCCGCCACCGTCATGTCCGACGACAATAGGGTCGTCTCCACGACCCCGGGTCTAGGTTGGCCAGCCGCCGACATGTCCGACGACTATAGAGTCGTCCCCACGACACCGGGCCAAAGTTGGACAGCCGCCGACATGTCCGACTACTATAGGGTCGTCCCCAGGACCTCGGGTCTAGATTGGCCCGCTACCGTCATGTCCGAAGACTATAGGGTCGTCCCCACGACCACGGGACTAGATTGGGCCGCCACCGCCATGTCCGACGACAATAGGGTCGTCCCCACGACCCCGGGTCTAGGTTGGCCAGCCGCCGACATGTCCGACGACTAAACAGTCGTCCCAACTACCACGGGCAAAAGTTGGCCAGCCGCCGACATGTCCGACGACTATAGGGTCGTCCCCACGACCCCGGGCCAAAGATGTCCAGCCACCGTCTTGTCCGACGACTATAGGGTCGGCCCCACGACCCCGGGACTAGATTGGCCCGCCACCGTCAAGTCCGACGACCTCGGGACTAGGTTGGCCAGCCGCCGACATGTCCGACGACTATTGGGCCGTCCCCACGACCACGGGCCAAAGTTGGCCAGCCGCCGACATGTCTGACGACTATAGGGTCGTCCCCACCACCCCGGGCCAAGTTGGCAAGCCGCCGAAATGTCCGACGACTGTAGGGTCGTTCCCACGACACCGGGACTAGGTTGGCTCGCCGCCGACTTGTCGGACCACTATAGGGTCGTCTCCACGACCCCGGGACTAGGTTGGCTCGCCGCCGACATGTCCGACGACTATAGGGTCGTCCCCACCACCCCGGGCCAAGTTGGCAAGCCGCCGAAATGTCCGACGACTGTAGGGTCGTCCCCAAGACCCCGGGACTAGATTGGCCCGCCACCGTCAAGTCCGACGACTATTGGGTCGTCCCCACGACCCCGGGCCAAAGTTGGCGAGCCGCCGAAATGTCCGACGACTGTAGGGTCGTCCCCACGACCCCGGGACAAGGGTGGCCAGCAGCCGACATGTCCGACGACTATAGAGTCGTCCCCACGACACCGGGCCAAAGTTGGTCAGCCGCCGACATGTCCGACGACTATAGGGTCGTCCCCACGACCCCGGGCCAAAGATGTCCAGCCACCGACATGTCCGACGACTATAGGGTCGTTCCCACGACACCGGGACTAGGTTGGCTCGCCGCCGACTTGTCGGACCACTATAGGGTCGTCCCCACGACCCCGGGACTAGGTTGGCTCGCCGCCGACATGTCCGACGACTATAGGGTCGTTCCCACGACACCGGGACTAGGTTGGCTCGCCGCCGACTTGTCGGACCACTATAGGGTCGTCCCCACGACCCCGGGACTAGGTTGGCTCGCCGCCGACATGTCCGACGACTATAGGGTCGTCCCCACCACCCCGGGCCAAGTTGGCAAGCCGCCGAAATGTCCGACGACTGTAGGGTCGTCCCCAAGACCCCGGGACTAGATTGGCCCGCCACCGTCAAGTCCGACGACTATTGGGTCGTCCCCACGACCCCGGGCCAAAGTTTGCGAGCCGCCGAAATGTCCGACGACTGTAGGGTCGTCCCCACGACCCCGGGACAAGGGTGGCCAGCAGCCGACATGTCCGACGACTATAGAGTCGTCCCCACGACACCGGGCCAAAGTTGGTCAGCCACCGTCTTGTCCGACGACTATAGGGTCGTCCCCACGACCCCGGGACTAGATTGGCCCGCCACCGTCAAGTCCGACGACCTCGGGACTAGGTTGGCCAGCCGCCGACATGTCCGACGACTATTGGGCCGTCCCCACGACCACGGGCCAAAGTTGGCCAGCCGCCGACATGTCTGACGACTATAGGGTCGTCCCCACGACCCCGGGCCAATGTTGGCCAGCCGCCGACATGTTCAACGACTATTGGGCCGTCCCCACGACCACGGGCCAAAGTTTGCGAGCCGCCGAAATGTCCGACGACTGTAGGGTCGTCCCCACGACCCCGGGACAAGGGTGGCCAGCAGCCGACATGTCCGACGACTATAGAGTCGTCCCCACGACACCGGGCCAAAGTTGGTCAGCCGCCGACATGTCCGACGACTATAGGGTCGTCCCCACGACCCCGGGACAAAGATGTCCAGCCACCGTCTTGTCCGACGACTATAGGGTCGTCCCCACGACCCCGGGACTAGATTGGCCCGCCACCGTCAAGTCCGACGACCTCGGGACTAGGTTGGCCAGCCGCCGACATGTCCGACGACTATTGGGCCGTCCCCACGACCACGGGCCAAAGTTGGCCAGCCGCCGACATGTCTGACGACTATAGGGTCGTCCCCACGACCCCGGGCCAATGTTGTCCAGCCGCCGACATGTTCAACGACTATTGGGCCGTCCCCACGACCACGGGCCAAAGTTGACCAGCCGCTGACTTGTCCGACGACTATAGGGTCGTCCCCACGACCACGGGCCAAAGTTGGCCAGCCGCCGACTTGTCCGACGACTATGGGGTCGTCCCCACGACCCCAGGACTAGATTGGCCCGCCACCGTCATGTCCGACGACAATAGGGTCGTCCCCACGACCCCGGGGCTAGGATGGCCCGCCGCCGACATGTTCAACGACTATTGGGTCGTCCCCACGACCCCGGGACTAGATTGGCCCGCCACCGTCTTGTCCGACGACTATAGGGTCGTCCCCACGACCCCGGGACTAGATTGGCCCGCCACCGTCTTGTCCGACGACTATAGGGTCGTCCCCACGACCCCGGGACTAGATTGGCCCGCCGCCGACATGTCCGAGCACTATAGGGTCGTCCCCACGACCCTGGGACTAGGTTGGCCCGCCGCCGACATGTCCGACGACTATAGGTTCGTCCCCACGACCCCCGGAGTAGGTTGGCTCGCCGCCGACTTGTCCGACGACTATAGGGTCGTCCCCACGACCCCGGGACTAGATTGGCCCGCCACCGTCTTGTCCGACGACTATAGGGTCGTCCCCACGACCCCGGGACTAGATTGGCCCGCCACCGTCTTGTCCGACGACTATAGGGTCGTCCCCACGACCCCGGGACTAGATTGGCCCGCCGCCGACATGTCCGAGCACTATAGGGTCGTCCCCACGACCCTGGGACTAGGTTGGCCCGCCGCCGACATATCCGACGACTATAGGTTCGTCCCCACGACCCCCGGAGTAGGTTGGCTCGCCGCCGACTTGTCCGACGACTATAGGGTCGTCCCCACGACCCCGGGACTAGATTGGCCCGCCACCGTCTTGTCCGACGACTATAGGGTCGTCCCCACGACAGCGGGCCTACGTTGGCCAGCCGCCGACATGTCCGACCACTATAGGGTCGTCCCCACGACACCGGGACTAGGTTGGCTCGCCGCCGACATATCCGACGACTATAGGGTCGTTCCCACGACACCGGGACTATGTTGGCCAGCTGCCGACATGTCCGACGACTGTAGGGTCGTCCCCACGCCCCCGGGACAAGGGTGGCCAGCAGCCGACATGTCCGACGACTATAGAGTCGTCCCCACGACACCGGGCCAAAGTTGGTCAGCCGCCGACATGTCCGACGACTATAGGGTCGTCCCCACGACCCCGGGCCAAAGATGTCCAGCCACCGTCTTGTCCGACGACTATAGGGTCGGCCCCACGACCCCGGGACTAGATTGGCCCGCCACCGTCAAGTCCGACGACCTCGGGACTAGGTTGGCCAGCCGCCGACATGTCCGACGACTATTGGGCCGTCCCCACGACCACGGGCCAAAGTTGGCCAGCCGCCGACATGTCTGACGACTATAGGGTCGTCCCCACCACCCCGGGCCAAGTTGGCAAGCCGCCGAAATGTCCGACGACTGTAGGGTCGTTCCCACGACACCGGGACTAGGTTGGCTCGCCGCCGACTTGTCGGACCACTATAGGGTCGTCCCCACGACCCCGGGACTAGGTTAGCTCGCCGCCGACATGTCCGACGACTATAGGGTCGTCCCCACCACCCCGGGCCAAGTTGGCAAGCCGCCGAAATGTCCGACGACTGTAGGGTCGTCCCCAAGACCCCGGGACTAGATTGGCCCGCCACCGTCAAGTCCGACGACTATTGGGTCGTCCCCACGACCCCGGGCCAAAGTTGGCGAGCCGCCGAAATGTCCGACGACTGTAGGGTCGTCCCCACGACCCCGGGACAAGGGTGGCCAGCAGCCGACATGTCCGACGACTATAGAGTCGTCCCCACGACACCGGGCCAAAGTTGGTCCGCCGCCGACATGTCCGACGACTATAGGGTCGTCCCCACGACCCCGGGCCAAAGATGTCCAGCCACCGACATGTCCGACGACTATAGGGTCGTTCCCACGACACCGGGACTAGGTTGGCTCGCCGCCGACTTGTCGGACCACTATAGGGTCGTCCCCACGACCCCGGGACTAGGTTGGCTCGCCGCCGACATGTCCGACGACTATAGGGTCGTTCCCACGACACCGGGACTAGGTTGGCTCGCCGCCGACTTGTCGGACCACTATAGGGCCGTCCCCACGACCCCGGGACTAGGTTGGCTTGCCGCCGACATGTCCGACGACTATAGGGTCGTCCCCACCACCCCGGGCCAAGTTGGCAAGCCGCCGAAATGTCCGACGACTGTAGGGTCGTCCCCAAGACCCCGGGACTAGATTGGCCCGCCACCGTCAAGTCCGACGACTATTGGGTCGTCCCCACGACCCCCGGCCAAAGTTTGCGAGCCGCCGAAATGTCCGACGACTGTAGGGTCGTCCCCACGACCCCGGGACAAGGGTGGCCAGCAGCCGACATGTCCGACGACTATAGAGTCGTCCCCACGACACCGGGCCAAAGTTGGTCAGCCGCCGACATGTTCAACGACTATTGGGCCGTCCCCACGACCACGGGCCAAAGTTGACCAGCCGCTGACTTGTCCGACGACTATAGGGTCGTCCCCACGACCCCGGGGCTAGGATGGCCCGCCGCCGACATGTTCAACGACTATTGGGTCGTCCCCACGACCCCGGGCTAATGTTGGCCAGCCGCCGACTTGTCCGACGACTATGGGGTCGTCCCCACGACCCCAGGACTAGATTGGCCCGCCACCGTCATGTCCGACGACAATAGGGTCGTCCCCACGACCCCGGGGCTAGGATGGCCCGCCGCCGACATGTTCAACGACTATTGGGCCGTCCCCACGACCCCGGGCCAAAGATGTCCAGCCACCGACATGTCCGACGACTATAGGGTCGTTCCCACGACACCGGGACTAGGTTGGCTCGCCGCCGACTTGTCGGACCACTATAGGGTCGTCCCCACGACCCCGGGACTAGGTTGGCTCGCCGCCGACATGTCCGACGACTATAGGGTCGTTCCCACGACACCGGGACTAGGTTGGCTCGCCGCCGACTTGTCGGACCACTATAGGGCCGTCCCCACGACCCCGGGACTAGGTTGGCTTGCCGCCGACATGTCCGACGACTATAGGGTCGTCCCCACCACCCCGGGCAAAGTTGGCCAGCCGCCGACTTGTCCGACGACTATGGGGTCGTCCCCACGACCCCAGGACTAGATTGGCCCGCCACCGTCATGTCCGACGACAATAGGGTCGTCCCCACGACCCCGGGGCTAGGATGGCCCGCCGCCGACATGTTCAACGACTATTGGGTCGTCCCCACGACCCCGGGCTAATGTTGGCCAGCCGCCGACTTGTCCGACGACTATGGGGTCGTCCCCACGACCCCAGGACTAGATTGGCCCGCCACCGTCATGTCCGACGACAATAGGGTCGTCCCCACGACCCCGGGGCTAGGATGGCCCGCCGCCGACATGTTCAACGACTATTGGGCCGTCCCCACGACCCCGGGCCAATGCTGGCCAGCCGCCGAAATGTCCGACGACTATAGAGTCGTCAACACAACCCCGGGCCAAAGTTGGCAAGCTGCCGACTTGTCCGACGACTATAGGGTCGTCCCCACGACTCCGGGACTAGGTAGACCCGCCGCCGACGTGTCCGACAACTATAGGGTCGTCCCCACGACCCCGGGCCAAAGTTGGCAAGCTGCCGAATTGTCCGACGACTATAGGGTCGTGCCCACGACCCCGGGACTAGGTAGACCCGCCGCCGACGTGTCCGACAACTATAGGGTCGTCCCCACGACCACGGGCCAAAGTTGGCCAGCCGCCGGCTTGCCCGACGACTATAGGGTCGTCCCCACGACCCCGGGACTAGGTTGACCAGCCGGCAACATGTCCGACGACTATAGGGTCGTGCCCACGACCCCGGGCCAAAGTTGGCAAGCCGCCGAAGTGTCCGACGACTATAGGGTCGTCCCCACAACCCCGGGACTAGATTGGTCCGCCACCGTCAAGTCCGACGACCTCGGGACTAGGTTGGCCAGCCGCCGACATGTCCGACGACTACAGGGTCGCCCCCACGACCCCGGGACTAGATTGGCCCGCCACCGTCATGTCCGACGACAATGGGGTCGTCCCCACGACCCCGGGACTAGATTGGCCAGCCGCCGACATGTCCGACGACTATAGGGTCGTCCCCACAACCCCGGGACTAGATTGGTCCGCCACCGACAAGTCCGACGACCTCGGGAGTAGGTTGGCCAGCCGCCGACATGTCCGACGACTACAGGGTCGCCCCCACGACCCCGGGACTAGATTGGCCCGCCACCGACATGTCCGACGACTATAGGTTCGTCCCCACGACCCCCGGAGTAGGTTGGCCCGCCGCCGACTTGTCCGACGACTAGAGGGTCGTCCCCACGACCCCGGGCCAATGTTGGCCAGCCGCCGACATGTTCAACGACTATTGGGCCGTCCCCACGACCACGGGCCAAAGTTGACCAGCCGCCGACATGTCCGACGACTATAGGGTCGCCCCCACGACCTCGGGACTAGGTTGGCCAGCCGCCGACATGTCCGACGACTATAGGGTCGTACCCACGACCCCGGGCCAAAGATGTCCAGCCGCCACATGTCCGACGACTATAGGGTCGTCCCCACGACCCGGGACTAGACTGGCCCGCCACCGTCATGTCCGACGACTATAGGGTCGTCCCCACGACCCCCGGACTAGGTTGGCCGGCCGCCGACTTGTCCGACGACTATAGGGTCGTCCCCACGACCCCCCGACTAGGTGGGCTCGCCGCCGACTTGTCCGACGACTATAGGGTCATCCCCACGACCCCGGGACTAGGTTGGCCCGCCGCCGACTTGTCCGACGACTATAGGGTCGTCCCCACGACCCCGGGACTAGGTTGGCTCGCCACCGTCATGTCTGACGACTATAGGGTCGTCCCCACGACCCCGGGCCAAAGTTGGCAAGCCGCCAAAATGTCCGACGACTATAGGGTCGTCCCCACGACCGCGGGCCAAAGATGTCCAGCCGCCGACATGTCCGACGACTATTGGGTCGTCCCCACGACCCCGGGCCAAAGTTGGCCAGCCGCCGACATGTCCGACGACTATAGGGTCGTCCCCAAGACCCCGGGTCTAGATTGGCCCGCCACCGTCAAGTCCGACGACTATAGGGTCGTCCCCACGACCACGGGCCAAAGTTGGCCAGCCGCCGACATGTCCGACGACTATTGGGTCGTCCCCACGACCCCGGGCCAAAGTTGGCCAGCCGCCGACTTGTCCGACGACTATGGGGTCGTCCCCACGACCCCAGGACTAGATTGGCCCGCCACCGTCATGTCCGACGACAATAGGGTCGTCCCCACGACCCCGGGCCAATGTTGGCCAATCGCCGAAATGTCCGACGACTGTAGGGTCGTCCCCACGACCCCGGGACTAGATTGGCCCGCCACCGTCATGTCCAACGACTACAGGGTGTCCCAAAAATGCTGCGTTTCCTTGAAAGGGGTGACTCAGGGGGTGATTTGAAACAACTTTTTCCTTAGCGAAAATATTGTCCGAAGCTTCGTTAAGGAGATATTAAGCAAAAACCCCGACCAATCAGAGCGCGCGCCTTCCGCCTGAGTTCCCGCGGTAGCGTTGGCTACGAGGTAGGCGACCGAGCTTGTGCTACGATCGTACGAACAAGCAAGTTGGCATGCATCGAAGGAACCCGCGTTACATATTTTTTTTTAAAGCAGAATCTTAAATAAGAATAATTTGAAGTGAGAGAGGACAAGAAGTACGTAAATTTCGTTTTTAAATAAGGCATAAACGAAAAGCTAACGTAACAGAAAATGTACGACAAGTGATCGTAATTCGTTATTGAGGTAAAAATCCGTAGTTTAAGAACGGCCAACACAACTAAATTTAAAAAATAATATTAGGTGTATGAATAAATTCTTTCCGACTGGAATTTCTATCGCGGTGGTATTCAGAAGCTGCCAGAAAAATGGCAAAAGGTAATGAACAATAATGGAAATTATTGCGATGATCGAGTTGTTTTCATATTTTTTAAATCGATTAGGTGTGAAAATAAATTCTTTCCGATTTTAGGGTACAATAACAGTTCGATTTAAAAAATATGAAAACAACTCGATCATCGCAATAATTTCCATTATTGTTCATTACCTTTTGCCATTTTTCTGGCAGCTTCTGAATACCACCGCGATAGAAATTCCAGTCGGAAAGAATTTATTCATACACCTAATATTATTTTTTAAATTTAGTTGTGTTGGCCGTTCTTAAACTACGGATTTTTACCTCAATAACGAATTACGATGACTTGTCGTACATTTTCTGTTACGTTAGCTTTTCGTTTATGCCTTATTTAAAAACGAAATTTACGTACTTCTTGTCCTCTCTCACTTCAAATTATTCTTATTTAAGATTCTGCTTTAAAAAAAAATGTGTAACGCGGTTTCCTTCGATGCATGCCAACTTGCTTGTTCGTACGTTCGTAGCACAAGCTCGGTCGCCTACCTCGTAGCCAACGCTACCGCGGGAACTCAGGCGGAAGGCGCACGCTCTGATTGGTCGGGGTTTTTGCTTAATATCTCCTTAACGAAGCTTCGGACAATATTTTCCCTAAGGAAAAAGTTGTTTCAAATCACCCCCTGAGTCACCCCTTTCAAGGAAACGCAGCATTTTTGGGACACCCTGTATAGGGTCGTCCCCACGACCCCGGGACTAGATTGGCCCGCCACCGTCAAGTCCGACGACTATAGGGTCGTCCCCACGACCCCGGGTCTAGGTTGACAAGACGCCAAAATGATCGACGAATATAGGGTCGTCCCCACGACCCCGGGCTAAAGATGGCATGCCGCCGAAATGTCCGACGACTATAGGGTCGTCCCCACGACCCCGGGCCAATGTTGGCCAATCGCCGTCTTGTCCGACGACTATAGGGTCGTCCCCACGACCCCGAGACGAGATTGGCCCGCCACCGTCATGTCCGACGATTATAGGGTCGTCCCCACGACGCCGGGACAAGCCTGGCCCGCCGCCGACTTGTCCGACGACTATAGGGTCGTCCCTACGACCCCGGGACAGGATTGGCCCGCCGCCGTCTTGTCCGACGACTATAGGGTCGTCCCCACGACCCCGGGACAGGATTGGCCCGCCGCCGTCTTGTCCGACGACTATAGGGTCGTCCCCACGACCCCCCGACAAGGTGGGCTCGCCGCCGACTTGTCCGACGACTATAGGGTCGTCCCCACGACCCCGGGACTAGGTTGGCTCGCCACCGTCATGTCTGACGACTATAGGGTCGTCCCCACGACCACGGGCCAAAGTTGGCCAGCCGCCGACATGTCCGACGACTATAGGGTCGTCCCCACGACCACGGGCCAAAGTTGGCCAGCCGCCACATGTCCGACGACTATAGGGTCGTCCCCACGACCCGGGACTAGACTGGCCCGCCACCGTCATGTCCGACGACTATAGGGTCGTCCCCACGACCCCGGGCCAAAGTTGGCAAGCCGCCGAAATGTCCGACGACTGTAGGGTCGTCCCCAAGACCCCGGGACTAGATTGGCCCGCCACCGTCAAGTCCGACGACTATAGGGTCGTCCCCACGACCCCGGGCCAAAGTTGGCAAGCCGCCGAAATGTCCGACGACTGTAGGGTCGTCCCCACGACCCCGGGACTAGATTGGTCCGCCACCGTCATGTCCGACGACTATAGGGTCGTCCCCACTACCCCGGGCCAAAGTTGGCAAGCCTCCGAAATGTCCGACGACTGTAGGGTCGTCCCCACGACCCCGGGATTAGATTGGCCCGCCGCCGTCAAGTCCGACGACTATAGGGTCGTCCCCACGACCTCGGGACTAGCTTGGCCAGCCGCCGACATGTCCGACGACTATAGGGTCGTCCCCACGACCCCGGGCCAATGTTGGCCAATCGCCGACATGTCCGACGACTATAGGGTCGTCCCTACGACCCCGGGACTAGATTGGCCCGCCACCGTCATGTCCAACGACTATAGGGTTTTCCCCACGACCCCGGGACTAGGTTGACAAGCCGCCAACATGTCCGACGACTATAGGGTCGTCCCCACGACCCCGGGCTCAAGATGGCATGCCGCCGAAATGTCCGACGACTATAGGGTCGTCCCCGCGACCGCGGGCCAAAGATGTCCAGCCGCCGTCTTATCCGACGACTATAGGGTCGTCCCCACGACCCCGGGTCCAGGTTGGCCAAGCGCCGACATTTCCGACGACTATAGACGCGTCCCCACGACACCGGGCCAAAGTTGGCCCGCCGCCGACATGTCCGACGACTATAGGGTCGTCCCCACGACCCCGGGCCAATGTTGGCCAGCCGCCGACATGTTCAACGACTATTGGGCCGTCCCCACGACCACGGGCCAAAGTTGACCAGCCGCCGACATGTCCGACGACTATAGGGTCGTCCCCACGACCCCGGGCCAATGTTGGCCAATCGCCGACATGTCCGACGACTATTGGGTCGACCCCACGACCCCGGGCCAACGTTGGCCAGCCGCCGACTTGTCCGACGACTATGGGGTCGTCCCCACGACCCCAGGACTAGAATGGCCCGCCACCGTCATGTCCGACGACAATAGGGTCGTCCCCACGACCCCGGGGCTAGGATGGCCCGCCGCCGAAATGTTCAACGACTATTGGGCCGTCCCCACGACCCCGGGCCAATGTTGGCCAATCGCCGAAATGTCCGACGACTGTAGGGTCGTCCCCACGACCCCCGGACTAGGTTGGTACGCCGCCGACTTGTCCGACGAGTATAGGGTCCTCCCCACGCCCACGGGCCAAAGTTGGCCAGCCGCCGACATGTCCGACGACTATAGGGTCGTGCCCACGACCCGGGACTAGACTGGCCCGCCACCGACATGTCCGACGACTATAGGGTCGTCCCGACGACCACGGGCCAAAGTTGGCCAGCCGCCGACACATCCGACGACTATAGGGTCGTCCCCACGACCCCGGGCCAAAGATAGCCAGCCGCCGACATGTCCGACGACTATAGGGTCGTCCCCACGACCCGGGACTAGAGTGGCCCGCCACCGTCATGTCCGACGACTATATGGTCGTCCCCACGACCACGGGCCAAAGTTGGCCAGCCGCCGACTTGTCCGACGACTATAGGGTCGTCCCCACGACCCGGGACTAGACTGGCCCGCCACCGTCATGTCTGACGACTATAGGGTCGTCCCCACGACCCCGGGCCAAAGTTGGCAAGCTGCCGACTTGTCCGACGATTATAGGGTCGTCCCCACGACCCCGGGACTAGATTGGCCCGCCACCGTCATGTCCGACGACTATCGGATCGTCCCCACGACCACGGGCCAAAGTTGGCCAGCCGCCGACATGTCCGACGACTATAGGGTCGTCCCCACGACCCTGGGACTAGATTGGCCCGCCACCGTCATGTCCGACGACTATCGGGTCGTCCCCACGACCACGGGCCAATGTTGACCAGCCGCCGACTTGTCCGACGACTATAGGGTCGTCCCCATGACCCGGGACTAGACTGGCCCGCCACCGTCATGTCCGACGACTATAGGGTCGTCCCCACGACCCCCGGACTAGGTTGGTACGCCGCCGACTTGTCCGACGAGTATAGGGTCCTCCCCACGACCACGGGCCAAAGTTGGCCAGCCGCCGACATGTCCGACGACTATAGGGTCGTGCCCACGACCCGGGACTAGACTGGCCCGCCACCGACATGTCCGACGACTATAGGGTCGTCCCGACGACCACGGGCCAAAGTTGGCCAGCCGCCGACATATCCGACGACTATAGGGTCGTCCCCACGACCCCGGGCCAAAGTTAGCCAGCCGCCGACATGTCCGACGACTATAGGGTCGTCCCCACGACCCGGGACTAGAGTGGCCCGCCACCGCCATGTCCGACGACTATATGGTCGTCCCCACGACCACGGGCCAATGTTGGCCAGCCGCTGACTTATCCGACGACTATAGGGTCGTCCCCACGACCGCGGGACTAGATTGGCTCGCCGCCGACTTGTCCGACGACTGTAGGGTCGTCCCCATGACCCGGGACTAGACTGGCCCGCCACCGTCATGTCCGACGACTATAGGGTCGTCCCCACGACCCCCGGACTAGGTTGGTACGCCGCCGACATGTCCGACGACAATAGAGTCGTCCCCACGACACCGGGCCAAAGTTGGCCAGCCGCTGACATGTCCAACGAATATAGGGTCGTCCCCACGACCCCGGGAATAGATTGGCCCGCCACCGTTATTTCCGACGACAATAGGGTCGTCCCCACGACCACGGGTCAAAGCTGGCCAGCCGCCGACATATCCGACGACTATAGGGTCGTCCACACAACCACGGGCCAAAGTTGGCCAGCCGCCGACTTGTTCGAAGACTATAGGCTCGTCCCCACGTCCCCGGGTCATATTTGGCCAGCCGCCGACATGTCCGACGACTATAGAGTCGTCCCCACGACCCCGGGTCAATGTTGGCTCGCCGCCGACATATCCGACGACTATAGGGTCGTCCCCACGACCCCCGGGCCAAAGTTGGACAGCCACCGACATTTCCGACGACTATTGGGTCGTCCCCACGACCACGGGCCAAAGTTGGCCAGCGGCCGACATGTCCGACGACTATAGGGTCGTCCCCACGACCCCGGGACTAGATTGGCCCGACACCATCATGTCCGACGACTATAGGGTCGTACCCACGAGT
Source organism: Andrena praecox (assembly GCA_963932275.1). Classification (NCBI taxonomy): domain Eukaryota; kingdom Metazoa; phylum Arthropoda; class Insecta; order Hymenoptera; family Andrenidae; genus Andrena; species Andrena praecox. The sequence goes on along the minus strand of CAWVQO010000396.1, from coordinate 1,130,765 downwards.
ACGGGCCAAAGTTGGCCAGCCGGCGACATGTCCGACGACTATAGGGTCGTCCCTACGACCCCGGGACAAGGTTGGCCCGCCGCAGACTTCTCCGACGACTATAGGGTCGTCCCCACGACCCCCGGACTAGGTTGGCTCGCCGCCGACTTGTCCGACGAGTATAGGGTCCTCCCCACGACCACGGGCCAAAGTTGGCCAGCCGCCGACATGTCCGACGACTATAGGGTCGTCCCCACGACCCGGGACTAGACTGGCCCACCACCGTCATGTCCGACGACTATAGGGTGGTCCCCACGACCCCGGGACTAGGTTGCCCCGCCGCCGACTTGCCCGACGACTATAGGGTCGTCCCCACGACCCCGGGAGTAGGTTGGCTCGCCACCGTCATGTCTGACGACTATAGGGTCGTCCCCACGACCACGGGCCAAAGTTGGCCAGCCGCCGACTTGTCCGACGACTATAGGGTCGTCCCCACGACCCGGGACTAGACTGGCCCGCCACCGTCATGTCCGACGACTATAGGGTCGTCCCCACGACCCCGGGTCAATGTTGGCTCGCCGCCGACATGTCCGACGACTATAGGGTCGTCCCCACGACCCCCGGGCCAAAGTTGGACAGCCACCGACATTTCCGACGACTATATGGTCGTCCCCACGACCACGGGCCAAAGTTGGCCAGCCGCCGACATGTCCGACGACTATAGGGTCGTCCCCACGACCCGGGACTAGACTGGCCCGCCACCGTCATGTCCGACGACTATAGGGTCGTCCCCACGACCCCCGGACTAGGTTGGCCGGCCGCCGACTTGTCCGACGACTATAGGGTCGTCCCCACGACCCCCCGACTAGGTGGGCTCGCCGCCGACTTGTCCGACGACAATAGGGTCGTCCCCACGACCGCGGGACTAGATTGGCTCGCCGCCGACTTGTCCGACGACTATAGGGTCGTCCCCACGACCACGGGCCAAAGTTGGCCAGCCGCCGACATGTCCGACGACTATAGGGTCGTCCCCACGACCCCGGGCCAAAGTTGGCCAGCCGCCGACATGTCCGACGACTATAGGGTCGTCCCCACGACCTCGAGACTAGATTGGCCCGCCAACGTCATGTCCGACGACTATAGGGTCTTACCCACGACCCCGGGACTAGATTGGCCCGCCACCGTCATGTCCAACGACTATAGGGTCGTCCCCACAACCACGGGCCAAAGTTGGCCAGCCGCCGACATGTCCGACGACTATAGGGTCGTCCCCACGACCCCGGGCCAAAGTTGGCAAGCCGCCGAAATGTCCGACGACTGTAGGGTCGTCCCCACGACCCCGGGCCAAAGATGTCCAGCCGCCGTCTTGTCCGACGACTATAGGGTCGTCCCCACGACCCCGGGACTAGATTGGCCCGCCACCGTCATGTCCAACGACTATAGGGTCGTCCCCACAACCACGGGCCAAAGTTGGCCAGCCGTCGACATGTCCGACGATTATTGGATCGTCCCCACGACCACGGGCCAAAGTTGGCCATCCGGCGACATGTCCGACGACTATAGGGTCGTCCCCACGACCCGGGACAAGACTGGCCCGCCACCGTCATGTCCGACGACTATAGGGTCATCCCCACGACCCCGGGACTAGGTTGGCCCGCCGCCGACATGTCCGACGACTATAGGGTGGTCCCTACGACCCCGGGACTAGGTTGGCCCGCCGCAGACTTCTCCGACGACTATAGGGTCGTCCCCACGACCCCCGGACTAGGTTGGCTCGCCGCCGACTTGTCCGACGAGTATAGGGTCCTCCCCACGACCACGGGCCAAAGTTGGCCAGCCGCCGACATGTCCGACGACTATAGGGTCGTCCCCACGACCCGGGACTAGACTGGCCCACCACCGTCATGTCCGACGACTATAGGGTGGTCCCCACGACCCCGGGACTCGGTTGCCCCGCCGCCGACATGTCCGACGACTATAGGGTCGTCCCCACGACCCCGGGCCAATGTTGGCAAGCCGCCGAAATGTCCGACGACTGTAGGGTCGTCCCCACGACCCCGGGCCAAAGATGTCCAGCCGCCGTCTTGTCCGACGACTATACGGTCGTCCCCACGACCCCGGGACTAGATTGGCCCGCCACCGTCATGTCCAACGACTAGTCCCGGGGTCGTGGGACGACCCTATAGTCGTCGGACAAGACGGCGGCTGGACATCTTTGGCCCGGGGTCGTGGGGACGACTCTATAGTCGTCGGAAATGTCGGCGGCTGGCCAACCTGGACCCGGGGTCGTGGGGACGACCCTATTGTCGTCGGACATGACGGTGGCGGGCCAATCTAGTCTCGCGGTCGTGGGGACGACCTTATAATCGTTGGACATGACGGTGGCGGGCCAATCTAGTCCCGGGGTCGTGGGGACGACCCTATAGTCGTCGGACATGTCGGCGGCTGGCCAACTTTGGCCCGGTGTCGTGGGGACGACCCTATAGTCGTCGGACATTTCGGCGGCATGCCAACTTTGGCCCGTGGTCGTGGGGACGACCCTATAGTTGCTGGCCAACTTTGGCCCGGTGTCGTGGGGACGACTCTATAGTCGTCGGAAATGTCGGCGGCTGGCCAACCTGGACCCGGGGTCGTGGGGACGACCCTATTGTCGTCGGACATGACGGTGGCGGGCCAATCTAGTCTCGCGGTCGTGGGGACGACCTTATAATCGTTGGACATGACGGTGGCGGGCCAATCTAGTCCCGGGGTCGTGGGGACGACCCTATAGTCGTCGGACATGTCGGCGGCTGGCCAACTTTGGCCCGGTGTCGTGGGGACGACCCTATAGTCGTCGGACATTTCGGCGGCATGCCAACTTTGGCCCGTGGTCGTGGGGACGACCCTATAGTTGTTGGACATGACGGTGGCGGGCTAATCTAGTCCCGGGGTCGTAGGGACGACCCTATAGTCGTTGGACATGTCGGCGATTGGCCAACATTGGCCCGGGGTCGTGGGGACGATCCTATAGTCGTCGGACATGTCGGCAGCTGGCCAACTTTGGCCCGTGGTTGTGGGGACGACCCTATAGTCGTTGGACATGACGGTGGCGGGCCAAACTAGTCCCGGGGTCGTGGGGACGACCCTATAATCGTCGGACATTTCGGCGGCATGCCAACTTTGGCCCGTGGTCGTGGGGACGACCCTATAGTCGTTGGACATGACGGTGTCGGGCCAATCTAGTCCCGAGGTCCTGGGGACGACCCTATAGTCGTCGGACAAGTCGGCGGCTGGCCAACCTAGACCCGGGGTCGTGGGGACGACCCTATTGTCGTCGGACATGACGGTGGCGGGCCAATCTAGTCCCGGGGTCGTAGGGACGACCCTATAGTCGACGGACATGTCGGCGGCTGGCCAACTTTGGCGCGTGGTCGTGGGGACGACCCTATAGTCGTCGGACATGTCGGCGGCTGGCCAACTTTGTCCCGGTGTCGTGGGGACGACCCTATAGTCGTCGGACATGTCGGCGGCTGGCCAACTTTGGCGCGTGGTCGTGGGGACGATCCGATTGTCGTCGGACATGTCGGCGGCTGGCCAACTTTGGCACCGTGGTCGTGGGGACGATCCAATAGTCGTCGGACATGTCGGCGGCTGGCCAACTTTGGCGCGAGGTCGTGGGGACGATCCGATTGTCGTCGGACATGTCGGCGGCTGGCCAACCTAGACCCGTGGTCGTGGGGACGACCCTATAGTCTTCGGACATGTCGGCGGCTGGCCAACTTTGGCCCGTGGTCGTGGGGACGATCCAATAGTCGTCGGACATGTCGGCGGCTGGCCAACTTTGGCCCGTGGTTGTGGGGACGACCCTATAGTCGTTGGACATGACGGTGGCGGGCCAATCTAGTCCCGGGGTCGTGGGGACGACCCTATAGTCGTCGGACAAGACGGCGGCTGGACATCTTTGGCCCGGGGTCGTGGGGACGACCCTATAGTCGTCGGACATGTTGGCGGCTTGTCAGCCTAGTCCCGGGGTCGTGGGTAGGACCCTATAGTCGTCGGACAAGTCGGCGGCTGGCCAACCTAGACCCGGGGTCGTCGGGACGACCCTATTGTCGTCGGACATGACGGTGGCGGGCCAATCTAGTCCCGGGGTCGTAGGAACGACCCTATAGTCGTCGGACATGTCGGCGGCTTGCCAACTTTGGCCCGGGGTCGTGGGCACGACCCTATACTCGTCGGACATGTCGGCGGCTGGCCAACCTAGTCCCGAGGTCGTGGGGACGACCGTATAGTCGACGGACATGTCGGCGGCTGGCCAACCTAGCCCCGAGGTCGTGGTAGCGACCCTACAGTCGTCGGACATTTCGGCGGCTTGCCAATTTTGGCCCGGGGTCGTGGGGACGACCCTATAGTCGTCGGACATGTCGGCGGCGGGCCAATCTAGTCCCGGGGTCGTAGGGACGACCCTATAGTCGTCGGACAAGTCAGCGGCTGGCCAACATTGGCCCGTGGTAGTGGGGACGACCCTATAGTCGTCGGACACATCAGCGGCTGGCCAACTTTGGCCCGGGGTCGTGGGGACGACCCTACAGTCGTCGGACAAGTCGGCGGCGAGCCAATCTAGTCCCGCGGTCGTGGGGACGACCCTATAGTCGTCGGACAAGTCAGCGGCTGGCCAACATTGGCCCGTGATCGTGGGGACGGCCCTATAGTCGTCGGATATGTCGGCGGCTGGCCAACTTTGGCCCGTGGTCGTGGGGACGACCCTATAGTCGTCGGAAATGACGGTGGCGGGCCAACCTAGTCCCGGGGTCGTGGGGACGACCCTATAGTCGTCGGACAAGTCGGCAGCTTGCCAACTTTGGCACGGAGTCTTGGGGACGACCCTATAGTCGTTGGACATGACGGTGGCGGGCCAATCTAGTCCCGGGGTCGTAGGGACGACCCTATAGTCGTCGGACATGTCGGCGATTGGCCAACATTGGCCCGGGGTCGTGGGGACGACCCTATAGTCGTCGGAGAAGACGGCGGCTGGACATCTTTGGCCCGGGGTCGTGGGGACGACCCTATAGTCGTCGGACATTTCGGGGGCATGCCACCTTTGGCCCGGGGTCGTGGGGACGACCCTATAGTCGTCGGACATGTCGGCGGCTGGCCAACCTAGTCCCGAGGTCGTGGGGACGACCGTATAGTCGTCGGACATGTCGGCGGCTGGCCAACCTAGCCCCGGGGTCGTGGGGGCGACCCTACAGTCGTCGGACATTTCGGCGGCTTGCCAACTTTGGCCCGGGGCCTTGGGGACGAGCCTATAGTCGTCGGACATGTCGGCGGCTGGCCAACCTAGTCCCGAGGTCGTGGGGACGACCCTATAATCGTCGGACTTGACGGTGGCGGGCCAATCTAGTCCCGGGGTCCGTGGGGACGACCCTATAGTCGTCGGAAATGTCGGTGGCTGTCCAACTTTGGCCCGGGGGTCGTGGGGACGACCCTATAGTCGTCGGACATGTCGGCGGCGAGCCAACATTGACCCGGGGTCGTGGGGACGACTCTATAGTCGTCGGACATGTCGGCGGCTGGCCAAATATGACCCGGGGACGTGGGGACGACCCTATAGTCTTCGGACAAATCGGCGGCTGGCCAAATTCGGCCCGGGGTCGTGGGGACGACCCTATAGTCGTCGGACATGTCGGCGGCTGGCCAACATTGGCCCGTGGTCGTGGGGACGACCCAACAGTCGTCGGACATGTCGGCGGCTGGCCAACTTTGGCCCGTGGTCGTGGGGACGATCCGATAGTCGTCGGACGTGACGGTGGCTAGCCAATCTAGTCCCGGGATCGTGGGGACGACCCTATAGTCGTCGGAGATGTCGGCGGCTGTCCTACTTTGGCCCGGTGTCTTGGGGACGACTCTATAGTCGTCGGACATGTCGGCGGCTGGCCAACCTAGTCCGGGGTCGTGGGGACGACCCAATAGTCGTCGGACATGTCGGCGGCTGGCCAACTTTGGCCTGGTGTCGTGGGGACGACTGTATAGTTGTCGGACATTTCGGCGGCAGGCCAACTTTGGCCCCTGGTCATGGGGACGACCCTATAATCGTCGGACATGTCGGCAGCTGGCCAACTTTGGCCCGTGGTCGTGAAGACGACCCTATAGTCGTCGGACAAGACGGTGGCGGGCCAATCTAGTCCCGGGGTCGTGGGGACGACCCTATAGTCGTCGGACATGACGGTGTCGGGCCAATCTAGTCCCGGGATCGTGGGGACGACCCTATAGTCGGCGGACATGTTGGCGGCTGGCCAGCTTTGGCCCATGGGCGTGGGGACGATCCGATAGTCGTCGGACATGTCGGCGGCGAGCCAACATTGACCCGGGGTCGTGGGGACGACTCTATAGTCGTCGGACATGTCGGCGGCTGGCCAACCTAGCCCCGGGGTCGTGGGGGCGACCCTACAGTCGTCGGACATTTCGGCGGCTTGCCAACTTTGGCCCGGGGCCTTGGGGACGAGCCTATTGTCGTCGGACATGTCGGCGGCTGGCCAACCTAGACCCGGGGTCGTGGGGACGACCCTATAGTCCTCGAACAAGTCGGCGGCTGGCCAACTTTGGCCCGTGGTCGTGGGAACGACCCTATAGTCGTCGGACAAGTCGACGGCTGGCCAAATATGGCCCGTGGTCGTGGGGACGACCCTATAGTCGTCGGAAATGTCGGCGGCGAGCCAACCTAGTCCCGGCGTCGTGGGGACGACCCTATAATGTTCGGACAAGTCGGCAGCTGGCCAAATTTGGCCCGTGGTCGAGAGGACGACCCTATAGTCGTCGGAAATGTCGGCGGCTGGCCAACTTTGGCCCGTGGTCGTGAAGACGACCCTATAGTCGTCGGACAAGACGGTGGCGGGCCAATCTAGTCCCGGGGTCGTGGGGACGACCCTATAGTCGTCGGACATGACGGTGTCGGGCCAATCTAGTCCCGGGATCGTGGGGACGACCCTATAGTCGGCGGACATGTTGGCGGCTGGCCAGCTTTGGCCCATGGGCGTGGGGACGATCCGATAGTCGTCGGACGTGACGGTGGCTAGCCAATCTAGTCCCGGGGTCGTGGGGACGACCCTATAGTCGTCGGACAAGTCAGCGGCTGGCCAACACTGGCCCGTGGTCGTGGGGAAGAGCCTATAGTCGTCGGACAAGTCAGCGGCTGGCCAACATTGGCCCGTGGTCGTGGGGACGACCCTACAGTCGTCGGATATGTCGGCGGCTGGCCAACTTTGGACCGTGGTCGTGGGGACGAACCTATAGTCGTCGGAAATGACGGTGGCGGGCCAATCTAGTCCCGGGGTCGTGGGGACGACCCTATAGTCGTCGGACATGTCGGCGGCTGGCCAACTTTGGCCCGGGGTCGTGGGGGCGACCCTATAGTCGTCGGACATGTTGGCGGCTTGTCAGCCTAGTCCCGGGGTCGTGGGTACGGCCCTATATTCGTCGGACAAGTCGGCGGCGGGCCAACCTTGTCCCGGGGTCGTGGGGACGACCCTATAGTCGTCGGACATTTCGGCGGCTGGCCAACTTTGGCCCGGGGTCGTGGGGGCGACCCTATAGTCGTCGGACATGTTGGCGGCTTGTCAGCCTAGTCCCGGGGTCGTGGGTACCACCCTACAGTCGTCGGACATTTCGGCGGCTTGCCAACTTTGGCCCGGGGTCGTGGGGACGACCCTATAGTCGTCGGACTTGACGGTGGCGGGCCAATCTAGTCCCGAGGTCCTGGGGACGACCCTATAGTCGTCGGACTTGACGGTGGCGGGCCAATCTATTCCCGGGGTCGTGGGGACGACCCTACAGTCGTCGGACATTTCGGCGGCTTGCCAACTTTGGCCCGGGGTCGTGGGGACGACCCTATAGTCGTCGGACATGACGGTGGCGGGCCAATCTAGTCCCGGGGTCGTGGGGACGACCCTATAGTCGTCGGACATTTCAGCGGCTGGCCAACTTTGGCCCGGGGTCGTGGGGACGATCCTATAGTCGTCGAATATGTCGGCGGCTGGCCAACTTTGGCCCGTGGTCGTGGGGACGACCCTATAGTCGGCGGCTGGCCAACTTTGGCCCGTGGTCGTGGGGACGACCCTATAGTCGTCGGACATGACGGTGGCGGGCCAGTCTAGTCCCGGGTCATGGGGACGACCCTATAGTCGTCGGACAAGTCGGCGGCTGGCCAACTTTGGCCCGTGGTCGTGGGGACGACCCTATAGTCGTCGGACATGTCGGCGGCTGGCCAACCTAGTCCCGAGGTCGTCGGACTTGACGGTGGCGGGCCAATCTAGTCCCGGGGTCGTGGGGACGACCCTACAGTCGTCGGACATTTCGGCGGCTTGCCAACTTTGGCCCGGGGTCGTGTGGACGACCCTATAGTCGTCGGACATGACGGTGGCGGACCAATCTAGTCCCGGGGTCGTGGGGACGACCCTATAGTCGTCGGACATGTCGGCGGCTGGCCAACATTGGCCCGTGGTCGTGGGGACGATCCAATAGTCGTCGGACATGTCGGCGGCTGGCCAGCTTTGGCCCGTGGTCGTGCGGACGACCCTATAGTCGTCGGACATGTCGGCGGCTAGCCAACATTGGCCCGTGGTCGTGGGGACGACCCAATAGTCGTTGGAAATGTCAGCGGCTGGCCAACTTTGACCCGATGTCGTGGGGACGACTCTATAATCGTCGGACATGTCGGCGGCTGGCCAACTTTGGCCCGGTGTCGTGGGGACGACTCTATAGTCGTCGGAAATGTCGGCGGCTGGCCAACCTGGACCCGGGGTCGTGGGGACGACCCTATTTTCGTCGGACATGACGGTGGCGGGCCAATCTAGTCTCGGGGTCGTGGGGACGACCCTATAGTCGTCGGACATGTCGGCGGCTGGCCAACATTGGCCCGTGGTCGTGGGGACGATCCAATAGTCGTCGGACATGTCGGCGGCTGGCCAGCTTTGGCCCGTGGTCGTGCGGACGACCCTATAATCGTCGGACATGTCGGCGGCTGGCCAACTTTGGCCCGGTGTCGTGGGGACGACTCTATAGTCGTCGGAAATGTCGGCGGCTGGCCAACCTGGACCCGGGGTCGTGGGGACGACCCTATTTTCGTCGGACATGACGGTGGCGGGCCAATCTAGTCTCGGGGTCGTGGGGACGACCCTATAGTCGTCGGACATGTCGGCGGCTGGCCAACTTTGGCCCGGGGTCGTGGGGACGACCCTATAGTCGTCGGACATGACAGTGGCGGGCCAGTCTAGTCCCGGGTCGTGGGGACGACCCTATAGTCGTCGGACATGTCGGCGGCTGGCCAACTTTGGCCCGTGGTCGTGGGGACGACCCTACAGTCGTCGGACATGTCGGCGGCTGGCCAACTTTGGCCCGTGGTCGTGGGGACGACCCTATAGTCGTCAGACATGACGGTGGCGAGCCAACCTAGTCCCGGGGTCGTGGGGACGACACTATAGTCGTCGGACAAGTCGGCGGCGAGCCCACCTAGTCGGGGGGTCGTGGGGACGACCCTATAGTCGTCGGACAAGTCGGCGGCCGGCCAACCTAGTCCGGGGGTCGTGGGGACGACCCTATAGTCGTCGGACATGACGGTGGCGGGCCAGTCTAGTCCCGGGTCGTGGGGACGACCCTATAGTCGTCGGACATGTCGGCGGCTGGCCAACTTTGGCCCGTGGTCGTGGGGACGACCCTATATTCGTCGGACAAGACGGCGGCTGGACATCTTTGGCCCGGGTCGTGGGAACGACCCTATACTCGTAGGACATGTCGGCGGCTGGCCAACCTATTCCCGAGGTCGTGGGGACGACCCTATAGTCGTCGGACTTGTTGGCGGCTTGTCAGCCTAGTCCCGGGGTCGTGGGGACGACCCTATAGTCGTCGGACAAGTCGGCGGCGGGCCAATCTAGTCCCGGGGTCGTAGGGACGACCCTATAGTCGTCGGACAAGACGGCGGCTGGACATCTTAGGCCCGGGGTCGTGGGGACGACCCTATAGTCGTCGGACATGTCGGCGGCTGGCCAACCTGGTCCCGAGGTCGTTGGGACGACCCTATAGTCGTCGGACTTGACGGTGGCGGGCCAATCTAGTCCCGGGGTCGTGGGGACGACCCTACAGTCGTCGGATATTTCGGCGGCTTGCCAACTTTGGCCCGGGGTCGTGGGGACGACCCTATAGTCGTCGGACTTGACGGTGGCGGGCCAATCTAGTCCTGGGGTCGTGGGGACGACCCCATAGTCGTCGGACAAGTCGGCGGCTGGCCAACTTTGGCCCGGGGTCGTGGGACGACCCAATAGTCGTCGGACATGTCGGCGGCTGGCCAACTTTGGCCCGTGGTCGTGGGGACGATCCGATTGTCGTCGGACATTTCGGCGGCATGCCATCTTTAGCCCGGGGTCGTGGGGACGACCCTATATTCGTCGAACATTTTGGCGTCTTGTCAACCTAGACCCTATAGTCGTTGGACATGACGGTGGCGGGCCAATTTAGTCCCGGGGTCGTATGGACGACCCTATAGTCGTCGGACATGTCGGCGGCTGGCCAACATTGGCCCGGGGTCGTGGGGACGACCCTATAGTCGTCGGACATGTCGGCGGCTGGCCAACCTAGTCCCGAGGTCGTGGGGACGACCCTATAGTCGTCGGACAAGACGGCGGCTGGACATCTTTGGCCCGCGGTCGTGGGGACGACCCTATAATCGTCGGACATTTCGGCGGCTTGCCAACTTTGGCCCGGGGTCGTGGGGACGACCCTATAGTCGTCGGACATTTCGGCGGCATGCCAACTTTGGCCCGGGGTCGTGGGGACAACCCTATAGTCGTCGGACATGACGGTGGCGGGCCAATCTAGTCCCGGGGTCGTGGGGACGACCCTATAGTCGTCGGACAAGTCGGCGGCGAGCCAATCTAGTCCCGCGGTCGTGGGGACGACCCTATAGTTGTCGGACAAGTCAGCGGCTGGCCAACATTGGCCCGTGGTCGTGGGGACGACCATATAGTCGTCGGACATGACGGTGGCGGGCCACTCTAGTCCCGGGTCGTGGGGATGACCCTATAGTCGTCGGACATGTTGGCGGCTGGCCAACTTTGGCCCGGGGTCGTGGAGACGATCCTATAGTCGTCAGACATGACGGTGGCGAGCCAACCTAGTCCCGGGGTCGTGGGGACGACCCTATAGTCGTCGGACAAGTCGGCGGCGGGCCAACCTAGTCCCGGGGTCGTGGGGATGACCCTATAGTCGTCGGACAAGTCGGCGGCGAGCCCACCTAGTCGGGGGGTCGTGGGGACGACCCTATAGTCATCGGACAAGTCGGCGGCCGGCCAACCTAGTCCGGGGGTCGTGGGGACGACCCTATAGTCGTCGGACATGACGGTGGCGGGCCAGTCTAGTCCCGGGTCGTGGGGACGACCCTATAGTCGTCGGACATGTGGCGGCTGGCCAACTTTGGCCCGTGGTCGTGGGGACGACCCTATAGTCGTCGGACATGTCGGCGGCTGGCCAACATTGGCCCGTGGTCGTGGGGACGACCCTATAGTCGGTGGACATGACGGTGGCGGGCCAATCTAGTCCCGGGGTCGTGGGGACGACCCTATAGTCGTCGGACAAGACGGCGGCTGGACATCTTTGGCCCGGGGTCGTGGGTACGACCCTATAGTCGTCGGACATGTCGGCGGCTGGCCAACTTTGGCCCGGTGTCGTGGGGACGACTCTATAGTCGTCGGAAATGTCGGCGGCTGGCCAACCTGGACCCGGGGTCGTGGGGACGACCCTATAGTCGTTGGACATGTCGGCGGCTGGCCAACTTTGGCCCGGTGTCGTGGGGACGACTCTATAGTTGTCGGAAATGTCAGCGGCTGGCCAACCTGGACCCGGGGTCGTGGGGACGACCCCATTGTCGTCGGACATGACGGTGGCGGGCCAATCTAGTCCCGGGGTCGTGGGGACGACCCTATAGTCGTTGGACATGTCAGCGGCTGGCCAACTTTGGCCCGGTGTCGTGGGGACGACTCTATAGTCGTCGGACATGTTGGCGGCTGGCCAACCTAGACTCGGGGTCGTGGGGACGACCCTATTGTCGTCGGACATGTCGGCGGCTGGCCAACATTGGCCCGGCGTCGTCGGGACGACCCTATAGTCGTCGAACATGTCGGCTGCTGGCCAACCTAGTCCCGTGGTGGTGGGGACGATCCGATAGTCGTTGGACATGACGGTGGGGGGCCATTCTAGTCCCGGGGTCGTGGGGACGACCCTATAGTCGTCGGACATGTCGGCTGCTGGCCAACTTTGGCCCGGTGTCGTGGGGACGACTCTATAGTCGTCGGACATGACGGTGGCGGGCCAATCTAGTCCCGGGGTCGTGGGTACGACCCTATAGTCGTCGGACAAGTCGGCGGCGGGCCAACCTTGTCCCGGGGTCGTGGGGACGACCGTATAGTCGTCGGATATGACGGTGGCGGGCCAATCTAGTCCCGGGGTCGTGAGGACGACCCTATAGTCGTCGGACATTTCGGCGGCATGCCACCTTTGGCCCGTGGTCGTGGGGACGATCCGATAGTCGTCGGACATGTCGCCGGCTGGCCAACCTAGACCCGGGGTCGTGGGGACGACCCTATTGTCGTCGGACATGACGGTGGCGGGCCAATCTAGTCCCGTGGTCGTGGGGACGACCCTATAGTCGTCGGACATTTCGGCGGCTTGCCAACTTTGGCCCGGGGTCATGGGGACGACCCTATAGTCGTCGGACATTTCGGCGGCATGCCACCATTGGCCCGGGGTCGTGGGGACGACCCTATAGTCGTCGGACATGTTGGCGGCTTGTCAACCTAGTCCCGGGGTCGTGGGGACGACCCTATAGTCGTTGGACATGACGGTGGCGGGCCAATCTAGTCCCGGGGTCGTGGGGACGACCCTATAGTCGTCGGAGAAGTCGGCGGCGGGCCAACCTTGTCCCGGGGTCGTGGGGACGACCGTATAGTCGTCGGATATGACGGTGGCGGGCAAATCTAGTCCCGGGGTCGTGGGGACGACCCTATAGTCGTCGGACAAGACGGCGGCTGGACATCTTTGGCCCGCGGTCGTGGGGACGACCCTATAGTCGTCGGACATTTCGGCGGCTTGCCAACTTTGGCCCGGGGTCGTGGGGACGACCCTATAGTCGTCGGACATTTCGGCGGCATGCCACCTTTGGCCCGTGGTCGTGGGGACGATCCGATAGTCGTCGGACATGTCGGCGGCTGGCCAACCTAGACCCGGGGTCGTGGGGACGACCCTATTGTCGTCGGAAATTGCGGTGGCGGGCCAATCTAGTCCCGTGGTCGTGGGGACGACCCTATAGTCTTCGGACATGTCGGCGGCTGGCCAACTTTGGCCCGTGGTCGTGGGGACGATCCAATAGTCGTCGGACATGTCGGCGGCAGGCCAACTTTGGCCCGTGGTCGTGGGGACGACCCTATAGTCGTCGGACTTGACGGTGGCGGGCCAATCTAGTCCCGGGGTCGTGGGGACGACCCTACAGTCGTCGGACATTTCGGCGGCTTGCCAACTTTGGCCCGGGGTCGTGGGGACGACCCTATAGTCGCCGGACCTGTCGGCGGCTTGCCAACCTAGTCCCGAGGTCGTGGGGGCGATCCTATAGTCGTCGGACATGTCGGCGGCTGGCCAACCTAGTCCCGAGGTCGTCGGACTTGACGGTGGCGGGCCAATCTAGTCCCGGGATCGTGGGGACGACCCTACAGTCGTCGGACATATCGGCGGCTGGCCAACTTTGGCCCGTGGTCGTGGGGACAATCCGATAGTCGTCGGACATGGCGATTGGCCAACATTGGCCCGGGGTCGTCGGGACGACCCTATAGTCGTCGGACATGTCGGCGGCTGGCCAACCTAGTCCCGGGGTCGTGGGGACGACCCTATAGTCGTCGGACATGTCGGCGGCTGGCCAACTTTGGCCCGTGGTCGTGGGGACGATCCAATAGTCGTCGGACATGTCGGCGGCTGGCCAACTTTGGCCCGTGGTCGTGGGGACGACCCTATAGTCGTTGGACATGTCAGCGGCTGGCCAACTTTGGCCCGGTGTCGTGGGGACGACCCTATAATCGTTGGACATGACGGTGGCGGGCCAATCTAGTCCCGGGGTCGTAGGGACGACCCTATAGTCGTCGGACATGTTGGCGATTGGCCAACATTGGCCCGGGGTCGTCGGGACGATCCTATAGTCGTGGGACATGTCGGCGGCTGGCCAACCTAGTCCCGTGGTCGTGGGGACGACCCTATAGTCGTGGGACATTTCGGCGGCTTGCCAACTTTGGCCCGGGGTCATGGGGACGACCCTATAGTCGTCGGACATTTCGGCGGCATGCCACCATTGGCCCGGGGTCGTGGGGACGACCCTATAGTCGTCGGACATGTTGGCGGCTTGTCAACCTAGTCCCGGGGTCGTGGGGACGACCCTATAGTCGTTGGACATGACGGTGGCGGGCCAATCTAGTCCCGGGGTCGTGGGGACGACCCTATAGTCGTCGGAGAAGTCGGCGGCGGGCCAACCTTGTCCCGGGGTCGTGGGGACGACCGTATAGTCGTCGGATACGACGGTGACGGGCAAATCTAGTCCCGGGGTCGTGGGGACGACCCTATAGTCGTCGGACAAGACGGCGGCTGGACATCTTTGGCCCGCGGTCGTGGGGACGACCCTATAGTCGTCGGACATTTCGGCGACTTGCCAACTTTGGCCCGGGGTCGTGGGGACGACCCTATAGTCGTCGGACATTTCGGCGGCATGCCACCTTTGGCCCGTGGTCGTGGGGACGATCCGATAGTCGTCGGACATGTCGGCGGCTGGCCAACCTAGACCCGGGGTCGTGGGGACGACCCTATTGTCGTCGGAAATTGCGGTGGCGGGCCAATCTAGTCCCGTGGTCGTGGGGACGACCCTATAGTCTTCGGACATGTCGGCGGCTGGCCAACTTTGGCCCGTGGTCGTGGGGACGATCCAATAGTCGTCGGACATGTCGGCGGCAGGCCAACTTTGGCCCGTGGTCGTGGGGACGACCCTATAGTCGTCGGACTTGACGGTGGCGGGCCAATCTAGTCCCGGGGTCGTGGGGACGACCCTACAGTCGTCGGACATTTCGGCGGCTTGCCAACTTTGGCCCGGGGTCGTGGGGACGACCCTATAGTCGTCGGACCTGTCGGCGGCTTGCCAACCTAGTCCCGAGGTCGTGGGGGCGATCCTATAGTCGTCGGACATGTCGGCGGCTGGCCAACCTAGTCCCGAGGTCGTCGGACTTGACGGTGGCGGGCCAATCTAGTCCCGGGATCGTGGGGACGACCCTACAGTCGTCGGACATATCGGCGGCTGGCCAACTTTGGCCCGTGGTCGTGGGGACAATCCGATAGTCGTCGGACATGGCGATTGGCCAACATTGGCCCGGGGTCGTCGGGACGACCCTATAGTCGTCGGACATGTCGGCGGCTGGCCAACCTAGTCCCGGGGTCGTGGGGACGACCCTATAGTCGTCGGACATGTCGGCGGCTGGCCAACTTTGGCCCGTGGTCGTGGGGACGATCCAATAGTCGTCGGACATGTCGGCGGCTGGCCAACTTTGGCCCGTGGTCGTGGGGTCGATCCGATAGTCGTTGGACATGACGGTGGCGGGCCAATCTAGTCCCGGGGTCGTGGGGACGACCCTATAGTCGTCGGACATGTCGGCGGCTGGCCAACTTTGGCCCTTGGTCGTGGGGACGATCCGATAGTCGTCGGACATGTCGGCGGCTGGCCAAGTTTGGCCCGTGGTCGTGGGGACGATCCAATAGTCGTCGGACATGTCGGCGGCTGGCCAACTTTGGCCCGTGGTCGTGGGGACGATCCGATAGTCGTCGGACATGTCGGCGGCTGGCCAACTTTGGCCCGGTGTCGTGGGGACGACTCTATAGTCGTCGGACATGTCGGCGGCGGGCCAACTTTGGCCCGTGGTTGTGGGGACGACCCTATAGTGGTTGGACATGACGGTGGCGGGCCAATCTAGTCCCGGGGTCGTGGGGACGACCCTATAGTCGTCGGACAAGACGGCGGCTGGACATCTTTGGCCCGGGGTCGTGGGGACGACCCTATAGTCGTCGGACATGTCGGCGGCTGGCCAACTTTGGCCCGTGGTCGTGGGGACGATAAAATAGTCGTCGGACATGTCGGCGGCTGGCCAACTTTGGCCCGTGGTCGTGGGGACGATCCGATAGTCGTCGGACATGTCGGCGGCTGGCCAACTTTGGCCCGTGGTCGTGGGGACGATCCGATAGTCGTCGGACATGACGGTGGCGGGCCAATCTAGTCCCGGGGTCATAGGGACGACCCTATAGTCGTCGGACATGTCGGCGATTGGCCAACTTTGGTCCGTGGGCGTGGGGTCGATCCGATAGTCGTCGGACATGACGGTGGCGGGCCAATCTAGTCCCGGGGTCGTGGATCGACCCTATAGTCGTCGGACATGTCGGCGGCAGGCCAACTTTGGCCCGTGTTCGTGGGGACGACCCTATTGTCGTCGGACATGACGGTGGCGGGCCAATCTAGTCCCGGGGTCGTGGGGCGACCCTATAGTCGTCGGACATGTCGGCGGCTGGCCAACTTTGGCCCGTGGTCGTGGGGACGACTCAATAGTCGTCGGACATGTCGGCGGCTGGCCAACTTTGGCCCGTGGTCGTGGGGTCGATCCGATAGTCGTTGGACATGACGGTGGCGGGCCAATCTAGTCCCGGGGTCGTGGGGACGACCCTATAGTCGTCGGACAAGATGGCGGCTGGACATCTTTGGCCCGGGGTCGTGGGGACGACCCTATAGTCGTCGGACATGTCGGCGGCTGGCCAACTTTGGCCCGTGGTCGTGGGGACGATCCGATAGTCGTTGGACATTACGGTGGCGGGCCAATCTAGTCCCGGGGTCGTGGGGACGATCCAATAGTCGTCGGACATGTCGGCGGCTGGCCAACTTTGGCCCGTGGTCGTGGGGACGACCCTATAGTCGTTGGACATGTCAGCGGCTGGCCAACTTTGGCCCGGTGTCGTGGGGACGACTCTATAGTCGTCGGACATGTCGACGGCTGGCCAACCTAGACCCGGGGTCGTGGGGACGACCCTATTGTCGTCGGCTATGTCGGCGGCTGGCCAACTTTGGCCCGTGGTCGTGGGGACGATCCGATAGTCGTTGGACATGACGGTGTCGGGCCAATCTAGTCCCGGGGTCGTAGGGAGGACCCTATAGTCGTCGGACATGTTGGCGATTGGCCAACATTGGCCCGGGGTCGTCGGGACGATCCTATAGTCGTCGGACATGTCGGCGGCTGGCCAACCTAGTCCCGGGGTCGTGGGGACGACCCTATAGTCGTCGGACATGTCGGCGGCTGGCCAACTTTGGCCCGGTGTCGTGGGGACGACCCTATAATCGTTGGACATGACGGTGGTGGGCCAATCTAGTCCCGGGGTCGTAGGGACGACCCTATAGTCGTCGGACATGTTGGCGATTGGCCAACATTGGCCCGGGGTCGTCGGGACGATCCTATAGCCGTCGGACATGTCGGCGGCTGGCCAACCTAGTCCCGGGGTCGTGGGGACGACCCTATAGTCGTCGGACATGTCGGCGGCTGGCCAACTTTGGCCCGTGGTCGTGGGGACGATCCAATAGTCGTCGGACATGTCGGCGGCTGGCCAACTTTGGCCCGTGGTCGTGGGGTCGATCCGATAGTCGTTGGACATGACGGTGGCGGGCCAATCTAGTCCCGGGGTCGTGGGGACGACCCTATAGTCGTCGGACATGTCGGCGGCTGGCCAACTTTGGCCCTTGGTCGTGGGGACGATCCGATAGTCGTCGGACATGTCGGCGGCTGGCCAAGTTTGGCCCGGGGTCGTGGGGACGACTCTATAGTCGTCGGAAATGTCGGCGGCTGGCCAACCTGGACTCGGGGTCGTGGGGACGACCCTATAGTCGTCGGACAAGACGGCGGCTGGACATCTTTGGCCCGGGGTCGTGGGGACGACCCTATAGTCGTCGGACATGTTGGCGGCTTGTCAGCCTAGTCCCGGGGTGGCGGGTACGACCCTATAGTCGTCGGACAAGTCGGCGGCGGGCCAACCGTGTCCCGGGGTCGTGGGGACGACCCTATAGTCGTCGGACATGTCGGCAGCTGGCCAACTTTGGCCCGGGATCGTGGGGACGACCCTATAGTCGTCGGACATGTCGGCGGCTGGCCAACTTTGGCCCGTGGTTGTGGGGACGACCCTATAGTCGTTGGACATGACGGTGGCGGGCCAATCTAGTCCCGGGGTCGTGGGGACGACCCTATAGTCGTCGGACAAGACGGCGGCTGGGCATCGTTGGCCCGGGGCCGTGGGGACGACCCTATAGTCGTCGGACATTTCGGCGGCATGCCAACTTTGGCCCGTGGTCGTGGGGACGACCCTATAGTCGTCGGACAAGTCGGAGGCGGGCCAACCTTGTCCCGGGGTCGTGGGGACGACCCTATAGTCGTCGGACATGTCGGCGGCTGGTCAACTTTGGCCCGTGGTCGTGGGGACGACCCTATAGTCGTCGGACAAGACGGCGGCTGGACATCTTTGGCCCGGGGTCGTGGGGACGACCTTATAGTCGTCGGACAAGTTGGCGGCATGCCAACTTTGGCCCGTGGTCGTGGGGACGACCCTATAGTCGTTGGACATGACGGTGGCGGGCCAATCTAGTCCCGAGGTCCTGGGGACGACCCTATAGTCGTCGGACAAGTCGGCGGCTGGCCAACCTAGACCCGGGGTCGTGGGGACGACCCTATTGTCGTCGGACATGACGGTGGCGGGCCAATCTAGTCCCGGGGTCGTGGGGACGACCCTATAGTCGTCGAACAATTCGGCGGCGGGCCAAGCTTGTCCCGGGGTCGTGGGGACGACCCTATAATCGTAGGACATGACGGTGGCGGGCCAATCTAGTCCGTGGTTGTGGGGACGACCCTATAGTCGTTGGACATGACGGTGGCGGGCCAATCTAGTCCCGGGGTCGTGGGGACGACCCTATAGTCGTCGGACAAGACGGCGGCTGGACATCTTTGGCCCGGGGTCGTGGGGACGACCCTATAGTCGTCGGACATGTTGGCGGCTTGTCAGCCTAGTCCCGGGGTCGTGGGTACGACCCTATAGTCGTCGGACAAGTCGGCGGCTGGCCAACCTAGACCCGGGGTCGTGGGGACGACCCTATTGTCGTCGGACATGACGGTGGCGGGCCAATCTAGTCCCGGGGTCGTGGGGACGACCCTATAGTCGTCGAACAATTCGGCGGCGGGCCAAGCTTGTCCCGGGGTCGTGGGGACGACCCTATAATCGTCGGACATGACGGTGGCGGGCCAATCTAGTCCCGGGGTCGTGGGGACGACCCTATAGTCGTCGGACATGTCGGCGGCTGGCCAACTTTGGCCCGGTGTCGTGGGGACGACTCTATAGTCGTCGGAAATGTCGGCGGCTGGCCAACTTGGACCCGGGGTCGTGGGGACGACCCTATTGTCGTCGGACATGACGGTGGCGGGCCAATCTAGTCTCGGGGTCGTGGGGACGACCCTACAGTCGTCGGACATGTCGGCGGCTGGCCAACTTTGGCCCGGGGTCGTGGGGACGACTCTATAGTCGTCGGAAATGTCGGCGGCTGGCCAACCTGGACTCGGGGTCGTGGGGACGACCCTATAGTCGTCGGACAAGACGGCGGCTGGACATCTTTGGCCCGGGGTCGTGGGGACGACCCTATAGTCGTCGGACATGTTGGCGGCTTGTCAGCCTAGTCCCGGGGTGGCGGGTACGACCCTATAGTCGTCGGACAAGTCGGCGGCGGGCCAACCGTGTCCCGGGGTCGTGGGGACGACCCTATAGTCGTCGGACATGTCGGCAGCTGGCCAACTTTGGCCCGGGGTCGTGGGGACGACCCTATAGCCGTCGGACATGTCGGCGGCTGGCCAACTTTGGCCCGTGGTTGTGGGGACGACCCTATAGTCGTTGGACATGACGGTGGCGGGCCAATCTAGTCCCGGGGTCGTGGGGACGACCCTATAGTCGTCGGACAAGACGGCGGCTGGACATCGTTGGCCCGGGGCCGTGGGGACGACCCTATAGTCGTCGGACATGTTGGCGGCTTGTCAGCCTAGTCCCAGGGTCGTGGGTACGACTCTATAGTCGTCGGACAAGTCGGAGGCGGGCCAACCTTGTCCCGGGGTCGTGGGGACGACCCTATACTCGTCGGACATGTCGGCGGTTGGCCAACTTTGGCCCGGTGTCGTGGGGACGACTCTATAGTCGTCGGAAATGTCGGCGGCTGGCCAACCTGGACCCGGGGTCGTGGGGACGACCCTATTGTCGTCGGACATGACGGTGGCGGGCCAATCTAGTCTCGCGGTCGTGAGGACGACCCAATAATCGTCGGACATGACGGTGGCGGGCCAATCTAGTCCCGGGGTCGTGGGGACGACCCTATAGTCGTCGGACATGTCGGCGGCTGGTCAACTTTGGCCCGTGGTCGTGGGGACGACCCTATAGTCGTCGGACAAGACGGCGGCTGGACATCTTTGGCCCGGGGTCGTGGGGACGACCCTATAGTCGTCGGACAAGTTGGCGGCATGCCAACTTTGGCCCGTGGTCGTGGGGACGACCCTATAGTCGTTGGACATGACGGTGGCGGGCCAATCTAGTCCCGAGGTCCTGGGGACGACCCTATAGTCGTCGGACAAGTCGGCGGCTGGCCAACCTAGACCCGGGGTCGTGGGGACGACCCTATTGTCGTCGGACATGACGGTGGCGGGCCAATCTAGTCCCGGGGTCGTGGGGACGACCCTATAGTCGTCGAACAATTCGGCGGCGGCCAAGCTTGTCCCGGGGTCGTGGGGACGACCCTATAATCGTCGGACATGACGGTGGCAGGCCAATCTAGTCCGTGGTTGTGGGGACGACCCTATAGTCGTTGGACATGACGGTGGCGGGCCAATCTAGTCCCGGGGTCGTGGGGACGACCCTATAGTCGTCGGACAAGACGGCGGCTGGACATCTTTGGCCCGGGGTCGTGGGGACGACCCTATAGTCGTCGGACATGTTGGCGGCTTGTCAGCCTAGTCCCGGGGTCGTGGGTACGACCCTATAGTCGTCGGACAAGTCGCCGGCTGGCCAACCTAGACCCGGGGTCGTGGGGACGACCCTATTGTCGTCGGACATGACGGTGGCGGGCCAATCTAGTCCCGGGGTCGTGGGGACGACCCTATAGTCGTCGGACATGTCGGCGGCATGCCAACTTTGGCCCGTGGTCGTGGGGACGACCCTATAGTCGTTGGACATGGCGGTGGCGGGCCAATCTAGTCCCGGGGTCGTAGGGACGACCCTATAGTCTTCGGACATGTCGGCGATTGGCCAACATTGGCCCGGGGTCGAGGGGACGACCCTATAGTCGTCGGACATGTCGGCGGCTGGCCAACCTAGTCCCGAGGTCGTGGGGACGACCCTATAGTCGTCGGACATGTCGGCGGCTGGCCAACTTTGGCCCGTGGTTGTGGGGACGACCGTATAGTCGTCGGACATGTCGGCGGCTGGCCAACTTTGGCCCGGTGTCGTGGGGACGACTCTATAGTCGTCGGAAATGTCGGTGGCGGGCCAATCTAGTCTCGCGGTCGTGGGGACGACCCTATAATCGTCGGACATGACGGTGGCGGGCCAATCTAGTCCCGGGGTCGTGGGGACGACCCTATAGTCGTCGGACATGTCGGCGGCTGGCCAAGTTTGGCCCGGTGTCGTGGGGACGACTCTATAGTCGTCGGAAATGTCGGTGGCGGGCCAATCTAGTCTCGCGGTCGTGGGGACGACCCTAAAATCGTCGGACATGACGGTGGCGGGCCAATCTAGTTCCGGGGTCGTGGGGACGACCCTATAATCGTCGGACATGTCGGCGGCTGGCCAACTTTGGCCCGGTGTCGTGGGGACGACTCTATAGTCGTCGGACATGTCGGCGATTGGCCAACATTGGCCCGGGGTCTTGGGGACGACCCTATAGTCGTCGGAGAAGACGGCGGCTGGACATCTTTGGCCCGGGGTCGTGGGGACGACCCTATAGTCGTCGGACATTTCGGGGGCATGCCACCCTTGGCCCGGGGTCGTGGGGACGACCCTATAGTCGTCGGACATGTCGGCGGCTGGCCAACCTAGTCCCGAGGTCGTGGGGACGACCGTATAGTCGTCGGACATGTCGGCGGCTGGCCAACCTAGCCCCGGGGTCGTGGGGGCGACCCTACAGTCGTCGGACATTTCGGCGGCTTGCCAACTTTGGCCCGGGGCCGTGGGGACGACCCTATAGTCGTCGGACATGTCGGCGATTGGCCAACATTGGCCCGGGGTCGTGGGGACGACCCTATAGTCGTCGGAGAAGACGGCGGCTGGACATCTTTGTCCCGCGGTCCTGGGGACGACCCTATAGTCGTCGGACATTTCGGCGGCATGCCATCTTTGGCCCGGGGTCGTGGGGACGACCCTATAGTCGTCGCACATGTTGGCGGCTTGTCAACCTAGTCCCGGGGTCGTAGGCACGATCCAATAGTCGTCGGACATGTCGGCGGCTGGCCAACTTTGGCCCGTGGTTGTGGGGACGACCCTATAGTCGTTGGACATGACGGTGGCGGGCCAATCTAGTCCCGGGGTCGTGGGGACGACCCTACAGTCGTCGGACAAGACGGCGGCTGGACATCATTGGCCCGGGGTCGTGGGGACGACCCTATAGTCGTCGGACATGTCGGCGATTGGCCAACATTGGCCCGGGGTCGTGGGGACGACCCTATAGTCGTCGGAGAAGACGGTGGCTGGACATCTTTGGCCCGGGGTCGTGGGGACGACCCTATAGTCGTCGGACATTTCGGGGGCATGCCACCTTTGGCCCGGGGTCGTGGGGACGACCCTATAGTCGTCGGACACGTCGGCGGCTGGCCAACCTAGTCCCGAGGTCGTGGGGACGACCGTATAGTCGTCGGACATGTCGGCGGCTGGCCAACCTAGCCCCGGGGTCGTGGGGGCGACCCTACAGTCGTCGGACATTTCGGCGGCTTGCCAACTTTGGCCCGGGGCCGTGGGGACGACCCTATAGTCGTCGGACATGTCGGCGATTGGCCAACATTGGCCCGGGGTCGTGGGGACGACCCTATAGTCGTCGGAGAAGACGGCGGCTGGACATCTTTGGCCCGCGGTCCTGGGGACGACCCTATAGTCGTCGGACATTTCGGCGGCATGCCATCTTTGGCCCGGGGTCGTGGGGACGACCCTATAGTCGTCGCACATGTTGGCGGCTTGTCAACCTAGTCCCGGGGTCGTAGGCACGATCCAATAGTCGTCGGACATGTCGGCGGCTGGCCAACTTTGGCCCGTGGTTGTGGGGACGACCCTATAGTCGTTGGACATGTCGGCGGCTGGCCAACCTAGTCCCGAGGTCGTGGGGACGACCCTATAGTCGTCGGACTTGACGGTGGCGGGCCAATCTAGTCCCGGGGTCGTGGGGACGACCCTACAGTCGTCGGACTTGACGGTGGCGGGCCAATCTAGTCCCGGGGTCGTGGGGACGACCCTATAGTCGTTGGACATGACGGTGGCGGGCCAATCTAGTCCCGGGGTCGTAGGGACGACCCTATAGTCGTCGGACATGTCGGCGATTGGCCAACATTGGCCCGGGGTCGTGGGGACGAGCCTATAGTCGTCGGACATGTCGGCGGCTGGCCAACCTAGTCCCGAGGTCGTGGGGACGACCGTATAGTCGTCGGACATGTCGGCGGCTGGCCAACCTAGCCCCGGGGTCGTGGGGGCGACCCTACAGTCGTCGGACATTTCGGCGGCTTGCCAACTTTGGCCCGGGGCCGTGGGGACGACCCTATAGTCGTCGGACATGTCGGCGATTGGCCAAATATGGCCCGTGGTCGTGGGGACGACCCTATAGTCGTCGGAAATGTCGGCGGCGAGCCAACCTAGTCCCGGCGTCGTGGGGACGACCCTATAATGTTCGGACAAGTCGGCAGCTGGCCAAATTTGGCCCGTGGTCGAGAGGACGACCCTATAGTCGTCGGAAATGTCGGCGGCTGGCCAACTTTGGCCCGTGGTCGTGAAGACGACCTTATAGTCGTCGGACAAGACGGTGGCGGGCCAATCTAGTCCCGGGGTCGTGGGGACGACCCTATAGTCGTCGGACATGACGGTGTCGGGCCAATCTAGTCCCGGGATCGTGGGGACGACCCTATAGTCGTCGGACATGTTGGCGGCTGGCCAGCTTTGGCCCATGGTCGTGGGGACGATCCGATAGTCGTCGGACGTGACGGTGGCTAGCCAATCTAGTCCCGGGCTCGTGGGGACGACCCTATAGTCGTCGGACATGTCGGTGGCGGGCCAATCTAGTCCCGGGGTCGTGGGGACGACCCTACAGTCGTCGGACTTGACGGTGGCGGGCCAATCTAGTCCCGGGGTCGTGGGGACGACCCTATAGTCGTTGGACATGACGGTGGCGGGCCAATCTAGTCCCGGGGTCGTAGGGACGACCCTATAGTCGTCGGACATGTCGGCGATTGGCCAACATTGGCCCGGGGTCGTGGGGACGAGCCTATAGTCGTCGGACATGTCGGCGGCTGGCCAACCTAGTCCCGAGGTCGTGGGGACGACCCTATAATCGTCGGACTTGACGGTGGCGGGCCAATCTAGTCCCGGGGTCCGTGGGGACCACCCTATAGTCGTCGGAAATGTCGGTGGCTGTCCAACTTTGGCCCGGGGGTCGTGGGGACGACCCTATAGTCGTCGGACATGTCGGCGGCGAGCCAACATTGACCCGGGGTCGTGGGGACGACTCTATAGTCGTCGGACATGTCGGCGGCTGGCCAAATATGACCCGGGGACGTGGGGACGACCCTATAGTCTTCGGACAAGTCGGCGGCTGGCCAAATTTGGCCCGGGGTCGTGGGGACGACCCTATAGTCGTCGGAGATGTCGGCGGCTGTCCTACTTTGGCCCGGTGTCTTGGGGACGACTCTATAGTCGTCGGACATGTCGGCGGCTGGCCAACCTAGACCCGGGGTCGTGGGGACGACCCTATAGTCCTCGAACAAGTCGGCGGCTGGCCAACTTTGGCCCGTGGTCGTGGGAACCACCCTATAGTCGTCGGACAAGTCGGCGGCTGGCCAAATATGGCCCGTGGTCGTGGGGACGACCCTATAGTCGTCGGAAATGTCGGCGGCGAGCCAACCTAGTCCCGGCGTCGTGGGGACGACCCTATAATGTTCGGACAAGTCGGCAGCTGGCCAAATTTGGCCCGTGGTCGAGAGGACGACCCTATAGTCGTCGGAAATGTCGGCGGCTGGCCAACTTTGGCCCGTGGTCGTGAAGACGACCTTATAGTCGTCGGACAAGACGGTGGCGGGCCAATCTAGTCCCGGGGTCGTGGGGACGACCCTATAGTCGTCGGACATGACGGTGTCGGGCCAATCTAGTCCCGGGGTCTTGGGGACGACCCTATAGTCGTCGGAGAAGACGGCGGCTGGACATCTTTGGCCCGGGGTCGTGGGGACGACCCTATAGTCGTCGGACATTTCGGGGGCATGCCACCTTTGGCCCGGGGTCGTGGGGACGACCCTATAGTCGTCGGACATGTCGGCGGCTGGCCAACCTAGTCCCGAGGTCGTGGGGACGACCGTATAGTCGTCGGACATGTCGGCGGCTGGCCAACCTAGCCCCGGGGTCGTGGGGGCGACCCTACAGTCGTCGGACATTTCGGCGGCTTGCCAACTTTGGCCCGGGGCCGTGGGGACGACCCTATAGTCGTCGGACATGTCGGCGATTGGCCAACATTGGCCCGGGGTCGTGGGGACGACCCTATAGTCGTCGGAGAAGACGGCGGCTGGACATCTTTGGCCCGCGGTCCTGGGGACGACCCTATAGTCGTCGGACATTTCGGCGGCATGCCATCTTTGGCCCGGGGTCGTGGGGACGACCCTATAGTCGTCGCACATGTTGGCGGCTTGTCAACCTAGTCCCGGGGTCGTAGGCACGATCCAATAGTCGTCGGACATGTCGGCGGCTGGCCAACTTTGGCCCGTGGTTGTGGGGACGACCCTATAGTCGTCGGACATTTCGGGGGCATGCCACCTTTGGCCCGGGGTCGTGGGGACGACCCTATAGTCGTCGGACACGTCGGCGGCAGGCCAACCTAGTCCCGAGGTCGTGGGGACGACCGTATAGTCGTCGGACATGTCGGCGGCTGGCCAACCTAGCCCCGGGGTCGTGGGGGCGACCCTACAGTCGTCGGACATTTCGGCGGCTTGCCAACTTTGGCCCGGGGCCGTGGGGACGACCCTATAGTCGTCGGACATGTCGGCGATTGGCCAACATTGGCCCGGGGTCGTGGGGACGACCCTATAGTCGTCGGAGAAGACGGCGGCTGGACATCTTTGGCCCGCGGTCCTGGGGACGACCCTATAGTCGTCGGACATTTCGGCGGCATGCCATCTTTGGCCCGGGGTCGTGGGGACGACCCTATAGTCGTCGCACATGTTGGCGGCTTGTCAACCTAGTCCCGGGGTCGTAGGCACGATCCAATAGTCGTCGGACATGTCGGCGGCTGGCCAACTTTGGCCCGTGGTTGTGGGGACGACCCTATAGTCGTTGGACATGTCGGCGGCTGGCCAACCTAGTCCCGAGGTCGTGGGGACGACCCTATAGTCGTCGGACTTGACGGTGGCGGGCCAATCTAGTCCCGGGGTCGTGGGGACGACCCTACAGTCGTCGGACTTGACGGTGGCGGGCCAATCTAGTCCCGGGGTCGTGGGGACGACCCTATAGTCGTTGGACATGACGGTGGCGGGCCAATCTAGTCCCGGGGTCGTAGGGACGACCCTATAGTCGTCGGACATGTCGGCGATTGGCCAACATTGGCCCGGGGTCGTGGGGACGAGCCTATAGTCGTCGGACATGTCGGCGGCTGGCCAACCTAGTCCCGAGGTCGTGGGGACGACCGTATAGTCGTCGGACATGTCGGCGGCTGGCCAACCTAGCCCCGGGGTCGTGGGGGCGACCCTACAGTCGTCGGACATTTCGGCGGCTTGCCAACTTTGGCCCGGGGCCGTGGGGACGACCCTATAGTCGTCGGACATGTCGGCGATTGGCCAACCTAGACCCGGGGTCGTGGGGACGACCCTATAGTCCTCGAACAAGTCGGCGGCTGGCCAACTTTGGCCCGTGGTCGTGGGAACGACCCTATAGTCGTCGGACAAGTCGGCGGCTGGCCAAATATGGCCCGTGGTCGTGGGGACGACCCTATAGTCGTCGGAAATGTCGGCGGCGAGCCAACCTAGTCCCGGCGTCGTGGGGACGACCCTATAATGTTCGGACAAGTCGGCAGCTGGCCAAATTTGGCCCGTGGTCGAGAGGACGACCCTATAGTCGTCGGAATTGTCGGCGGCTGGCCAACTTTGGCCCGTGGTCGTGAAGACGACCTTATAGTCGTCGGACAAGACGGTGGCGGGCCAATCTAGTCCCGGGGTCGTGGGGACGACCCTATAGTCGTCGGACATGACGGTGTCGGGCCAATCTAGTCCCGGGATCGTGGGGACGACCCTATAGTCGTCGGACATGTTGGCGGCTGGCCAGCTTTGGCCCATGGTCGTGGGGACGATCCGATAGTCGTCGGACGTGACGGTGGCTAGCCAATCTAGTCCCGGGCTCGTGGGGACGACCCTATAGTCGTCGGACATGTCGGTGGCGGGCCAATCTAGTCCCGGGGTCGTGGGGACGACCCTACAGTCGTCGGACTTGACGGTGGCGGGCCAATCTAGTCCCGGGGTCGTGGGGACGACCCTATAGTCGTTGGACATGACGGTGGCGGGCCAATCTAGTCCCGGGGTCGTAGGGACGACCCTATAGTCGTCGGACATGTCGGCGATTGGCCAACATTGGCCCGGGGTCGTGGGGACGAGCCTATAGTCGTCGGACATGTCGGCGGCTGGCCAACCTAGTCCCGAGGTCGTGGGGACGACCCTATAATCGTCGGACTTGACGGTGGCGGGCCAATCTAGTCCCGGGGTCCGTGGGGACCACCCTATAGTCGTCGGAAATGTCGGTGGCTGTCCAACTTTGGCCCGGGGGTCGTGGGGACGACCCTATAGTCGTCGGACATGTCGGCGGCGAGCCAACATTGACCCGGGGTCGTGGGGACGACTCTATAGTCGTCGGACATGTCGGCGGCTGGCCAAATATGACCCGGGGACGTGGGGACGACCCTATAGTCTTCGGACAAGTCGGCGGCTGGCCAAATTTGGCCCGGGGTCGTGGGGACGACCCTATAGTCGTCGGAGATGTCGGCGGCTGTCCTACTTTGGCCCGGTGTCTTGGGGACGACTCTATAGTCGTCGGACATGTCGGCGGCTGGCCAACCTAGACCCGGGGTCGTGGGGACGACCCTATAGTCCTCGAACAAGTCGGCGGCTGGCCAACTTTGGCCCGTGGTCGTGGGAACCACCCTATAGTCGTCGGACAAGTCGGCGGCTGGCCAAATATGGCCCGTGGTCGTGGGGACGACCCTATAGTCGTCGGAAATGTCGGCGGCGAGCCAACCTAGTCCCGGCGTCGTGGGGACGACCCTATAATGTTCGGACAAGTCGGCAGCTGGCCAAATTTGGCCCGTGGTCGAGAGGACGACCCTATAGTCGTCGGAAATGTCGGCGGCTGGCCAACTTTGGCCCGTGGTCGTGAAGACGACCTTATAGTCGTCGGACAAGACGGTGGCAGGCCAACCTAGCCCCGGGGTCGTGGGGACGACCCAATAGTCTTCGGACAAGTCGGCGGCTGGCCAACTTTGGCCCGGGGTCGTGGGGACGACCCTATAATGGTCGGACAAGTCGGCGGCAGGCCAACCTAGCCCCGGGGTCGTGGGGACGACCCAATAGTCTTCGGACAAGTCGGCGGCTGGCCAACTTTGGCCCGTGGTCGTGGGGACGACCCTACAGTCGTCGGACAAGTCGGCGGCGAGCCAATCTAGTCCCGCGGTCGTGGGGACGACCCTATAGTCGTCGGACAAGTCAGCGGCTGGCCAACATTGGCCCGTGGTAGTGGGGACGACCCTATAGTCGTCGGACATATCAGCGGCTGGCCAACTTTGGCCCGGGGTCGTGGGGACGACCCTACAGTCGTCGGACAACTCGGCGGCGAGCCAATCTAGTCCCGCGGTCGTGGGCACGACCCTATAGTCGTCGGACAACTCAGCGGCTGGCCAACATTGGCCCGTGGTAGTGGGGACGACCCTATAGTCGTCGGACATATCAGCGGCTGGCCAACTTTAGCCCGGGGTCGTGGGGACGACCCTATAGTCGTCGGACAAGTCGGCGGCGGGCCAACCTAGTCCCGGGGTCGTGGGGACGACCCTATAATGGTCGGACAAGTCGGCGGCAGGCCAACCTAGCCCCGGGGTCGTGGGGACGACCCAATAGTCTTCGGACAAGTCGGCGGCTGGCCAACTTTGGCCCGTGGTCGTGGGGACGACCCTACAGTCGTCGGACAAGTCGGCGGCGAGCCAATCTAGTCCCGCGGTCGTGGGGACGACCCTATAGTCGTCGGACAAGTCAGCGGCTGGCCAACATTGGCCCGTGATCGTGGGGACGGCCCTATAGTCGTCGGATATGTCGGCGGCTGGCCAACTTTGGCCCGTGGTCGTGGGGACGACCCTATAGTCGTCGGAAATGACGGTGGCGGGCCAACCTAGTCCCGGGGTCGTGGGGACAACCCTATAGTCGTCGGACAAGTCGGCAGCTTGCCAACTTTGGCACGGAGTCGTGGGGACGACCCTACAGTCGTCGGACAACTCGGCGGCGAGCCAATCTAGTCCCGCGGTCGTGGGCACGACCCTATAGTCGTCGGACAACTCAGCGGCTGGCCAACATTGGCCCGTGGTAGTGGGGACGACCCTATAGTCGTCGGACATATCAGCGGCTGGCCAACTTTGGCCCGGGGTCGTGGGGACGACCCTATAGTCGTCGGACAAGTCGGCGGCGGGCCAACCTAGTCCCGGGGTCGTGGGGACGACCCTATAATCGTCGGACAAGCCGGCGGCTGGCCAACTTTGGCCCGTGGTCGTGTGGACGACCCTATAGTCTTCGGATATGTCGGCGGCTGGCCAACCTAGCCCCGGGGTCGTGGGGGCGACCCTACAGTCGTCGGACATTTCGGCGGCTTGCCAACTTTGGCCCGGGGCCGTGGGGACGACCCTATAGTCGTCGGACATGTCGGCGATTGGCCAACCTAGACCCGGGGTCGTGGGGACGACCCTATAGTCCTCGAACAAGTCGGCGGCTGGCCAACTTTGGCCCGTGGTCGTGGGAACGACCCTATAGTCGTCGGACAAGTCGGCGGCTGGCCAAATATGGCCCGTGGTCGTGGGGACGACCCTATAGTCGTCGGAAATGTCGGCGGCGAGCCAACCTAGTCCCGGCGTCGTGGGGACGACCCTATAATGTTCGGACAAGTCGGCAGCTGGCCAAATTTGGCCCGTGGTCGAGAGGACGACCCTATAGTCGTCGGAAATGTCGGCGGCTGGCCAACTTTGGCCCGTGGTCGTGAAGACGACCTTATAGTCGTCGGACAAGACGGTGGCGGGCCAATCTAGTCCCGGGGTCGTGGGGACGACCCTATAGTCGTCGGACATGACGGTGTCGGGCCAATCTAGTCCCGGGATCGTGGGGACGACCCTATAGTCGTCGGACATGTTGGCGGCTGGCCAGCTTTGGCCCATGGTCGTGGGGACGATCCGATAGTCGTCGGACGTGACGGTGGCTAGCCAATCTAGTCCCGGGCTCGTGGGGACGACCCTATAGTCGTCGGACATGTCGGTGGCGGGCCAATCTAGTCCCGGGGTCGTGGGGACGACCCTACAGTCGTCGGACTTGACGGTGGCGGGCCAATCTAGTCCCGGGGTCGTGGGGACGACCCTATAGTCGTTGGACATGACGGTGGCGGGCCAATCTAGTCCCGGGGTCGTAGGGACGACCCTATAGTCGTCGGACATGTCGGCGATTGGCCAACATTGGCCCGGGGTCGTGGGGACGAGCCTATAGTCGTCGGACATGTCGGCGGCTGGCCAACCTAGTCCCGAGGTCGTGGGGACGACCCTATAATCGTCGGACTTGACGGTGGCGGGCCAATCTAGTCCCGGGGTCCGTGGGGACCACCCTATAGTCGTCGGAAATGTCGGTGGCTGTCCAACTTTGGCCCGGGGGTCGTGGGGACGACCCTATAGTCGTCGGACATGTCGGCGGCGAGCCAACATTGACCCGGGGTCGTGGGGACGACTCTATAGTCGTCGGACATGTCGGCGGCTGGCCAAATATGACCCGGGGACGTGGGGACGACCCTATAGTCTTCGGACAAGTCGGCGGCTGGCCAAATTTGGCCCGGGGTCGTGGGGACGACCCTATAGTCGTCGGAGATGTCGGCGGCTGTCCTACTTTGGCCCGGTGTCTTGGGGACGACTCTATAGTCGTCGGACATGTCGGCGGCTGGCCAACCTAGACCCGGGGTCGTGGGGACGACCCTATAGTCCTCGAACAAGTCGGCGGCTGGCCAACTTTGGCCCGTGGTCGTGGGAACCACCCTATAGTCGTCGGACAAGTCGGCGGCTGGCCAAATATGGCCCGTGGTCGTGGGGACGACCCTATAGTCGTCGGAAATGTCGGCGGCGAGCCAACCTAGTCCCGGCGTCGTGGGGACGACCCTATAATGTTCGGACAAGTCGGCAGCTGGCCAAATTTGGCCCGTGGTCGAGAGGACGACCCTATAGTCGTCGGAAATGTCGGCGGCTGGCCAACTTTGGCCCGTGGTCGAGAGGACGACCCTATAGTCGTCGGACAAGTCGGCAGCTTGCCAACTTTGGCACGGAGTCGTGGGGACGACCCTACCGTCGTCGGACAACTCGGCGGCGAGCCAATCTAGTCCCGGGGTCGTGGGGACGACCCTATAATGGTCGGACAAGTCGGCGGCAGGCCAACCTAGCCCCGGGGTCGTGGGGACGACCCAATAGTCTTCGGACAAGTCGGCGGCTGGCCAACTTTGGCCCGGGGTCGTGGGGACGACCCTATAATGGTCGGACAAGTCGGCGGCAGGCCAACCTAGCCCCGGGGTCGTGGGGACGACCCAATAGTCTTCGGACAAGTCGGCGGCTGGCCAACTTTGGCCCGTGGTCGTGGGGACGACCCTACAGTCGTCGGACAAGTCGGCGGCGAGCCAATCTAGTCCCGCGGTCGTGGGGACGACCCTATAGTCGTCGGACAAGTCAGCGGCTGGCCAACATTGGCCCGTGGTAGTGGGGACGACCCTATAGTCGTCGGACATATCAGCGGCTGGCCAACTTTGGCCCGGGGTCGTGGGGACGACCCTACAGTCGTCGGACAACTCGGCGGCGAGCCAATCTAGTCCCGCGGTCGTGGGCACGACCCTATAGTCGTCGGACAACTCAGCGGCTGGCCAACATTGGCCCGTGGTAGTGGGGACGACCCTATAGTCGTCGGACATATCAGCGGCTGGCCAACTTTGGCCCGGGGTCGTGGGGACGACCCTATAGTCGTCGGACAAGTCGGCGGCGGGCCAACCTAGTCCCGGGGTCGTGGGGACGACCCTATAATGATCGGACAAGTCGGCGGCAGGCCAACCTAGCCCCGGGGTCGTGGGGACGACCCAATAGTCTTCGGACAAGTCGGCGGCTGGCCAACTTTGGCCCGTGGTCGTGGGGACGACCCTACAGTCGTCGGACAAGTCGGCGGCGAGCCAATCTAGTCCCGCGGTCGTGGGCACGACCCTATAGTCGTCGGACAACTCAGCGGCTGGCCAACATTGGCCCGTGGTAGTGGGGACGACCCTATAGTCGTCGGACATATCAGCGGCTGGCCAACTTTGGCCCGGGGTCGTGGGGACGACCCTATAGTCGTCGGACAAGTCGGCGGCGGGCCAACCTAGTCCCGGGGTCGTGGGGACGACCCTATAATCGTCGGACAAGCCGGCGGCTGGCCAACTTTGGCCCGTGGTCGTGTGGACGACCCTATAGTCGTCGGACATGACAGTGGCGGGCCAATCTAGGCCCGGGTCGGGGGGACGACCCTGTAGTCGTCGGATATGCCGGCGGCTGGCCAAGTTTGGCCCGTGGTCGTGGGGAGGACCCTATACTCGTCGGACAAGTCGGCGGCTGGCCAAATTTGGCCCGTGGTCGTGGGGACGACCCTATAGTCTTCGGATATGTCGGCGGCTGGCCAACTTTGACCCGTGGTCGTGGGGACGACCCTATAGTCGTCGGACATGACAGTGGCGGGCCAATCTAGGCCCGGGTCGGGGGGACGACCCTGTAGTCGTCGGATATGCCGGCGGCTGGCCAAGTTTGGCCCGTGGTCGTGGGGAGGACCCTATACTCGTCGGACAAGTCGGCGGCTGGCCAAATTTGGCCCGTGGTCGTGGGGACGACCCTATAGTCAATGCACTCTAGCGGCTCTATGACAACGAGACGCTGTTTTGATTTGTCTGTGCCGCACCATCGTTCTTATAAATTCACTGCGTCCTTCTCCTACATATCTTCCTATTATTATAACTCCATTCCTGCTAATATACGGTCCCTATCATCGTTTGCTTCATTTAAACTTAGTGCTCGATCTTTCATCCTCTCGCGGTTTCCTATGTAATCGGCTTATTCTTATTCTTGTCTTATTCATAATTTATTTTATCTTATTTTATTGTATTTTAGGTTAGGTTAGGTTGTAGAGCAGCAGTTAATGCTGAACCTCGCCTATTCGCCATTGTAATTTTAGTTGTAATGGTGAATAAAGACATTTAATAATAATAATAATAATAATAATAATAATAGTCGTCGGACATGACGGTGTCGGGCCAATCTAGTCCCGGGGTCGTGGGGACGACCCTATAGTCGTCGGACAAGTCGGCAGCTTGCCAACTTTGGCACGGAGTCGTGGGGACGACCCTACAGTCGTCGGACAAATCGGCGGCTGGCCAACTTTGGCCCGGGGTCGTGGGGACGACGCTATTGTCGTCGGACAAGTCGGCGGTGAGCCAACCTAGTCCAGGGGTCGTGGGGACGACCCTATAGTCGTCGGACATGTCGGCGGCTTGCCAACTTTGGCCCGGGGTCGTGGGCACGACCCTATAGTCGTCGGACATGTTGCCGGCTGCTCAACCTAGTCCCGGGTCGTGGGGACGACCCTATAGTCGTCGGATTTGACGGTGGCGGGCCAATCTAGTCCCGGGGTCGTGGGGACGACCCAATAGTCGTCGGACAAGTCGGCGGCTGGCCAACTTTTGCCCGGGGTCGTGGGGACGACCCTATAGTCGTCGGACATGGCGGTGGCGGGCCAATCTATTCCCGGGGTCGTGGGGACGACCCTATAATCGTCGGACAAGTCGGCAGCTTGCCAACTTTGGCCCGGGGTCGTGGGGACGAACCTATAATCGTCGGATATGACGGTCGCGGGCCAATCTAGTCCCGGGGTCGTGGGGACGACCCTATAGTCGTCGGACATGTCGGCGGCTGGCCAACTTTGGCCCGTGGTTGTGGGGACGACCCTATAATCGTTGGACATGACGGTGGAGGGCCAATCTAGTCCCGGGGTCGTGGGGACGACCCTATAGTCGTCGGACAAGACGGCGGCTGGACATCATTGGCCCGGGGTCGTGGGGACGACCCTATAGTCGTCGGACAAGACGGCGGCTGGACATCTTTGGCCCGGGGTCGTGGGGACGACCCTATAGTCGTCGGACATGTTGGCGACTTGTCCGCCTAGTCCCAGGGTCGTGGGTACGACCCTATAGTCGTCGGACAAGTCGGCGGCGGGCCAACCTTGGCCCGGGGTCGTGGGGACGATCCAATAATAGTCGGACATGTCGGCGGCTGGCCAACTTTGGCCCGTGGTGGTGGGGACGACCCTATAGTCGTCGGACAAGTCGGCGGCGGGCCAAGCTTGTCCCGGGGTCGTGGGGACGACCCTATAATCCTCGGACATGACGGTGGCGGGCCAATCTAGTCCCGGGGTCGTGGGGCCGACCCTATAGTCGTCGGACGTTTCGGCGGCTTGCCAACTTTGGCCGTCGTCGGACATGTTGGCGGCTTGTCAACCTAGTCCCGGGGTTGTGGGGACGACCCTATAGTCGTTGGACATGACGGTGGCGGGCCAATCTAGTCCCGGGGTCGTAGGAACGACCCTAGTGTCGTCGGACATGTCGGCGGCATGCCAACTTTGGCCCGGGGTCGTGGGGACGACCCTATACTCGTCGGACATGTCGGCGGCTGGCCAACCTAGTCCCGAGGTCGTGGGGACGACCGTATAGTCGTCGGACATGTCGGCGGCTGGCCAACCTAGCCCCGAGGTCGTGGTAGCGACCCTACAGTCGTCGGACATTTCGGCGGCTTGCCAACTTTGGCCCGGGGTCGTGGGGACGACCCTATAGTCGTCGGACATGTCGGCGGCTGGCTAACATTGGCCCGTGGTCGTGGGGACGACCCAATTATCGTTGGACATATCAGCGGCTGGCCAACTTTGGCCCATGGTCGTGGGGACGACCCTATAGTCGTTGGACATGACGGTGGCGGGCCAATCTAGTCCCGGGGTCGTAGGGACGACCCTATAGTCGTCGGACATGTCGGCGATTGGCCAACATTGGCCCGGGGTCGTGGGGACGACCCTATAGTCGTCGGAGAAGACGGCGGCTGGACATCTTTGGCCCGGGGTCGTGGGGACGACCCTATAGTCGTCGGACATTTCGGGGGCATGCCACCTTTGGCCCGGGGTCGTGGGGACGACCCTATAGTCGTCGGACATGTCGGCGGCTGGCCAACCTAGTCCCGAGGTCGTGGGGACGAGCGTATAGTCGTCGGACATGTCGGCGGCTGGCCAACCTAGCCCCGGGGTCGTGGGGGCGACCCTACAGTCGTCGGACATTTCGGCGGCTTGCCAACTTTGGCCCGGGGCCGTGGGGACGACCCTATAGTCGTCGGACATGTCGGCGATTGGCCAACATTGGCCCGGGGTCGTGGGGACGACCCTATAGTCGTCGGAGAAGACGGCGGCTGGACATCTTTGGCCCGCGGTCCTGGGGACGACCCTATAGTCGTCGGACATTTCGGCGGCATGCCATCTTTGGCCCGGGGTCGTGGGGACGACCCTATAGTCGTCGCACATGTTGGCGGCTTGTCAACCTAGTCCCGGGGTCGTAGGCACGATCCAATAGTCGTCGGACATGTCGGCGGCTGGCCAACTTTGGCCCGTGGTTGTGGGGACGACCCTATAGACGTTGGACATGACGGTGGCGGGCCAATCTAGTCCCGGGGTCGTAGGGACGACCCTATAGTCGTCGGACATGTCGGCGATTGGCCAACATTGGCCCGGGGTCGTGGGGACGACCCTATAGTCGTCGGAGAAGACGGCGGCTGGACATCTTTGGCCCGGGGTCGTGGGGACGACCCTATAGTCGTCGGACATTTCGGGGGCATGCCACCTTTGGCCCGTGGTCGCGGGGAGGACCCTATAGTCGTCGGACATGTTGGCGGCTGGCCAGCTTTGGCCCATGGTCGTGGGGACGATCCGATAGTCGTCGGACGTGACGGTGGCTAGCCAATCTAGTCCCGGGCTCGTGGGGACGACCCTATAGTCGTCGGACATGTCGGTGGTGGGCCAATCTAGTCCCGGGGTCGTGGGGACGACCCTACAGTCGTCGGACTTGACGGTGGCGGGCCAATCTAGTCCCGGGGTCGTGGGGACGACCCTATAGTCGTTGGACATGACGGTGGCGGGCCAATCTAGTCCCGGGGTCGTAGGGACGACCCTATAGTCGTCGGACATGTCGGCGATTGGCCAACATTGGCCCGGGGTCGTGGGGACGAGCCTATAGTCGTCGGACATGTCGGCGGCTGGCCAACCTAGTCCCGAGGTCGTGGGGACGACCCTATAATCGTCGGACTTGACGGTGGCGGGCCAATCTAGTCCCGGGGTCCGTGGGGACCACCCTATAGTCGTCGGAAATGTCGGTGGCTGTCCAACTTTGGCCCGGGGGTCGTGGGGACGACCCTATAGTCGTCGGACATGTCGGCGGCGAGCCAACATTGACCCGGGGTCGTGGGAACGACTCTATAGTCGTCGGACATGTCGGCGGCTGGCCAAATATGACCCGGGGACGTGGGGACGACCCTATAGTCTTCGGACAAGTCGGCGGCTGGCCAAATTTGGCCCGGGGTCGTGGGGACGACCCTATAGTCGCCGGAGATGTCGGCGGCTGTCCTACTTTGGCCCGGTGTCTTGGGGACGACTCTATAGTCGTCGGACATGTCGGCGGCTGGCCAACCTAGACCCGGGGTCGTGGGGACAACCCTATAGTCCTCGAACAAGTCGGCGGCTGGCCAACTTTGGCCCGTGGTCGTGGGAACCACCCTATAGTCGTCGGACAAGTCGGCGGCTGGCCAAATATGGCCCGTGGTCGTGGGGACGACCCTATAGTCGTCGGAAATGTCGGCGGCGAGCCAACCTAGTCCCGGCGTCGTGGGGACGACCCTATAATGTTCGGACAAGTCGGCAGCTGGCCAAATTTGGCCCGTGGTCGAGAGGACGACCCTATAGTCGTCGGAAATGTCGGCGGCTGGCCAACTTTGGCCCGTGGTCGTGAAGACGACCTTATAGTCGTCGGACAAGACGGTGGCGGGCCAATCTAGTCCCGGGGTCGTGGGGACGACCCTATAGTCGTCGGACAAGTCGGCAGCTTGCCAACTTTGGCACGGAGTCGTGGGGACGACCCTACCGTCGTCGGACAACTCGGCGGCGAGCCAATCTAGTCCCGGGGTCGTGGGGACGACCCTATAATGGTCGGACAAGTCGGCGGCAGGCCAACCTAGCCCCGGGGTCGTGGGGACGACCCAATAGTCTTCGGACAAGTCGGCGGCTGGCCAACTTTGGCCCGGGGTCGTGGGGACGACCCTATAATGGTCGGACAAGTCGGCGGCAGGCCAACCTAGCCCCGGGGTCGTGGGGACGACCCAATAGTCTTCGGACAAGTCGGCGGCTGGCCAACTTTGGCCCGTGGTCGTGGGGACGACCCTACAGTCGTCGGACAAGTCGGCGGCGAGCCAATCTAGTCCCGCGGTCGTGGGGACGACCCTATAGTCGTCGGACAAGTCAGCGGCTGGCCAACATTGGCCCGTGGTAGTGGGGACGACCCTATAGTCGTCGGACATATCAGCGGCTGGCCAACTTTGGCCCGGGGTCGTGGGGACGACCCTACAGTCGTCGGACAACTCGGCGGCGAGCCAATCTAGTCCCGCGGTCGTGGGCACGACCCTATAGTCGTCGGACAACTCAGCGGCTGGCCAACATTGGCCCGTGGTAGTGGGGACGACCCTATAGTCGTCGGACATATCAGCGGCTGGCCAACTTTGGCCCGGGGTCGTGGGGACGACCCTATAGTCGTCGGACAAGTCGGCGGCGGGCCAACCTAGTCCCGGGGTCGTGGGGACGACCCTATAATGGTCGGACAAGTCGGCGGCAGGCCAACCTAGCCCCGGGGTCGTGGGGACGACCCAATAGTCTTCGGACAAGTCGGCGGCTGGCCAACTTTGGCCCGTGGTCGTGGGGACGACCCTACAGTCGTCGGACAAGTCGGCGGCGAGCCAATCTAGTCCCGCGGTCGTGGGCACGACCCTATAGTCGTCGGACAACTCAGCGGCTGGCCAACATTGGCCCGTGGTAGTGGGGACGACCCTATAGTCGTCGGACATATCAGCGGCTGGCCAACATTGGCCCGTGGTAGTGGGGACGACCCTATAGTCGTCGGACATATCAGCGGCTGGCCAACTTTGGCCCGTGGTCGTGTGGACGACCCTATAGTCGTCGGACATGACAGTGGCGGGCCAATCTAGGCCCGGGTCGGGGGGACGACCCTGTAGTCGTCGGATATGCCGGCGGCTGGCCAAGTTTGGCCCGTGGTCGTGGGGAGGACCCTATACTCGTCGGACAAGTCGGCGGCTGGCCAAATTTGGCCCGTGGTCGTGGGGACGACCCTATAGTCTTCGGATATGTCGGCGGCTGGCCAACTTTGACCCGTGGTCGTGGGGACGACCCTATAGTCGTCGGACATGACAGTGGCGGGCCAATCTAGGCCCGGGTCGGGGGGACGACCCTGTAGTCGTCGGATATGCCGGCGGCTGGCCAAGTTTGGCCCGTGGTCGTGGGGAGGACCCTATACTCGTCGGACAAGTCGGCGGCTGGCCAAATTTGGCCCGTGGTCGTGGGGACGACCCTATAGTCAATGCACTCTAGCGGCTCTATGACAACGAGACGCTGTTTTGATTTGTCTGTGCCGCACCATCGTTCTTATAAATTCACTGCGTCCTTCTCCTACATATCTTCCTATTATTATAACTCCATTCCTGCTAATATACGGTCCCTATCATCGTTTGCTTCATTTAAACTTAGTGCTCGATCTTTCATCCTCTCGCGGTTTCCTATGTAATCGGCTTATTCTTATTCTTGTCTTATTCATAATTTATTTTATCTTATTTTATTGTATTTTAGGTTAGGTTAGGTTGTAGAGCAGCAGTTAATGCTGAACCTCGCCTATTCGCCATTGTAATTTTAGTTGTAATGGTGAATAAAGACATTTAATAATAATAATAATAATAATAATAATAATAGTCGTCGGACATGACGGTGTCGGGCCAATCTAGTCCCGGGGTCGTGGGGACGACCCTATAGTCGTCGGACAAGTCGGCAGCTTGCCAACTTTGGCACGGAGTCGTGGGGACGACCCTACAGTCGTCGGACAAATCGGCGGCTGGCCAACTTTGGCCCGGGGTCGTGGGGACGACGCTATTGTCGTCGGACAAGTCGGCGGTGAGCCAACCTAGTCCAGGGGTCGTGGGGACGACCCTATAGTCGTCGGACATGTCGGCGGCTTGCCAACTTTGGCCCGGGGTCGTGGGCACGACCCTATAGTCGTCGGACATGTTGCCGGCTGCTCAACCTAGTCCCGGGTCGTGGGGACGACCCTATAGTCGTCGGATTTGACGGTGGCGGGCCAATCTAGTCCCGGGGTCGTGGGGACGACCCAATAGTCGTCGGACAAGTCGGCGGCTGGCCAACTTTTGCCCGGGGTCGTGGGGACGACCCTATAGTCGTCGGACATGGCGGTGGCGGGCCAATCTATTCCCGGGGTCGTGGGGACGACCCTATAATCGTCGGACAAGTCGGCAGCTTGCCAACTTTGGCCCGGGGTCGTGGGGACGAACCTATAATCGTCGGATATGACGGTCGCGGGCCAATCTAGTCCCGGGGTCGTGGGGACGACCCTATAGTCGTCGGACATGTCGGCGGCTGGCCAACTTTGGCCCGGGGTCGTGGGCACGACCCTATAGACGTCGGACATGTCGGCGGCTGGCCAACTTTGGCCCGTGGTTGTGGGGACGACCCTATAATCGTTGGACATGACGGTGGAGGGCCAATCTAGTCCCGGGGTCGTGGGGACGACCCTATAGTCGTCGGACAAGACGGCGGCTGGACATCATTGGCCCGGGGTCGTGGGGACGACCCTATAGTCGTCGGACAAGACGGCGGCTGGACATCTTTGGCCCGGGGTCGTGGGGACGACCCTATAGTCGTCGGACATGTTGGCGACTTGTCCGCCTAGTCCCAGGGTCGTGGGTACGACCCTATAGTCGTCGGACAAGTCGGCGGCGGGCCAACCTTGGCCCGGGGTCGTGGGGACGATCCAATAATAGTCGGACATGTCGGCGGCTGGCCAACTTTGGCCCGTGGTGGTGGGGACGACCCTATAGTCGTCGGACAAGTCGGCGGCGGGCCAAGCTTGTCCCGGGGTCGTGGGGACGACCCTATAATCCTCGGACATGACGGTGGCGGGCCAATCTAGTCCCGGGGTCGTGGGGCCGACCCTATAGTCGTCGGACGTTTCGGCGGCTTGCCAACTTTGGCCGTCGTCGGACATGTTGGCGGCTTGTCAACCTAGTCCCGGGGTTGTGGGGACGACCCTATAGTCGTTGGACATGACGGTGGCGGGCCAATCTAGTCCCGGGGTCGTAGGAACGACCCTAGTGTCGTCGGACATGTCGGCGGCATGCCAACTTTGGCCCGGGGTCGTGGGGACGACCCTATACTCGTCGGACATGTCGGCGGCTGGCCAACCTAGTCCCGAGGTCGTGGGGACGACCGTATAGTCGTCGGACATGTCGGCGGCTGGCCAACCTAGCCCCGAGGTCGTGGTAGCGACCCTACAGTCGTCGGACATTTCGGCGGCTTGCCAACTTTGGCCCGGGGTCGTGGGGACGACCCTATAGTCGTCGGACATGTCGGCGGCTGGCTAACATTGGCCCGTGGTCGTGGGGACGACCCAATTATCGTTGGACATATCAGCGGCTGGCCAACTTTGGCCCATGGTCGTGGGGACGACCCTATAGTCGTTGGACATGAC
This sequence comes from Andrena praecox, assembly GCA_963932275.1. Lineage (NCBI taxonomy): Eukaryota > Metazoa > Arthropoda > Insecta > Hymenoptera > Andrenidae > Andrena > Andrena praecox. The sequence goes on along the minus strand of CAWVQO010000396.1, from coordinate 1,089,278 downwards.
GGTGGCGGGCCAATCTAGTCCCGGGGTCGTAGGGACGACCCTATAGTCGTCGGACATGTCGGCGATTGGCCAACATTGGCCCGGGGTCGTGGGGACGACCCTATAGTCGTCGGAGAAGACGGCGGCTGGACATCTTTGGCCCGGGGTCGTGGGGACGACCCTATAGTCGTCGGACATTTCGGGGGCATGCCACCTTTGGCCCGGGGTCGTGGGGACGACCCTATAGTCGTCGGACATGTCGGCGGCTGGCCAACCTAGTCCCGAGGTCGTGGGGACGACCGTATAGTCGTCGGACATGTCGGCGGCTGGCCAACCTAGCCCCGGGGTCGTGGGGGCGACCCTACAGTCGTCGGACATTTCGGCGGCTTGCCAACTTTGGCCCGGGGCCGTGGGGACGACCCTATAGTCGTCGGACATGTCGGCGATTGGCCAACATTGGCCCGGGGTCGTGGGGACGACCCTATAGTCGTCGGAGAAGACGGCGGCTGGACATCTTTGGCCCGCGGTCCTGGGGACGACCCTATAGTCGTCGGACATTTCGGCGGCATGCCATCTTTGGCCCGGGGTCGTGGGGACGACCCTATAGTCGTCGCACATGTTGGCGGCTTGTCAACCTAGTCCCGGGGTCGTAGGCACGATCCAATAGTCGTCGGACATGTCGGCGGCTGGCCAACTTTGGCCCGTGGTTGTGGGGACGACCCTATAGACGTTGGACATGACGGTGGCGGGCCAATCTAGTCCCGGGGTCGTGGGGACGACCCTACAGTCGTCGGACAAGACGGCGGCTGGACATCATTGGCCCGGGGTCGTGGGGACGACCCTATAGTCGTCGGACATGTCGGCGATTGGCCAACATTGTCCCGGGGTCGTGGGGACGACCCTATAGTCGTCGGAGAAGACGGCGGCTGGACATCTTTGGCCCGGGGTCGTGGGGACGACCCTATAGTCGTCGGACATTTCGGGGGCATGCCACCTATGGCCCGGGGTCGTGGGGACGACCCTATAGTCGTCGGACATGTCGGCGGCTGGCCAACCTAGTCCCGAGGTCGTGGGGACGACCGTATAGTCGTCGGACATGTCGGCGGCTGGCCAACCTAGCCCCGGGGTCGTGGGGGCGACCCTACAGTCGTCGGACATTTCGGCGGCTTGCCAACTTTGGCCCGGGGCCGTGGGGACGACCCTATAGTCGTCGGACATCTCGGCGATTGGCCAACATTGGCCCGGGGTCGTGGGGACGACCCTGTAGTCGTCGGAGAAGACGGCGGCTGGACATCTTTGGCCCGCGGTCCTGGGGACGACCCTATAGTCGTCGGACATTTCGGCGGCATGCCATCTTTGGCCCGGGGTCGTGGGGACGACCCTATAGTCGTCGCACATGTTGGCGGCTTGTCAACCTAGTCCCGGGGTCGTAGGCACGATCCAATAGTCGTCGGACATGTCGGCGGCTGGCCAACTTTGGCCCGTGGTTGTGGGGACGACCCTATAGTCGTTGGACATGTCGGCGGCTGGCCAACCTAGTCCCGAGGTCGTGGGGACGACCCTATAGTCGTCGGACTTGACGGTGGCGGGCCAATCTAGTCCCGGGGTCGTGGGGACGACCCTACAGTCGTCGGACTTGACGGTGGCGGGCCAATCTAGTCCCGGGGTCGTGGGGACGACCCTATAGTCGTTGGACATGACGGTGGCGGGCCAATCTAGTCCCGGGGTCGTAGGGACGACCCTATAGTCGTCGGACATGTCGGCGATTGGCCAACATTGGCCCGGGGTCGTGGGGACGAGCCTATAGTCGTCGGACATGTCGGCGGCTGGCCAACCTAGTCCCGAGGTCGAGGGGACGACCCTATAATCGTCGGACTTGACGGTGGCGGGCCAATCTAGTCCCGGGGTCCGTGGGGACCACCCTATAGTCGTCGGAAATGTCGGTGGCTGTCCAACTTTGGCCCGTGGTCGTGAAGACGACCTTATAGTCGTCGGACAAGACGGTGGCGGGCCAACCTAGACCCGGGGTCGTGGGGACGACCCTATAGTCGTTGGACATGACGGTGGCGGGCCAATCTAGTCCCGGGGTCGTAGGGACGACCCTATAGTCGTCGGACATGTCGGCGGCTGGCCAGCTTTGGCCCATGGTCGTGGGGACGATCCGATAGTCGTCGGACGTGACGGTGGCTAGCCAATCTAGTCCCGGGCTCGTGGGGACGACCCTATAGTCGTCGGACATGTCGGCGGCTGGCCAACCTAGCCCCGAGGTCGTGGTAGCGACCCTACAGTCGTCGGACATTTCGGCGGCTTGCCAACTTTGGCCCGGGGTCGTGGGGACGACCCTATAGTCGTCGGACATGTCGGCGGCTGGCTAACATTGGCCCGTGGTCGTGGGGACGACCCAATTATCGTTGGACATATCAGCGGCTGGCCAACTTTGGCCCATGGTCGTGGGGACGACCCTATAGTCGTTGGACATGACGGTGGCGGGCCAATCTAGTCCCGGGGTCGTAGGGACGACCCTATAGTCGTCGGACATGTCGGCGATTGGCCAACATTGGCCCGGGGTCGTGGGGACGACCCTATAGTCGTCGGAGAAGACGGCGGCTGGACATCTTTGGCCCGGGGTCGTGGGGACGACCCTATAGTCGTCGGACATTTCGGGGGCATGCCACCTTTGGCCCGGGGTCGTGGGGACGACCCTATAGTCGTCGGACATGTCGGCGGCTGGCCAACCTAGTCCCGAGGTCGTGGGGACGACCGTATAGTCGTCGGACATGTCGGCGGCTGGCCAACTTTGGCGCGTGGTCGTGGGGACGATCCGATTGCCGTCGGACATGTCGGCGGCTGGCCAACCTAGACCCGGGGTCGTGGGGACGACCCTATTGTCGTCGGACATGGCGGTGGCGGGCCAATCTAGTCCCGTGGTCGTGGGGACGACCCTATAGTCTTCGGACATGACGGTAGCGGGCCAATCTAGACCCGAGGTCCTGGGGACGACCCTATAGTAGTCGGACATGTCGGCGGCTGTCCAACTTTGGCCCGGTGTCGTGGGGACGACTCTATAGTCGTCGGACATGTCGGCGGCTGGCCAATCTAGTCCCGGGGTCGTGGGGACGACCCTATAGTCGTCGGACAAGTCGGCGGCGGGCCAAGCTTGTCCCGGGGTCGTGGGGACGACCCTATAATCGTCGGACATGACGGTGGCGGGCCAATCTAGTCCCGGGGTCGTGGGGACGACCCTATAATCGTTGGATATGACGGTGGCGGGCCAATCTAGTCCCGGGGTCGTAGGGACGACCCTATAGTCGTCGGCCATGTTGGCGATTGGCCAACATTGGCCCGGGGTCGTCGGGTAGACCCTATAGTCGTCGGACATGTCGGCGGCTGGCCAATCTAGTCTCGCGGTCGTGGGGACGACCCTATAATCGTCGGACATGACGGTGGCGGGCCAAACTAGTCCCGGGGTCGTGGGGACGACCCTATAGTCGTCGGACATGTCGGCGGCTGGCCAACTTTGGCCCGGTGTCGTGGGGACGACCCTATAGTCGTCGGACATTTCGGCGGCATGCCAACTTTGGCCCGTGGTCGTGGGGACGATCCAATAGTCGTCGGACATGTCGGCGGCTGGCCAACTTTGGCGCGTGGTCGTGGGGACGATCCGATTGCCGTCGGACATGTCGGCGGCTGGCCAACCTAGACCCGGGGTCGTGGGGACGACCCTATTGTCGTCGGACATGGCGGTGGCGGGCCAATCTAGTCCCGTGGTCGTGGGGACGACCCTATAGTCTTCGGACATGACGGTAGCGGGCCAATCTAGACCCGAGGTCCTGGGGACGACCCTATAGTAGTCGGACATGTCGGCGGCTGTCCAACTTTGGCCCGGTGTCGTGGGGACGACTCTATAGTCGTCGGACATGTCGGCGGCTGGCCAACCTAGACCCGGGGTCGTGGGGACGACCCTATAGTCGCCGGACAAGACGGCGGCTGGACATCTTTGGCCCGGGGTCGTGGGAACGACCCTATAGTCGTCGGACATGTGGGCGGATTGTCAGCCTAGTCCCGGGGTCGTGGGTACGACCCTATAGTCGTCGGACAAGTCGGCGGCTGGCCAACCTAGACCTGGGGTCGTGGGGACGACCCTATTGTCGTCGGACATGACGGTGGCGGGCCAATCTAGTCCCGGGGTCGTGGGGACGACCCTATAGACGTCGGACATGTCGGCGGCTGGCCAACTTTGGCCCGGTGTCGTGGGGACGACTCTATAATCGTCGGACATGTTGGCGGATTGTCAGCCTAGTCCCGGGGTCGTGGGTACGACCCTATAGTCGTCGGACAAGTCGGCGGCTGGCCAACCTAGACCCGGGGTCGTGGGGACGACCCTATTGTCGTCGGACATGACGGTGGCGGGCCAATCTAGTCCCGGGGTCGTGGGGACGACCCTATAGACGTCGGACATGTCGGCGGCTGGCCAACTTTGGCCCGGTGTCGTGGGGACGACTCTATAGTCGTCGGAAATGTCGGCGGCTGGCCAACCTAGACCCGGGGTCGTGGGGACGACCCTATTGTCGTCGGACAAGTCGGCGGCGGGCCAAGCTTGTCCCGGGGTCGTGGGGACGACCCTATAATCGTCGGACATGTCGGCGGCTGGCCAACCTAGACCCGGGGTCGTGGGGACGACCCTATTGTCGTCGGACATGACGGTGGCGGGCCAATCTAGTCCCGGGGTTGTGGAGACGACCCTATAGTCGTCGGATATGTCGGCGGCTGGCCAACTTTGGCCCATGGTCGTGGGGACGACCCTATAGTCGTTGGACATGACGGTGGCGGGCCAATCTAGTCCCGGGGTCGTAGGGACGACCCTATAGTCGTCGGACATGTCGGCAATTGGCCAACATTGGCCCGGGGTCGTGGGGACGACCCTATACTCGTCGGAGAAGTCGGCGGCGGTCCAACTTTGTCCCGGGGTCGTGGGGACGACCCTATAGTCGTCGGACATTTCGGGGGCATGCCACCTTTGGCCCGGGGTCGTGGGGACGACCCTATAGTCGTCGGACATGTCGGCGGCTGGCCAACCTAGTCCCGAGGTCGTGGGGACGACCGTATAGTCGTCGGACATGTCGGCGGCTGGCCAACCTAGCCCCGGGGTCGTGGGGGCGACCCTACAGTCGTCGGACATTTCGGCGGCTTGCCAACTTTGGCCCGGGGCCGTGGGGACGACCCTATAGTCGTCGGACATGTCGGCGATTGGCCAACATTGGCCCGGGGTCGTGGGGACGACCCTATAGTCGTCGGAGAAGACGGCGGCTGGACATCTTTGGCCCGCGGTCCTGGGGACGACCCTATAGTCGTCGGACATTTCGGCGGCATGCCATCTTTGGCCCGGGGTCGTGGGGACGACCCTATAGTCGTCGCACATGTTGGCGGCTTGTCAACCTAGTCCCGGGGTCGTAGGCACGATCCAATAGTCGTCGGACATGTCGGCGGCTGGCCAACTTTGGCCCGTGGTTGTGGGGACGACCCTATAGTCGTTGGACATGTCGGCGGCTGGCCAACCTAGTCCCGAGGTCGTGGGGACGACCCTATAGTCGTCGGACTTGACGGTGGCGGGCCAATCTAGTCCCGGGGTCGTGGGGACGACCCTACAGTCGTCGGACTTGACGGTGGCGGGCCAATCTAGTCCCGGGGTCGTGGGGACGACCCTATAGTCGTTGGACATGACGGTGGCGGGCCAATCTAGTCCCGGGGTCGTAGGGACGACCCTATAGTCGTCGGACATGTCGGCGATTGGCCAACATTGGCCCGGGGTCGTGGGGACGAGCCTATAGTCGTCGGACATGTCGGCGGCTGGCCAACCTAGTCCCGAGGTCGTGGGGTCGACCCTATAAACGTTGGACTTGACGGTGGCGGGCCAATCTAGTCCCGGGGTCCGTGGGGACCACCCTATAGTCGTCGGAAATGTCGGTGGCTGTCCAACTTTGGCCCGTGGTCGTGAAGACGACCTTATAGTCGTCGGACAAGACGGTGGCGGGCCAACCTAGATCCGGGGTCGTGGGGACGACCCTATAGTCCTCGAACAAGTCGGCGGCTGGCCAACTTTGGCCCGTGGTCGTGGGAACGACCCTATAGTCGTCGGACAAGTCGGCGGCTGGCCAAATATGGCCCGTGGTCGTGGGGACGACCCTATAGTCGTCGGAAATGTCGGCGGCGAGCCAACCTAGTCCCGGCGTCGTGGGGACGACCCTATAATGTTCGGACAAGTCGGCAGCTGGCCAAATTTGGCCCGTGGTCGAGAGGACGACCCTATAGTCGTCGGAAATGTCGGCGGCTGGCCAACTTTGGCCCGTGGTCGTGAAGACGACCTTATAGTCGTCGGACAAGACGGTGGCGGGCCAATCTAGTCCCGGGGTCGTGGGGACGACCCTATAGTCGTCGGACATGACGGTGTCAGGCCAATCTAGTCCCGGGATCGTGGGGACGACCCTATAGTCGTCGGACATGTTGGCGGCTGGCCAGCTTTGGCCCATGGTCGTGGGGACGATCCGATAGTCGTCGGACGTGACGGTGGCTAGCCAATCTAGTCCGGGGCTCGTGGGGACGACCCTATAGTCGTCGGACATGTCGGTGGCGGGCCAATCTAGTCCCGGGGTCGTGGGGACGACCCTACAGTCGTCGGACTTGACGGTGGCGGGCCAATCTAGTCCCGGGGTCTGGGGACGACCCTATAGTCGTTGGACATGACGGTGGCGGGCCAATCTAGTCTCGGGGTCGTGGGGACGACCCTATAGTCGTCGGACATGTCGGCGGCTGGCCAACTTTGGCCCGGGGTCGTGGGGACGACCCTATAGTCGTCGGACATGTCGGCGGCTGGCCAACTTTGGCCCGTGGTCGTGGGGACGATCCAATAGTCGTCGGACATGTCGGCGGCTGGCCAACTTTGGCCCGTGGTTGTGGGAACGACCCTATAGTCGTTGGACATGACGGTGGCGGGCCAATCTAGTCCCGGGGTCGTGGGGACGACCCTACAGTCTTCGGACATTTCGGCGGCTTGCCAACTTTGGCCCGGGGTCGTGGGGACGACCCTATAATCGTCGGACATTTCGCCGGCATGCCAACTTTGGCCCGTGGTCGTGGGGACGACCCTATAGTCGTTGGACATGACGGTGGCGGGCCAATCTAGTCCCGAGGTCCTGGGGACGACCCTATAGTCGTCGGACATGTCGGCGGCATGCCAACTTTGGCCCGTGGTCGTGGGGACGACCCTATAGTCGTTGGACATGACGGTGGCGGGCCAATCTAGTCCCGGGGTCGTAGGGACGACCCTATAGTCGTCGGACATGTCGGCGATTGGCCAACATTGGCCCGGGGTCGTGGGGACGACCCTATAGTCATCGGACATGTCGGCGGCTGGCCAACCTAGTCCCGAGGTCGTGGGGACGACCCTATAGTCGTCGGACATGTCGGCGGCTGGCCAACTTTGGCCCGTGGTTGTGGGGACGACCCTATAGTCGTTGGACATGACGGTGGCGGGCCAATCTAGTCCCGGGGTCGTGGGGACGACCCTATAATCGTCGGACATTTCGGCGGCTTGCCAACTTTGGCCCGGGGTCGTGGGGACGACCCTATAGTCGTCGGACATGTCGGCGGCTGGCCAACTTTGGCCCGTGGTTGTGGGGACGACCCTATAGTCGTTGGACATGACGGTGGCGGGCCAATCTAGTCCCGGGGTCGTGGGGACGAACCTATAGTCGTCGGAAATGTCGGCGGCTGGCCAACCTGGACCCGGGGTCGTGGGGACGACCCTATTGTCGTCGGACATGACGGTGGCGGGCCAATCTAGTCTCGCGGTCGTGGGGACGACCCTATAATCGTCGGACATGACGGTGGCGGGCCAATCTAGTCCCGGGGTCGTGGGGACGACCCTATAGTCGTCGGACATGTCGGCGGCTGGCCAACTTTGGCCCGGGGTCGTGGGGACGACCCTATAGTCGTCGGACATGTCGGCGGCTGGCCAACTTTGGCCCGTGGTTGTGGGGACGACCCTATAGTCGTTGGACATGACGGTGGCGGGCCAATCTAGTCCCGGGGTCGTGGGGACGAACCTATAGTCGTCGGAAATGTCGGCGGCTGGCCAACCTGGACCCGGGGTCGTGGGGACGACCCTATTGTCGTCGGACATGACGGTGGCGGGCCAATCTAGTCTCGCGGTCGTGGGGACGACCCTATAATCGTCGGACATGACGGTGGCGGGCCAATCTAGTCCCGGGGTCGTGGGGACGACCCTATAGTCGTCGGACATGTCGGCGGCTGGCCAACTTTGGCCCGGTGTCGTGGGGACGACTCTATAGTCGTCGGACATGTCGGCGGCTGGCCAACCTAGACCCGGGGTCGTGGGGACGACCCTATTGTCGTCGGACATGACGGTGGCGGGCCAATCTAGTCCCGGGGTCGTGGGGACGACCCTATAGTCGTCGGACAAGTCGGCGGCGGGCCAAGCTTGTCCCGGGGTCGTGGGGACGACCCTATAATCGTCGGACATGACGGTGGCGGGCCAATCTAGTCCCGGGATCGTGGGGACGACCCTATAGTCGTCGGACATGTTGGCGGCTGGCCAGCTTTGGCCCATGGTCGTGGGGACGATCCGATAGTCGTCGGACGTGACGGTGGCTAGCCAATCTAGTCCGGGGCTCGTGGGGACGACCCTATAGTCGTCGGACATGTCGGTGGCGGGCCAATCTAGTCCCGGGGTCGTGGGGACGACCCTACAGTCGTCGGACTTGACGGTGGCGGGCCAATCTAGTCCCGGGGTCGTGGGGACGACCCTATAGTCGTTGGACATGACGGTGGCGGGCCAATCTAGTCTCGGGGTCGTGGGGACGACCCTATAGTCGTCGGACATGTCGGCGGCTGGCCAACTTTGGCCCGGGGTCGTGGGGACGACCCTATAGTCGTCGGACATGTCGGCGGCTGGCCAACTTTGGCCCGTGGTCGTGGGGACGATCCAATAGTCGTCGGACATGTCGGCGGCTGGCCAACTTTGGCCCGTGGTTGTGGGAACGACCCTATAGTCGTTGGACATGACGGTGGCGGGCCAATCTAGTCCCGGGGTCGTGGGGACGACCCTACAGTCTTCGGACATTTCGGCGGCTTGCCAACTTTGGCCCGGGGTCGTGGGGACGACCCTATAATCGTCGGACATTTCGCCGGCATGCCAACTTTGGCCCGTGGTCGTGGGGACGACCCTATAGTCGTTGGACATGACGGTGGCGGGCCAATCTAGTCCCGAGGTCCTGGGGACGACCCTATAGTCGTCGGACAAGTCGGCGGCTGGCCAACCTAGACCCGGGGTCGTGGGGACGACCCTATTGTCGTCGGACATGACGGTGGCGGGCCAATCTAGTCCCGGGGTCGTGGGGACGACCCTATAGTCGTCGAACAATTCGGCGGCGGGCCAAGCTTGTCCCGGGGTCGTGGGGACGACCCTATAATCGTCGGACATGACGGTGGCGGGCCAATCTAGTCCCGGGGTCGTGGGGACGACCCTATAGTCGTCGGACATGTCGGCGGCATGCCAACTTTGGCCCGTGGTCGTGGGGACGACCCTATAGTCGTTGGACATGACGGTGGCGGGCCAATCTAGTCCCGGGGTCGTAGGGACGACCCTATAGTCGTCGGACATGTCGGCGATTGGCCAACATTGGCCCGGGGTCGTGGGGACGACCCTATAGTCATCGGACATGTCGGCGGCTGGCCAACCTAGTCCCGAGGTCGTGGGGACGACCCTATAGTCGTCGGACATGTCGGCGGCTGGCCAACTTTGGCCCGTGGTTGTGGGGACGACCCTATAGTCGTTGGACATGACGGTGGCGGGCCAATCTAGTCCCGGGGTCGTGGGGACGACCCTATAGTCGTCGGACATTTCGGCGGCTTGCCAACTTTGGCCCGGGGTCGTGGGGACGACCCTATAGTCGTCGGACATGTCGGCGGCTGGCCAACTTTGGCCCGTGGTTGTGGGGACGACCCTATAGTCGTTGGACATGACGGTGGCGGGCCAATCTAGTCCCGGGGTCGTGGGGACGAACCTATAGTCGTCGGAAATGTCGGCGGCTGGCCAACCTGGACCCGGGGTCGTGGGGACGACCCTATTGTCGTCGGACATGACGGTGGCGGGCCAATCTAGTCTCGCGGTCGTGGGGACGACCCTATAATCGTCGGACATGACGGTGGCGGGCCAATCTAGTCCCGGGGTCGTGGGGACGACCCTATAGTCGTCGGACATGTCGGCGGCTGGCCAACTTTGGCCCGGGGTCGTGGGGACGACCCTATAGTCGTCGGACATGTCGGCGGCTGGCCAACTTTGGCCCGTGGTTGTGGGGACGACCCTATAGTCGTTGGACATGACGGTGGCGGGCCAATCTAGTCCCGGGGTCGTGGGGACGAACCTATAGTCGTCGGAAATGTCGGCGGCTGGCCAACTTGGACCCGGGGTCGTGGGGACGACCCTATTGTCGTCGGACATGACGGTGGCGGGCCAATCTAGTCTCGCGGTCGTGGGGACGACCCTATAATCGTCGGACATGACGGTGGCGGGCCAATCTAGTCCCGGGGTCGTGGGGACGACCCTATAGTCGTCGGACATGTCGGCGGCTGGCCAACTTTGGCCCGGTGTCGTGGGGACGACTCTATAGTCGTCGGACATGTCGGCGGCTGGCCAACCTAGACCCGGGGTCGTGGGGACGACCCTATTGTCGTCGGACATGACGGTGGCGGGACAATCTAGTCCCGGGGTCGTGGGGACGACCCTATAGTCGTCGGACAAGTCGGCGGCGGGCCAAGCTTGTCCCGGGGTCGTGGGGACGACCCTGTAATCGTCGGACATGACGGTGGCGGGCCAATCTAGTCCCGGGGTCGTGGGGACGACCCTATAATCGTTGGATATGACGGTGGCGGGCCAATCTAGTCCCGGGGTCGTAGGGACGACCCTATAGTCGTCGGCCATGTTGGCGATTGGCCAACATTGGCCCGGGGTCGTCGGGTAGACCCTATAGTCGTCGGACATGTCGGCGGCTGGCCAACCTAGTCCCGGGGTCGTGGGGACGACCCTATAGTCGTCGGACATTTCGGCGGCTTGACAACTTTGGCCCGGGGTCGTGGGGACGACCCTATAGTCGTCGGAAATGTCGGCGGCTGGCCAACCTGGACCCGGGGTCGTGGGGACGACCCTATTGTCGTCGGACATGACGGTGGCGGGCCAATCTAGTCTCGCGGTCGTGGGGACGACCCTATAAACGTCGGACATGACGGTAGCGGGCCAATCTAGTCCCGGGGTCGTGGGGACGACCCTATAGTCGTCGGACATGTCGGCGGCTGGCCAACTTTGGCCCGGTGTCGTGGGGACGACCCTATAGTCGTCGGACATTTCGGCGGCATGCCAACTTTGGCCCGTGGTCGTGGGGACGACCCTATAGTTGTTGGACATGACGGTGGCGGGCTAATCTAGTCCCGGGGTCGTAGGGACGACCCTATAGTCGTTGGACATGTCGACGATTGGCCAACATTGGCCCGGGGTCGTGGGGACGACCCTATTGTCGTCGGACATGTCGGCGGCTGGCCAACCTAGTCCCGGGGTCGTGGGGACGACCCTATTGTCGTCGGACATGGCGGTGGCGGGCCACTCTAGTCCCGTGGTCGTGGGGACGACCCTATAGTCTTCGGACATGACGGTAGCGGGCCAATCTAGACCCGAGGTCCTGGGGACGACCCTATAGTAGTCGGACATGTCGGCGGCTGTCCAACTTTGGCCCGGAGTCGTGGGGACGACTCTATAGTCGTCGGACATGTCGGCGGCTGGCCAACCTAGACCCGGGGTCGTGGGGACGACCCTATTGTCGTCGGACATGACGGTGGCGGGCCAATCTAGCCTCGGGGTCGTGGGGACGACCCTACAGTCGTCGGACAAGTCGGCGGCGGGCCAAGCTTGTCCCGGGGTCGTGGGGACGACCCTATAATCGTCGGACATGACGGTGGCGGGCCAATCTAGTCCCGGGGTCGTGGGGACGGCCCTATAATCGTTGGACATGACGGTGGCGGGCCAATCTAGTCCCGGGGTCGTAGGGACGACCCTATAGTCGTCGGACATGTCGGCGGCTGGCCAACTTTGGCCCGTGGTTGTGGGGACGACCCTATAGTCGTTGGACATGACGGTGGCGGGCTAATCTAGTCCCGGGGTCGTGGGGACGACCCTATAATCGTCGGACATGACGGTGGCGGGCCAATCTAGTCCCGGGGTCGTGGGGACGACCCTATAATCGTTGGACATGACGGTGGCGGGCCAATCTAGTCTCGCGGTCGTGGGGACGACCCTATAATCGTCGGACATGACGGTGGCGGGCCAAACTAGTCCCGGGGTCGTGGGGACGACCCTATAGTCGTCGGACATGTCGGCGGCTGGCCAACTTTGGCCCGGTGTCGTGGGGACGACCCTATAGTCGTCGGACATTTCGGCGGCATGCCAACTTTGGCCCGTGGTCGTGGGGACGATCCAATAGTCGTCGGACATGTCGGCGGCTGGCCAACTTTGGCGCGTGGTCGTGGGGACGATCCGATTGCCGTCGGACATGTCGGCGGCTGGCCAACCTAGACCCGGGGTCGTGGGGACGACCCTATTGTCGTCGGACATGGCGGTGGCGGGCCAATCTAGTCCCGTGGTCGTGGGGACGACCCTATAGTCTTCGGACATGACGGTAGCGGGCCAATCTAGACCCGAGGTCCTGGGGACGACCCTATAGTAGTCGGACATGTCGGCGGCTGTCCAACTTTGGCCCGGTGTCGTGGGGACGACTCTATAGTCGTCGGAAATGTCGGCGGCTGGCCAACCTGGACCTGGGGTCGTGGGGACGACCCTATTTTCGTCGGACATGACGGTGGCGGGCCAATCTAGTCTCGCGGTCGTGGGGACGACCCTACAGTCTTCGGACATTTCGGCGGCTGGCCAACTTTGGCCCGGTGTCGTAGGGACGACTCTATAGTCGTCGGAAATGTCGGCGGCTGGACAACCTGGACCCGGGGTCGTGGGGACGACCCTATTGTCGTCGGACATGACGGTGGCGGGCCAATCTAGTCCCGGGGTCGTGGGGACGACCCTATAGTCGTCGGACATGTCGGCGGCTGGCCAACATTGGCCCGTGGTCGTGGGGACGACCCTATAGTCGTCGGACATGTCGGCGGCTGGCCAATTTAGTCCCGGGGTCGTGGGGACGACCCAATAGTCGTCGGACATGTCGGCGGCTGGCCAACTTTGGCCCGTGGTCGTGGGGACGACTCAATAATCGTCGGACATGTCGGCGATTGGCCAACTTTGGCCCGCGGTCGGCGGGACGACCCTATAGTCGTCGGACATGTCGGCGGCTGGCCAATTTAGTCCCGGGGTCGTGGGGACGACCCAATAGTCGTCGGACATGTCGGCGGCTGGCCAACCTAGACCCGGGGTCGGCGGGACAACCCTATTGTCGCCGGACATGACGGTGGCGGGCCAATCTAGTCCCGGGGTCATAGGGACGACCCTATAGTCGTCGGACATGTCGGCGATTGGCCAACTTTGGTCCGTGGTCGTGGGGTCGATCCGATAGTCGTCGGACATGACGGCGGCTGGCCAACTTTGGCCCGTGGTCGTGGGGACGACTGTTTAGTCGTCGGACATGTCGGCGGCTGGCCAACCTAGACCCGGGGTCGTGGGGACGACCCTATAGTCGTCGGACATGTCGTCGGCTGGCCAACTTTGGCCCGGTGTCGTGGGGACGACTCTATATTCGTCGGACATGTCGGCGGCTGGCCGACCTGGACCCGGGGTCGTGGGGACGACCCTATTGTCGTCGGACATGACGGTGGCGGGCCAAACTAGCCCCGGGGTCATAGGGACGAACCTATAGTCGTCGGACAAGTCGGCGGCTGGCCAACTTTGGCCCGTGGTCGTGGGGACGACTGTTTAGTCGTCGGACATGTCGGCGGCTGGCCAATCTAGACCCAGGGTCGTGGGGACGACCCTATAGTCGTCGGACATGACGGCGGCGGGCCAATCTATTCTCGGGGTCGTGAGGACGACCCTATAGTCGTCGGACATGTCGGCAGCTGGCCAACTTTGGCCTGTGGTCGTGGGGACCACCCTATTGTCGTCGGACATGACGGTGGCGGGCCAATCTAGTCCTGGGATCGTGGGGACGACCCCATAGTCGTCGGACAAGTCGGCGGCTGGCCAACTTTGGCCCGGGGTCGTGGGGACGACCCAATAGTCGTCGGACATGTCGGCGGCTGGCCAACTTTGGCCCGTGGTCGTGGGGACGACCCTATAGTCGTCGGACATGTCGGCGGCTGGCCAACCTAGTCCCGAGGTCGTGGGGGCGACCCTATTGTCGTCGGACATGATGGTGGCGAGCCAACCTAGTCCCGGGGTCGTGGGGACGACCCTATTGTCGTCGGACATGTCGGCGGTTGGCCAAAATTGGCCCGGGGTCGTGGGGACGACCCTATAGTCGTCGGACATGTCGGCGGCTGGCCAACTTTGGCCCGTGGTCGTGGGGACGACTCAATAGTCGTCGGACATGTCGACGATTGGCCAACTTTGGCCCGCGGTCGGCGGGACGACCCTATTTTCGTCGGACATGACGGTGGCGGGCCAATCTAGTCTCGCGGTCGTGGGGACGACCCTACAGTCTTCGGACATTTCGGCGGCTGGCCAACTTTGGCCCGGTGTCGTAGGGACGACTCTATAGTCGTCGGAAATGTCGGCGGCTGGACAACCTGGACCCGGGGTCGTGGGGACGACCCTATTGTCGTCGGACATGACGGTGGCGGGCCAATCTAGTCCCGGGGTCGTGGGGACGACCCTATAGTCGTCGGACATGTCGGCGGCTGGCCAACATTGGCCCGTGGTCGTGGGGACGACCCTATAGTCGTCGGACATGTCGGCGGCTGGCCAATTTAGTCCCGGGGTCGTGGGGACGACCCAATAGTCGTCGGACATGTCGGCGGCTGGCCAACTTTGGCCCGTGGTCGTGGGGACGACTCAATAATCGTCGGACATGTCGGCGATTGGCCAACTTTGGCCCGCGGTCGGCGGGACGACCCTATAGTCGTCGGACATGTCGGCGGCTGGCCAATTTAGTCCCGGGGTCGTGGGGACGACCCAATAGTCGTCGGACATGTCGGCGGCTGGCCAACCTAGACCCGGGGTCGGCGGGACAACCCTATTGTCGCCGGACATGACGGTGGCGGGCCAATCTAGTCCCGGGGTCATAGGGACGACCCTATAGTCGTCGGACATGTCGGCGATTGGCCAACTTTGGTCCGTGGTCGTGGGGTCGATCCGATAGTCGTCGGACATGACGGCGGCTGGCCAACTTTGGCCCGTGGTCGTGGGGACGACTGTTTAGTCGTCGGACATGTCGGCGGCTGGCCAACCTAGACCCGGGGTCGTGGGGACGACCCTATAGTCGTCGGACATGTCGTCGGCTGGCCAACTTTGGCCCGGTGTCGTGGGGACGACTCTATATTCGTCGGACATGTCGGCGGCTGGCCGACCTGGACCCGGGGTCGTGGGGACGACCCTATTGTCGTCGGACATGACGGTGGCGGGCCAAACTAGCCCCGGGGTCATAGGGACGAACCTATAGTCGTCGGACAAGTCGGCGGCTGGCCAACTTTGGCCCGTGGTCGTGGGGACGACTGTTTAGTCGTCGGACATGTCGGCGGCTGGCCAATCTAGACCCAGGGTCGTGGGGACGACCCTATAGTCGTCGGACATGACGGCGGCGGGCCAATCTATTCTCGGGGTCGTGAGGACGACCCTATAGTCGTCGGACATGTCGGCAGCTGGCCAACTTTGGCCTGTGGTCGTGGGGACCACCCTATTGTCGTCGGACATGACGGTGGCGGGCCAATCTAGTCCTGGGGTCGTGGGGACGACCCCATAGTCGTCGGACAAGTCGGCGGCTGGCCAACTTTGGCCCGGGGTCGTGGGGACGACCCAATAGTCGTCGGACATGTCGGCGGCTGGCCAACTTTGGCCCGTGGTCGTGGGGACGACCCTATAGTCGTCGGACATGTCGGCGGCTGGCCAACCTAGTCCCGAGGTCGTGGGGGCGACCCTATTGTCGTCGGACATGATGGTGGCGGGCCAATCTCGTCCCGGGGTCATAGGGACGACCCTATAGTCGTCGGACATGTCGGCGATTGGCCAACTTTGGCCCGTGGTCGTGGGGTCGATCCGATAGTCGTCGGACATGACGGTGGCGGGCCAATCAAGTTCCGGGGTCGTGGTGACGACCCTATAGCCGTCGGACATGTCGGCGGCTGGCCAACTTTGGCCCGTGGTCGTGGGGACGACTGTTTAGTCGTCGGACATGTCGGCGGCTGGCCAATCTAGACCCAGGGTCGTGGGGACGACCCTATTGTCGTCGGACATGACGGTGGCGGGGCAATCTAGTCCCGGGGTCGTAGGTACGAACCTATAGTCGTCGGACATGTCGGCGATTGGCCAACTTTGGCCCGCGGTCGGCGGGACGACCCTATAGTCGTCGGACATGTCGGCGGCTGTCCAACTTTGGCCCGGTGTCTTGGGGACGACTTTATAGTCGTCGGACATGTCGGCTGCAGTCCACCCTTGTCCCGGGGTCGTGGGGACGACCCAATAGTCGTCGGACATGTCGGCGATTCGCCAACTTTGACCCGTGGTCGTGGGGTCGATCCGATAGTCGTCGGACATGACGGTGGCGGGCCAATCAAGTTCCGGGGTCGTGGTGACGACCCTATAGCCGTCGGACATGTCGGCGGCTGGCCAACTTTGGCCCGTGGTCGTGGGGACGACTGTTTAGTCGTCGGTCATGTCGGCGGCCGGCCAATCTAGACCCAGGGTCGTGGGGACGACCCTATTGTCGTCGGACATGACGGTGGCGGGGCAATCTAGTCCCGGGGTCGTAGGTACGACCCTATAGTCGTCGGACACGTCGGCGGTTGGCCAATATTGGCCCGGGGTCGTGGGGACGATCCGATAGTCGTTGGACATGACGGTGGCGGGCCAATCTAGTCCCGGGGTCGTGGGGACGACCCTATAGTCGTCGGATATGTCGGCGATTGGCCAACTTTGGCCCGGTGTCGTGGGGACGACCCTATATTCGTCGGACATGTCGGCGGCGAGCCAACCTAGTCCCGGGGTCGTGGGGACGACCCTATTGTCGTCGGACATGTCGGCGGTTGGCCAAAATTGGCCCGGGGTCGTGGGGACGACCCTATAGTCGTCGGACATGTCGGCGGCTGGCCAACTTTGGCCCGTGGTCGTGGGGACGACTCAATAGTCGTCGGACATGTCGACGATTGGCCAACTTTGGCCCGCGGTCGGCGGGACGACCCTATAGTCGTCGGACATGTCGGCGGCTGGCCAATTTAGTCCCGGGGTCGTGGGGACGACCCAATAGTCGTCGGACATGTCGGCGGCTGGCCAACTTTGGCCCGTGGTCGTGGGGACGACTCAATAATCGTCGGACATGTCGGCGATTGGCCAACTTTGGCCCGTGGTCGTGGGGACGATCCGATAGTCGTTGGACATGACGGTGGCGGGCCAATCTAGTCCCGGGGTCGTGGGAACGACCCTATAGTCGTCGGACAAGTCGGCGGCTGGCCAACCTTGTCCCGGGGTCGTGGGGACGACCCTATAGTCGTCGGACAAGTCGGCGGCGGGCCAATCTAGTCCCGGGGTCGTGGGGACGACCCTATTGTCGTCGGACATGACGGTGGCGGGCCAATCTAGTCCCGGGGTCGTAGGGACGACCCTATTGTCGTCGGACATGATGGTGGCGGGCCAATCTAGTCCCGGGGTCGTGGGGACGACCCTATAGTCGTCGGACATGTCGGCGGCTGGCCAACTTTGGCCCGGTGTCGTGGGGACGACCCTATAGTCGTCGGACATTTCGGCGGCATGCCAACTTTGGCCCGTGGTCGTGGGGACGACCCTATAGTTGTTGGACATGACGGTGGCGGGCTAATCTAGTCCCGGGGTCGTAGGGACGACCCTATAGTCGTTGGACATGTCGGCGATTGGCCAACATTGGCCCGGGGTCGTGGGGACGACCCTATATTCGTCGGACATGTCGGCGGCTGGCCAACTTTGGCCCGTGGTTGTGGGGACGACCCTATAGTCGTTGGACATGACGGTGGCGGGCCAATCTAGTCCCGGGGTCGTGGGGACGACCCTATAGTCGTCGGACATGTCGGCGGCTGGCCAACTTTGGCCCGGTGTCGTGGGGACGACTCTATAGTCGTCGGAAATGTCGGCGGCTGGCCAGCCTGGACCCGGGGTCGTGGGGACGACCCTATTGTCGTCGGACATGACGGTGGCGGGCCAATCTAGTCTCGCGGTCGTGGGGACGACCCTATAATCGTCGGACATGACGGTGGCGGGCCAATCTAGTCCCGGGGTCGTGGGGACGACCCTATAGTCGTCGGACATTTCGGCGGCATGCCAACTTTGGCCCGTGGTCGTGGGGACGACCCTATAGTTGTTGGACATGACGGTGGCGGGCTAGTCTAGTCCCGGGGTCGTAGGGACGACCCTATAGTCGTCGGACATGTTGGCGATTGGCCAACATTGGCCCGGGGTCGTCGGGACGACCCTATAGTCGTCGGACATGACGGTGGCCGGCCAATCTAGTCCCGGGGTCGTGAGAACGACCCTATAGTCGTCGGACAAGACGGCGGCAGGCCAACCTAGCCCCGGGGTCGTGGGGACGACCCTATAGTCGTCGCACATGTTGGCGGCTGGCCAACCTAGTATCGAGGTCGTGGGGACGACCCAATAGTGGTCGGGCAAGTCAGCGGCTGGCCAACCTAGCCCCGTGGTCGTGGGGACGACCCTATAGTCGTCGGACAAGTCAGCGGCTGGCCAACATTGGCCCGCGGTCGTGGGGACGACCCTATAGTCGTCGGACAAGTCAGCGGCTGGCCAACATTGGCCCGTGGTCGTGGGGACGACCATATAGTCGTCGGATATGTCGGCGGCTGGCCAACTTTGGCCCGTGGTCGTGGGGACGACCCTATAGTCGTCGGAAATGACGGTGGCGGGCCAATCTAGTCCCGGGGTCGTGGGGACGACCCTATAGTCGTCGGACAAGACGGCGGCGGGCCAACCTAGACCCGGGGTCGTGGGGACGACCCTATTTTCGTCGGACATGACGGTGGCGGGCCAATCTAGTCCTGGGGTCGTGGGGACGACCCCCATAGTCGTCGGACAAGTCGGCGGCTGGCCAACTTTGGCCCGGGGTCGTGGGGACGACCCAATAGTCGTCGGACATGTCGGCGGCTGGCCAACCTTGGCCCGTGGTCGTGGGGACGATCCGATAGTCGTCGGACATGACGGTGGCGGGCCTATCTAGTCCCGGGGTCGTAGGGACGACCCTGTAGTCGTCCGACATGTCGGCGATTGGCCAACATTGGCCCGGGGTCGTGGGGACGACTCTATAGTCGTCGGACATGTCGGCTGCAGGCCACCCTTGTCCCGGGGTCGTGAGGACGACCCTATAGTCGTCGGACATGACGGCGATTGGCCAACACTGGCCCGGGGTCGTGGGCAGGACCCTATAGTCGTCGGACATGACGGTGGCGGGCCAATCTAGTCCCGGGGTCGTGGGGACGACCCTATTTTCGTCGGACATGACGGTGGCGGGCCAATCTAGTCCTGGGGTCGTGGGGACGACCCCCATAGTCGTCGGACAAGTCAGCGGCTGGCCAACATTGGCCCGTGGTCGTGGGGACGACCATATAGTCGTCGGATATGTCGGCGGCTGGCCAACTTTGGCCCGTGGTCGTGGGGACGACCCTATAGTCGTCGGACAAGTCGGCGGCGGGCCAAGCTTGTCCCGGGGTCGTGGGGACGACCCTATAATCGTCGGACATGACGGTGGCGGGCCAATCTAGTCCCGGGGACGTGGGGACGACCCTATAATCGTTGGATATGACGGTGGCGGGCCAATCTAGTCCCGGGGTCGTAGGGACGACCCTATAGTCGTCGGCCATGTTGGCGATTGGCCAACATTGGCCCGGGGTCGTTGGGACGACCCTATAGTCGTCGGACATGTCGGCGGCTGGCCAACCTGGACCCGGGGTCGTGGGGACGACCCTATTGTCGTCGGACATGACGGTGGCGGGCCAATCTAGTCTCGCGGTCGTGGGGACGACCCTATAAACGTCGGACATGACGGTAGCGGGCCAATCTAGTCCCGGGGTCGTGGGGACGACCCTATAGTCGTCGGACATGTCGGCGGCTGGCCAACTTTGGCCCGGTGTCGTGGGGACGACCCTATAGTCGTCGGATATTTCGGCGGCATGCCAACTTTGGCCCGTGGTCGTGGGGACGACCCTATAGTTGTTGGACATGACGGTGGCGGGCTAATCTAGTCCCGGGGTCGTAGGGACGACCCTATAGTCGTTGGACATGTCGGCGATTGGCCAACATTGGCCCGGGGTCGTGGGGACGACCCTATAGTCGTCGGACATGTCGGCGGCTGGCCAACTTTGGCCCGTGGTTGTGGGGACGACCCTATAGTCGTTGGACATGACGGTGGCGGGCCAATCTAGTCCCGGGGTCGTGGGGACGACCCTATAGTCGTCGGACATGTCGGCGGCTGGCCAACTTTGGCCCGGTGTCGTGGGGACGACTCTATATTCGTCGGAAATGTCGGCGGCTGGCCAGCCTGGACCCGGGGTCGTGGGGACGACCCTATTGTTGTCGGACATGACGGTGGCGGGCCAATCTAGTCTCGCGGTCGTGGGGACGACCCTATAATCGTCGGACATGACGGTGGCGGGCCAATCTAGTCCCGGGGTCGTGGGGACGACCCTATAGTTGTCGGACATGTCGGCGGCTTGCCAACTTTGGCACGGTGTCGTGGGGACGACCCTATAGTCGTCGGACATTTCGGCGGCATGCCAACTTTGGCCCGTGGTCGTGGGGGCGACCCTATAGTTGTTGGACATGACGGTGGCGGGCTAATCTAGTCCCGGGGTCGTAGGGACGACCCTATAGTCGTTGGACATGTCGGCGATTGGCCAACATTGGCCCGGGGTCGTGGGGACGACCCTATTGTCGTCGGACATGTCGGCGGCTGGCCAACCTAGTCCCGGGGTCGTGGGGACGACCCTATTGTCGTCGGACATGGCGGTGGCGGGCGACTCTAGTCCCGTGGTCGTGGGGACGACCCTACAGTCTTCGGACATTTCGGCGGCTTGCCAACTTTGGCCCGGGGTCGTGGGGACGACCCTATAATCGTCGGACATTTCGGCGGCATGCCAACTTTGGCCCGTGGTGGTGGGGACGACCCTATAGTCGTTGGACATGACGGTGGCGGGCCAATCTAGTCCCGAGGTCCTGGGGACGACCCTATAGTCGTCGGACAAGTCGGCGGCTGGCCAACCTAGACCCGGGGTCGTGGGGACGACCCTATAGTCGTCGAACAATTCGGCGGCGGGCCAAGCTTGTCCCGGGGTCGTGGGGACGACCCTATAATCGTCGGACATGACGGTGGCGGGCCAATCTAGTCCCGGGGTCGTGGGGACGACCCTATAGTCGTCGGACATGTCGGCGGCATGCCAACTTTGGCCCGTGGTCGTGGGGACGACCCTATAGTCGTTGGACATGACGGTGGCGGGCCAATCTAGTCCCGGGGTCGTAGGGACGACCCTATAGTCGTCGGACATGTCGGCGATTGGCCAACATTGGCCCGGGGTCGTGGGGACGACCCTATAGTCGTCGGACATGTCGGCGGCTGGCCAACTTTGGCCCGTGGTTGTGGGGACGACCCTATAGTCGTTGGACATGACGGTGGCGGGCCAATCTAGTCCCGGGGTCGTAGGGACGACCCTATAGTCGTCGGACATTTCGGCGGCATGCCAACTTTGGCCCGTGGTCGTGGGGACGACCCTATAGTTGTTGGACATGACGGTGGCGGGCTAATCTAGTCCCGGGGTCGTAGGGACGACCCTATAGTCGTCGGACATGTTGGCGATTGGCCAACATTGGCCCGGGGTCGTCGGGACGACCCTATAGTCGTCGGACATGTCGGCGGCTGGCCAACCTAGTCCCGGGGTCGTGGGGACGACCCTATTGTCGTCGGACATGGCGGTGGCGGGCCAATCTAGTCCCGTGGTCGTGTGGACGACCCTATAGTCTTCGGACATGACGGTAGCGGGCCAATCTAGACCCGAGGTCCTGGGGACGACCCTATAGTAGTCGGACATGTCGGCGGCTGTCCAACTTTGGCCCGGAGTCGTGGGGACGACTCTATAGTCGTCGGACATGTCGGCGGCTGGCCAACCTAGACCCGGGGTCGTGGGGACGAACCTATTGTCGTCGGACATGACGGTGGCGGGCCAATCTAGGCCCGGGGTCGTGGGGACGACCCTATAGTCGTCGGACAAGTCGGCGGCGGGCCAAGCTTGTCCCGGGGTCGTGGGGACGACCCTATAATCGTCGGACATGACGGTGGCGGGCCAATCTAGTCCCGGGGTCGTGGGGACGACCCTATAATCGTTGGACATGACGGTGGCGGGCCAATCTAGTCCCGGGGTCGTAGGGACGACCCTATAGTCGTCGGGCAAGACGGCGGCGGGCCAAGCTTGTCCCGGGGTCGTGGGGACGACCCTATAATCGTCGGACATGTCGGCGGCTGGCCAACCTAGACCCGGGGTCGTGGGGACGACCCTATTGTCGTCGGACATGACGGTGGCGGGCCAATCTAGTCCCGGTGTCGTGGGGACGACCCTAGAGTCGTCGGGCAAGTCGGCGGCGGGCCAAGCTTGTCCCGGGGTCGTGGGGACGACCCAATAGTCGTCGGACATGTCGGCGGCTGGCCAACTTTGGCGGGTGGTCGTGGGGACGATCCGATTGTCGTCGGACATGTCGGTGGCGGGCCAATCTAGTCTCCGGTCGTGGGGACGACCCTATAATCGTCGGACATGACGGTGGCGGGCCAATCTAGTCCCGGGGTCGTGGGGACGACCCTATAGTCGTCGGACATGTCGGCGGCTGGCCAACTTTGGCCCGGTGTCGTGGGGACGACCCTATAGTCGTCGGACATTTCGGCGGCATGCCAACTTTGGCCCGTGGTCGTGGGGACGACCCTATTGTCGTCGGACATGACGGTGGCGGGCCAATCTAGTCTCGCGGTCGTGGGGACGACCCTATAATCGTCGGACATGACGGTGGCGGGCCAATCTAGTCCCGGGGTCGTGGGGACGACCCTATAGTCGTCGGACATGTCGGCGGCTGGCCAACTTTGGCCCGGTGTCGTGGGGACGACCCTATAGTCGTCGGACATTTCGGCGGCATGCCAACTTTGGCCCGTGGTCGTGGGGACGACCCTATAGTTGTTGGACATGTCGGCGGCTGGCCAACCTAGTCCGGGGTCGTAGGGACGACCCTATAGTCGTCGGACATGTCGGCGATTGGCCAACATTGGCCCGGGGTCGTGGCGACGACCCTATAGTCGTCGGACATGTCGGCGGCTGGCCAACTTTGGCCCGTGGTCGTGGGGACGACCCTTTAGTCGTCGGACAAGTCGGCGGCGAGCCAACGTAGTCCCGCGGTTGTGGGGACGACCCTTTAGTCGTCGGACATTTCGGCGGCATGCCAACTTTGGCTCGGGGTCGTGGGGACGACCCTATTGTCGTTGGACATGACGGTGGCGGGCCAATCTTGTCCCGTGGTCGTGGGGACGACCCTATAGTCGTTGGACATGTCAGCGGCTGGCCAACTTTGGCCCGGTGTCGTGGGGACGACTCTATAGTCGTCGGACATGTCGGCGGCTGGCCAACCTAGACCCGGGGTCGTGGGGACGACCCTATTGTCGTCGGACATGACGGTGGCGGGCCAATCTATTCCCGGGGTCGTACGGACGACCCTATAGTCGTCGGACTTGACGGGGGCGGGCCAAACTAGTCCCGGGGTTGTGGGGACGACCCTATAGTCGTCGGATATGTCGGCGGCTTGCCAAATTTGCCCGGGGTCGTGGGGACGACCCTATAGTCGTCGGACTTGACGGTGGCGGGCCAATCTAGTCCCGGGGTCGTGGGGACGACCCAATAGTCGTTGGACATATCGGCGGCTGGCCAACTTTGGCCCATGGTCGTGGGGACGACCCTATAGTCGTTGGACATGACGGTGGCGGGCCAATCTAGTCCCGGGGTCGTAGGGACGACCCTATAGTCGTCGGACATGTTGGCGATTGGCCAAAATTGGCCCGGGATCGTCGGGACGACCCTATAGTCGTCGGACATGTTGGCGGCTTGTCAGCCTAGTCCCGGGGTCGTGGGTTCGACCCTATAGTCGTCGGACAAGTCGGCGGCGGGCCAATCTAGTCCCGCGGTCGTGGGGACGACCCTACAGTCGTCGGAAATGACGGTGGCGGGCCAATCTAGTCCCGGGGTCGTGGGGACGACCCTATAGTCGTCGGACAAGTCGGCGGCGGGCCAACCTAGTCCCGGGGTCGTGGGGATGACCCTATAGTCGTCGGACATGACGGTGGCGAGCCAATCTAGTCCCGCGGTCGTGGGGACGACCCTACAGTCGTCGGAAATGACGGTGGCGGGCCAATCTAGTCCCGGGGTCGTGGGGACGACCCTATAGTCGTCGGACAAGTCGGCGGCGGGCCAACCTAGTCCCGGGGTCGTGGGGATGACCCTATAGTCGTCGGACATGACGGTGGCGGGCCAGTCTAGTCCCGGGTCGTGGGGACGACCCTATAGTCGTCGGACATGTCGCCGGCTGGCCACCTTTGGCCCGTGGTCGTGGGGACGACCCTATAGTCGTCGGACATAACGGTGTCGGGCCAATCTAGTCCCGGGGTCGTGGGGACGACCCTATAGTCGTCGGACAAGTCGGCGGCGGGCCTACCTAGTCCCGGGGTCGTGGGGACGACCCTACAGTCGTCGGAAATGACGGTGGCGGGCCAATCTAGTCCCGGGGTCGTGGGGACGACCCTACAGTCGTCGGACAAGTCGGCGGCGAGCCAATCTAGTCCCGCGGTCGTGGGGACGACCCTACAGTCGTCGGAAATGACGGTGGCGGGCCAATCTAGTCCCGGGGTCGTGGGGACGACCCTATAGTCGTCGGACAAGTCGGCGGCGGGCCAACCTAGTCCCGGGGTCGTGGGGATGACCCTATAGTCGTCGGACATGACGGTGGCGGGCCAGTCTAGTCCCGGGTCGTGGGGACGACCCTATAGTCGTCGGACATGTCGCCGGCTGGCCACCTTTGGCCCGTGGTCGTGGGGACGACCCTATAGTCGTCGGACATAACGGTGGCGGGCCAATCTAGTCCCGGGGTCGTGGGGACGACCCTATAGTCGTCGGACATGTCGGCGATTGGCCAACATTGGCCCGGGGTCGTGGGGACGACCCTATAGTCGTCGGACATGTCGGCGGCTGGCCAACTTTGGCGCGTGGTCGTGGGGACGACCCTATAGTCGTCGGACATTTCGGCGGCATGCCAACTTTGGCCCGTGGTCGTGGGGACGACCCTATAGTTGTTGGACATGACGGTGGCGGGCTAATCTAGTCCCGGGGTCGTAGGGACGACCCTATAGTCGTTGGACATGTCGGCGATTGGCCAACATTGGCCCGGGGTCGTGGGGACGACCCTATAGTCGTCGGACATGTCGGCGGCTGGCCAACTTTGGCGCGTGGTCGTGGGGACGACCCTATAGTTGTTGGACATGACGGTGGCGGGCTAATCTAGTCCCGGGGTCGTAGGGACGACCCTATAGTCGTTGGACATGTCGGCGATTGGCCAACATTGGCCCGGGGTCGTGGGGACGACCCTATAGTCGTCGGACATGTCGGCGGCTGGCCAACTTTGGCGCGTGGTCGTGGGGACGACCCTATAGTCGTCGGAAATGTCGGCGGCTGGCCAACCTGGACCCGGGGTCGTGGGGACGACCCTATTGTCGTCGGACATGTCGGCGGCTGGCCAACTTTGGCGCGTGGTCGTGGGGACGATCCGATTGTCGTCGGACATGTCGGCGGCTGGCCAACCTAGACCCGGGGTCGTGGGGACGACCCTATTGTCGTCGGACATGGCGGTGGCGGGCCAATCTAGTCCCGTGGTCGTGGGGACGACCCTATAGTCTTCGGACATGACGGTAGCGGGCCAATCTAGACCCGAGGTCCTGGGGACGACCCTTTAGTAGTCGGACATGTCGGCGGCTGTCCAACTTTGGCCCGGTGTCGTGGGGACGACTCTATAGTCGTCGGACATGTCGGCGGCTGGCCAACCTAGACCCGGGGTCGTGGGGACGACCCTATTGTCGTCGGACATGACGGTGGCGGGCCAATCTAGTCCCGGTGTCGTGGGGACGACCCTAGAGTCGTCGGGCAAGTCGGCGGCGGGCCAAGCTTGTCCCGGGGTCGTGGGGACGACCCAATAGTCGTCGGACATGTCGGCGGCTGGCCAACTTTGGCGGGTGGTCGTGGGGACGATCCGATTGTCGTCGGACATGTCGGTGGCGGGCCAATCTAGTCTCCGGTCGTGGGGACGACCCTATAATCGTCGGACATGACGGTGGCGGGCCAATCTAGTCCCGGGGTCGTGGGGACGACCCTATAGTCGTCGGACATGTCGGCGGCTGGCCAACTTTGGCCCGGTGTCGTGGGGACGACCCTATAGTCGTCGGACATTTCGGCGGCATGCCAACTTTGGCCCGTGGTCGTGGGGACGACCCTATTGTCGTCGGACATGACGGTGGCGGGCCAATCTAGTCTCGCGGTCGTGGGGACGACCCTATAATCGTCGGACATGACGGTGGCGGGCCAATCTAGTCCCGGGGTCGTGGGGACGACCCTATAGTCGTCGGACATGTCGGCGGCTGGCCAACTTTGGCCCGGTGTCGTGGGGACGACCCTATAGTCGTCGGACATTTCGGCGGCATGCCAACTTTGGCCCGTGGTCGTGGGGACGACCCTATAGTTGTTGGACATGTCGGCGGCTGGCCAACCTAGTCCGGGGTCGTAGGGACGACCCTATAGTCGTCGGACATGTCGGCGATTGGCCAACATTGGCCCGGGGTCGTGGCGACGACCCTATAGTCGTCGGACATGTCGGCGGCTGGCCAACTTTGGCCCGTGGTCGTGGGGACGACCCTTTAGTCGTCGGACAAGTCGGCGGCGAGCCAACGTAGTCCCGCGGTTGTGGGGACGACCCTTTAGTCGTCGGACATTTCGGCGGCATGCCAACTTTGGCTCGGGGTCGTGGGGACGACCCTATTGTCGTTGGACATGACGGTGGCGGGCCAATCTTGTCCCGTGGTCGTGGGGACGACCCTATAGTCGTTGGACATGTCAGCGGCTGGCCAACTTTGGCCCGGTGTCGTGGGGACGACTCTATAGTCGTCGGACATGTCGGCGGCTGGCCAACCTAGACCCGGGGTCGTGGGGACGACCCTATTGTCGTCGGACATGACGGTGGCGGGCCAATCTATTCCCGGGGTCGTACGGACGACCCTATAGTCGTCGGACTTGACGGGGGCGGGCCAAACTAGTCCCGGGGTTGTGGGGACGACCCTATAGTCGTCGGATATGTCGGCGGCTTGCCAAATTTGCCCGGGGTCGTGGGGACGACCCTATAGTCGTCGGACTTGACGGTGGCGGGCCAATCTAGTCCCGGGGTCGTGGGGACGACCCAATAGTCGTTGGACATATCGGCGGCTGGCCAACTTTGGCCCATGGTCGTGGGGACGACCCTATAGTCGTTGGACATGACGGTGGCGGGCCAATCTAGTCCCGGGGTCGTAGGGACGACCCTATAGTCGTCGGACATGTTGGCGATTGGCCAAAATTGGCCCGGGATCGTCGGGACGACCCTATAGTCGTCGGACATGTTGGCGGCTTGTCAGCCTAGTCCCGGGGTCGTGGGTTCGACCCTATAGTCGTCGGACAAGTCGGCGGCGGGCCAATCTAGTCCCGCGGTCGTGGGGACGACCCTACAGTCGTCGGAAATGACGGTGGCGGGCCAATCTAGTCCCGGGGTCGTGGGGACGACCCTATAGTCGTCGGACAAGTCGGCGGCGGGCCAACCTAGTCCCGGGGTCGTGGGGATGACCCTATAGTCGTCGGACATGACGGTGGCGAGCCAATCTAGTCCCGCGGTCGTGGGGACGACCCTACAGTCGTCGGAAATGACGGTGGCGGGCCAATCTAGTCCCGGGGTCGTGGGGACGACCCTATAGTCGTCGGACAAGTCGGCGGCGGGCCAACCTAGTCCCGGGGTCGTGGGGATGACCCTATAGTCGTCGGACATGACGGTGGCGGGCCAGTCTAGTCCCGGGTCGTGGGGACGACCCTATAGTCGTCGGACATGTCGCCGGCTGGCCACCTTTGGCCCGTGGTCGTGGGGACGACCCTATAGTCGTCGGACATAACGGTGTCGGGCCAATCTAGTCCCGGGGTCGTGGGGACGACCCTATAGTCGTCGGACAAGTCGGCGGCGGGCCTACCTAGTCCCGGGGTCGTGGGGACGACCCTACAGTCGTCGGAAATGACGGTGGCGGGCCAATCTAGTCCCGGGGTCGTGGGGACGACCCTACAGTCGTCGGACAAGTCGGCGGCGAGCCAATCTAGTCCCGCGGTCGTGGGGACGACCCTACAGTCGTCGGAAATGACGGTGGCGGGCCAATCTAGTCCCGGGGTCGTGGGGACGACCCTATAGTCGTCGGACAAGTCGGCGGCGGGCCAACCTAGTCCCGGGGTCGTGGGGATGACCCTATAGTCGTCGGACATGACGGTGGCGGGCCAGTCTAGTCCCGGGTCGTGGGGACGACCCTATAGTCGTCGGACATGTCGCCGGCTGGCCACCTTTGGCCCGTGGTCGTGGGGACGACCCTATAGTCGTCGGACATAACGGTGGCGGGCCAATCTAGTCCCGGGGTCGTGGGGACGACCCTATAGTCGTCGGACATGTCGGCGATTGGCCAACATTGGCCCGGGGTCGTGGGGACGACCCTATAGTCGTCGGACATGTCGGCGGCTGGCCAACTTTGGCGCGTGGTCGTGGGGACGACCCTATAGTCGTCGGACATTTCGGCGGCATGCCAACTTTGGCCCGTGGTCGTGGGGACGACCCTATAGTTGTTGGACATGACGGTGGCGGGCTAATCTAGTCCCGGGGTCGTAGGGACGACCCTATAGTCGTTGGACATGTCGGCGATTGGCCAACATTGGCCCGGGGTCGTGGGGACGACCCTATAGTCGTCGGACATGTCGGCGGCTGGCCAACTTTGGCGCGTGGTCGTGGGGACGACCCTATAGTTGTTGGACATGACGGTGGCGGGCTAATCTAGTCCCGGGGTCGTAGGGACGACCCTATAGTCGTTGGACATGTCGGCGATTGGCCAACATTGGCCCGGGGTCGTGGGGACGACCCTATAGTCGTCGGACATGTCGGCGGCTGGCCAACTTTGGCGCGTGGTCGTGGGGACGACCCTATAGTCGTCGGAAATGTCGGCGGCTGGCCAACCTGGACCCGGGGTCGTGGGGACGACCCTATTGTCGTCGGACATGTCGGCGGCTGGCCAACTTTGGCGCGTGGTCGTGGGGACGATCCGATTGTCGTCGGACATGTCGGCGGCTGGCCAACCTAGACCCGGGGTCGTGGGGACGACCCTATTGTCGTCGGACATGGCGGTGGCGGGCCAATCTAGTCCCGTGGTCGTGGGGACGACCCTATAGTCTTCGGACATGACGGTAGCGGGCCAATCTAGACCCGAGGTCCTGGGGACGACCCTTTAGTAGTCGGACATGTCGGCGGCTGTCCAACTTTGGCCCGGTGTCGTGGGGACGACTCTATAGTCGTCGGACATGTCGGCGGCTGGCCAACCTAGACCCGGGGTCGTGGGGACGACCCTATTGTCGTCGGACATGACGGTGGCGGGCCAATCTAGTCCCGGGGTCGGGGGGACGACCCTATAGTCGTCGGACAAGTCGGCGGCGGGCCAAGCTTGTCCCGGGGTCGTGGGGACGACCCTATAATCGTCGGACATGACGGTGGCGGGCCAATCTAGTCCCGGGGACGTGGGGACGACCCTATAATCGTTGGATATGACGGTGGCGGGCCAATCTAGTCCCGGGGTCGTAGGGACGACCCTATAGTCGTCGGCCATGTTGGCGATTGGCCAACATTGGCCCGGGGTCGTTGGGACGACCCTATAGTCGTCGGACATGTCGGCGGCTGGCCAACCTGGACCCGGGGTCGTGGGGACGACCCTATTGTCGTCGGACATGACGGTGGCGGGCCAATCTAGTCTCGCGGTCGTGGGGACGACCCTATAAACGTCGGACATGACGGTAGCGGGCCAATCTAGTCCCGGGGTCGTGGGGACGACCCTATAGTCGTCGGACATGTCGGCGGCTGGCCAACTTTGGCCCGGTGTCGTGGGGACGACCCTATAGTCGTCGGATATTTCGGCGGCATGCCAACTTTGGCCCGTGGTCGTGGGGACGACCCTATAGTTGTTGGACATGACGGTGGCGGGCTAATCTAGTCCCGGGGTCGTAGGGACGACCCTATAGTCGTTGGACATGTCGGCGATTGGCCAACATTGGCCCGGGGTCGTGGGGACGACCCTATAGTCGTCGGACATGTCGGCGGCTGGCCAACTTTGGCCCGTGGTTGTGGGGACGACCCTATAGTCGTTGGACATGACGGTGGCGGGCCAATCTAGTCCCGGGGTCGTGGGGACGACCCTATAGTCGTCGGACATGTCGGCGGCTGGCCAACTTTGGCCCGGTGTCGTGGGGACGACTCTATATTCGTCGGAAATGTCGGCGGCTGGCCAGCCTGGACCCGGGGTCGTGGGGACGACCCTATTGTTGTCGGACATGACGGTGGCGGGCCAATCTAGTCTCGCGGTCGTGGGGACGACCCTATAATCGTCGGACATGACGGTGGCGGGCCAATCTAGTCCCGGGGTCGTGGGGACGACCCTATAGTTGTCGGACATGTCGGCGGCTTGCCAACTTTGGCCCGGTGTCGTGGGGACGACCCTATAGTCGTCGGACATTTCGGCGGCATGCCAACTTTGGCCCGTGGTCGTGGGGACGACCCTATAGTTGTTGGACATGACGGTGGCGGGCTAATCTAGTCCCGGGGTCGTAGGGACGACCCTATAGTCGTTGGACATGTCGGCGATTGGCCAACATTGGCCCGGGGTCGTGGGGACGACCCTATTGTCGTCGGACATGTCGGCGGCTGGCCAACCTAGTCCCGGGGTCGTGGGGACGACCCTATTGTCGTCGGACATGGCGGTGGCGGGCCACTCTAGTCCCGTGGTCGTGGGGACGACCCTACAGTCTTCGGACATTTCGGCGGCTTGCCAACTTTGGCCCGGGGTCGTGGGGACGACCCTATAATCGTCGGACATTTCGGCGGCATGCCAACTTTGGCCCGTGGTGGTGGGGACGACCCTATAGTCGTTGGACATGACGGTGGCGGGCCAATCTAGTCCCGAGGTCCTGGGGACGACCCTATAGTCGTCGGACAAGTCGGCGGCTGGCCAACCTAGACCCGGGGTCGTGGGGACGACCCTATAGTCGTCGAACAATTCGGCGGCGGGCCAAGCTTGTCCCGGGATCGTGGGGACGACCCTATAATCGTCGGACATGACGGTGGCGGGCCAATCTAGTCCCGGGGTCGTGGGGACGACCCTATAGTCGTCGGACATGTCGGCGGCATGCCAACTTTGGCCCGTGGTCGTGGGGACGACCCTATAGTCGTTGGACATGACGGTGGCGGGCCAATCTAGTCCCGGGGTCGTAGGGACGACCCTATAGTCGTCGGACATGTCGGCGATTGGCCAACATTGGCCCGGGGTCGTGGGGACGACCCTATAGTCGTCGGACATGTCGGCGGCTGGCCAACTTTGGCCCGTGGTTGTGGGGACGACCCTATAGTCGTTGGACATGACGGTGGCGGGCCAATCTAGTCCCGGGGTCGTAGGGACGACCCTATAGTCGTCGGACATTTCGGCGGCATGCCAACTTTGGCCCGTGGTCGTGGGGACGACCCTATAGTTGTTGGACATGACGGTGGCGGGCTAATCTAGTCCCGGGGTCGTAGGGGCGACCCTATAGTCGTCGGACATGTTGGCGATTGGCCAACATTGGCCCGGGGTCGTCGGGACGACCCTATAGTCGTCGGACATGTCGGCGGCTGGCCAACCTAGTCCCGGGGTCGTGGGGACGACCCTATTGTCGTCGGACATGGCGGTGGCGGGCCAATCTAGTCCCGTGGTCGTGTGGACGACCCTATAGTCTTCGGACATGACGGTAGCGGGCCAATCTAGACCCGAGGTCCTGGGGACGACCCTATAGTAGTCGGACATGTCGGCGGCTGTCCAACTTTGGCCCGGAGTCGTGGGGACGACTCTATAGTCGTCGGACATGTCGGCGGCTGGCCAACCTAGACCCGGGGTCGTGGGGACGAACCTATTGTCGTCGGACATGACGGTGGCGGGCCAATCTAGGCCCGGGGTCGTGGGGACGACCCTATAGTCGTCGGACAAGTCGGCGGCGGGCCAAGCTTGTCCCGGGGTCGTGGGGACGACCCTATAATCGTCGGACATGACGGTGGCGGGCCAATCTAGTCCCGGGGTCGTGGGGACGACCCTATAATCGTTGGACATGACGGTGGCGGGCCAATCTAGTCCCGGGGTCGTAGGGACGACCCTATAGTCGTCGGGCAAGACGGCGGCGGGCCAAGCTTGTCCCGGGGTCGTGGGGACGACCCTATAATCGTCGGACATGTCGGCGGCTGGCCAACCTAGACCCGGGGTCGTGGGGACGACCCTATTGTCGTCGGACATGACGGTGGCGGGCCAATCTAGTCCCGGTGTCGTGGGGACGACCCTAGAGTCGTCGGGCAAGTCGGCGGCGGGCCAAGCTTGTCCCGGGGTCGTGGGGACGACCCAATAGTCGTCGGACATGTCGGCGGCTGGCCAACTTTGGCGGGTGGTCGTGGGGACGATCCGATTGTCGTCGGACATGTCGGTGGCGGGCCAATCTAGTCTCCGGTCGTGGGGACGACCCTATAATCGTCGGACATGACGGTGGCGGGCCAATCTAGTCCAGGGGTCGTGGGGACGACACTATAGTCGTCGGACATGTCGGCGGCTGGCCAACTTTGGCCCGGTGTCGTGGGGACGACCCTATAGTCGTCGGACATTTCGGCGGCATGCCAACTTTGGCCCGTGGTCGTGGGGACGACCCTATTGTCGTCGGACATGACGGTGGCGGGCCAATCTAGTCTCGCGGTCGTGGGGACGACCCTATAATCGTCGGACATGACGGTGGCGGGCCAATCTAGTCCCGGGGTCGTGGGGACGACCCTATAGTCGTCGGACATGTCGGCGGCTGGCCAACTTTGGCCCGGTGTCGTGGGGACGACCCTATAGTCGTCGGACATTTCGGCGGCATGCCAACTTTGGCCCGTGGTCGTGGGGACGACCCTATAGTTGTTGGACATGTCGGCGGCTGGCCAACCTAGTCCGGGGTCGTAGGGACGACCCTATAGTCGTCGGACATGTCGGCGATTGGCCAACATTGGACCGGGGTCGTGGCGACGACCCTATAGTCGTCGGACATGTCGGCGGCTGGCCAACTTTGGCCCGTGGTCGTGGGGACGACCCTATAGTCGTCGGACAAGTCGGCGGCGAGCCAACCTAGTCCGGGGGTCGTGGGGACGACCCTATAGTCGTCGGACAAGTCGGCGGCGGGCCAATCTAGTCCCGGGGTCGTAGGGACGACCCTATAGTCGTCGGACATGTTGGCGGCTGGCCAACTTTGGCCTGGTGTCGTGGGGACGACTGTATAGTTGTCGGACATTTCGGCGGCAGGCCAACTTTGGCCCCTGGTCATGGGGACGACCCTATAATCGTCGGACATGTCGGCAGCTGGCCACCCTAGACCCGGGGTCGTGGGGACGACCCTATTGTCGTCGGACAAGTCGGCGGTGGGCCAACCTAGTCCCGGGGTCGTGGGGACGACCCTATAGTCATCGGACATGTCGGCGGCTTGCCAACTTTGGCCCGGGGTCGTGGGGACGACCCTATAGTCGTCGGACCTGTCGGCGGCTGGCCAACTTTGGCCCGTGGTCGTAGGAACGATCCGATAGTCGTTGGACATGACGGTGCCGGGCCAATCAAGTCCCGGGGTCGTAGGTATGACCCTATAGTCGTCGGACATGTCGGCGATTGGCCATTATTGGCCCGGGGTCGTGGGGACGACCCTATAGTCGTCGGACATGTCGGCGGCTGGCCAACTTTAGCCCGTGGTCGTGGGGACGACCCAATAGTCGTCGGACATGTCGGCGGCTGGCCAACTTTGGCCCGTGGTCGTGGGGACGATCCGATAGTCGTTGGACATGACGGTGCCGGGGCAATCGAGTCCCGGGGTCGTAGGTACGACCCTATAGTCGTCGGAAATGTCGGGGATTGGCCAACTTTAGCCCGTGGTCGTGGGGACGACCCTATAGCCGTCGGACATGTCGGCGGCTGGCCAACTTTGGCCCGTGGTCGTGGGGACGATCCGATAGTCGTTGGACAAGTCGGCGGTGGGCCAACCTAGTCCCGGGGTCGTGGGGACGACCCTATAGTCATCGGACATGTCGGCGGCTTGCCAACTTTGGCCCGGGGTCGTGGGGACGACCCTATAGTCGTCGGACATGTCGGCGGCTGGCCAACCTAGTCCGGGGTCGTAGGGACGACCCTATAGTCGTCGGACATGTCGGCGATTGGCCAACATTGGCCCGGGGTCGTGGGGACGATCCTATAGTCGTCGGACATGTCGGCGGCTGGCCAACTTTGGCGCGTGGTCGTGGGGACGATCCGATTGTCGTCGGACATGTCGGCGGCTGGCCAACTTTGGCCCGTGGTCGTGGGGACGATCCAATAGTCGTCGGACATGTCGGCGGCTGGCCATCTTTGGCGCGTGGTCGTGGGGACGATCCGATGGTCGTCGGACATGTCGGCGGCTGGCCAACCTAGACCCGGGGTCGTGGGGACGACCCTATTGTCGTCGGACATGGCGGTGGCGGGCCAATCTAGTCCCGTGGTCGTGGGGACGACCCTATAGTCTTCGGACATGACGGTAGCGGGCCAATCTAGACCCGAGGTCCTGGGGACGACCCTATAGTAGTCGGACATGTCGGCGGCTGTCCAACTTTGGCCCGGTGTCGTGGGGACGACTCTATAGTCGTCGGACATGTCGGCGGCTGGCCAACCTAGACCCGGGGTCGTGGGGACGACTCTATAGTCGTCGGACATGTCGGCGGCTGGCCAACCTAGACCCGGGGTCGTGGGGACGACCCTATAGTCGTCGGACATTATGGCGATTGGCCAACATTGGCCCGGGGTCGTCGGGACGACCCTATAGTCGTCGGACATGTCGGCGGCTGGCCAACTTTGGCCCGTGGTCGTGGGGACGACCCTATAGTCGTTGGGCATGTCAGCGGCTGACCGGTGTCGTGGGGACGCCTCTATAGTCGTCGAACATGTCGGCGGCTGGCCAACCTAGACCCGGGGTCGTGGGGACGACCATATAGTCATCGGACATGTCGGCGGCTGGCCAACTTTGGCCCGTGGTCGTGGGGCGACCCAATAGTCGTTGGACATGTCGGCGGCTGGCCAACTTTGGCTCGTGGTCGTGGGGACGATCCGATAGTCGTCGGACGTGACGGTGGCTAGCCAATCTAGTCCCAGGGTCGTGGGGACGACCAAATAGTCGTCGGACCTGTCGGCGGCTGGCCAACTTTGGCCCGTGGTCGTAGGAACGATCCGATAGTCGTTGGACATGACGGTGCCGGGCCAATCAAGTCTCGGGGTCGTAGGTACGACCCTATAGTCGTCGGACATGTCGGCGATTGGCCATTATTGGCCCGGGGTCGTGGGGACGACCCTATAGTCGTCGGACATGTCGGCGGCTGGCCAACTTTAGCCCGTGGTTGTGGGGACGACCCTATAGTCGTTGGACATGACGGTGGCGGGCCAATCTAGTCCCGGGGTCGTAGGGACGACCCTATAGTCGTCGGACATTTCGGCGGCATGCCAACTTTGGCCCGTGGTCGTGGGGACGACCCTATAGTTGTTGGACATGACGGTGGCGGGCTAATCTAGTCCCGGGGTCGTAGGGACGACCCTATAGTCGTCGGACATGTTGGCGATTGGCCAACATTGGCCCGGGGTCGTCGGGACGACCCTATAGTCGTCGGACATATCGGCGGCTGGCCAACCTAGTCCCGGGGTCGTGGGGACGACCCTATTGTCGTCGGACATGGCGGTGGCGGGCCAATCTAGTCCCGTGGTCGTGTGGACGACCCTATAGTCTTCGGACATGACGGTAGCGGGCCAATCTAGACCCGAGGTCCTGGGGACGACCCTATAGTAGTCGGACATGTCGGCGGCTGTCCAACTTTGGCCCGGAGTCGTGGGGACGACTCTATAGTCGTCGGACATGTCGGCGGCTGGCCAACCTAGACCCGGGGTCGTGGGGACGAACCTATTGTCGTCGGACATGACGGTGGCGGGCCAATCTAGGCCCGGGGTCGTGGGGACGACCCTATAGTCGTCGGACAAGTCGGCGGCGGGCCAAGCTTGTCCCGGGGTCGTGGGGACGACCCTATAATCGTCGGACATGACGGTGGCGGGCCAATCTAGCCCCGGGGTCGTGGGGACGACCCTATAATCGTTGGACATGACGGTGGCGGGCCAATCTAGTCCCGGGGTCGTAGGGACGACCCTATAGTCGTCGGGCAAGACGGCGGCGGGCCAAGCTTGTCCCGGGGTCGTGGGGACGACCCTATAATCGTCGGACATGTCGGCGGCTGGCCAACCTAGACCCGGGGTCGTGGGGACGACCCTATTGTCGTCGGACATGACGGTGGCGGGCCAATCTAGTCCCGGTGTCGTGGGGACGACCCTAGAGTCGTCGGGCAAGTCGGCGGCGGGCCAAGCTTGTCCCGGGGTCGTGGGGACGACCCAATAGTCGTCGGACATGTCGGCGGCTGGCCAACTTTGGCGGGTGGTCGTGGGGACGATCCGATTGTCGTCGGACATGTCGGTGGCGGGCCAATCTAGTCTCCGGTCGTGGGGACGACCCTATAATCGTCGGACATGACGGTGGCGGGCCAATCTAGTCCCGGGGTCGTGGGGACGACCCTATAGTCGTCGGACATGTCGGCGGCTGGCCAACTTTGGCCCGGTGTCGTGGGGACGACCCTATAGTCGTCGGACATTTCGGCGGCATGCCAACTTTGGCCCGTGGTCGTGGGGACGACCCTATTGTCGTCGGACATGACGGTGGCGGGCCAATCTAGTCTCGCGGTCGTGGGGACGACCCTATAATCGTCGGACATGACGGTGGCGGGCCAATCTAGTCCCGGGGTCGTGGGGACGACCCTATAGTCGTGGGACATGTCGGCGGCTGGCCAACTTTGGCCCGGTGTCGTGGGGACGACCCTATAGTCGTCGGACATTTCGGCGGCATGCCAACTTTGGCCCGTGGTCGTGGGGCCGACCCTATAGTTGTTGGACATGTCGGCGGCTGGCCAACCTAGTCCGGGGTCGTAGGGACGACCCTATAGTCGTCGGACATGTCGGCGATTGGCCAACATTGGCCCGGGGTCGTGGCGACGACCCTATAGTCGTCGGACATGTCGGCGGCTGGCCAACTTTGGCCCGTGGTCGTGGGGACGACCCTATAGTCGTCGGACAAGTCGGCGGCGAGCCAACCTAGTCCGGGGGTCGTGGGGACGACCCTATAGTCGTCGGACAAGTCGGCGGCGGGCCAATCTAGTCCCGGGGTCGTAGGGACGACCCTATAGTCGTCGGACATGTTGGCGGCTGGCCAACTTTGGCCTGGTGTCGTGGGGACGACTGTATAGTTGTCGGACATTTCGGCGGCAGGCCAACTTTGGCCCCTGGTCATGGGGACGACCCTATAATCGTCGGACATGTCGGCAGCTGGCCACCCTAGACCCGGGGTCGTGGGGACGACCCTATTGTCGTCGGACAAGTCGGCGGTGGGCCAACCTAGTCCCGGGGTCGTGGGGACGACCCTATAGTCATCGGACATGTCGGCGGCTTGCCAACTTTGGCCCGGGGTCGTGGGGACGACCCTATAGTCGTCGGACCTGTCGGCGGCTGGCCAACTTTGGCCCGTGGTCGTAGGAACGATCCGATAGTCGTTGGACATGACGGTGCCGGGCCAATCAAGTCCCGGGGTCGTAGGTACGACCCTAAGTCGTCGGACATGTCGGCGATTGGCCATTATTGGCCCGGGGTCGTGGGGACGACCCTATAGTCGTCGGACATGTCGGCGGCTGGCCAACTTTAGCCCGTGGTCGTGGGGACGACCCAATAGTCGTCGGACATGTCGGCGGCTGGCCAACTTTGGCCCGTGGTCGTGGGGACGATCCGATAGTCGTTGGACATGACGGTGCCGGGGCAATCGAGTCCCGGGGTCGTAGGTACGACCCTATAGTCGTCGGAAATGTCGGGGATTGGCCAACTTTAGCCCGTGGTCGTGGGGACGACCCTATAGCCGTCGGACATGTCGGCGGCTGGCCAACTTTGGCCCGTGGTCGTGGGGACGATCCGATAGTCGTTGGACAAGTCGGCGGTGGGCCAACCTAGTCCCGGGGTCGTGGGGACGACCCTATAGTCATCGGACATGTCGGCGGCTTGCCAACTTTGGCCCGGGGTCGTGGGGACGACCCTATAGTCGTCGGACATGTCGGCGGCTGGCCAACCTAGTCCGGGGTCGTAGGGACGACCCTATAGTCGTCGGACATGTCGGCGATTGGCCAACATTGGCCCGGAGTCGTGGGGACGATCCTATAGTCGTCGGACATGTCGGCGGCTGGCCAACTTTGGCGCGTGGTCGTGGGGACGATCCGATTGTCGTCGGACATGTCGGCGGCTGGCCAACTTTGGCCCGTGGTCGTGGGGACGATCCAATAGTCGTCGGACATGTCGGCGGCTGGCCATCTTTGGCGCGTGGTCGTGGGGACGATCCGATGGTCGTCGGACATGTCGGCGGCTGGCCAACCTAGACCCGGGGTCGTGGGGACGACCCTATTGTCGTCGGACATGGCGGTGGCGGGCCAATCTAGTCCCGTGGTCGTGTGGACGACCCTATAGTCTTCGGACATGACGGTAGCGGGCCAATCTAGACCCGAGGTCCTGGGGACGACCCTATAGTAGTCGGACATGTCGGCGGCTGTCCAACTTTGGCCCGGTGTCGTGGGGACGACTCTATAGTCGTCGGACATGTCGGCGGCTGGCCAACCTAGACCCGGGGTCGTGGGGACGACTCTATAGTCGTCGGACATGTCGGCGGCTGGCCAACCTAGACCCGGGGTCGTGGGGACGACCCTATAGTCGTCGGACATGTTGGCGATTGGCCAACATTGGCCCGGGGTCGTCGGGACGACCCTATAGTCGTCGGACATGTCGGCGGCTGGCCAACTTTGGCCCGTGGTCGTGGGGACGACCCTATAGTCGTTGGGCATGTCAGCGGCTGACCGGTGTCGTGGGGACGCCTCTATAGTCGTCGAACATGTCGGCGGCTGGCCAACCTAGACCCGGGGTCGTGGGGACGACCATATAGTCATCGGACATGTCGGCGGCTGGCCAACTTTGGCCCGTGGTCGTGGGGCGACCCAATAGTCGTTGGACATGTCGGCGGCTGGCCAACTTTGGCTCGTGGTCGTGGGGACGATCCGATAGTCGTCGGACGTGACGGTGGCTAGCCAATCTAGTCCCAGGGTCGTGGGGACGACCAAATAGTCGTCGGACCTGTCGGCGGCTGGCCAACTTTGGCCCGTGGTCGTAGGAACGATCCGATAGTCGTTGGACATGACGGTGCCGGGCCAATCAAGTCTCGGGGTCGTAGGTACGACCCTATAGTCGTCGGACATGTCGGCGATTGGCCATTATTGGCCCGGGGTCGTGGGGACGACCCTATAGTCGTCGGACATGTCGGCGGCTGGCCAACTTTAGCCCGTGGTCGTGGGGACGACCCAATAGTCGTCGGACATGTCGGCGGCTGGCCAACTTTGGCCCGTGGTCGTGGGGACGATCCGATAGTCGTTGGACATGACGGTGCCGGGGCAATCGAGTCCCGGGGTCGTAGGTACGACCCTATAGTCGTCGGAAATGTCGGGGATTGGCCAACTTTAGCCCGTGGTCGTGGGGACGACCCTATAGCCGTCGGACATGTCGGCGGCTGGCCAACTTTGGCCCGTGGTCGTGGGGACGATCCGATAGTCGTTGGACAAGTCGGCGGTGGGCCAACCTAGTCCCGGGGTCGTGGGGACGACCCTATAGTCATCGGACATGTCGGCGGCTTGCCAACTTTGGCCCGGGGTCGTGGGGACGACCCTATAGTCGTCGGACATGTCGGCGGCTGGCCAACCTAGTCCGGGGTCGTAGGGACGACCCTATAGTCGTCGGACATGTCGGCGATTGGCCAACATTGGCCCGGGGTCGTGGGGACGATCCTATAGTCGTCGGACATGTCGGCGGCTGGCCAACATTGGCGCGTGGTCGTGGGGACGATCCGATTGTCGTCGGACATGTCGGCGGCTGGCCAACTTTG
This sequence comes from Andrena praecox, assembly GCA_963932275.1. Taxonomy (NCBI): domain Eukaryota; kingdom Metazoa; phylum Arthropoda; class Insecta; order Hymenoptera; family Andrenidae; genus Andrena; species Andrena praecox. The sequence goes on along the minus strand of CAWVQO010000396.1, from coordinate 1,048,619 downwards.
GCCCGTGGTCGTGGGGACGATCCAATAGTCGTCGGACATGTCGGCGGCTGGCCATCTTTGGCGCGTGGTCGTGGGGACGATCCGATGGTCGTCGGACATGTCGGCGGCTGGCCAACCTAGACCCGGGGTCGTGGGGACGACCCTATTGTCGTCGGACATGGCGGTGGCGGGCCAATCTAGTCCCGTGGTCGTGTGGACGACCCTATAGTCTTCGGACATGACGGTAGCGGGCCAATCTAGACCCGAGGTCCTGGGGACGACCCTATAGTAGTCGGACATGTCGGCGGCTGTCCAACTTTGGCCCGGTGTCGTGGGGACGACTCTATAGTCGTCGGACATGTCGGCGGCTGGCCAACCTAGACCCGGGGTCGTGGGGACGACTCAATAGTCGTCGGACATGTCGGCGGCTGGCCAACCTAGACCCGGGGTCGTGGGGACGACCCTATAGTCGTCGGACATGTTGGCGATTGGCCAACATTGGCCCGGGGTCGTCGGGACGACCCTATAGTCGTCGGACATGTCGGCGGCTGGCCAACTTTGGCCCGTGGTCGTGGGGACGACCCTATAGTCGTTGGGCATGTCAGCGGCTGACCGGTGTCGTGGGGACGCCTCTATAGTCGTCGAACATGTCGGCGGCTGGCCAACCTAGACCCGGGGTCGTGGGGACGACCATATAGTCATCGGACATGTCGGCGGCTGGCCAACTTTGGCCCGTGGTCGTGGGGCGACCCAATAGTCGTTGGACATGTCGGCGGCTGGCCAACTTTGGCTCGTGGTCGTGGGGACGATCCGATAGTCGTCGGACGTGACGGTGGCTAGCCAATCTAGTCCCAGGGTCGTGGGGACGACCAAATAGTCGTCGGACCTGTCGGCGGCTGGCCAACTTTGGCCCGTGGTCGTAGGAACGATCCGATAGTCGTTGGACATGACGGTGCCGGGCCAATCAAGTCTCGGGGTCGTAGGTACGACCCTATAGTCGTCGGACATGTCGGCGATTGGCCATTATTGGCCCGGGGTCGTGGGGACGACCCTATAGTCGTCGGACATGTCGGCGGCTGGCCAACTTTAGCCCGTGGTCGTGGGGACGACCCAATAGTCGTCGGACATGTCGGCGGCTGGCCAACTTTGGCCCGTGGTCGTGGGGACGATCCGATAGTCGTTGGACATGACGGTGCCGGGGCAATCGAGTCCCGGGGTCGTAGGTACGACCCTATAGTCGTCGGAAATGTCGGGGATTGGCCAACTTTAGCCCGTGGTCGTGGGGACGACCCTATAGCCGTCGGACATGTCGGCGGCTGGCCAACTTTGGCCCGTGGTCGTGGGGACGATCCGATAGTCGTTGGACATGACGGTGCCGGGGCAATCGAGTCCCGGGGTCGTAGGTACGACCCTATAGTCGTCGGAAATGTCGGGGATTGGCCAACTTTAGCCCGGGGTCGTGGGGACGACCCTATTGTCGTCGGACATGGCGGTGGCGGGCCAATCTAGTCCCGTGGTCGTGTGGACGACCCTATAGTCTTCGGACATGACGGTAGCGGGCCAATCTAGACCCGAGGTCCTGGGGACGACCCTATAGTAGTCGGACATGTCGGCGGCTGTCCAACTTTGGCCCGGTGTCGTGGGGACGACTCTATAGTCGTCGGACATGTCGGCGGCTGGCCAACCTAGACCCGGGGTCGTGGGGACGACTCAATAGTCGTCGGACATGTCGGCGGCTGGCCAACCTAGACCCGGGGTCGTGGGGACGACCCTATAGTCGTCGGACATGTTGGCGATTGGCCAACATTGGCCCGGGGTCGTCGGGACGACCCTATAGTCGTCGGACATGTCGGCGGCTGGCCAACTTTGGCCCGGTGTCGTGGGGACGACCCTATAGTCGTCGGACATTTCGGCGGCATGCCAACTTTGGCCCGTGGTCGTGGGGACGACCCTATAGTTGTTGGACATGTCGGCGGCTGGCCAACCTAGTCCGGGGTCGTAGGGACGACCCTATAGTCGTCGGACATGTCGGCGATTGGCCAACATTGGCCCGGGGTCGTGGCGACGACCCTATAGTCGTCGGACATGTCGGCGGCTGGCCAACTTTGGCCCGTGGTCGTGGGGACGACCCTTTAGTCGTCGGACAAGTCGGCGGCGAGCCAACGTAGTCCCGCGGTTGTGGGGACGACCCTTTAGTCGTCGGACATTTCGGCGGCATGCCAACTTTGGCTCGGGGTCGTGGGGACGACCCTATTGTCGTTGGACATGACGGTGGCGGGCCAATCTTGTCCCGTGGTCGTGGGGACGACCCTATAGTCGTTGGACATGTCAGCGGCTGGCCAACTTTGGCCCGGTGTCGTGGGGACGACTCTATAGTCGTCGGACATGTCGGCGGCTGGCCAACCTAGACCCGGGGTCGTGGGGACGACCCTATTGTCGTCGGACATGACGGTGGCGGGCCAATCTATTCCCGGGGTCGTACGGACGACCCTATAGTCGTCGGACTTGACGGGGGCGGGCCAAACTAGTCCCGGGGTTGTGGGGACGACCCTATAGTCGTCGGATATGTCGGCGGCTTGCCAAATTTGCCCGGGGTCGTGGGGACGACCCTATAGTCGTCGGACTTGACGGTGGCGGGCCAATCTAGTCCCGGGGTCGTGGGGACGACCCAATAGTCGTTGGACATATCGGCGGCTGGCCAACTTTGGCCCATGGTCGTGGGGACGACCCTATAGTCGTTGGACATGACGGTGGCGGGCCAATCTAGTCCCGGGGTCGTAGGGACGACCCTATAGTCGTCGGACATGTTGGCGATTGGCCAAAATTGGCCCGGGATCGTCGGGACGACCCTATAGTCGTCGGACATGTTGGCGGCTTGTCAGCCTAGTCCCGGGGTCGTGGGTTCGACCCTATAGTCGTCGGACAAGTCGGCGGCGGGCCAATCTAGTCCCGCGGTCGTGGGGACGACCCTACAGTCGTCGGAAATGACGGTGGCGGGCCAATCTAGTCCCGGGGTCGTGGGGACGACCCTATAGTCGTCGGACAAGTCGGCGGCGGGCCAACCTAGTCCCGGGGTCGTGGGGATGACCCTATAGTCGTCGGACATGACGGTGGCGAGCCAATCTAGTCCCGCGGTCGTGGGGACGACCCTACAGTCGTCGGAAATGACGGTGGCGGGCCAATCTAGTCCCGGGGTCGTGGGGACGACCCTATAGTCGTCGGACAAGTCGGCGGCGGGCCAACCTAGTCCCGGGGTCGTGGGGATGACCCTATAGTCGTCGGACATGACGGTGGCGGGCCAGTCTAGTCCCGGGTCGTGGGGACGACCCTATAGTCGTCGGACATGACGGTGGCGGGCCAATCTAGTCCCGGTGTCGTGGGGACGACCCTAGAGTCGTCGGGCAAGTCGGCGGCGGGCCAAGCTTGTCCCGGGGTCGTGGGGACGACCCAATAGTCGTCGGACATGTCGGCGGCTGGCCAACTTTGGCGGGTGGTCGTGGGGACGATCCGATTGTCGTCGGACATGTCGGTGGCGGGCCAATCTAGTCTCCGGTCGTGGGGACGACCCTATAATCGTCGGACATGACGGTGGCGGGCCAATCTAGTCCAGGGGTCGTGGGGACGACACTATAGTCGTCGGACATGTCGGCGGCTGGCCAACTTTGGCCCGGTGTCGTGGGGACGACCCTATAGTCGTCGGACATTTCGGCGGCATGCCAACTTTGGCCCGTGGTCGTGGGGACGACCCTATTGTCGTCGGACATGACGGTGGCGGGCCAATCTAGTCTCGCGGTCGTGGGGACGACCCTATAATCGTCGGACATGACGGTGGCGGGCCAATCTAGTCCCGGGGTCGTGGGGACGACCCTATAGTCGTCGGACATGTCGGCGGCTGGCCAACTTTGGCCCGGTGTCGTGGGGACGACCCTATAGTCGTCGGACATTTCGGCGGCATGCCAACTTTGGCCCGTGGTCGTGGGGACGACCCTATAGTTGTTGGACATGTCGGCGGCTGGCCAACCTAGTCCGGGGTCGTAGGGACGACCCTATAGTCGTCGGACATGTCGGCGATTGGCCAACATTGGACCGGGGTCGTGGCGACGACCCTATAGTCGTCGGACATGTCGGCGGCTGGCCAACTTTGGCCCGTGGTCGTGGGGACGACCCTATAGTCGTCGGACAAGTCGGCGGCGAGCCAACCTAGTCCGGGGGTCGTGGGGACGACCCTATAGTCGTCGGACAAGTCGGCGGCGGGCCAATCTAGTCCCGGGGTCGTAGGGACGACCCTATAGTCGTCGGACATGTTGGCGGCTGGCCAACTTTGGCCTGGTGTCGTGGGGACGACTGTATAGTTGTCGGACATTTCGGCGGCAGGCCAACTTTGGCCCCTGGTCATGGGGACGACCCTATAATCGTCGGACATGTCGGCAGCTGGCCACCCTAGACCCGGGGTCGTGGGGACGACCCTATTGTCGTCGGACAAGTCGGCGGTGGGCCAACCTAGTCCCGGGGTCGTGGGGACGACCCTATAGTCATCGGACATGTCGGCGGCTTGCCAACTTTGGCCCGGGGTCGTGGGGACGACCCTATAGTCGTCGGACCTGTCGGCGGCTGGCCAACTTTGGCCCGTGGTCGTAGGAACGATCCGATAGTCGTTGGACATGACGGTGCCGGGCCAATCAAGTCCCGGGGTCGTAGGTATGACCCTATAGTCGTCGGACATGTCGGCGATTGGCCATTATTGGCCCGGGGTCGTGGGGACGACCCTATAGTCGTCGGACATGTCGGCGGCTGGCCAACTTTAGCCCGTGGTCGTGGGGACGACCCAATAGTCGTCGGACATGTCGGCGGCTGGCCAACTTTGGCCCGTGGTCGTGGGGACGATCCGATAGTCGTTGGACATGACGGTGCCGGGGCAATCGAGTCCCGGGGTCGTAGGTACGACCCTATAGTCGTCGGAAATGTCGGGGATTGGCCAACTTTAGCCCGTGGTCGTGGGGACGACCCTATAGCCGTCGGACATGTCGGCGGCTGGCCAACTTTGGCCCGTGGTCGTGGGGACGATCCGATAGTCGTTGGACAAGTCGGCGGTGGGCCAACCTAGTCCCGGGGTCGTGGGGACGACCCTATAGTCATCGGACATGTCGGCGGCTTGCCAACTTTGGCCCGGGGTCGTGGGGACGACCCTATAGTCGTCGGACATGTCGGCGGCTGGCCAACCTAGTCCGGGGTCGTAGGGACGACCCTATAGTCGTCGGACATGTCGGCGATTGGCCAACATTGGCCCGGGGTCGTGGGGACGATCCTATAGTCGTCGGACATGTCGGCGGCTGGCCAACTTTGGCGCGTGGTCGTGGGGACGATCCGATTGTCGTCGGACATGTCGGCGGCTGGCCAACTTTGGCCCGTGGTCGTGGGGACGATCCAATAGTCGTCGGACATGTCGGCGGCTGGCCATCTTTGGCGCGTGGTCGTGGGGACGATCCGATGGTCGTCGGACATGTCGGCGGCTGGCCAACCTAGACCCGGGGTCGTGGGGACGACCCTATTGTCGTCGGACATGGCGGTGGCGGGCCAATCTAGTCCCGTGGTCGTGGGGACGACCCTATAGTCTTCGGACATGACGGTAGCGGGCCAATCTAGACCCGAGGTCCTGGGGACGACCCTATAGTAGTCGGACATGTCGGCGGCTGTCCAACTTTGGCCCGGTGTCGTGGGGACGACTCTATAGTCGTCGGACATGTCGGCGGCTGGCCAACCTAGACCCGGGGTCGTGGGGACGACTCTATAGTCGTCGGACATGTCGGCGGCTGGCCAACCTAGACCCGGGGTCGTGGGGACGACCCTATAGTCGTCGGACATTATGGCGATTGGCCAACATTGGCCCGGGGTCGTCGGGACGACCCTATAGTCGTCGGACATGTCGGCGGCTGGCCAACTTTGGCCCGTGGTCGTGGGGACGACCCTATAGTCGTTGGGCATGTCAGCGGCTGACCGGTGTCGTGGGGACGCCTCTATAGTCGTCGAACATGTCGGCGGCTGGCCAACCTAGACCCGGGGTCGTGGGGACGACCATATAGTCATCGGACATGTCGGCGGCTGGCCAACTTTGGCCCGTGGTCGTGGGGCGACCCAATAGTCGTTGGACATGTCGGCGGCTGGCCAACTTTGGCTCGTGGTCGTGGGGACGATCCGATAGTCGTCGGACGTGACGGTGGCTAGCCAATCTAGTCCCAGGGTCGTGGGGACGACCAAATAGTCGTCGGACCTGTCGGCGGCTGGCCAACTTTGGCCCGTGGTCGTAGGAACGATCCGATAGTCGTTGGACATGACGGTGCCGGGCCAATCAAGTCTCGGGGTCGTAGGTACGACCCTATAGTCGTCGGACATGTCGGCGATTGGCCATTATTGGCCCGGGGTCGTGGGGACGACCCTATAGTCGTCGGACATGTCGGCGGCTGGCCAACTTTAGCCCGTGGTTGTGGGGACGACCCTATAGTCGTTGGACATGACGGTGGCGGGCCAATCTAGTCCCGGGGTCGTAGGGACGACCCTATAGTCGTCGGACATTTCGGCGGCATGCCAACTTTGGCCCGTGGTCGTGGGGACGACCCTATAGTTGTTGGACATGACGGTGGCGGGCTAATCTAGTCCCGGGGTCGTAGGGACGACCCTATAGTCGTCGGACATGTTGGCGATTGGCCAACATTGGCCCGGGGTCGTCGGGACGACCCTATAGTCGTCGGACATATCGGCGGCTGGCCAACCTAGTCCCGGGGTCGTGGGGACGACCCTATTGTCGTCGGACATGGCGGTGGCGGGCCAATCTAGTCCCGTGGTCGTGTGGACGACCCTATAGTCTTCGGACATGACGGTAGCGGGCCAATCTAGACCCGAGGTCCTGGGGACGACCCTATAGTAGTCGGACATGTCGGCGGCTGTCCAACTTTGGCCCGGAGTCGTGGGGACGACTCTATAGTCGTCGGACATGTCGGCGGCTGGCCAACCTAGACCCGGGGTCGTGGGGACGAACCTATTGTCGTCGGACATGACGGTGGCGGGCCAATCTAGGCCCGGGGTCGTGGGGACGACCCTATAGTCGTCGGACAAGTCGGCGGCGGGCCAAGCTTGTCCCGGGGTCGTGGGGACGACCCTATAATCGTCGGACATGACGGTGGCGGGCCAATCTAGCCCCGGGGTCGTGGGGACGACCCTATAATCGTTGGACATGACGGTGGCGGGCCAATCTAGTCCCGGGGTCGTAGGGACGACCCTATAGTCGTCGGGCAAGACGGCGGCGGGCCAAGCTTGTCCCGGGGTCGTGGGGACGACCCTATAATCGTCGGACATGTCGGCGGCTGGCCAACCTAGACCCGGGGTCGTGGGGACGACCCTATTGTCGTCGGACATGACGGTGGCGGGCCAATCTAGTCCCGGTGTCGTGGGGACGACCCTAGAGTCGTCGGGCAAGTCGGCGGCGGGCCAAGCTTGTCCCGGGGTCGTGGGGACGACCCAATAGTCGTCGGACATGTCGGCGGCTGGCCAACTTTGGCGGGTGGTCGTGGGGACGATCCGATTGTCGTCGGACATGTCGGTGGCGGGCCAATCTAGTCTCCGGTCGTGGGGACGACCCTATAATCGTCGGACATGACGGTGGCGGGCCAATCTAGTCCCGGGGTCGTGGGGACGACCCTATAGTCGTCGGACATGTCGGCGGCTGGCCAACTTTGGCCCGGTGTCGTGGGGACGACCCTATAGTCGTCGGACATTTCGGCGGCATGCCAACTTTGGCCCGTGGTCGTGGGGACGACCCTATTGTCGTCGGACATGACGGTGGCGGGCCAATCTAGTCTCGCGGTCGTGGGGACGACCCTATAATCGTCGGACATGACGGTGGCGGGCCAATCTAGTCCCGGGGTCGTGGGGACGACCCTATAGTCGTGGGACATGTCGGCGGCTGGCCAACTTTGGCCCGGTGTCGTGGGGACGACCCTATAGTCGTCGGACATTTCGGCGGCATGCCAACTTTGGCCCGTGGTCGTGGGGCCGACCCTATAGTTGTTGGACATGTCGGCGGCTGGCCAACCTAGTCCGGGGTCGTAGGGACGACCCTATAGTCGTCGGACATGTCGGCGATTGGCCAACATTGGCCCGGGGTCGTGGCGACGACCCTATAGTCGTCGGACATGTCGGCGGCTGGCCAACTTTGGCCCGTGGTCGTGGGGACGACCCTATAGTCGTCGGACAAGTCGGCGGCGAGCCAACCTAGTCCGGGGGTCGTGGGGACGACCCTATAGTCGTCGGACAAGTCGGCGGCGGGCCAATCTAGTCCCGGGGTCGTAGGGACGACCCTATAGTCGTCGGACATGTTGGCGGCTGGCCAACTTTGGCCTGGTGTCGTGGGGACGACTGTATAGTTGTCGGACATTTCGGCGGCAGGCCAACTTTGGCCCCTGGTCATGGGGACGACCCTATAATCGTCGGACATGTCGGCAGCTGGCCACCCTAGACCCGGGGTCGTGGGGACGACCCTATTGTCGTCGGACAAGTCGGCGGTGGGCCAACCTAGTCCCGGGGTCGTGGGGACGACCCTATAGTCATCGGACATGTCGGCGGCTTGCCAACTTTGGCCCGGGGTCGTGGGGACGACCCTATAGTCGTCGGACCTGTCGGCGGCTGGCCAACTTTGGCCCGTGGTCGTAGGAACGATCCGATAGTCGTTGGACATGACGGTGCCGGGCCAATCAAGTCCCGGGGTCGTAGGTACGACCCTAAGTCGTCGGACATGTCGGCGATTGGCCATTATTGGCCCGGGGTCGTGGGGACGACCCTATAGTCGTCGGACATGTCGGCGGCTGGCCAACTTTAGCCCGTGGTCGTGGGGACGACCCAATAGTCGTCGGACATGTCGGCGGCTGGCCAACTTTGGCCCGTGGTCGTGGGGACGATCCGATAGTCGTTGGACATGACGGTGCCGGGGCAATCGAGTCCCGGGGTCGTAGGTACGACCCTATAGTCGTCGGAAATGTCGGGGATTGGCCAACTTTAGCCCGTGGTCGTGGGGACGACCCTATAGCCGTCGGACATGTCGGCGGCTGGCCAACTTTGGCCCGTGGTCGTGGGGACGATCCGATAGTCGTTGGACAAGTCGGCGGTGGGCCAACCTAGTCCCGGGGTCGTGGGGACGACCCTATAGTCATCGGACATGTCGGCGGCTTGCCAACTTTGGCCCGGGGTCGTGGGGACGACCCTATAGTCGTCGGACATGTCGGCGGCTGGCCAACCTAGTCCGGGGTCGTAGGGACGACCCTATAGTCGTCGGACATGTCGGCGATTGGCCAACATTGGCCCGGAGTCGTGGGGACGATCCTATAGTCGTCGGACATGTCGGCGGCTGGCCAACTTTGGCGCGTGGTCGTGGGGACGATCCGATTGTCGTCGGACATGTCGGCGGCTGGCCAACTTTGGCCCGTGGTCGTGGGGACGATCCAATAGTCGTCGGACATGTCGGCGGCTGGCCATCTTTGGCGCGTGGTCGTGGGGACGATCCGATGGTCGTCGGACATGTCGGCGGCTGGCCAACCTAGACCCGGGGTCGTGGGGACGACCCTATTGTCGTCGGACATGGCGGTGGCGGGCCAATCTAGTCCCGTGGTCGTGTGGACGACCCTATAGTCTTCGGACATGACGGTAGCGGGCCAATCTAGACCCGAGGTCCTGGGGACGACCCTATAGTAGTCGGACATGTCGGCGGCTGTCCAACTTTGGCCCGGTGTCGTGGGGACGACTCTATAGTCGTCGGACATGTCGGCGGCTGGCCAACCTAGACCCGGGGTCGTGGGGACGACTCTATAGTCGTCGGACATGTCGGCGGCTGGCCAACCTAGACCCGGGGTCGTGGGGACGACCCTATAGTCGTCGGACATGTTGGCGATTGGCCAACATTGGCCCGGGGTCGTCGGGACGACCCTATAGTCGTCGGACATGTCGGCGGCTGGCCAACTTTGGCCCGTGGTCGTGGGGACGACCCTATAGTCGTTGGGCATGTCAGCGGCTGACCGGTGTCGTGGGGACGCCTCTATAGTCGTCGAACATGTCGGCGGCTGGCCAACCTAGACCCGGGGTCGTGGGGACGACCATATAGTCATCGGACATGTCGGCGGCTGGCCAACTTTGGCCCGTGGTCGTGGGGCGACCCAATAGTCGTTGGACATGTCGGCGGCTGGCCAACTTTGGCTCGTGGTCGTGGGGACGATCCGATAGTCGTCGGACGTGACGGTGGCTAGCCAATCTAGTCCCAGGGTCGTGGGGACGACCAAATAGTCGTCGGACCTGTCGGCGGCTGGCCAACTTTGGCCCGTGGTCGTAGGAACGATCCGATAGTCGTTGGACATGACGGTGCCGGGCCAATCAAGTCTCGGGGTCGTAGGTACGACCCTATAGTCGTCGGACATGTCGGCGATTGGCCATTATTGGCCCGGGGTCGTGGGGACGACCCTATAGTCGTCGGACATGTCGGCGGCTGGCCAACTTTAGCCCGTGGTCGTGGGGACGACCCAATAGTCGTCGGACATGTCGGCGGCTGGCCAACTTTGGCCCGTGGTCGTGGGGACGATCCGATAGTCGTTGGACATGACGGTGCCGGGGCAATCGAGTCCCGGGGTCGTAGGTACGACCCTATAGTCGTCGGAAATGTCGGGGATTGGCCAACTTTAGCCCGTGGTCGTGGGGACGACCCTATAGCCGTCGGACATGTCGGCGGCTGGCCAACTTTGGCCCGTGGTCGTGGGGACGATCCGATAGTCGTTGGACAAGTCGGCGGTGGGCCAACCTAGTCCCGGGGTCGTGGGGACGACCCTATAGTCATCGGACATGTCGGCGGCTTGCCAACTTTGGCCCGGGGTCGTGGGGACGACCCTATAGTCGTCGGACATGTCGGCGGCTGGCCAACCTAGTCCGGGGTCGTAGGGACGACCCTATAGTCGTCGGACATGTCGGCGATTGGCCAACATTGGCCCGGGGTCGTGGGGACGATCCTATAGTCGTCGGACATGTCGGCGGCTGGCCAACTTTGGCGCGTGGTCGTGGGGACGATCCGATTGTCGTCGGACATGTCGGCGGCTGGCCAACTTTGGCCCGTGGTCGTGGGGACGATCCAATAGTCGTCGGACATGTCGGCGGCTGGCCATCTTTGGCGCGTGGTCGTGGGGACGATCCGATGGTCGTCGGACATGTCGGCGGCTGGCCAACCTAGACCCGGGGTCGTGGGGACGACCCTATTGTCGTCGGACATGGCGGTGGCGGGCCAATCTAGTCCCGTGGTCGTGTGGACGACCCTATAGTCTTCGGACATGACGGTAGCGGGCCAATCTAGACCCGAGGTCCTGGGGACGACCCTATAGTAGTCGGACATGTCGGCGGCTGTCCAACTTTGGCCCGGTGTCGTGGGGACGACTCTATAGTCGTCGGACATGTCGGCGGCTGGCCAACCTAGACCCGGGGTCGTGGGGACGACTCAATAGTCGTCGGACATGTCGGCGGCTGGCCAACCTAGACCCGGGGTCGTGGGGACGACCCTATAGTCGTCGGACATGTTGGCGATTGGCCAACATTGGCCCGGGGTCGTCGGGACGACCCTATAGTCGTCGGACATGTCGGCGGCTGGCCAACTTTGGCCCGTGGTCGTGGGGACGACCCTATAGTCGTTGGGCATGTCAGCGGCTGACCGGTGTCGTGGGGACGCCTCTATAGTCGTCGAACATGTCGGCGGCTGGCCAACCTAGACCCGGGGTCGTGGGGACGACCATATAGTCATCGGACATGTCGGCGGCTGGCCAACTTTGGCCCGTGGTCGTGGGGCGACCCAATAGTCGTTGGACATGTCGGCGGCTGGCCAACTTTGGCTCGTGGTCGTGGGGACGATCCGATAGTCGTCGGACGTGACGGTGGCTAGCCAATCTAGTCCCAGGGTCGTGGGGACGACCAAATAGTCGTCGGACCTGTCGGCGGCTGGCCAACTTTGGCCCGTGGTCGTAGGAACGATCCGATAGTCGTTGGACATGACGGTGCCGGGCCAATCAAGTCTCGGGGTCGTAGGTACGACCCTATAGTCGTCGGACATGTCGGCGATTGGCCATTATTGGCCCGGGGTCGTGGGGACGACCCTATAGTCGTCGGACATGTCGGCGGCTGGCCAACTTTAGCCCGTGGTCGTGGGGACGACCCAATAGTCGTCGGACATGTCGGCGGCTGGCCAACTTTGGCCCGTGGTCGTGGGGACGATCCGATAGTCGTTGGACATGACGGTGCCGGGGCAATCGAGTCCCGGGGTCGTAGGTACGACCCTATAGTCGTCGGAAATGTCGGGGATTGGCCAACTTTAGCCCGTGGTCGTGGGGACGACCCTATAGCCGTCGGACATGTCGGCGGCTGGCCAACTTTGGCCCGTGGTCGTGGGGACGATCCGATAGTCGTTGGACAAGTCGGCGGTGGGCCAACCTAGTCCCGGGGTCGTGGGGACGACCCTATAGTCATCGGACATGTCGGCGGCTTGCCAACTTTGGCCCGGGGTCGTGGGGACGACCCTATAGTCGTCGGACATGTCGGCGGCTGGCCAACCTAGTCCGGGGTCGTAGGGACGACCCTATAGTCGTCGGACATATCGGCGATTGGCCAACATTGGCCCGGGGTCGTGGCGACGACCCTATAGTCGTCGGACATGTCGGCAGCTGGCCAACCTAGTCCCCAGGTCGTGGGGACGACCCTATAGTCGTCGGACTTGTCGGGGGCGGGCCAATCTATTCCCGGGGTCGTTTGGACGACACTATAATCGTCGGACATGTCGGCGGCTGGCCAACTTTGGCCCGGGGTCGTGGGGACGACCTTATAGTCGTCGGACATGACGGTGGCGGGCCAATCTAGTCCCGGGGTCGTGGGGTCGACCCTATAGTCGTCGGACATGTCGGTGGCTGGCCAACTTTGACCCGGGGTCGTGGGGACGACCCTATAGTCGTCGGACAAGTCGGCGGCTGGCAAACTTTGGCCCGTGGTCGTGGGGACGACCCTTTAGTCGTCGGATATGTCGGCGGCTGGCCAAACTTGGCCCGTGGTCGTGGGGACAACCCTATAATCGTCGGACATGGCGGTGGCGGGCCAATCTAGTCCCGGGATCGTGGGGACGACCCTATTGTCGTCGGACATGGCGGTGGCGGCGCAATCTAGTCCCGGGATCGTGGGGACGACCCTATAGTCGTCGGACAAGTCGGCGGCTGCCCAATCTAGTCCCGGGATCGTAGGGACGACCCTATAGTCGTCGGACAAGTCGGCGGCTGACCAACTTTGGCCCGGGGTCGTGGGGACGATCCTACAGTCGTCGGACATGTCGGCGGCTGGCCAACTTTGGCCCGTGGTCGTGGGGACGACCCTGAAGTCGTCGGACATGACGGTGGCGGGCCAATCTAGTCCCGGGGTCGTGGGGACGACCGTATAGTCGTCGGACTTGACGGTGGCGGGCCAATCTAGTCCCGGGGTCGTGGGTACGACCGTATAGTCGTCGGACAAGTCGGCGGCTGGCCAACTTTGGCCCGGGGCCGTGGGAACGACCCTATAGTCGTCGGACATGACGGTGGCGGGCCAATATAGTGCTGGGGTCGTGGGGACGACCCTATAGTCGTCGGACAAGTCGGCGGCGAGCCAACCTAGTCCGGGGGTCGTGGGGACGACCTTATAGTCGTCGGACATGACGGTGGCGGGCCAATCTAGTCCCGGGGTCCATGGGACGACCCTATAGTCGTCGGACATGTCGGCGGCTGGCCAACTTTGGCCCGTGGTCGTGGGGACGACCCTATAGTCGTCGGACAAGTCGGCGGCGAGCCAACCTAGTCCGGGGGTCGTGGGGACGACCCTATAGTCGTCGGACAAGTCGGCGGCGGGCCAATCTAGTCCCGGGGTCGTAGGGACGACCCTATAGTCGTCGGACATGTTGGCGGCTGGCCAACTTTGGCCTGGTGTCGTGGGGACGACTGTATAGTTGTCGGACATTTCGGCGGCAGGCCAACTTTGGCCCCTGGTCATGGGGACGACCCTATAATCGTCGGACATGTCGGCAGCTGGCCACCCTAGACCCGGGGTCGTGGGGACGACCCTATTGTCGTCGGACAAGTCGGCGGTGGGCCAACCTAGTCCCGGGGTCGTGGGGACGACCCTATAGTCATCGGACATGTCGGCGGCTTGCCAACTTTGGCCCGGGGTCGTGGGGACGACCCTATAGTCGTCGGACATGTCGGCGGCTGGCCAACCTAGTCCGGGGTCGTAGGGACGACCCTATAGTCGTCGGACATGTCGGCGATTGGCCAACATTGGCCCGGGGTCGTGGCGACGACCCTATAGTCGTCGGACATGTCGGCGGCTGGCCAACCTAGTCCCGAGGTCGTGGGGACGACCCTATAGTCGTCGGACTTGTCGGGGGCGGGCCAATCTATTCCCGGGGTCGTGGGGACGACCCTATATTCGTCGGACATATCGGCGGCTGGCCAACTTTGGCCCGGTGTCGTGGGGACGACTCTATAGTCGTCGGAAATGTCGGCGGCTGGCCAACCTGGACCCGGGGTCGTGGGGACGACCATATAGTCGTCGGACATGACGGTGGCGGGCCACTCTAGTCCCGGGTCGGGGGACGACCCTATAGTCGTCGGACATGTCGGCGGCTGGCCAACTTTGGCCCGGGGTCGTGGGGACGACCCTATAGTCGTCGGACAAGTCGGCGGCGGGCCAACCTAGTCCCGGGGTCGTGGGGACGACCCTATAGTCGTCGGACAAGTCGGCGGCGGGCCAACCTAGTCCCGAGGTCGTGGGGACGACCCTATAATCGTCGGACAAGCCGGCGGCTGGCCAACTTTGGCCCGTGGTCGTGGGGACGACCCTATAGTCGTCGGACAAGTCGGCGGCTGTCCAACTTTGGCCCGGGGTCGTGGGGACGACCCTATAGTCGTCGGACTTGACGGTGGCGGGCCAATCTAGTCCCGGGGTCGTGGGGACGACCCTATAGTCGTCAGACATGTCGGTGGCGAGCCAACCTAGTCCCGGGGTCGTGGGGACGACCCTATAGTCGTCGGACAAGTCGGCGGCGGGCCAACCTAGTCCCGGGGTCGTGGGGATGACCCTATAGTCGTCGGACATGACGGTGGCGGGCCAGTCTAGTCCCGGGTCGTGGGGACGACCCTATAGTCGTCGGACATGTCGGCGGCTGGCCAACTTTGGCCCGCGGTCGTGGGGACGACCCTATAGTCGTCAGACATGACGGTGGCGAGCCAACCTAGTCCCGGGGTCGTGGGGACGACCCTATAGTCGTCGGACATGTCGGCGATTGGCCAACATTGGCCCGGGGTCGTGGGGACGACCCTATAGTCGTCGGACATGTCTGCGGCTGGCCAACCTAGTCCCGAGGTCGTGGGGACGACCCTATAGTCGTCGGACTTGTCGCTGGCGGGCCAATCTAGTCCCGGGGTCGTGGGGACGACCCTATAGTCGTCGGACTTGTCGGCGGCTGGCTAACTTTGGCCCGTGGTCGTGGGGACGACCCAATAGTCGTTGGACATGTCGGCGGCTGGCCAACTTTGGGCCGTGGTCGTGGAGACGATGCTATAGTCGTCGGACTTGACGGTGGCGGGCCAATCTAGTCCCGGGGTTGTGGGGACGACCCTATAGTCGTCGGATATGTCGGCGGCTTGCCAAATTTGCCCGGGGTCGTGGGGACGACCCTATAGTCGTCGGACTTGACGGTGGCGGGCCAATCTAGTCCCAGGGTCGTGGGGACGACCCAATAGTCGTTGGACATATCGGCGGCTGGCCAACTTTGGCCCATGGTCGTGGGGACGACCCTATAGTCGTTGGACATGACGGTGGCGGGCCAATCTAGTCCCGGGGTCGTAGGGACGACCCTATAGTCGTCGGACATGTTGGCGATTGGCCAAAATTGGCCCGGGATCGTCGGGACGACCCTATAGTCGTCGGACATGTTGGCGGCTTGTCAGCCTAGTCCCGGGGTCGTGGGTTCGACCCTATAGTCGTCGGACAAGTCGGCGGCGGGCCAACCTTGTCCGGGGGTCGTGGGGACGACCTTATAGTCGTCGGACATGATGGTGGCGGGCCAATCTAGTCCCGGGGTCGTGGGGACGACCCTATAGTCGTCGGACATTTCGGCGGCTTGCCAACTTTGGCCCGGGGTCGTGGGGACGACCCTATAGTCGTCGGACATTTCGGCGGCATGCCACCTTTGGCCCGGGGTCGTGGGGACGACCCTATAGTCGTTGGACATGACGGTGGCGGGCCAATCTAGTCCCGGGGTCGTAGGGACGACCCTATAGTCGTCGGACAAGACGGCGGCTGGATATCCTTGGCTCGCGGTCGTGGGGACGACCCTATAGTCGTCGGACATGTCGGCGATTGGCCAACATTGGCCCGGGGTCGTGGGGACGACCCTATAGTCGTCGGACATGTCGGCGGCTGGCCAAACTAGTCCCGAGGTCGTGGGGACGAGCCTATAGTCGTCGGACTTCACGGTGGCGGGCCAATCTAGTCCCGGGGTCGTGGGGACGACCCTGCAGTCGTCGGACATTTCGCCGGCTTGCCAACTTTGGCCCGGGGTCGTGGGGACCACCCTATAGTCGTCGGATATGACGGTGGCGGACCAATCTAGTCCCGGGGTCGTGGGGACGACCCTATAGTCGTCGGACATGTCGGCGGCTGGCCAACTTTGGCCCGTGGTCGTGGGGACGATCCAATAGTCGTCGGACATGTCGGCGGCTGGCCAACTTTGGCCCGTGGTCGTGGGGACGACCCTATAGTCGTTGGACATGTCAGCGGCTGGCCAACTTTGGCCCGGTGTCGTGGGGACGACTCTATAGTCGTCGGACATGTCGGCGGCTGGCCAACCTAGACCCGGGGTCATGGGGACGACCCTATTGTCGTCGGACATGACGGTGGCGGGCCAATCTATTCCCGGGGTCGTACGGACGACCCTGTAGTCGTCGGACATGTTGGCGATTGGCCAACTTTGGCCCGGGGTCGTGGGGACGACCCTATAGTCGTCGGACATGTCGGCGGCTGGCCGACTTTGGCCCGGGGTCGTGGGGACGACCCTATAGTCGTCGGATATGTCGGCGGCTGGCCAACTTTGGCCCGTGGTCGTGGGGACGACCCTATAGTCGTCGGACTTGTCGCTGGCGGGCCAATCTAGTCCCGGGGTCGTGGGGACGACCCTATAGTCGTCGGACATGACGGTGGCGGACCAATCTAGTCCCTGGGTCGTGGGGACGACCCTATAGTCGTCGGACATGTCGGCGGCTGGCCAACTTTGGCCCGTGGTCGTGGGGACGATCCAATAGTCGTCGGACATGTCGGCGGCTGGCCGACTTTGGCCCGGGGTCGTGGGGACGACCCTATAGTCGTCGGATATGTCGGCGGCTGGCCAACTTTGGCCCGTGGTCGTGGGGACGACCCTATAGTCGTCGGACTTGTCGCTGGCGGGCCAATCTAGTCCCGGGGTCGTGGGGACGACCCTATAGTCGTCGGACATGACGGTGGCGGACCAATCTAGTCCCTGGGTCGTGGGGACGACCCTATAGTCGTCGGACATGTCGGCGGCTGGCCAACTTTGGCCCGTGGTCGTGGGGACGATCCAATAGTCGTCGGACATGTCGGCGGCTGTCCAACTTTGGCCCGTGGTCGTGGGGACGACCCTATAGTCGTTGGACATGTCAGCGGCTAGCCAACTTTGGCCCGGTGTCGTGGGGACGACTCTATAGTCGTCGGACATGTCGGCGGCTGGCCAACCTAGACCCGGGGTCGTGGGGACGACCCTATTGTCGTCGGACATGACGGTGGCGGGCCAATCTATTCCCGGGGTCGTACGGACGACCCTATAGTCGTCGGACATGTTGGCGATTGGCCAACTTTGGCCCGGGGTCGTGGGGACGACCCTATAGTCGTCGGACATTTCGGCGGCGTGCCAACTTTGGCTCGGGGTCGTGGGGACGACCCTATTGTCGTTGGACATGACGGTGGCGGGCCAATCTTGTCCCGTGGTCGTGGGGACGACCCTATAGTCGTTGGACATGTCAGCGGCTGGCCAACTTTGGCCCGGTGTCGTGGGGACGACTCTATAGTCGTCGGACATGTCGGCGGCTGGCCAACCTAGACCCGGGGTCGTGGGGACGACCCTATTGTCGTCGGACATGACGGTGGCGGGCCAATCTATTCCCGGGGTCGTACGGACGACCCTATAGTCGTCGGACTTGACGGGGGCGGGCCAAACTAGTCCCGGGGTCGTGGGGACGACCCAATAGTCGTTGGACATATCGGCAGCTGGCCAACTTTGGCCCATGGTCGTGGGGACGACCCTATAGTCGTTGGACATGACGGTGGCGGGCCAATCTAGTCCCGGGGTCGTAGGGACGACCCTATAGTCGTCGGACATGTTGGCGATTGGCCAACATTGGCCCGGGGTCGTCGGGACGACCCTATAGTCGTCGGACATGTTGGCGGCTTGTCAGCCTAGTCCCGGGGTCGTGGGTACGACCCTATAGTCGTCGGACAAGTCGGCGGCGGGCCAACCTTGTCCCGGGGTCGTGGGGACGACCCTATAGTCGTCGGACATGTCGGCAGCTGGCTAATTTTGGCCCGTGGTCGTGGGGACGACCCAATAGTCGTTGGACATATCGGCAGCTGGCCAACTTTGGGCCGTGGTCGTGGAGACGATCCTATAGTCGTCGGACTGGACGGTGGCGGGCCAATCTAGTCCCGGGGTCGTGGGGACGACCCTATAGTCGTCGGACATGACGGTGGCGGACCAATCTAGTCCCGGGGTCGTGGGGACGACCCAATAGTCGTCGGACATGTCGGCGGCTTGCCAAATTTGCCCGGGGTCGTGGGGACGACCCTATAGTCGTCGGACTTGACGGTGGCGGGCCAATCTAGTCCCGGGGTCGTGGGGACGACCCAATAGTCGTTGGACATTACGGCGGCTGGCCAACTTTGGCCCATGGTCGTGGGGACGACCCTATAGTCGTTGGACATGACGGTGGCGGGCCAATCTAGTCCCGGGGTCGTAGGGACGACCCTATAGTCGTCGGACATGTCGGCGATTGGCCAACATTGGCCCGGGGTCGTGGGGACGACCCTACAGTCGTCGGACATTTCGGCGGCTTGCCAACTTTGGCCCGGGGTCGTGGGGACGACCCTATAGTCGTCGGACATGACGGTGGCGGACCAATCTAGTCCCGGGGTCGTGGGGACGACCCTACAGTCGTCGGACATGTCGGCGGCTTGCCAAATTTGCCCGGGGTCGTGGGGACGACCCTATAGTCGTCGGACTTGACGGTGGCGGGCCAATCTAGTCCCGGGGTCGTGGGGACGACCCAATAGTCGTTGGACATTACGGCGGCTGGCCAACTTTGGCCCATGGTCGTGGGGACGACCCTATAGTCGTTGGACATGACGGTGGCGGGCCAACCTAGTCCCGGGGTCGTAGGGACGACCCTATAGTCGTCGGACATGTCGGCGATTGGCCAACATTGGCCCGGGGTCGTGGGGACGACCCTACAGTCGTCGGACATTTCGGCGGCTTGCCAACTTTGGCCCGGGGTCGTGGGGACGACCCTATAGTCGTCGGACATGACGGTGGCGGACCAATCTAGTCCCGGGGTCGTGGGGACGACCCTACAGTCGTCGGACATTTCGGCGCCTTGCCAACTTTGGCCCGGGGTCGTGGGGACGACCCTATAGTCGTCGGACATGACGGTGGCGGGCCAACCTTGTCCCGGGGTCGTGGGGACGACCTTATAGTCGTCGGACATGATGGTGGCGGGCCAATCTAGTCCCGGGGTCGTGGGGACGACCCTATAGTCGTCGGACATTTCGGCGGCTTGCCAACTTTGGCCCGGGGTCGTGGGGACGACCCTATAGTCGTCGGACATTTCGGCGGCATGCCACCTTTGGCCCGGGTTCGTGGGTACGACCCTATAGTCGTCGGACAAGTCGGCGGCGGGCCAACCTTGTCCCGGGGTCGTGGGGACGACCCTATAATCGTCGGACATGACGGTGGCGGGCCAATCTAGTCCCGGGGTCGTGGGGACGACCCTATAGTCGTCGGACATTTCGGCGGCTTGTCAACCTAGTCCCGGGGTCGTGGGGACGACCCTATAGTCGTTGGACATGACGGTGGCGGGCCAATCTATTCCCGGGGTCGTACGGACGACCCTATAGTCGTCGGACATGTTGGCGATTGGCCAACATTGGCCCGGGGTCGTGGGGACGACCCTATAGTCGACGGACATGTCGGCGGCTGGCCAACTTTGGCCCGTGGTCGTGGAGACGATCCTATAGTCGTCGGACTTGACGGTGGCGGGCCAATCTAGTCCCGGGGTCGTGGGTACGACCCTATAGTCGTCGGACAAGTCGGCGGCGGGCCAACCTTGTCCCGGGGTCGTGGGGACGACCCTATAATCGTCGGACATGACGGTGGCGGGCCAATCTAGTACCGGGGTCGTGGGTACGAACCTATAGTCGTCGGACAAGTCGGCGGCGGGCCAACCTTGTCCCGGGCTCGTGGGGACGACCGTATAGTCGTCGGACATGACGGTGGCGGGCCAATCTAGTCCCGGGGTCGTGGGGACGACCCTATAGTCGTCGGACAAGACGGCGGCTGGACATCTTTGGCCCGCGGTCGTGGGGACGACCCTATAGTCGTCGGACATTTCGGCCGCTTGCCAACTTTGGCCCGGGGTCGTGGGGACGACCCTATAGTCGTCGGACATGACGGTGGCGGACCAATCTAGTCCCAGGGTCGTGGGGACGACCCTATAGTCGTCGGACATTTCGGCGGCGTGCCAACTTTGGCCCGGGGTCGTGGGGACGACCCTATAGTCGTCGGACATTTCGGCGGCATGCCAACTTTGGCTCGGGGTCGTGGGGACGACCCTATTGTCGTTGGACATGACGGTGGCGGGCCAATCTAGTCCCGGGGTCGTAGGGACGACCCTATAGTCGTCGGACATGTCGGCGATGGGCCAACATTGGCCCGGGGTCGTGGGGACGACCCTATAGTCGTTGGACATGTCGGCGGCTGGCCAAACTAGTCCCGAGGTCGTGGGGACGACCCTATAGTCGTCGGACATGACGGTGGCGGACCAATCTAGCCCCGGGGTCGTGGGGGCGACCCTATAGTCGTCGGACATGTCGGCGGCTGGCCATCTTTGGCCCGGGGTCGTAGGGACGACCCTATAGTCGTTGGACATGTCGGCGATTGGCCAACATTGGCCCGGGGTCGTGGGGACGACCCTATAGTCGTCGGACATGTCGGCGGCTGGCCAACTTTGGCGCGTGGTCGTGGGGACGACCCTATAGTGGTCGGACATGTCGGCGGCTGGCCAACATTGGCCCGGTGTCGTGGGGACGACTCTATAGTCGTCGGAAATGTCGGCGGCTGGCCAACCTGGACCCGGGGGCGTGGGGACGACCCTATTGTCGTCGGACATGACGGTGGCGGGCCAATCTAGTCTCGGGGTCGTGGGGACGACCCTATAGTCGTCGGACATGTCGGCGGCTGGCCAACTTTGGCCCGGTGTCGTGGGGACGACTCTATAGTCGTCGGAAATGTCGGCCGCTGGCCAACCTGGACCCGGGGTCGTGGGGACGACCCTATTGTCGTCGGACATGACGGCGGCTGGCCAACTTTGGCCCGGTGTCGTGGGGACGACTCTATAGTCGTCGGAAATGTCGGCGGCTGGCCAAGCTTGTCCCGGGGTCGTGGGGACGACCCTATAATCGTCGGACATGACGGTGGCGGGCCAATCTAGTCCCGGGGTCGTGGGGACGACCCTATAGTCGTCGGACATGTCGGCGGCTGGCCAACTTTGGCCCGGTGTCGTCGGGACGACTCTATAGTCGTCGGAAATGTCGGCGGCTGGCCAACCTGGACCCGGGGTCGTGGGGACGACCCTATTGTCATCGGACATGACGGTGGCGGGCCAATCTAGTCTCGGGGTCGTGGGGACGACCCTATAGTCGTCGGACAAGACGGCGGCTGGACATCTTTGGCCCGGGGTCGTGGGGACGACCCTATAGTCGTCGGACATGTTGGCGGCTTGTCAGCCTAGTCCCGGGATCGTGGGTACGACCCTATAGTCGTCGGACAATTCGGCGGCTGGCCAACCTAGACCCGGGGTCGTGGGGACGACCCTATTGTCGTCGGACATGACGGCGGCGGGCCAATCTAGTCCCGGGGTCGTGGGGACGTCCCTATAGTCGTCGGACATGTCGGCGGCTGGCCAACTTTGGCC
This sequence comes from Andrena praecox, assembly GCA_963932275.1. Taxonomy (NCBI): domain Eukaryota; kingdom Metazoa; phylum Arthropoda; class Insecta; order Hymenoptera; family Andrenidae; genus Andrena; species Andrena praecox. Next base: position 1,026,303 of record CAWVQO010000396.1, on the reverse strand, counting down.
CGGTGTCGTGGGGACGACTCTATAGTCGTCGGAAATGTCGGCGGCTGGCCAACCTGGACGCGGGGTCGTGGGGTCGACCCTATTGTCATCGGACATGACGGTGGCGGGCCAATCTAGACTCGGGGTTGTGGGGACGACCCTATAGTCGTCGGACATGTTGGCGGCTTGTCAGCCTAGTCCCGGGATCGTGGGTACGACCCTATAGTCGTCGGACAATTCGGCGTCTGGCCAACTTTGGCCCGGGGTCGTGGGGACGACTCTATAGTCGTCGGAAATGTCGGCGGCTGGCCAACCTGGACTCGGGGTCGTGGGGTCGACTCTATAGTCGTCGGACAAGACGGCGGCTGGACATCTTTGGCCCGGGGTCGTAGGGACGACCCTATAGTCGTTGGACATGTCGGCGATTGGCCAACATTGGCCCGGGGTCGTGGGGACGACCCTATAGTCGTCGGACATGTCGGCGGCTGGCCAACTTTGGCGCGTGGTCGTGGGGACGATCCGATTGTCGTCGGACCTGTCGGCGGCTGGCCAACTTTGGCCCGTGGTCGTGGGGACGATCCAATAGTCGTCGGACATGTCGGCGGGTGGCCAACTTTGGCGCGTGGGCGTGGGGACGATCCGATTGTCGTCGGACATGTCGGCGGCTGGCCAACCTAGACCCGGGGTCGTGGGGACGACCCTATTGTCGTCGGACATGGCGGTGGCGGGCCAATCTAGTCCCGTGGTCGTGGGGACGACCCTATAGTCTTCGGACATGACGGTAGCGGGCCAATCTAGACCCGAGGTCCTGGGGACGACCCTATAGTAGTCGGACATGTCGGCGGCTGTCCAACTTTGGCCCGGGGTCGTGGGGACGACCCTATAGTCGTCGGACATGACGGTGGCGGACCAATCTAGTCCCGGGGTCGTGGGGACGTCCCTATAGTTGTCGGACATTTCGGCGGCGTGCCAACTTTGGCCCGGGGTCGTGGGGACGACCCTATAGTCGTCGGACATTTCGGCGGCATGCCAACTTTGGCTCGGGGTCGTGGGGACGACCCTATTGTCGTTGGACATGACGGTGGCGGGCCAATCTAGTCCCGGGGTCGTAGGGACGACCCTATAGTCGTCGGACATGTCGGCGATTGGCCAACATTGGCCCGGGGTCGTGGGGACGACCCTATAGTCGTCGGACATGTCGGCGGCTGGCCAAACTAGTCCCGAGGTCGTGGGGACGACCCTATAGTCGTCGGACATGACGGTGGCGGACCAATCTAGCCCCGGGGTCGTGGGGGCGACCCTATAGTCGTCGGACATGTCGGCGGCTGGCCAACTTTGGCCCGTGGTCGTGGGGACGATCCAATAGTCGTCGGACATGTCGGCGGCTGGCCAACTTTGGCCCGGTGTCGTGGGGACGACTCTATAGTCGTCGGAAATGTCGGCGGCTGGCCAACCTGGACCCGGGGGCGTGGGGACGACCCTATTGTCATCGGATATGACGGTGGCGGGCCAATCTAGTCTCGGGGTTGTGGGGACGACCCTTAAGTCGTCGGACATGTCGGCGTCTGGCCAACTTTGTCCCGGGGTCGTGGGGACGACTCTATAGTCGTCGGAAATGTCGGCGGCTGGCCAACCTGGACTCGGGGTCGTGGGGTCGACCCTATAGTCGTCGGACAAGACGGCGGCTGGACATCTTTGGCCCGGTGTCGTAGGGACGACCCTATAGTCTTCGGACATGACGGTAGCGGGCCAATCTAGACCCGAGGTCCTGGGGACGACCCTATAGTAGTCGAACATGTTGGCGATTGGCCAACATTGGCCCGGGGTCGTCGGGACGACCCTATAGTCGTCGGACATGTTGGCGATTGGCCAACATTGGCCCGGGGTCGTCGGGACGACCCTATAGTCGTCGGACATGTCGGCGGCTGGCCAACATAGTCCCGGGGTCGTGGGGACGACCCTATAGTCTTCGGACATGACGGTAGCGGGCCAATCTAGACCCGAGGTCGTGGGGACGACCCTATAGTAGTCGGACATGTCGGCGGCTGTCCAACTTTGGCGCGGTGTCGTGGGGACGACTCTATAGTCGTCGGACATTTCGGCCGCTTGCCAACTTTGGCCCGGGGTCGTGGGGACGACCCTATAGTCGTCGGACATGACGGTGGCGGACCAATCTAGTCCCGGGGTCGTGGGGACGACCCTATAGTCGTCGGACATTTCGGCGGCGGGCCAAGCTTGTCCCGGGGTCGTGGGGACGACCCTATATTCGTCGGACATGACGGTGGCGGGCCAATCTAGTCCCGGGGTCGTGGGGACGACCCTATAATCGTTGCACATGACGGTGGCGGGCCAATCTAGTCCCGGGGTCGTAGGGACGACCCTATAGTCGTCGGACATGTTGGCGATTGGCCAACATTGGCCCGGGGTCGTCGGGACGACCCTATAGTCGTCGGACATGTCGGCGGCTGGCCAACCTAGTCCCGGGGTCGTGGGGACGACCCTATAGTCGTCGGACATTTCGGCGGCTTGCCAACTTTGGCCCGGGGTCGTGGGGACGACCCTATAGTCGTCGGAAATGTCGGCGGCTGGCCAACCTGGACCCGGGGTCGTGGGGACGACTCTATAGTCGTCGGAAATGTCGGCGGCTGGCCAACCTGGACCCGGAGTCGTGGGGCCGACCCTATTGTCGTCCGACATGACGGTGGCGGGCCAATCTAGTCTCGGGGTCGTGGGGACGACCCTATAGTCGTCGGACATGTCGGCGGCTGGCCAACTTTGGCCCGGGGTCGTGGGGACGACCCTATAGTCGTCGGACATGACGGTGGCGGGCCAATCTAGTCCCGGGGTCGTAGGGACGACCCTATAGTCGTCGGACAAGACGGCGGCTGGACATCTTTGGCCCGGGGTCGTGGGGACGACCCTATAGTCGTCGGACATTTTGGCGGCTTGTCAGCCTAGTCCCGGGGTGGTGGGTACGACCCTATAGTCGTCGGACAAGTCGGCGGCGGGCCAACCTTGTCCCGGGGTCGTGGGGACGACCCTATAATCGTCGGACATGACGGTGGCGGGCCAATCTAGTCCCGGGGTCGTGGGGACGACCCTATAGTGGTCGGACATGTCGGCGGCTGGCCAACATTGGCCCGGTGTCGTGGGGACGACTCTATAGTCGTCGGAAATGTCGGCGGCTGGCCAACCTGGACCCGGGGGCGTGGGGACGACCCTATTGTCGTCGGACATGACGGTGGCGGGCCAATCTAGTCTCGGGGTCGTGGGGACGACCCTATAGTCGTCGGACATGTCGGCGGCTGGCCAACTTTGGCCCGGTGTCGTGGGGACGACTCTATAGTCGTCGGAAATGTCGGCCGCTGGCCAACCTGGACCCGGGGTCGTGGGGACGACCCTATTGTCGTCGGACATGACGGCGGCTGGCCAACTTTGGCCCGGTGTCGTGGGGACGACTCTATAGTCGTCGGAAATGTCGGCGGCTGGCCAAGCTTGTCCCGGGGTCGTGGGGACGACCCTATAATCGTCGGACATGACGGTGGCGGGCCAATCTAGTCCCGGGGTCGTGGGGACGACCCTATAGTCGTCGGACATGTCGGCGGCTGGCCAACTTTGGCCCGGTGTCGTCGGGACGACTCTATAGTCGTCGGAAATGTCGGCGGCTGGCCAACCTGGACCCGGGGTCGTGGGGACGACCCTATTGTCATCGGACATGACGGTGGCGGGCCAATCTAGTCTCGGGGTCGTGGGGACGACCCTATAGTCGTCGGACAAGACGGCGGCTGGACATCTTTGGCCCGGGGTCGTGGGGACGACCCTATAGTCGTCGGACATGTTGGCGGCTTGTCAGCCTAGTCCCGGGATCGTGGGTACGACCCTATAGTCGTCGGACAATTCGGCGGCTGGCCAACCTAGACCCGGGGTCGTGGGGACGACCCTATTGTCGTCGGACATGACGGCGGCGGGCCAATCTAGTCCCGGGGTCGTGGGGACGTCCCTATAGTCGTCGGACATGTCGGCGGCTGGCCAACTTTGGCCCGGTGTCGTGGGGACGACTCTATAGTCGTCGGAAATGTCGGCGGCTGGCCAACCTGGACGCGGGGTCGTGGGGTCGACCCTATTGTCATCGGACATGACGGTGGCGGGCCAATCTAGACTCGGGGTTGTGGGGACGACCCTATAGTCGTCGGACATGTTGGCGGCTTGTCAGCCTAGTCCCGGGATCGTGGGTACGACCCTATAGTCGTCGGACAATTCGGCGTCTGGCCAACTTTGGCCCGGGGTCGTGGGGACGACTCTATAGTCGTCGGAAATGTCGGCGGCTGGCCAACCTGGACTCGGGGTCGTGGGGTCGACTCTATAGTCGTCGGACAAGACGGCGGCTGGACATCTTTGGCCCGGGGTCGTAGGGACGACCCTATAGTCGTTGGACATGTCGGCGATTGGCCAACATTGGCCCGGGGTCGTGGGGACGACCCTATAGTCGTCGGACATGTCGGCGGCTGGCCAACTTTGGCGCGTGGTCGTGGGGACGATCCGATTGTCGTCGGACCTGTCGGCGGCTGGCCAACTTTGGCCCGTGGTCGTGGGGACGATCCAATAGTCGTCGGACATGTCGGCGGGTGGCCAACTTTGGCGCGTGGGCGTGGGGACGATCCGATTGTCGTCGGACATGTCGGCGGCTGGCCAACCTAGACCCGGGGTCGTGGGGACGACCCTATTGTCGTCGGACATGGCGGTGGCGGGCCAATCTAGTCCCGTGGTCGTGGGGACGACCCTATAGTCTTCGGACATGACGGTAGCGGGCCAATCTAGACCCGAGGTCCTGGGGACGACCCTATAGTAGTCGGACATGTCGGCGGCTGTCCAACTTTGGCCCGGGGTCGTGGGGACGACCCTATAGTCGTCGGACATGACGGTGGCGGACCAATCTAGTCCCGGGGTCGTGGGGACGTCCCTATAGTTGTCGGACATTTCGGCGGCGTGCCAACTTTGGCCCGGGGTCGTGGGGACGACCCTATAGTCGTCGGACATTTCGGCGGCATGCCAACTTTGGCTCGGGGTCGTGGGGACGACCCTATTGTCGTTGGACATGACGGTGGCGGGCCAATCTAGTCCCGGGGTCGTAGGGACGACCCTATAGTCGTCGGACATGTCGGCGATTGGCCAACATTGGCCCGGGGTCGTGGGGACGACCCTATAGTCGTCGGACATGTCGGCGGCTGGCCAAACTAGTCCCGAGGTCGTGGGGACGACCCTATAGTCGTCGGACATGACGGTGGCGGACCAATCTAGCCCCGGGGTCGTGGGGGCGACCCTATAGTCGTCGGACATGTCGGCGGCTGGCCAACTTTGGCCCGTGGTCGTGGGGACGATCCAATAGTCGTCGGACATGTCGGCGGCTGGCCAACTTTGGCCCGGTGTCGTGGGGACGACTCTATAGTCGTCGGAAATGTCGGCGGCTGGCCAACCTGGACCCGGGGGCGTGGGGACGACCCTATTGTCATCGGATATGACGGTGGCGGGCCAATCTAGTCTCGGGGTTGTGGGGACGACCCTTAAGTCGTCGGACATGTCGGCGTCTGGCCAACTTTGTCCCGGGGTCGTGGGGACGACTCTATAGTCGTCGGAAATGTCGGCGGCTGGCCAACCTGGACTCGGGGTCGTGGGGTCGACCCTATAGTCGTCGGACAAGACGGCGGCTGGACATCTTTGGCCCGGTGTCGTAGGGACGACCCTATAGTCTTCGGACATGACGGTAGCGGGCCAATCTAGACCCGAGGTCCTGGGGACGACCCTATAGTAGTCGAACATGTTGGCGATTGGCCAACATTGGCCCGGGGTCGTCGGGACGACCCTATAGTCGTCGGACATGTCGGCGGCTGGCCAACATAGTCCCGGGGTCGTGGGGACGACCCTATAGTCTTCGGACATGACGGTAGCGGGCCAATCTAGACCCGAGGTCGTGGGGACGACCCTATAGTAGTCGGACATGTCGGCGGCTGTCCAACTTTGGCGCGGTGTCGTGGGGACGACTCTATAGTCGTCGGACATGTCGGCAGCTGTCCAACCTAGACCCGGGGTCGTGGGGACGACCGAGGACCGAATCCATTAGACCACTGTGTGTGCGTCTGTGCTCGGCAGCAGATGTTAAGGATGTCCTCAAGAACAAACATCGTTATAAGGGGCCGTTCAGAATAACCGAGGATAAGACAAAAATGGAACGAGAGACCTTGATGCAGTTAAGGACGAAGCTGCGTGAATTGCATGAGCAAGGAGAGGCGCATATGACCATCCGGTACATTCATGGAACACCCAGGACCGTTCCTAACAACCACCGTCGGGATGCCACCCAAAAAAACTCAAATGGAACCCTTTAGTGTACTATCAAAATGTCCGTGGTTTGCGTACTAAACTGGATACCTTGTGCAATTCCCTACTCTCTTCTGCTGTCTCTTATGATGTGATTGTTCTTGTCGAGACCTGGCTTAATTCTGCTATTTCCTCTGTTGAACTGGGTTTGAGTAACTACACTGTCTTCAGGTGTGATAGATCCCCAGCTACTAGTCGTAATATGAGAGGCGGTGGTGTCCTCATCGCCGTAAAGAAATCAATACCAGCGTGTCCTATTATTGTTAGTTGTTCCGATATTGAACAGCTTTTTGTCAGAATCCGCCTTCACGGTAATAATTACTTAATACTAAGCGCTACATATATACCGCCAACGTCACAATCAGCAATTTATTCCAGTCATGTTGACACTATAACGGAAGTGTACTATAAATATAGTGATGATAGCTTTGCGTTGTTCGGCGATTACAACTTACCGCATGCTGTTTGGTATAACGACTCAGGTTTAGCTTGCTTTAGAAAGCCGGGGTTATCGACAAACGAGTCGGACGCTATTGACCTTCTCTTGGGCTGTGCCGGGTTCTGTAATCTATCTCAAGTTAACACTGTATTCAACGACTCTGATTGTATGCTTGACCTCATCTTTGTAACTAACCCCAATGTAACAGCTGATCGTGTTATCGACGCCTTAATTAGACCAGACACCTACCACCCACCACTGTATATGCAGTGTAATGAATTAGCTGTAATTGATGTAAATGCAAGTGAAAATTTTGATTTTAAGGACTTTAAGCGTGGCGACTATAGGGGAATGGTGGGATACTTTAATTCGGTTGATTGGGATGAGGTGACTGGCAAAGTCGACCCGGATATAGCCCTTGAACGCTTGTATGGCCATATCAATTGGGCAATCAGTGCCTTCATTCCGGTAAGGACTGTAGTGCGCTCTACGTTTCCGCACTGGTTCTCCCTAAGACTAAGGGCCCTAATAAGACAGAAGAAGAGGGCGCATAAAGCTTTCAAGCGTTCAAGTGCACAGTGTGATTATCTGAATTTTTCCCATCTCCGATCGCAGTGTAAATCTGTCTTATTGCGTGATCATAGATCTTATATTGATGAAGTGGAGAGGGCGGTCATTGACAATGCATCGAGTTTTTGGAAGTTTGTTAACTCAAAACGTGGTAGGCATACTATTCCCGGAAAGGTACATCTTGATCAGCTGTCGGCCTCGACGCAGGGATCAGCTGCTGACCTCTTTGCGAAATTTTTTAGCTCTGTTTATGTTTCTCCGTCCGTTATGGCGCCTGCTGTAAATCCTTCTCTATCCTCTGGCAGTAATGTCAATATTCATGCGCTATCCGTTCCTATAGGGGACATATACACCAAGCTGGAATCGCTGGATATTGTCAAGGGCCCTGGCTTTGACGGCATTCCGCCGTTATTGTTAAGGAATTGTAGTTTCATACTGTCAAGGCCCCTTTGGCATATCTTTAATTCCTCCCTCTCAAAGGGTATTTTTCCCACAGCCTGGAAATCAAGCATAGTCACGCCGGTATTTAAGGCAGGTGACCATACCGATGTTAAGAACTATAGACCAATCTGTAAATTATCTGTTCTTCCTAAGATGTTTGAGGAACTAGTTACGGAGTACCTAACGCCTTGTCTAACGAAGGTCATATGCGACGAGCAGCACGGATTTGTTCCCGGCCGTTCGACGGTAACAAATCTGGCGGTATACCACTGTCTCGTCTCAGCGGCACTCGATGATAGATCGCAGGTCGATACCGTGTACACGGATTTTCGTAAAGCCTTTGATACGGTGGACCATGGTATCCTGCTGCGGAAATTAGCATTGATCGGGATCGGTGGACCGCTCCTGTCGTGGATCCATAGCTACCTGAAGGGCCGAGTACAGGTCATTAGGGTTGGTGACCAGGTGTCGACTCCGATCAATGTGAGCTCCGGAGTCCCTCAAGGATCGCATCTTGGTCCCCTCCTCTTCCTCCTTTTTATAAATGATCTCAAAGATGTATTCCGAAATAGTAAATTCCTTATGTATGCGGGCGATTTAAAGATTTTCCGTCCTATTCGCTGTGCTCAGGACGGAGTGAAGTTGCAGGATGACCTCTGTAGGTTCGAGCAGTGGTGTGCCGCCAATATGATGCAACTAAACACAGCGAAATGTGTTGTGATGAGGACGTATAGAACCGTAAATTTCATTCTATCGACCTATACTCTATGTGGTAACCCCTTGACTGAGGTGGATGAAATGAGGGATCTTGGCGTAACCTTTGTGTCAGGGCTTGATTTCCGGAAGCACTATCGGAGTATCACGTGTAAGGCGATGAAAACCTTAGGGTTTATTGCCCGATTCGCTAAACATTTCAGGCGGATCAAGTCGCTTAGATTGCTTTACATTGCACTTGTTCGTCCACATGTAGAGTATGCGTCGGTAATCTGGAGCCCGAGGCATAATGTATATATCAGCTTACTCGAAAGGGTACAGCATAAGTTCTGTCGGCTAGTAATGAGAGCTACTGGTAGCCCTATGCGGTTTTCTGACCATGACTATGGCCCAGCCTTACAGAAGCTAGGGCTCACCACCCTTAGCGACCGTCGAATCTGTTCGGATCTCTTGTTCTTTTACAAATTAATTCGCGGTCAGACTAACTGTCAGGAGTTAGTGTCCCTGATATGTTTTCATGCCCCGCAACGTTCATTGCGTCAAAGGCCCCTTTTCGAATCGAGAGTCCCGGAGTACAGACATTGCACTGTTGATCCGTTAAACCGCGCTATGGATGAGGTAAATCGATACATAGCTGATATTGACCTGTTCTCGATCACGTTCGATTCGTTTCAGCGAACATTATTAACTGAAGTCCGAATTTAATTTTATTTATCACGATCAATGTATCGCTAATTGGGTCCGTTGTTGCAGCGTAATCAAGTCATCGCCTTCTGATTGTTTGTCTAGTTCTTTATTCTCTTTTGTATTTAATTTTATTTTATTTTATTTAATTTTATTTTATTTTATTTTATTTTATTTTATTTTATTTTATTTTATTTTATTTTATTTTATTTTATTTTATTTTATTTTATTTTATTTTATTTTATTTTATTTTATTTTATTTTATTTTATTTTATTTTATTTTATTTTATTTTATTTTATTTTATTTTATTTTATTTTATTTTATTTTATTTTATTTTATTTTATTTTATTTTATTTTATTTTATTTTATTTTATTTTATTTTATTTTATTTTATTTTATTTTATTTTATTTTATTTTATTTTATTTTATTTTATTTTATTTTATTTTATTTTATTTTATTTTATTTTATTTTATTTTATTTTATTTTATTTTATTTTATTTTATTTTATTTTATTTTATTTTATTTTATTTTATTTTATTTTATTTTATTTTATTTTATTTTATTTTATTTTATTTTATTTTATTTTATTTTATTTTATTTTATTTTATTTTATTTTATTTTATTTTATTTTATTTTATTTTATTTTATTTTATTTTATTTTATTTTATTTTATTTTATTTTATTTTATTTTATTTTATTTTATTTTATTTTATTTTATTTTTACTTTATGTTATTTTATTTTATTTTATTTTATTTTATTTTATTTTATTTTATTTTATTTTATTTTATTTTATTTTATTTTATTTTATTTTATTTTATTTTATTTTATTTTATTTTATTTTATTTTATTTTATTTTATTTTATGTTATTGTATTTTATTTTTACTTTATGTTATTGTATTGTAAATACTGCGCATATCTGGTTCATATGATGTATCCTAAAGGGTTTTCCCGTTGGTAATAATAATAATAATAATAATCATTGTCGTCGGACATGACGGTGGCGGGCCAATCTAGTCCCGGGGTCGTGGGGACGACCCTATAGTCGTCGGACAAGTCGGCGGCGGGCCAAGCTTGTCCCGGGGTCGTGGGGACGACCCTATATTCGTCGGACATGACGGTGGCGGGCCAATCTAGTCCCGGGGTCGTGGGGACGACCCTATAATCGTTGCACATGACGGTGGCGGGCCAATCTAGTCCCGGGGTCGTAGGGACGACCCTATAGTCGTCGGACATGTTGGCGATTGCCCAACATTGGCCCGGGGTCGTCGGGACGACCCTATAGTCGTCGGACATGTCGGCGGCTAGCCAACCTTGTCCCGGGCTCGTGGGGACGACCGTATAGTCGTCGGACATGACGGTGGCGGGCCAATCTAGTCCCGGGGTCGTGGGGACGACCCTATAGTCGTCGGACAAGACGGCGGCTGGACATCTTTGGCCCGCGGTCGTGGGGACGACCCTATAGTCGTCGGACATTTCGGCCGCTTGCCAACTTTGGCCCGGGGTCGTGGGGACGACCCAATAGTCGTCGGACATGACGGTGGCGGACCAATCTAGTCCCGGGGTCGTGGGGACGACCCTATAGTTGTCGGACATTTCGGCGGCGTGCCAACTTTGGCCCGGGGTCGTGGGGACGACCCTATAGTCGTCGGACATTTCGGCGGCATGCCAACTTTGGCTCGGGGTCGTGGGGACGACCCTATTGTCGTTGGACATGACGGTGGCGGGCCAATCTAGTCCCGGGGTCGTAGGGACGACCCTATAGTCGTCGGACATGTCGGCGATTGGCCAACATTGGCCCGGGGTCGTGGGGACGACCCTATAGTCGTCGGACATGTCGGCGGCTGGCCAAACTAGTCCCGAGGTCGTGGGGACGACCCTATAGTCGTCGGACATGACGGTGGCGGACCAATCTAGCCCCGGGGTCGTGGGGGCGACCCTATAGTCGTCGGACATGTCGGCGGCTGGCCAACTTTGGCCCGTGGTCGTGGGGACGATCCAATAGTCGTCGGACATGTCGGCGGCTGGCCAACTTTGGCCCGGTGTCGTGGGGACGACTCTATAGTCGTCGGAAATGTCGGCGGCTGGCCAACCTGGACCCGGGGGCGTGGGGACGACCCTATTGTCATCGGATATGACGGTGGCGGGCCAATCTAGTCTCGGGGTTGTGGGGACGACCCTTAAGTCGTCGGACATGTCGGCGTCTGGCCAACTTTGTCCCGGGGTCGTGGGGACGACTCTATAGTCGTCGGAAATGTCGGCGGCTGGCCAACCTGGACTCGGGGTCGTGGGGTCGACCCTATAGTCGTCGGACAAGACGGCGGCTGGACATCTTTGGCCCGGTGTCGTAGGGACGACCCTATAGTCTTCGGACATGACGGTAGCGGGCCAATCTAGACCCGAGGTCCTGGGGACGACCCTATAGTAGTCGAACATGTTGGCGATTGGCCAACATTGGCCCGGGGTCGTCGGGACGACCCTATAGTCGTCGGACATGTTGGCGATTGGCCAACATTGGCCCGGGGTCGTCGGGACGACCCTATAGTCGTCGGACATGTCGGCGGCTGGCCAACATAGTCCCGGGGTCGTGGGGACGACCCTATAGTCTTCGGACATGACGGTAGCGGGCCAATCTAGACCCGAGGTCGTGGGGACGACCCTATAGTAGTCGGACATGTCGGCGGCTGTCCAACTTTGGCGCGGTGTCGTGGGGACGACTCTATAGTCGTCGGACATTTCGGCCGCTTGCCAACTTTGGCCCGGGGTCGTGGGGACGACCCTATAGTCGTCGGACATGACGGTGGCGGACCAATCTAGTCCCGGGGTCGTGGGGACGACCCTATAGTCGTCGGACATTTCGGCGGCGGGCCAAGCTTGTCCCGGGGTCGTGGGGACGACCCTATATTCGTCGGACATGACGGTGGCGGGCCAATCTAGTCCCGGGGTCGTGGGGACGACCCTATAATCGTTGCACATGACGGTGGCGGGCCAATCTAGTCCCGGGGTCGTAGGGACGACCCTATAGTCGTCGGACATGTTGGCGATTGGCCAACATTGGCCCGGGGTCGTCGGGACGACCCTATAGTCGTCGGACATGTCGGCGGCTGGCCAACCTAGTCCCGGGGTCGTGGGGACGACCCTATAGTCGTCGGACATTTCGGCGGCTTGCCAACTTTGGCCCGGGGTCGTGGGGACGACCCTATAGTCGTCGGAAATGTCGGCGGCTGGCCAACCTGGACCCGGGGTCGTGGGGACGACTCTATAGTCGTCGGAAATGTCGGCGGCTGGCCAACCTGGACCCGGAGTCGTGGGGCCGACCCTATTGTCGTCCGACATGACGGTGGCGGGCCAATCTAGTCTCGGGGTCGTGGGGACGACCCTATAGTCGTCGGACATGTCGGCGGCTGGCCAACTTTGGCCCGGGGTCGTGGGGACGACCCTATAGTCGTCGGACATGACGGTGGCGGGCCAATCTAGTCCCGGGGTCGTAGGGACGACCCTATAGTCGTCGGACAAGACGGCGGCTGGACATCTTTGGCCCGGGGTCGTGGGGACGACCCTATAGTCGTCGGACATTTTGGCGGCTTGTCAGCCTAGTCCCGGGGTGGTGGGTACGACCCTATAGTCGTCGGACAAGTCGGCGGCGGGCCAACCTTGTCCCGGGGTCGTGGGGACGACCCTATAATCGTCGGACATGACGGTGGCGGGCCAATCTAGTCCCGGGGTCGTGGGGACGACCCTATAGTGGTCGGACATGTCGGCGGCTGGCCAACATTGGCCCGGTGTCGTGGGGACGACTCTATAGTCGTCGGAAATGTCGGCGGCTGGCCAACCTGGACCCGGGGGCGTGGGGACGACCCTATTGTCGTCGGACATGACGGTGGCGGGCCAATCTAGTCTCGGGGTCGTGGGGACGACCCTATAGTCGTCGGACATGTCGGCGGCTGGCCAACTTTGGCCCGGTGTCGTGGGGACGACTCTATAGTCGTCGGAAATGTCGGCCGCTGGCCAACCTGGACCCGGGGTCGTGGGGACGACCCTATTGTCGTCGGACATGACGGCGGCTGGCCAACTTTGGCCCGGTGTCGTGGGGACGACTCTATAGTCGTCGGAAATGTCGGCGGCTGGCCAAGCTTGTCCCGGGGTCGTGGGGACGACCCTATAATCGTCGGACATGACGGTGGCGGGCCAATCTAGTCCCGGGGTCGTGGGTACGACCCTATAGTCGTCGGACATGTCGGCGGCTGGCCAACTTTGGCCCGGTGTCGTCGGGACGACTCTATAGTCGTCGGAAATGTCGGCGGCTGGCCAACCTGGACCCGGGGTCGTGGGGACGACCCTATTGTCATCGGACATGACGGTGGCGGGCCAATCTAGTCTCGGGGTCGTGGGGACGACCCTATAGTCGTCGGACAAGACGGCGGCTGGACATCTTTGGCCCGGGGTCGTGGGGACGACCCTATAGTCGTCGGACATGTTGGCGGCTTGTCAGCCTAGTCCCGGGATCGTGGGTACGACCCTATAGTCGTCGGACAATTCGGCGGCTGGCCAACCTAGACCCGGGGTCGTGGGGACGACCCTATTGTCGTCGGACATGACGGCGGCGGGCCAATCTAGTCCCGGGGTCGTGGGGACGTCCCTATAGTCGTCGGACATGTCGGCGGCTGGCCAACTTTGGCCCGGTGTCGTGGGGACGACTCTATAGTCGTCGGAAATGTCGGCGGCTGGCCAACCTGGACGCGGGGTCGTGGGGTCGACCCTATTGTCATCGGACATGACGGTGGCGGGCCAATCTAGACTCGGGGTTGTGGGGACGACCCTATAGTCGTCGGACATGTTGGCGGCTTGTCAGCCTAGTCCCGGGATCGTGGGTACGACCCTATAGTCGTCGGACAATTCGGCGTCTGGCCAACTTTGGCCCGGGGTCGTGGGGACGACTCTATAGTCGTCGGAAATGTCGGCGGCTGGCCAACCTGGACTCGGGGTCGTGGGGTCGACTCTATAGTCGTCGGACAAGACGGCGGCTGGACATCTTTGGCCCGGGGTCGTAGGGACGACCCTATAGTCGTTGGACATGTCGGCGATTGGCCAACATTGGCCCGGGGTCGTGGGGACGACCCTATAGTCGTCGGACATGTCGGCGGCTGGCCAACTTTGGCGCGTGGTCGTGGGGACGATCCGATTGTCGTCGGACCTGTCGGCGGCTGGCCAACTTTGGCCCGTGGTCGTGGGGACGATCCAATAGTCGTCGGACATGTCGGCGGGTGGCCAACTTTGGCGCGTGGGCGTGGGGACGATCCGATTGTCGTCGGACATGTCGGCGGCTGGCCAACCTAGACCCGGGGTCGTGGGGACGACCCTATTGTCGTCGGACATGGCGGTGGCGGGCCAATCTAGTCCCGTGGTCGTGGGGACGACCCTATAGTCTTCGGACATGACGGTAGCGGGCCAATCTAGACCCGAGGTCCTGGGGACGACCCTATAGTAGTCGGACATGTCGGCGGCTGTCCAACTTTGGCCCGGTGTCGTGGGGACGACTCTATAGTCGTCGGACATGTCGGCGGCTGGCCAACCTAGACCCGGGGTCGTGGGGACGACCCTATTGTCGTCGGACATGACGGTGGCGGGCCAATCTAGTCCCGGGGTCGTGGGGACGACCCTATAGTCGTCGGACAAGTCGGCGGCGGGCCAAGCTTGTCCCGGGGTCGTGGGGACGACCCTATAATCGTCGGACATGACGGTGGCGGGCCAATCTAGTCCCGGGGTCGTGGGGACGACCCTATAATCGTTGGACATGACGGTGGCGGGCCAATCTAGTCCCGGGGTCGTAGGGACGACCCTATAGTCGTCGGACATGTTGGCGATTGGCCAACATTGGCCCGGGGTCGTCGGGACGACCCTATAGTCGTCGGAAATGTCGGCGGCTGGCCAACCTAGTCCCGGGGTCGTGGGGACGACCCTATAGTCGTCGGACATTTCGGCGGCTTGCCAACTTTGGCCCGGGGTCGTGGGGACGACCCTATAGTCGTTGGACATGACGGTGGCGGGCCAATCTAGTCCCGGGGTCGTGGGGACGACCCTATAGTCGTCGGACATGTCGGCGGCTGGCCAACTTTGGACCGGTGTCGTGGGGACGACTCTATAGTCGTCGGAAATGTCGGCGGCTGGCCAACCTGGACCCGAGGTCGTGGGGACGACCCTATTGTCGTCGGACATGACGGTGGCGGGCCAATCTAGTCTCGGGGTCGTGGGGACGACCCTATAGTCGTCGGACATTTCGGCGGCTTGCCAACTTTGGCCCGGGGTCGTGGGGACGACCCTATAGTCGTTGGACATGACGGTGGCGGGCCAATCTAGTCCCGGGGTCGTGGGGACGACCCTATAGTCGTCGGACATGTCGGCGGCTGGCCAACTTTGGACCGGTGTCGTGGGGACGACTCTATAGTCGTCGGAAATGTCGGCGGCTGGCCAACCTGGACCCGAGGTCGTGGGGACGACCCTATTGTCGTCGGACATGACGGTGGCGGGCCAATCTAGTCTCGGGGTCGTGGGGACGACCCTATAGTCGTCGGACATGTCGGCGGCTGGCCAACTTTGGCCCGGGGTCGTGGGGACGACTCTATAGTCGTCGGAAATGTCGGCGGCTGGCCAACCTGGACCCGGGGTCGTGGGGACGACCCTATAGTCGTCGGACATGACGGTGGCGGGCCAATCTAGTCCCGGGGTCGTGGGGACGACCCTATAGTCGTCGGACAAGACGGCGGCTGGACATCTTTGGCCCGCGGTCGTGGGGACGACCCTATAGTCGTCGGACATGACGGTGGCGGGCCAGTCTAGTCCCGGGTCATGGGGACGACCCTATAGTCGTCGGACAAGTCGGCGGCAGGCCAACTTTGGCCCGTGGTCGTGGGGACGACCCTATAGTCGTCGGAAATGACGGTGGCGGGCCAATCTAGTCCCGGGGTCGTGGGGACGACCCTACAGTCGTCGGACAAGTCGGCGGCGAGCCAATCTAGTCCCGCGGTCGTGGGGACGACCCTATAGTCGTCGGACAAGTCAGCGGCTGGCCTACATTGGTCCGTGGTCGTGGGGACGACCATATACTCGTCGGACATGACGGTGGCGGGCCACTCTAGTCCCGGGTCGGGGGACGACCCTATAGTCGTCGGACATGTCGGCGGCTGGCCAACTTTGGCCCGGGGTCGTGGGGACGACCCTATAGTCGTCGGACAAGTCGGCGGCGGGCCAACCTAGTCCCGGGGTCGTGGGGACGACCCTATAATCGTCGGACAAGCCGGCGGCTGGCCAACTTTGGCCCGCGGTCGTGGGGACGACCCTATAGTCGTCGGACAAGTCGGCGGCTGTCCAACTTTGGCCCGGGGTCGTGGGGACGACCCTATAGTCGTCGGACTTGACGGTGGCGGGCCAATCTAGTCCCGGGGTCGTGGGGACGACCCTATAGTCGTCAGACATGTCGGTGGCGAGCCAACCTAGTCCCGGGGTCGTGGGGACGACCCTATAGTCGTCGGACAAGTCGGCGGCGGGCCAACCTAGTCCCGGGGTCGTGGGGATGACCCTATAGTCGTCGGACATGACGGTGGCGGGCCAGTCTAGTCCCGGGTCGTGGGGACGACCCTATAGTCGTCGGACATGTCGGCGGCTGGCCAACTTTGGCCCGCGGTCGTGGGGACGACCCTATAGTCGTCAGACATGACGGTGGCGAGCCAACCTAGTCCCGGGGTCGTGGGGACGACCCTATAGTCGTCGGACATGTCGGCGATTGGCCAACATTGGCCCGGGGTCGTGGGGACGACCCTATAGTCGTCGGACATGTCTGCGGCTGGCCAACCTAGTCCCGAGGTCGTGGGGACGACCCTATAGTCGTCGGACTTGTCGCTGGCGGGCCAATCTAGTCCCGGGGTCGTGGGGACGACCCTATAGTCGTCGGACATGTCGGCGGCTGGCTAACTTTGGCCCGTGGTCGTGGGGACGACCCAATAGTCGTTGGACATGTCGGCGGCTGGCCAACTTTTGGCCGTGGTCGTGGAGACGATGCTATAGTCGTCGGACTTGACGGTGGCGGGCCAATCTAGTCCCGGGGTTGTGGGGACGACCCTATAGTCGTCGGATATGTCGGCGGCTTGCCAAATTTGCCCGGGGTCGTGGGGACGACCCTATAGTCGTCGGACTTGACGGTGGCGGGCCAATCTAGTCCCGGGGTCGTGGGGACGACCCAATAGTCGTTGGCCATATCGGCGGCTGGCCAACTTTGGCCCATGGTCGTGGGGACGACCCTATAGTCGTTGGACATGACGGTGGCGGGACAATCTAGTCCCGGGGTCGTAGGGACGACCCTATAGTCGTCGGACATGTTGGCGATTGGCCAAAATTGGCCCGGGATCGTCGGGACGACCCTATAGTCGTCGGACATGTTGGCGGCTTGTCAGCCTAGTCCCGGGGTCGTGGGTTCGACCCTATAGTCGTCGGACAAGTCGGCGGCGGGCCAACCTTGTCCGGGGGTCGTGGGGACGACCTTATAGTCGTCGGACATGATGGTGGCGGGCCAATCTAGTCCCGGGGTCGTGGGGACGACCCTATAGTCGTCGGACATTTCGGCGGCTTGCCAACTTTGGCCCGGGGTCGTGGGGACGACCCTATAGTCGTCGGACATTTCGGCGGCATGCCAACTTTGGCCCGGGGTCGTGGGGACGACCCTATAGTCGTTGGACATGACGGTGGCGGGACAATCTAGTCCCGGGGTCGTGGGTACGACCCTATAGTCGTCGGACAAGTCGGCGGCGGGCCAACCTTGTCCCGGGGTCGTGGGGACGACCCTATAGTCGTCGCACATGACGGTGGCGGGCCAATCTAGTCCCGGGGTCGTGGGGACGACCCTATAGTCGTCGGACAAGACGGCGGCTGGATATCCTTGGCTCGCGGTCGTGGGGACGACCCTATAGTCGTCGGACATTTCGGCGGCTTGCCAACTTTGGCCCGGGGTCGTGGGGACGACCCTATAGTCGTTGGACATTTCGGCGGCATGCCAACTTTGGCCCGGGGTCGTGGGGACGACCCTATAGTCGTTGGACATGACGGTGGCGGGCCAATCTAGTCCCGGGGTCGTAGGGACGACCCTATAGTCGTCGGACAAGACGGCGGCTGGATATCCTTGGCTCGCGGTCGTGGGGACGACCCTATAGTCGTCGGACATGTCGGCGGCTGGCCAAACTAGTCCCGGGGTCGTGGGGACGACCCTATAGTCGTCGGACATGACGGTGGCGGACGAATCTAGCCCCGGGGTCGTGGGGGCGACCCTATAGTCGTCGGACATGTCGGCGGCTGGCCAACTTTGGCGCCTGGTCGTGGGGACGATCCGATTGTCGTCGGACCTGTCGGCGGCTGGCCAACTTTGGCCCGTAGTCGTGGGGACGACCCAATAGTCGTCGGACATGTCGGCGGCTGGCCAACTTTGGCGCGTGGGCGTGGGGACGATCCGATTGTCGTCGGACATGTCGGCGGCTGGCCAACCTAGACCCGGGGTCGTGGGGACGACCCTATTATCGTCGGACATGGCGGTGGCGGGCCAATCTAGTCCCGTGGTCGTGGGGACGACCCTATAGTCTTCGGACATGACGGCGGCGGGCCAATCTAGTCCCGGGGTCGTGGGGACGACCGTATAGTCGTCGGACATGTCGGCGGCTGTCCAACTTTGGCCCGGTGTCGTGGGGACGACTCTATATTCGTCGGACATGTCGGCGGCTGGCCAACCTAGACCCGGGGTCGTGGGGACGACCCTATTGTCGTCGGACATGACGGTGGCGGGCCAATCTAGTCCCGGGGTCGTGGGGACGACCCTATAGTCGTCGGACAAGTCGGCGGCGGGCCAAGCTTGTCCCGGGGTCGTGGGGACGACCCTATAATCGTCGGACATGACGGTGGCGGGCCAATCTAGTCCCGGGGTCGTGGGGACGACCCTATAATCGTTGGACATGACGGTGGCGGGCCAATCTAGTCCCGGGGTCGTAGGGACGACCCTATAGTCGTCAGACATGTTGGCGATTGGCCAACATTGGCCCGGGGTCGTCGGGACGACCCTATAGTCGTCGGACGTGTCGGCGGCTGGCCAACCTAGTCCCGGGGTCGTGGGGACGACCCTATAGTCGTCGGACATTTCGGCGGCTTGCCAACTTTGGCCCGGGGTCGTGGGGACGACCCTATAGTCGTTGGACATGACGGTGGCGGGCCAATCTAGTCCCGGGGTCGTGGGGACGACCCTATAGTCGTCGGACATGTCGGCGGCTGGCCAACTTTGGACCGGTGTCGTGGGGACGACTCTATAGTCGTCGGAAATGTCGGCGGCTGGCCAACCTGGACCCGAGGTCGTGGGGACGACCCTATTGTCGTCGGACATGACGGTGGCGGGCCAATCTAGTCTCGGGGTCGTGGGGACGACCCTATAGTCGTCGGACATGTCGGCGGCTGGCCAACCTTGGCCCGGGGTCGTGGGGACGACCCTATAGTCGTCGGACATGTCGGCGGCTGGCCAACTTTGGCCCGTGGTTGTGGGGACGACCCTATAATCGTTGGACATGGCGGTGGCGGGCCAATCTAGTCCCGGGGTCGTGGGGACGACCCTATAGTCGTCGGACAAGACGGCGGCTGGACATCATTGGCCGGGGGCCGTGGGGACGACCCTATAGTCTTCGGACATGTTGGCGGCTTGTCAGCCTAGTCCCGGGGTCGTGGGTACGACCCTATAGTCGTCGGACAAGTCGGCGGCGGGCCAACCTTGTCCCGGGGTCGTGGGGACGACCCTATAGTCGTCGGACATGTCGGCGGCTGGCCAACTTTGGCCCGGTGTCGTGGGGACGACCCAATAGTGGTCGGGCATGTCGGCGGCCGGCCAACCTAGTCCCGAGGTCGTGGGGACGACCCTATAGTCGTCGGACTTGACGGTGGCGGGCCAATCTAGTCCCGGGGTCGTGGGGACGACCCTACAGTCGTCGGACATTTCGGCGGCTTGCCAACTTGGGCCCGGGGTCGTGGGGACGACCCTTTAGTCGTCGGACTTGACGGTGGCGGGCCAATCTAGTCCCGAGGTCCTGGGGACGACCCTATAGTCGTCGGACTTGACGGTGGCGGGCCAATGTAGTCCCGGGGTCGTGGGGACAACCCTAAAGTCGTCGGACATTTCAGCTGCTTGCCAACTTTGGCCCGGGGTCGTGGGGACGACCCTATAGTCGTCGGACATTTCGGCGGCTGACCAACTTTGGCCCGGTGTCGTGGGGACGACCCTATAGTCGTCGGAAATGTTGGCGGCTTGTCAGCCTAGTCCCGGGGTCGTGGGTACGGCCCTATATTCGTCGGACATGTCGGCGGCGGGCCAACCTTGTCACGGGGTCGTGGGGACGACCCTATAGTCGACGGACATGGCGGCGGCTGGCCAACTTTGGCCCGGTGTCGTGGGGACGACTCTATAGTCGTCGGAAATGTCGGCGGCTGGCCAACCTGGACCCGGGGTCGTGGGAACGACCCTATTGTCGTCGGACATGACGGTAGCGGGCCAATCTAGTCTCGGGGTCGTGGGGACGACCCTATAGTCGTCGGACATGTCGGCGGCTGGCCAACTTTGGCCCGGAGTCGTGGGGACGATCCAATAATCGTCGGACATGTCGGCGGCTGGCCAACTTTGGCCCGTGGTGGTGGAGACGACCCTATAGTCGTTGGACATGACGGTGGCGGGCCAATCTAGTCCCGGGGTCGTGGGGACGACCCTATAGGCGTCGGACAAGACGGCGGCTGGACATCTTTGGCCCGGGGTCGTGGGGACGACCCTATAGTCTTCGGACATGACGGTAGCGGGCCAATCTAGACCCGAGGTCGTGGGGACGACCCTATAGTAGTCGGACATGTCGGCGGCTGTCCAACTTTGGGGCGGTGTCGTGGGGACGACTCTATAGTCGTCGGACATGTCGGCAGCTGGCCAACCTAGACCCGGGGTCGTAGGGACGACCCTATTGTCGTCGGACATGACGGTGGCGGGCCTATCTAGTCCCGTGGTCGTGGGGACGACCCTATAGTCTTCGGACAAGACGGCGGCTGGACATCTTTGGCCCGGGGTCGTGGGGACGACCCTATAGTCGTCGGACATGTTGGCGGCTTGTCAGCCTAGTCCCGGGATCGTGGGTACGACCCTATAGTCGTCGGACAATTCGGCGGCTGGCCAACCTAGACCCGGGGTCGTGGGGACGACCCTATTGTCGTCGAACATGACGGCGGCGGGCCAATCTAGTCCCGGGGTCGTGGGGACGACCCTATAGTCGTCGGACATGTCGGCGGCTGGCCAACTTTGGCCCGGTGTCGTGGGGACGACTCTATAGTCGTCGGAAATGTCGGCGGCTGGCCAACCTGGACCCGGGGTCGTGGGGACGACCCTATTGTCATCGGACATGACGGTGGCGGGCCAATCTAGTCTCGGGGTTGTGGGGACGACCCTATAGTCGTCGGACATGTCGGCGTCTGGCCAACTTTGGCCCGGGGTCGTGGGGCCGACTCTATAGTCGTCGGAAATGTCGGCGGCTGGCCAACCTGGACTCGGGGTCGTGGGGTCGACCCTATAGTCGTCGGACAAGACGGCGGCTGGACATCTTTGGCCCGAGGTCGTGGGGACGACCCTATAGTCGTCGGACTTGACGGTGGCGGGCCAATCTAGTCCCGGGGTCGTGGGGACGACCCTATAGTCGTCGGACATGTCGGCGGCTGGCCAACTTTGGCCCGTGGTCGTGGGGACGACCCTATAGTCGTCGGACATGTCGGCGGCTAGCCAACATTGGCCCGTGGTCGTGGGGACGACCCAATAGTCGTTGGAAATGTCAGCGGCTGGCCAACTTTGACCCGGTGTCGTGGGGACGACTCTATAGTCGTCGGACATGTCGGCGGCTGGCCAATCTAGTCCCGGGGTCGTGGGGACGACCCTATAGTCATCGCACATGTCGGGGGCTTGCCAACTTTGGCCCGGTGTCGTGGGGACGACCCAATAGTCGTCGGACATGTCGGCGGCTGGCTAACTTTGGCCCGGTGTCGTGGGGACGACCCAATAGTCGTTGGAAATGTCAGCGGCTGGCCAACTTTGACCCGGTGTCGTGGGGACGACTCTATAGTCGTCGGACATGTCGGCGGCTGGCCAATCTAGTCCCGGGGTCGTGGGGACGACCCTATAGTCTTCGCACATGTCGGCGGCTTGCCAACTTTGGCCCGGTGTCGTGGGGACGACCCAATAGTCGTCGGACATGTCGGCGGCTGGCCAACTTTGGCCCGTGGTCGTGGGGACGATCCAATAGTCGTCGGACATGTCGGCGGCTGGCCAGCTTTGGCCCGGGGTCGTTTGGGACGATCCTATAGTCGTCGGACATGTCGGCGATTGGCCAACATTGGCCCGGGGTCGTGGGGACGACATTATAGTCGTCGGACATGTCGGCGGCTCTCCAACCTAGACCCGGGGTCGTGGGGACGACCCTATAGTCGTCAGACATGTCGGCGGGTGGCCAACATTGGCCCGGGGTCGTGGGGACGACATTATAGTCGTCGGACATGTCGGCGGCTGGCCAACCTAGTCCCGAGGTCGTGGGGACGACCCTATAGTCGTTGGACATGACGGTGGCGGGCCAATCTAGTCCCGGGGTCGTGGGGACGACCCTATAATCGTCGGACGAGACGGCGGCTGGACATCTTTGGCCCGGGGTCGTGGGGACGACCCTATAGTCGTCGGACATGTTGGCGGCTTGTCAGCCTAGTCTCGGGGTCGTGGGTACGACCCTATAGTCGTCGGACAAGTCGGCGGCTGGGCAACCTAGACCCGGGGTCGAGGGGACGACCCTATAGTCGTCGGACTTGACGTTGGCGGGCCAATCTAGTCCCGAGGTCGTGGGGACGACCCTATAGTCGTCGGACTTGACGGTGGCCGGCCAATCTATTCCCGGGGTCGTGGGGACGACCCTACAGTCGTCGGACATTTCGGCGGCTTGCCAACTTTGGCCCGGGTTCGTGGGGACGACCCTATAGTCGTCGGACATGTCGGCGGCTAGCCAACTTTGGCCCGGTGTCGTGGGGACGACTCTATAGTCGTCGGACATGTCGGCGGCTGGCCAACCTAGTCCCGAGGTCGTCGGACTTGACGGTGGCGGGCCAATCTAGTCCCGGTGTCGTGGGGACGACCCTACAGTCGTCGGACATTTCGGCGGCTTGCCAACTTTGGCCCGGGGTCGTGGGGACGACCCTATAGTCGTCGGACATGACGGTGGCGGAACAATCTAGTCCCGGGGTCGTGGGGACGACCCTATAGTCGTCGGACATGTCGGCGGCTGGTCAACTTTGGCCCGTGGTCGTGGGGACGATCCAATAGTCGTCGGACATGTCGGCGGCTGGCCAACTTTGGCCCGTGGTCGTGGGGACGATCCAAAAGTCGTCGGACATGTCGGCGGCTGGCCAACTTTGGCGCGTGGTCGTGGGGACGATACGATTGTCGTCGGACATGTCGGCGGCTGGCCAACTTTGGCCCGTGGTCGTGGGGACGACCCTATAGTCGTCGGACATGTCGGCGGCTAGCCAACATTGGCCCGTGGTCGTGGGGACGACCCAATAGTCGTTGGAAATGTCAGCGGCTGGCCAACTTTGACCCGGTGTCGTGGGGACGACTCTATAGTCGTCGGACATGTCGGCGGCTGGCCAATCTAGTCCCGGGGTCGTGGGGACGACCCTATAGTCTTCGCACTTGTCGGTGGCGGACCAATCTAGTCCCGGGGTCGTGGGGACGACCCTATAGTCGTCGGACATGTCGGCGGCTGGCCAACTTTGGCCCGTGGTCGTGGGGACGATCCAATAGTCGTCGGACATGTCGGCGGCTGGCCAGCTTTGGCCCGTGGTCGTGGGGACGACCCTATAGTCGTCGGACATGTCGGCGGCTAGCCAACTTTGGCGCGTGGTCGTGGGGACGATCCGATTGTCGTCGGACATGTCGGCGGCTGGCCAACTATGGCCCGTGGTCGTGGGGACGACCCTACAGTCGTCGGACATGTCGGCGGCTAGCCAACATTGGCCCGTGGTCGTGGGGACGACCCAATAGTCGTTGGAAATGTCAGCGGCTGGCCAACTTTGACCCGGTGTCGTGGGGACGACTCTATAGTCGTCGGACATGTCGGCGGCTGGCCAATCTAGTCCCGGGGTCGTGGGGACGACCCTATAGTCTTCGCACTTGTCGGTGGCGGACCAATCTAGTCCCGAGGTCGTGGGGACGACCCTATAGTCGTCGGACTTGACGGTGGCGGGCCAATCTAGTCCCGGGGTCGTGGGGACGACCCTACAGTCGTCAGACATTTCGGCGTCTTGCCAACTTTGGCCCGGGGTCGTGGGGACGACCCTATAGTCGTCGGACATGACGGTGGCGGACCAATCTAGTCCCGGGGTCGTGGGGACGACCCTATAGTCGTCGGACATGGCGGCGGGTGGCCAACCTAGTCCCGAGGTCTTGGGGACGACCCTATAGTCGTCGGACATGTCGGCGGCTTGCCAACTTTGGCCCGGGGTCGTGGGGACGATCCAAAAGTCGTCGGACATTTCGGCGTCTTGCCAACTTTGGCCCGGGGTCGTGTGGACGACCCTATAGTCGTCGGACATGTCGGCGGGTGGCCAACCTATTCCCGAGGTCGTGGGGACGACCCTATAGTCGTCGGACATGTCGGCGGCTTGCCAACTTGGCCCGGGGTCGTGGGGACGATCCAATAGTCGACGGACATGTCGGCGGCTAGCCAACATTGGCCCGTGTTCGTGGGGACGACCCAATAGTCGTTGGAAATGTCAGCGGCTGGCCAACTTTGACCCGGGGTCGTGGGGATGACCCTATAGTCGTCGGACTTGACGGTGGCGGGCCAATCTAGTCCCGTGGTCGTGGGGACGACCCTATAGTCGTTGGACATGTCAGCGGCGGGCCAATCTAGTCCCGGGGTCGTGGGGACGACCCTATAATCGTTGGACTTGACGGTGGCGGGCCAATCTAGTCCCGGGGTCGTAGGGACGATCCTATAGTCGTCGGACATGTTGGCGATTGGCCAACATTGGCCCGGGGTCGTCGGGTCGACCCTGTAGTCGTCGGACATGTCGGCGGCTGGCCAACCTAGTCCCGGGGTCGTGGGGACGACCCTATAGTCGTCGGACATGTCGGCGGCTGGTCAACTTTGGCGCGTGGTCGTGGGGACGATCCAAAAGTCGTCGGACATTTCGGCGTCTTGCCAACTTTGGCCCGGGGTCGTGTGGACGACCCTATAGTCGTCGGACATGTCGGCGGGTGGCCAACCTATTCCCGAGGTCGTGGGGACGACCCTATAGTCGTCGGACATGTCGGCGGCTTGCCAACTTTGGCCCGGGGTCGTGGGGACGATCCAATAGTCGACGGACATGTCGGCGGCTAGCCAACATTGGCCCGTGTTCGTGGGGACGACCCAATAGTCGTTGGAAATGTCAGCGGCTGGCCAACTTTGACCCGGGGTCGTGGGGATGACCCTATAGTCGTCGGACTTGACGGTGGCGGGCCAATCTAGTCCCGTGGTCGTGGGGACGACCCTATAGTCGTTGGACATGTCAGCGGCGGGCCAATCTAGTCCCGGGGTCGTGGGGACGACCCTATAATCGTCGGACATGTCGGCGGCTGGCCAACCTGGACTCGGGGTCGTGGGGACGACCCTATAGTCGTCGGACAAGACGGTGGCTGGACATCTTTGGCCCGGGGTCGTGGGGACGACCCTATATTCGTCGGACATGACGGTGGCGGACCAATCTAGTCCCGGGGTCGTGGGGACGACCCTATAGTCGTCGGACATGTCGGCGTCTGGCCAACTTTGGCCCGTGGTCGTGGGGACGATCCAATAGTCGACGGACATGTCGGCGGCTGGCCAACTTTGGCCCGTGGTTGTGGGAACGACCCTATAGTCGTTGGACATGACGGCGGCGGGCCAATCTAGTCCCGGGGTCGTGGGGACGACCCTACAGTCTTCGGACATTTCGGCGGCTTGCCAACTTTGGCCCGGGGTCGTGGGGACGACCCTATAATCGTCGGACATTTCGGCGGCATGCCAACTTTGGCCCGTGGTCGTGGGGACGACCCTATAGTCGTTGGACATGACGGTGGCGGGCCAATCTAGTCCCGGGGTCGTGGGGACGACCCTATAGTCGTCGGACATGTCGGCGGCTGGCCAACTTTGGACCTGTGTCGTGGGGACGACCCTACAGTCGTCGGACATTTCGGCGGCTTGCCAACTTTGGCTCGGGGTCGTGGGCGGGATCCAATAGTCGTCGGACATGTCGGCGGCTGGTCAACTTTGGCCCGTGGTCGTGGGGACGACCCAATAGTCGTCGGACATGTCGGCGGCTGGTCAACTTTGGCCCGTGGTCGTGGGGACGACCCTATAGTCGTTGGACATGTCAGCGGCTGGCCAACTTTTGCCCGGTGTCGTGGGGACGACCCTACAGTCGTCGGGCAATTCGGCGGCTTGCCAACTTTGGCCCTGGGGTCGTGGGGACGACCCTATAGTCGTCGGACTTGACGGTGGCGGGCCAATCTAGTCCCGGGGTTGTGGGGACGACCCTACAGTCGTCGGACATTTCGGCGGCTTGCCAACTTTGCCCGGGGTCGTGGGGACGACCCTATAGTCGTCGGACTTGACGGTGGCGGGCCAATCTAGTCCCGAGGTCGTGGGGACG
Organism: Andrena praecox; assembly: GCA_963932275.1. Classification (NCBI taxonomy): domain Eukaryota; kingdom Metazoa; phylum Arthropoda; class Insecta; order Hymenoptera; family Andrenidae; genus Andrena; species Andrena praecox. The sequence goes on along the minus strand of CAWVQO010000396.1, from coordinate 999,349 downwards.
ACCCTATAGTCGTCGGACATGACGGTGGCGGACCAATCTAGTCCCGGGGTCGTGGGGACGACCCTATAGTCGTCGGGCATGTCGGCGGCTGGCCAACTTTGGCCCGTGGTCGTGGGGACGATCCAATAGTCGTCGGACATGTCGGCGGCTGGCTAACTTTGGCCCGGTGTCGTGGGGACGACCCTATAGTCGTCGGACATGTTGGCGATTAGCCAACATTGGCCCGGGGTCGTGGGGACTACTCTATAGTCGTCGGACATGTTGGCGGCTTGTCAGCCTAGTCCCGGGGTCGTGGGTACGACCCTATAGTCGTCGGACAAGTCGGCGGCGGGCCAACCTTGTCCCGGGGTCGTGGGGACGACCCTATAGTCGTCGGACATGACGGTGGCGGGCCAATCTAGTCCCGGGGTCGTGGGGACGACCCTATAATCGTCGGACAAGACGGCGGCTGGACATCCTTGGCTCGCGGTCGTGGGGACGACCCTATAGTCGTCGGACATGTCGGCGATTGGCCAACTTTGGCCCGGTGTCGTGGGGACGACCCTATAGTCGTCGGACATGTCGCCGACTGGCCAACTTTGGCCCGTGGTCGTGGGGACAAACCGATAATCGTCGGACATGACGGTGGCGGGCCAATCTAGTCCCGGGGTCGTGGGTACGACCCTATAGTCGTCGGACAAGACGGCGGCTGGACATCCTTGGCTCGCGGTCGTGGGGACGACCCTATAGTCGTCGGACATTTCGGCGGCTGGTCAACCTAGTCCCGGGGTCGTGGGGACGACCCTATAGTCGTTGGACATGACGGTGGCGGGCCAATCTAGTCCCGGGGTCGTGGGTACGAACCTATAGTCGTCGGACAAGTCGGCGGCGGGCCAACCTTGTCCCGAGGTCGTGGGGACGACCGTATAGTCGTCGGACATGACGGTGGCGGGCCAATCTAGTCCCGGGGTCGTGGGGACGACCCTATAGTCGTCGGGCAAGACGGCGGCTGGACATCTTTGGCCCGCGGTCGTGGGGACGACCCTAAAGTCGTCGGACATTTCGGCGGCTTGCCAACTTTGGCCCGGGGTCGTGGGGACGACCCTATAGTCGTCGGACATGTCGGCGGCTGGCTAACTTTGGCCCGTGGTCGTGGGGACGACCCAATAGTCGTTGGACATATCGGCAGCTGGCCAACTTTGGGCCGTGGTCGTGGAGACGATCCTATAGTCGTCGGACTGGACGGTGGCGGGCCAATCTAGTCCCGGGGTCGTGGGGACGACCCTATAGTCGTCGGACATGACGGTGGCGGACCAATCTAGTCCTGGGGTCGTGGGGACGACCCAATAGTCGTCGGACATGTCGGCGGCTTGCCAAATTTGCCCGGGGTCGTGGGGACGACCCTATAGTCGTCGGACTTGACGGTGGCGGGCCAATCTAGTCCCGGGGTCGTGGGGACGACCCAATAGTCGTTGGACATTACGGCGGCTGGCCAACTTTGGCCCATGGTCGTGGGGACGACCCTATAGTCGTTGGACATGACGGTGGCAGGCCAATCTAGTCCCGGGGTCGTAGGGACGACCCTATAGTCGTCGGACATGTCGGCGATTGGCCAACATTGGCCCGGGGTCGTGGGGACGACCCTACAGTCGTCGGACATTTCGGCGGCTTGCCAACTTTGGCCCGGGGTCGTGGGGACGACTCTATAGTCGTCGGACATGACGGTGGCGGACCAATCTAGTCCCGGGGTCGTGGGGACGACCCTACAGTCGTCGAACATGTCGGCGGCTTGCCAAATTTGCCCGGGGTCGTGGGGACGACCCTATAGTCGTCGGATTTGACGGTGGCGGGCCAATCTAGTCCCGGGGTCGTGGGGACGACCCAATAGTCGTTGGACATTACGGCGGCTGGCCAACTCTGGCCCATGGTCGTTGGGACGACCATATAGTCGTCGGACATGACGGTGGCGGGCCGCTCTAGTCCCGGGTCGTGGGGACGACCCTATAGTCGTCGGACATGTCGGCGGCTGGCCAACTTTGGCCCGTGGTCGTGGGGACGACCCTATAGTCGTCGGACAAGTTGGCGGCTGTCCAACTTTGGCCCGGGGTCGTGGGGACGACCCTATAGTCGTCGGACTTGACGGTGGCGGGCCAATCTAGTCCCGGGGTCGTGGGGACGACCCTATAGTCGTCGGACATTTCGGCGGCTGGTCAACCTACTCCCGGGGTCGTGGGGACGACCCTATAGTGGTTGGACATGACGGTGGCGGGCCAATCTAGTCCCGGGGTCGTGGGGACGACCCTATAGTCGTCGGACATGTCGGCGGCTGGCTAACTTTGGCCCGTGGTCGTGGGGACGACCCAATAGTCGTTGGACATGTCGGCGGCTGGCCAACTTTGGGCCGTGGTCGTGGAGACGATCCTATAGTCGTCGGACTTGACGGTGGCGGGCCAATCTAGTCGCGGGGTCGTGGGGACGACCCTATAGTCGTCGGACATGACGGTGGCGGGCCAGTCTAGTCCCGGGACATGGGGACGACCCTATAGTCGTCGGACAAGTCGGGGGCTGGCCAACTTTGGCCCGTGGTCGTGGGGACGACCCTATAGTCGTCGGAAATGACGGTGGCGGGCCAATCTAGTCCCGGGGTCGTGGGGACGACCCTACAGTCGTCGGACAAGTCGGCGGCGAGCCAATCTAGTCCCGCGGTCGTGGGGACGACCCTATAGTCGTCGGACAAGTCAGCGGCTGGCCTACATTGGTCCGTGGTCGTGGGGACGACCATATAGTCGTCGGACATGACGGTGGCGGGCCGCTCTAGTCCCGGATCGTGGGGACGACCCTATAGTCGTCGGACATGTCGGCGGCTGGCCAACTTTGGCCCGTGGTCGTGGGGACGACCCTATAGTCGTCGGACAAGTTGGCGGCTGTCCAACTTTGGCCCGGGGTCGTGGGGACGACCCTATAGTCGTCGGACTTGACGGTGGCGGGCCAATCTAGTCCCGGGGTCGTGGGGACGACCCAATAGTCGTTGGACATTACGGCGGCTGGCCAACTTTGGCCCATGGTCGTGGGGACGACCCTATAGTCGTTGGACATGACGGTGGCGGGCCAATCTAGTCCCGGGGTCGTAGGGACGACCCTATAGTCGTCGGACATGTCGGCGATTGGCCAACATTGGCCCGGGGTCGTGGGGACGACCCTACAGTCGTCGGACATTTCGGCGGCTTGCCAACTTTGGCCCGGGGTCGTGGGGACGACTCTATAGTCGTCGGACATGACGGTGGCGGACCAATCTAGTCCCGGGGTCGTGGGGACGACCCTACAGTCGTCGAACATGTCGGCGGCTTGCCAAATTTGCCCGGGGTCGTGGGGACGACCCTATAGTCGTCGGATTTGACGGTGGCGGGCCAATCTAGTCCCGGGGTCGTGGGGACGACCCAATAGTCGTTGGACATTACGGCGGCTGGCCAACTCTGGCCCATGGTCGTTGGGACGACCCTATAGTCGTTGGACATGACGGTGGCGGGCCAACCTAGTCCCGGGGTCGTAGGGACGACCCTATAGTCGTCGGACATGTCGGCGATTGGCCAACATTGGCCCGGGGTCGTGGGGACGACCCTACAGTCGTCGGACATTTCGGCGGCTTGCCAACTTTGGCCCGGGGTCGTGGGGACGACCCTATAGTCGTCGGACATGACGGTGGCGGACCAATCTAGTCCCGGGGTCGTGGAGACGACCCTACAGTCGTCGGACATTTCGGCGCCTTGCCAACTTTGGCCCGGGGTCGTGGGGACGACCCTATAGTCGTCGGACATGACGGTGGCGGACCAATCTAGTCCCGGGGTCGTGAGGACGACCCTATAGTCGTCGGGCATGTCGGCGGCTGGCCAACTTTGGCCCGTGGTCGTGGGGACGATCCAATAGTCGTCGGACATGTCGGCGGCTGGCTAACTTTGGCCCGGTGTCGTGGGGACGACCCTATAGTCGTCGGACATGTTGGCGATTGGCCAACATTGGCCCGGGGTCGTGGGGACTACTCTATAGTCGTCGGACATGTTGGCGGCTTGTCAGCCTAGTCCCGGGGTCGTGGGTACGACCCTATAGTCGTCGGACAAGTCGGCGGCGGGCCAACCTTGTCCCGGGGTCGTGGGGACGACCCTATAGTCGTCGGACATGACGGTGGCGGGCCAATCTAGTCCCGGGGTCGTGGGGACGACCCTATAGTCGTCGGACAAGACGGCGGCTGGACATCCTTGGCTCGCGGTCGTGGCGACGACCCTATAGTCGTCGGACATTTCGGCGGCTTGCCAAATTTGCCCGGGGTCGTGGGGACGACCCTATAGTCGTCGGACTTGACGGTGGCGGGCCAATCCAGTCCCGGGGTCGTGGGGACGACCCTATAGTCGTCGGACATTTCGGCGGCATGCCAACTTTGGCTCGGGGTCGTGGGGACGACCCTATAGTCGTCGGACATTTCGGCGGCTGGTCAACCTACTCCCGGGGTCGTGGGGACGACCCTATAGTGGTTGGACATGACGGTGGCGGGCCAATCTAGTCCCGGGGTCGTGGGTACGAACCTATAGTCGTCGGACAAGTCGGCGGCGGGCCAACCTTGTCCCGGGGTCGTGGGGACGACCGTATAGTCGTCGGACATGACGGTGGCGGGCCAATCTAGTCCCGGGGTCGTGGGGACGACCCTATAGTCGTCGGACAAGACGGCGGCTGGACATCTTTGGCCCGCGGTCGTGGGGACGACCCTATAGTCGTCGGACATTTCGGCGGCTTGCCAACTTTGGCCCGGGGTCGTGGGGACGACCCTATAGTCGTCGGACATGTCGGCGGCTGGCTAACTTTGGCCCGTGGTCGTGGGGACGACCCAATAGTCGTTGGACATATCGGCAGCTGGCCAACTTTGGGCCGTGGTCGTGGAGACGATCCTATAGTCGTCGGACTGGACGGTGGCGGGCCAATCTAGTCCCGGGGTCGTGGGGACGACCCTATAGTCGTCGGACATGACGGTGGCGGACCAATCTAGTCCTGGGGTCGTGGGGACGACCCAATAGTCGTCGGACATGTCGGCGGCTTGCCAAATTTGCCCGGGGTCGTGGGGACGACCCTATAGTCGTCGGACTTGACGGTGGCGGGCCAATCTAGTCCCGGGGTCGTGGGGACGACCCAATAGTCGTTGGACATTACGGCGGCTGGCCAACTTTGGCCCATGGTCGTGGGGACGACCCTATAGTCGTTGGACATGACGGTGGCGGGCCAATCTAGTCCCGGGGTCGTAGGGACGACCCTATAGTCGTCGGACATGTCGGCGATTGGCCAACATTGGCCCGGGGTCGTGGGGACGACCCTACAGTCGTCGGACATTTCGGCGGCTTGCCAACTTTGGCCCGGGGTCGTGGGGACGACTCTATAGTCGTCGGACATGACGGTGGCGGACCAATCTAGTCCCGGGGTCGTGGGGACGACCCTACAGTCGTCGAACATGTCGGCGGCTTGCCAAATTTGCCCGGGGTCGTGGGGACGACCCTATAGTCGTCGGATTTGACGGTGGCGGGCCAATCTAGTCCCAAGGTCGTGGGGACGACCCAATAGTCGTTGGACATTACGGCGGCTGGCCAACTCTGGCCCATGGTCGTTGGGACGACCCTATAGTCGTTGGACATGACGGTGGCGGGCCAACCTAGTCCCGGGGTCGTAGGGACGACCCTATAGTCGTCGGACATGTCGGCGATTGGCCAACATTGGCCCGGGGTCGTGGGGACGACCCTACAGTCGTCGGACATTTCGGCGGCTTGCCAACTTTGGCCCGGGGTCGTGGGGACGACCCTATAGTCGTCGGACATGACGGTGGCGGTCCAATCTAGTCCCGGGGTCGTGGAGACGACCCTACAGTCGTCGGACATTTCGGCGCCTTGCCAACTTTGGCCCGGGGTCGTGGGGACGACCCTATAGTCGTCGGACATGACGGTGGCGGACCAATCTAGTCCCGGGGTCGTGAGGACGACCCTATAGTCGTCGGGCATGTCGGCGGCTGGCCAACTTTGGCCCGTGGTCGTGGGGACGATCCAATAGTCGTCGGACATGTCGGCGGCTGGCTAACTTTGGCCCGGTGTCGTGGGGACGACCCAATAGTCGTTGGACATGTCGGCGGCTGGCCAACTTTGGGCCGTGGTCGTGGAGACGATCCTATAGTCGTCGGACTGGACGGTGGCGGGCCAATCTAGTCCCGGGGTCGTGGGGACGACCCTATAGTCGTCGGACATGTCGGCGGCTGGCTAACTTTGGCCCGTGGTCGTGGGGACGACCCAATAGTCGTTGGACATGTCGGCGGCTGGCCAACTTTGGGCCGTGGTCGTGGAGACGATCCTATAGTCGTCGGACTTGACGGTGGCGGGCCAATCTAGTCGCGGGGTCGTGGGGACGACCCTATAGTCGTCGGACATGACGGTGGCGGGCCAACTCTGGCCCATGGTCGTTGGGACGACCCTACAGTCGTCGGACATTTCGGCGGCTTGCCAACTTTGGCCCGGGGTCGTGGGGACGACCCTATAGTCGTCGGACATGACGGTGGCGGACCAATCTAGTCCCGGGGTCGTGGAGACGACCCTACAGTCGTCGGACATTTCGGCGCCTTGCCAACTTTGGCCCGGGGTCGTGGGGACGACCCTACAGTCGTCGAACATGTCGGCGGCTTGCCAAATTTGCCCGGGGTCGTGGGGACGACCCTATAGTCGTCGGATTTGACGGTGGCGGGCCAATCTAGTCCCGGGGTCGTGGGGACGACCCAATAGTCGTTGGACATTACGGCGGCTGGCCAACTCTGGCCCATGGTCGTTGGGACGACCCTATAGTCGTTGGACATGACGGTGGCGGGCCAACCTAGTCCCGGGGTCGTAGGGACGACCCTATAGTCGTCGGACATGTCGGCGATTGGCCAACATTGGCCCGGGGTCGTGGGGACGACCCTACAGTCGTCGGACATTTCGGCGGCTTGCCAACTTTGGCCCGGGGTCGTGGGGACGACCCTATAGTCGTCGGACATGACGGTGGCGGACCAATCTAGTCCCGGGGTCGTGGAGACGACCCTACAGTCGTCGGACATTTCGGCGCCTTGCCAACTTTGTCCCGGGGTCGTGGGGACGACCCTATAGTCGTCGGACATGACGGTGGCGGACCAATCTAGTCCCGGGGTCGTGAGGACGACCCTATAGTCGTCGGGCATGTCGGCGGCTGGCCAACTTTGGCCCGTGGTCGTGGGGACGATCCAATAGTCGTCGGACATGTCGGCGGCTGGCTAACTTTGGCCCGGTGTCGTGGGGACGACCCAATAGTCGTTGGACATGTCGGCGGCTGGCCAACTTTGGGCCGTGGTCGTGGAGACGATCCTATAGTCGTCGGACTGGACGGTGGCGGGCCAATCTAGTCCCGGGGTCGTGGGGACGACCCTATAGTCGTCGGACATGTCGGCGGCTGGCTAACTTTGGCCCGTGGTCGTGGGGACGACCCAATAGTCGTTGGACATGTCGGCGGCTGGCCAACTTTGGGCCGTGGTCGTGGAGACGATCCTATAGTCGTCGGACTTGACGGTGGCGGGCCAATCTAGTCGCGGGGTCGTGGGGACGACCCTATAGTCGTCGGACATGACGGTGGCGGGCCAGTCTAGTCCCGGGACATGGAGACGACCCTATAGTCGTCGGACAAGTCGGCGGCTGGCCAACTTTGGCCCGTGGTCGTGGGGACGACCCTATAGTCGTCGGAAATGACGGTGGCGGGCCAATCTAGTCCCGGGGTCGTGGGGACGACCCTACAGTCGTCGGACAAGTCGGCGGCGAGCCAATCTAGTCCCGCGGTCGTGGGGACGACCCTATAGTCGTCGGACAAGTCAGCGGCTGGCCTACATTGGTCCGTGGTCGTGGGGACGACCATATAGTCGTCGGACATGACGGTGGCGGGCCGCTCTAGTCCCGGGTCGTGGGGACGACCCTATAGTCGTCGGACATGTCGGCGGCAGGCCAACTTTGGCCCGGGGTCGTGGGGACGACCCTATAGTCGTCGGACTTGACGGTGGCGGGCCAATCTAGTCCCGGGGTCGTGGGGACGACCCAATAGTCGTTGGACATTACGGCGGCTGGCCAACTTTGGCCCATGGTCGTGGGGACGACCCTATAGTCGTTGGACATGACGGTGGCGGGCCAATCTAGTCCCGGGGTCGTAGGGAAGACCCTATAGTCGTCGGACATGTCGGCGATTGGCCAACATTGGCCCGGGGTCGTGGGGACGACCCTATAGTCGACGGACATGTCGGCGGCTGGCCAACTTTGGCCCGTGGTCGTGGAGACGACCCTATAGTCGTTGGACATTTCGGCGGCATGCCAACTTTGGCCCGGGGTCGTGGGGACGACCCTATAGTCGTTGGACATGACGGTGGCGGGCCAATCTAGTCCCGGGGTCGTAGGGACGACCCTATAGTCGTCGGACATGTCGGCGGCTGGCCAACCTAGTCCCGATGTCGTGGGGACGGCCCTATAGTCGTCGGACTTCACGGTGGCGGGCCAATCTAGTCCCGGGGTCGTGGGGACGACCCTACAGTCGTCGGACATTTCGGCGGCTTGCCAACTTTGGCCCGGGGTCATGGGGACTATCCTATAGTCGTCGGACATGACGGTGGCATGCCAACTTTGGCCCGTGGTCGTGGGGACGATCCAATAGTCGTCGGACATGTCGACGGCTGGCCAACTTTAGCCCGTGGTCGTGGGGACGACCCTATAGTCGTTGGACATGTCAGCGGCTGGCCAACTTTGGCCCGGTGTCGTGGGGACGACTCTATAGTCGTCGGATATGTCGGCGGCTGGCCAACCTAGACCCGGGGTCGTGGGGACGACCCTATTGTCTTCGGACATGACGGTGGCGGGCCAATCTATTCCCGGGGTCGTACGGACGACCCTATAGTCGTCGGACATTTTGGCGATTGGCCAACATTGGCCCGGGGTCGTGGGGACGACTCTATAGTCGTCGGACATGTTGGCGGCTTGTCAGCCTAGTCCCGGGGTCGTGGGGACGACCCTATAGTCGTTGGACATGACGGTGGCGGGCCAATCTAGTCCCGGGGTCGTGGGTACGACCCTATAGTCGTCGGACAAGACGGCGGCTGGACATCTTTGGCCCGCGGTCGTGGGGACGACCCTATAGTCGTCGGACATTTCGGCGGCTTGCCAACTTTGGCCCGGGGTCGTGGGGACGACCCTATAGTCGACGGACATGTCGGCGGCTGGCCAACTTTGGCCCGTGGTCGTGGAGACGATCCTATACTCGTCGGACTTGACGGTGGCGGGCCAATCTAGTCCGGGGTTGTGGGGACGACCCTATAGTCGTCGGACATTTCGGCGGCTTGCCAACTTTGGCCCGGGGTCGTGGGGACGACCCTATAGTCGTCGGACATGTCGGCGGCTGGCCGACCTAGTCCCGAGGTCGTGGGGACGACCGTATAGTCGTCGGATATGTTGGCGGCTTGTCAACCTAGTCCCGGGGTCGTGGGGACGACCCTATAGTCGTTGGACATGACGGTGGCGGCCAATCAAGTGCCGGGGTCGTAGGGACGACCCTATAGTCGTCGGACATGTTGGTGATTGGCCAACATTGGCCCGGGGTCGTCGGGACGACCCTATAGTCGTCGGACATGTTGGCGGTTTGTCAGCCTAGTCCCGGGGTCGTGTGTACGACCCTATAGTCGTCGGACAAGTCGGCGGCGGGCCAACCTTGTCCCGGGGTCGTGGGGACGACCCTATAGTCGTCGGACATGACGGTGGCGGGCCAATCTAGTCCCGGGGTCGTGGGGACGACCCTATAGTCGTCGGACAAGACGGCGGCTGGATATTCTTGGCTCGCGGTCGTGGGGACGACCCTATAGTCGTCGGACATTTCGGCGGCTTGCCAACTTTGGCCCGGGGTCGTGGGGACGACACTATAGTCGTCGGACATTTCGGCGGCATGCCAACTTTGGCCCGGGGTCGTGGGGACGACCCTATAGTCGTTGGACATGACGGTGGCGGGCCAATCTAGTCCCGGGGTCGTAGGGACGACCCTATAGTCGTCGGACATGTCGGCGATTGGCCAACATTGGCCCGGGGTCGTGGGGACGACCCTATAGTCGTCGGACATGTCGGCGGCTGGCCAACCTAGTCACGAGGTCGTGGGGACGACCCTATAATCGTCGGGCATGTCGGCGGCTGGCCAACTTTGGCCCGTGGTCGTGGGGACGATCCAATAGTCGTCGGACATGTCGGCGGCTGGCTAACTTTGGCCCGGTGTCGTGGGGACGACCCTATAGTCGTCGGACATGTTGGCGATTGGCCCACATTGGCCCGGGGTCGTGGGGACTACTCTATAGTCGTCGGACATGTTGGCGGCTTGTCAGCCTAGTCGCGGGGTCGTGGGTACGACCCTATAGTCGTCGGACAAGTCGGCGGCGGGCCAACCTTGTCCCGGGTTCGTGGGGACGACCCTATAGTCGTCGGACATGACGGTGGCGGGCCAATCTAGTCCCGGGGTCGTGGGGACGACCCTATAGTCGTCGGACAAGACGGCGGCTGGACATCCTTGGCTCGCGGTCGTGGGGACGACCCTATAGTCGTCGGACATTTCGGCGGCTTGTCAACCTAGTCCCGGGGTCGTGGGGACGACCCTATAGTCGTCGGACATGTCGGCGGCTGGCCAAACTAGTCCCGAGGTCGTGGGGACGACCCTATAGTCGTCGGACTTCACGGTGGCGGGCCAATCTAGTCCCGGGGTCGTGGGGACGACCCTACAGTCGTCGGACATTTCGGCGGCTTGCCAACTTTGGCCCGGGGTCGTGGGGACGACCCTATAGTCGTCGGACTTCACGGTGGCGGGCCAATCTAGTCCCGTGGTCGTGGGGACGACCCTATAGTCGTTGGACATGACGGTGGCGGGCCAATCTAGTCCCGGGGTCGTAGGGAAGACCCTATAGTCGTCGGACATGTCGGCGATTGGCCAACATTGGCCCGGGGTCGTGGGGACGACCCTATAGTCGACGGACATGTCGGCGGCTGGCCAACTTTGGCCCGTGGTCGTGGAGACGACCCTATAGTCGTTGGACATTTCGGCGGCATGCCAACTTTGGCCCGGGGTCGTGGGGACGACCCTATAGTCGTTGGACATGACGGTGGCGGGCCAATCTAGTCCCGGGGTCGTAGGGACGACCCTATAGTCGTCGGACATGTCGGCGGCTGGCCAACCTAGTCCCGATGTCGTGGGGACGACCCTATAGTCGTCGGACTTCACGGTGGCGGGCCAATCTAGTCCCGGGGTCGTGGGGACGACCCTACAGTCGTCGGACATTTCGGCGGCTTGCCATCTTTGGCCCGGGGTCGTGGGGACTACCCTATAGTCGTCGGACATGACGGTGGCATGCCAACTTTGGCCCGTGGTCGTGGGGACGATCCAATAGTCGTCGGACATGTCGACGGCTGGCCAACTTTGGCCCGTGGTCGTGGGGACGACCCTATAGTCGTTGGACATGTCAGCGGCTGGCCAACTTTGGCCCGTGGTCGTGGGGACGACCCTATAGTCGTTGGACATGTCAGCGGCTGGCCAACTTTGGCCCGGTGTCGTGGGGACAACTCTATAGTCGTCGGATATGTCGGCGGCTGGCCAACCTAGACCCGGGGTCGTGGGGACGACCCTATTGTCTTCGGACATGACGGTGGCGGGCCAATCTATTCCCGGGGTCGTACGGACGACCCTATAGTCGTCGGACATTTTGGCGATTGGCCAACATAGGCCCGGGGTCGTGGGGACGACTCTATAGTCGTCGGACATGTTGGCGGCTTGTCAGCCTAGTCCCGGGGTCGTGGGGACGACCCTATAGTCGTTAGACATGACGGTGGCGGGCCAATCTAGTCCCGGGGTCGTGGGTACGACCCTATAGTCGTCGGACAAGACGGCGGCTGGACATCTTTGGCCCGCGGTCGTGGGGACGACCCTATAGTCGTCCGACATTTCGGCGGCTTGCCAACTTTGGCCCGGGGTCGTGGGGACGACCCTATAGTCGACGGACATGTCGGCGGCTGGCCAACTTTGGCCCGTGGTCGTGGAGACGATCCTATACTCGTCGGACTTGACGGTGGCGGGCCAATCTAGTCCGGGGTTGTGGGGACGACCCTATAGTCGTCGGACATTTCGGCGGCTTGCCAACTTTGGCCCGTGGTCGTGGAGACGATCCTATACTCGTCGGACTTGACGGTGGCGGGCCAATCTAGTCCGGGGTCGTCGGGACGACCCTATAGTCGTCGGACATGTTGGCGGTTTGTCAGCCTAGTCCCGGGGTCGTGGGTACGACCCTATAGTCGTCGGACAAGTCGGCGGCGGGCCAACCTTGTCCCGGGGTCGTGGGGACGACCCTATAGTCGTCGGACATGACGGTGGCGGGCCAATCTAGTCCCGGGGTCGTGGGGACGACCCTATAGTCGTCGGACAAGACGGCGGCTGGATATTCTTGGCTCGCGGTCGTGGGGACGACCCTATAGTCGTCGGACATTTCGGCGGCTTGCCAACTTTGGCCCGGGGTCGTGGGGACGACCCTATAGTCGTCGGACATTTCGGCGGCTGGCCAACTTTGGCCCGTGGTGGTGGGGACGACCCTATAGTCGTCGGAAATGTCGGTGGCTGTCCAACTTTGGCCCGGGGGTCGTGGGGACGACCCTATAGTCGTCGGACATGTCGGCGGCGAGCCAACATTGACCCGGGGTCGTGGGGACGACTCTATAGTCGTCGGGCATGTCGGCGGCTGGCCAAATATGACCCGGGGACGTGGGGACGAGCCTATAGTCTTCGGACAAGTCGGCGGCTGGACAACTTTGGCCCGTGGTCGTGTGGACGACCCTACAGTCGTCGGACATTTCGGCGGCTTGCCAACTTTGGCCCGTGGTCGTGGGGACGACCCTATAGTCGTCGGAAATGACGGTGGCGGGCCAATCTTTTCCGGGGGTCGTGGGGACGACCGTATAGTCGTCGGACATATCAGCGGCTGGCCAACTTTGGCCCGGTGTCGTGGGGACGACCCTATAGTCGTCGGACAAGTCGGCGGCGGGCCAACCTAGTCCCGGGGTCGTGGGGACGACCCAATAATCGTCGGACAAGCCGGCGGCTGGCCACCTTTGGCCCGTGGTCGTGGGGACGACCCTATAGTCGTCGGACAAGTCGGCGGCTGTCCAACTTTGGCCCGGGGTCGTGGGGACGACCCTATAGTCGTCGGACTTGACGGTGGCGAGCCAATCTAGTCCCGGGGTCGTGGGGACGACCCTATAGTCGTCAGATATGTCGGTGGCGAGCCAACCTAGTCCCGGGGTCGTGGGGACGACGCTCTAGTCGTCGGACAAGTCGGCGGCGGGCCAACCTAGACCCGGGGTCGTTGGGATGACCCTATAGTCGTCGGACATGACGGTGGCGGACCAGTCTAGTCCCGTGTCGTGGGGACGACCCTATAGTCGTCGGGCATGTCGGCGGCTGGCCAACTTTGGCCCGTGGTCGTGGGGACGACCCTATAGTCGTCAGACATGACGGTGGCGAGCCAACCTAGTCCCGGGGTCGTGGGGACGACCCTATAGTCGTCGGACATGACGGTGGCGGGCCAGTCTAGTCCCGGGTCGTGGGGACGACCCTATAGTCGTCGGACATGTCGGCGGCTGGCCAACTTTGGCCCGTGGTCGTGGGGACGACCCTATAGTCGTCGGAAATGTCGGTGGCTGTCCAACTTTGGCCCGGGGGTCGTGGGGACGACCCTATAGTCGTCGGACAAGTCGGCAGCTTGCCAACTTTGGCACGGAGTCGTGGGGACGACCCTACAGTCGTCGGACAAGTCGGCGGCGAGCCAATCTAGCCCCGCGGTCGTGGGGACGACCCTAAGTCGTCGGACAAGTCAGCGGCTGGCCAACATTGGCCCGTGGTCGCGGGGACGACCCTATAGTCGTCGGATATGTCGGCGGCTGGCCAACTTTGGCCCGTCGTCGTGGGGACGACCCTACAGTCGTCGGACATGTCGGCGGCGAGCCCACCTATTCGGGGGGTCGTGGGGACGACCCTATAGTCGTCGGACAAGTCGGCGGCCGGCCAACCTAGTCCGGGGGTCGTGGGGACGACCCTATAGTCGTCGGACATGACGGTGGCGGGCCAGTCTAGTCCCGGGTCGTGGGGACGACCCTATAGTCGTCGGACATGTCGGCGGCTGGCCAACTTTGGCCCGTGGTCGTGGGGACGACCCTATAGTCGTCGGAAATGTCGGTGGCTGTCCAACTTTGGCCCAGGGGTCGTGGGGACGACCCTATAGTCGTCGGACAAGTCGGCGGCCGGCCAACCTAGTCCGGGGGTCGTGGGGACGACCCTATAGTCGTCGGACATGACGGTGGCGGGCCAGTCTAGTCCCGGGTCGTGGGGACGACCCTATAGTCGTCAGACATGACGGTGGCGAGCCAACCTAGTCCGGGAGTCGTGGGGACGACCCTATTGTCGTCGGAAATGACGGTGGCGGGCCAATCTATTCCCGGGGTCGTGGGGACGACCATATAGTCGTCGGACAAGTCGGCAGCTTGCCAACTTTGGCACGGAGTCGTGGGGACGACCCTATAGTCGTCGGACATGTCGGCGGCGGGCCAACCTAGTCCCAGGGTCGTGGGGACGACCCTATAATCGTCGGACAAGCCGGCGGCTGGCCAACTGTGGCCCGTGGTCGTGGGAACGACCCTATAATCGTCGGACAAGTCGGCGGCTGTCCAACGTTGGCCCGTGGTCGTGGGGACGACCCTATAGTCGTCGGAAATGTCGGTGGCTGTCCAACTTTGGCCCGGGGGTCGTGGGGACGACCCTATAGTCGTCGGACAAGTCGGCAGCTTGCCAACTTTGGCACGGAGTCGTGGGGACGACCCTACAGTCGTCGGACAAGTCGGCGGCGAGCCAATCTAGCCCCGCGGTCGTGGGGACGACCCTAAGTCGTCGGACAAGTCAGCGGCTGGCCAACATTGGCCCGTGGTCGCGGGGACGACCCTATAGTCGTCGGATATGTCGGCGGCTGGCCAACTTTGGCCCGTCGTCGTGGGGACGACCCTACAGTCGTCGGACATGTCGGCGGCGAGCCCACCTATTCGGGGGGTCGTGGGGACGACCCTATAGTCGTCGGACAAGTCGGCGGCCGGCCAACCTAGTCCGGGGGTCGTGGGGACGACCCTATAGTCGTCGGACATGTCGGCGGCTGGCTAACTTTGGCCCGTGGTCGTGGGGACGACCCAATAGTCGTTGGACATGTCGGCGGCTGGCCAACTTTGGGCCGTGGTCGTGGAGACGATCCTATAGTCGTCGGACTTGACGGTGGCGGGCCAATCTAGTCCCGGGGTTGTGGGGACGACCCTATAGTCGTCGGATATGTCGGCGGCTTGCCAAATTTGCCCGGGGTCGTGGGGACGACCCTATAGTCGTCGGACTTGACGGTGGCGGGCCAATCTAGTCCCGGGGTCGTGGGGACGACCCAATAGTCGTTGGACATTACGGCGGCTGGCCAACTTTGGCCCATGGTCGTGGGGACGACCCTATAGTCGTTGGACATGACGGTGGTGGGCCAATCTAGTCCCGGGGTCGTAGGGAAGACCCTATAGTCGTCGGACATGTCGGCGATTGGCCAACATTGGCCCGGGGTCGTGGGGACGACCCTATAGTCGACGGACATGTCGGCGGCTGGCCAACTTTGGCCCGTGGTCGTGGAGACGATCCTATAGTCGTCGGACTTGACGGTGGCGGGCCAATCTAGTCCCGGGGTTGTGGGGACGACCCTATAGTCGTCGGACATTTCGGCGGCTTGCCATCTTTGGCCCGGGGTCGTGGGGACGACCCTATAGTCGTCGGACATGACGGCGGCTGGCCGACCTAGTCCCGAGGTCGTGGGGACGACCGTATAGTCGTCGGATATGTTGGCGGCTTGTCAACCTAGTCCCGGGGTCGCGGGGACGACACTATAGTCGTTGGACATGACGGTGGCCGGCCAATCTAGTGCCGGGGTCGTAGGGACGACCCTACAGTCGTCGGACATGTTGGCGGCTTGTCAGCCTAGTCCCGGGGTCGTGGGTACGACCCTATAGTCGTCGGACAAGTCGGCGGCGGGCCAACCTTGTCCCGGGGTCGTGGGGACGACACTATAGTCGTCGGACATGACGGTGGCGGGCCAATCTAGTCGCGGGGTCGTGGGGACGACCCTATAGTCGTCGGACATGACGGCGGCTGGATATTCTTGGCTCGCGGTCGTGGGGACGACCCTATAGTCGTCGGACATTTCGGCGGCTTGCCAACTTTGACCCGGGGTCGTGGGGACGACCCTATAGTCGTTGGACATTTCGGCGGCATGCCAACTTTGGCCCGGGGTCGTGGGGACTACCCTATAGTCGTTGGACATGACGGTGGCGGGCCAATCTAGTCCCGGGGTCGTAGGGACGACCCTATAGTCGTCGGACATGTCGGCGGCTGGCCAACCTAGTCCCGAGGTCGTGGGGACGACCCTATAGTCGTCGGACTTCACGGTGGCGGGCCAATCTAGACCCGGGGTCGTGGGGACGACCCTACAGTCGTCGGACATTTCGGCGGCTTGCCAACTTTGGCCCGGGGTCGTGGGGACGACCCTATAGTCGTCGGACATGACGGTGGCGGACCAATCTAGTCCCGGGGTCGTGGGGGCGACCCTATAGTCGTCGGACATGCCGGCGGCTGGCCAACTTTGGCTCGCGGTCGTGGGGACGACCCTATAGTCGTCGGACATTTCGGCGGCTTGTCAACCTAGTCCCGGGGTCGTGGAGACGATCCTATAGTCGTCGGACTTGACGGTGGCGGGCCAATCTAGTCCCGGGGTTGTGGGGACGACCCTATAGTCGTCGGATATGTCGGCGGCTTGCCAAATTTGCCCGGGGTCGTGGGGACGACCCTATAGTCGTCGGACTTGACGGTGGCGGGCCAATCTAGTCCCGGGGTCGTGGGGACGACCCAATAGTCGTTGGACATTACGGCGGCTGGCCAACTTTGGCCCATGGTCGTGGGGACGACCCTATAGTCGTTGGACATGACGGTGGCGGGCCAATCTAGTCCCGGGGTCGTAGGGAAGACCCTATAGTCGTCGGACATGTCGGCGATTGGCCAACATTGGCCCGGGGTCGTGGGGACGACCCTATAGTCGACGGACATGTCGGCGGCTGGCCAACTTTGGCCCGTGGTCGTGGAGACGACCCTATAGTCGTTGGACATTTCGGCGGCATGCCAACTTTGGCCCGGGGTCGTGGGGACGACCCTATAGTCGTTGGACATGACGGTGGCGGGCCAATCTAGTCCCGGGGTCGTAGGGACGACCCTGTAGTCGTCGGACATGTCGGCGGCTGGCCAACCTAGTCCCGATGTCGTGGGGACGACCCTATAGTCGTCGGACTTCACGGTGGCGGGCCAATCTAGTCCCGGGGTCGTGGGGACGACCCTACAGTCGTCGGACATTTCGGCGGCTTGCCATCTTTGGCCCGGGGTCGTGGGGACTACCCTATAGTCGTCGGACATGACGGTGGCATGCCAACTTTGGCCCGTGGTCGTGGGGACGATCCAATAGTCGTCGGACATGTCGACGGCTGGCCAACTTTGGCCCGTGGTCGTGGGGACGACCCTATAGTCGTTGGACATGTCAGCGGCTGGCCAACTTTGGCCCGGTGTCGTGGGGACGACTCTATAGTCGTCGGATATGTCGGCGGCTGGCCAACCTAGACCCGGGGTCGTGGGGACGACCCTATTGTCTTCGGACATGACGGTGGCGGGCCAATCTATTCCCGGGGTCGTACGGACGACCCTATAGTCGTCGGACATTTTGGCGATTGGCCAACATTGGCCCGGGGTCGTGGGGACGACTCTATAGTCGTCGGACATGTTGGCGGCTTGTCAGCCTAGTCCCGGGGTCGTGGGGACGACCCTATAGTCGTTAGACATGACGGTGGCGGGCCAATCTAGTCCCGGGGTCGTGGGTACGACCCTATAGTCGTCGGACAAGACGGCGGCTGGACATCTTTGGCCCGCGGTCGTGGGGACGACCCTATAGTCGTCGGACATTTCGGCGGCTTGCCAACTTTGGCCCGGGGTCGTGGGGACGACCCTATAGTCGACGGACATGTCGGCGGCTGGCCAACTTTGGCCCGTGGTCGTGGAGACGATCCTATACTCGTCGGACTTGACGGTGGCGGGCCAATCTAGTCCGGGGTTGTGGGGACGACCCTATAGTCGTCGGACATTTCGGCGGCTTGCCAACTTTGGCCCGTGGTCGTGGGGACGACCCTATAGTCGTCGGAAATGACGGTGGCGGGCCAATCTTTTCCGGGGGTCGTGGGGACGACCGTTTAGTCGTCGGACATATCAGCGGCTGGCCAACTTTGGCCCGGGGTCGTGGGGACGACCCTATAGTCGTCGGACAAGTCGGCGGCGGGCCAACCTAGTCCCGGGGTCGTGGGGACGACCCAATAATCGTCGGACAAGCCGGCGGCTGGCCACCTTTGGCCCGTGGTCGTGGGGACGACCCTATAGTCGTCGGACAAGTCGGCGGCTGTCCAACTTTGGCCCGGGGTCGTGGGGACGACCCTATAGTCGTCGGACTTGACGGTGGCGAGCCAATCTAGTCCCGGGGTCGTGGGGACGACCCTATAGTCGTCAGATATGTCGGCGGCGAGCCAACCTAGTCCCGGGGTCGTGGGGACGACGCTATAGTCGTCGGACAAGTCGGCGGCGGGCCAACCTAGACCCGGGGTCGTTGGGATGACCCTATAGTCGTCGGACATGACGGTGGCGGGCCAGTCTAGTCCCGTGTCGTGGGGACGACCCTATAGTCGTCGGACATGTCGGCGGCTGGCCAACTTTGGCCCGTGGTCGTGGGGACGACCCTATAGTCGTCAGACATGACGGTGGCGAGCCAACCTAGTCCCGGGGTCGTGGGGACGACCCTATAGTCGTCGGACATGACGGTGGCGGGCCAGTCTAGTCCCGGGTCGTGGGGACGACCCTATAGTCGTCGGACATGTCGGCGGCTGGCCAACTTTGGCCCGTGGTCGTGGGGACGACCCTATAGTCGTCGGAAATGTCGGTGGCTGTCCAACTTTGGCCCGGGGGTCGTGGGGACGACCCTATAGTCGTCGGACATGTCGGCGGCGAGCCAACATTGACCCGGGGTCGGGGGGACGACTCTATAGTCGTCGGACATGTCGGCGGCTGGCCAAATATGACCCGGGGACGTGGGGACGAGCCTATAGTCTTCGGACAAGTCGGCGGCTGGACAACTTTGGCCCGTGGTCGTGTGGACGACCCTATAGTCGTCGGATATGTCGGCGGCTGGCCAACTTTGACCCGTGGTCGTGGGGACGACCCTATTGTCGTCGGAAATGACGGTGGCGGGCCAATCTATTCCCGGGGTCGTGGGGACGACCCTATAGTCGTCGGACAAGTCGGCAGCTTGCCAACTTTGGCACGGAGTCGTGGGGACGACCCTACAGTCGTCGGACAAGTCGGCGGCGAGCCAATCTAGCCCCGCGGTCGTGGGGACGACCCTAAGTCGTCGGACAAGTCAGCGGCTGGCCAACATTGGCCCGTGGTCGTGGGGACGACCCTATAGTCGTCGGATATGTCGGCGGCTGGCCAACTTTGGCCCGTCGTCGTGGGGACGACCCTACAGTCGTCGGACATGTCGGCGGCGAGCCCACCTATTCGGGGGGTCGTGGGGACGACCCTATAGTCGTCGGACAAGTCGGCGGCCGGCCAACCTAGTCCGGGGGTCGTGGGGACGACCCTATAGTCGTCGGACATGACGGTGGCGGGCCAGTCTAGTCCCGGGTCGTGGGGACGACCCTATAGTCGTCGGACATGTCGGCGGCTGGCCAACTTTGGCCCGTGGTCGTGGGGACGACCCTATAGTCGTCGGAAATGTCGGTGGCTGTCCAACTTTGGCCCAGGGGTCGTGGGGACGACCCTATAGTCGTCGGAAATGTCGGTGGCTGTCCAACTTTGGCCCAGGGGTCGTGGGGACGACCCTATAGTCGTCGGACAAGTCGGCGGCCGGCCAACCTAGTCCGGGGGTCGTGGGGACGACCCTATAGTCGTCGGACATGACGGTGGCGGGCCAGTCTAGTCCCGATGTCGTGGGGACGACCCTATAGTCGTCGGACTTCACGGTGGCGGGCCAATCTAGTCCCGGGGTCGTGGGGACGACCCTACAGTCGTCGGACATTTCGGCGGCTTGCCATCTTTGGCCCGGGGTCGTGGGGACTACCCTATAGTCGTCGGACATGACGGTGGCATGCCAACTTTGGCCCGTGGTCGTGGGGACGATCCAATAGTCGTCGGACATGTTGACGGCTGGCCAACTTTGGCCCGTGGTCGTGGGGACGACCCTATAGTCGTTGGACATGTCAGCGGCTGGCCAACTTTGGCCCGTGGTCGTGGGGACGACCCTATAGTCGTCGGAAATGTCGGTGGCTGTCCAACTTTGGCCCAGGGGTCGTGGGGACGACCCTATAGTCGTCGGACATGTCGGCGGCGAGCCAACATTGACCCGGGGTCGTGGGGACGGCTCTATAGTCGTCGGACATGTCGGTGGCGGGCCAATCTAGTCCCGGGTCGTGGGGACGACCCTATAGTCGTCGGACAAGTCGGCGGCGGGGCAACCTAGTCCCGGGGTCGTGGGGACGACCCTATAGTCGTCGGAAATGTCGGTGGCTGTCCAACTTTGGCCCAGGGGTTGTGGGGACGACCCTATAGTCGTCGGACATGTCGGCGGCGAGCCAACATTGACCCGGGGTCGTGGGGACGACTCTATAGTCGTCGGACATGTCGGTGGCGGGCCAGTCTAGTCCCGGGTCGTGGGGACGACCCTATAGTCGTCGGACATGTCGGCGGCGAGCCAACATTGACCCGGGGTCGTGGGGACGACTCTATAGTCGTCGGACATGTCGGTGGCGGGCCAGTCTAGTCCCGGGTCGTGGGGACGACCCTATAGTC
Source organism: Andrena praecox (assembly GCA_963932275.1). Taxonomy (NCBI): domain Eukaryota; kingdom Metazoa; phylum Arthropoda; class Insecta; order Hymenoptera; family Andrenidae; genus Andrena; species Andrena praecox. The sequence continues at coordinate 978,301 of CAWVQO010000396.1, read as the reverse complement.
GTCGGACATGTCGGCGGCTGGCCAACTTTGGCCCGTGGTCGTGGGGAGGACCCTATACTCGTCGGACAAGTCGGCGGCGTACCAACCTAGTCCGGGAGTCGTGGGGACGACCCTATTGTCGTCGGAAATGACGGTGGCGGGCCAATCTATTCCCGGGGTCGTGGGGACGACCATATAGTCGTCGGACAAGTCGGCAGCTTGCCAACTTTGGCACGGAGTCGTGGGGACGACCCTACAGTCGTCGGACAAGTCGGCGGCGAGCCAACATTGGCCCGTGGTACGTGGGGACGACCCTATAGTCGTCGGATATGTCGGCGGCTGGCCAACTTTGGCCCGTGGTCGTGGGGACGACCCTATAGTCGTCGGACATAACGGTGGCGGGCCAATCTAGTCCCGGGGTCGTGGGGACGACCCTATAGTCGTCGGACAATTCGGCGGCGGGCCTACCTAGTCCCGGGGTCGTGGGGACGACCCTATAGTCGTCGGATAAGTCGGCAGCTTGCCAACTTTGGCCCGGGGTCGTGGGAACGACCCTATAGTCGTCGGACAAGTCGGGGGCGAGCTCACCTAGTCCGGGGTCGTGGGGACGACCCTATAGTCGTCGGACATGACGGTGGCGGGCCAGTCTAGTCCCGGGTCGTGGGGACGACCCTATAGTCGTCGGACATGTCGGCGGCTGGCCAACTTTGGCCCGTGGTCGTGGGGACGACCCTATAGTCGTCGGAAATGTCGGTGGCTGTCCAACTTTGGCCCGGGGGTCGTGGGGACGACCCTATAGTCGTCGGACATGTCGGCGGCGAGCCAACATTGACCCGGGGTCGTGGGGACGACTCTATAGTCGTCGGACATGTCGGCGGCTGGCCAAATATGACCCGGGGACGTGGGGACGAGCCTATAGTCTTCGGACAAGTCGGCGGCTGGACAACTTTGGCCCGTGGTCGTGTGGACGACCCTATAGTCGTCGGATATGTCGGCGGCTGGCCAACTTTGATCCGTGGTCGTGGGGACGACCCTATTGTCGTCGGAAATGACGGTGGCGGGCCAATCTATTCCCGGGGTCGTGGGGACGACCCTATAGTCGTCGGACAAGTCGGCAGCTTGCCAACTTTGGCACGGAGTCGTGGGGACGACCCTACAGTCGTCGGACAAGTCGGCGGCGAGCCAATCTAGCCCCGCGGTCGTGGGGACGACCCTAAGTCGTCGGACAAGTCAGCGGCTGGCCAACATTGGCCCGTGGTCGTGGGGACGACCCTATAGTCGTCGGATATGTCGGCGGCTGGCCAACTTTGGCCCGTCGTCGTGGGGACGACCCTACAGTCGTCGGACATGTCGGCGGCGAGCCCACCTATTCGGGGGGTCGTGGGGACGACCCTATAGTCGTCGGACAAGTCGGCGGCCGGCCAACCTAGTCCGGGGGTCGTGGGGACGACCCTATAGTCGTCGGACATGACGGTGGCGGGCCAGTCTAGTCCCGGGTCGTGGGGACGACCCTATAGTCGTCGGACATGTCGGCGGCTGGCCAACTTTGGCCCGTGGTCGTGGGGACGACCCTATACTCGTCGGACAAGTCGGCGGCGTACCAACCTAGTCCGGGAGTCGTGGGGACGACCCTATTGTCGTCGGAAATGACGGTGGCGGGCCAATCTATTCCCGGGGTCGTGGGGACGACCATGATAGTCGTCGGACAAGTCGGCAGCTTGCCAACTTTGGCACGGAGTCGTGGGGACGACCCTACAGTCGTCGGACAAGTCGGCGGCGAGCCAACATTGGCCCGTGGTACGTGGGGACGACCCTATAGTCGTCGGATATGTCGGCGGCTGGCCAACTTTGGCCCGTGGTCGTGGGGACGACCCTATAGTCGTCGGACATAACGGTGGCGGGCCAATCTAGTCCCGGGGTCGTGGGGACGACCCTATAGTCGTCGGACAATTCGGCGGCGGGCCTACCTAGTCCCGGGGTCGTGGGGACGACCCTATAGTCGTCGGATAAGTCGGCAGCTTGCCAACTTTGGCCCGGGGTCGTGGGAACGACCCTATAGTCGTCGGACAAGTCGGGGGCGAGCTCACCTAGTCCGGGGTCGTGGGGACGACCCTATAGTCGTCGGACAAGTCGGCGGCCGGCCAACCTAGTCCGGGGGTCGTGGGGACGACCCTATAGTCGTCGGACATGACGGTGGCGGGCCAGTCTAGTCCCGGGTCGTGGGGACGACCCTATAGTCGTCGGACATGTCGGCGGCTGGCCAACTTTGGCCCGTGGTCGTGGGGACGACCCTGTAGTCGTCAGACATGACGGTGGCGAGCCAACCTAGTCCCGGGGTCGTGGGGACGACCCTATAGTCGTCGGACATGACGGTGGCGGGCCAGTCTAGTCCCGGGTCGTGGGGACGACCCTATAGTCGTCGGACATGTCGGCGGCTGGCCAACTTTGGCCCGTGGTGGTGGGGACGACCCTATAGTCGTCGGAAATGTCGGTGGCTGTCCAACTTTGGCCCGGGGGTCGTGGGGACGACCCTATAGTCGTCGGACATGTCGGCGGCGAGCCAACATTGACCCGGGGTCGTGGGGACGACTCTATAGTCGTCGGGCATGTCGGCGGCTGGCCAAATATGACCCGGGGACGTGGGGACGAGCCTATAGTCTTCGGACAAGTCGGCGGCTGGACAACTTTGGCCCGTGGTCGTGTGGACGACCCTATAGTCGTCGGATATGTCGGCGGCTGGCCAACTTTGACCCGTGGTCGTGGGGACGACCCTATTGTCGTCGGAAATGACGGTGGCGGGCCAATCTATTCCCGGGGTCGTGGGGACGACCCTATAGTCGTCGGACAAGTCGGCAGCTTGCCAACTTTGGCCCGGGGTCGTGGGAACGGCCCTATAGTCGTCGGACATGACGGTGGCGGGCCAGTCTAGTCCCGGGTCGTGGGGACGACCCTATAGTCGTCGGACATGTCGGCGGCTGGCCAATCTAGTCCCGGGGTCGTGGGGACGACCCTATATTCGTCGGACAAGTCGGCGGCGGGCCTACCTAGTCCCGGGGTCGTGGGGACGACCCTATAGTCGTCGGATAAGTCGGCAGCTTGCCAACTTTGGCCCGGGGTTGTGGGAACGACCCTATAGTCGTCGGACAAGTCGGCGGCGAGCCCACCTAGTCGGGGGGTCGTGGAGACGACCCTATAGTCGTCGGACAAGTCGGCGGCCGGCCAACCTAGTCCGGGGGTCGTGGGGACGACCCTATAGTCGTCGGACATGACGGTGGCGGGCCAGTCTAGTCCCGGGTCGTGGGGACGACCCTATAGTCGTCGGACATGTCGGCGGCTGGCCAACTTTGGCCCGTGGTCGTGGGGACGACCCTATAGTCGTCGGAAATGTCGGTGGCTGTCCAACTTTGGCCCAGGGGTCGTGGGGACGACCCTATAGTCGTCGGACATGTCGGCGGCGAGCCAAAATAGACCCGGGGTCGTGGTGACGACTCTATAGTCGTCGGACATGTCGGTGGCGGGCCAGTCTAGTCCCGGGTCGTGGGGACGACCCTATAGTCGTCGGACATGTCGGCGGCTGGCCAACTTTGGCCCGTGGTCGTGGGGACGACCCTATAGTCGTCGGAAATGTCGGTGGCTGTCCAACTTTGGCCCAAGGGTCGTGGGGACGACCCTATAGTCGTCGGACAAGTCAGCGGCTGGCCAACATTGGCCCGTGGTCGTGGGGACGACACTATAGTCGTCGGATATGTCGGCGGCGAGCCAACCTAGTCCCGGGGTCGTGGGGACGACCCTATAGTCGTCGGACAAGTCGGCGGCGAGCCCACCTAGTCGGGGGGTCGTGGGGACGACCCTATAGTCGTCGGACAAGTCGGCGGCCGGCCAACCTAGTCCGGGGGTCGTGGGGACGACCCTATAGTCGTCGGACATGACGGTGGCGGGCCAGTCTAGTCCCGGGTCGTGGGGACGACCCTATAGTCGTCGGACATGTCGGCGGCTGGCCAACTTTGGCCCGTGGTCGTGGGGACGACCCTATAGTCGTCGGAAATGTCGGTGGCTGTGCAACTTTGGCGCGGGGGTCGTGGGGGCGACCCTATAGTCGTCGGACATGTCGGCGGCGAGCCAACATTGACCCGGGGTCGTGGGGACGACTCTATTGTCGTCGGACATGACGGTGGCGGGCCAGTCTAGTCCCGGGTCGTGGGGACGACCCTATAGTCGTCGGACATGTTGGCGGCTGGCCAACTTTGGCCCGTGGTCGTGGGGACGACCCTATAGTCGTCGGAAATGTCGGTGGCTGTCCAACTTTGGCCCGGGGGTCGTGGGGACGACCCTATAGTCGTCGGACATGTCGGCGGCGAGCCAACATTGACCCGGGGTCGTGGGGACGACTCTATAGTCGTCGGACATGTCGGCGGCTGGCCAAATATGACCCGGGGACGTGGGGACGAGCCTATAGTCTTCGGACAAGTCGGCGGCTGGACAACTTTGGCCCGTGGTCGTGTGGACGACCCTATAGTCGTCGGATATGTCGGCGGCTGGCCAACTTTGACCCGTGGTCGTGGGGACGACCCTATTGTCGTCGGAAATGACGGTGGCGGGCCAATCTATTCCCGGGGTCGTGGGGACGACCCTATAGTCGTCGGACAAGTCGGCAGCTTGCCAACTTTGGCACGGAGTCGTGGGGACGACCCTACAGTCGTCGGACAAGTCGGCGGCGAGCCAATCTAGCCCCGCGGTCGTGGGGACGACCCTAAGTCGTCGGACAAGTCAGCGGCTGGCCAACATTGGCCCGTGGTCGTGGGGACGACCCTATAGTCGTCGGATATGTCGGCGGCTGGCCAACTTTGGCCCGTCGTCGTGGGGACGACCCTACAGTCGTCGGACATGACGGTGGCGGGCCAGTCTAGTCCCGGGTCGTGGGGACGACCCTATAGTCGTCGGACATGTCGGCGGCTGGCCAATCTAGTCCCGGGGTCGTGGGGACGACCCTATATTCGTCGGACAAGTCGGCGGCGGGCCTACCTAGTCCCGGGGTCGTGGGGACGACCCTATAGTCGTCGGATAAGTCGGCAGCTTGCCAACTTTGGCCCGGGGTCGTGGGAACGACCCTATAGTCGTCGGACAAGTCGGCGGCTAGCCCACCTAGTCGGGGGGTCGTGGGGACGACCCTATAGTCGTCGGACAAGTCGGCGGCCGGCCAACCTAGTCCGGGGGTCGTGGGGACGACCCTATAGTCGTCGGACATGACGGTGGCGGGCCAGTCTAGTCCCGGGTCGTGGGGACGACCCTATAGTCGTCGGACATGTCGGCGGCTGGCCAACTTTGGCCCGTGGTCGTGGGGACGACCCTATAGTCGTCGGAAATGTCGGTGGCTGTGCAACTTTGGCGCGGGGGTCGTGGGGGCGACCCTATAGTCGTCGGACATGTCGGCGGCGAGCCAACATTGACCCGGGGTCGTGGGGACGACTCTATTGTCGTCGGACATGACGGTGGCGGGCCAGTCTAGTCCCGGGTCGTGGGGACGACCCTATAGTCGTCGGACATGTTGGCGGCTGGCCAACTTTGGCCCGTGGTCGTGGGGACGACCCTATAGTCGTCGGAAATGTCGGTGGCTGTCCAACTTTGGCCCGGGGGTCGTGGGGACGACCCTATAGTCGTCGGACATGTCGGCGGCGAGCCAACATTGACCCGGGGTCGTGGGGACGACTCTATAGTCGTCGGACATGTCGGCGGCTGGCCAAATATGACCCGGGGACGTGGGGACGAGCCTATAGTCTTCGGACAAGTCGGCGGCTGGACAACTTTGGCCCGTGGTCGTGTGGACGACCCTATAGTCGTCGGATATGTCGGCGGCTGGCCAACTTTGACCCGTGGTCGTGGGGACGACCCTATTGTCGTCGGAAATGACGGTGGCGGGCCAATCTATTCCCGGGGTCGTGGGGACGACCCTATAGTCGTCGGACAAGTCGGCAGCTTGCCAACTTTGGCACGGAGTCGTGGGGACGACCCTACAGTCGTCGGACAAGTCGGCGGCGAGCCAATCTAGCCCCGCGGTCGTGGGGACGACCCTAAGTCGTCGGACAAGTCAGCGGCTGGCCAACATTGGCCCGTGGTCGTGGGGACGACCCTATAGTCGTCGGATATGTCGGCGGCTGGCCAACTTTGGCCCGTCGTCGTGGGGACGACCCTACAGTCGTCGGACATGACGGTGGCGGGCCAGTCTAGTCCCGGGTCGTGGGGACGACCCTATAGTCGTCGGACATGTCGGCGGCTGGCCAATCTAGTCCCGGGGTCGTGGGGACGACCCTATATTCGTCGGACAAGTCGGCGGCGGGCCTACCTAGTCCCGGGGTCGTGGGGACGACCCTATAGTCGTCGGATAAGTCGGCAGCTTGCCAACTTTGGCCCGGGGTCGTGGGAACGACCCTATAGTCGTCGGACAAGTCGGCGGCTAGCCCACCTAGTCGGGGGGTCGTGGGGACGACCCTATAGTCGTCGGACAAGTCGGCGGCCGGCCAACCTAGTCCGGGGGTCGTGGGGACGACCCTATAGTCGTCGGACATGACGGTGGCGGGCCAGTCTAGTCCCGGGTCCTGGGGACGACCCTATAGTCGTCGGACATGTCGGCGGCTGGCCAACTTTGGCCCGGGGTCGTGGGGACGACCCTATAGTCGTCGGACTTGACGGTGGCGGGCCAATCTAGTCCCGGGGTCGTGGGGACGACCCTATAGTAGTCAGACATGTCGGTGGCGAGCCAACCTAGTCCCGGGGTCGTGGGGACGACCCTATAGTCGTCGGACAAGTCGGCGGCGGGCCAACCTAGACCCGGGGTCGTGGGGATGACCCTATAGTCGTCGGACATGACGGTGGCGGGCCAGTCTAGTCCCGTGTCGTGGGGACGACCCTATAGTCGTCGGACATGTCGGCGGCTGGCCAGCATTGGCCCGTGGTCGTGGGGACGACCCTATAGTCGTCAGACATGACGGCGGCGAGCCCACCTAGTCGGGGGGTCGTGGGGACGACCCTATAGTCGTCGGACAAGTCGGCGGCCGGCCAACCTAGTCCGGGGGTCGTGGGGACGACCCTATAGTCGTCGGACATGACGGTGGCGGGCCAGTCTAGTCCCGGGTCGTGGGGACGACCCTATAGTCGTCGGACATGTCGGCGGCTGGCCAACTTTGGCCCGTGGTCGTGGGGACGACCCTATAGTCGTCGGAAATGTCGGTGGCTGTCCAACTTTGGCCCAGGGGTCGTGGGGACGACCCTATAGTCGTCGGACATGTCGGCGGCGAGCCAAAATTGACCCGGGGTCGTGGTGACGACTCTATAGTCGTCGGACATGTCGGTGGCGGGCCAGTCTAGTCCCGGGTCGTGGGGACGACCCTATAGTCGTCGGACATGTCGGCGGCTGGCCAACTTTGGCCCGTGGTCGTGGGGACGACCCTATAGTCGTCGGAAATGTCGGTGGCTGTCCAACTTTGGCCCAAGGGTCGTGGGGACGACCCTATAGTCGTCGGACAAGTCAGCGGCTGGCCAACATTGGCCCGTGGTCGTGGGGACGACACTATAGTCGTCGGATATGTCGGCGGCGAGCCAACCTAGTCCCGGGGTCGTGGGGACGACCCTATAGTCGTCGGACAAGTCGGCGGCGAGCCCACCTAGTCGGGGGGTCGTGGGGACGACCCTATAGTCGTCGGACAAGTCGGCGGCCGGCCAACCTAGTCCGGGGGTCGTGGGGACGACCCTATAGTCGTCGGACAAGTCGGCGGCTGGCCAACTTTGGCCCGTGGTCGTGGGGACGACCCTATAGTCGTCGGAAATGACGGTGGCGGGCCAATCTAGTCCCGTGGTCGTGGGGACGACCCTACAGTCGTCGGACAAGTCGGCGGCGAGCCAATCTAGTCCCGCGGTCGTGGGGACGACCCTATAGTCGTCGGACATGACGGTGGCGGGCCAGTCTAGTCCCGGGTCGTGGGGACGACCCTATAGTCGTCGGACATGTCGGCGGCTGGCCAACTTTGGCCCGTGGTCGTGGGGACGACCCTATAGTCGTCGGAAATGTCGGTGGCTGTCCAACTTTGGCCCAGGGGTCGTGGGGACGACCCTATAGTCGTCGGACATGTCGGCGGCGAGCCAAAATTGACCCGGGGTCGTGGTGACGACTCTATAGTCGTCGGACATGTCGGTGGCGGGCCAGTCTAGTCCCGGGTCGTGGGGACGACCCTATAGTCGTCGGACATGTCGGCGGCTGGCCAACTTTGGCCCGTGGTCGTGGGGACGACCCTATAGTCGTCGGAAATGTCGGTGGCTGTCCAACTTTGGCCCAAGGGTCGTGGGGACGACCCTATAGTCGTCGGACAAGTCAGCGGCTGGCCAACATTGGCCCGTGGTCGTGGGGACGACACTATAGTCGTCGGATATGTCGGCGGCGAGCCAACCTAGTCCCGGGGTCGTGGGGACGACCCTATAGTCGTCGGACAAGTCGGCGGCGAGCCCACCTAGTCGGGGGGTCGTGGGGACGACCCTATAGTCGTCGGACAAGTCGGCGGCCGGCCAACCTAGTCCGGGGGTCGTGGGGACGACCCTATAGTCGTCGGACATGACGGTGGCGGGCCAGTCTAGTCCCGGGTCGTGGGGACGACCCTATAGTCGTCGGACATGTCGGCGGCTGGCCAACTTTGGCCCGTGGTCGTGGGGACGACCCTATAGTCGTCGGAAATGTCGGTGGCTGTGCAACTTTGGCGCGGGGGTCGTGGGGGCGACCCTATAGTCGTCGGACATGTCGGCGGCGAGCCAACATTGACCCGGGGTCGTGGGGACGACTCTATAGTCGTCGGACATGTCGGTGGCGGGCCAGTCTAGTCCCGGGTCGTGGGGACGACCCTATAGTCGTCGGACATGTCGGCGGCTGGCCAACTTTGGCCCGTGGTCGTGGGGAGGACCCTATACTCGTCGGACAAGTCGGCGGCGTACCAACCTAGTCCGGGGGTCGTGGGGACGACCCTATAGTCGTCGGACAAGTCGGCGGCTGGCCAACTTTGGCCCGTGGTCGTGGGGACGACCCTATAGTCGTCGGAAATGACGGTGGCGGGCCAATCTAGTCCCGTGGTCGTGGGGACGACCCTACAGTCGTCGGACAAGTCGGCGGCGAGCCAATCTAGTCCCGCGGTCGTGGGGACGACCCTATAGTCGTCGGACAAGTCAGCGGCTGGCCAACAATGGCCCGTGGTCGTGGGGACGACCATATAGTCGTCGGACATGACGGTGGCGGGCCACTCTAGTCCCGGGTCGTGGGGACGACCCTATAGTCGTCGGACATGTCGGCGGCTGGGCAACTTTGGTCCGGGGTCGTGGGGACGACCCTATAGTCGTCGGACAAGTCGGCGGCCGGCCAACCTAGTCCGGGGGTCGTGGGGACAACCCTATAGTCGTCGGACATGACGGTGGCGGGCCAGTCTAGTCCCGGGTCGTGGGGACGACCCTATAGTCGTCGGACATGTCGGCGGCTGGCCAACATTGACCCGGGGTCGTGGGAACGACTCTATAGTCGTCGGACATGTCGGCGGCTGGCCAAATATGACCCGGGGACGTGGGGACGAGCCTATAGTCTTCGGACAAGTCGGCGGCCGGACAACTTTGGCCCGGTGTCGTGGGGACGACTCTATAGTCGTCGGAAATGTCGGCGGCTGGCCAACCTGGACCCGGGGTCGTGGGGACGACCCTATTGTCGTCGGACATGACGGTGGCGGGCCAATCTAGTCTCGGGGTCGTGGGGACGACCCTATAGTCGTCGGACATGTCGGCGTGTGGCCAACTTTGGCCCGTGGTCGTGGGGAGGACCCTATACTCGTCGGACAAGTCGGCGGCGTACCAACCTAGTCCGGGGGTCGTGGGGACGACCCTATAGTCGTCGGACATGTCGGCGGCTGGCCAACTTTGGCCCGTGGTCGTGGGGAGGACCCTATACTCGTCGGACATGTCGGCGGCGAGCCAACATTGACCCGGGGTCGTGGGGACGACTCTATAGTCGTCGGATATGTCGGTGGCGGGCCAGTCTAGTCCCGGGTCGTGGGGACGACCCTATAGTCGTCGGACATGTCGGCGGCTGGCCAACTTTGGCCCGTGGTCGTGGGGAGGACCCTATACTCGTCGGACAAGTCGGCGGCGTACCAACCTAGTCCGGGGGTCGTGGGGACGACCCTATAGTCGTCGGACATGACGGTGGCGGGCCAGTCTAGTCCCGGGTCATGGGGACGACCCTATAGTCGTCGGACAAGTCGGCGGCTGGCCAACTTTGGCCCGTGGTCGTGGGGACGACGCTATAGTCGTCGGAAATGACGGTGGCGGGCCAATCTAGTCCCGGGGTCGTGGGGACGACCCTACAGTCGTCGGACAAGTCGGCGGCGAGCCAATCTAGTCCCGCGGTCGTCGGGACGACCCTATAGTCGTCGGACAAGTCGGCGGCTGTCCAACTTTGGCCCGGGGTTGTGGGGACGACCCTATAGTCGTCGGACTTGACGGTGGCGGGCCAATCTAGTCCCGGGGTCGTGGGGACGACCCTATAGTCGTCAGACATATCGGTGGCGAACCAACCTAGTCCCGGGTCGTGGGGACGACCCTATAGTCGTCGGACATGTCGGCGGCTGGCCAACTTTGGCCCGTGGTCGTGGGGACGACCCTATAGTCGTCAGATATGACGGTGGCGAGCCAACCTAGTCCCGGGGTCGTGGGGACGACCCTATAGTCGTCGGACAAGTCGGCGGCGAGCCCACCTAGTCGGGGGGTAGTGGGGACGACCCTATAGTCGTCGGGTACAAGTCGGCGGCCGGCCAACCTAGTCCGGGGGTCGTGGGGACGACCCTATAGTCGTCGGACATGACGGTGGCGGGCCAGTCTAGTCCCGGGTCGTGGGGACGACCCTATAGTCGTCGGACATGTCGGCGGCTGGCCAACTTTGGCCCCTGGTCGTGGGGACGACCCTATAGTCGTCGGAAATGTCGGTGGCTGTCCAACTTTGGCCCGGGGGTCGTGGGGACGACCCAATAGTCGTCGGAAATGTCGGCGGCGAGCCAACATTGACCCGGGGTCGTGGGGACGACTCTATAGTCGTCGGACATGTCGGTGGCGGGCCAGTCTAGTCCCGGGTCGTGGGGACGACCCAATAGTCGTCGGACAAGTCGGCGGCTGGCCAACTTTGGCCCGTGGTCGTGGGGACGACCCAATAGTCGTCGGAAATGACGGTGGCGGGCCAATCTAGTCCCGGGGTCGTGGGGACGACCCTATAGTCGTCGGACAAGTCAGCGGCTAGCCAACATTGGCCCGTGGTCGTGGGGACGACCGTATAGTCGTCGGACATGACGGTGGCGGGCCACTCTAGTCCCGGGTCGTGGGGACGATCCTATAGTCGTCAGACAAGTCGGCGGCGGGCGAACCTAGACCCGGGGTCGTGGGGACGACCCTATAGTCGTCGGACATGACGGTGGCGGGCCAGTCTAGTCCCGGGTCGTGGGGACGACCCTATAGTCGTCGGACATGTCGGCGGCTGGCCAACTTTGGCCCGTGGTCGTGGGGACGACCCTATAGTCGTCAGACATGACGGTGGCGAGCCAACATTGACCCGGGGTCGTGGGGACGACTCTATAGTCGTCGGACATGTCGGTGGCGGGCCAGTCTAGTCCCGGGTCGTGGGGATGACCCTATAGTCGTCAGACATGACGGTGGCGAGCCAACCTAGTCCCGGGGTCGTGGGGACGACCCTATAGTCGTCGGACAAGTCGGCGGCGAGCCCACCTAGTCGGGGGGTCGTGGGGACGACCCTATAGTCGTCGGACAAGTCGGCGGCCGGCCAACCTAGTCCGGGGGTCGTGGGGACGACCCTATAGTCGTCGGACATGACGGTGGCGGGCCAGTCTAGTCCCGGGTCGTGGGGACGACCCTATAGTCGTCGGACATATCGGTGGCAGGCCAACCTAGTCCCGGGGTCGTGGGGACGACCCTATAGTCGTCAGACATATCGGTGGCGGGCCAACCTAGTCCCGGGGTCGTGGGGACGACCCTATAGTCGTCGGACAAGTCGGCGGCGGGCGAACCTAGACCCGGGGTCGTGGGGATGAATCTATAGTCGTCGGACATGACGGTGGCGGGCCAGTCTAGTCCCGGGTCGTGGGGATGACTCTATAGTCGTCGGACATGTCGGTGGCGGGCCAGTCTAGTCCCGGGTCGTGGGGACGACCCTATAGTCGTCGGACATGTCGGCGGCTGGCCAACTTTGGCCCGTGGTCGTGGGGAGGACCCTATACTCGTCGGACAAGTCGGCGGCGTACCAACCTAGTCCGGGGGTCGTGGGGACGACCCTATAGTCGCCGGACATGACGGTGGCGGGCCAGTCTAGTCCCGGGTCATGGGGACGACCCTATAGTCGTCGGACAAGTCGGCGGCTGGCCAACTTTGGCCCGTGGTCGTGGGGACGACCCTATAGTCGTCGGAAATGACGGTGGCGGGCCAATCTAGTCCCGGGGTCGTGGGGACGACCCTACAGTCGTCGGACAAGTCGGCGGCGAGCCAATCTAGTCCCGCGGTCGTGGGGACGACCCTATAGTCGTCGGACAAGTCAGCGGCTGGCCAACATTGGCCCGTGGTCGTGGGGACGACCATATAGTCGTCGGACATGACGGTGGCGGGCCACTCTAGTCCCGGGTCGTGGGGACGACCCTATAGTCGTCGGACATGTCGGCGGCTGGCCAACTGTGGCCCGGGGTCGTGGGGACGACCCTATAGTCGTCGGACATGTCGGCGGCTGGCCAACTTTGGCCCGTGGTCGTGGGGAGGACCCTATACTCGTCGGACAAGTCGGCGGCGTACCAACCTAGTCCGGGGGTCGTGGGGACGACCCTATAGTCGTCGGACATGACGGTGGCGGGCCAATCTAGTCCCGGGTCATGGGGACGACCCTATAGTCGCCGGACAAGTCGGCGGCTGGCCAACTTTGGCCCGTGGTCGTGGGGACGACCCTATAGTCGTCAGAAATGACGGTGGCGGGCCAATCTAGTCCCGGGGTCGTGGGGACGACCCTACAGTCGTCGGACAAGTCGGCGGCGAGCCAATCTAGTCCCGCGGTCGTGGGGGCGACCCTATAGTCGTCGGACAAGTCAGCGGCTGGCCAACATTGGCCCGTGGTCGTGGGGAGGACCATATAGTCGTCGGACATGACGGTGGCGGGCCACTCTAGTCCCGGGTCATGGGGACGACCCTATAGTCGTCGGACAAGTCGGCGGCTGGCCAACTTTGGCCCGGGGTCGTGGGGACGACCCTATAGTCGTCGGATATGTCGGCGGCAGGCCAACTTTGGCCCGCGGTCGTGGGGACGACCCTATAGTCGTCGGACAAGTCGGCGGCGTACCAACCTAGTCCGGGGGTCGTGGGGACGACCCTATAGTCGTCGGACATGACGGTGGCGGGCCACTCTAGTCCCGGGTCATGGGGACGACCCTATAGTCGTCGGACATGTCGGCGGCTGGCCAACTTTGGCCCGTGGTCGTGGGGAGGACCCTATAGTCGTCGGACATGTCGGCGGCTGGCCAACTTTGGACCGTGGTCGTGGGGAGGACCCTATACTCGTCGGACAAGTCGGCGGCGTACCAACCTAGTCCGGGGGTCGTGGGGACGACCCTATAGTCGTCGGACATGACGGTGGCGGGCCAGTCTAGTCCCGGGTCATGGGGACGACCCTATAGTCGTCGGACAAGTCGGCGGCTGGCCAACTTTGGCCCGTGGTCGTGGGGACGACCCTATAGTCGTCGGAAATGACGGTGGCGGGCCAATCTAGTCCCGGGGTCGTGGGGACGACCCTACAGTCGTCGGACAAGTCGGCGGCGAGCCAATCTAGTCCCGCGGTCGTGGGGACGACCCTATAGTCGTCGGACAAGTCGGCGGCTGTCCAACTTTGGCCCGGGGTCGTGGGGACGACCCTATAGTCGTCGGACTTGACGGTGGCGGGCCAATCTAGTCCCGGGGTCGTGGGGACGACCCTATAGTCGTCGAACAATTCGGCGGCGGGCCAAGCTTGTCCCGGGGTCGTGGGGACGACCCTATAATCGTCGGACATGACGGTGGCGGGCCAATCTAGTCCCGGGGTCGTGGGGACGACCCTATAGTCGTCGGACATGTCGGCGGCTGGCCAACTTTGGCCCGGTGTCGTGGGGACGACTCTATAGTCGTCGGAAATGTCGGCGGCTGGCCAACTTGGACCCGGGGTCGTGGGGACGACCCTATAATCGTCGGACATGACGGTGGCGGGCCAATCTAGTCCGTGGTTGTGGGGACGACCCTATAGTCGTTGGACATGACGGTGGCGGGCCAATCTAGTCCCGGGGTCGTGGGGACGACCCTATAGTCGTCGGACAAGACGGCGGCTGGACATCTTTGGCCCGGGGTCGTGGGGACGACCCTATAGTCGTCGGACATGTTGGCGGCTTGTCAGCCTAGTCCCGGGGTCGTGGGTACGACCCTATAGTCGTCGGACAAGTCGCCGGCTGGCCAACCTAGACCCGGGGTCGTGGGGACGACCCTATAGTCGTCGGACATGTCGGCGGCTGGCCAACTTTGGCCCGTGGTCGTGGGGACGATCCAATAGTCGTCGGACATGTCGGTGGCTGGCCAACTTTGGCCCGTGGTTGTGGGAACGACCCTATAGTCGTTGGACATGACGGTGGCGGGCCAATCTAGTCCCGGGGTCGTGGGGACGACCCTATAGTCGTTGGACATGACGGTGGCGGGCCAATCTAGTCCCGGGGTCGTGGGGACGACCCTACAGTCTTCGGACATTTCGGCGGCTTGCCAACATTGGCCCGGGGTCGAGGGACGACCCTATAGTCGTCGGACATGTCGGCGGCTGGCCAATCTAGTCCCGGGGTCGTGGGGACGACCCTATAGTCGTCGGACATGTCGGTGGCGGGCCAATCTAGTCCCGGGGTCGTGGGGACGACCCTATAGTCGTCGGACATGTCGGCGGCTGGCCAACTTTGGCCCGGTGTCGTGGGGACGACTCTATAGTCGTCGGAAATGTCGGCGGCTGGCCAACCTGGACCCGGGGTCGTGGGGACGACCCTATTGTCGTCGGACATGACGGTGGCGGGCCAATCTAGTCCCGGGGTCGTGGGGACGACCCTATAGTCGTCGGACATGTCGGCGGCTGGTCAACTTTGGCCCGTGGTCGTGGGGACGACCCTATAGTCGTCGGACAAGACGGCGGCTGGACATCTTTGGCCCGGGGTCGTGGGGACGACCCTATAGTCGTCGGACAAGTTGGCGGCATGCCAACTTTGGCCCGTGGTCGTGGGGACGACCCTATAGTCGTTGGACATGACGGTGGCGGGCCAATCTAGTCCCGAGGTCCTGGGGACGACCCTATAGTCGTCGGACAAGTCGGCGGCTGGCCAACCTAGACCCGGGGTCGTGGGGACGACCCTATTGTCGTCGGACATGACGGTGGCGGGCCAATCTAGTCCCGGGGTCGTGGGGACGACCCTATAGTCGTCGAACAATTCGGCGGCGGGCCAAGCTTGTCCCGGGGTCGTGGGGACGACCCTATAATCGTCGGACATGACGGTGGCGGGCCAATCTAGTCCGTGGTTGTGGGGACGACCCTATAGTCGTTGGACATGACGGTGGCGGGCCAATCTAGTCCCGGGGTCGTGGGGACGACCCTATAGTCGTCGGACAAGACGGCGGCTGGACATCTTTGGCCCGGGGTCGTGGGGACGACCCTATAGTCGTCGGACATGTCGGCGGCTGGCCAACTTTGGCCCGTGGTCGTGGGGACGATCCAATAGTCGTCGGACATGTCGGCGGCTGGCCAACTTTGGCCCGTGGTTGTGGGAACGACCCTATAGTCGTTGGACATGACGGTGGCGGGCCAATCTAGTCCCGGGGTCGTGGGGACGACCCTACAGTCTTCGGACATTTCGGCGGCTTGCCAACATTGGCCCGGGGTCGAGGGACGACCCTATAGTCGTCGGACATGTCGGCGGCTGGCCAACCTAGTCCCGAGGTCGTGGGGACGACCCTATAGTCGTCGGACATGTCGGCGGCTGGCCAACTTTGGCCCGTGGTTGTGGGGACGACCCTATAGTCGTCGGACATGTCGGCGGCTGGCCAACTTTGGCCCGGTGTCGTGGGGACGACCCTATAGTCGTCGGACAAGACGGCGGCTGGACATCTTTGGCCCGGGGTCGTGGGGACGACCCTATAGTCGTCGGACATGTCGGCGGCGGGCCAACCTTGTCCCGGGGTCGTGGGGACGACCCTATAGTCGTCGAACAAGTCGGCGGCGGGCCAAGCTTGTCCCGGGGTCGTGGGGACGACCCTATAATCGTCGGACATGACGGTGGCGGGCCAATCTAGTCCCGGGGTCGTGGGGACGACCCTACAGTCGTCGGACAAGTCGGCGGCGAGCCAATCTAGTCCCGCGGTCGTGGGGGCGACCCTATAGTCGTCGGACAAGTCAGCGGCTGGCCAACATTGGCCCGTGGTCGTGGGGAGGACCATATAGTCGTCGGACATGACGGTGGCGGGCCACTCTAGTCCCGGGTCATGGGGACGACCCTATAGTCGTCGGACAAGTCGGCGGCTGGCCAACTTTGGCCCGGGGTCGTGGGGACGACCCTATAGTCGTCGGATATGTCGGCGGCAGGCCAACTTTGGCCCGCGGTCGTGGGGACGACCCTATAGTCGTCGGACAAGTCGGCGGCGTACCAACCTAGTCCGGGGGTCGTGGGGACGACCCTATAGTCGTCGGACATGACGGTGGCGGGCCACTCTAGTCCCGGGTCATGGGGACGACCCTATAGTCGTCGGACATGTCGGCGGCTGGCCAACTTTGGCCCGTGGTCGTGGGGAGGACCCTATAGTCGTCGGACATGTCGGCGGCTGGCCAACTTTGGACCGTGGTCGTGGGGAGGACCCTATACTCGTCGGACAAGTCGGCGGCGTACCAACCTAGTCCGGGGGTCGTGGGGACGACCCTATAGTCGTCGGACATGACGGTGGCGGGCCAGTCTAGTCCCGGGTCATGGGGACGACCCTATAGTCGTCGGACAAGTCGGCGGCTGGCCAACTTTGGCCCGTGGTCGTGGGGACGACCCTATAGTCGTCGGAAATGACGGTGGCGGGCCAATCTAGTCCCGGGGTCGTGGGGACGACCCTACAGTCGTCGGACAAGTCGGCGGCGAGCCAATCTAGTCCCGCGGTCGTGGGGACGACCCTATAGTCGTCGGACAAGTCGGCGGCTGTCCAACTTTGGCCCGGGGTCGTGGGGACGACCCTATAGTCGTCGGACTTGACGGTGGCGGGCCAATCTAGTCCCGGGGTCGTGGGGACGACCCTATAGTCGTCGAACAATTCGGCGGCGGGCCAAGCTTGTCCCGGGGTCGTGGGGACGACCCTATAATCGTCGGACATGACGGTGGCGGGCCAATCTAGTCCCGGGGTCGTGGGGACGACCCTATAGTCGTCGGACATGTCGGCGGCTGGCCAACTTTGGCCCGGTGTCGTGGGGACGACTCTATAGTCGTCGGAAATGTCGGCGGCTGGCCAACTTGGACCCGGGGTCGTGGGGACGACCCTATAATCGTCGGACATGACGGTGGCGGGCCAATCTAGTCCGTGGTTGTGGGGACGACCCTATAGTCGTTGGACATGACGGTGGCGGGCCAATCTAGTCCCGGGGTCGTGGGGACGACCCTATAGTCGTCGGACAAGACGGCGGCTGGACATCTTTGGCCCGGGGTCGTGGGGACGACCCTATAGTCGTCGGACATGTTGGCGGCTTGTCAGCCTAGTCCCGGGGTCGTGGGTACGACCCTATAGTCGTCGGACAAGTCGCCGGCTGGCCAACCTAGACCCGGGGTCGTGGGGACGACCCTATTGTCGTCGGACATGACGGTGGCGGGCCAATCTAGTCCCGGGGTCGTGGGGACGACCCTACAGTCGTCGGACAAGTCGGCGGCGAGCCAATCTAGTCCCGCGGTCGTGGGGACGACCCTATAGTCGTCGGACAAGTCGGCGGCTGTCCAACTTTGGCCCGGGGTCGTGGGGACGACCCTATAGTCGTCGGACTTGACGGTGGCGGGCCAATCTAGTCCCGGGGTCGTGGGGACGACCCTATAGTCGTCGGACATGTCGGCGGCTGGCCAACTTTGGCCCGTGGTCGTGGGGACGATCCAATAGTCGTCGGACATGTCGGCGGCTGGCCAACTTTGGCCCGTGGTTGTGGGAACGACCCTATAGTCGTTGGACATGACGGTGGCGGGCCAATCTAGTCCCGGGGTCGTGGGGACGACCCTACAGTCTTCGGACATTTCGGCGGCTTGCCAACTTTGGCCCGGGGTCGTGGGGACGACCCTATAATCGTCGGACATTTCGGCGGCATGCCAACTTTGGCCCGTGGTCGTGGGGACGACCCTATAGTCGTTGGACATGACGGTGGCGGGCCAATCTAGTCCCGGGGTCGTGGGGACGACCCTATAGTCGTCGGACATGTCGGCGGCTGGCCAACTTTGGCTGGTGTCGTGGGGACGACGCTATAGTCGTCGGAAATGTCGGCGGCTGGCCAACTTGGACCCGGGGTCGTGGGGACGACCCTATAATCGTCGGACATGACGGTGGCGGGCCAATCTAGTCCGTGGTTGTGGGGACGACCCTATAGTCGTTGGACATGACGGTGGCGGGCCAATCTAGTCCCGGGGTCGTGGGGACGACCCTATAGTCGTCGGACAAGACGGCGGCTGGACATCTTTGGCCCGGGGTCGTGGGGACGACCCTATAGTCGTCGGACATGTTGGCGGCTTGTCAGCCTAGTCCCGGGGTCGTGGGTACGACCCTATAGTCGTCGGACAAGTCGCCGGCTGGCCAACCTAGACCCGGGGTCGTGGGGACGACCCTATAGTCGTCGGACATGTCGGCGGCTGGCCAACTTTGGCCCGTGGTCGTGGGGACGATCCAATAGTCGTCGGACATGTCGGTGGCTGGCCAACTTTGGCCCGTGGTTGTGGGAACGACCCTATAGTCGTTGGACATGACGGTGGCGGGCCAATCTAGTCCCGGGGTCGTGGGGACGACCCTATAGTCGTTGGACATGACGGTGGCGGGCCAATCTAGTCCCGGGGTCGTGGGGACGACCCTACAGTCTTCGGACATTTCGGCGGCTTGCCAACATTGGCCCGGGGTCGAGGGACGACCCTATAGTCGTCGGACATGTCGGCGGCTGGCCAATCTAGTCCCGGGGTCGTGGGGACGACCCTATAGTCGTCGGACATGTCGGTGGCGGGCCAATCTAGTCCCGGGGTCGTGGGGACGACCCTATAGTCGTCGGACATGTCGGCGGCTGGCCAACTTTGGCCCGGTGTCGTGGGGACGACTCTATAGTCGTCGGAAATGTCGGCGGCTGGCCAACCTGGACCCGGGGTCGTGGGGACGACCCTATTGTCGTCGGACATGACGGTGGCGGGCCAATCTAGTCCCGGGGTCGTGGGGACGACCCTATAGTCGTCGGACATGTCGGCGGCTGGTCAACTTTGGCCCGTGGTCGTGGGGACGACCCTATAGTCGTCGGACAAGACGGCGGCTGGACATCTTTGGCCCGGGGTCGTGGGGACGACCCTATAGTCGTCGGACAAGTTGGCGGCATGCCAACTTTGGCCCGTGGTCGTGGGGACGACCCTATAGTCGTTGGACATGACGGTGGCGGGCCAATCTAGTCCCGAGGTCCTGGGGACGACCCTATAGTCGTCGGACAAGTCGGCGGCTGGCCAACCTAGACCCGGGGTCGTGGGGACGACCCTATTGTCGTCGGACATGACGGTGGCGGGCCAATCTAGTCCCGGGGTCGTGGGGACGACCCTATAGTCGTCGAACAATTCGGCGGCGGGCCAAGCTTGTCCCGGGGTCGTGGGGACGACCCTATAATCGTCGGACATGACGGTGGCGGGCCAATCTAGTCCGTGGTTGTGGGGACGACCCTATAGTCGTTGGACATGACGGTGGCGGGCCAATCTAGTCCCGGGGTCGTGGGGACGACCCTATAGTCGTCGGACAAGACGGCGGCTGGACATCTTTGGCCCGGGGTCGTGGGGACGACCCTATAGTCGTCGGACATGTCGGCGGCTGGCCAACTTTGGCCCGTGGTCGTGGGGACGATCCAATAGTCGTCGGACATGTCGGCGGCTGGCCAACTTTGGCCCGTGGTTGTGGGAACGACCCTATAGTCGTTGGACATGACGGTGGCGGGCCAATCTAGTCCCGGGGTCGTGGGGACGACCCTACAGTCTTCGGACATTTCGGCGGCTTGCCAACATTGGCCCGGGGTCGAGGGACGACCCTATAGTCGTCGGACATGTCGGCGGCTGGCCAACCTAGTCCCGAGGTCGTGGGGACGACCCTATAGTCGTCGGACATGTCGGCGGCTGGCCAACTTTGGCCCGTGGTTGTGGGGACGACCCTATAGTCGTCGGACATGTCGGCGGCTGGCCAACTTTGGCCCGGTGTCGTGGGGACGACCCTATAGTCGTCGGACAAGACGGCGGCTGGACATCTTTGGCCCGGGGTCGTGGGGACGACCCTATAGTCGTCGGACATGTCGGCGGCGGGCCAACCTTGTCCCGGGGTCGTGGGGACGACCCTATAGTCGTCGAACAAGTCGGCGGCGGGCCAAGCTTGTCCCGGGGTCGTGGGGACGACCCTATAATCGTCGGACATGACGGTGGCGGGCC
This sequence comes from Andrena praecox, assembly GCA_963932275.1. Classification (NCBI taxonomy): domain Eukaryota; kingdom Metazoa; phylum Arthropoda; class Insecta; order Hymenoptera; family Andrenidae; genus Andrena; species Andrena praecox. The sequence goes on along the minus strand of CAWVQO010000396.1, from coordinate 957,557 downwards.
AATCTAGTCCCGGGGTCGTGGGGACGACCCTACAGTCGTCGGACAAGTCGGCGGCGAGCCAATCTAGTCCCGCGGTCGTGGGGGCGACCCTATAGTCGTCGGACAAGTCAGCGGCTGGCCAACATTGGCCCGTGGTCGTGGGGAGGACCATATAGTCGTCGGACATGACGGTGGCGGGCCACTCTAGTCCCGGGTCATGGGGACGACCCTATAGTCGTCGGACAAGTCGGCGGCTGGCCAACTTTGGCCCGGGGTCGTGGGGACGACCCTATAGTCGTCGGATATGTCGGCGGCAGGCCAACTTTGGCCCGCGGTCGTGGGGACGACCCTATAGTCGTCGGACAAGTCGGCGGCGTACCAACCTAGTCCGGGGGTCGTGGGGACGACCCTATAGTCGTCGGACATGACGGTGGCGGGCCACTCTAGTCCCGGGTCATGGGGACGACCCTATAGTCGTCGGACATGTCGGCGGCTGGCCAACTTTGGCCCGTGGTCGTGGGGAGGACCCTATAGTCGTCGGACATGTCGGCGGCTGGCCAACTTTGGACCGTGGTCGTGGGGAGGACCCTATACTCGTCGGACAAGTCGGCGGCGTACCAACCTAGTCCGGGGGTCGTGGGGACGACCCTATAGTCGTCGGACATGACGGTGGCGGGCCAGTCTAGTCCCGGGTCATGGGGACGACCCTATAGTCGTCGGACAAGTCGGCGGCTGGCCAACTTTGGCCCGTGGTCGTGGGGACGACCCTATAGTCGTCGGAAATGACGGTGGCGGGCCAATCTAGTCCCGGGGTCGTGGGGACGACCCTACAGTCGTCGGACAAGTCGGCGGCGAGCCAATCTAGTCCCGCGGTCGTGGGGACGACCCTATAGTCGTCGGACAAGTCGGCGGCTGTCCAACTTTGGCCCGGGGTCGTGGGGACGACCCTATAGTCGTCGGACTTGACGGTGGCGGGCCAATCTAGTCCCGGGGTCGTGGGGACGACCCTATAGTCGTCGAACAATTCGGCGGCGGGCCAAGCTTGTCCCGGGGTCGTGGGGACGACCCTATAATCGTCGGACATGACGGTGGCGGGCCAATCTAGTCCCGGGGTCGTGGGGACGACCCTATAGTCGTCGGACATGTCGGCGGCTGGCCAACTTTGGCCCGGTGTCGTGGGGACGACTCTATAGTCGTCGGAAATGTCGGCGGCTGGCCAACTTGGACCCGGGGTCGTGGGGACGACCCTATAATCGTCGGACATGACGGTGGCGGGCCAATCTAGTCCGTGGTTGTGGGGACGACCCTATAGTCGTTGGACATGACGGTGGCGGGCCAATCTAGTCCCGGGGTCGTGGGGACGACCCTATAGTCGTCGGACAAGACGGCGGCTGGACATCTTTGGCCCGGGGTCGTGGGGACGACCCTATAGTCGTCGGACATGTTGGCGGCTTGTCAGCCTAGTCCCGGGGTCGTGGGTACGACCCTATAGTCGTCGGACAAGTCGCCGGCTGGCCAACCTAGACCCGGGGTCGTGGGGACGACCCTATTGTCGTCGGACATGACGGTGGCGGGCCAATCTAGTCCCGGGGTCGTGGGGACGACCCTACAGTCGTCGGACAAGTCGGCGGCGAGCCAATCTAGTCCCGCGGTCGTGGGGACGACCCTATAGTCGTCGGACAAGTCGGCGGCTGTCCAACTTTGGCCCGGGGTCGTGGGGACGACCCTATAGTCGTCGGACTTGACGGTGGCGGGCCAATCTAGTCCCGGGGTCGTGGGGACGACCCTATAGTCGTCGGACATGTCGGCGGCTGGCCAACTTTGGCCCGTGGTCGTGGGGACGATCCAATAGTCGTCGGACATGTCGGCGGCTGGCCAACTTTGGCCCGTGGTTGTGGGAACGACCCTATAGTCGTTGGACATGACGGTGGCGGGCCAATCTAGTCCCGGGGTCGTGGGGACGACCCTACAGTCTTCGGACATTTCGGCGGCTTGCCAACTTTGGCCCGGGGTCGTGGGGACGACCCTATAATCGTCGGACATTTCGGCGGCATGCCAACTTTGGCCCGTGGTCGTGGGGACGACCCTATAGTCGTTGGACATGACGGTGGCGGGCCAATCTAGTCCCGGGGTCGTGGGGACGACCCTATAGTCGTCGGACATGTCGGCGGCTGGCCAACTTTGGCTGGTGTCGTGGGGACGACGCTATAGTCGTCGGAAATGTCGGCGGCTGGCCAACTTGGACCCGGGGTCGTGGGGACGACCCTATAATCGTCGGACATGACGGTGGCGGGCCAATCTAGTCCGTGGTTGTGGGGACGACCCTATAGTCGTTGGACATGACGGTGGCGGGCCAATCTAGTCCCGGGGTCGTGGGGACGACCCTATAGTCGTCGGACAAGACGGCGGCTGGACATCTTTGGCCCGGGGTCGTGGGGACGACCCTATAGTCGTCGGACATGTTGGCGGCTTGTCAGCCTAGTCCCGGGGTCGTGGGTACGACCCTATAGTCGTCGGACAAGTCGCCGGCTGGCCAACCTAGACCCGGGGTCGTGGGGACGACCCTATAGTCGTCGGACATGTCGGCGGCTGGCCAACTTTGGCCCGTGGTCGTGGGGACGATCCAATAGTCGTCGGACATGTCGGTGGCTGGCCAACTTTGGCCCGTGGTTGTGGGAACGACCCTATAGTCGTTGGACATGACGGTGGCGGGCCAATCTAGTCCCGGGGTCGTGGGGACGACCCTATAGTCGTTGGACATGACGGTGGCGGGCCAATCTAGTCCCGGGGTCGTGGGGACGACCCTACAGTCTTCGGACATTTCGGCGGCTTGCCAACATTGGCCCGGGGTCGAGGGACGACCCTATAGTCGTCGGACATGTCGGCGGCTGGCCAATCTAGTCCCGGGGTCGTGGGGACGACCCTATAGTCGTCGGACATGTCGGTGGCGGGCCAATCTAGTCCCGGGGTCGTGGGGACGACCCTATAGTCGTCGGACATGTCGGCGGCTGGCCAACTTTGGCCCGGTGTCGTGGGGACGACTCTATAGTCGTCGGAAATGTCGGCGGCTGGCCAACCTGGACCCGGGGTCGTGGGGACGACCCTATTGTCGTCGGACATGACGGTGGCGGGCCAATCTAGTCCCGGGGTCGTGGGGACGACCCTATAGTCGTCGGACATGTCGGCGGCTGGTCAACTTTGGCCCGTGGTCGTGGGGACGACCCTATAGTCGTCGGACAAGACGGCGGCTGGACATCTTTGGCCCGGGGTCGTGGGGACGACCCTATAGTCGTCGGACAAGTTGGCGGCATGCCAACTTTGGCCCGTGGTCGTGGGGACGACCCTATAGTCGTTGGACATGACGGTGGCGGGCCAATCTAGTCCCGAGGTCCTGGGGACGACCCTATAGTCGTCGGACAAGTCGGCGGCTGGCCAACCTAGACCCGGGGTCGTGGGGACGACCCTATTGTCGTCGGACATGACGGTGGCGGGCCAATCTAGTCCCGGGGTCGTGGGGACGACCCTATAGTCGTCGAACAATTCGGCGGCGGGCCAAGCTTGTCCCGGGGTCGTGGGGACGACCCTATAATCGTCGGACATGACGGTGGCGGGCCAATCTAGTCCGTGGTTGTGGGGACGACCCTATAGTCGTTGGACATGACGGTGGCGGGCCAATCTAGTCCCGGGGTCGTGGGGACGACCCTATAGTCGTCGGACAAGACGGCGGCTGGACATCTTTGGCCCGGGGTCGTGGGGACGACCCTATAGTCGTCGGACATGTCGGCGGCTGGCCAACTTTGGCCCGTGGTCGTGGGGACGATCCAATAGTCGTCGGACATGTCGGCGGCTGGCCAACTTTGGCCCGTGGTTGTGGGAACGACCCTATAGTCGTTGGACATGACGGTGGCGGGCCAATCTAGTCCCGGGGTCGTGGGGACGACCCTACAGTCTTCGGACATTTCGGCGGCTTGCCAACATTGGCCCGGGGTCGAGGGACGACCCTATAGTCGTCGGACATGTCGGCGGCTGGCCAACCTAGTCCCGAGGTCGTGGGGACGACCCTATAGTCGTCGGACATGTCGGCGGCTGGCCAACTTTGGCCCGTGGTTGTGGGGACGACCCTATAGTCGTCGGACATGTCGGCGGCTGGCCAACTTTGGCCCGGTGTCGTGGGGACGACCCTATAGTCGTCGGACAAGACGGCGGCTGGACATCTTTGGCCCGGGGTCGTGGGGACGACCCTATAGTCGTCGGACATGTCGGCGGCGGGCCAACCTTGTCCCGGGGTCGTGGGGACGACCCTATAGTCGTCGAACAAGTCGGCGGCGGGCCAAGCTTGTCCCGGGGTCGTGGGGACGACCCTATAATCGTCGGACATGACGGTGGCGGGCCAATCTAGTCCCGGGGTCGTGGGGACGACCCTATAGTCGTCGGACATGTCGGCGGCTGGCCAACTTTGGCCCGGTGTCGTGGGGACGACTCTATAGTCGTCGGAAATGTCGGCGGCTGGCCAACCTGGACCCGGGGTCGTGGGGACGACCCTATTGTCGTCGGACATGACGGTGGCGGGCCAATCTAGTCCCGGGGTCGTGGGGACGACCCTACAGTCTTCGGACATTTCGGCGGCTTGCCAACATTGGCCCGGGGTCGAGGGACGACCCTATAGTCGTCGGACATGTCGGCGGCTGGCCAATCTAGTCCCGGGGTCGTGGGGACGACCCTATAGTCGTCGGACATGTCGGTGGCGGGCCAATCTAGTCCCGGGGTCGTGGGGACGACCCTATAGTCGTCGGACATGTCGGCGGCTGGCCAACTTTGGCCCGGTGTCGTGGGGACGACTCTATAGTCGTCGGAAATGTCGGCGGCTGGCCAACCTGGACCCGGGGTCGTGGGGACGACCCTATTGTCGTCGGACATGACGGTGGCGGGCCAATCTAGTCCCGGGGTCGTGGGGACGACCCAATAGTCGTCGGACAAGACGGCGGCTGGACATCTTTGGCCCGGGGTCGTGGGGACGACCCTATAGTCGTCGGACATGTTGGCGGCTTGTCAGCCTAGTCCCGGGGTCGTGGGTACGACCCTATAGTCGTCGGACAAGTCGCCGGCTGGCCAACCTAGACCCGGGGTCGTGGGGACGACCCTATAGTCGTCGGACATGTCGGCGGCTGGCCAACTTTGGCCCGTGGTCGTGGGGACGATCCAATAGTCGTCGGACATGTCGGTGGCTGGCCAACTTTGGCCCGTGGTTGTGGGAACGACCCTATAGTCGTTGGACATGACGGTGGCGGGCCAATCTAGTCCCGGGGTCGTGGGGACGACCCTATAGTCGTTGGACATTTCGGCGGCTTGCCAACTTTGGCCCGGGGTCGTGGGGACGACCCTATAATCGTCGGACATTTCGGCGGCATGCCAACTTTGGCCCGTGGTCGTGGGGACGACCCTATAGTCGTTGGACATGACGGTGGCGGGCCAATCTAGTCCCGGGGTCGTGGGGACGACCCTATAGTCGTCGGACATGTCGGCGGCTGGCCAACTTTGGCTGGTGTCGTGGGGACGACGCTATAGTCGTCGGAAATGTCGGCGGCTGGCCAACTTGGACCCGGGGTCGTGGGGACGACCCTATAATCGTCGGACATGACGGTGGCGGGCCAATCTAGTCCGTGGTTGTGGGGACGACCCTATAGTCGTTGGACATGACGGTGGCGGGCCAATCTAGTCCCGGGGTCGTGGGGACGACCCTATAGTCGTCGGACAAGACGGCGGCTGGACATCTTTGGCCCGGGGTCGTGGGGACGACCCTATAGTCGTCGGACATGTCGGCGGCTGGCCAATCTAGTCCCGGGGTCGTGGGGACGACCCTATAGTCGTCGGACATGTCGGTGGCGGGCCAATCTAGTCCCGGGGTCGTGGGGACGACCCTATAGTCGTCGGACATGTCGGCGGCTGGCCAACTTTGGCCCGGTGTCGTGGGGACGACTCTATAGTCGTCGGAAATGTCGGCGGCTGGCCAACCTGGACCCGGGGTCGTGGGGACGACCCTATTGTCGTCGGACATGACGGTGGCGGGCCAATCTAGTCCCGGGGTCGTGGGGACGACCCTATAGTCGTCGGACATGTCGGCGGCTGGTCAACTTTGGCCCGTGGTCGTGGGGACGACCCTATAGTCGTCGGACAAGACGGCGGCTGGACATCTTTGGCCCGGGGTCGTGGGGACGACCCTATAGTCGTCGGACAAGTTGGCGGCATGCCAACTTTGGCCCGTGGTCGTGGGGACGACCCTATAGTCGTTGGACATGACGGTGGCGGGCCAATCTAGTCCCGAGGTCCTGGGGACGACCCTATAGTCGTCGGACAAGTCGGCGGCTGGCCAACCTAGTCCCGGGGTCGTGGGGACGACCCTATTGTCGTCGGACATGACGGTGGCGGGCCAATCTAGTCCCGGGGTCGTGGGGACGACCCTATAGTCGTCGAACAATTCGGCGGCGGGCCAAGCTTGTCCCGGGGTCGTGGGGACGACCCTATAATCGTCGGACATGACGGTGGCGGGCCAATCTAGTCCGTGGTTGTGGGGACGACCCTATAGTCGTTGGACATGACGGTGGCGGGCCAATCTAGTCCCGGGGTCGTGGGGACGACCCTATAGTCGTCGGACAAGACGGCGGCTGGACATCTTTGGCCCGGGGTCGTGGGGACGACCCTATAGTCGTCGGACATGTCGGCGGCTGGCCAACTTTGGCCCGTGGTCGTGGGGACGATCCAATAGTCGTCGGACATGTCGGCGGCTGGCCAACTTTGGCCCGTGGTTGTGGGAACGACCCTATAGTCGTTGGACATGACGGTGGCGGGCCAATCTAGTCCCGGGGTCGTGGGGACGACCCTACAGTCTTCGGACATTTCGGCGGCTTGCCAACATTGGCCCGGGGTCGAGGGACGACCCTATAGTCGTCGGACATGTCGGCGGCTGGCCAACCTAGTCCCGAGGTCGTGGGGACGACCCTATAGTCGTCGGACATGTCGGCGGCTGGCCAACTTTGGCCCGTGGTTGTGGGGACGACCCTATAGTCGTCGGACATGTCGGCGGCTGGCCAACTTTGGCCCGGTGTCGTGGGGACGACCCTATAGTCGTCGGACAAGACGGCGGCTGGACATCTTTGGCCCGGGGTCGTGGGGACGACCCTATAGTCGTCGGACATGTCGGCGGCGGGCCAACCTTGTCCCGGGGTCGTGGGGACGACCCTATAGTCGTCGAACAAGTCGGCGGCGGGCCAAGCTTGTCCCGGGGTCGTGGGGACGACCCTATAATCGTCGGACATGACGGTGGCGGGCCAATCTAGTCCCGGGGTCGTGGGGACGACCCTATAGTCGTCGGACATGTCGGCGGCTGGCCAACTTTGGCCCGGTGTCGTGGGGACGACTCTATAGTCGTCGGAAATGTCGGCGGCTGGCCAACCTGGACCCGGGGTCGTGGGGACGACCCTATTGTCGTCGGACATGACGGTGGCGGGCCAATCTAGTCTCGGGGTCGTGGGGACGACCCTATAGTCGTCGGACATGTCGGCGGCTGGCCAACTTTGGCCCGGGGTCGTGGGGACGACCCTATAGTCGTCGGACATGACGGTGGCGGGCCAATCTAGTCCCGGGGTCGTGGGGACGACCCTATAGTGGTCGGACATTTCGGCGGCTGGCCAAATTGGGCCGGGGGTCGTGGGGACGACCCTATAGTCGTCGGACATGTTGGCGGCTTGTCAGCCTAGTCCCGGTGTCGTGGGTACGGCCCTATAGTTGTCGGACAAGTCGGCGGCTGGCCAACCTAGACCCGGGGTCGTGGGGACGACCCTATTGTCGTCGGACATGACGGTGGCGGGCCAATCTAGTCCCGGGGTCGTGGGGACGACCCTATAGTCGTCGGACATGTCGGCGGCTGGCCAACTTTGGCACGTGGTCGTGGGGACGACCCTATAGTCGTCGGACATGTCGGCGGCTGGCCAACTTTGTCCCGGTGTCGTGGGGACGACCCTACAGTCGTCGGACATGTCGGCGGCTGGCCAACATTGGCGCGTGGTCGTGGGGACGATCCGATTGTCGTCGGACATGTCGGCGGCTGGCCAACTTTGGCACCGTGGTCGTGGGGACGATCCAATAGTCGTCGGACATGTCGGCGGCTGGCCAACTTTGGCGCGAGGTCGTGGGGACGATCCGATTGTCGTCGGACATGTCGGCGGCTGGCCAACCTAGACCCGGGGTCGTGGGGACGACCCTATTGTCGTCGGACATGGCGGTGGCGGGCCAATCTAGTCCCGTGGTCGTGGGGACGACCCTATAGTCTTCGGACATGACGGTAGCGGGCCAATCTAGACCCGAGGTCCTGGGGACGACCCTATAGTAGTCGAACATGTCGGCGGCTGTCCAACATTGGCCCGGTGTCGTGGGGACGACTCTATAGTCGTCGGACATGTCGGCGACTGGCCAACCTAGTCCCGGGGTCGTGGGGACGACCCTATAGTCGTCGCACATTTCGGCGGCTTGCCAACTTTGGCCCGGGGTCGTGGGGACGACCCTATAGTCGTCGGACAAGTTGGCGGCTGGCCAACTTTGGCCCGTGGTTGTGGGGACGACCCTATAGTCGTTGGACATGACGGTGGCGGGCCAATCTAGTCCCGGGGTCGTGGGGACGACCCTATAGTCGTCGGACATGTCGGCGGCTGGCCAACTTTGGACCGGTGTCGTGGGGACGACTCTATAGTCGTCGGAAATTTCGGCGGCTGGCCAACCTGGACCCGAGGTCGTGGGGACGACCCTATTGTCGTCGGACATGACGGTGGCGGGCCAATCTAGTCTCGGGGTCGTGGGGACGACCCTATAATCGTTGGACATGACGTTGGCGGTCCAATCTAGTCCCGGGGTCGTGGGGACGACCCTATAGTCGTCGGACAAGACGGCGGCTGGACATCTTTGGCCCGGGGTCGTGGGGACGACCCTATAGTCGTCGGACATGTTGGCGGCTTGTCAGCCTAGTCCCGGGGTCGTGGGTACGACCCTATAGTCGTCGGAAATGTCGGTGGCTGTCCAACTTTGGCCCGGGGGACGTGGGGACGACCCTATAGTCGTCGGACATGTCGGCGGCTGGCCAACTTTGGCCCGTGGTCGTGGGGACGACCCTATAGTCGTCGGAAATGACGGTGGCGGGCCAATCTAGTCCCGGGGTCGTGGGGACGAGCCTACAGTCGTCGGACAATTCGGCGGCGAGCCAATCTAGTCCCGCGGTCATGGGGACGACCCTATAGTCGTCGGACAAGTCAGCGGCTGGCCAACATTGGCCCGTGGTCGTGGGGACGACCATATAGTCGTCGGACATGACGGTGGCGGGCCACTCTAGTCCCGGGTCGTGGGGACGACCCTATAGTCGTCGGACATGTCGGCGGCTGGCCAACTTTGGCCAGGGGTCGTGGGGACGACCCTATAGTCGTCGGATATGTCGGCGGCTGGCCAACTTTGGCCCGTGGTCGTGGGGACGACCCTATAGTCGTCGGAAATGACGGTGGCGGGCCAATCTAGTCCCGGGGTCGTGGGGACGAGCCTACAGTCGTCGGACAATTCGGCGGCGAGCCAATCTAGTCCCGCGGTCATGGGGACGACCCTATAGTCGTCGGACAAGTCAGCGGCTGGCCAACATTGGCCCGTGGTCGTGGGGACGACCATATAGTCGTCGGACATGACGGTGGCGGGCCACTCTAGTCCCGGGTCGTGGGGACGACCCTATAGTCGTCGGACATGTCGGCGGCTGGCCAACTTTGGCCCGGGGTCGTGGGGACGACCCTATAGTCGTCGGAAATGTCGGTGGCTGTCCAACTTTGGCCCGGGGGACGTGGGGACGACCCTATAGTCGTCGGACATGTCGGCGGCGAGCCAACATTGACCCGGGGTCGTGGGGACGACTCTATAGTCGTCGGACATGACGGTGGGGGGCCAGTCTAGTCCCGGGTCCTGGGGACGACCCTATAGTCGTCGGACATGTCGGCGGCTGGCCAACTTTGGCCCGTGGTCGTGGGGACGACCCTATAGTCGTCGGACATGTCGGCGGCTGGCCAACTTTGGCCCGGGGTCGTGGGGACGACCCTATAGTCGTCGGATATGTCGGCGGCTGGCCAACTTTGGCCCGTGGTCGTGGGGACGACCCTATAGTCGTCGGACAAGTCGGCGGCCGGCCAACCTAGTCCGGGGGTCGTGGGGACGACCCTATAGTCGTCGGACATGACGGTGGCGGGCCAGTCTAGTCCCGGGTCCTGGGGACGACCCTATAGTCGTCGGACATGTCAGCGGCTGGCCAACTTTGGCCCGGGGTCGTGGGGACGACCCTATAGTCGTCGGATATGTCGGCGGCTGGCCAACTTTGGCCCGTGGTCGTGGGGACGGTGGCGGGCCAATCTATTCCCGGGGTCGTGGGGACGACCCTATAGTCGTCGGACAAGTCGGCGGCCGGCCAACCTAGTCCGGGAGTCGTGGGGACGACCCTATAGTCGTCGGACATGACGGTGGCGGGCCAGTCTAGTCCCGGGTCCTGGGGACGACCCTATAGTCGTCGGACAAGTCGGCGGCCGGCCAACCTAGTCCGGGGGTCGTGGGGACGACCCTATAGTCGTCGGACATGACGGTGGCGGGCCAGTCTAGTCCCGGGTCCTGAGGACGACCCTATAGTCGTCGGACATGTCGGCGGCTGGCCAACTTTGGCCCGTGGTCGTGGGGACGACCCTATAGTCGTCGGAAATGTCGGTGGCTGTCCAACTTTGGCCCGGGGGTCGTGGGGACGACCCTATAGTCGTCGGATATGTCGGCGGCGAGCCAACATTGACCCGGGGTCGTGGGGACGACTCTATAGTCGTCGGACATGTCGGTGGCGGGCCAGTCTAGTCCCGGGTCGTGGGGACGACCCTATAGTCGTCGGACATGTCGGCGGCTGGCCAACTTTGGCCCGTGGTCGTGGGGAGGACCTTATACTCGTCGCACAAGTCGGCGGCGTACCAACCTAGTCCGGGGGTCGTGGGGACGACCCTATATTCGTCGGACATGACGGTGGCGGGCCAGTCTAGTCCCGGGTCATGGGGACGACCCTATAGTCGTCGGACAAGTCGGCGGCTGGCCAACTTTGGCCCCTGGTCGTGGGGATGACCCTATAGTCGTCGGACAGGACGGTGGCGGGCCAGTCTAGTCCCGGGTCGTGGGGACGACCCTATAGTCGTCGGACAAGTCGGCGGCCGGCCAACCTAGCCCGGGGGTCGTGGGGACGACCCTATAGTCGTCGGACATGACGGTGGCGGGCCAGTCTAGTCCCGGGTCGTGGGGACGACCCTATAATCGTCGGACATGTCGGCGGCTGACCATCTTTGGCCCGGGGTCGTGGGGACGACCCTATAGTCGTCGGAAATGACGGTGGCGGGCCAATCTATTCCCGGGGTCGTGGGGACGACCGTATAGTCGTCGGACATATCAGCGGCTGGCCAACTTTGGCCCGGGGTCGTAGGGACGACCCTATAGTCGTCGGACAAGTCGGCGGCGGGCCAACCTAGTCCCGGGGTCGTGGGGACGACCGTATAATTGTCGGACAAGCCGGCGGCTGGCCAACTTTGGCCCGTGGTCGTGGGGACGACCCTATAGTCGTCGGACAAGACGGAGGCGGACCAATCTAGTCCCGGGGTCGTGGGGACGACCCTATAGTCGTCGGACATGTCGGCGGCTGGCCAACTTTGGCCCGTGGTCGTGGGGACGATCCAATAGTCGTCGGACATGTCGGCGGCTGGCCAACTTTGGCCCGTGGTTGTGGGAACGACCCTATAGTCGTTGGACATGACGGTGGCGGGCCAATCTAGTCCCGGGGTCGTGGGGACGACCCTACAGATTTCGGACATTTCGGCGGCTTGCCAACTTTGGCCCGGGGTCGTGGGGACGACCCTATAATCGTCGGACATTTCGGCGGCATGCCAACTTTGGCCCGTGGTCGTGGGGACGACCCTATAGTCGTTGGACATGACGGTGGCGGGCCAATCTAGTCCCGAGGTCCTGGGGACGACCCTATAGTCGTCGGACAAGTCGGCGGCTGGCCAACCTAGACCCGGGGTCGTGGGGACGACCCTATTCTCGTCGGACATGACGGTGGCGGGCCAATCTAGTCCCGGGGTCGTGGGGACGACCCTACAGTCGTCGGACATTTCGGCGGCTTGTCAGCCTAGTCCCGGGGTCGTGGGTACGACCCTACAGTCGTCGGACATTTCGGCGGCTTGCCAACTTTGGCCCGGGGTCGTGGGGACGACCCTATAGTCGTCGGACATGACGGTGGCGGGCCAATCTAGTCCCGGGGTCGTGGGGACGACCCTATAGTGGTCGGACAATTCGGCGGCTGGCCAACTTGGGCCGGGGGTCGTGGGGACGACCCTATAGTCGTCGGACATGTTGGCGGCTTGTCAGCCTAGTCCCGGGGTCGTGGGTACGGCCCTATAGTCGTCGGACAAGTCGCCGGCTGGCCAACCTAGACCCGGGGTCGTGGGGACGACCCTATTGTCGTCGGACATGACGGTGGCGGGCCAATCTAGTCCCGGGGTCGTGGGGACGACCCTATAGTCGTCGGACATCTCGGCGGCATGCCAACTTTGGCCCGTGGTCGTGGGGACGACCCTATAGTCGTCGGACAAGACGGTGGCGGACCAATCTAGTCCCGGGGTCGTGGGGACGACCCTATAGTCGTCGGACATGTCGGCGGCTGGCCAACTTTGGCCCGTGGTTCGTGGGGACGATCCAATAGTCGTCGGACATGTCGGCGGCTGGCCAACTTTGGCCCGTGGTTGTGGGAACGACCCTATAGTCGTTGGACATGACGGTGGCGGGCCAATCTAGTCCCGGGGTCGTGGGGACGACCCTACAGTCTTCGGACATTTCGGCGGCTTGCCAACTTTGGCCCGGGGCCGTGGGGACGACCCTATAATCGTCGGACATTTCGGCGGCATGCCAACTTTGGCCCGTGGTCGTGGGGACGACCCTATAGTCGTTGGACATGACGGTGGCGGGCCAATCTAGTCCCGAGGTCCTGGGGACGACCCTATAGTCGTCGGACAAGTCGGCGGCTGGCCAACCTAGACCCGGGGTCGTGGGGACGACCCTATTGTCGTCGGACATGACGGTGGCGGGCCAATCTAGTCCCGGGGTCGTGGGGACGACCCTACAGTCGTCGGACATTTCGGCGGCTGGCCAACTTTGGCGCGTGGTCGTGGGGACGATCCGATTGTCGTCGGACATGTCGGCGGCTGGCCAACTTTGGCACCGTGGTCGTGGGGACGATCCAATAGTCGTCGGACATGTCGGCGGCTGGCCAACTTTGGCGCGAGGTCGTGGGGACGATCCGATTGTCGTCGGACATGTCGGCGGCTGGCCAACCTAGACCCGGGGTCGTGGGGACGACCCTATTGTCGTCGGACATGGCGGTGGCGGGCCAATCTAGTCCCGTGGTCGTGGGGACGACCCTATAGTCTTCGGACATGACGGTAGCGGGCCAACCTAGACCCGGGGTCGTGGGGACGACCCTATCGTCGTCGGACATGACGGTAGCGGGCCAATCTAGACCCGAGGTCGTGGGGACGACCCTATAGTAGTCGGACAAGTCGGCGGCTGGCCAACCTAGACCCGGGGTCGTGGGGACGACCCTATTGTCGTCGGACATGACGGTGGCGGGCCAATCTAGTCCCGGGGTCGTGGGGACGACCCTATAGTCGTCGGACATGTCGGCGGCTGGCCAACTTTGGCGCGTGGTCGTGGGGACGTCCCTATAGTCGTCGGACATGTCGGCGGCTGGCCAACTTTGTCCCGGTGTCGTGGGGACGACCCTACAGTCGTCGGACATGTCGGCGGCTGGCCAACTTTGGCGCGTGGTCGTGGGGACGATCCGATTGTCGTCGGACATGACGGTGGCGGGCCAATCTAGTCCCGGGGTCGTGGGGACGACCCTATAGTCGTCGGACAAGTCGGCGGCTGGCCAACCTAGACCCGGGGTCGTGGGGACGACCCTATTGTCGTCGGACATGACGGTGGCGGGCCAATCTAGTCCCGGGGTCGTGGGGACGACCCTATAGTCGTCGGACATGTCGGCGGCTGGCCAACTTTGGCGCGTGGTCGTGGGGACGACCCTATAGTCGTCGGACATGTCGGCGGCTGGCCAACTTTGTCCCGGTGTCGTGGGGACGACCCTACAGTCGTCGGACATGTCGGCGGCTGGCCAACTTTGGCGCGTGGTCGTGGGGACGATCCGATTGTCGTCGGACATGTCGGCGGCTGGCCAACTTTGGCACCGTGGTCGTGGGGACGATCCAATAGTCGTCGGACATGTCGGCGGCTGGCCAACTTTGGCGCGAGGTCGTGGGGACGATCCGATTGTCGTCGGACATGTCGGCGGCTGGCCAACCTAGACCCGGGGTCGTGGGGACGACCCTATTGTCGTCGGACATGGCGGTGGCGGGCCAATCTAGTCCCGTGGTCGTGGGGACGACCCTATAGTCTTCGGACATGACGGTAGCGGGCCAACCTAGACCCGGGGTCGTGGGGACGACCCTATTGTCGTCGGACATGACGGTAGCGGGCCAATCTAGACCCGAGGTCGTGGGGACGACCCTATAGTAGTCGGACATGTCGGCGGCGGTCCAACTTTGGCCCGGTGTCGTGGGGACGACTCTATAGTCGTCGGACATGTCGGCGACTGGCCAACCTAGTCCCGGGGTCGTGGGGACGACCCTATAGTCGTCGCACATTTCGGCGGCTTGCCAACATTGGCCCGGGGTCGTGGGGACGACCCTATAGTCGTCGGACAAGTTGGCGGCTGGCCAACTTTGGCCCGTGGTTGTGGGGACGACGCTATAGTCGTTGGACATGACGGTGGCGGGCCAATCTAGTCCCGGGGTCGTGGGGACGACCCTATTGGCCCGCCACCGTCATGTCCGACGACAATAGGGTCGTCCCCACGACCCCGGGTCTAGGTTGGCCAGCCGCCGACATGTCCGACGACTATCGAATCGTCCCCACGACACCGGGCCAAAGTTGGACAGCCGCCGACATGTCCGACGACTATAGGATTGTCCCCACGACCCCGGGACTAGATTGGCCCGCCACCGTCATGTCCGACGACAATAGGGTCGTCCCCACGACCCCGGGTCTAGGTTGGCCAGCCGCCGACTTGTCCGACGACTATAGGGTCGTACCCACGACCCCGGGACTAGGCTGACAAGCCGCCAACATGTCCGACGACTACAGGGTCGTGCCCACGACACCGGGCCAAAGATGTCCAGCCACCGTCTTGTCCGACGACTATAGGGTCGTCCCCACGACCCCGAGTCCAGGTTGGCCAGCCGCCGACATTCCGACGACTATAGAGTCGTCCCCACGACCCCGGGTCCAGGTTGGCCAGCCGCCGACATTTCCGACGACTATAGATTCGTCCCCACGACACCGGGCCAAAGTTGGACAGCCGCCGACATGTCCGACGACTATAGGGTCGTCCCCACGACCCCGGGCCAATGTTGGCCAATCGCCGACATGTCCGACGACTATAGGGTCGTCCCAACGACCCCGGGACTAGATTGGCCCGCCAGCGTCATGTCCAACGACTATAGGGTCGTCCCCACGACCATGGGCCAAAGTTGGCATGCCGCCGAAATGTCCGACGATTATAGGGTCGTCCCCACGACCCCGGGCCAAAGTTGGCAAGCCGCCGAAATGTCCGAAGACTGTAGGGTCGTCCCCACGACCCCGGGACTAGGCTGACAAGCCGCCAACATGTCCGACGACTATAGGGTCGCCCCCACGACCCCGGGCCAAAGTTGGCCAGCCGCCGACATGTCCGACGACTATAGGGTCGTCCCCACGACCCCGAGACTAGATTGGCCCGCCACCGTCATGTCCGACGACAATAGGGTCGTCCCCACGACCACGGGCCAAAATTGGCCAGCCGCCGACATGTCCGACGACTATAGGGTCGTCCCCACGACCCCGGGACTAGATTGGTCCGCCACCGTCTTGTCCGACGACTACAGGGTCGTCCCCACGACCCCGGGCCAAAGTTGACCAGCCGCCGACATGTCCGACGACTATAGGGTCGTCCCCACGACCCCGGGACTAGATTGGCCCGCCACCGTCATGTCCGACGATTATAGGGTCGTCCCCACGACCGCGAGACTAGATTAGCCCGCCACATTCATGTCCAACGACTATAGGGTCGTCCCCACGACCCCGGGACTAGATTGGCCCGCCACCGTCATGTCCGACGACTATAGGGTCGTCCCCACGACCCCGGGCCAAAGTTGGCAAGCCGCCAACATGTCCGACGACTATAGGGTCGTCCCCACTGTTGTGGAAAGCGCCTGGGTCGAGATTCTGTCTGAGAATCTCGCGGTGTTCCTAGGTCGTCCTTCGCTGTTGTCGTCCGACGGGCTCCGAATACTCGGGTGAGGATGCCGGGACGGATATACTCGGTTATAAACCGAGGGTAGTAGGATCCTTGGCCGGTTAAGGAGTTGGAACTCGCCGTAGGTTAAACAAGGTTTATTCTGTCCCGATCTGGGTTACATGGACACTGTGACAATCCGCGTGAGTCTCGTATAGAGTCTATAACAAGTCTGAGCTCGCATTGCTCGTACATGGTTCTTATACTTTAATCGGGGCGAAGCGGGGACCATCGGGGTCTCCGTCTTTGGCCCGCTTTTGGGTGTTTCACCATAAGCTGACGGTTCTCGGTGCGCTTCCGAAAACCCTTACGCAGTTGTGCCAGATTTCGACTGTTCGATTGAAGCAATCGGAATGTGTCGTGATGTCGTTACGCGGGGTGTCGGTTGGGTTACAACATCCCCCCCTCTTTGAGGAAAGGGTGCTTAGGGGAATTTTAGCGAACTTGCTTATAAAATTTCCCGGTACCCTACATCGTTCCCGCTACTACAGCGTAGTCGGGGTCCGCGGCAGCGTTGGGCGGGGGTGCGGCTTTTCTAGTCGTCCCCGTTTTCGCTGGTCGAGATATTTGTATCTTCCGGCGGAGTTGGTAGTCGCGCATTAACAAATAGATGACGAGTATAATAGTTACTATTTGTACCATAGTCGTCGTCGTCGGATGTACAATTTGCCAGGTCGCTAATCCTGGTTGATAGTTGTTGTTGTCATCAGTCAGATCATTTTCTGCTTGGTTGAGTTGGTTGTACAATGCGGAGAATTCGGAAGGATTTTTTAACAGTTTGTCTAATTGGAAACGCGTGAGGGGGTGCGCTAGTTCGTCCCGTTGCGTCTCGTTTATCGCCGCAGTAATATCGTAGCGCGGCGCCGTCGTTAGTTCTATATCTTGACTATACGCGGTTTTTTGTTTCCTTAATACTACGTCCTTACTTCGAACATTACAATTTCCCGTAATTCTTAGTATCCCTGACTTATCTATTATGGCGCGCTCTGGCTGCCGTTCGTCGCATTGGATGGTCAGCGTCTCCGGTTGGCGCGCTGCGAAGATCCATGTGTCCGCGCGCGAGGTGCCTATCCACATTGTGTGGTTTACTGCGATATTTTTTATTTCGCAGTTTTGTGGAGATTCGTCCGAGGGTTGCAGCCACAGGCTTGCTTCGCACTCGAGATCGCTATTTATGTTATGCGCTATCATTGGTTGTTCGCAATAGTATTGCGCAGCTACTCGTTTACATCTTTCTAGTTCGGCGTGATCAGTGAGCACGTACTGATTATTGTTTGCGTCGATGACGAGTATCGGTGTTCTTACGACTAATAACGCGTAAGTGTTGTCGTGAGTGTGGATCGGGGCTGGGGTTGCCTCGATCACTGTGAACGTTTGTGAGGAGACTAACGGTATCGTTATTACTGCTATTAACGTATACCTATCGAAGTACGCGGTGACCGATGACAGTTTTTCGATCACATTCGTGTTTTCTAAGTTTGGCGCGATTGGGAACGTGAGTCCGTTCGGGAGGTGTTGTACGGCGGTCTGTAATAGTTTAGTGACCTGCGCGCTCGCGATTACGTTTGTGCTGATGATGCCTCCTTTAAGGCCGGTGTAGAATTGTAACACGTCGTCTACGTCCTGAGTCAGGTCGGTCACTAGGGCATTTAAAGTCGTAAAGTGATCTGTCAAGTCAGCTCTTTGCGTCTGTTGAGCGAAGGTCGTCTCGACCTGTACACGTAACATTCTAGTCTGTTCCGCTAATATGGTTTCGTTATGCTTTATTGCATTTCAATTCCGTTTCCTGCTCCTGCCTGTAGTATTTAGGTTTTCTTCGTTGTCCTTATGTTGGTTCTACGTACTTTTAATTGTTTCGCGAGTCGGTCTTTATCGCGGCTATTCGATAAAATGTTTCAATCTATTCGCGTGAGTGAGTAGGGTTTTCTTACCCTTTTGTATCGTGTAGTTGACTCGCGAATTTCGTTGGAGTACGGCGTAGGGCCTATCCATTTGCTGTCTAGTTTCTTTGATCTTCCGCGACGCACGGATTCGTCACATAATAGGACCTTGTCTCCGGGTTTAAATTCTATCTCGCGAGTTTTTTTATCGTAGTCTTTCTTCGATTTCTCCTTCGCGTTTTGTAGCTTTTCCCGAGCGACTTCATGTGCGGCTCGTAGTCTTTCTCGGCTTTCTTGCGCGTAATCTTCGTAATTATACGTCGGTCTGGGGGGTATCCTTAACGCGGTGGGTAGTTCCGCGGTTTTACCGAAAATTAGCTCATAGGGCGTATAGCCGGTCGCCATATGGGGGGTTGTATTGTAGGTGAACATCGCGTATGGTAGCCACTCATCCCAGTCCGTCTGGTCGTGGTCCGTGTAATGACGTAGATATTCTACGAGGGTTCGGTGCGATCGTTCCAACGCGCCGTTTGATTCGGGGTGGTACGCGGTCGTTTGTATTTTGCTAATCCTTAGCAATTTACAAACGTTTTTGAACATGTCGCTTAAGAAATTCGTCCCTTGATCGGTGAGTATTTTCTCGGGTATTCCGTACTCGCACACTATCCGGGTGACGAATGCTTTTGCGACCGTTCTGGCTTCCTGGTTAGGAAGCGGGATCGCCTTACTGAACTTGGTAAGGTGATCCTGGAACGTTAGAATGCATGTATTTCCTTGTTCCGTTTCAGGTAGGGGTCCTACGATGTCCAGAGCTGCTTTCTCGAAGGGTTCTCGAGGTGTGTCCGTGATTTCCATCGGCGCTTTAATCTTTTTGCTCGATTTATTCTTTTGACATAAGCTGCATTTTTGTATGTATTCTTCGATGTCTTTGTCCATCCCTTGCCATCGGTAATGCTGTTTAATTCGCTGCGTCGTACGCTGTATGCCTTGGTGCCCTCCTAGAGGTGCTAAGTGGTATTCATATAATATTTGCTGCTTGTCCTTCTGCTCAGTGACCTCGATCGGTGCGTCGTCCGTCGAAAGGTTTGTCAGGCATCGCTCCGTGGCGGATTGCAGTGCATGCACATTCCTGCTGAGTGCGTCTGCGTTTGTGTTGCTCTTTCCAGCTTTATGGATGATTTGGTAGTCGTATTCGGCTAATTGTATTCTCCATCTAGTTAGTCTGGATCCTGGATCCTGTACTTTAAATAACCATACTAGGGCTTTATGGTCTGTTACCACTTTGAACGTAGTGCCGTATACATAGGGCCGGAAATGTTTTACTGCCCACACTATGGCTAGTAACTCTTTCTCGGTCGTACTATAGTTTCTTTCGGCTTTATTTAATACTCTGCTTGCGTAAGCTATCGGCTTGTCTTCGCCTATTTTTCCTTGTGATAATATTGCGCCTATTGCTACGTCTGAGGCGTCGGTGGTCACGATGAATTCCTTTGTAAAATCTGGGTAGATTAGGAGTGGTGCTGTCGTCAGGGACTCCTTTAGTGTCTCGAATGCATTTTGCTGTTCGGCTGACCACTTGAATTCCACCTTATTGCTCGTGATGCTTGACAGTGGTTTGGCTATTTTGGAGTACTTCGGAATAAATCTACGATAGTATCCTGCTAGTCCTAGGAATGCTTGTAATTCCTTTAACTTGGTTGGGACGGGAAATTCTCTTACAGCTTCCGTCTTTTCGGGATTCGGTTTGATCCCGTCTGGCGTAATTATGTGGCCTAGAAATCCTACTTCTTTTCGCAGAAATGCACATTTTCCCGGTTGCAATTTCAAATTGTACCGGCGCAAGGTGTCTAGGACCTTCCGTAATCGCGTATTATGTTCCTTTAGGCTCGCTCCGTGTATGACAATGTCATCTAGATAGACAAAGCAATCTATTCCTTGCAGTCCTACTAGCGCGGTGTTCATGGCTCTTTGGAACGTAGCGGGTGCGTTCTTCAGTCCGAAAGGCATACGATTGAATTCGTAGTGGCCCTGTGGCGTGGAGAAAGCCGTCTTGCCCTTATCCTGTTCGTCCATCGGTATCTGATGATATCCCGAGGCCAGGTCAAGGGTTGTGAAGTATTGTGCCTTCCCCAATTGATCAAGGATATCCGTGATATTGGGTAGAGGGAATGAGTCGCCTATGGTGGCGTCGTTTATTTTACGGTAGTCCACTACTACTCGATATTTGATATTTCCCGCAGCGTCGGGTTTTTTGGGCACTACTAATAATGGTGCGTTCCATGGGCTAGAGCTGTGTTGTATTATTCCATCCTCTAACATTTGATCTACCTGTTTCTTGACTTCTCGCTTATGCGTTTCAGGTAACCTGTATGGTTTAACATTGCAGGGTAAGGTATCTCCTTTTATAGGGATCCTATGTGTAGTTACTGTAGCTGTGGTTAGTTTGTCTCCTGGTAAGTGGAACATATCGTGGTATTCCCTACAGATCTCATTTATAGATTCTCTTTCTTCGGAATTCAGGTGTTCGCAGTTCACCTGTTCCATGACTCGATTGAAACGCATGGTCAGCGATTCGTGCGCGGTCAACGCTCGGACGGCTGCGGCGCTATCGTTGGCTGGTGCGATATCGCGGCTTGGCACGTCAGTTAATGTGACTCGTGGTATGACTACTCTTTTTTCTTCGTCTGTCGTATTCATAATGCAGGCTATGCATTGTCCCTCTTCTGGTTTAGTTAAACCTTCGCCTAGGTATACTCCTTCTCTTAACTGTCGTTTGCCATTATGGGCTGTATTCTCCGATTATATTCGGGTGCAGGAAAACTTCTTCGCGGGTTATGTCTAGGCTGGTCCTTCCAGCAATCCCTAGTACTATGCCCTGGTCGTTTGCAATGGCTGCAATATTTATTCGCCGTGGTACTCGAGGTCGCCGTGCTGCTTGCAGCACGTGCCCCAGAGGAGGTGACGACTCGTTTGCGAGTGGTCCGTTCTTCTTCTACTGCCATCGCGATTGCTTCGGGGAGATCGGCAGCCCTTCGCGATTTGACTAAAACCTTTAGTTCATTGTGTAGCCCTTCTTGAAACACATGATGACCCTGTTGCTTGATTGCCTCGATAGCGCCTCCTCGGGCTATCGGATTGTCTCCGCCTGCGGTGGTTACTGCCACTTGTTCGTTGACTAAAGTGGCCACCCGGTTTCCGAATGTATGTGCGTCCTCGTGAGTCCCTTGCCTACATTGGAGTAATTCTGCCACGATGGTCGTGCACGTTCTCGCCGGTTTGTACAACGCGGTTAGCAAGTCTTCTAATTCTTCGTACGTCTGTATCTTTCGCGTGCCTACTTCTGCAAGGGCCGGACCCGTGAATCGCGTTAAGATGATACCGCGTAGTATGGCAGGTTCATCCTCGGCTTCGCCGTAGGATGTCATCGCGTAGTGGCAATGATTTAGGAAGGAGGTTAGTTCCTCGGGTTTGGTTCCGTCGAACTTCGGAACGCCCTTTAAGGCTCTTTCGGACGCTGCTGACGCCTTCGGTAACGGCGCGCGTCGGTTAGGGTCTCTGTCCGATACAGGGGGTACGAATAGGCTTGAACGTCTAGGTACGGCGTCGTCTCTAAAGCGAACCGCGGTCCTAGTTGCTGTCGGAGGGTCAGAGGCGGGGGACGGAGTCGCTGCCGCTTGCCCTTGGTGTACGTCTGGATTCAATGTATCGTGGTGCAGGTCTAGTACTGCATCTATCGTTTCCTTCAGGCGTTCTAGTTTGGCGTCTGTTGACGTGGCTTTCCCGTCAAAGGAGGTTATTTTCGCTGTTAGCTGGGCGAGGGACCGATCTATTGCTGCTATTTTGTCGGCCAGGATCGCGACGCTTGCTGCGACCGTGTCGCGTGCGGGTACCGCCGTGGTGACGGACATGTCTATGTCTTGTAAATCGGATTCGTCTAATAGGGTGCTTTCCCTGGGGTTACTCGGGCTTCCTAGCTCGGTTAGTTGATTTTCGGTTGCTGGTTCAGCACGCGTGAGTAAGCTAAAATCTAGTTCGTCGAACGGGAATTGTCGCTCGGACACTACGGGTCCTGTATGAGTTAATACGGACTGGATCGCTTCCAGAGGGAAGTGGTCGCTGGTAGATTGCTGTTCGAGAGCTTGTCGCGCACGGGCTCCGGATTGACGGAGTGTGTCGAGGGCGAAAAGGAGAGGGTCGTCCTCTGACTTTCGCGGGCGCGGTCGTCGGACCCTACGCGGGTTGCTCCGGCTAAGTGCTCTAGGTGTAGGAAGCTCTACCCGTTCGGTTAAATCTAGATTTCGATCGATATACGCTTCTACGGATTTTACGCGGCGCATGAGAACGGCGGGGCTCTGCTCGCGGTTTTTGCTGAGTGTGGTATTTCGCACTTACAGCACGTAGAGCAGGCGATGCATGGTCGTCTCGATGTCGGCCGCGGAATTTCCTGCAGGCGTCCTCTGTAGACGGATGTCAGCAGTGCGGAGTGCGTTACCCTACTTTTAGGTGGGTCGTTGTCTCCGCTATTGTCCTGATGTCCCAGTCGGTCAGGCTTGTTCCCTACGTTGGCTGGATCCCACCGCTGCCACCAATTTTGTTGTGGAAAGCGCCTGGGTCGAGATTCTGTCTGAGAATCTCGCGGTGTTCCTAGGTCGTCCTTCGCTGTTGTCGTCCGACGGGCTCCGAATACTCGGGTGAGGATGCCGGGACGGATATACTCGGTTATAAACCGAGGGTAGTAGGATCCTTGGCCGGTTAAGGAGTTGGAACTCGCCGTAGGTTAAACAAGGTTTATTCTGTCCCGATCTGGGTTACATGGACACTGTGACAATCCGCGTGAGTCTCGTATAGAGTCTATAACAAGTCTGAGCTCGCATTGCTCATACATGGTTCTTATACTTTAATCGGGGCGAAGCGGGGACCATCGGGGTCTCCGTCTTTGGCCCGCTTTTGGGTGTTTCACCATAAGCTGACGGTTCTCGGTGCGCTTCCGAAAACCCTTACGCAGTTGTGCCAGATTTCGACTGTTCGATTGAAGCAATCGGAATGTGTCGTGATGTCGTTACGCGGGGTGTCGGTTGGGTTACAACACCACGACCCCGGGCCAAAGATGTCCAGCCGCCGTCTTGTCCGACGACTATAGTGTCGTCCCCACGACCCCGAGTCCAGGTTGGCCAGCCGCCGACATTTCCGACGACTATAGAGTCGTCCCCACGACCCCGGGCCAAAGTTGGACAGCCGCCGACATGTCCGACGACTATAGAGTCATCCCCACGACACCGGGCCAAAGTTGGCCAGCCGCCGACATGTCCGAAGACTATAGGGTCGTCCCCACGACCTCGGGACTAGGCTGACAAGCCGCCAACATGTCCGACGACTATAGGGTCGCCCCCACGACCCCGGGCCAAAGTTGGCCAGCCGCCGACATGTCCGACGACTATAGGGTCGTCCCCACGACCCCGAGACTAGATTGGCCAGCCGCCGACTTGTCCGACGACTATAGGGTCGTCCCCACGACCCCGGGACTAGATTGGCCCGCCACCGTCATGTCCGACGACAATAGGGTCGTCCCCACGACCCCGGGTCTAGGTTGGCCAGCGGCCGACTTGTCCGACGACTATAGGGTCGTCCCCAGGACCTCGGGACTAGATTGGCCCGCCACCGTCATGTCCGACGACAATAGGGTCGTCCCCACGACCACGGGCCAAAGTTGGCCAGCCGCCGACATGTCCGACGACTATAGGGTCGTCCCCACGACCCCGGGCCAAAGTTGGCAAGCCGCCGAAATGTCCGACGACTATAGGGGCGTCCCCACGACCCCGGGACTAGGTTGGCCAGCCGCCGACATGTCCGACGACTATAGGGTCGTCCCGACGACCCCGGGCCAATGTTGGCCAATCGCCAACATGTCCGACGACAAAAGGGTCGTCCCTACGACCCCGGGACTAGCTTGGCCCGCCACCGTCATGTCCAACGATTATAGGGTCGTCCCCACGACCCCGGGACAAGCTTGGCCCGCCGCCGACTTGTCCGACGAATATAGGGTCGTCCCCACGACCTCGGGACTAGGTTGGCCAGCCGCCGACATGTCCGACCACTATTGGGTCGTCCCCACGACCACGGGCCAAAGTTGGCCAGCCGCCGACATGTCCGACGACTATAGGGTCGTCCCCACGACCCCGGGACTAGATTGGCCCGCCACCGTCATGTCCGACGACAATAGGGTCGTTCCCACGACCCCGGGCCAAAGTTGACCAGCCGCCGACATGTCCGACGACTATAGGGTCGTCCCCACGACCACGGGCCAAAGTTGGCCAGCCGCCGACATGTCCGACGACTATAGGGTCGTCCCCACGACCCCGGGACTAGATTGGCCCGCCACCGTCATGTCCGACGACAATAGGGTCGTCCCCACGACCCCGGGTCTAGGCTGGCCAGCCGCCGACATGTCCGACGACTATAGAGTCGTCCCCACGACCACGGGCCAAAGTTGGCCAGCCGCCGACATGTCCGACGACTATAGGGTTGTCCCCACGACCCCGGGCCAATGTTGGCCAATCGCCGACATGTCCGACGACTATAGGGTCGTCCCTACGACCCCGGGAATAGATTGGCCCGCCACCGTCATGTTCGACGACAATAGGGTCGTCCCCACGACCCCGGGTCTAGGTTGGCCAGCCGCCGACATGTCCGACGACTATAGGGTCGTCCCCACGACCCCGGGCCAAGCTTGGCCCGCCGCCGACTTGTCCGGCGACTATAGGGTCGTCCCCACGACTTCGGGACTAGGTTGGTCAGCCGCCGACATGTCCGACGACTATAGGGTCGTCCCCACGACCCCGGGCCAAAGTTGGCACGACGCCGAAATGTCCGACGACTGTAGGGTCGTCCCCACGACCCCGGGACTAGATTGGCCCACCACCGTCAAGTCCGACGACTATAGGGTCGGCCCCACGACCTCGGGAGTAGGTTGGCCAGCCGCCGACATGTCCGACGACTATAGGGTCGTGCCCACGACCCCGGGCCCAAGTTGGCAAGCCGCCGACATGTCCGACGACTATAGGGTCGTCCCCACGACCCCTGGACAAGGTTGGCTCACCGCCGACTTGTCCGTCGACAATAGCGTCGTCCCCACGACCCCGGGCCAAAGTTGGCCAGCCGCCGACATTTCCGACGACTATAGAGTCGTCCCCACGACACCGGGCCAAATTTGGCCAGCCGCCGACATGTCCGACGAATATAGAGTCGTCCCCACGACACCGGGCCAAAGTTGGACAGCCGCCGACATGTCCGAAGACTATGTGGTCGTCCCCACGACCTCGGGTCTAGATTGTCCCGCTCCCGTCATGACCGACGACTATAGGGTCGTCCCCACGACCTCGGGTCTCGATTGGCCCGCTACCGTCATGTCCGAAGACTATAGGGTCGTCCCCACGACCCCGGGCCAATGTTGGCCAATCGCCGACATGTCCGACGACTATATGGTCGTCCCTACGACCCCGGGACTAGGTTGGCCCGCCACCGTCATGTCCGACGACAATAGGGTCGTCCCCACGACCCCGGGACTAGATTGGCCCGACACCGTCAAGTCCGACGACTATAGGGTCGTCCCCACGACCCAGGGCAAAAGTTGGCCAGCCGCCGACTTGTTCGACGACTAGAGGGTCGTCTTTACGACCACGGGCCAAAGTTGGCCAGCCCCCGACATTTCCGACGACTATAGGGTCGTCCCCACGACCACGGGCCATTTTTGGCCAGCCGCCGACTTGTCCAACGACTATTGGGTCGCCCCACGACCACGGGCCAAAGTTGGCCAGCCGCCGACATGTCCGACGACTATAGGGTCGTCCCCACGACCCCGGGACTAGATTGGCCCGCCACCGTCATGTCCGACGACAATAGGGTCGTCCCCACGACCCCGGGTCTAGGCTGGCCAGCCGCCGACATGTCCGACGACTATAGAGTCGTCCCCACGACCACGGGCCAAAGTTGGCCAGCCGCCGACATGTCCGACGACTATAGGGTCGTCCCCACGACCCAGGGACTAGGCTGACCTGCCGCCAACATGTCCGACGACTATAAGGTCGTCCCCACGACCCAGGGCAAAAGATGGCCAGCCGCCGACTTGTCCGACGAGTATAGGGTCGTCCCCAAGACGCCGGGACTAGATTGGCCCGCCACCGTATTGTCCGACGACTATAGGGTCGTCTTTACGACCACGGGCCATTTTTGGCCAGCCGCCGACTTGTCCAACGACTATTGGGTCGCCCCACGACCACCGGCCAAAGTTGGCCAGCCGCCGACATGTCCGACGACTATAAGGTCGTCCCCACGACCTCGGGACTAGGTTGGCCAGCCGCCGACATGTCCGACGACTATAGGGTCGTCCCGACGACCCCGGGCCAATGTTGGCCAATCGCCAACATGTCCGACGACTATAGGGTCGTCCCTACGACCCCGGGACTAGATTGGCCCGCCACCGTCATGTCCGACGATTATAGGGTCGTCCCCACGACCCCGGGACAAGCTTGGCCCGCCGCCGACTTGTCCGACGACTATAGGGTCGTCCGCACGACTTCGGGACTAGGTTGGCCAGCCGCCGACATGTCCGACCAGTATTGGGTCGTCCCCACGACCACGGGCCAAAGTTGGCCAGCCGCCGACATGTACGACGACTATAGGGTCGTCCCCACGACCACGGGCCAAAGATGTCCAGCCGCCGTCTTGTCCGACGACTATAGGGTCGTCCCCACGACCCCGGGACTAGATTGGCCCGCCACCGTCATGTCCAACGACTATAGGGTCGTCCCCACGACACCGGGCCAAAGTTGGCCAGCCGCCGACATGTCCGACGACTATAGGGTCGTCCCTACGACCCCGGGACTAGGATGGCCCGCCACCGTCATGTCCGACGACAATAGGGTCGTCCCCACGACCCCGGGACTAGATTGGCCCGACACCGTCAAGTCCGACGACAATAGGGTCGTCCCTACGACCCCGGGCAAAAGTTGGCCAGCCGCCGACATGTCCGACGACTATAGGGTTGTCCCCACGACCCCGAGCCAATGTTGGCCAATCGCCGACATGTCCGACGACTATATGGTCGTCCCTACGACCCCGGGACTAGATTGGCCCGCCACCGTCATGTCCGACGACAATAGGATCGTCCCCACGACCCCGGGTCAAGGCTGGCCAGCCGCCGACATGTCCGACGACTATAGAGTCGTCCCCACGACGCAGGGCAAAAGATGGCCAGCCGCCGACTTGTCCGACGAGTATAGGGTCGTCCCCACGACCCCGGGACAAGCTTGGCCAGCCGCCGACATGTCCTAAGACTATAGGGTCGTCCCGACGACCCCGGGCCAATGTTGGCCAATCGCCAACATGTCCGACGACTATAGGGTCGTCCCCACGACCACGGGCCAAAGATGTCCAGCCGCCGTCTTGTCCGACGACTATAGGGTCGTCCCCACGACCCCGGGACTAGATTGGCCCGCCACCGTCATGTCCAACGACTATAGGGTCGTCCCCACGACACCGGGCCAAAGTTGGCCAGCCGCCGACATGTCCGACGACTATAGGGTCGTCCCTACGACCCCGGGACTAGATTGGCCCGCCACCGTCATGTCCGACGATTATAGGGTCGTCCCCACGACCCCGGGACAAGCTTGGCCCGCCGCCGACTTGTCCGACGACTATAGGGTCGTCCGCACGACTTCGGGACTAGGTTGGCCAGCCGCCGACATGTCCGACCACTATTGGGTCGTCCCCACGACCACGGGCCAAAGTTGGCCAGCCGCCGACATGTACGACGACTATAGGGTCGTCCCCACGACCACGGGCCAAAGATGTCCAGCCGCCGTCTTGTCCGACGACTATAGGGTCGTCCCCACGACCCCGGGACTAGATTGGCCCGCCACCGTCATGTCCAACGACTATAGGGTCGTCCCCACGACACCGGGCCAAAGTTGGCCAGCCGCCGACATGTCCGACGACTATAGGGTCGTCCCTACGACCCCGGGACTAGATTGGCCCGCCACCGTCATGTCCGACGATTATAGGGTCGTCCCCACGACCCCGAGCCAATGTTGGCCAATCGCCGACATGTCCGACGACTATAGGGTCGTCCCCACGACCACGGGCCAAAGATGTCCAGCCGCCGTCTTGTCCGACGACTATAGGGTCGTCCCCACGACCCCGGGACTAGATTGGCCCGCCACCGTCATGTCCAACGACTATAGGGTCGTCCCCACGACCCCGGGACTAGATTGGCCCGCCACCGTCATGTCCAACGACTATAGGGTCGTCCCCACGACACCGGGCCAAAGTTGGCCAGCCGCCGACATGTCCGACGACTATAGGGTCGTCCCTACGACCCCGGGACTAGATTGGCCCGCCACCGTCATGTCCGACGATTATAGGGTCGTCCCCACGACCCCGGGACAAGCTTGGCCCGCCGCCGACTTGTCCGACGACTATAGGGTCGTCCGCACGACTTCGGGACTAGGTTGGCCAGCCGCCGACATGTCCGACCACTATTGGGTCGTCCCCACGACCACGGGTCAAGGCTGGCCAGCCGCCGACATGTCCGACGACTATAGAGTCGTCCCCACGACGCAGGGCAAAAGATGTCCAGCCGCCGTCTTGTCCGACGACTGTAGGGTCGTCCCCACGACCCCGGGACTAGATTGGCCCGCCACCGTCATGTCCAACGACTATAGGGTCGTCCCCACGACACCGGGCCAAAGTTGGCCAGCCGCCGACATGTCCGACGACTATAGGGTCGTCCCTACGACCCCGGGACTAGGATGGCCCGCCACCGTCATGTCCGACGACAATAGGGTCGTCCCCACGACCCCGGGACTAGATTGGCCCGACACCGTCAAGTCCGACGACAATAGGGTCGTCCCTACGACCCCGGGCAAAAGTTGGCCAGCCGCCGACATGTCCGACGACTATAGGGTTGTCCCCACGACCCCGAGCCAATGTTGGCCAATCGCCGACATGTCCGACGACTATATGGTCGTCCCTACGACCCCGGGACTAGATTGGCCCGCCACCGTCATGTCCGACGACAATAGGATCGTCCCCACGACCCCGGGTCAAGGCTGGCCAGCCGCCGACATGTCCGACGACTATAGAGTCGTCCCCACGACGCAGGGCAAAAGATGGCCAGCCGCCGACTTGTCCGACGAGTATAGGGTCGTCCCTACGACCCCGGGACTAGATTGGCCCGCCACCGTCATGTCCGACGATTATAGGGTCGTCCCCACGACCCCGGGACAAGCTTGGCCAGCCGCCGACATGTCCTAAGACTATAGGGTCGTCCCGACGACCCCGGGCCAATGTTGGCCAATCGCCAACATGTCCGACGACTATAGGGTCGTCCCCACGACCCCGGGAATAGATTGGCCCGCCACCGTCATGTCCGACGACAATAGGGTCGTCGCCACGACCCCGGGCCATTTTTGGCCAGCCGCCGACTTGTCCAACGACTATTGGGTCGCCCCACGACCACCGGCCAAAGTTGGCCAGCCGCCGACATGTCCGACGACTATAAGGTCGTCCCCACGACCTCGGGACTAGGTTGGCCAGCCGCCGACATGTCCGACGACTATAGGGTCGTCCCGACGACCCCGGGCCAATGTTGGCCAATCGCCAACATGTCCGACGACTATAGGGTCGTCCCTACGACCCCGGGACTAGATTGGCCCGCCACCGTATTGTCCGACGACTATAGGGTCGTCTTTACGACCACGGGCCATTTTTGGCCAGCCGCCGACTTGTCCAACGACTATTGGGTCGCCCCACGACCACCGGCCAAAGTTGGCCAGCCGCCGACATGTCCGACGACTATAAGGTCGTCCCCACGACCTCGGGACTAGATTGGCCCGCCACCGTCATGTCCGACGATTATAGGGTCGTCCCCACGTCCCCGGGCCATTTTTGGCCAGCCGCCGACTTGTCCAACGACTATTGGGTCGCCCCACGACCACCGGCCAAAGTTGGCCAGCCGCCGACATGTCCGACGACTATAAGGTCGTCCCCACGACCTCGGGACTAGGTTGGCCAGCCGCCGACATGTCCGACGACTATAGGGTCGTCCCGACGACCCCGGGCCAATGTTGGCCAATCGCCAACATGTCCGACGACTATAGGGTCGTCCCTACGACCCCGGGACTAGATTGGCCCGCCACCGTCATGTCCGACGATTATAGGGTCGTCCCCACGACCCCGGGACAAGCTTGGCCAGCCGCCGACATGTCCTAAGACTATAGGGTCGTCCCGACGACCCCGGGCCAATGTTGGCCAATCGCCAACATGTCCGACGACTATAGGGTCGTCCCTACGACCCCGGGAATAGATTGGCCCGCCACCGTCATGTCCGACGACAATAGGGTCGTCGCCACGACCCCGGGTCTAGGTTGGCCAGCCGCCGACATGTCCGACGACTATAGAGTTGTCCCCACGACACCGGGCCAAAGTTGGCCAGCCGCTGACATGTCCAACGACTATAGGGTCGTCCCCACGACCACGGGCCAAAGTTGGCCAGCCGCCGACATGTCCGACGACTATTGGATCGTCCCCACGACCCCGGGACTAGATTGGCCCGCCACCGTCATATCCAACGATTATCGGATCGTCCCCACGACCACGGGCCAAAGTTGGCCCGCCGCCGACATGTCCGACGACTATAGGGTCGTCCCCACGACCCCGGGACTAGATTGGCCAGCCGCCGACATGTCCGACGACTATAGGGTCGTCCCGACGACCCCGGGCCAATGTTGGCCAATCGCCAACATGTCCGACGACTATAGGGTCGTCCCTACGACCCCGGGACTAGATTGGCCCGCCACCGTCATGTCCAACGATTATAGGGTCGTCCCCACGACCCCGGGACTAGATTGGCCCGCCACCGTCATGTCCGACGATTATAGGGTCGTCCCAACGACCCCGGGACAAGCTTGGCCCGCCGCCGACTTGTCCGACGACTATAAGGTCGTCCCCACGACCCCGGGACTAGATTGGCCCGCCACCGACATGTCCGACGACAATAGGGTCGTCCCCACGACCCCGGGTCTAGGTTGGCCAGCCGCCGACATGTCCGACGACTATCGGATCGTCCCCACGACCACGGGCCAAAGTTGGCCAGCCGCCGATATGTCCGACGACTATTGGATCGTCCCCACGACCACGGGCCAAAGTTGGCCAGCCGCCGACATGTCCGACGACTATAGGGTCGTCCCCACGACCCCGGGACTAGATTGGCCAGCCGCCGACATGTCCGACGACTATAGGGTCGTCCCGACGACCCCGGGCCAATGTTGGCCAATCGCCAACATGTCCGACGACTATAGGGTCGTCCCTACGACCCCGGGACTAGATTGGCCCGCCACCGTCATGTCCAACGATTATAGGGTCGTCCCCACGACCCCGGGACTAGATTGGCCCGCCACCGTCATGGCCGACGATTATAGGGTCGTCCCAACGACCCCGGGACAAGCTTGGCCCGCCGCCGACTTGTCCGACGACTATAAGGTCGTCCCCACGACCCCGGGACTAGATTGGCCCGCCACCGACATGTCCGACGACAATAGGGTCGTCCCCACGACCCCGGGTCTAGGTTGGCCAGCCGCCGACATGTCCGACGACTATCGGATCGTCCCCACGACCACGGGCCAAAGTTGGCCAGCCGCCGATATGTCCGACGACTATTGGATCGTCCCCACGACCACGGGCCAAAGTTGGCCAGCCGCCGACATGTCCGACGACTATAGGGTCGTCCCCACGACCCCGGGACTAGATTGGTCCGCCACCGTCATGTCCGACGACTATAGGGTCGTCCCCACGACCCCGGGCCAAGCTTGGCCCGCCGCCGACTTGTCCGACGACTATAGGGTCGTCCCCACGACTTCGGGACTAGGTTGGCCAGCCGCCGACATGTCCGACCACTATTGGGTCGTCCCCACGACCACGGGCCAAAGTTGGCCAGCCGCCGACATGTCCGACGACTATAGGGTCGTCCCCACGACCCCGGGACTAGATTGGCCCGCCACCGTCATGTCCGACGACTACAGGGTCGTCCGCACGACTTCGGGACTAGGTTGGACAGCCGCCGACATGTCCGACCACTATTGGGTCGTCCCCACGACCACGGGCCAAAGTTGGCCAGCCGCCGACATGTACGACGACTATAGGGTCGTCCCCACGACCACGGGCCAAAGATGTCCAGCCGCCGACATGTCCGACGACTATTGGGTCGTCCCCACGACCTCGGGACTAGGTTGGCCAGCCGCCGACATGTCCGACGACTATAGGGTCGTCCCGACGACCCCGGGCCAATGTTGACCAATCGCCAACATGTCCGACGACTATAGGGTCGTCCCTACGACCCCGGGACTAGATTGGCCCACCACCGTCAAGTCCGACGACTATAGGGTCGGCCCCACGACCTCGGGAGTAGGTTGGCCAGCCGCCGGCATGTCCGACGACTATAGGGTCGTGCCCACGTCCCCGGGCCCAAGTTGGCAAGCCGCCGACATGTCCGACGACTATACGGTCGTCCCCACGACCCCTGGACTAGGTTGGCTCACCGCCAACTTGTCCGTCGACAATAGCGTCGTCCCCACGACCCCGGGCCAAAGTTGGCCAGCCGCCGACATTTCCGACGACTATAGAGTCGTCCCCACGACACCGGGCCAAATTTGGCCAGCCGCCGACATGTCCGACGACTATAGAGTCGTCCCCACGACACCGGGCCACAGTAGGCCAGCCGCCGACTTGTCCGACGACTATAGGGTCGTCCCCACGACCCCGGGACTAGATTGGCTAGCCACCGTCACGTCCGACGACTATCGGATCGTCCCCACGACCACGGGCCAAAGTTGGCCAGCCGCCGACATGTCCGACGACTATTGGGTCGTCCCCACGACCACGGGCCAAAGTTGGCCTGCCGCCGACATTTCCGACGACTATAGGGTCGTCCCCACGACCCGGGACTAGACGGGCCCGCCACCGTCATGTCCGACGACAATAGGGTCGTCCCCACGACCCCGGGTCTAGGTTGGCCAGCTGCCGACATGTCCGACGACTAAACAGTCGTCCCCACGACCACGGGCCAAAGTTGGCCAACCGCCGACATATCCGACGACTATAGGGTCGTCCACACGATCCTGGGCCTACGTTTGGCCCGCCGACGACATGTCCGACGACAATAGGGTCGTCCCCACGACCCCGGGACTAGATTGGGCCGCCACCGTCAAGTCCGACGACTATAGGGTCGTCCCCTCGACCCCGGACCAAAGTTGGCAAGCTGCGGACTTGTCCGACGACTATAGGGTCGTCCCCACGACCCCGGGACTAGGTTGGCCCACCGCCGACTTGTCCGACGACTATAGGGTCGTCCCCACGACACCGGGACTAGATTGGCCCGCCACCGTCATATCCGGCGACAATAGGGTCGTCCCCACGACCCCGGGACTAGGTTGGCCAGCCGCCGACTTGTCCGACCACTATAGGGTCGTCCCCACGACCCCGGGACTATGTTGGCTCGCCACCGACATGTCCGACGACTATAGGCTCGTCCCCACGACGCCGGGACTAGATTGGCCCGCCACCGTCTCGTCCAACGACTATAGGGTCGTCTTTACGACCACGGGCCAAATTTGGCCAGCCGCCGACTTGTCCGACGACTATAGGGTCGTTCCCACGACCACGGGCCAAAGTTGGCCATCCGCCGACTTGTCCGAGGGTCATAGGGTCGTCCCCACGACCCCGGGTCTAGGTTGGCCAGCCGCCGACATGTCCGACGACTATAGAGTCGTCCCCACGACACCGGGCCACAGTAGGCCAGCCGCCGACTTGTCCGACGACTATAGGGTCGTCCCCACGACCCCGGGACTAGATTGGCTAGCCACCGTCACGTCCGACGACTATCGGATCGTCCCCACGACCACGGGCCAAAGTTGGCCAGCCGCCGACATGTCCGACGACTATTGGGTCGTCCCCACGACCACGGGCCAAAGTTGGCCTGCCGCCGACATTTCCGACGACTATAGGGTCGTCCCCACGACCCGGGACTAGACGGGCCCGCCACCGTCATGTCCGACGACAATAGGGTCGTCCCCACGACCCCGGGTCTAGGTTGGCCAGCTGCCGACATGTCCGACGACTAAACAGTCGTCCCCACGACCACGGGCCAAAGTTGGCCAGCCGCCGACATGTCCGACGACTATAGGGTCGTCCCCACGACCCCATGACTAGATTGGCCCGCCACCGTCATGTCCGACGACAATAGGGTCGTCCCCACGACCCCGGGTCTAGGTTGGCCAGCCGTCGACATGTCCGACGACTATAGAGTCGTCCCCACGACACCGGGCCAAAGTTGGCCAGCCGCTGACATGTCCAACGACTATAGGGTCGTCCCCACGACCACGGGCCAAAGTTGGCCAGCCGCCGACACGTCCGGCGACTATTGGATCGTCCCCACGACTTCGGGACTAGGTTGGCCAGCCGCCGACATGTCCGACCACTATTGGGTCGTCCCCACGACACCGGGCCAAAGTTGGCCAGCCGCCGACATGTCCGACGACTATAGGGTCGTCCCCACGACCCCGGGACTAGATTGGCCCGCCACCGTCATGTCCAACGACTATCGGATCGTCCCCACGACCACGGGCAAAAGTTGGCCAGCCACCGACATGTCCGACGACTATGGGGTCGTCCCCACGACCACGGGCCAAAGTTGGCCAGCCGCCGACATGTCCGACGACTATAGGGTCGTCCCCACGACCCCGGGACTAGAATGGCCCGCCACCGTCATGTCCAACGACTATCGGATCGCCCCCACGACCACGGGCCAAAGTTGGCCAGCCGCCGACATGTCCGACGACTATTGGGTCGTCCCCACGACCACGGGCCAAAGTTGGCCTGCCGCCGACATTTCCGACGACTATAGGATCGTCCCCACGACCCGGGACTAGACGGGCCCGCCACCGTCATGTCCGACGACAATAGGGTCGTCCCCACGACCCCGGGTCTAGGTTGGCCAGCCGTCGACATGTCCGACGACTATAGAGTCGTCCCCACGACACCGGGCCAAAGTTGGCCAGCCGCTGACATGTCCAACGACTATATGGTCGTCCCCACGACCACGGGCCAAAGTTGGCCAGCCGCCGACACGTCCGGCGACTATTGGATCGTCCCCACGACTTCGGGACTAGGTTGGCCAGCCGCCGACATGTCCGACCACTATTGGGTCGTCCCCACGACCACGGGCCAAAGTTGGCCAGCCGCCGACATGTACGACGACTATAGGGTCGTCCCCACGACCCCGGGCCAAAGATGTCCAGCCGCCGTCTTGTCCGACGACTATAGGGTCGTCCCCACGACCCCGGGACTAGATTGGCCCGCCGCCGACATGTCCGACGACTATAGAGTCGTCCCCACGACACCGGGCCAAAGTTGGCCAGCCGCTGACATGTCCGACGACTATAGGGTCGTCCCCACGACCCCGGGACTAGATTGGCCCGCCACCGTCATGTCCAACGACTATCGGATCGTCCCCACGACCACGGGCAAAAGTTGGCCAGCCACCGACATGTCCGACGACTATGGGGTCGTCCCCACGACCACGGGCCAAAGTTGGCCAGCCGCCGACATGTCCGACGACTATAGGGTCGTCCCCACGACCCCGGGACTAGAATGGCCCGCCACCGTCATGTCCAACGACTATCGGATCGTCCCCACGACCACGGGCCAAAGTTGGCCAGCCGCCGACATGTCCGACGACTATCGGATGGTCCCCACGACCACGGGCAAAAGTTGGCCAGCCGCCGACATGTCCGACGACTATTGGGTCGTCCCCACGACCACGGGCAAAAGTTGGCCAGCCGCCGACATGTCCGACGACTATTGGGTCGCCCCACGACCACGGGCCAAAGTTGGCCAGCCGCCGACATGTCCGACGACTATAGGGTCGTCCCCACGACCCCGGGACTAGATTGGCCCGCCACCGTCATGTCCGACGAAAATAGGGTCGTCCCCACGACCCCGGGTCTAGGTTGGCCAGCCGCCGACATGTCCGACGACTATAGAGTCGTCCCCACGACCACGGGCCAAAGTTGGCCAGCCGCCGACATGTCCGACGACTATAGGGTCGTCCCCACGACCCCGGGACTAGGCTGACCTACCGCCAACATGTCCGACGACTACAGGGTCGTCCCCACGACCCAGGGCAAAAGTTGGCCAGCCGCCGACTTGTCCGACGAGTATAGGGTCGTCCCCACGACGCCGGGACTAGATTGGCCCGCCACCGTATTGTCCGACGACTAGAGGGTCGTCTTTACGACCACGGGCCAAAGTTGGCCAGCCCCCGACATGTCCGACGACTATTGGATCGTCCCCACGACCACGGGCCAAAGTTGGCCAGCCGCCGACATGTCCGACGACTATAGGGTCGTCCCTACGACCCCGGGACTAGATTGGCCCGCCACCGTCATGTCCAACGATTATAGGCTCGTCCCCACGACGCCGGGACTAGATTGGCCCGCCACCGTCTCGTCCAACGACTATAGGGTCGTCTTTACGACCACGGGCCAAATTTGGCCAGCCGCCGACTTGTCCGACGACTATAAGGTCGTTCCCACGACCACGGGCCAAAGTTGGCCATCCGCCGACTTGTCCGAGGGTCATAGGGTCGTCCCCACGACCCCGGGTCTAGGTTGGCCAGCCGCCGACATGTCCGACGACTATAGAGTCGTCCCCACGACACCGGGCCACAGTAGGCCAGCCGCCGACTTGTCCGACGACTATAGGGTCGTCCCCACGACCCCGGGACTAGGTTGGCCCACCGC
Source organism: Andrena praecox (assembly GCA_963932275.1). Taxonomy (NCBI): domain Eukaryota; kingdom Metazoa; phylum Arthropoda; class Insecta; order Hymenoptera; family Andrenidae; genus Andrena; species Andrena praecox. The sequence continues at coordinate 920,373 of CAWVQO010000396.1, read as the reverse complement.
CGACTTGTCCGACGACTATAGGGTCGTCCCCACGACACCGGGACTAGATTGGCCCGCCACCGTCATATCCGGCGACAATAGGGTCGTCCCCACGACCCCGGGACTAGGTTGGCCAGCCGCCGACTTGTCCGACCACTATAGGGTCGTTCCCACGACCCCGGGACTATGTTGGCTCGCCACCGACATGTCCGACGACTATAGGCTCGTCCCCACGACGCCGGGACTAGATTGGCCCGCCACCGTCTCGTCCAACGACTATAGGGTCGTCTTTACGACCACGGGCCAAATTTGGCCAGCCGCCGACTTGTCCGACGACTATAAGGTCGTTCCCGCGACCACGGGCCAAAGTTGGCCATCCGCCGACTTGTCCGAGGGTCATAGGGTCGTCCCCACGACCCCGGGTCTAGGTTGGCCAGCCGCCGACATGTCCGACGACTATAGAGTCGTCCCCACGACACCGGGCCACAGTAGGCCAGCCGCCGACTTGTCCGACGACTATAGGGTCGTCCCCACGACCCCGGGACTAGATTGGCTAGCCACCGTCACGTCCGACGACTATCGGATCGTCCCCACGACCACGGGCCAAAGTTGGCCAGCCGCCGACATGTCCGACGACTATTGGGTCGTCCCCACGACCACGGGCCAAAGTTGGCCTGCCGCCGACATTTCCGACGACTATAGGGTCGTCCCCACGACCCGGGACTAGACGGGCCCGCCACCGTCATGTCCGACGACAATAGGGTCGTCCCCACGACCCCGGGTCTAGGTTGGCCAGCCGTCGACATGTCCGACGACTATAGAGTCGTCCCCACGACACCGGGCCAAAGTTGGCCAGCCGCTGACATGTCCAACGACTATAGGGTCGTCCCCACGACCACGGGCCAAAGTTGGCCAGCCGCCGACACGTCCGGCGACTATTGGATCGTCCCCACGACTTCGGGACTAGGTTGGCCAGCCGCCGACATGTCCGACCACTATTGGGTCGTCCCCACGACACCGGGCCAAAGTTGGCCAGCCGCCGACATGTCCGACGACTATAGGGTCGTCCCCACGACCCCGGGACTAGATTGGCCCGCCACCGTCATGTCCAACGACTATCGGATCGTCCCCACGACCACGGGCAAAAGTTGGCCAGCCACCGACATGTCCGACGACTATGGGGTCGTCCCCACGACCACGGGCCAAAGTTGGCCAGCCGCCGACATGTCCGACGACTATAGGGTCGTCCCCACGACCCCGGGACTAGAATGGCCCGCCACCGTCATGTCCAACGACTATCGGATCGCCCCCACGACCACGGGCCAAAGTTGGCCAGCCGCCGACATGTCCGACGACTATTGGGTCGTCCCCACGACCACGGGCCAAAGTTGGCCTGCCGCCGACATTTCCGACGACTATAGGATCGTCCCCACGACCCGGGACTAGACGGGCCCGCCACCGTCATGTCCGACGACAATAGGGTCGTCCCCACGACCCCGGGTCTAGGTTGGCCAGCCGTCGACATGTCCGACGACTATAGAGTCGTCCCCACGACACCGGGCCAAAGTTGGCCAGCCGCTGACATGTTCAACGACTATATGGTCGTCCCCACGACCACGGGCCAAAGTTGGCCAGCCGCCGACACGTCCGGCGACTATTGGATCGTCCCCACGACTTCGGGACTAGGTTGGCCAGCCGCCGACATGTCCGACCACTATTGGGTCGTCCCCACGACCACGGGCCAAAGTTGGCCAGCCGCCGACATGTACGACGACTATAGGGTCGTCCCCACGACCCCGGGCCAAAGATGTCCAGCCGCCGTCTTGTCCGACGACTATAGGGTCGTCCCCACGACCCCGGGACTAGATTGGCCCGCCGCCGACATGTCCGACGACTATAGAGTCGTCCCCACGACACCGGGCCAAAGTTGGCCAGCCGCTGACATGTCCGACGACTATAGGGTCGTCCCCACGACCCCGGGACTAGATTGGCCCGCCACCGTCATGTCCAACGACTATCGGATCGTCCCCACGACCACGGGCAAAAGTTGGCCAGCCACCGACATGTCCGACGACTATGGGGTCGTCCCCACGACCACGGGCCAAAGTTGGCCAGCCGCCGACATGTCCGACGACTATAGGGTCGTCCCCACGACCCCGGGACTAGAATGGCCCGCCACCGTCATGTCCAACGACTATCGGATCGTCCCCACGACCACGGGCCAAAGTTGGCCAGCCGCCCACATGTCCGACGACTATCGGATGGTCCCCACGACCACGGGCAAAAGTTGGCCAGCCGCCGACATGTCCGACGACTATTGGGTCGTCCCCACGACCACGGGCAAAAGTTGGCCAGCCGCCGACATGTCCGACGACTATTGGGTCGCCCCACGACCACGGGCCAAAGTTGGCCAGCCGCCGACATGTCCGACGACTATAGGGTCGTCCCCACGACCCCGGGACTAGATTGGCCCGCCACCGTCATGTCCGACGAAAATAGGGTCGTCCCCACGACCCCGGGTCTAGGTTGGCCAGCCGCCGACATGTCCGACGACTATAGAGTCGTCCCCACGACCACGGGCCAAAGTTGGCCAGCCGCCGACATGTCCGACGACTATAGGGTCGTCCCCACGACCCCGGGACTAGGCTGACCTACCGCCAACATGTCCGACGACTACAGGGTCGTCCCCACGACCCAGGGCAAAAGTTGGCCAGCCGCCGACTTGTCCGACGAGTATAGGGTCGTCCCCACGACGCCGGGACTAGATTGGCCCGCCACCGTATTGTCCGACGACTAGAGGGTCGTCTTTACGACCACGGGCCAAAGTTGGCCAGCCCCCGACATGTCCGACGACTATTGGATCGTCCCCACGACCACGGGCCAAAGTTGGCCAGCCGCCGACATGTCCGACGACTATAGGGTCGTCCCTACGACCCCGGGACTAGATTGGCCCGCCACCGTCATGTCCAACGATTATAGGCTCGTCCCCACGACGCCGGGACTAGATTGGCCCGCCACCGTCTCGTCCAACGACTATAGGGTCGTCTTTACGACCACGGGCCAAATTTGGCCAGCCGCCGACTTGTCCGACGACTATAAGGTCGTTCCCACGACCACGGGCCAAAGTTGGCCATCCGCCGACTTGTCCGAGGGTCATAGGGTCGTCCCCACGACCCCGGGTCTAGGTTGGCCAGCCGCCGACATGTCCGACGACTATAGAGTCGCCCCACGACACCGGGCCACAGTAGGCCAGCCGCCGACTTGTCCGACGACTATAGGGTCGTCCCCACGACCCCGGGACTAGATTGGCTAGCCACCGTCACGTCCGACGACTATCGGATCGTCCCCACGACCACGGGCCAAAGTTGGCCAGCCGCCGACATGTCCGACGACTATTGGGTCGTCCCCACGACCACGGGCCAAAGTTGGCCTGCCGCCGACATTTCCGACGACTATAGGGTCGTCCCCACGACCCGGGACTAGACGGGCCCGCCACCGTCATGTCCGACGACAATAGGGTCGTCCCCACGACCCCGGGTCTAGGTTGGCCAGCTGCCGACATGTCCGACGACTATTGGGTCGCCCCACGACCACGGGCCAAAGTTGGCCAGCCGCCGACATGTCCGACGACTATAGGGTCGTCCCCACGACCCCGGGACTAGATTGGCCCGCCACCGTTATGTCCGACGACAATAGGGTCGTCCCCACGACCCCGGGTCTAGGTTGGCCAGCCGCCGACATGTCCGACGACTATAGAGTCGTCCCCACGACCACGGGCCAAAGTTGGCCAGCCGCCGACATGTCCGACGACTATAGGGTCGTCCCCACGACCCCGGGACTAGGCTGACCTACCGCGAACATGTCCGACGACTATAGGGTCGTCCCCACGACCCCTGGACTAGGTTGGCTCACCGCCGACTTGTCCGTCGACAATAGCGTCGTCCCCACGACCCCGGGCCAAAGTTGGCAAGACGCCGAAATGTCCGACGACTGTAGGGTCGTCCCCACGACCCCGGGACTAGATTGGCCCACCACCGTCAAGTCCGACGACTATAGGGTCGGCCCCACGACCTCGGGAGTAGGTTGGCCAGCCGCCGACATGTCCGACGACTATAGGGTCGTCCCCACGACCCCTGGACTAGGTTGGCTCACCGCCGACTTGTCCGTCGACAATAGCGTCGTCCCCACGACCCCGGGCCAAAGTTGGCAAGACGCCGAAATGTCCGACGACTGTAGGGTCGTCCCCACGACCCCGGGACTATGTTGGCTCGCCGCCGACATGTCCGACGACTATAGGGTCGTCCCCACGACGCCGGGACTAGATTGGCCTGCCACCGTCTCGTCCAACGACTATAGGGTCGTCTTTACGACCACGGGCCAAAGTTGGCCAGCCGCCGACATTTCCGACGACTATAGGGTCGTCCCCACGACCACGGGCCAAATTTGGCCAGCCGCCGACTTGTCCGACGACTATAGGGTCGTTCCCACGACCACGGGCCAAAGTTGGCCATCCGCCGACTTGTCCGAGGGTCATAGGGTCGTCCCCACGACCCCGGGTCTAGGTTGGCCAGCCGCCGACATGTCCGACGACTATAGAGTCGTCCCCACGACACCGGGCCACAGTAGGCCAGCCGCCGACTTGTCCGACGACTATAGGGTCGTCACCACGACCCCGGGACTAGATTGGCTAGCCACCGTCACGTCCGACGACTATCGGATCGTCCCCACGACCACGGGCCAAAGTTGGCCAGCCGCCGACATGTCCGACGACTAATGGGTCGTCCCCACGACCACGGGCCAAAGTTGGCCTGCCGCCGACATTTCCGACGACTATAGGGTCGTCCCCACGACCCGGGACTAGACGGGCCCGCCACCGTCATGTCCGACGACAATAGGGTCGTCCCCACGACCCCGGGTCTAGGTTGGCCAGCTGCCGACATGTCCGACGACTAAACAGTCGTCCCCACGACCACGGGCCAAAGTTGGCCAGCCGCCGACATGTCCGACGACTATAGGGTCGTCCCCACGACCCCATGACTAGATTGGCCGGCCACCGTCATGTCCGACGACAATAGGGTCGTCCCCACGACCCCGGGTCTAGGTTGGCCAGCCGTCGACATGTCCGACGACTATAGAGTCGTCCCCACGACACCGGGTCTAGGTTGGCCAGCCGCCGACATGTCCGACGACTAAACAGTCGTCCCCACGACTATTGGATCGTCCCCACGACCCCGGGCCTAAGTTGGCCAGCCGCCGACATGTCCGACGTCTATAGGGTCGTCCCCACGACAGCGGGCCTACGTTGGCCAGCCGCCGACATGTCCGACGACTATAGGGTCGTCCCCAAGACCCCGGGACTAGATTGACCCGCCACCGTCTTGTCCGACGACTATTGGGTCGTCTTCACGACCACGGGACAAAGTTGGCCAGCACCCGACATTTCCGACGACTATAGGGTCATCCCTACGACCCCGGGACTAGATTGGCCCACCACCGTCATGTCCGACGAGAATAGGGTCGTCCCCACGACCCCGGGAATAGATTGGCCCGCCGCCGACTTGTCCGACGACTATAGGGTCATCCCCACGACCTCGGGACTAGGTTGGCCAGCCGCCGACATGTCCGACGAGTATAGGGTCGTCCCCACGACCTCGGCACAAGGTTGGCCAGCCGCCGACATGTCCGACGACTATAGGGTCGTCTCCACGACCCCGGGCCAAAGTTGGCCGGCCGTCGAATTGTCCGACGACTATACGGACCTCCCCACGACCCCGGGACTAGGTTGGCCAACCGCCGACATATCCGACGACTATAGGGTCGTCCCCACGATCCTGGGCCTACGTTTGGCCCGCCGACGACATGTCCGACGACAATAGGGTCGTCCCTACGACCCCGGGACTAGATTGGGCCGCCACCGTCAAGTCCGACGACTATAGGGTCGTCCCCTCGACCCCGGACCAAAGTTGGCAAGCTGCGGACTTGTCCGACGACTATAGGGTCGTCCCCACGACCCCGGGACTAGGTTGGCCCACCGCCGACTTGTCCGACGACTATAGGGTCGTCCCCACGACACCGGGACTAGATTGGCCCGCCACCGTCATATTCGGCGACAATAGGGTCGTCCCCACGACCCCGGGACTAGGTTGGCCAGCCGCCGACTTGTCCGACCACTATAGGGTCGTCCCCACGACCCCGGGACTATGTTGGCTCGCCACCGACATGTCCGACGACTATAGGCTCGTCCCCACGACGCCGGGACTAGATTGGCCCGCCACCGTCTCGTCCAACGACTATAGGGTCGTCTTTACGACCACGGGCCAAATTTGGCCAGCCGCCGACTTGTCCGACGACTATAAGGTCGTTCCCACGACCACGGGCCAAAGTTGGCCATCCGCCGACTTGTCCGAGGGTCATAGGGTCGTCCCCACGACCCCGGGTCTAGGTTGGCCAGCCGCCGACATGTCCGACGACTATAGAGTCGTCCCCACGACACCGGGCCACAGTAGGCCAGCCGCCGACTTGTCCGACGACTATAGGGTCGTCCCCACGACCCCGGGACTAGATTGGCTAGCCACCGTCACGTCCGACGACTATCGGATCGTCCCCACGACCACGGGCCAAAGTTGGCCAGCCGCCGACATGTCCGACGACTATTGGGTCGTCCCCACGACCCCGGACCAAAGTTGGCAAGCTGCGGACTTGTCCGACGACTATAGGGTCGTCCCCACGACCCCGGGACTAGGTTGGCCCACCGCCGACTTGTCCGACGACTATAGGGTCGTCCCCACGACACCGGGACTAGATTGGCCCGCCACCGTCATATCCGGCGACAATAGGGTCGTCCCCACGACCCCGGGACTAGGTTGGCCAGCCGCCGACTTGTCCGACCACTATAGGGTCGTCCCCACGACCCCGGGACTATGTTGGCTCGCCACCGACATGTCCGACGACTATAGGCTCGTCCCCACGACGCCGGGACTAGATTGGCCCGCCACCGTCTCGTCCAACGACTATAGGGTCGTCTTTACGACCACGGGCCAAATTTGGCCAGCCGCCGACTTGTCCGACGACTATAAGGTCGTTCCCACGACCACGGGCCAAAGTTGGCCATCCGCCGACTTGTCCGAGGGTCATAGGGTCGTCCCCACGACCCCGGGTCTAGGTTGGCCAGCCGCCGACATGTCCGACGACTATAGAGTCGTCCCCACGACACCGGGCCACAGTAGGCCAGCCGCCGACTTGTCCGACGACTATAGGGTCGTCCCCACGACCCCGGGACTAGATTGGCTAGCCACCGTCACGTCCGACGACTATCGGATCGTCCCCACGACCACGGGCCAAAGTTGGCCAGCCGCCGACATGTCCGACGACTATTGGGTCGTCCCCACGACCACGGGCCAAAGTTGGCCTGCCGCCGACATTTCCGACGACTATAGGGTCGTCCCCACGACCCGGGACTAGACGGGCCCGCCACCGTCATGTCCGACGACAATAGGGTCGTCCCCACGACCCCGGGTCTAGGTTGGCCAGCTGCCGACATGTCCGACGACTAAACAGTCGTCCCCACGACCCCGGGCCAAAGTTGGCCAGCCGCCGACATGTCCGACGACTATAGGGTCGTCCCCACGACCCCATGACTAGATTGGCCCGCCACCGTCATGTCCGACGACAATAGGGTCGTCCCCACGACCCCGGGTCTAGGTTGGCCAGCCGTCGACATGTCCGACGACTATAGAGTCGTCCCCACGACACCGGGCCAAAGTTGGCCAGCCGCTGACATGTCCAACGACTATAGGGTCGTCCCCACGACCACGGGCCAAAGTTGGCCAGCCGCCGACATGTCCGGCGACTATTGGATCGTCCCCACGACTTCGGGACTAGGTTGGCCAGCCGCCGACATGTCCGACCACTATTGGGTCGTCCCCACGACCACGGGCCAAAGTTGGCCAGCCGCCGACATGTACGACGACTATAGGGTCGTCCCCACGACCCCGGGCCAAAGATGTCCAGCCGCCGTCTTGTCCGACGACTATAGGGTCGTCCCCACGACCCCGGGACTACATTGGCCCGCCGCCGACATGTCCGACGACTATAGAGTCGTCCCCACGACACCGGGCCAAAGTTGGCCAGCCGCCGACATGTCCGACGACTATAGGGTCGTCCCCACGACCCCGGGACTAGATTGGCCCGCCACCGTCATGTCCAACGACTATCGGATCGTCCCCACGACCACGGGCAAAAGTTGGCCAGCCACCGACATGTCCGACGACTATGGGGTCGTCCCCACGACCACGGGCCAAAGTTGGCCAGCCGCCGACATGTCCGACGACTATAGGGTCGTCCCCACGACCCCGGGACTAGAATGGCCCGCCACCGTCATGTCCAACGACTATCGGATCGTCCCCACGACCACGGGCCAAAGTTGGCCAGCCGCCGACATGTCCGACGACTATCGGATCGTCCCCACGACCACGGGCAAAAGTTGGCCAGCCGCCGACATGTCCGACGACTATTGGGTCGTCCCCACGACCACGGGCCAAAGTTGGCCAGCCGCCGACATGTCCGACGACTATAGGGTCGTCCCTACGACCCCGGGACTAGAATGGCCCGCCACCGTCATGTCCAACGACTATCGGATCGTCCCCACGACCACGGGCCAAAGTTGGCCAGCCGCCGACATGTCCGACGACTATCGGATCGTCCCCACGACCACGGGCAAAAGTTGGCCAGCCGCCGACATGTCCGACGACTATTGGGTCGTCCCCACGACCACGGGCAAAAGTTGGCCAGCCGCCGACATGTCCGACGACTATTGGGTCGCCCCACGACCACGGGCCAAAGTTGGCCAGCCGCCGACATGTACGACGACTATAGGGTCGTCCCCACGACCCCGGGCCAAAGATGTCCAGCCGCCGTCTTGTCCGACGACTATAGGGTCGTCCCCACGACCCCGGGACTAGATTGGCCCGCCGCCGACATGTCCGACGACTATAGAGTCGTCCCCACGACACCGGGCCAAAGTTGGCCAGCCGCCGACATGTCCGACGACTATAGGGTCGTCCCCACGACCCCGGGACTAGATTGGCCCGCCACCGTCATGTCCAACGACTATCGGATCGTCCCCACGACCACGGGCAAAAGTTGGCCAGCCACCGACATGTCCGACGACTATGGGGTCGTCCCCACGACCACGGGCCAAAGTTGGCCAGCCGCCGACATGTCCGACGACTATAGGGTCGTCCCCACGACCCCGGGACTAGAATGGCCCGCCACCGTCATGTCCAACGACTATCGGATCGTCCCCACGACCACGGGCCAAAGTTGGCCAGCCGCCGACATGTCCGACGACTATCGGATCGTCCCCACGACCACGGGCAAAAGTTGGCCAGCCGCCGACATGTCCGACGACTATTGGGTCGTCCCCACGACCCCGGGAATAGATTGGCCCGCCGCCGTCTTGTCCGACGACTATAGGGTCATCCCCACGACCTCGGGACTAGGTTGGCCAGCCGCCGACATGTCCGACGACTATAGGGTCGTCCCCACGACCTCGGCACAAGGTTGGCCAGCCGCCGACATGTCCGACGACTATAGGGTCGTCTCCACGACCCCGGGCCAAAGTTGGCCGGCCGTCGAATTGTCCGACGACTATACGGACCTCCCCACGACCCCGGGACTAGGTTGGCCAACCGCCGACATATCCGACGACTATAGGGTCGTCCCCACGATCCTGGGCCTACGTTTGGCCCGCCGACGACATGTCCGACGACAATAGGGTCGTCCCCACGACCCCGGGACTAGATTGGGCCGCCACCGTCAAGTCCGACGACTATAGGGTCGTCCCGTCGACCCCGGACCAAAGTTGGCAAGCTGCGGACTTGTCCGACGACTATAGGGTCGTCCCCACGACCCCGGGACTAGGTTGGCCCACCGCCGACTTGTCCGACGACTATAGGGTCGTCCCCACGACCCCGGGACTATGTTGGCTCGCCACCGACATGTCCGACGACTATAGGCTCGTCCCCACGACGCCGGGACTAGATTGGCCCGCCACCGTCTCGTCCAACGACTATAGGGTCGTCTTTACGACCACGGGCCAAATTTGGCCAGCCGCCGACTTGTCCGACGACTATAGGGTCGTTCCCACGACCACGGGCCAAAGTTGGCCAGCCGCCGACATGTCCGACGACTATCGGATCGTCCCCACGACCACGGGCAAAAGTTGGCCAGCCGCCGACATGTCCGACGACTATTGGGTCGTCCCCACGACCACGGGCAAAAGTTGGCCAGCCGCCGACATGTCCGACGACTATTGGGTCGCCCCACGACCACGGGCCAAAGTTGGCCAGCCGCCGACATGTCCGACGACTATTGGGTCGTCCCCACGACCACGGGCAAAAGTTGGCCAGCCGCCGACATGTCCGACGACTATTGGGTCGCCCCACGACCACGGGCCAAAGTTGGCCAGCCGCCGACATGTCCGACGACTATTGGGTCGTCCCCACGACCCCGGGACTAGATTGGCCCGCCGCCGACATGTCCGACGACTATAGAGTCGTCCCCACGACACCGGGCCAAAGTTGGCCAGCCGCTGACATGTCCGACGACTATAGGGTCGTCCCCACGACCCCGGGACTAGATTGGCCCGCCACCGTCATGTCCAACGACTATCGGATCGTCCCCACGACCACGGGCAAAAGTTGGCCAGCCACCGACATGTCCGACGACTATGGGGTCGTCCCCACGACCACGGGCCAAAGTTGGCCAGCCGCCGACATGTCCGACGACTATAGGGTCGTCCCCACGACCCCGGGACTAGAATGGCCCGCCACCGTCATGTCCAACGACTATCGGATCGTCCCCACGACCACGGGCCAAAGTTGGCCAGCCGCCGACATGTCCGACGACTATCGGATCGTCCCCACGACCACGGGCAAAAGTTGGCCAGCCGCCGACATGTCCGACGACTATTGGGTCGTCCCCACGACCACGGGCAAAAGTTGGCCAGCCGCCGACATGTCCGACGACTATTGGGTCGCCCCACGACCACGGGCCAAAGTTGGCCAGCCGCCGACATGTCCGACGACTATAGGGTCGTCCCCACGACCCCGGGACTAGATTGGCCCGCCACCGTCATGTCCGACGACAATAGGGTCGTCCCCACGACCCCGGGTCTAGGTTGGCCAGCCGCCGACATGTCCGACGACTATAGAGTCGTCCCCACGACCACGGGCCAAAGTTGGCCAGCCGCCGACAGGTCCGACGACTGTAGGGTCGTCCCCACGACCCCGGGACTATGTTGGCTCGCCGCCGACATGTCCGACGACTATAGGGTCGTCCCCACGACGCCGGGACTAGATTGGCCTGCCACCGTCTCGTCCAACGACTATAGGGTCGTCTTTACGACCACGGGCCAAAGTTGGCCAGCCGCCGACTTGTCCGACGACTATAGGGTCGTTCCCACGACCACGGGCCAAAGTTGGCCATCCGCCGACTTGTCCGAGGGTCATAGGGTCGTCCCCACGACCCCGGGTCTAGGTTGGCCAGCCGCCGACATGTCCGACGACTATAGAGTCGTCCCCACGACACCGGGCCACAGTAGGCCAGCCGCCGACTTGTCCGACGACTATAGGGTCGTCCCCACGACCCCGGGACTAGATTGGCTAGCCACCGTCACGTCCGACGACTATCGGATCGTCCCCACGACCACGGGCCAAAGTTGGCCAGCCGCCGACTTGTCCGACGACTATTGGGTCGTCCCCACGACCACGGGCCAAAGTTGGCCAGCCGCCGACATGTCCGACGACTATAGGGTCGTCCCCACGACCCCATGACTAGATTGGCCCGCCACCGTCATGTCCGACGACAATAGGGTCGTCCCCACGACCACGGGCCAAAGTTGGCCAGCCGCCGACATGTACGACGACTATAGGGTCGTCCCCACGACCCCGGGCCAAAGATGTCCAGCCGCCGTCTTGTCCGACGACTATAGGGTCGTCCCCACGACCCCGGGACTAGATTGGCCCGCCGCCGACATGTCCGACGACTATAGAGTCGTCCCCACGACACCGGGCCAAAGTTGGCCAGCCGCCGACATGTCCGACGACTATAGGGTCGTCCCCACGACCCCGGGACTAGATTGGCCCGCCACCGTCATGTCCAACGACTATCGGATCGTCCCCACGACCACGGGCAAAAGTTGGCCAGCCACCGACATGTCCGACGACTATGGGGTCGTCCCCACGATCCTGGGCCTACGTTTGGCCCGCCGACGACATGTCCGACGACAATAGGGTCGTCCCCACGACCCCGGGACTAGATTGGGCCGCCACCGTCAAGTCCGACGACTATAGGGTCGTCCCGTCGACCCCGGACCAAAGTTGGCAAGCTGCGGACTTGTCCGACGACTATAGGGTCGTCCCCACGACCCCGGGACTAGGTTGGCCCACCGCCGACTTGTCCGACGACTATAGGGTCGTCCCCACGACACCGGGACTAGATTGGCCCGCCACCGTCATATCCGGCGACAATAGGGTCGTCCCCACGACCCCGGGACTAGGTTGGCCAGCCGCCGACTTGTCCGACCACTATAGGGTCGTCCCCACGACCCCGGGACTATGTTGGCTCGCCACCGACATGTCCGACGACTATAGGCTCGTCCCCACGACGCCGGGACTAGATTGGCCCGCCACCGTCTCGTCCAACGACTATAGGGTCGTCTTTACGACCACGGGCCAAATTTGGCCAGCCGCCGACTTGTCCGACGACTATAGGGTCGTTCCCACGACCACGGGCCAAAGTTGGCCATCCGCCGACTTGTCCGAGGGTCATAGGGTCGTCCCCACGACCCCGGGTCTAGGTTGGCCAGCCGCCGACATGTCCGACGACTATTGGGTCGTCCCCACGACCCCGGGACTATGTTGGCTCGCCACCGACATGTCCGACGACTATAGGCTCGTCCCCACGACGCCGGGACTAGATTGGCCCGCCACCGTCTCGTCCAACGACTATAGGGTCGTCTTTACGACCACGGGCCAAATTTGGCCAGCCGCCGACTTGTCCGACGACTATAGGGTCGTTCCCACGACCACGGGCCAAAGTTGGCCATCCGCCGACTTGTCCGAGGGTCATAGGGTCGTCCCCACGACCCCGGGTCTAGGTTGGCCAGCCGCCGTCATGTCCGACGACTATAGGGTCGTCCCCACGACCCCGGGTCTAGGTTGGCCAGCTGCCGACATGTCCGACGACTAAACAGTCGTCCCCACGACCACGGGCCAAAGTTGGCCAGCCGCCGACATGTCCGACGACTATAGGGTCGTCCCCACGACCCCGGGCCAATGTTGGCCAATCGCCGACATGTCCGACGACTATAGGGGCGTCCCCACGACCCCATGACTAGATTGGCCCGCCACCGTCATGTCCGACGACAATAGGGTCGTCCCCACGACACCGGGTCTAGGTTGGCCAACCGCCGACATGTCCGACGACTAAACAGTCGTCCCCACGACTATTGGATCGTCCCCACGACCCCGGGCCTAAGTTGGCCAGCCGCCGACATGTCCGACGAAAATAGGGTCGTCCCCACAACCCCGGGACTAGGTTGGCTCGACACCGTCATGTCCGACGACTATAGGGTCGTACCCACGACTACGGGCCAAAGTTGGCCTGCCGCCGACATTTCCGACGACTATAGGGTCGTCCCCACGACCCGGGACTAGACGGGCCCGCCACCGTCATGTCCGACGACAATAGGGTCGTCCCCACGACCCCGGGTCTAGGTTGGCCAGCTGCCGACATGTCCGACGACTAAACAGTCGTCCCCACGACCACGGGCCAAAGTTGGCCAGCCGCCGACATGTCCGACGACTATAGGGTCGTCCCCACGACCCCGGGCCAATGTTGGCCAATCGCCGACATGTCCGACGACTATAGGGGCGTCCCCACGACCCCATGACTAGATTGGCCCGCCACCGTCATGTCCGACGACAATAGGGTCGTCCCCACGACACCGGGTCTAGGTTGGCCAACCGCCGACATGTCCGACGACTAAACAGTCGTCCCCACGACTATTGGATCGTCCCCACGACCCCGGGCCTAAGTTGGCCAGCCGCCGACATGTCCGACGTCGATAGGGTCGTCCCCACGACAGCGGGCCTACGTTGGCCAGCCGCCGACATGTCCGACGACTATAGGGTCGTCCCCAAGACCCCGGGACTAGATTGACCCGCCACCGTCTTGTCCGACGACTATTGGGTCGTCTTCACGACCACGGGACAAAGTTGGCCAGCACCCGACATTTCCGACGACTATAGGGTCATCCCTACGACCCCGGGACTAGATTGGCCCACCACCGTCATGTCCGACGACTAGAGGGACGTCCCCACGACCACGGGCCAAAGTTGGCCAGCCGCCGACATGTCCGACGAAAATAGGGTCGTCCCCACAACCCCGGGACTAGATTGGCTCGACACCGTCATGTCCGACGACTATAGGGTCGTACCCACGACTACGGGCCAAAGTTGGCCTGCCGCCGACATTTCCGACGACTATAGGGTCGTCCCCACGACCCGGGACTAGATTGGCTAGCCACCGTCACGTCCGACGACTATCGGATCGTCCCCACGACACCGGGCCACAGTAGGCCAGCCGCCGACTTGTCCGACGACTATAGGGTCGTCCCCACGACCCCGGGACTAGATTGGCTAGCCACCGTCACGTCCGACGACTATCGGATCGTCCCCACGACCACGGGCCAAAGTTGGCCAGCCGCCGACTTGTCCGACGACTATTGGGTCGTCCCCACGACCACGGGCCAAAGTTGGCCAGGTGCCGACTTGTCCGACGACTATAGGGTCGTCCCCACGACCCCGGGACTAGATTGGGCCGCGACCGTCCTGTCCGACGACTATAGGGTCGTCCCCACGACCCCAGGACTAGATTGGCTCGACACCGTCATGTCCGACGACTATGGGGTCGTCCCCACGACCACGGGCCAAAGTTGGCCAGCCGCCGACATGTCCGACGACTATAGGGTCGTCCCCACGACCCCGGGACTAGAATGGCCCGCCACCGTCATGTCCAACGACTATCGGATCGTCCCCACGACCACGGGCCAAAGTTGGCCAGCCGCCGACATGTCCGACGACTATCGGATCGTCCCCACGACCACGGGCAAAAGTTGGCCAGCCGCCGACATGTCCGACGACTATTGGGTCGTCCCCACGACCCCGGGAATAGATTGGCCCGCCGCCGTCTTGTCCGACGACTATAGGGTCATCCCCACGACCTCGGGACTAGGTTGGCCAGCCGCCGACATGTCCGACGACTATAGGGTCGTCCCCACGACCTCGGCACAAGGTTGGCCAGCCGCCGACATGTCCGACGACTATAGGGTCGTCTCCACGACCCCGGGCCAAAGTTGGCCGGCCGTCGAATTGTCCGACGACTATACGGACCTCCCCACGACCCCGGGACTAGGTTGGCCAACCGCCGACATATCCGACGACTATAGGGTCGTCCCCACGATCCTGGGCCTACGTTTGGCCCGCCGACGACATGTCCGACGACAATAGGGTCGTCCCCACGACCCCGGGACTAGATTGGGCCGCCACCGTCAAGTCCGACGACTATAGGGTCGTCCCGTCGACCCCGGACCAAAGTTGGCAAGCTGCGGACTTGTCCGACGACTATAGGGTCGTCCCCACGACCCCGGGACTAGGTTGGCCCACCGCCGACTTGTCCGACGACTATAGGGTCGTCCCCACGACACCGGGACTAGATTGGCCCGCCACCGTCATATCCGGCGACAATAGGGTCGTCCCCACGACCCCGGGACTAGGTTGGCCAGCCGCCGACTTGTCCGACCACTATAGGGTCGTCCCCACGACCCCGGGACTATGTTGGCTCGCCACCGACATGTCCGACGACTATAGGCTCGTCCCCACGACGCCGGGACTAGATTGGCCCGCCACCGTCTCGTCCAACGACTATAGGGTCGTCTTTACGACCACGGGCCAAATTTGGCCAGCCGCCGACTTGTCCGACGACTATAGGGTCGTTCCCACGACCACGGGCCAAAGTTGGCCATCCGCCGACTTGTCCGAGGGTCATAGGGTCGTCCCCACGACCCCGGGTCTAGGTTGGCCAGCCGCCGACATGTCCGACGACTATTGGGTCGTCCCCACGACCCCGGGACTAGATTGGCCCGCCGCCGACATGTCCGACGACTATAGAGTCGTCCCCACGACACCGGGCCAAAGTTGGCCAGCCGCTGACATGTCCGACGACTATAGGGTCGTCCCCACGACCCCGGGACTAGATTGGCCCGCCACCGTCATGTCCAACGACTATCGGATCGTCCCCACGACCACGGGCAAAAGTTGGCCAGCCACCGACATGTCCGACGACTATGGGGTCGTCCCCACGACCACGGGCCAAAGTTGGCCAGCCGCCGACATGTCCGACGACTATAGGGTCGTCCCCACGACCCCGGGACTAGAATGGCCCGCCACCGTCATGTCCAACGACTATCGGATCGTCCCCACGACCACGGGCCAAAGTTGGCCAGCCGCCGACATGTCCGACGACTATCGGATCGTCCCCACGACCACGGGCAAAAGTTGGCCAGCCGCCGACATGTCCGACGACTATTGGGTCGTCCCCACGACCACGGGCAAAAGTTGGCCAGCCGCCGACATGTCCGACGACTATTGGGTCGCCCCACGACCACGGGCCAAAGTTGGCCAGCCGCCGACATGTCCGACGACTATAGGGTCGTCCCCACGACCCCGGGACTAGATTGGCCCGCCACCGTCATGTCCGACGACAATAGGGTCGTCCCCACGACCCCGGGTCTAGGTTGGCCAGCCGCCGACATGTCCGACGACTATAGAGTCGTCCCCACGACCACGGGCCAAAGTTGGCCAGCCGCCGACATGTCCGACGACTATAGGGTCGTCCCCACGACCCCGGGACTAGGCTGACCTACCGCCAACATGTCCGACGACTATAGGGTCGTCCCCACGACCCCTGGACTAGGTTGGCTCACCGCCGACTTGTCCGTCGACAATAGCGTCGTCCCCACGACCCCGGGCCAAAGTTGGCAAGACGCCGAAATGTCCGACGACTGTAGGGTCGTCCCCACGACCCCGGGACTAGATTGGCCCACCACCGTCAAGTCCGACGACTATAGGGTCGGCCCCACGACCTCGGGAGTAGGTTGGCCAGCCGCCGACATGTCCGACGACTATAGCGTCGTCCCCACGACCCCTGGACTAGGTTGGCTCACCGCCGACTTGTCCGTCGACAATAGCGTCGTCCCCACGACCCCGGGCCAAAGTTGGCAAGACGCCGAAATGTCCGACGACTGTAGGGTCGTCCCCACGACCCCGGGACTATGTTGGCTCGCCGCCGACATGTCCGACGACTATAGGGTCGTCCCCACGACGCCGGGACTAGATTGGCCTGCCACCGTCTCGTCCAACGACTATAGGGTCGTCTTTACGACCACGGGCCAAAGTTGGCCAGCCGCCGACTTGTCCGACGACTATAGGGTCGTTCCCACGACCACGGGCCAAAGTTGGCCATCCGCCGACTTGTCCGAGGGTCATAGGGTCGTCCCCACGACCCCGGGTCTAGGTTGGCCAGCCGCCGACATGTCCGACGACTATAGAGTCGTCCCCACGACACCGGGCCACAGTAGGCCAGCCGCCGACATGTCCGACGACTATAGAGTCGTCCCCACGACACCGGGCCACAGTAGGCCAGCCGCCGACTTGTCCGACGACTATAGGGTCGTCCCCACGACCCCGGGACTAGATTGGGCCGCGACCGTCATGTCCGACGACTATAGGGTCGTCCCCACGACCCCAGGACTAGATTGGCCCGCCACCGTCATGTCCGACGACTAGAGGGACGTCCCCACGACCACGGGCCAAAGTTGGCCAGCCGCCGACATGTCCGACGAAAATAGGGTCGTCCCCACAACCCCGGGACTAGATTGGCTCGACACCGTCATGTCCGACGACTATAGGGTCGTACCCACGACTACGGGCCAAAGTTGGCCTGCCGCCGACATTTCCGACGACTATAGGGTCGTCCCCACGACCCGGGACTAGATTGGCTAGCCACCGTCACGTCCGACGACTATCGGATCGTCCCCACGACACCGGGCCACAGTAGGCCAGCCGCCGACTTGTCCGACGACTATAGGGTCGTCCCCACGACCCCGGGACTAGGTTGGCCCACCGCCGACATGTCCGACGACTATAGGGTCGTCCCCACGACCCGGGACTAGACTGGCCCGCCACCGACATGTCCGACGACTATAGAGTCGTCCCCACGACTACGGGCCAAAGTTGGCCTGCCGCCGACATTTCCGACGACTATAGGGTCGTCCCCACGACCCGGGACTAGACGGGCCCGCCACCGTCATGTCCGACGACAATAGGGTCGTCCCCACGACCCCGGGTCTAGGTTGGCCAGCTGCCGACATGTCCGACGACTAAACAGTCGTCCCCACGACCACGGGCCAAAGTTGGCCAGCCGCCGACATGTCCGACGACTATAGGGTCGTCCTCACGACCCCGGGCCAATGTTGGCCAATCGCCGACATGTCCGACGACTATAGGGGCGTCCCCACGACCCCATGACTAGATTGGCCCGCCACCGTCATGTCCGACGACAATAGGGTCGTCCCCACGACACCGGGTCTAGGTTGGCCAACCGCCGACATGTCCGACGACTAAACAGTCGTCCCCACGACTATTGGATCGTCCCCACGACCCCGGGCCTAAGTTGGCCAGCCGCCGACATGTCCGACGTCGATAGGGTCGTCTCCACGACAGCGGGCCTACGTTGGCCAGCCGCCGACATGTCCGACGACTATAGGGTCGTCCCCAAGACCCCGGGACTAGATTGACCCGCCACCGTCTTGTCCGACGACTATTGGGTCGTCTTCACGACCACGGGACAAAGTTGGCCCGCACCCGACATTTCCGACGACTATAGGGTCATCCCTACGACCCCGGGACTAGATTGGCCCACCACCGTCATGTCCGACGACTAGAGGGACGTCCCCACGACCACGGGCCAAAGTTGGCCAGCCGCCGACATGTCCGACGAAAATAGGGTCGTCCCCACAACCCCGGGACTAGATTGGCTCGACACCGTCATGTCCGACGACTATAGGGTCGTACCCACGACTACGGGCCAAAGTTGGCCTGCCGCCGACATTTCCGACGACTATAGGGTCGTCCCCACGACCCGGGACTAGATTGGCTAGCCACCGTCACGTCCGACGACTATCGGATCGTCCCCACGACACCGGGCCACAGTAGGCCAGCCGCCGACTTGTCCGACGACTATAGGGTCGTCCCCACGACCCCGGGACTAGGTTGGCCCACCGCCGACATGTCCGACGACTATAGGGTCGTCCCCACGACCCGGGACTAGACTGGCCCGCCACCGACATGTCCGACGACTATAGAGTCGTCCCCACGACCCCGGGTCAATGTTGGCTCGCCGCCGACATTTCCGACGACTATAGGGTCGTCCCCACGACCCCCGGGCCAAAGTTGGGCAGCCACCGACATTTCCGACGACTATAGGGTCGTCCCCACGACCACGGGCCAAAGTTGGCCAGCCGCCGACATGTCCGACGACTATAGGGTCGTCCCCACGACCCGGGACTAGACTGGCCCGCCACCGTCATGTCCGACGACTATAGGGTCGTCCCCACGACCCCCGGACTAGGTTGGCCGGCCGCCGACTTGTCCGACGACTATAGGGTCGTCCCCATTACCCCCCGACTAGGTGGGCTCGCCGCCGACTTGTCCGACGACTATAGGGTCGTCCCCACGACCCCGGGACTAGGTTGGCTCGCCACCGTCATGTCTGACGACTATAGGGTCGTCCCCACGACCACGGGCCAAAGTTGGCCAGCCGCCGACATGTCCGACGACTATAGGGTCGTCCCCACGACCCCCGGGCCAAAGTTGGACAGCCACCGACATTTCCGACGACTATAGGGTCGTCCCCACGACCACGGGCCAAAGTTGGCCAGCCGCCGACATGTCCGACGACTATAGGGTCGTCCCCACGACCCGGGACTAGACTGGCCCGCCACCGTCATGTCCGACGACTATAGGGTCGTCCCCACGACCCCCGGACTAGGTTGGCCGGCCGCCGACTTGTCCGACGACTATAGGGTCGTCCCCATTACCCCCCGACTAGGTGGGCTCGCCGCCGACTTGTCCGACGACTATAGGGTCGTCCCCACGACCCCGGGACTAGGTTGGCTCGCCACCGTCATGTCTGACGACTATAGGGTCGTCCCCACGACCACGGGCCAAAGTTGGCCAGCCGCCGACATGTCCGACGACTATAGGGTCGTCCCCACGACCCGGGACTAGGTTGGCTCACCACCGATATGTCTGACGACTATAGGGTCGTCCCCACGACCCCGGGACTAGATTGGCCCGCCACCGTCAAGTCCGACGACTATAGGGTCGTCCCCACGACCCCGGGCCAAAGTTGGACAGCCGCCGACTTGTCCGACGACTATACGGTCGTCCCCACGACCGCGGGACTAGATTGGCTCGCCGCCGACTTGTCCGACGACTGTAGGGTCGTCCCCACGACCCCGGGACTAGATTGGCCCGCCACCGTCATTTCCGACGACTATAGGGTCGTCCCCACGACCACGGGCCAAAGTTGGCCAGCCGCCGACTTGTCCGACGACTATAGGGTCGTCCCCATGACCCGGGACTAGACTGGCCCGCCACCGTCATGTCCGACGACTATAGGGTCGTCCCCACGACCCCCGGACTAGGTTGGTACGCCGCCGACTTGTCCGACGAGTATAGGGTCCTCCCCACGACCACGGGCCAAAGTTGGCCAGCCGCCGACATGTCCGACGACTATAGGGTCGTCCCCACGACCCGGGACTAGACTGGCCCGCCACCGACATATCCGACGACTATACAGTCGTCCCCACGACCCCGGGTCAATGTTGGCTCGCCGCCGACATGTCCGACGAGTATAGGGTCCTCCCCACGACCACGGGCCAAAGTTGGCCAGCCGCCGACATGTCCGACGACTATAGGGTCGTCCCCATGACCCGGGACTAGAGTGGCCCGCCACCGTCATGTCCGACGACTATAGGGTCGTCCCCACGACCCCCGGACTAGGTTGGTACGCCGCCGACTTGTCCGACGACTATAGGGTCGTCCCCACGACCGCGGGTCAAAGTTGGCCTGCCGCCGACATATCCGACGACTATAGGGTCGTCCCCACGACCCCGGGCCAAAGTTGGCCAGCCGCCGACTTGTCCGACGACTATAGGGTCGTCCCCATGACCCGGGACTAGAGTGGCCCGCCACCGTCATGTCCGACGACTATATGGTCCTCCCCACGACCACGGGCCAATGTTGGCCAGCCGCTGACTTGTCCGACGACTATAGGGTCGTCCCCATGACCCGGGACTAGACTGGCCCGCCACCGTCATGTCCGACGACTATAGGGTCGTCCCCACGACCCCCGGACTAGGTTGGTACGCCGCCGACTTGTCCGACGAGTATAGGGTCCTCCCCACGACCACGGGCCAAAGTTGGCCAGCCGCCGACATGTCCGACGACTATAGGGTCGTCCCCACGACCCGGGACTAGACTGGCCCGCCACCGACATATCCGACGACTATAGAGTCGTCCCCACGACCCCGGGTCAATGTTGGCTCGCCGCCGACATGTCCGACGAGTATAGGGTCCTCCCCACGACCACGGGCCAAAGTTGGCCAGCCGCCGACATGTCCGACGACTATAGGGTCGTCCCCACGACCCGGGACTAGACTGGCCCGCCACCGACATGTCCGACGACTATAGAGTCGTCCCCACGACCCCGGGTCAATGTTGGCTCGCCACCGTCATGTCTGACGACTATAGGGTCGTCCCCACGACCACGGGCCAAAGTTGGCCAGCCGCCGACATGTCCGACGACTATAGGGTCGTCCCCACGACCCGGGACTAGACTGGCCCGCCACCGTCATGTCCGACGACTATAGGGTCGTCCCCACGACCCCGGGTCTAGGTTCGCCCGCCGCCGACATGTCCGACGATTATAGGGTCGTCCCCACGACCCCGGGACAAGGGTGGCCCGCCGCCGACTTGTCCGACGACTATAGGGTCGTACCCACGACCCTGGGACTAGGCTGACAAGCCGCCAACATGTCCGACGACTATAGGGTCGTCCCCACGACCCCGGGCCAAAGATGTCCAGCCGCCGTCTTGTCCGACGACTATAGGGTCGTCCCCACGACCCCGGGACTACATTGGCCCGCCACCGTCATGTCCAACAACTATAGGGTCGTCCCCACGACCACGGGCCAAAGTTGGCATGCCGCCGAAATGTCCGACGACTATAGGGTCGTCCCCACGACCCCGGGACTAGATTGGCCCGCCACCGTCATGTCCGACGATTATAGGGTCGTCCCCACGACCGCGAGACTAGATTGGCCCGCCACCGTCATGTCCGACGACAATAGGGTCGTCCCCACGACCCCGGGTCCAGGTTGGCCAGCCGCGGACATGTCTGACGACTATTGGATCGTGCCCACGACCACGGTGCCAAAGTTGGACAGCCGCCGACATGTCCGACGAGAATCGGATCGTCCCCACGACCCCGGGTCTAGGTTGGCCAGCCGCCGACATGTCCGACGACAATCGGATCGTCCCCACGACCACGCGCCAAAGTTGGCAAGCCGCCGACATGTCCGACGACTATTGGATCGTCCCCACGACCCCGGGACAAGCTTGGCCCGCCGCCGACTTGCCCGACGACTATAGGGTCGTCCCCACGACCCCGGGTCCAGGTTGGCCAGCCGCCGACATTTCTGACGACTATAGGGTCGTCCCCACGACCCCCCGACTAGGTGGGCTCGCCGCCGACTTGTCCGACGACTATAGGGTCGTTCCCACGACCCCGGGACTAGGTTGGCTCGCCGCCGACATATCCGACGACTATAGTGTCGTCCCCACGACCACGGGCCAATGTTGGCCAGCCGCTGACTTGTCCGACGACTATAGGGTCGTCCCCACGACCCTTGGGCCAAAGTTGGACAGCCACCGACATTTCCGACGACTATAGGGTCGTCCCCACGACCACGGGCCAAAGTTGGCCAGCCGCCGACATGTCCGACGACTATAGGGTCGTCCCCACGACCCCCGGACTAGGTTGGCCGGCCGCCGACTTGTCCGACGACTATAGGGTCGTCCCCACGACCCCCCGAATAGGTGGGCTCGCCGCCGACATGTCCGACGACTGTAGGGTCGTCCCCACGACCACGGGCCAAAGTTGGCCCGCCGCCGACATATCCGACGACTATAGGGTCGTCCCCACGACCGCGGGACTAGATTGGCTCGCCGCCGACTTGTCCGACGACTATAGGGTCGTCCCCACGACCACGGGACTAGATTGGCCCGCCACCGTCATTTCCGACGACTATAGGGTCGTCCCCACGACCACGGGCCAAAGTTGGCCAGCCGCCGACTTGCCCGACGACTATAGGGTCGCCCCCACGACCCCCGCGCCAAAGTTGCACAGCCACCGACATTTCCGACGACTATAGGGTCGTCCCCACGACCCCCCGAATAGGTGGGCTCGCCGCCGACATGTCCGACGACTGTAGGGTCGTCCCCACGACCACGGGCCAAAGTTGGCCCGCCGCCGACATATCCGACGACTATAGGGTCGTCCCCACGACCGCGGGACTAGATTGGCTCGCCGCCGACTTGTCCGACGACTGTAGGGTCGTCCCCACGACCACGGGACTAGATTGGCCCGCCACCGTCATTTCCGACGACTATAGGGTCGTCCCCACGACCACGGGCCAAAGTTGGCCAGCCGCCGACTTGTCCGACGGCTATAGGGTCGTCCCCATGACCCGGGACTAGACTGGCCCGCCACCGTCATGTCCGACGACTATAGGGTTGTCCCCACGACCCCCGGACTAGGTTGGCCGGCCGCCGACTTGTCCGACGACTATAGGGTCGTCCCCACGACCCCCCGACTAGGTGGGCTCGCCGCCGTCATGTCTGACGACTATAGGGTCGTCCCCACGACCACGGGCCAATGTTGGCCAGCCGCCGACATGTCCGACGACTATAGGGTCGTCCCCACGACACGGGACTAGACTGGCCCGCCACCGTCATGTCCGACGACTATAGGGTCATCCCCACGACCCCGGGTCTAGGTTGGCCCGCCGCCGACTTGTCCGACGACTATAGGGTCGTCCCCACGACCCCGGGACTAGGTTGGCTCGCCACCGACATGTCTGACTACTATAGGGTCGTCCCCACGACCCCGGGACTAGATTGGCCCGCCACCGTCAAGTCCGACGTCTATAGGGTCGTCCCCACGACCCCGGGCCAAAGTTGGCCAGCCGCCGACATGTCCGACGACTATAGGGTCGTCCCCACGACCCGGGACTAGACTGGCCCGCCACCGTCATGTCCGACGACTATAGGGTCGTCCCCACGACCCCCGGACTAGGTTGGCCGGCCGCCGACTTGTCCGACGACTATAGGGTCGTCCCCACGACCCCCCGACTAGGTGGGCTCGCCGCCGACTTGTCCGACGACTATAGGGTCGTTCCCACGACCCCGGGCCAAAGTTGGCAAGCTGCCGACTTATCCGACGACTATAGGGTCGTCCCCACGACCCCGGGACTAGGTAGGCCCGCCGCCGACTTGTCCGACGAATATAGGGTCGTCCCCACGACCCCGGGACTAGATTGGCCAGCCGCCGACATGTCCGACGACTATAGGGTCGTCCCCACGACCCGGGACTAGACTGGCCCGCCACCGTCATGTCCGACGACTATAGGGTCGTCCCCACGACCCCCGGACTAGGTTGGCCGGCCGCCGACTTGTCCGACGACTATAGGGTCGTCCCCACGACCCGGGACTAGATTGGCTAGCCACCGTCACGTCCGACGACTATCGGATCGTCCCCACGACACCGGGCCACAGTAGGCCAGCCGCCGACTTGTCCGACGACTATAGGGTCGTCCCCACGACCCCGGGACTAGGTTGGCCCACCGCCGACATGTCCGACGACTATAGGGTCGTCCCCACGACCCGGGACTAGACTGGCCCGCCACCGACATGTCCGACGACTATAGAGTCGTCCCCACGACCCCGGGTCAATGTTGGCTCGCCGCCGACATTTCCGACGACTATAGGGTCGTCCCCACGACCCCCGGGCCAAAGTTGGGCAGCCACCGACATTTCCGACGACTATAGGGTCGTCCCCACGACCACGGGCCAAAGTTGGCCAGCCGCCGACATGTCCGACGACTATAGGGTCGTCCCCACGACCCGGGACTAGACTGGCCCGCCACCGTCATGTCCGACGACTATAGGGTCGTCCCCACGACCCCCGGACTAGGTTGGCCGGCCGCCGACTTGTCCGACGACTATAGGGTCGTCCCCATTACCCCCCGACTAGGTGGGCTCGCCGCCGACTTGTCCGACGACTATAGGGTCGTCCCCACGACCCCGGGACTAGGTTGGCTCGCCACCGTCATGTCTGACGACTATAGGGTCGTCCCCACGACCACGGGCCAAAGTTGGCCAGCCGCCGACATGTCCGACGACTATAGGGTCGTCCCCACGACCCCCGGGCCAAAGTTGGACAGCCACCGACATTTCCGACGACTATAGGGTCGTCCCCACGACCACGGGCCAAAGTTGGCCAGCCGCCGACATGTCCGACGACTATAGGGTCGTCCCCACGACCCGGGACTAGACTGGCCCGCCACCGTCATGTCCGACGACTATAGGGTCGTCCCCACGACCCCCGGACTAGGTTGGCCGGCCGCCGACTTGTCCGACGACTATAGGGTCGTCCCCATTACCCCCCGACTAGGTGGGCTCGCCGCCGACTTGTCCGACGACTATAGGGTCGTCCCCACGACCCCGGGACTAGGTTGGCTCGCCACCGTCATGTCTGACGACTATAGGGTCGTCCCCACGACCACGGGCCAAAGTTGGCCAGCCGCCGACATGTCCGACGACTATAGGGTCGTCCCCACGACCCGGGACTAGGTTGGCTCACCACCGATATGTCTGACGACTATAGGGTCGTCCCCACGACCCCGGGACTAGATTGGCCCGCCACCGTCAAGTCCGACGACTATAGGGTCGTCCCCACGACCCCGGGCCAAAGTTGGACAGCCGCCGACTTGTCCGACGACTATACGGTCGTCCCCACGACCGCGGGACTAGATTGGCTCGCCGCCGACTTGTCCGACGACTGTAGGGTCGTCCCCACGACCCCGGGACTAGATTGGCCCGCCACCGTCATTTCCGACGACTATAGGGTCGTCCCCACGACCACGGGCCAAAGTTGGCCAGCCGCCGACTTGTCCGACGACTATAGGGTCGTCCCCATGACCCGGGACTAGACTGGCCCGCCACCGTCATGTCCGACGACTATAGGGTCGTCCCCACGACCCCCGGACTAGGTTGGTACGCCGCCGACTTGTCCGACGAGTATAGGGTCCTCCCCACGACCACGGGCCAAAGTTGGCCAGCCGCCGACATGTCCGACGACTATAGGGTCGTCCCCACGACCCGGGACTAGACTGGCCCGCCACCGACATATCCGACGACTATACAGTCGTCCCCACGACCCCGGGTCAATGTTGGCTCGCCGCCGACATGTCCGACGAGTATAGGGTCCTCCCCACGACCACGGGCCAAAGTTGGCCAGCCGCCGACATGTCCGACGACTATAGGGTCGTCCCCATGACCCGGGACTAGAGTGGCCCGCCACCGTCATGTCCGACGACTATAGGGTCGTCCCCACGACCCCCGGACTAGGTTGGTACGCCGCCGACTTGTCCGACGACTATAGGGTCGTCCCCACGACCGCGGGCCAAAGTTGGCCTGCCGCCGACATATCCGACGACTATAGGGTCGTCCCCACGACCCCGGGCCAAAGTTGGCCAGCCGCCGACTTGTCCGACGACTATAGGGTCGTCCCCATGACCCGGGACTAGACTGGCCCGCCACCGTCATGTCCGACGCCTATAGGGTCGTCCCCACGACCCCCGGACTAGGTTGGTACGCCGCCGACTTGTCCGACGAGTATAGGGTCCTCCCCACGACCACGGGCCAAAGTTGGCCAGCCGCCGACATGTCCGACGACTATAGGGTCGTCCCCACGACCCGGGACTAGACTGGCCCGCCACCGACATATCCGACGACTATAGAGTCGTCCCCACGACCCCGGGTCAATGTTGGCTCGCCGCCGACATGTCCGACGAGTATAGGGTCCTCCCCACGACCACGGGCCAAGGTTGGCCAGCCGCCGACATGTCCGACGACTATAGGGTCGTCCCCACGACCCGGGACTAGACTGGCCCGCCACCGACATGTCCGACGACTATAGAGTCGTCCCCACGACCCCGGGTCAATGTTGGCTCGCCACCGTCATGTCTGACGACTATAGGGTCGTCCCCACGACCACGGGCCAAAGTTGGCCAGCCGCCGACATGTCCGACGACTATAGGGTCGTCCCCACGACCCGGGACTAGACTGGCCCGCCACCGTCATGTCCGACGACTATAGGGTCGTCCCCACGACCCCGGGTCTAGGTTCGCCCGCCGCCGACATGTCCGACGATTATAGGGTCGTCCCCACGACCCCGGGACAAGGGTGGCCCGCCGCCGACTTGTCCGACGACTATAGGGTCGTACCCACGACCCTGGGACTAGGCTGACAAGCCGCCAACATGTCCGACGACTATAGGGTCGTCCCCACGACCCCGGGCCAAAGATGTCCAGCCGTCGTCTTGTCCGACGACTATAGGGTCGTCCCCACGACCCCGGGACTACATTGGCCCGCCACCGTCATGTCCAACAACTATAGGGTCGTCCCCACGACCACGGGCCAAAGTTGGCATGCCGCCGAAATGTCCGACGACTATAGGGTCGTCCCCACGACCCCGGGACTAGATTGGCCCGCCACCGTCATGTCCGACGATTATAGGGTCGTCCCCACGACCGCGAGACTAGATTGGCCCGCCACCGTCATGTCCGACGACAATAGGGTCGTCCCCACGACCCCGGGTCCAGGTTGGCCAGCCGCCGACATGTCTGACGACTATTGGATCGTGCCCACGACCACGGTGCCAAAGTTGGACAGCCGCCGACATGTCCGACGAGAATCGGATCGTCCCCACGACCCCGGGTCTAGGTTGGCCAGCCGCCGACATGTCCGACGACAATCGGATCGTCCCCACGACCACGCGCCAAAGTTGGCAAGCCGCCGACATGTCCGACGACTATTGGATCGTCCCCACGACCCCGGGACAAGCTTGGCCCGCCGCCGACTTGCCCGACGACTATAGGGTCGTCCCCACGACCCCGGGTCCAGGTTGGCCAGCCGCCGACATTTCTGACGACTATAGGGTCGTCCCCACGACCACGGGCCAATGTTGGCAAGCCGCCGAAATGTCCGACGACTATAGGGTCGTCCCCACGACCCCGGGACTAGGTTGGCCAGCCGCCGACATGGCCGACGACTATAGGGTCGTCCCTACGACCCCGGGACTAGATTGGCCCACCACCGTCATGTCCAACGATTATAGGGTCGTCCCCACGACCCCGGGACTAGATTGGCCCGCCGCCGTCATGTCCAACGATTATAGGGTCGTCCCCACGACCCCGGGACTAGATTGGCCCGCCACCGTCATGTTCAACGACTATAGGGTCGTCCCCACAACCACGGGCCAAAGTTGGCCAGCCGCCGACATGTCCGACGACTATAGGGTCGTCCCCACGACCCCGGGCCAATGTTGGCCAATCGCCGACATGTCCAACGACTATAGGGTCGTCCCTACGACCCCGGGACTAGATTAGCCCGCCACCGTCATGTCCAACAACTATAGGGTCGTCCCCACGACCCCGGGACAATGTTGGCCCGCCGCCGACTTGTCCGACGACTATAGGATCGTACCCACGACCCTGGGACTAGGCTGACAAGCCGCCAACATGTCCGACGACTATAGGGTCGTCCCCACGACCCCGGGCCAAAGATGTCCAGCCGCCGTCTTGTCCGACGACTATAGGGTCGTCCCCACGACCCCGGGACTAGATTGGCCCGCCACCGTCATGTCCAACGACTATAGGGTCGTCCCCACAACCACGGGCCAAAGTTGGCCAGCCGCCGACATGTCCGACGACTTTAGGGTCGTCCCCACGACCTCGGGACTAGGTTGACCAGCCGCCGACATGTCCGACGACTATAGGGTCGTCCCCACGACCCCGGGCCAATGTTGGCCAATCGCCGACATGTCCGACGACTATAGGGTCGTCCCTACGACCCCGGGACTAGATTGGCCCGCCACCGTCATGTCCAACGACTATAGGGTCGTCCCCACGACCACGGGCCAAAGTTGGCATGCCGCCGACATGTCCGACGACTATAGGGTCGTCCCCATGACCCGGGACTAGACTGGCCCGCCACCGTCATGTCCGGCGACTATAGGGTCGTCCCCACGACCCCCGGACTAGGTTGGTACGCCGCCGACTTGTCCGACGAGTATAGGGTCCTCCCCACGACCACGGGCCAAAGTTGGCCAGCCGCCGACATGTCCGACGACTATAGGGTCGTCCCCACGACCCGGGACTAGACTGGCCCGCCACCGTCATGTCCGACGACTATAGGGTCGTCCCCACGACCCCCCGACTAGGTGGGCTCGCCGCCGACTTGTCCGACGACTATAGGGTCGTTCCCACGACCCCGGGACTAGGTTGGCTCGCCGCCGACATATCCGACGACTATAGTGTCGTCCCCACGACCACGGGCCAATGTTGGCCAGCCGCTGACTTGTCCGACGACTATAGGGTCGTCCCCACGACCCTTGGGCCAAAGTTGGACAGCCACCGACATTTCCGACGACTATAGGGTCGTCCCCACGACCACGGGCCAAAGTTGGCCAGCCGCCGACATGTCCGACGACTATAGGGTCGTCCCCACGACCCCCGGACTAGGTTGGCCGGCCGCCGACTTGTCCGACGACTATAGGGTCGTCCCCACGACCCCCCGAATAGGTGGGCTCGCCGCCGACATGTCCGACGACTGTAGGGTCGTCCCCACGACCACGGGCCAAAGTTGGCCCGCCGCCGACATATCCGACGACTATAGGGTCGTCCCCACGACCGCGGGACTAGATTGGCTCGCCGCCGACTTGTCCGACGACTATAGGGTCGTCCCCACGACCACGGGACTAGATTGGCCCGCCACCGTCATTTCCGACGACTATAGGGTCGTCCCCACGACCACGGGCCAAAGTTGGCCAGCCGCCGACTTGTCCGACGACTATAGGGTCGCCCCCACGACCCCCGCGCCAAAGTTGCACAGCCACCGACATTTCCGACGACTATAGGGTCGTCCCCACGACCCCCCGAATAGGTGGGCTCGCCGCCGACATGTCCGACGACTGTAGGGTCGTCCCCACGACCACGGGCCAAAGTTGGCCCGCCGCCGACATATCCGACGACTATAGGGTCGTCCCCACGACCGCGGGACTAGATTGGCTCGCCGCCGACTTGTCCGACGACTGTAGGGTCGTCCCCACGACCACGGGACTAGATTGGCCCGCCACCGTCATTTCCGACGACTATAGGGTCGTCCCCACGACCACGGGCCAAAGTTGGCCAGCCGCCGACTTGTCCGACGGCTATAGGGTCGTCCCCATGACCCGGGACTAGACTGGCCCGCCACCGTCATGTCCGACGACTATAGGGTTGTCCCCACGACCCCC
Source organism: Andrena praecox (assembly GCA_963932275.1). Lineage (NCBI taxonomy): Eukaryota > Metazoa > Arthropoda > Insecta > Hymenoptera > Andrenidae > Andrena > Andrena praecox. Next base: position 889,569 of record CAWVQO010000396.1, on the reverse strand, counting down.
GGACTAGGTTGGCCGGCCGCCGACTTGTCCGACGACTATAGGGTCGTCCCCACGACCCCCCGACTAGGTGGGCTCGCCGCCGTCATGTCTGACGACTATAGGGTCGTCCCCACGACCACGGGCCAATGTTGGCCAGCCGCCGACATGTCCGACGACTATAGGGTCGTCCCCACGACACGGGACTAGACTGGCCCGCCACCGTCATGTCCGACGACTATAGGGTCATCCCCACGACCCCGGGTCTAGGTTGGCCCGCCGCCGACTTGTCCGACGACTATAGGGTCGTCCCCACGACCCCGGGACTAGGTTGGCTCGCCACCGACATGTCTGACTACTATAGGGTCGTCCCCACGACCCCGGGACTAGATTGGCCCGCCACCGTCAAGTCCGACGTCTATAGGGTCGTCCCCACGACCCCGGGCCAAAGTTGGCCAGCCGCCGACATGTCCGACGACTATAGGGTCGTCCCCACGACCCGGGACTAGACTGGCCCGCCACCGTCATGTCCGACGACTATAGGGTCGTCCCCACGACCCCCGGACTAGGTTGGCCGGCCGCCGACTTGTCCGACGACTATAGGGTCGTCCCCACGACCCCCCGACTAGGTGGGCTCGCCGCCGACTTGTCCGACGACTATAGGGTCGTTCCCACGACCCCGGGCCAAAGTTGGCAAGCTGCCGACTTATCCGACGACTATAGGGTCGTCCCCACGACCCCGGGACTAGGTAGGCCCGCCGCCGACTTGTCCGACGAATATAGGGTCGTCCCCACGACCCCGGGACTAGATTGGCCAGCCGCCGACATGTCCGACGACTATAGGGTCGTCCCCACGACCCGGGACTAGACTGGCCCGCCACCGTCATGTCCGACGACTATAGGGTCGTCCCCACGACCCCCGGACTAGGTTGGCCGGCCGCCGACTTGTCCGACGACTATAGGGTCGTCCCCACGACCCCGGACTAGGTGAGCTCGCCCCCGACTTGTCCGACGACTATAGGGTCGTTCCCACGACCCCGGGCCAAAGTTGGCAAGCTGCCGACTTATCCGACGACTATAGGGTCGTCCCCACGACCCCGGGACTAGGTAGGCCCGCCGCCGAATTGTCCGACGACTATAGGGTCGTCCCCACGACCCCGGGACTAGATTGGCCCGCCACCGTTATGTCCGACGACTATAGGGTCGTCCCCACGACCACGGGCCAAAGTTGGCCAGCCGCCGACATATCCGACGACTATAGGGTCGTCCCCACGTACCACGGGCCAATGTTGGCTCGCCGCCGTCTTGTCCGACGACTGTAGGGTCGTCCCCACGACTCCGTGCCAAAGTTGGCAAGCTGCCGACTTGTCCGACGACTATATGGTCGTCCCCACGACCCCGGGAATAGATTGGCCCGCCACCGTCATTTCCGACGACAATAGGGTCGTCCCCACGACTCCCGGACTAGGTTGGTACGCCGCCGACTTGTCCGACGAGTATAGGGTCCTCCCCACGACCACGGGCCAAAGTTGGCCAGCCGCCGACATGTCCGACGACTACAGGGTCGTCCCCACGACCCGGGACTAGACTGGCCCGCCACCGACATGTCCGACGACTATAGAGTCGTCCCCACGACCCCGGGTCAATGTTGGCTCGCCGCCGACATGTCCGACGACTATAGGGTCGTCCCCACGACCCGGGACTAGACTGGCCCGCCACCGACATGTCCGACGACTATAGAGTCGTCCCCACGACCCCGGTTCAATGTTGGCTCGCCGCCGACATGTCCGACGACTATAGGGTCGTCCCCACAACCCCTGGGCCAAAGTTGGACAGCCACCGACATTTCCGACGACTATAGGGTCGTCCCCACGACCCCGGGACTAGGTTGCCCCGCCGCCGACTTGTCCGACGACTATAGGGTCGTCCCCACGACCCCGGGACTAGGTTGGCTCGCCACCGTCATGTCTGACGACTGTAGGGTCGTCCCCACGACCACGGGCCAAAGTTGGCCAGCCGCCGACTTGTCCGACGACTATAGGGTCGTCCCCATGACCCGGGACTAGACTGGCCCGCCACCGTCATGTCCGACGACTATAGGGTCGTCCCCACGACCACGGGCCAAAGTTGGCCAGCCGCCGACATGTCCGACGACTATAGGATCGTCCCCACGACCCGGGACTAGATTGGCCCGCCACCGACATGTCCGACGACTATAGAGTCGTCCCCACGACCCCGGGTCAATGTTGGCTCGCCGCCGACATGTCCGACGACTATAGGGTCGTCCCCACGACCCCTGGGCCAAAGTTGGACAGCCACCGACATTTCCGACGACTATAGGGTCGTCCCCACGACCACGGGCCAAAGTTGGCCAGCCGCCGACATGTCCGACGACTATAGGGTCGTCCCCACGACCCGGGACTAGACTGGCCCGCCACCGTCATGTCCGACGACTATAGGGTCGTCCCCACGACCCCCGGACTAGGTTGGCCGGCCGCCGACTTGTCCGACGACTATAGGGTCGTCCCCACGACCCCCCGAATAGGTGGGCTCGCCGCCGACATGTCCGACGACTATAGGGTCGTCCCCACGACCCCGGGACTAGGTTGGCTCGCCACCGTCATGTCTGACGACTATAGGGTCGTCCCCACGACCCGGGACTAGACTGGCCCGCCACCGTCATGTCCGACGACTATAGGGTCGTCCCCACGACCCCCGGACTAGGTTGGCCGGCCGCCGACTTGTCCGACGACTATAGGGTCGTCCCCACGACCCCTGGGCCAAAGTTGGACAGCCACCGACATTTCCGACGACTATAGGGTCGTCCCCACGACCCCTGGGCCAAAGTTGGACAGCCACCGACATTTCCGACGATTATAGGGTCGTCCCCACGACCACGGGCCAAAGTTGGCCAGCCGCCGACATGTCCGACGACTATAGGGTCGTCCCCACAACCCGGGACTAGACTGGCCCGCCACCGTCATGTCCGACGACTATAGGGTCGTCCCCACGACCCCCGGACTAGGTTGGCCGGCCGCCGACTTGTCCGACGACTATAGGGTCGTCCCCACGACCCCCCGAATAGGTGGGCTCGCCGCCGACATGTCCGACGACTGTAGGGTCGTCCCCACGACGACGGGCCAAAGTTGGCCAGCCGCCGACATATCCGACGACTATAGGGTCGTCCCCACGACCACGGGCCAATGTTGGCCAGCCGCTGACTTGTCCGACGACTTAGGGTCGTCCCCACGACCGCGGGGCTAGATTGGCTCGCCGCCGACATGTCCGACGACTATAGGGTCGTCCCCACGACCCGGGACTAGACTGGCCCGCCACCGTCATGTCCGACGACTATAGAGTCGTCCCCACGACCACGGGCCATTGTTGGCCAGCCGCTGACTTGTCCGACGACTATAGGGTCGTCCCCACGACCCGGGACTAGACTGGCCCGCCACCGTCATGTCCGACGACTATAGGGTCGTCCCCACGACCCCCGGACTAGGTTGGCCGGCCGCCGACATGTCCGACGACTATAGGGTCGCCCCCACGACCCCCGCGCCAAAGTTGCACAGCCACCGACATTTCCGACGACTATAGGGTCGTCCCCACGACCACGGGCCAAAGTTGGCCAGCCGCCGACATGTCCGACGACTATAGGGTCGTCCCCACGACCCGGGACTAGACTGGCCCGCCACCGTCATGTCCGACGACTATAGGGTCGTCCCCACGACCCCCGGACTAGGTTGGCCGGCCGCCGACTTGTCCGACGACTATAGGGTCGTCCCCACGACCCCCCGACTAGGTGGGCTCGCCGCCGACTTGTCCGACGACTATAGGGTCGTCCCCACGACCCCGGGACTAGGTTGGCTCGCCGCCGACATATCCGACGACTATAGTGTCGTCCCCACGACCACGGGCCAATGTTGGCCAGCCGCTGACTAGTCCGAAGACTATAGGGTCGTCCCCACGACCCTTGGGCCAAAGTTGGACAGCCACCGACATTTCCGACGACTATAGGGTCGTCCCCACGACCACGGGCCAAAGTTGGCCAGCCGCCGACATGTCCGACGACTATAGGGTCGTCCCCACGACCCGGGACTAGACTGGCCCGCCACCGACATGTCCGACGACTATAGAGTCGTCACCACGACCCCGGGTCAATTTTGGCTCGCCGCCGACATGTCCGACGACTATAGGGTCGTCCCCACGACCCCTGGGCCAAAGTTGGACAGCCACCGACATTTCCGACGACTATAGGGTCGTCCCCACGACCACGGGCCAAAGTTGGCCAGCCGCCGACATGTCCGACGACTATAGGGTCGTCCCCACGACCCGGGACTAGACTGGCCCGCCACCGTCATGTCCGACGACTATAGGGTCGTCCCCACGACCCCCGGACTAGGTTGGCCGGCCGCCGACTTGTCCGACGACTATAGGGTCGTCCCCACGACCCCCCGAATAGGTGGGCTCGCCGCCGACATGTCCGACGACTGTAGGGTCGTCCCCACGACCACGGGCCAAAGTTGGCCCGCCGCCGACATATCCGACGACTATAGGGTCGTCCCCACGACCACGGGCCAATGTTGGCCAGCCGCTGACTTGTCCGACGACTTAGAGTCGTCCCCACGACCGCGGGGCTAGATTGGCTCGCCGCCGACTTGTCCGACGACTGTAGGGTCGTCCCCACGACTCCGTGCCAAAGTTGGCAAGCTGCCGACTTGTCCGACGACTATAGGGTCGTCCCCACGACCCCGGGAATAGATTGGCCCGCCACCGTCATTTCCGACGACAATAGGGTCGTCCCCACGACCCCGGGTCAATGTTGGCTCGCCGCCGACATGTCCGACGACTATAGGGTCGTCCCCACGACCCCCGGGCCAAAGTTGGACAGCCACCGACATTTCCGACGAATATAGGGTCGTCCCCACGACCACGGGCCAAAGTTGGCCAGCCGCCGACATGTCCGACGACTATAGGGTCGTCCCCACGACCCGGGACTAGACTGGCCCGCCACCGTCATTTCCGACGACTATAGGGTCGTCCCCACGACCCCCGGACTAGGTTGGCCGGCCGCCGACTTGTCCGACGACTATAGGGTCGTCCCCACGACCCCCCGAATAGGTGGGCTCGCCGCCGACATGTCCGACGACTGTAGGGTCGTCCCCACGACGACGGGCCAAAGTTGGCCAGCCGCCGACATATCCGACGACTATAGGGTCGTCCCCACGACCACGGGCCAATGTTGGCCAACCGCTGACTTGTCCGACGACTTAGGGTCGTCCCCACGACCCCGGGTCAATGTTGGCTCGCCGCCGACATGTCCGACGACTATAGGGTCGTCCCCACGACCCGGGACTAGACTGGCCCGCCTCCGACATGTCCGACGACTATAGAGTCGTCCCCACGACCCCGGGTCAATGTTGGCTCGCCGCCGACATGTCCGACGACTATAGGGTCGTTCCCACAACCCCTGGGCCAAAGTTGGCCAGCCGCCGACATGTCCGACGACTATAGAGTCGTCCCCACGACCCGGGACTAGACTGGCCCGCCACCGTCATGTCCGACGACTATAGGGTTGTCCCCACGACCCCCGGACTAGGTTGGCCGGCCGCCGACATGTCCGACGACTATAGGGTCGTCCCCACGACCCCGGACCAAAGTTGGCCAGCCGCCGACATGTCCGACGACTATAGGGTCGTCCCCACGACCCGGGACTAGAGTGGCCCGCCACCGTCATGTCCGACGACTATATGGTCGTCCCCACGACCACGGGCCATTGTTGGCCAGCCGCTGACTTGTCCGACGACTATAGGGTCGTCCCCACGACCGCGGGACTAGATTGGCTCGCCGCCGACTTGTCCGACGACTGTAGGGTCGTCCCCACGACCACGGGACTAGATTGGCCCGCCACCGTCAATTCCGACGAGTATAGGGTCGTCCCCACGACCCGGGACTAGACTGGCCCGCCACCGTCGTGTCCGACGACTATAGGGTCGTCCCCACGACCCCCGGACTAGGTTGGCCGGCCGCCGACTTGTCCGACGACTATAGGGTCGTCCCCACGACCCCCCGACTAGGTGGGCTCGCCGCCGACTTGTCCGACGACTATAGGGTCGTCCCCACGACCCCGGGACTAGGTTGGCTCGCCGCCGACATATCCGACGACTATAGTGTCGTCCCCACGACCACGGGCCAATGTTGGCCAGCCGCTGACTTGTCCGACGACTATAGGGTCGTCCCCACGACCCTTGGGCCAAAGTTGGACAGCCACCGACATTTCCGACGACTATAGGGTCGTCCCCACGACCACGGGCCAAAGTTGGCCAGCCGCCGACATGTCCGACGACTATAGGGTCGTCCCCACGACCCGGGACTAGACTGGCCCGCCACCGACATGTCCGACGACTATAGAGTCGTCACCACGACCCCGGGTCAATTTTGGCTCGCCGCCGACATGTCCGACGACTATAGGGTCGTCCCCACGACCCCTGGGCCAAAGTTGGACAGCCACCGACATTTCCGACGACTATAGGGTCGTCCCCACGACCCCTGGGCCAAAGTTGGACAGCCACCGACATTTCCGACGATTATAGGTTCGTCCCCACGACCACGGGCCAAAGTTTTCCAGCCGCCGACATGTCCGACGACTATAGGGTCGTCCCCACAACCCGGGACTAGACTGGCCCGCCACCGTCATGTCCGACGACTATAGGGTCGTCCCCACGACCCCCGGACTAGGTTGGCCGGCCGCCGACTTGTCCGACGACTATAGGGTCGTCCCCACGACCCCCCGAATAGGTGGGCTCGCCGCCGACATGTCCGACGACTGTAGGGTCGTCCCCACGACGACGGGCCAAAGTTGGCCAGCCGCCGACATATCCGACGACTATAGGGTCGTCCCCACGACCACGGGCCAATGTTGGCCAGCCGCTGACTTGTCCGACGACTTAGGGTCGTCCCCACGACCGCGGGGCTAGATTGGCTCGCCGCCGACATGTCCGACGACTATAGGGTCGTCCCCACGACCCGGGACTAGACTGGCCCGCCACCGTCATGTCCGACGACTATAGAGTCGTCCCCACGACCACGGGCCATTGTTGGCCAGCCGCTGACTTGTCCGACGACTATAGGGTCGTCCCCACGACCCGGGACTAGACTGGCCCGCCACCGTCATGTCCGACGACTATAGGGTCGTCCCCACGACCCCCGGACTAGGTTGGCCGGCCGCCGACATGTCCGACGACTATAGGGTCGCCCCCACGACCCCCGCGCCAAAGTTGCACAGCCACCGACATTTCCGACGACTATAGGGTCGTCCCCACGACCACGGGCCAAAGTTGGCCAGCCGCCGACATGTCCGACGACTATAGGGTCGTCCCCACGACCCGGGACTAGACTGGCCCGCCACCGTCATGTCCGACGACTATAGGGTCGTCCCCACGACCCCCGGACTAGGTTGGCCGGCCGCCGACTTGTCCGACGACTATAGGGTCGTCCCCACGACCCCCCGACTAGGTGGGCTCGCCGCCGACTTGTCCGACGACTATAGGGTCGTCCCCACGACCCCGGGACTAGGTTGGCTCGCCGCCGACATATCCGACGACTATAGTGTCGTCCCCACGACCACGGGCCAATGTTGGCCAGCCGCTGACTAGTCCGAAGACTATAGGGTCGTCCCCACGACCCTTGGGCCAAAGTTGGACAGCCACCGACATTTCCGACGACTATAGGGTCGTCCCCACGACCACGGGCCAAAGTTGGCCAGCCGCCGACATGTCCGACGACTATAGGGTCGTCCCCACGACCCGGGACTAGACTGGCCCGCCACCGACATGTCCGACGACTATAGAGTCGTCACCACGACCCCGGGTCAATTTTGGCTCGCCGCCGACATGTCCGACGACTATAGGGTCGTCCCCACGACCCCTGGGCCAAAGTTGGACAGCCACCGACATTTCCGACGACTATAGGGTCGTCCCCACGACCACGGGCCAAAGTTGGCCAGCCGCCGACATGTCCGACGACTATAGGGTCGTCCCCACGACCCGGGACTAGACTGGCCCGCCACCGTCATGTCCGACGACTATAGGGTCGTCCCCACGACCCCCGGACTAGGTTGGCCGGCCGCCGACTTGTCCGACGACTATAGGGTCGTCCCCACGACCCCCCGAATAGGTGGGCTCGCCGCCGACATGTCCGACGACTGTAGGGTCGTCCCCACGACCACGGGCCAAAGTTGGCCCGCCGCCGACATATCCGACGACTATAGGGTCGTCCCCACGACCACGGGCCAATGTTGGCCAGCCGCTGACTTGTCCGACGACTTAGAGTCGTCCCCACGACCGCGGGGCTAGATTGGCTCGCCGCCGACTTGTCCGACGACTGTAGGGTCGTCCCCACGACTCCGTGCCAAAGTTGGCAAGCTGCCGACTTGTCCGACGACTATAGGGTCGTCCCCACGACCCCGGGAATAGATTGGCCCGCCACCGTCATTTCCGACGACAATAGGGTCGTCCCCACGACCCCGGGTCAATGTTGGCTCGCCGCCGACATGTCCGACGACTATAGGGTCGTCCCCACGACCCCCGGGCCAAAGTTGGACAGCCACCGACATTTCCGACGAATATAGGGTCGTCCCCACGACCACGGGCCAAAGTTGGCCAGCCGCCGACATGTCCGACGACTATAGGGTCGTCCCCACGACCCGGGACTAGACTGGCCCGCCACCGTCATTTCCGACGACTATAGGGTCGTCCCCACGACCCCCGGACTAGGTTGGCCGGCCGCCGACTTGTCCGACGACTATAGGGTCGTCCCCACGACCCCCCGAATAGGTGGGCTCGCCGCCGACATGTCCGACGACTGTAGGGTCGTCCCCACGACGACGGGCCAAAGTTGGCCAGCCGCCGACATATCCGACGACTATAGGGTCGTCCCCACGACCACGGGCCAATGTTGGCCAACCGCTGACTTGTCCGACGACTTAGGGTCGTCCCCACGACCCCGGGTCAATGTTGGCTCGCCGCCGACATGTCCGACGACTATAGGGTCGTCCCCACGACCCGGGACTAGACTGGCCCGCCTCCGACATGTCCGACGACTATAGAGTCGTCCCCACGACCCCGGGTCAATGTTGGCTCGCCGCCGACATGTCCGACGACTATAGGGTCGTTCCCACAACCCCTGGGCCAAAGTTGGCCAGCCGCCGACATGTCCGACGACTATAGGGTCGTCCCCAAGACCCGGGACTAGACTGGCCCGCCACCGTCATGTCCGACGACTATAGGGTTGTCCCCACGACCCCCGGACTAGGTTGGCCGGCCGCCGACTTGTCCGACGACTATAGGGTCGTCCCCACGACCCCGGACCAAAGTTGGCCAGCCGCCGACATGTCCGACGACTATAGGGTCGTCCCCACGACCCGGGACTAGAGTGGCCCGCCACCGTCATGTCCGACGACTATATGGTCGTCCCCACGACCACGGGCCATTGTTGGCCAGCCGCTGACTTGTCCGACGACTATAGGGTCGTCCCCACGACCGCGGGACTAGATTGGCTCGCCGCCGACTTGTCCGACGACTGTAGGGTCGTCCCCACGACCACGGGACTAGATTGGCCCGCCACCGTCAATTCCGACGAGTATAGGGTCGTCCCCACGACCCGGGACTAGACTGGCCCGCCACCGTCGTGTCCGACGACTATAGGGTCGTCCCCACGACCCCCGGACTAGGTTGGCCGGCCGCCGACTTGTCCGACGACTATAGGGTCGTCCCCACGACCCCCCGACTAGGTGGGCTCGCCGCCGACTTGTCCGACGACTATAGGGTCGTCCCCACGACCCCGGGACTAGGTTGGCTCGCCGCCGACATATCCGACGACTATAGTGTCGTCCCCACGACCACGGGCCAATGTTGGCCAGCCGCTGACTTGTCCGACGACTATAGGGTCGTCCCCACGACCCTTGGGCCAAAGTTGGACAGCCACCGACATTTCCGACGACTATAGGGTCGTCCCCACGACCACGGGCCAAAGTTGGCCAGCCGCCGACATGTCCGACGACTATAGGGTCGTCCCCACGACCCGGGACTAGACTGGCCCGCCACCGACATGTCCGACGACTATAGAGTCGTCACCACGACCCCGGGACTAGATTGGCACGCCACCGTCATGTCCGACGACAATAGGGTCGTCCCCACGACCCCGGGACTAGGTTGGCTCGCCGCCGACATGTCCGACGACTATAGGGTCGTCCCCACGACACCGAGAATAGATTGGCCCGCCACCGTCATGTCCGACGACTATAGGGTCGTCCCCACGACCACGGGCCAAAGTTGGCCAGCCGCCGACATGTCCGACGACTATAGGGTCGTCCCCACGACCCCGAGAATAGATTGGCCCGCCACCGTCATGTCCTAAGACTATAGGGTCGTCCCCACGACCCCGGGGCTAGGTTGGCCAGCCGCCGACTTGCCCGACCACTATTGGGTCGTCCCCACGACCTCGATACTAGGTTGGCCAGCCGCCGACATGTGCGACGACTATGGGGTCGTCCCCACGACCCCGGGCCTAGGTTGGCCCGCCGCCGTCTTGTCCGACGACTATAGGGTCGTTCTCACGACCCCGGGACTAGATTGGCCGGCCACCGTCATGTCCGACGACTATAGGGTCGTCCCCACGACCCCGGGACTAGGTTGGCTCGCCGCCGACATGTCCGACGACTATAGGGTCGTCCCCACGACCCCGGGACTAGATTGGTCCGCCACCGTCAAGTCCGACGACTATAGGGTCGTCCCCACGACCCCCGGACTAGGTTGGCTCGCCGCCGACTTGTACGACGACTATAGGGACGTCCCCACGACCCCGGGACTAGATTGGCCCGCCACCGTCAAGTCCGACGACTATAGGGTCGTCCCCACGACCACAGGCCAAAGTTGGCTAGACGCCGACATGTCTGACGACTATAGGGGCGGCTCCACGACCCCGGGACTAGACTGGCCCGCCACCGTCATGTCCGACGACTATAAGGTCGTCTTCACGAACCCGGGACTAGATTGGCCCGCCACCGTTATGTCTGACGATTATAGGGTCGTCTCCACGGCCACGGGCCAAATTTGGCCAGCCGCCGACACCTCCGACGACAATAGGGTCGTCCCCACGCCCCCGGGACTAGATTGGCCGGCCACCGTCATGTCCGACGACTATAGGGTCGTCTCCACGACCCCCGGACTAGGTTGGCTCGCCGCCGACTTGTCCGACGACTATAGAGTCGCCACCACGGCCCCGGGCCAAAGTTGGCCAGCCGCCGACTTGTCCGACTCCTATAGGGTCGTCCCCACGGCCCCGGGCCAAAGTTGGCCAGCCGCCTACATGTCCGACGACTATAGGGTCGTACCTACGACCCCGGGACTAGATTGGCCCGCCACCGTCATGTCCGACGATTATCGGTTCGTCCCCACGACCACGGGCCAAAGTTGGCCAGCCGGCGACATGTCCGACGACTATTGAGTCGTCCCCACGACCACGGGCAAAAGTTGGCCAGCCGGCGACATGTCCGACGACTATTGGGTCGTCCCCACGACCACGGGCAAAAGTTGGCCAGCCGCCGACATGTCCGACGACTATAGGGTCGTCCCCACGACCACGGGCCAAAGTTGGCCAGCCGCCGACATGTGCGACGACTATAGGGTCGTCCCCACGACCCCGGGACTAGATTGGCACGCCACCGTCATGTCCGACGACAATAGGGTCGTCCCCACGACCCCGGTACAAGGTTGGCCCGCCGCCGACTTGCCCGGCGACTATAGGGTCGTCCCCACGACCCCGGGACTAGATTGGCCCGCCACCGTCATGTCCGACGACTATAGGGTCGTCCCCACGACCACGGGCCAAAGTTGGCCAGCCGCCTACATGTCCGACGACTATAGGGTCGTACCTACGACCCCGGGACTAGATTGGCCCGCCACCGTCATGTCCGACGATTATCGGTTCGTCCCCACGACCACGGGCCAAAGTTGGCCAGCCGGCGACATGTCCGACGACTATTGAGTCGTCCCCACGACCACGGGCAAAAGTTGGCCAGCCGGCGACATGTTCAACGACTATTGGGTCGTCCCCACGACCACGGGCCAAAGTTGGCCAGCCGCCGACATGTGCGACGACTATAGGGTCGTCCCCACGACCCCGGGACTAGATTGGCACGCCACCGTCATGTCCGACGACAATAGGGTCGTCCCCACGACCCCGGGACTAGGTTGGCTCGCCGCCGACATGTCCGACGACTATAGGGTCGTCCCCACGACCCCGAGAATAGATTGGCCCGCCACCGTCATGTCCGACGACTATAGGGTCGTCCCCACGACCACGGGCCAAAGTTGGCCAGCCGCCGACATGTCCGACGACTATAGGGTCGTCCCCACGACCCCGAGAATAGATTGGCCCGCCACCGTCATGTCCTAAGACTATAGGGTCGTCCCCACGACCCCGGGGCTAGGTTGGCCAGCCGCCGACATGTGCGACGACTATAGGGTCGTCCCCACGACCCCGGGCCTAGGTTGGCCCGCCGCCGTCTTGTCCGACGACTATAGGGTCGTTCTCACGACCCCGGGACTAGATTGGCCGGCCACCGTCATGTCCGACGACTATAGGGTCGTCCCCACGACCACAGGCCAATTTGGCCAGCCGCCGACATGTGCGACGACTATAGGGTCGTCCCCACGACCGCGGGCCAAAGTTGGCCAGCCGCCGACATGTCCGACGACTATAGGGTCGCCCCCACGACCTCGGGACTAGGTTGGCCAGCCGCCGACATGTCCGACGACTATAGGGTCGTCCCCGCAACCCCGGGCCAAAGTTGGCCGGCCGCCGAATTGTCCGACGACTATACGGTCCTCCCCACGACCCCGGTACTAGATTGGCCAGCCGCCGACATGTCCGACGACAATAGGGTCGTCCCCACGACCCCGGGACTGGATTGGCCAGCCGCCTACATGTCCGACGACTATAGGGTCGTCCCCACGACCCCCGGACTAGGTTGGCTAGCCGCCGACTTCTCCGACCACTATAGGGTCGTCCCCACGACAACGGGCCTACGTTGGCCAGCCGCCGACATGTCCACGACTATAGGGTCGTCCCCACGACCCCGGGACTAGATTGGCCCTAGACCGTCAAGTCCGACGATTATCGGTTCGTCCGCACGACCCAGGGGCTAGGTTGGCCAGCCGCCGACTTGCCCGACGACTATAGGGTCGTAACCACGGCCCCGGGCCAAAGTTGGGCAGCCACCGTCATGTCCGACGACTATAGGGTCGTCCCCACGACCACGGGCCAAAGTTGGCCTGCCGCCGTCTTGTCCGACGACTATAGGGTCGTCCCCACGACCCCGGGACTAGATTGGCGCGCCACCGTCAAGTCGGACGATTATAGGGTCGTCCCCACGACCACGGGCCAAAGTTGGCCAGAGTAGTAAGGCAAAGCCGATTCTAACCCAGGTCCTCTGAGGGGAGCGCGGGGGCGGGGAGGATGTGAGGGCGCGCGGGGGAGTGCGGTGGCGGGAACTATAGGCGCGGGGAGAATGGGGAGTGGAAGACCGGTTGCGCGCGCACGAGCCGCGGAGTGGGGGAAGCCGCAATCGTGGAGGGGATCAGTCCGGGCCGAGCCGCCGCGGAGATCTCTCCAGACCTGACCCACCGGCAGAAATTTCCGCAGAGGGTCGTCCCCTCCCTCTAAAAATTTCTGGGATTGACCCACCGCTAGACATGTGTTTTTAGAGGGGGAATGACCCCCGAAAATATTTTCATATCTAACCGAGGAAGCGGACGACCCCCAAATATTTTTTTTCAAACCATTATAAAGCTGAAATTGTTTAATACTTTATCGGATCCTCTAAAAATTTCTGGGGTCGGGTCTTGTATGAAATAAAACTTTTTTCAGACTCGATCCAACCACAGAAATTTTTTTCCCCAAATATTTTTTTTAAATCAGATCTACCGCCAGAATATTTTTTCCAAACCAACAGATACTTTCTCCCCAAACGCAGAGAAATAATAATTTTTAATCAATGATTCAGCGAACCATTACGTAGAAAACACACATATTTTTTCAAACAAATATGCAGCATTCTAAAGCGTTCCAATTTAACATCGCAGCGTATCGCGCGATTACGCGTAATTTGACTCCTCTGGAGCAGTCGTGCAGGATGAGGTCATTTTCATGGTGCGAAGAAGGAACGAACGAAATATGATTATGCGGCGTCAGCAGAAATGTTTTTTCCATACATATATGTGATGGAAATTTTCCCCCAACGCAGAGAAATAATAATTTTGAAACGTCGAATCGGGAGACGGGTAAATAAAATGAAGAAATAATATACGTTTAAGAAATTATATATTGTTACATAGAATATAAAATTAAAAATATAAATATAAATATTTTATTTATGCAATTCTCTCTGGTGTTTAGACCACCAGTTGAATATTTTAAATACATTTTGCAAAGCACAATGCTTCGCGTGTCTGCCACATCGCAGAGTATTAATTACATTTAGCTTATTTAGAGATTTGATATTCTCATAGTCAATGTCCAGCGTCTCAATGATCACATCCGCTCTCGTATTTTCATCGAGGAAATCCACAAGCCAGTCGCGTTTCTGCAACCCTTTAACGTATACGATATAGGGTGTGTCATCTTCTTCATCGATCGCATCAGCTACAGCTTTCGTAATTAGCTGTTTAGCCATACTGTATGGAACGTCTCCATCATCCCACCGTAGTCCATGATGTTTTGCCACCAACCATCGGATGCTTGATTTGTCGGATTTTGTAAGAAGATATTGCGGCATCGAACTCCCAAAAATATAGTGCGAGAGAATTGTTCCCATTCGTAGGACAGCCACTTCCTTGACAACAAATCTTCCATCGACGATGAACCCTTGCAGGTCAACAAATGTTGGTACGACCATTGTCGATACAATTTTAGAGGTCAGCTCGCTTCCAAGACAGATGAGAGAATGAAGTCTTTCTCGTAAAGCATCTCGATTTTTTACGATGAAATGTTTGTACGAATTTGACACAGGAGAGGGCGGGGCAAGTAGTATGGCAATTTAATTTATTTTGCGCACCACGTTTGTTAGCGGATTGTATTCAACCACCCGGTCGTGCAGAATCAGACAGTAGGCCGTAGTATTTGCAGGTACATTCTCTTTACATTCAAATTCTATGCGCACGTCCACGGTACCATTTTTAATCGACTCATTTTGTCGCGAGCAATCAATCACCACGAGGGGACCAAATTGTAAAAATTCAGCCACAGTGAATAATGCCTCGTTGCAACTATGTCCATAATACGATTTACGGAAATGTGTATACATGTGAAACAAGATGGCATGCTTATTCTTATCAAAGTCCAAGTTCAAGTCATCATATGGATAAAATTCCGAGTTGAGAAAAAGTTTTACATTGGTCAATTTACAGTGGTCAAACCGAGTAGCATCTTCGGTCATCACATTCTTTCGAGCAGTCTGTAGAGCAAAGATAACGTATCGCGGCTTCTCCAGCTGTGCAGCTGCCTTCACGGCCCACGAATGCTTGGTTGTGCTCTGTAAGAGAGGATACTCGTACAGATCCCACGAGCGAAAACTAATGCTTAGGTTTTGTCCACTTTCCAAAGCATGTAGCAACGATAGCTTATTAACATCGTTCAGCGTCACATGAGGCATTCGCCATTGCACTTTAAGTAATTCAATTTCTGGTTCCAACATCGGCGATCCTATTAGAGAATTGTTATCGTTGCGCGATCGTATTAAAATCAATTCGTGACGTGCATTAAGAAGCATGCGTTTGTAGTCCTCGCAAAATCCCAACAAATATTTGAGTGGGATGCAAAAATTGAAATGATTTTTCACTATTAGTCCATCATGTCGTTTCAAGCCCCATCCGGCATTCTCCATATTTTTGTCTTCGTCAGATGTCAGCGATACATAGTTTTTAAGCGTGCTAGTTATTCCAACGTTTCTATTGCGGTCAATCTCCACACCATTCAGCTCGTACCGAATCTCATCAAATATGAACGCCATGCAATTATTTCCCAACGTTGTCGTTGATGCATCGTTTGGCTTATTTATCACCAATTTTCCCTCCACGTAGAGGAAACTTTCACATGGTAATGTGTATAAATCCTGCTGCTGTATAGGTATTCTTATCTCATCACTGTATCCAAACGTCGTGTTGACGTATGGGTTGTACGTATGAGTCTCGAGCTTGACGATGCAATCATCAAACATCGGCTTCCCTCCAATGCTTAGAATGTCGGCCATTTTTTCAACTTATATGCGTACAATAAATCCCAATGATTTCAAAAATGTAATGTTCGCAGCACTGAGTCTCTTCTTTTTAGCATAATCAGAGCTGTTGCAGGTGTTGTTGTTGTTGTTGTTGTTATTGTTGTTGTTGTTGTTGTTGTTGTTGCAAACAATTTCACTTGGAAGAAACGGATTTCTGGAGTCGTTCAACACAAGCATTTCTTTCATTCGCACCACATGTATTATCGACGTCGTCGCACGTGCAGTCTGATGGTAATCTCTTCACCTCGAAAATCGAGCAACCGTCCGTCTTGATCCACAACGCGTATCGTTAGATCCGTAATGACCCGTGCGGTGATCGGAAGGTAAATGATCTGCGCGGGCGTTTCCGATATCTTATATCCTGGTGGAACTCTCGGAGAAAATTCATGTATCGTATGTACTCGCTTCCCATTGTTGTACGCGCCAGCGGTCACGCTACATTCTATGCGAATAATGTTCACGTTCATGATATTAATTGGATCGTCCGATTCGTGCCATTGTCCAGGTTCTAATACCCGATTCGTCGAGAATCCCAGTAGCGATCCAATGTTATTGCGCTTCGTAAAATCTACGATGAACGAGCAGTACAGCTCGCTTTTCATGGTGTTGTTGTTGGGACGCAACACTATAGGATACACATCGTTGTCATCATCAGAGTCATCGAGATTTTTAGGATATCGCTCGAGTAATCGCTGCCTCAAATACTTGGCAATGGCATCTAGTTCGTAGGAGCCGTGTGGAATCCTAATAGTTTCAGGAGTGGTGTCAACACTGCTGTTTTTGATGCCATAGTTCGAGGTGAAGTAGAATTTATCGTTGCTCCAATCGATGTTCGGTATTGTATGATAAGTTTCAAAGGTTGTTAAACCAAGCTCGTAATCATCGTCGCTCAAATCTATGGGTGGAAAGTAGCTTACCGCGAGGGTGCTACTGTTGCCGGTTAGAGTGAATGTTAACGACATATTCCGAGCTGTACGACTCGACTAATACTGAATCAGAATGGTGGGAAGTCAATCCTTAAATTTGGTGCCGATCGTTTGTAGAAAGCGTAGACATAGTTGTCCGCAATTGCTCTGATTATACTTCTGATAAGCTGTTCGATTGTATTCGATTTTCACAACATCTTTATTCAGATATTGTACCAATTCTCTAGGCGGTTGAAGATTCCCGAAGCTGTCGAAATATATAGCTCGACACCCTCTCTTCGCATATGCCACCCAATGAGTTCCCGACCCCTCGACATTGTCCAAATTTACGATACCGCTCTCGTTTCGATGTACTCCTCCGGCAGGTAGTGCATTGCGCATAAAAACACCTCTAAAGAATGGAATACGCATACGTTTTGCCAACTCCTCCAATTGTGCATCGGTAGTTACACCGACAGGCATTATTATTTTCTTTTCGGCGTTTTTTTTTTCGTTTTGATATTCCCTGTCCGCGCTTGTATGGTGTGAGATAAAGTCCACGACCTTCCATGGAGCGATTATGACGTTGCATTTCCTGCAGCTGATGCTGCGCCGCCTTATTATCGTTTACCGCCTTGGCGATCCCTGCCGCTCCACCAGCTAATGATCCGAGTACACCTAGCAGCGGGAGAAGCGGTAATATACCACCACGTTTTGCTACCGGAAGAATCCGCTTTTGCGATGCCCTCTTTGGAGTCTTTTGGCGGGTTTTTGTTTTCATCCCCATCCCAATTTTCGTCTTGGCCTTCATAGCTGCCCAAACAGCTGTAGCAGCACCTCTTTCACCCAGTGTCGAGTCTCGTGCAACGATGCGTTTTCGCGCTTTGTCAGCGAGAACGTAATCTGCCGCGTGCCGTTCGCCGAGGTCGTTGCTACGCGAATACGCAATATCGTGTTCGCGACACGCTGCGTCCAACGGATTGATGCCTTGATCACCTCTGGCCAATCGTTTTGCCAGATGAGTTCCTGGACCACAAAACTGATATCCTGGGATATGTAATTCGATAGGTAGCGCGTTTATCGCCCGATTTAACAAACCACGGCCTTTCTTTACTCTCGTCGACGACATTTGCCACAGTTTTTAATCAATGGTGTCGGACGGTCGATATGCGTTCGCTGCCAAGGGCAATTATAATGTTCCAAACACCGACGATACTGCTGAACCTCAGAATCGGCTTTTATATGCTTGGGGAGTCCCACAACTGATCAATGTGCCTGTCAAACTCTCGCAGTAGAATAATCTTTGGTATATATTTCAACTGCTCAGAGGTTAGGTTTCAAATATCGAAATTATCCGACAGGACCAGAAGCATTTTGAATACTGAGCTGTTTTGCTTCGGTGCGGACCTATAAATAGGACGCGTCACCGCTTCGACGTATCAAAATCATTTTTCGCAGTTCGCGGAGAGGATGCGATTTGTGCGACAACCTGTAACGATACGCGTGACAAATTTTGACGATAAATCGCAAATGATGTCTTCGAAAACAATGCACAGACATGGTAGCATG
Organism: Andrena praecox; assembly: GCA_963932275.1. NCBI lineage: Eukaryota > Metazoa > Arthropoda > Insecta > Hymenoptera > Andrenidae > Andrena > Andrena praecox. The sequence goes on along the minus strand of CAWVQO010000396.1, from coordinate 870,783 downwards.
TTACCAAACACAATACGCTGCCTCATTTGTGGTCCATCAAATTGTGGAAAGACCAACGTGTTGGTGAGCTTGTTGGAAAGTCCACACGGAGTCCGCTTCGAGAACGTGTACGTGTATTCCAAGTCGTTGCAGCAGCCGAAATATCAGTATTTGGAAAATTTATTGACTCCAATAGATGAAATTGGCTACTTTACGTTTTCGAATAACAGTGACGTCATCCCACCGAGCGAATCGCTTCCGAATTCCATTTTTATCTTTGATGACGTGGCATGTGACAAGCAAGATACGATAAGGGAATACTTTGCAATGGGGCGCCACTCGAACGTTGACTGCTTCTATCTCTGTCAGACATATGCAAAGATTCCTAAACATCTTATACGCGACAATGCGAATCTATTGATTCTGTTTAAGCAGGATGGTACCAACTTGAAACATGTGTACAACGATCACGTAAACACTGATATGTCTTACGACGATTTCTGCGCGTTGTGTCGTAATTGTTGGCAACGGGAGTATGGTTTCATGGTAATAGACAAGGATAGCACGATGTCCAATGGACGTTATAGAAAGGGATTTAACGAGTTTGCCATACCATGAGATTGTCAATTGTCGTCGACACGTCGGTGGGAAAGTAACGTCTGCGGTACAACGATGATTGATATCGATAGTCTGGAGATTAAGGATCGCGAGAGAATAGTGAAGGAAATTGCAAAAACCAGCGAATCCATTCGGAAGAAACATCAGGCTTTGAAGACTGGCAAGATGGAGGAAGATATCGCGTTGGAGAGATACTTTAAACCTGTTGTCGAACCCTTAAAACATATCGTGGAAAATATCGCAGCGACAGAAGCTGACACATCACCGCTGATGAGCACAGACGTCGGAGGGTATGAAACATTAACGCCTAAAACAAAAATCCATCTGAATGGGAACATATCGCGCAAGACAAAGAGGAAACCATACACGTCATCGGAATATTCACTCGTAACCTCCACACCAGTTCAATCGAAGCGGAAACGGCAGAATGTCACGTCAAACGATTCCTCGGTTTCTTCTACACCAATAAATACATTTCCCGATGTACAATCGCTCACAACCAATGATGACGACGTTTTCGAAACTAGTCCCGATGAGTCGTTTGCAACATCTATTAGACATCAACTCCAAACATCCGAGGGACAAGAAACGTTGCGCAACCATTTCGGCCCGCTGGGACAAAAATATATGAGTGCAATCCTAAGTAGTGATAGGGATACGACCATGGACTATGTGTATGGCGTATACTTTGGTGATAGTGGAACGATGCTTGGGGATAAAGCTTTCGATATAGACAAAGATGATAATATAATCATCGACGGTGTAAGATACGGAGGAACACCCGGTCTTTACGAACTGATTTTCAAGAGAATTCCTGACGATACCACATACACCGATGCTGATAAACAAAAATATAAAAGTATACTGCTGACAACGAATGCCCACAGACGCGGTCATAACGCTCAAAATCCCATATTGGGCAACAAGGGATACAAGTATAAATATATAATTGCACCACTACTCCCCCGTGTTTCGGCTAGTAGAACAGGGAAAGGTCTAACAACACCACGAGTCATGGTGGTAAACGATAACAAGATCGATTACGTGCACTGGGACGATCCCAACGAGCTGGTGGACCGATTCCGTTTGCTAGAAGCGTCACGTCAGGCGGGTAACAACTCGCACGACAATGAAATTCTATCGATTATCGAGGAACTCCGCGAGGCAGGGCTCATTATAAATTAAGCCGCTCGCCGATGATGTGCACTGTATGCATCGAGATGCCGATCAACAAATTTGGGGTATCACTCGAGAAGAGTGGAGCAGCTAGAATGGACTACTACAAATGGAGCGGTTTGCTTCGAAATTATATGCGAGATAACGCTCTTTGCATGACCGGTGTCGACTTTGATGCAAAATCACGGAAGATACGACGTGTAGCACAACCCACGGCCGACAGCGATGTTGTCAATAAACTATACATGGAAAAGAGCATTAAACTTTTGAGAGAGCAGCAGGAAGAATTAGAGAGGAAGCTGGTCATGTTTCAGAGAGATATGCTGACGCTGCAAAACGGCGTTCAAAATATATCACAGGCGTCGAATTCTATTCCGCAGCAACGCTGCGAAGGAGAATCATGCGAGACGGTTGAACTTGTTCAGAATTTCCTGGGACCAACGGGAAGCACATAATGCACGTACACGATAATTATCACATCATTCGTGTCAAAGACACCTCTGCGATCAAACATGCAGCCATTATCAAAATCCAAGAGTAAAGAAGAAAACCGCGGCCATAAGAAGCAACAACTTGTTGAGGAATTGCATGCTCCAGCTCGAAGACACTTCCCACGGAGGCGCGTCATAGTGCATGGATATGATGATCTGTGGCAAGCTGACGTTGTAGAAATGCGTCCATACTCGCGATTCAACCAAGGTTACCACTACATACTCACCGTCATCGATGTGTTGAGCAAGTATGCATGGGCGTTGCCGCTCAAGACTAAAAGTGGTGTTGAGGTGACTAAAGCGTTTGCAAATATATTTAGAGATCGATATCCAAAAAATTTGCAAACTGATCAAGGAAAAGAATTTTACAACGTCGATGTGCAGAAACTCTTGACAAAACATGATATTAATCATTATTCGACGTATTCGGCGATGAAGGCCTCCGTCGTAGAACGTTTCAATCGAACTTTGAAGAACAATATGTGGAAACTGTTTACGCTCAATGGAACCTATAAATGGACCGATGCGCTACCGCGTCTACTTGCAGAATATAACGCACGAAAACATAGAACCATCAAAATGTGTCCTCGCGATGTTACCCCTGCGATCGCCGATAAGCTGCTAGCCACCGTATACAGCAATATAAAGATCGCTGCTCCAGCGAGATTCAAATTGGGCGAGTTTGTGCGCGTAAGCAAATTTAAAACCATCTTCGATAAAGGCTATACGCCGAATTGGACAACGGAGGTGTTCAAGATAGACAAAGTACAGGCAACTAATCCCGCGACGTATCTGCTCGTCGATTCCTGTGGAAAACCAGTCGCCGGAGGATTCTATGATCACGAGCTGCAGCGCGTCACCGATCCTGATGTGTATCTGGTGGAAAAAGTGTTGCGTAGGAAGGGGGATAAGGTATACGTTAAGTGGCTGGGGTTTGATAAATCACACAATTCATGGATAAATAAAAATAATGTATTGTAAAAAAATAAATGCATGGTTCAATAAAAATAATGTATTGGTAAAATAAATACATGTGTACAATTTTATTTGATATAATTCCACTATTTATAAGGATGAGTTAATAAATACAATTGTATGTTCTATACATGTATGTACAGTCAGTGTCTGTATACAGAATTTTACAATTTTGAGCGAGCAGGGGAGACATGTACTCATAATGTCGCGTGCACTGCTACAGGTTGCGATAGTGGATAATGTAACGCTGCTTATCGTATAATGTCGCGAGTAACTTGTTCTGTCTGCTACCAGGTGGTTTGGCACGCGTCGGGCAGAACGGTAGATCTGCATGAGCATCATGCAGCCGTTGCGGATATTCCAGATCTATTTAGACGATACACGTTCAGAGTGGTACCATGCACGTTCGATTCACGTTCGATACACGTTCAGAGTGATACCATACACGTTCAATTCACGTTCGATAGATGTTCAAAATGGTACCATACACGTTCGATAGATGTTCAAAGTGGTTCGATACACGTTCGATTCACGTTCAGAGTGGTACGATTCACGTTCAATTCACGTTTAGAGCGGTTCGATATACGTTCGATAGATGTTCAAAGTGGTACGATACATGTTCGATAGATGTTCAGAGTAGTACGATTCACGTTCAATTCACGTTCAGAGTGGTATCATACATGTTCAATTCACGTTCAGAGTGGTACAATTCACGTTCGATTAGCGTTCATAGTTGTACGATTCATGTTCGATACACGTTCAGAGTGATACCATACACGTTCGATTCACGTTCGATTCACGTTCGATTCATGTTCAAAGTGGTGCAATTCACGTTCGATTCACGTTCAGAGTGGTGTGATACACGTTCAATACACGATCAAAGTGGTTCAATATACGTTCGATAGATGTTCAAAGTGGTTCGATACGTTCCTTCTTCGCACCATGAAAATGACCTCATCCTGCACGACTGCTCCAGAGGAGTCAAATTACGCGTAATCGCGCGATACGCTGCGATGTTAAATTGGAACGCTTTAGAATGCTGCATATTTGTTTGAAAAAATATGTGTGTTTTCTACGTAATGGTTCGCTGAATCATTGATTAAAAATTATTATTTCTCTGCGTTTGGGGAGAAAGTATCTGTTGGTTTGGAAAAAATATTCTGGCGGTAGATCTGATTTAAAAAAAATATTTGGGGAAAAAAATTTCTGTGGTTGGATCGAGTCTGAAAAAAGTTTTATTTCATACAAGACCCGACCCCAGAAATTTTTAGAGGATCCGATAAAGTATTAAACAATTTCAGCTTTATAATGGTTTGAAAAAAAATATTTGGGGGTCGTCCGCTTCCTCGGTTAGATATGAAAATATTTTCGGGGGTCATTCCCCCTCTAAAAACACATGTCTAGCGGTGGGTCAATCCCAGAAATTTTTAGAGGGAGGGGACGACCCTCTGCGGAAATTTCTGCCGGTGGGTCAGGTCTGGAGAGGTCTCCGCGGCGGCTCGGCCCGGACTGATCCCCACCACGATTACAGCTTCCCCCACTCTGCGGTTCGTGCGCGCGCAACCGGTCTTCCACTCCCCAGCTCTCCCCGCGCCCATAGTTCCCTCCACTGCACTCCCCCGCGCGCCCTCACTTCCTCCCCCGCCCCCGCGCTCCCCTCAGAGGACCTGGGTTAGAATCGGCTTTGCCTTACTACTGGCCAGCCACCGTCAAGTCCGACGACTATAGGGTCATCCCCACGACCACGGGCCAAAGTTGGCCAGCCGCCGACATATCCGACGACTATAGGGTCGTCCCCACGACCCCCGGACTAGGTTGGCTCGCCGCCGACTTGTACGACGACTATAGGGACGTCCCCACGACCCCGGGACTAGATTGGTCCGCCACCGTCAAGTCCGACGACTATAGGGTCGTCCCCACGACCCCCGGACTAGGTTGGCTCGCCGCCGACTTGTACGACGACTATAGGGACGTCCCCACGACCCCGGGACTAGATTGGCCCGCCACCGTCATGTCCGACGACAATGGGGTCGTCCCCACGACCCCGGGTCTAGGTTGGCCAGCCGCCGACATGTCCGACGACTAAACAGTCGTCCCCACGACCACGGGCCAAAGTTGGCCAGCCACCGTCATGTCCGACGACTATCGGATCGACCCCACGACCCCGGGCCAATATTGGCCCACCACCGTCATGTTGGACGTCTATAGGGTCGTCCCCACGACCACGGGCCTACGATGTCCTTCCGCCAACATGTCCGACGACTATAGGGTCGTCCCCACGACCACGGGCCTAAGTTGTCCAGCCGCCGACATGTCCGACGACTATAGGGTCGTCCCCACGACCCCGGGACTAGATTGGCCCGCCACCGTCATGTCCAACGACTATCGGATCGTCCCCACGACCCCGGGCCAATATTGGCCAATCGCCGACATGTCCGACGACTATAGGGTCGTATCTACGACCCCGGGACTAGATTGCCCCGCCACCGTCATGTCCGACGACAATAGGGTCGTCCCCACGACCCTGGGTCTAGATTGGCCAGCCGCCGACATGTCCGACGACTAAACAGTCGTCCCCACGACCACGGGCCAAAGTTGGCCAGCCGCCGACATGTCCGACGGCTATAGGGTCGTCACCACGACCCCGGAACTAGATTGGCCCGCCACCGTCATGTCCGACGACTGTCGGATCGACCCCACGACCACGGGCCAAAGTTGGCCAATCGCCGACATGTCCGACGACTATAGGGTCGTCCCTATGACCCCGGGACGAGATTGGCCCGCCACCGTCATGTCCGACGACAATAGGGTCGTCCCCACGACCCCGGGTCTAGGTTGGCTAGCCGCCGACATGTCCGACGACTAAACAGTCGTCCCCACGACCACGGGCCAAAGTTGGCCAGCCGTCGTCATGTCCGACGACTATCGGATCGACCCAACGACCACGGACCAAAGTTGGCCAATCGCCGACATGTCCGACGACTATAGGGTCGTCCCTATGACCCCGGTGCTAGTTTGGCCCGCCACCGTCATGTCCGACGACTATAGGGTCGTCCCCACGACCCCGGGTCTAGGTTGGCCAGCCGCCGACATGTCCGACGACTAAATAGTCGTCCCCACGACCACGGGCCAAAGTTGGCCAGCCGCCGTGTTTGCGATTCGAGCAATAGTTCCCATCACCACCGCTCTCATCTCACCGCAGCACCTCACGGGCAGCGGAACACGACGGCAGATCGACGATCGATGGCCGAATCAGATCTGGCCGTCGGCGCGCTCATCCAATCGGACCAGCCGGCCGCGCGCTCACCCAATCAAAGCTCACTTCCGCTTGGCGCGTCTTCCAGAAGCTTCTGGAAGACACCAAGGCGGAAGCTAGCTTCGGGCCATTGTTCACTCTCGTTCGTAGCGTTCACCGAATCACACGTATCAAGCACGCGATTATTGTTCTGTTCAAACGCGCAATCTCTCATTCTCTCAAAGCTCACCGCTCATGTAAAGCGTTCTTGGCTCACCACGCGTGTTAATCCGCTCAACAACCTAGTTTTGAATAAACGACGTGGCTAACGCTGAACTGCTGGGCTTTGAATTCACTTCGCCACCCTAACCTAAAATTCCGGCACGCGAAAAACATCTACTCGCGAACATTTGGTCCTTCGAGCCGGATACGAAGTGCATCAAAGTGCAGTGAAAGTGCGCAAGCTCACCCGCTCACCCGCTCACCACTCATCGCTCAGAGATGGAGAATAAAGCTGCCACCTCATCGGCGACGTCGAGGCCAACGACGCCCACGATGTCGGTGCTCACGCTCACCATCCCCGACGAGGCAACGGGGACTTCAGAAACGGCCGCTGCGGGTCGAACGAGGGCCACATCACCTTCACTCATTCCGGCAGAGCTCCTCATGAAGGCGAGAACTCAGGTGGGTCGTTTCAATTCTCTCAACGACTTTCAAACTGAAATCCCCACACTCGCTCACACTACATCTCTCGACGAGGTACGCGTGCTCAGTTCTCACGTGGAAGATCTGCATCAGGCCTTTATAAGGGAGCACGCATATTTTGAAATCACCTGGCCAGTGAAGTGCCTCGATCACGAATATTTCACCTCAGAGCTCGTCACTAAGGAGAGGCAGCTCCATCTAAAGACGAAGCTCAGGCTCAACCGTCTTCGTGAAGACGTGGAGGCCATTGCTCAAGCAAGGGTTGCCGTCTCACCCGCTCAACCATCTTCTCGAGCGTCGAAGCTGCCCGAGATTGCGCTGCCGACCTTCTCAGGCAGCTACGTGGACTGGCCAGCATTCAGCGAGCTGTTCACATCACTCATCATCAGGGACACGCAGCTTATGGAAATCGACAGGTTGCACTACCTACGCTCTAGTGTGACTGGCGAGCCAGCAAGGCACGTGAATGCCTACCCGCTCACTGGCGACTCATTTCAAGCTTGCTGGGAGTACTTGACTAAGCGCTTCTCAAACAAGCGCGTGCTCATCCAGGAGCAGCTGAACAAGTTGTTCAGTTTGCCAGCGATCCAGACTCGCAGCTCAACCGCTCTGGACAACCTGCGCTCGTCCATCACCGAGGTGATTAAGACTCTCAAGGCGTTGGGTGCGGCAGACGACATGCTCAACTGTGTTCTAGTACACCTCGCTACCAACTGCTTAGACAAGCACACACGAGAGGCGTGGGAGACCTCGGTGGGCTCAGCCAACACATATCCGAGGTACGAGCAGTTGGAATCGTTCATCGACAACAAAATCGTCGCGTTAGAGCAATTGGAGGGCGCCGCTCAAAAGCAAGCTCAACAGAAGAAGGCTCAACCTCCCTCTGCCGCACCCAGTCGCCCATCTCATCGCTCAGCTACCTCTCACGCAGCGACACACACGCAGACCAGCTCAAAGTTCTACCTCTCAGGGAACAATTACCCGTGCGATTGCTGCCAGGGACCGCATTTCGTGGTGATGTGTCCGGAGTTCCGCGAAATGTCGGTGGAAGCGAGGCGCAAATTCATCACCAGGTACGAGCTGTGTCGTAACTGTTGTGGACGACACAACACAGAAGTGTGCAAATCGCCCCTCAAGTGCAAGACGTGTGGGGCTCGGCATCACACGATGCTGCACTTGAAGGGGACCCCAACTCAACCATCTCAAACCTCCGCACCAGTTCAATCCTCATCTCAAGCTCAATGAGAAATTGGTGCAGTCGTCGCACCCCGCTCAAGCTCAACATATCAGTCTCAAAGCTCACGCTCAAAAGGTTTTCCACGTTACCCGCTAGCTGTTCGCACATCATTCTCAACCATGTCACTCCTGGCCACGGCCAACGCTCAGCTCATCACTCCAGTATCATTCTCTCCAGTTCGGCTTCTCATCGACTCAGGCTCCGAGCTCACCTTTGTTAAGGAGGAGGTCATCAGCCAGCTCAACATTCCACGTGTGCAATCATCCATTTCAATCACTGGCCTTGGAGGCGCCAGCTCTCTCCAAACTAGAGGAATCGCACTGCTCACACTGCGCTCGAATTACGATTCGACAACGATACATGTTCAAGCTCATGTACTCAAGGCATTAACCTCCAATTTGCCATCCGTTGAAGCGCCTCGTCAGGAGTGGCCACATCTCGACGGCCTCAAGCTAGCTGATCCCGACTTTCTCACGCCACGGCCTATTGACATGGTTATCGGCGCAGACACATACGGACAGATTATCAAACCTAACCTCATCAAGGCAGACCCGTCAATGCCAATTGCCCAATTTTCAATGTTTGGGTGGCTCATTCTTGGACCAATCACCATTCACAATTCACAGATTGCAACATCCCATCACTCTGCTGTGGTACAGCATAACAACAATGATCTCCAAGAAATGCTGACGAGGTTTTGGATTCAAGAAGAGCTTCCCGGTGATACCCCTACTCAGCTCACGCATGAGGAAGAGGAGTGCGAGGAGCACTTTCGAGCGACTCACTCGCGTGACTCAACAGGTAGATACATCGTCCGCATCCCGCTCAAGTTGTCTCCAAAGCTCCTGGGCAATTCATACAACACTGCTCACGCATGCTTGATGCGTACACGCAACAGACTCAAGAAGGATGCTGGACTTCGTGAACTCTATGAAGGGTTCATGAACGAGTACAAAGATCTCCAGCACATGGTAAGAGCACCATCAATCTCTCCTAATTCTCATTCCATTTTCTATTTGCCACACCATGGAGTGCTCAAGCCCGACAGCCAATCAACAAAGCTGAGGGTCGTCTTCAATGGCTCAAGCCCCTCGGGCTCCGGACACTCAATCAACGATCTCATGTACACCGGCAAAAATCTCCTGCTCAATGTCACCGACGTGCTGCTGTGGATACGTCAGCACAAATTCATATTTGCCACGGACGTGACGAAGATGTATCGTCAAGTCCAGGTGCATGAAGCCGATCAGGACCTGCAAAGGGTGCTGTGGTTCGACGGCAATCAGAAGGAGGTGCCATACAAGCTCACCACCGTCACATACGGATTGAAGGCTGCTCCATTCATGGCTGTCAGGGCTCTACTTCAACTTGTGGAAGACGAAGGCCATCGCTTCCCACTGGCAGTACCATCGCTCACTCAAGCCAGATACGTCGACGACATATTCGGCGGAGCCGACACAGGTGAGAAACTCATTGAAATCGCTCAACAGTTACAAGACCTGTGCAACGCGGGAGGCTTTCCACTTGCCAAATGGCATGCAACTCACCCTCCGTTGCTTGATTCAATTTCCCCTACTCAGAGAGCTCTCGGCTCAATACTTTCACTAGACGACTGCAAAACCAAAGTTCTCGGATTACATTGGAACGTGCTCAAGGATAGCTTTTCATTCTCAGCCAAACCGGCAACGAGCTCAAAATTCACCAAACGCCTCATTCTCTCAGAAGTAGCTCAGATATTTGATCCGCTCGGCTTTTTGTCACCAGTCATCATTCAAGCAAAGGTGCTTTTACAAGAATTATGGCTGCACAAGCTCAGCTGGGATGATCCACTGCCATCCCAGGTCACTTCAAAATGGCTCACCATCAGAGAAAATCTTCAATGCCTGGCCAGGCTCTCAGTTCCTAGGTGGTTCACCACCTACAGCTACTCAACAGTGGAATTACATGGTTTCTCTGATGCCTCTCAACTCGCCATGGCGGCGGTAGTTTATATTACCGTCCTTTCACCGTCCACAAATCACAAGGTGTCGACACTAGTGTGCTCCAAAACAAAGGTAGCACCCCTCAAAAAGCTCACCATCCCGAGGCTCGAGCTTACGGCATCATTGATGCTTGCAAAGCTCACAAAATATGTTCAAGCAACTCTCAAGCTCAATGTAGCTGCTACTCACCTGTGGACGGACTCTCAAGTGACACTTATATGGATCAAATCTCATGCATCACGCTGGAAGGACTATGTGAGGAATCGTGTCTCCCAGATTCAAGAGCTCACTCAACATGCACAATGGAGACACGTTCCAGGAACCTCAAATCCAGCGGACTGCGCCTCTCGAGGCGTGACTACATCTCAGCTTGAACAACACAAGCTGTGGTGGACGGGACCACCATGGCTCACTCAGCCCAGTGACTCATGGCCATCTCAACCAGAATTGAAGGACGACTCCAGTGCACAGGAGGCTCGTCCAGGAGTTTCAACTCTACTCAACGTTCAAAAGATCGAATATCACTGGGATCTCATTTACAGATATTCTTCTCTCAACAAACTCATTCGCATCACCTCAGTTTGTTTCAGAATTCTTGACAAGCTAAGGAGAGCTCCTATCTCATTACCAATCATCTCACACTCACCAGAGGACCTGGAGAGAGCTAGAATCTTCTGGATTAAGGCAACGCAAGCTCTCTACTTCAACCAGGAGCTCAAAACACTCAGTCTCAATTCCAAGTTGCCATCATCTCACGCCTTCAATCGACTCACGGCGTTTGTCGATGAGCAAGGAGTGATTCGAATTGGAGGCCGACTCAACAACGCTCACATGGATTACGGAAGTAAGCATCCTGTGATTCTACCTCGCAATTCACGCCTCTCTCATCTGATCATAGATAATGCTCACAAAACCACCCTTCATGGAGGGACCCAGCTCACGCTCTCTCACATCCGCCAACGGTATTGGATTCTCGGAGGCAGAGCTCCAGTCAAAACTCACGTTCTTCGCTGTGTGGTGTGTGCTCGGCAAAGGGGGATCCGTGCCCATCAGCTGATGGGCCAACTACCTCTTGCGCGAGTCACACCCTCACAGCCGTTCACCCGCACTGGACTGGACTACGCCGGACCAATTTCACTCAAAGCATGGAAGGGGCGAGGCTCCAAAACTCACAAAGGCTGGATTTGCGTTTTCACCTGTCTCACCACCTCAGCAGTTCATCTAGAATTGGTGACTGACTACTCAACAGAAGGATTCATCGCGACGTACCGCAGATTCATCTCAAGGAGAGGAATACCTCAATCACTCCATTCTGACTGCGGCACCAACTTCATTGGTGCAGATGCCGCGCTCAAGAGGCTATTCACTCAAGGCACGAAGGAACATCACTCTGTGTCACAGCTCTTTGTCAATGACAACACCAAATGGCTCTTCAACCCCCCTGCCGCACCTCACATGGGTGGAAAGTGGGAGGCGGTCGTGAAATCGATCAAACATCATCTCAGGCGCACCGTAAGTGACACTGTACTCACTTACGAGGAATTCAGCACTCTTCTCACACAGATTGAAGCGATGCTCAATTCACGACCGCTAGAGCCACTCAGCGACGACTCTGAAGATGTTACTCCACTCACCCCTGCTCACTTCCTCATCGGACAGCCACTATCAACGCTGCCCGAACCATCAGCAGAACACTCAACAATCTCACCATCAGCGAGGTGGCAGCTCATTCAACAGAAGGCGCAGCGATTCTGGACCCAATGGTCATCACAATATCTACAACGTCAACTCTCAATCTCAAAGTGGCTCCACCCGTCCAACGACATCAAAATCGGTTCCCTGGTGCTCATCACTGATGAGCGCGTTCCACCGAGCAAGTGGCCACTTGCTCGGGTTCTCACCACTCACCCAGGGAAGGACGGACTCACCAGGGTCGCAACGCTCAAGACCGCCACCACCGTTCTAAAAAGACCAATTGCAAAATTGGCACCATTGAATGTTTCAGGCTCATCATCAACATCTTCTGGAAGCTGTTGATGGCGGGAGAATGTTTGCGATTCGAGCAATAGTTCCCATCACCACCGCTCTCATCTCACCGCAGCACCTCACGGGCAGCGGAACACGACGGCAGATCGACGATCGATGGCCGAATCAGATCTGGCCGTCGGCGCGCTCATCCAATCGGACCAGCCGGCCGCGCGCTCACCCAATCAAAGCTCACTTCCGCTTGGCGCGTCTTCCAGAAGCTTCTGGAAGACACCAAGGCGGAAGCTAGCTTCGGGCCATTGTTCACTCTCGTTCGTAGCGTTCACCGAATCACACGTATCAAGCACGCGATTATTGTTCTGTTCAAACGCGCAATCTCTCATTCTCTCAAAGCTCACCGCTCATGTAAAGCGTTCTTGGCTCACCACGCGTGTTAATCCGCTCAACAACCTAGTTTTGAATAAACGACGTGGCTAACGCTGAACTGCTGGGCTTTGAATTCAGTTCGCCACCCTAACCTAAAATTCCGGCACGCGAAAAACATCTACTCGCGAACACGCCGTCATGTCCGACGACTATCGGATCGACCCCACGACCACGGACCAAAGTTGGCCAATCGCCGACATGTCCGACGACTATAGGGTGGTCCCTATGACCCCGGGACTAGATTGGCCCGCCACCGTCATGTCCGACGACAATAGGGTCGTCCCCACGACCCCGGGTCCAGGTCGGCCAGCCGCCGACATGTCCGACGAATATAGAGTCGTCCCCACGACACCGGGCCAAATTTGGCCAGCCGGCGACATGTCCGACGACTATAGGGTCGTCCCCACGACCCCGGGACTAGATTGGCACTAGACCGTCATGTCCGACGACTATCGGATCGTCCCCACGACCACGGGCGAAAGCTGGCCAGCCGCCGACATGTCCGCCGACTATTGAGTCGTCCCCACGACCACGGGCCAAAGTTGGCCAGCCGCCGACATGTGCGACGACTATAGGGTCGTCCCCACGACCCCGGGACTAGATTGGCACGCCACCGTCATGTCCGACGACAATAGGGTCGTCCCCACGACCCCGGGACTAGGTTGGCTCGCCGCCGACATGTCCGACGACTATAGGGTCGTCCCCACGACCCCGGGACTAGATTGGCCCGCCACCGTCATGTCCGACGATTATCGGTTTGTCCCCACGACCACGGGCCAAAGTTGGCCAGCCGGCGACATGTCCGACGACTATAGGGTCGTCCCCACGACACCGGGCCAAAGTTGGCCAATCGCCGACATGTCCGACGACTATAGGGTCGTCCCCACGACCCCGGTACAAGGTTGGCCCGCCGCCGACTTGCCCGGCGACTATAGGGTCGTCCCCACGACCCCGGGACTAGATTGGCCCGCCACCGTCATGTCCGACGACTATAGGGTCGTCCCCACGACCACGGGCCAAAGTTGGCCAGCCGCCTACATGTCCGACGACTATAGGGTCGTACCTACGACCCCGGGACTAGATTGGCCCGCCACCGTCATGTCCGACGATTATCGGTTCGTCCCCACGACCACGGGCCAAAGTTGGCCAGCCGGCGACATGTCCGACGACTATTGAGTCGTCCCCACGACCACGGGCAAAAGTTGGCCAGCCGGCGACATGTCCGACGACTATTGGGTCGTCCCCACGACCACGGGCAAAAGTTGGCCAGCCGCCGACATGTCCGACGACTATAGGGTCGTCCCCACGACCACGGGCCAAAGTTGGCCAGCCGCCGACATGTTCAACGACTATTGGGTCGTCCCCACGACCACGGGCCAAAGTTGGCCAGCCGCCGACATGTGCGACGACTATAGGGTCGTCCCCACGACCCCGGGACTAGATTGGCACGCCACCGTCATGTCCGACGACAATAGGGTCGTCCCCACGACCCCGGGACTAGGTTGGCTCGCCGCCGACATGTCCGACGACTATAGGGTCGTCCCCACGACACCGAGAATAGATTGGCCCGCCACCGTCATGTCCGACGACTATAGGGTCGTCCCCACGACCACGGGCCAAAGTTGGCCAGCCGCCGACATGTCCGACGACTATAGGGTCGTCCCCACGACCCCGAGAATAGATTGGCCCGCCACCGTCATGTCCTAAGACTATAGGGTCGTCCCCACGACCCCGGGGCTAGGTTGGCCAGCCGCCGACTTGCCCGACCACTATTGGGTCGTCCCCACGACCTCGATACTAGGTTGGCCAGCCGCCGACATGTGCGACGACTATAGGGTCGTCCCCACGACCCCGGGCCTAGGTTGGCCCGCCGCCGTCTTGTCCGACGACTATAGGGTCGTTCTCACGACCCCGGGACTAGATTGGCCGGCCACCGTCATGTCCGACGACTATAGGGTCGTCCCCACGACCCCGGGACTAGGTTGGCTCGCCGCCGACATGTCCGACGACTATAGGGTCGTCCCCACGACCCCGGGACTAGATTGGTCCGCCACCGTCAAGTCCGACGACTATAGGGTCGTCCCCACGACCCCCGGACTAGGTTGGCTCGCCGCCGACTTGTACGACGACTATAGGGACGTCCCCACGACCCCGGGACTAGATTGGCCCGCCACCGTCAAGTCCGACGACTATAGGGTCGTCCCCACGACCACAGGCCAAAGTTGGCTAGACGCCGACATGTCTGACGACTATAGGGGCGGCTCCACGACCCCGGGACTAGACTGGCCCGCCACCGTCATGTCCGACGACTATAAGGTCGTCTTCACGAACCCGGGACTAGATTGGCCCGCCACCGTTATGTCTGACGATTATAGGGTCGTCTCCACGGCCACGGGCCAAATTTGGCCAGCCGCCGACACCTCCGACGACAATAGGGTCGTCCCCACGCCCCCGGGACTAGATTGGCCGGCCACCGTCATGTCCGACGACTATAGGGTCGTCTCCACGACCCCCGGACTAGGTTGGCTCGCCGCCGACTTGTCCGACGACTATAGAGTCGCCACCACGGCCCCGGGCCAAAGTTGGCCAGCCGCCGACTTGTCCGACTCCTATAGGGTCGTCCCCACGGCCCCGGGCCAGTGTTGGCCAGCCGGCGACATGTCGGACGACTATAGGGTCGTCCCCACGACCCCGGGACCAGATTGACCCGCCACCGTCATGTCCGACGAATATAGGGTCGTCCCCACGACCCCGGGGCTAGGTTGGCCAGCCGCCGACATGTCCGGCAACTATAGGGTCGCCCCCACGACCCCGGGGCTAGGTTGGCCAGCCCCCGACATGTCCGACGACTATAGGGTCGTCCCCACGACAACGGGCCAAAGTTGGCCAGCCGCCGACTTGTCCGACGACTATAGGGTCGTCCCCACGACCACGGGCCAAAGTTGGCCAGCCGCCGACATGTCCGACGACTATAGGGTCGTCCCCACGACCCCCGGACTAGGTTTGCTCGCCGCCGACTTGTCCGACGACTATAGGGTCGTCCCCACGACCACGGGACTAGATTGGCCCGCCACCGTCAAGTCCGACGACTATAGGGTCGTCCCCACGACCACGGGCCAAAGTTGGCCAGCCGCCGAAATATCCGACGACTATAGGGTCGTCCCCACGACCCAGGGACTAGATTGGACCGCCACCGTTAAGTCCGACGACAATACGGTCGTCCCCACGACCCAGGGGCTAGGTTGGCCAGCCGCCGACTTGCCCGACGACTATAGGGTCGTAACCACGGCCCCGGGCCAAAGTTGGCCAGCCGCCTACATGTCCGACGACTATAGGGTCGTACCTACGACCCCGGGACTAGATTGGCCCGCCACCGTCATGTCCGACGATTATCGGTTCGTCCCCACGACCACGGACCAAAGTTGGCCAATCGCCGACATGTCCGACGACTATAGGGTCGTCCCTATGACCCCGGGACTAGATTGGCCCGCCACCGTCATGTCCGACGACAATAGGGTCGTCCCCACGACCCCGGGTCCAGGTCGGCCAGCCGCCGACATGTCCGACGAATATAGAGTCGTCCCCACGACACCGGGCCAAATTTGGCCAGCCGGCGACATGTCCGACGACTATAGGGTCGTCCCCACGACCCCGGGACTAGATTAGCCCTAGACCGTCATGTCCGACGACTATCGGATCGTCCCCACGACCACGGGCCAAAGCTGGCCAGCCGCCGACATGTGCGACGACTGTTGAGTCGTCCCCACGACCACGGGCCAAAGTTGGCCAGCCGCCGACATGTGCGACGACTATAGGGTCGTCCCCACGACCCCGGGACTAGATTGGCCCGCCACCGTCATGTCCGACGACAATATGGTCGTCCCCACGACCCCGGGTCCAGGTTGGCCAGCCGCCGACATGTCCGACGAATATAGAGTCGCCCCACGACACCGGGCCAAAGTTGGCCAGCCGGCGACATGTACGACGACTATAGGGTCGTCCCCACGACCCCGGGACTAGATTGGCCCGCCAACGTCATGTCCGACGTCTATAGGGTCGTCCCCACGACAACGGGCCTACGTTGGCCAGCCGCCGACATGTCCGACGACTATAGGGTCGTCCCCACGACCCCGGGACTAGATTGGCTCGCCGCCGACATGTCCGACGACTATAGGGTCGTCCCCACGACCCCGGGACTGGATTGGCCCGCCACCGTCATGTCCGACGACAATAGGGTCGTCCCCACGCCCCCGGGTCCAGGTCGGCCAGCCGCCGACATGTCCGACGAATATAGAGTCGTCCCCACGACACCGGGTCAAATTTGGCCAGCCGGCGACATGTCCGACGACTATAGGGTCGTCCCCACGACCCCGGGACAAGGTTGGCCCGCCGCCGACTTGTCCGACGACTATAGGGTCGTACCCACGACCCTGGGACTAGGCTGACAAGCCGCCAACATGTCCGACGACTATAGGGTCGTCCCCACGACCCCGGGCCAAAGATGTCCAGCCGCCGTCTTGTCCGACGACTATAGGTTCGTCCCCACGACCCCGGGACTAGATTGGCCCGCCACTGTCATGTCCAACGACTATAGGGTCGTCCCCACAACCACGGGCCAAAGTTGGCCAGCCGCCGACATGTCCGACGACTATAGGGCCGTCCCCACGACCCCGGGACTAGGTTGGCCAGCCGCCGACATGTCCGACGACTATAGGGTCGTCCCGACGACCCCGGGCCAATGTTGGCCAATCGCCAACATGTCCGACGACTATAGGGTCGTCCCTACGACCCCGGGACTAGATTGGCCCGCCACCGTCATGTCCAACGATTATAGGGTCGTCCCCACGACCCCGGGACTAGATTGGCCCGCCACCGTCATGTCCGACGAATATAGGGTCGTCCCCACGACCCCGGGACAAGCTTGGCCCGCCGCCGACTTGTCCGACGACTATAGGGTCGTCCCCACGACCCCGCGACTAGATTGGCCCGCCACCGTCATGTCCGACGACAATAGGGTCGTCCCCACGACCCCGGGTCTACGTTGGCCAGCTGCCGACATGTCCGACGACTATAGAGTCGTCCCCACGACACCGCGCCAAAGTTGGACAGCCGCCGACATGTCCGACTACTATAGGGTCGTCCCCACGACCTCGGGTCTAGATTGGCCCGCTACCGTCATGTCCGAAGACTATAGGGTCGTCCCCACGACCTCGGGACTAGATTGGCCCGCTACCGTCAAGTCCGACGACTATAGGGTCGTCCCACGACGCCGGGCCAAAGTTGGCAAGCCGCCGAAATGTCCGACGACTGTAGGGTCGTCTCCACGACCCCGGGACTAGATTGGCCCGCCACCGTCAAGTCCGACGAGTATAGGGTCGTCCCCACAACCTCGGGACTAGGTTGGCCAGCCGCCGACATGTCCGACCACTATTGGGTCGTCCCCACGACCACGGGCCAAAGTTGGCCAGCCGCCGACATGTCCGACGACTATAGGGTCGTCCCCACGACCCCGGGCCAAAGATGTCCAGCCGCCGTCTTGTCCGACACCTATAGGGTCGTCCCCACGACCCCGGGACTAGAGTGGCCCGCCACCGTCATGTCCAACGACTTTAGGGTCGTCCCCACGACCCCGGGACTAGATTGGCCCGCCACCGTCATGTCCAACGATTACAGGGTCGTCCCCACAACCACGGGCCAAAGTTGACCAGCCGCCGACATGTCCGACGACTATAGGGTCGTCCCTACGACCCCGGGACTAGATTGGCCCGCCACCGTCATGTCCAACGATTATAGGGTCGTCCCCACGACCCCGGGACTAGATTGGCCCGCCACCGTCATGTCCGACGAATATAGGGTCGTCCCCACGACCCCGGGACAAGCTTGGCCCGCCGCCGACTTGTCCGACGACTATAGGGTCGTCCCCACGACCCCGCGACTAGATTGGCCCGCCACCGTCATGTCCGACGACAATAGGGTCGTCCCCACGACCCCGGGTCTACGTTGGCCAGCCGCCGTGTTGTCCGACGACTATAGTGTCGTCCCCACGCCCCCCGGACTAGATTGGCCAATCGCCGTCATGTCAGCCGACTATAGGGTCGTCCCCACGACACCGGGCCAAAGTTGGCCAGCCGGCGACATGTCCGATGACTATAGGGTCGTCCCCACGACCCCGGGACTAGATTGGCCCGCCAACGTCATGTCCGACGTCTATAGGGTCGTCCCCACGACCCCGGTACAAGGTTGGCCCGCCGCCGACTTGCCCGGCGACTATTGGGTCGTCCCCACGACCCCGGGACTAGATTGGCCCGCCACCGTCATGTCCAACGACAATAGGGTCGTCCCCAGCACCCTGGGTCTAGGTTGGCCAGCCGCCGACATGTCCGACGGCTATAGGGTCGTCACCACGACCCCCGGACTAGATTGGCCAGCCACCGTCATGTCCGACGATTATAGGGTCGTCCCCACGACCACGGGCCAAAGATGGCCAGCCGCCGTGTTGTCCGACGACTATAGGGTCTTTCCCACGACCGCGGGACTAGGTTGGCTCGCCGCCGATTTGTCCGACGACTATAGGGTCGTCCCCACGACCTCGGGCCAGTGTTGGCCAATCGCCGACATGTCCGACGACTATAGGGTCGTCCCGACGACCCCGGTACAAGGTTGGCCCGCCACCGTCATGCCCAACGACTATTGGGTCGTCCCCACGACCACGGGCCAAAGTTGGCCAGCCGCCGACATGTCCGACGACTATAGGGTCGTCCCCACGACCCCGAGCATAGATTGGCCCGCCACCGTCATGTCCGACGACTATAGGATCGTCCCCACGACCCCGGGTCCAGGTCGGCCAGCCGCCGACATGTCCGACGAATATAGAGTCGTCCCCACGACACCGGGCCAAAGTTGGCCAGCCGCCGACATGTCCGACGACTATAGGGTCGTCCCCACGACCCCGAGAATAGATTGGCCCGCCACCGTCATGTCCGACGACTATAGGGTCGTCCCCACGACCCCGGGACTAGATTGGCCCTCCACCGTCATGTCCGACGACTATCGGATCGTCCCCACGACCACGGGCCAAAGTTGGCCAATCGCCGACATGTCCGACGACTATAGGGTCGTCCCTATGACCACGGGACTAGATTGGCCCGCCACCGTCATGTCTGACGACAATAGGGTCGTCCCCACGACCCCGGGTCTAGGTTGGCCAGCCGCCGACATGTCCGACGACTAAACAGTCGTCCCCACGACCACGGGCCAAAGTTGGCCAGCCGCCGTCATGTCCGACGACTATCGGATCGACCCCACGACCACGGACCAAAGTTGGCCAATCGCCGACATGTCCGACGACTATAGGGTCGTCCCTATGACCCCGGGACTAGATTGGCCCGCCACCGTCATGTCCGACGACAATAGGGTCGTCCCCACGACCCCGGGTCCAGGTCGGCCAGCCGCCGACATGTCCGACGAATATAGAGTCGTCCCCACGACACCGGGCCAAATTTGGCCAGCCGGCGACATGTCCGACGACTATAGGGTCGTCCCCACGACCCCGGGACTAGATTAGCCCTAGACCGTCATGTCCGACGACTATCGGATCGTCCCCACGACCACGGGCCAATGCTGGCCAGCCGCCGACATGTGCGACGACTGTTGAGTCGTCCCCACGACCACGGGCCAAAGTTGGCCAGCCGCCGACATGTGCGACGACTATAGGGTCGTCCCCACGACCCCGGGACTAGATTGGCCCGCCACCGTCATGTCCGACGACAATATGGTCGTCCCCACGACCCCGGGTCCAGGTTGGCCAGCCGCCGACATGTCCGACGAATATAGAGTCGCCCCACGACACCGGGCCAAAGTTGGCCAGCCGGCGACATGTACGACGACTATAGGGTCGTCCCCACGACCCCGGGACTAGATTGGCCCGCCAACGTCATGTCCGACGTCTATAGGGTCGTCCCCACGACAACGGGCCTACGTTGGCCAGCCGCCGACATGTCCGACGACTATAGGGTCGTCCCCACGACCCCGGGACTAGATTGGCTCGCCGCCGACCTGTCCGACGACTATAGGGTCGTCCCCACGACCCCGGGACTGGATTGGCCCGCCACCGTCATGTCCGACGACAATAGGGTCGTCCCCACGCCCCCGGGTCCAGGTCGGCCAGCCGCCGACATGTCCGACGAATATAGAGTCGTCCCCACGACACCGGGTCAAATTTGGCCAGCCGGCGACATGTCCGACGACTATAGGGTCGTCCCCACGACCCCGGGACAAGGTTGGCCCGCCGCCGACTTGTCCGACGACTATAGGGTCGTACCCACGACCCTGGGACTAGGCTGACAAGCCGCCAACATGTCCGACGACTATAGGGTCGTCCCCACGACCCCGGGCCAAAGATGTCCAGCCGCCGTCTTGTCCGACGACTATAGGTTCGTCCCCACGACCCCGGGACTAGATTGGCCCGCCACTGTCATGTCCAACGACTATAGGGTCGTCCCCACAACCACGGGCCAAAGTTGGCCAGCCGCCGACATGTCCGACGACTATAGGGCCGTCCCCACGACCCCGGGACTAGGTTGGCCAGCCGCCGACATGTCCGACGACTATAGGGTCGTCCCGACGACCCCGGGCCAATGTTGGCCAATCGCCAACATGTCCGACGACTATAGGGTCGTCCCTACGACCCCGGGACTAGATTGGCCCGCCACCGTCATGTCCAACGATTATAGGGTCGTCCCCACGACCCCGGGACTAGATTGGCCCGCCACTGTCATGTCCAACGACTATAGGGTCGTCCCCACAACCACGGGCCAAAGTTGGCCAGCCGCCGACATGTCCGACGACTATAGGGCCGTCCCCACGACCCCGGGACTAGGTTGGCTAGCCGCCGACATGTCCGACGACTATAGGGTCGTCCCGACGACCCCGGGCCAATGTTGGCCAATCGCCAACATGTCCGACGACTATAGGGTCGTCCCTACGACCCCGGGACTAGATTGGCCCGCCACCGTCATGTCCAACGATTATAGGGTCGTCCCCACGACCCCGGGACTAGATTGGCCCGCCACCGTCATGTCCGACGAATATAGGGTCGTCCCCACGACCCCGGGACAAGCTTGGCCCGCCGCCGACTTGTCCGACGACTATAGGGTCGTCCCCACGACCCCGCGACTAGATTGGCCCGCCACCGTCATGTCCGACGACAATAGGGTCGTCCCCACGACCCCGGGTCCAGGTTGGCCAGCCGTCGACATTTCCGACGACAATAGATTCGTCCCCACGACACCGGTCCAAAGTTGGCCAGCCGCCGACATGTCCGACGACTATAGGGTCGTCCCCACGACCCCGGGACTAGATTGGCCCGCCACCGTCATGTCCAACGACTATAGGGTCGTTCCCACAACCACGGGCCAAAGTTGGCCAGCCGCCGACATGTCCGACGACTATAGGGTCGTCCCCACGACCCCGGGCCAAAGTTGGCAAGCCGCCGAAATGTCCGACGACTATAGGGTCGTCCCGACGACCCCGGGCCAATGTTGGCCAATCGCCAACATGTCCGACGACTATAGGGTCGTCCCTACGACCCCGGGACTAGATTGGCCCGCCACCGTCATGTCCAACGATTATAGGGTCGTCCCCACGA
Source organism: Andrena praecox (assembly GCA_963932275.1). Lineage (NCBI taxonomy): Eukaryota > Metazoa > Arthropoda > Insecta > Hymenoptera > Andrenidae > Andrena > Andrena praecox. Next base: position 848,327 of record CAWVQO010000396.1, on the reverse strand, counting down.
CCCCGGGACTAGATTGGCCCGCCACCGTCATGTCCGACGACTATAGGGTCGTCCCCACGACCCCGGGCCAAAGTTGGCAAGCCGCCGACATGTCCGACTACTATAGGGTCGTCCCCAGGACCTCGGGTCTAGATTGGCCCGCTACCGTCATGTCCGAAGACTATAGGGTCGTCCCCACGACCACGGAACTAGATTGGTCCGCCACCGCCATGTCCGACGACAATAGGGTCGTCCCCACGACCCCGGGTCTAGGTTGGCCAGCCGCCGACATGTCCGACGACAATCGGATCGTCCCCACGCCCACGCGCCAAAGTTGGCCAGCCGCCGACATGTCCGACGACTATACGGTCGTCCCCACGACCCCGGGACTAGATTGGCCCGCCGCCGTCATGTCCGACGACAATAGGGTCGTCCCCACGACCCCGGGTCTAGGTTGGCCAGCCGCCGACATGTCCGACGACAATCGGATCGTCCCCACGCCCACGCGCCAAAGTTGGCCAGCCGCCGACATGTCCGACGACTATTGGATCGTCCCCACGACCACGGGCCAAAGTTGGCCAGCCGCCGACAGGTCCGACGACAATCGGATCGTCCCCACGACCACGCGCCAAAGTTGGCCAGCCGCCGACATGTCCGACGACTATAGGGTCGTCCCCACGACCCCGGGCCAATGTTGGCCAATCGCCGACATGTCCAACGACTATAGGGTCGTCCCTACGACCCCGGGCCAAAGATGTCCAGCCGCCGTCTTGTCCGACGACTATAGAGTCGACCCCACGACCCCGAGTCCAGGTTGGCCAGCCGCCGACATTTCCGACGACTATAGAGTCGTCCCCACGACCCCGGGCCAAAGTTGGCCAGACGCCGACATGTCCGACGACTATAGGGTCGTCCCCACAACCACGAGACTAGATTGGCCCGCCACCGTCATGTCCGATGACAATAGGGTCGACCCCACGACCCCGCGCCAAAGTTGGCCAGCCGCCGACATGTCCGACGACTATAGGGTCGTCCCCAGGACCTCGGGTCTAGATTGGCCCGCTACCGTCATGTCCGAAGACTATAGGGTCGTCCCCACGACCACGGAACTAGATTGGCCCGCCACCGTCATGTCCGACGACAATAGGGTCGTCCCCACGACCCCGGGTCCAGGTCGGCCAGCCGCCGACATGTCCGACGAATATAGAGTCGTCCCCACGACACCGGGCCAAATTTGGCCAGCCGGCGACATGTCCGACGACTATAGGGTCGTCCCCACGACCCCGGGACTAGATTAGCCCTAGACCGTCATGTCCGACGACTATCGGATCGTCCCCACGACCACGGGCCAAAGCTGGCCAGCCGCCGACATGTGCGACGACTGTTGAGTCGTCCCCACGACCACGGGCCAAACTTGGCCAGCCGCCGACATGTGCGACGACTATAGGGTCGTCCCCACGACCCCGGGACTAGATTGGCCCGCCACCGTCATGTCCGACGACAATATGGTCGTCCCCACGACCCCGGGTCCAGGTTGGCCAGCCGCCGACATGTCCGACGAATATAGAGTCGCCCCACGACACCGGGCCAAAGTTGGCCAGCCGGCGACATGTACGACGACTATAGGGTCGTCCCTACGACCCCGGGACTAGATTGGCCCGCCACCGTCATGTCCAACGATTATAGGGTCGTCCCCACGACCCCGGGATTAGATTGGCCCGCCACCGTCATGTCCGACGAATATAGGGTCGTCCCCACGACCCCGGGACAAGCTTGGCCCGCCGCCGACTTGTCCGACGACTATAGGGTCGTCCCCACGACCCCGCGACTAGATTGGCCCGCCACCGTCATGTCCGACGACAATAGGGTCGTCCCCACGACCCCGGGTCTACGTTGGCCAGCCGCCGTGTTGTCCGACGACTATAGTGTCGTCCCCACGACCCCCGGACTAGATTGGCCAGCCACCGTCATGTCCGACGACTATTGGGCCGTCCCCACGACCACGGGCCAAAGTTGGCCAGCCGCCGATATGTCCGACGATTATAGGGTCGTCCCCATGACCCCGGGCCAGTGTTGGCCAATCGCCGTCATGTCCGCCGACTATAGGGTCGTCCCCACGACACCGGGCCAAAGTTGGCCAGCCGGCGACATGTCCGATGACTATAGGGTCGTCCCCACGACCCCGGGACTAGATTGGCCCGCCAACGTCATGTCCGACGTCTATAGGGTCGTCCCCACGACCCCGGTACAAGGTTGGCCCGCCGCCGACTTGCCCGGCGACTATTGGGTCGTCCCCACGACCCCGGGACTAGATTGGCCCGCCACCGTCATGTCCAACGACAATAGGGTCGTCCCCAGCACCCTGGGTCTAGGTTGGCCAGCCGCCGACATGTCCGACGGCTATAGGGTCGTCACCACGACCCCCGGACTAGATTGGCCAGCCACCGTCATGTCCGACGATTATAGGGTCGTCCCCACGACCACGGGCCAAAGATGGCCAGCCGCCGTGTTGTCCGACGACTATAGGGTCTTTCCCACGACCGCGGGACTAGGTTGGCTCGCCGCCGATTTGTCCGACGACTATAGGGTCGTCCCCACGACCTCGGGCCAGTGTTGGCCAATCGCCGACATGTCCGACGACTATAGGGTCGTCCCTACGACCCCGGGACTAGATTGGCCCGCCACCGTCATGCCCAACGACTATTGGGTCGTCCCCACGACCACGGGCCAAAGTTGGCCAGCCGCCGACATGTCCGACGACTATAGGGTCGTCCCCACGACCCCGAGCATAGATTGGCCCGCCACCGTCATGTCCGACGACTATAGGATCGTCCCCACGACCCCGGGTCCAGGTCGGCCAGCCGCCGACATGTCCGACGAATATAGAGTCGTCCCCACGACACCGGGCCAAAGTTGGCCAGCCGCCGACATGTCCGACGACTATAGGGTCGTCCCCACGACCCCGAGAATAGATTGGCCCGCCACCGTCATGTCCGACGACTATAGGGTCGTCCCCACGACCCCGGGACTAGATTGGCCCTCCACCGTCATGTCCGACGACTATCGGATCGTCCCCACGACCACGGGCCAAAGTTGGCCAATCGCCGACATGTCCGACGACTATAGGGTCGTCCCTATGACCACGGGACTAGATTGGCCCGCCACCGTCATGTCTGACGACAATAGGGTCGTCCCCACGACCCCGGGTCTAGGTTGGCCAGCCGCCGACATGTCCGACGACTAAACAGTCGTCCCCACGACCACGGGCCAAAGTTGGCCAGCCGCCGTCATGTCCGACGACTATCGGATCGACCCCACGACCACGGACCAAAGTTGGCCAATCGCCGACATGTCCGACGACTATAGGGTCGTCCCTATGACCCCGGGACTAGATTGGCCCGCCACCGTCATGTCCGACGACAATAGGGTCGTCCCCACGACCCCGGGTCCAGGTCGGCCAGCCGCCGACATGTCCGACGAATATAGAGTCGTCCCCACGACACCGGGCCAAATTTGGCCAGCCGGCGACATGTCCGACGACTATAGGGTCGTCCCCACGACCCCGGGACTAGATTAGCCCTAGACCGTCATGTCCGACGACTATCGGATCGTCCCCACGACCACGGGCCAAAGCTGGCCAGCCGCCGACATGTGCGACGACTGTTGAGTCGTCCCCACGACCACGGGCCAAAGTTGGCCAGCCGCCGACATGTGCGACGACTATAGGGTCGTCCCCACGACCCCGGGACTAGATTGGCCCGCCACCGTCATGTCCGACGACAATATGGTCGTCCCCACGACCCCGGGTCCAGGTTGGCCAGCCGCCGACATGTCCGACGAATATAGAGTCGCCCCACGACACCGGGCCAAAGTTGGCCAGCCGGCGACATGTACGACGACTATAGGGTCGTCCCCACGACCCCGGGACTAGATTGGCCCGCCAACGTCATGTCCGACGTCTATAGGGTCGTCCCCACGACAACGGGCCTACGTTGGCCAGCCGCCGACATGTCCGACGACTATAGGGTCGTCCCCACGACCCCGGGACTAGATTGGCTCGCCGCCGACATGTCCGACGACTATAGGGTCGTCCCCACGACCCCGGGACTGGATTGGCCCGCCACCGTCATGTCCGACGACAATAGGGTCGTCCCCACGCCCCCGGGTCCAGGTCGGCCAGCCGCCGACATGTCCGACGAATATAGAGTCGTCCCCACGACACCGGGTCAAATTTGGCCAGCCGGCGACATGTCCGACGACTATAGGGTCGTCCCCACGACCCCGGGACAAGGTTGGCCCGCCGCCGACTTGTCCGACGACTATAGGGTCGTACCCACGACCCTGGGACTAGGCTGACAAGCCGCCAACATGTCCGACGACTATAGGGTCGTCCCGACGACCCCGGGCCAAAGATGTCCAGCGGCCGTCTTGTCCGACGACTATAGGTTCGTCCCCACGACCCCGGGACTAGATTGGCCCGCCACTGTCATGTCCAACGACTATAGGGTCGTCCCCACAACCACGGGCCAAAGTTGGCCAGCCGCCGACATGTCCGACGACTATAGGGCCGTCCCCACGACCCCGGGACTAGGTTGGCCAGCCGCCGACATGTCCGACGACTATAGGGTCGTCCCGACGACCCCGGGCCAATGTTGGCCAATCGCCAACATGTCCGACGACTATAGGGTCGTCCCTACGACCCCGGGACTAGATTGGCCCGCCACCGTCATGTCCAACGATTATAGGGTCGTCCCCACGACCCCGGGACTAGATTGGCCCGCCACCGTCATGTCCGACGAATATAGGGTCGTCCCCACGACCCCGGGACAAGCTTGGCCCGCCGCCGACTTGTCCGACGACTATAGGGTCGTCCCCACGACCCCGCGACTATATTGGCCCGCCACCGTCATGTCCGACGACAATAGGGTCGTCCCCACGACCCCGGGTCTACGTTGGCCAGCTGCCGACATGTCCGACGACTATAGAGTCGTCCCCACGACACCGCGCCAAAGTTGGACAGCCGCCGACATGTCCGACTACTATAGGGTCGTCCCCACGACCTCGGGTCTAGATTGGCCCGCTACCGTCATGTCCGAAGACTATAGGGTCGTCCCCACGACCTCGGGACTAGATTTGCCCGCTACCGTCAAGTCCGACGACTATAGGGTCGTCCCACGACGCCGGGCCAAAGTTGGCAAGCCGCCGAAATGTCCGACGACTGTAGGGTCGTCTCCACGACCCCGGGACTAGATTGGCCCGCCACCGTCAAGTCCGACGAGTATAGGGTCGTCCCCACAACCTCGGGACTAGGTTGGCCAGCCGCCGACATGTCCGACCACTATTGGGTCGTCCCCACGACCACGGGCCAAAGTTGGCCAGCCGCCGACATGTCCGACGACTATAGGGTCGTCCCCACGACCCCGGGCCAAAGATGTCCAGCCGCCGTCTTGTCCGACACCTATAGGGTCGTCCCCACGACCCCGGGACTAGAGTGGCCCGCCACCGTCATGTCCAACGACTTTAGGGTCGTCCCCACGACCCCGGGACTAGATTGGCCCGCCACCGTCATGTCCAACGATTACAGGGTCGTCCCCACAACCACGGGCCAAAGTTGACCAGCCGCCGACATGTCCGACGACTATAGGGTCGTCCCCACGACCCCGAGACTAGATTGGCCCGCCACCGTCATGTCCGACGACAATAGGTTCGTCCCCACGACCTCGGGTCCAGGTTGGCCAGCCGTCGACATTTCCGACGACAATAGAGTCGTCCCCACGACACCGGTCCAAAGTTGGCCAGCCGCCGACATGTCCGACGACTATAGGGTCGTCCCCACGACCCCGGGACTAGATTGGCCCGCCACCGTCATGTCCAACGACTATAGGGTCGTTCCCACAACCACGGGCCAAAGTTGGCCAGCCGCCGACATGTCCGACGACTATAGGGTCGTCCCCACGACCCCGGGCCAAAGTTGGCAAGCCGCCGAAATGTCCGACGACTATAGGGTCGTCCCGACGACCCCGGGCCAATGTTGGCCAATCGCCAACATGTCCGACGACTATAGGGTCGTCCCTACGACCCCGGGACTAGATTGGCCCGCCACCGTCATGTCCAACGATTATAGGGTCGTCCCCACGACCCCGGGACTAGATTGGCCCGCCACCGTCATGTCCGACGACTATAGGGTCGTCCCCACGACCCCGGGCCAAAGTTGGCAAGCCGCCGAAATGTCCGACGACTATAGGGTCGTCCCCACGACCCCGGGACTAGATTGGCCCGCCACCGTCATGTCCGACGACAATAGGGTCGTCCCCACGACCCCGGGCCAAAGATGTCCAGCCGCCGTCTTGTCCGACGACTATAGGGTCGTCCCTACGACCCCGTAACTAGATTGGCCCGCCACCGTCATGTCCGACGACTATAGGGTCGTCCCCACGACCCCGGGCCAAAGTTGGCCAGCCGCCGACATGTCCGACGACTATAGGGTCGTCCCCACGACCCCGAGACTAGATTGGCCCGCCACCGTCATGTCGGACGACAATAGGGTCGGCCCCACGACTCCGGGTCCAGGTTGGCCAGCCGCCGACATTTCCGACGACTATAGAGTCGTCCCCACGACCCCGGGTCCAGGTTGGCCAGCCGCCGACATTTCCGACGACTATAGGGTCGTCCCCACGACCCCGGGCCAAAGTTGGCAAGCCGCCGAAATGTCCGACGACTATAGGGTCGTCCCCACGACACTGGGACTAGGTTGGCCAGCCGACGACATGTCCGACGACTATAGGTTCGTCCCGACGACCCCGGGCCAATGTTGGCCAATCGCCAACATGTCCGACGACTATAGGGTCGTCCCTACGACCCCGGGACTAGATTGGCCCGCCACCGTCATGTCCAACGATTATAGGGTCGTCCCCACGACCCCGGGACTAGATTCGCCCGCCACCGTCATGTCCGACGAATATAGGGTCGTCCCCACGACCCCGGGACAAGCTTGGCCCGCCGCCGACTTGTCCGACGACTATAGGGTCGTCCCCACGACCCCGGGGCTAGATTGGCCCGCCCCCGTCATGTCCGACGACAATAGGGTCGTCCCCACGACCCCGGTCTAGGTTGGCCAGCTGCCGACATGTCCGACGACTATAGAGTCGTCCCCACGACACCGCCCCAAAGTTGGACAGCCGCCGACATGTCCGACTACTATAGGGTCGTCCCCACGACCTCGGGTCTAGATTGGCCCGCTACCGTCATGTCCGAAGACTATAGGGTCGTCCCCACGACCACGGAACTAGATTGGTCCGCCACCGCGATGTCCGACGACAATAGGGTCGTCCCCACGACCCCGGGTCTAGGTTGGCCAGCCGCCGACATGTCCGACGACAATCGGATCGTCCCCACGCCCACGCGCCAAAGTTGGCCAGCCGCCGACATGTCCGACGACTATTGGGTCGTCCCCACGACTACGGGCCAAAGTTGGCCAGCCGCCGACAGGTCCGACGACAATCGGATCGTCCCCACGACCACGCGCCAAAGTTGGCCAGCCGCCGACATGTCCGACGACTATAGGGTCGTCCCCACGACCCCGGGCCAATGTTGGCCAATCGCCGACATGTCCAACGACTATAGGGTCGTCCCTACGACCCCGGGCCAAAGATGTCCAGCCGCCGTCTTGTCCGACGACTATAGGGTCAACCCCACGACCCCGAGTCCAGGTTGGCCAGCCGCCGACATTTCCGACGACTATAGAGTCGTCCCCACGACCCCGGGCCAAAGTTGGCCAGACGCCGACATGTCCGACGACTATAGGGTCGTCCCCACAACCCCGAGACTAGATTGGCCCGCCACCGTCATGTCCGATGACAATAGGGTCGTCCCCACGACCCCGGGTCCAGGTTGGCCAGCCGCCGACATTTCCGACGACTATAGAGTCGTCCCCACGACACCGGGCCAAAGTTGGCCAGCCGCCGACATGTCCGACGACTATACGGTCGTCCCCACGGCCCCGGGACTAGATTGGCCCGCCGCCGTCATGTCCGACGACAATAGGGTCGTCCCCACGACCCCGGGTCTAGGTTGGCCAGCCGCCGACATGTCCGACGACAATCGGATCGTCCCCACGCCCACGCGCCAAAGTTGGCCAGCCGCCGACTAGTCCGACGACTATTGGATCGTCCCCACGACCACGGGCCAAAGTTGGCCAGCCGCCGACAGGTCCGACGACAATCGGATCGTCCCCACGACCACGCGCCAAAGTTGGCCAGCCGCCGACATGTCCGACGACAATAGGGTCGTCCCCACGACCCCGGGCCAATGTTGGCCAATCGCCGACATGTCCAACGACTATAGGGTCGTCCCTACGACCCCGGGCCAAAGATGTCCAGCCGCCGTCTTGTCCGACGACTATAGAGTCGACCCCACGACCCCGAGTCCAGGTTGGCCAGCCGCCGACATTTCCGACGACTATAGAGTCGTCCCCACGACCCCGGGCCAAAGTTGGCCAGACGCCGACATGTCCGACGACTATAGGGTCGTCCCCACAACCACGAGACTAGATTGGCCCGCCACCGTCATGTCCGATGACAATAGGGTCGACCCCACGACCCCGCGTCCAGGTTGGCCAGCCGCCGACATTTCCGACGACTATAGAGTCGTCCCCACGACACCGGGCCAAAGTTGGCCAGCCGCCGACATGTCCGACGACTATAGGGACGTCCCCACGACCCCGGGACTAGATTGGCCCGCCGCCGTCATGTCCGACGACAATAGGGTCGTCCCCACGACCCGGGGTCTAGGTTGGCCAGCCGCCGAATTGTCCGACGACTATAGGGTCGTACCCACGATCCCGGGACTAGGCTGACAAGCCGCCAACATGTCCGACGACTATAGGGTCGTCCCCACGACCCCGGGCCAAAGATGTCCAGCCGCCGTCTTGTCCGACGACTATAGGGTCGTCCCCACGACCCCGAGACTAGATTGGCCCGCCACCGTCATGTCCGATGACAATAGGGTCGTCCCCACGACCCCGGGTCCAGGTTGGCCAGCCGCCGACATTTCCGACGACTATAGAGTCGTCCCGACGACACCGGGCCAAAGTTGGCCAGCCGCCGACATGTCCGACGACTATAGGGTCGTCCCCACGACCCCGGGACTAGACTGGCCCGCCACCGTCATGTCCGACGATTATAGGGTCGTCCCCACGACCCCGGGTCCAGGTTGGCCAGCCGCCGACATTTCCGACGACTATAGAGTCGTCCCGACGACACCGGGCCAAAGTTGGCCAGCCGCCGACATGTCCGACGACTATAGGGTCGTCCCCACGACCCCGGGACTAGATTGGCCCGCCACCGTCATGTCCGACGATTATAGGGTCGTCCCCACGACCCCGGGACAAGCTTGGCCAGCCGCCGACATTTCCGACGACTATAGAGTCGTCCCCACGACACCGGGCCAAAGTTGGCCAGCCGCCGTCATGTCCGACGACAATAGGGTCGTCCCCACGACCCCGGGTCCAGGTTGGCCAGCCGCCGACATTTCCGACGACTATAGAGTCGTCCCCACGACACCGGGCCAAAGTTGGCCAGCCGCCGACATGTCCGACGACTATAGGGTCGTCCCCACGACCCCGAGACTAGATTGGCCCGCCACCGTCATGTCCGACGACAATAGGGTCGTCCCCACGCCCCCGGGTCCAGGTTGGCCAGCCGCCGACATTTCCGACGACTATAGAGTCGTCCCCACGACACCGGGCCAAAGTTGGCCAACCGCCGTCATGTCCGACGACAATAGGGTCGTCCCCACGACCCCGGGTCCAGGTTGGCCAGCCGCCGACATTTCCGACGACTATAGAGTCGTCCCCACGACACCGGGCCAATGTTGGCCAGCCGCCGACATGTCCGACCACTATAGGGTCGTCCCCACGACCCCGGGACTAGATTGGCCCGCCACCGTCATGTCCGACGATTATAGGGTCGTCCCCACGACCCCGGGACAAGGTTGGCCCGCCGCCGACTTGTCCGACGACTATAGGGTCGTCCCCACAACCCCGAGACTAGATTGGCCCGCCACCGTCATGTCCGATGACAATAGGGTCGTCCCCACGACCCCGGGTCCAGGTTGGCCAGCCGCCGACATTTCCGACGACTATAGAGTCGTCCCCACGACACCGGGCCAAAGTTGGCCAGCCGCCGACATGTCCGACGACTATACGGTCGTCCCCACGACCCCGGGACTAGATTGGCCCGCCGCCGTCATGTCCGACGACAATAGGGTCGTCCCCACGACCCCGGGTCTAGGTTGGCCAGCCGCCGACATGTCCGACGACAATCGGATCGTCCCCACGCCCACGCGCCAAAGTTGGCCAGCCGCCGACATGTCCGACGACTATTGGATCGTCCCCCCGACCACGGGCCAAAGTTGGCCAGCCGCCGACAGGTCCGACGACAATCGGATCGTCCCCACGACCACGCGCCAAAGTTGGCCAGCCGCCGACATGTCCGACGACTATAGGGTCGTCCCCACGACCCCGGGCCAATGTTGGCCAATCGCCGACATGTCCAACGACTATAGGGTCGTCCCTACGACCCCGGGCCAAAGATGTCCAGCCGCCGTCTTGTCCGACGACTATAGGGTCAACCCCACGACCCCGAGTCCAGGATGGCCAGCCGCCGACATTTCCGACGACTATAGAGTCGTCCCCACGACCCCGGGCCAAAGTTGGCCAGACGCCGACATGTCCGACGACTATAGGGTCGTCCCCACAACCCCGAGACTAGATTGGCCCGCCACCGTCATGTCCGATGACAATAGGGTCGTCCCCACGACCCCGGGTCCAGGTTGGCCAGCCGCCGACATTTCCGACGACTATAGAGTCGTCCCCACGACACCGGGCCAAAGTTGGCCAGCCGCCGACATGTCCGACGACTATACGGTCGTCCCCACGGCCCCGGGACTAGATTGGCCCGCCGCCGTCATGTCCGACGACAATAGGGTCGTCCCCACGACCCCGGGTCTAGGTTGGCCAGCCGCCGACATGTCCGACGACAATCGGATCGTCCCCACGCCCACGCGCCAAAGTTGGCCAGCCGCCGACTAGTCCGACGACTATTGGATCGTCCCCACGACCACGGGCCAAAGTTGGCCAGCCGCCGACAGGTCCGACGACAATCGGATCGTCCCCACGACCACGCGCCAAAGTTGGCCAGCCGCCGACATGTCCGACGACAATAGGGTCGTCCCCACGACCCCGGGCCAATGTTGGCCAATCGCCGACATGTCCAACGACTATAGGGTCGTCCCTACGACCCCGGGCCAAAGATGTCCAGCCGCCGTCTTGTCCGACGACTATAGAGTCGACCCCACGACCCCGAGTCCAGGTTGGCCAGCCGCCGACATTTCCGACGACTATAGAGTCGTCCCCACGACCCCGGGCCAAAGTTGGCCAGACGCCGACATGTCCGACGACTATAGGGTCGTCCCCACAACCACGAGACTAGATTGGCCCGCCACCGTCATGTCCGATGACAATAGTGTCGACCCCACGACCCCGCGTCCAGGTTGGCCAGCCGCCGACATTTCCGACGACTATAGAGTCGTCCCCACGACACCGGGCCAAAGTTGGCCAGCCGCCGACATGTCCGACGACTATAGGGACGTCCCCACGACCCCGGGACTAGATTGGCCCGCCGCCGTCATGTCCGACGACAATAGGGTCGTCCCCACGACCCGGGGTCTAGGTTGGCCAGCCGCCGAATTGTCCGACGACTATAGGGTCGTACCCACGATCCCGGGACTAGGCTGACAAGCCGCCAACATGTCCGACGACTATAGGGTCGTCCCCACGACCCCGGGCCAAAGATGTCCAGCCGCCGTCTTGTCCGACGACTATAGGGTCGTCCCCACGACCCCGAGACTAGATTGGCCCGCCACCGTCATGTCCGATGACAATAGGGTCGTCCCCACGACCCCGGGTCCAGGTTGGCCAGCCGCCGACATTTCCGACGACTATAGAGTCGTCCCGACGACACCGGGCCAAAGTTGGCCAGCCGCCGACATGTCCGACGACTATAGGGTCGTCCCCACGACCCCGGGACTAGACTGGCCCGCCACCGTCATGTCCGACGATTATAGGGTCGTCCCCACGACCCCGGGTCCAGGTTGGCCAGCCGCCGACATTTCCGACGACTATAGAGTCGTCCCGACGACACCGGGCCAAAGTTGGCCAGCCGCCGACATGTCCGACGACTATAGGGTCGTCCCCACGACCCCGGGACTAGATTGGCCCGCCACCGTCATGTCCGACGATTATAGGGTCGTCCCCACGACCCCGGGACAAGCTTGGCCAGCCGCCGACATTTCCGACGACTATAGAGTCGTCCCCACGACACCGGGCCAAAGTTGGCCAGCCGCCGTCATGTCCGACGACAATAGGGTCGTCCCCACGACCCCGGGTCCAGGTTGGCCAGCCGCCGACATTTCCGACGACTATAGAGTCGTCCCCACGACACCGGGCCAAAGTTGGCCAGCCGCCGACATGTCCGACGACTATAGGGTCGTCCCCACGACCCCGAGACTAGATTGGCCCGCCACCGTCATGTCCGACGACAATAGGGTCGTCCCCACGCCCCCGGGTCCAGGTTGGCCAGCCGCCGACATTTCCGACGACTATAGAGTCGTCCCCACGACACCGGGCCAAAGTTGGCCAACCGCCGTCATGTCCGACGACAATAGGGTCGTCCCCACGACCCCGGGTCCAGGTTGGCCAGCCGCCGACATTTCCGACGACTATAGAGTCGTCCCCACGACACCGGGCCAATGTTGGCCAGCCGCCGACATGTCCGACCACTATAGGGTCGTCCCCACGACCCCGGGACTAGATTGGCCCGCCACCGTCATGTCCGACGATTATAGGGTCGTCCCCACGACCCCGGGACAAGGTTGGCCCGCCGCCGACTTGTCCGACGACTATAGGGTCGTCCCCACAACCCCGAGACTAGATTGGCCCGCCACCGTCATGTCCGATGACAATAGGGTCGTCCCCACGACCCCGGGTCCAGGTTGGCCAGCCGCCGACATTTCCGACGACTATAGAGTCGTCCCCACGACACCGGGCCAAAGTTGGCCAGCCGCCGACATGTCCGACGACTATACGGTCGTCCCCACGACCCCGGGACTAGATTGGCCCGCCGCCGTCATGTCCGACGACAATAGGGTCGTCCCCACGACCCCGGGTCTAGGTTGGCCAGCCGCCGACATGTCCGACGACAATCGGATCGTCCCCACGCCCACGCGCCAAAGTTGGCCAGCCGCCGACATGTCCGACGACTATTGGATCGTCCCCCCGACCACGGGCCAAAGTTGGCCAGCCGCCGACAGGTCCGACGACAATCGGATCGTCCCCACGACCACGCGCCAAAGTTGGCCAGCCGCCGACATGTCCGACGACTATAGGGTCGTCCCCACGACCCCGGGCCAATGTTGGCCAATCGCCGACATGTCCAACGACTATAGGGTCGTCCCTACGACCCCGGGCCAAAGATGTCCAGCCGCCGTCTTGTCCGACGACTATAGGGTCAACCCCACGACCCCGAGTCCAGGATGGCCAGCCGCCGACATTTCCGACGACTATAGAGTCGTCCCCACGACCCCGGGCCAAAGTTGGCCAGACGCCGACATGTCCGACGACTATAGGGTCGTCCCCACAACCCCGAGACTAGATTGGCCCGCCACCGTCATGTCCGATGACAATAGGGTCGTCCCCACGACCCCGGGTCCAGGTTGGCCAGCCGCCGACATTTCCGACGACTATAGAGTCGTCCCCACGACACCGGGCCAAAGTTGGCCAGCCGCCGACATGTCCGACGACTATACGGTCGTCCCCACGGCCCCGGGACTAGATTGGCCCGCCGCCGTCATGTCCGACGACAATAGGGTCGTCCCCACGACCCCGGGTCTAGGTTGGCCAGCCGCCGACATGTCCGACGACAATCGGATCGTCCCCACGCCCACGCGCCAAAGTTGGCCAGCCGCCGACATGTCCGACGACTATTGGATCGTCCCCACGACCACGGGCCAAAGTTGGCCAGCCGCCGACAGGTCCGACGACAATCGGATCGTCCCCACGACCACGCGCCAAAGTTGGCCAGCCGCCGACATGTCCGACGACTATAGGGTCGTCCCCACGACCCCGGGCCAATGTTGGCCAATCGCCGACATGTCCAACGACTATAGGGTCGTCCCTACGACCCCGGGCCAAAGATGTCCAGCCGCCGTCTTGTCCGACGACTATAGAGTCGACCCCACGACCCCGAGTCCAGGTTGGCCAGCCGCCGACATTTCCGACGACTATAGAGTCGTCCCCACGACCCCGGGCCAAAGTTGGCCAGACGCCGACATGTCCGACGACTATAGGGTCGTCCCCACAACCACGAGACTAGATTGGCCCGCCACCGTCATGTCCGATGACAATAGGGTCGACCCCACGACCCCGCGTCCAGGTTGGCCAGCCGCCGACATTTCCGACGACTATAGAGTCGTCCCCACGACACCGGGCCAAAGTTGGCCAGCCGCCGACATGTCCGACGACTATAGGGACGTCCCCACGACCCCGGGACTAGATTGGCCCGCCGCCGTCATGTCCGACGACAATAGGGTCGTCCCCACGACCCGGGGTCTAGGTTGGCCAGCCGCCGAATTGTCCGACGACTATAGGGTCGTACCCACGATCCCGGGACTAGGCTGACAAGCCGCCAACATGTCCGACGACTATAGGGTCGTCCCCACGACCCCGGGCCAAAGATGTCCAGCCGCCGTCTTGTCCGACGACTATAGGGTCGTCCCCACGACCCCGAGACTAGATTGGCCCGCCACCGTCATGTCCGATGACAATAGGGTCGTCCCCACGACCCCGGGTCCAGGTTGGCCAGCCGCCGACATTTCCGACGACTATAGAGTCGTCCCGACGACACCGGGCCAAAGTTGGCCAGCCGCCGACATGTCCGACGACTATAGGGTCGTCCCCACGACCCCGGGACTAGACTGGCCCGCCACCGTCATGTCCGACGATTATAGGGTCGTCCCCACGACCCCGGGACAAGCTTGGCCAGCCGCCGACATTTCCGACGACTATAGAGTCGTCCCCACGACACCGGGCCAAAGTTGGCCAGCCGCCGTCATGTCCGACGACAATAGGGTCGTCCCCACGACCCCGGGTCCAGGTTGGCCAGCGGCCGACATTTCCGACGACTATAGAGTCGTCCCCACGACACCGGGCCAAAGTTGGCCAGCCGCCGACATGTCCGACGACTATAGGGTCGTCCCCACGACCCCGAGACTAGATTGGCCCGCCACCGTCATGTCCGACGACAATAGGGTCGTCCCCACGCCCCCGGGTCCAGGTTGGCCAGCCGCCGACATTTCCGACGACTATAGAGTCGTCCCCACGACACCGGGCCAAAGTTGGCCAGCCGCCGACATGTCCGACGACTATACGGTCGTCCCCACGACCCCGGGACTAGATTGGCCCGCCGCCGTCATGTCCGACGACAATAGGGTCGTCCCCACGACCCCGGGTCTAGGTTGGCCAGCCGCCTACATGTCCGACGACAATCGGATCGTCCCCACGCCCACGCGCCAAAGTTGGCCAGCCGCCGACATGTCCGACGACTATTGGATCGTCCCCACGACCACGGGCCAAAGTTGGCCAGCCGCCGACAGGTCCGACGACAATCGGTTCGTCCCCACGACCACGCGCCAAAGTTGGCCAGCCGCCGACATGTCCGACGACTATAGGGTCGTCCCCACGACCCCGGGCCAATGTTGGCCAATCGCCGACATGTCCAACGACTATAGGGTCGTCCCTACGACCCCGGGCCAAAGATGTCCAGCCGCCGTCTTGTCCGACGACTATAGGGTCGACCCCACGACCCCGAGTCCAGGTTGGCCAGCCGCCGACATTTCCGACGTCTATAGAGTCGTCCCCACGACCCCGGGCCAAAGTTGGCCAGACGCCGACATGTCCGACGACTATAGGGTCGTCCCCACAACCCCGAGACTAGATTGGCCCGCCACCGTCATGTCCGATGACAATAGGGTCGTCCCCACGACCCCGGGTCCAGGTTGGCCAGCCGCCGACATGTCCGACGACTATAGGGTCGTCCCCACGACCCCGGGCCAATGTTGGCCAATCGCCGACATGTCCAACGACTATAGGGTCGTCCCTACGACCCCGGGACTAGATTGGCCCGCCGCCGTCATGTCCGACGACAATAGGGTCGTCCCCACGACCCCGGGTCTAGGTTGGCCAGCCGCCGACATGTCCGACGACAATCGGATCGTCCCCACGACCCCGGGACTAGGTTGGCCAGCCGCCGACATGTCCGACGACTATAGGGTCGTCCCGACGACCCCGGGCCAATGTTGGCCAATCGCCAACATGTCCGACGACTATAGGGTCGTCCCTACGACCCCGGGACTAGATTGGCCCGCCACCGTCATGTGCAACGATTATAGGCTCGTCCCCACGACCCCGGGACTAGATTGGCCCGCCACCGTCATGTCCGACGAATATAGGGACGTCCCCACGACCCCGGGACAAGCTTGGCCCGCCGCCGACTTGTCCGACGACTATAGGGTCGACCCCACGACCCCGAGTCCAGGTTGGCCAGCCGCCGACATTTCCGACGACTATAGAGTCGTCCCCACGACCCCGGGCCAAAGTTGGCCAGACGCCGACATGTCCGACGACTATAGGGACGTCCCCACGACCCCGGGACTAGATTGGCCCGCCGCCGTCATGTCCGACGACAATAGGGTCGTCCCCACGACCCCAGGTCTAGGTTGGCCAGCCGCCGAATTGTCCGACGACTATAGGGTCGTACCCACGATCCCGGGACTAGGCTGACAAGCCGCCAACATGTCCGACGACTATAGGGTCGTCCCCACGACCCCGGGCCAAAGATGTCCAGCCGCCGTCTTGTCCGACGACTATAGGGTCGTCCCCACGACCCCGAGACTAGATTGGCCCGCCACCGTCATGTCCGATGACAATAGGGTCGTCCCCACGACCCCGGGTCCAGGTTGGCCAGCCGCCGACATTTCCGACGACTATAGAGTCGTCCCGACGACACCGGGCCAAAGTTGGCCAGCCGCCGACATGTCCGACGACTATAGGGTCGTCCCCACGACCCCGGGACTAGATTGGCCCGCCACCGTCATGTCCGACGATTATAGGGTCGTCCCCACGACCCCGGGACAAGCTTGGCCAGCCGCCGACATTTCCGACGACTATAGAGTCGTCCCCACGACACCGGGCCAAAGTTGGCCAGCCGCCGTCATGTCCGACGACAATAGGGTCGTCCCCACGACCCCGGGTCCAGGTTGGCCAGCCGCCGACATTTCCGACGACTATAGAGTCGTCCCCACGACACCGGGCCAAAGTTGGCCAGCCGCCGACATGTCCGACGACTATAGGGTCGTCCCCACGACCCCGAGACTAGATTGGCCCGCCACCGTCATGTCCGACGACAATAGGGTCGTCCCCACGCCCCCGGGTCCAGGTTGGCCAGCCGCCGACATTTCCGACGACTATAGAGTCGTCCCCACGACACCGGGCCAAAGTTGGCCAACCGCCGTCATGTCCGACGACAATAGGGTCGTCCCCACGACCCCGGGTCCAGGTTGGCCAGCCGCCGACATTTCCGACGACTATAGAGTCGTCCCCACGACACCGGGCCAATGTTGGCCAGCCGCCGACATGTCCGACCACTATAGGGTCGTCCCCACGACCCCGGGACTAGATTGGCCCGCCACCGTCATGTCCGACGATTATAGGGTCGTCCCCACGACCCCGGGACAAGGTTGGCCCGCCGCCGACTTGTCCGACGACTATAGGGTCGTCCCCACAACCCCGAGACTAGATTGGCCCGCCACCGTCATGTCCGATGACAATAGGGTCGTCCCCACGACCCCGGGTCCAGGTTGGCCAGCCGCCGACATTTCCGACGACTATAGAGTCGTCCCCACGACACCGGGCCAAAGTTGGCCAGCCGCCGACATGTCCGACGACTATACGGTCGTCCCCACGACCCCGGGACTAGATTGGCCCGCCGCCGTCATGTCCGACGACAATAGGGTCGTCCCCACGACCCCGGGTCTAGGTTGGCCAGCCGCCGACATGTCCGACGACAATCGGATCGTCCCCACGCCCACGCGCCAAAGTTGGCCAGCCGCCGACATGTCCGACGACTATTGGATCGTCCCCCCGACCACGGGCCAAAGTTGGCCAGCCGCCGACAGGTCCGACGACAATCGGATCGTCCCCACGACCACGCGCCAAAGTTGGCCAGCCGCCGACATGTCCGACGACTATAGGGTCGTCCCCACGACCCCGGGCCAATGTTGGCCAATCGCCGACATGTCCAACGACTATAGGGTCGTCCCTACGACCCCGGGCCAAAGATGTCCAGCCGCCGTCTTGTCCGACGACTATAGAGTCGACCCCACGACCCCGAGTCCAGGTTGGCCAGCCGCCGACATTTCCGACGACTATAGAGTCGTCCCCACGACCCCGGGCCAAAGTTGGCCAGACGCCGACACGTCCGACGACTATAGGGTCGTCCCCACAACCACGAGACTAGATTGGCCCGCCACCGTCATGTCCGATGACAATAGGGTCGACCCCACGACCCCGCGTCCAGGTTGGCCAGCCGCCGACATTTCCGACGACTATAGAGTCGTCCCCACGACACCGGGCCAAAGTTGGCCAGCCGCCGACATGTCCGACGACTATAGGGACGTCCCCACGACCCCGGGACTAGATTGGCCCGCCGCCGTCATGTCCGACGAAAATAGGGTCGTCCCCACGACCCGGGGTCTAGGTTGGCCAGCCGCCGAATTGTCCGACGACTATAGGGTCGTCCCCACGACCCCGGGACTAGATTGGTCCGCCACCGTCAAGTCCGACGACTATAGGGTCGTCCCCACGACCTCGGGACTAGGTTGGCCAGCCGCCGACATGTCCGACGACTATAGGGTCGTCCCCACGACCCCGTGCCATTGTTGGCATGCCGCCGAAATGTCCGACGCCTATAGGGTCGTCCCCACGACCCCGGCCCAAAGTTGGCAAGCCGCCGAAATGTCCGACGACTATAGGGTCGTCCCCACGACCGCGGGCCAAGGTTGGACAGCCGCCGACATATCCGACGACTATAGGGTCGTCCCCGCGACCCCGGGCCAATGTTGGCCAATCGCCGACATGTCCGACGACTACAGGGTCGTCCCCACGACCCCGGGACTAGATAGGCCCGCCACCGTCATGTCCGACGACTATCGGATCGTCCCCACGACAACGGGCCAAAGTTGGCCAGCCGCCGACATGTCCGACGACTATTGGGTCGTCCCCACGACCCCGGGCCAAAGTTGGCCAGCCGCCGTCTTGTCCGACGACTATGGGGTCTTCCCCACGACCCCAGGACTAGATTGGCCCGCCACCGTCATGTCCGACGACTATAGGGTCGTCCCCACGACCACGGGCCAAAGTTGGCAAGCTGCCGACTTGTCCGACGACTATAGGGTCGTCCCCACGACCCCGGGACTAGGTAGACCCGCCGCCGACGTGTCCGACAACTATAGGGTCGTCCCCACGACCCCGTGCCAAAGTTGGCAAGCCGCCGAAATGTCCGACGACTATAGGGTCGTCCCCACAACCCCGGGACTAGATTGGCCCGCCACCGTCAAGTCCGACGACTATAGGATCGTCTCCACGACCACGGGCCAAAGTTGGCCAGCCGCTGACATGTCCGTCGACTATAGGGTCGTCCCCACGACCCCGGGCCAATGTTGGCCAATCGCCGACATGTCCGACGACTATAGGGTCGTCCCTACGACCCCGGGGCTAGATTGGCCCGCCACCGTCATGTCCGACGACTATAGGGTCGTCCCCACGACCCCGGGACTAGGTTGACAAGGCGCCGAAATGTCCGACGACTATAGGGTCCTCCCCACGACCGCGAGCCAAGGATGTCCAGCCGCCGTCTTGTCCGACGACTATAGGGTCGTACCCACGACCCCGGGACTAGATTGGCCCGCCACCGTCATGTCCAACGACTATAGGGTCGTCCCCACGACCATGGGCCAAAGTTGGCCAGCCGCCGATATGTCCAACGACTATTGGGTCGTCCCCACGACCCCGGGACTAGATTGGCCCGCCACCGTCAAGTCCGACGACTATAGGGTCGTCCCCACGACCCCGGGCAAATTTGGCAAGCCGCCGACATATCCGACGACTATAGGGTCGTCCCCACAACCCCGGGACTAGATTGGCCCGCCACCGTCAAGTCCGACGACTATAGGATCGTCTCCACGACCACGGCCCAAAGTTGGCCAGCCGCCGACATGTCCAACGACTATTGGGTCGTCCCCACGACCACGGGCCAAAGTTAGCCAGCCGCCGACATGTCCGACGACTATAGGGTCGTCCCCACGACCCCGGGCCAAAGTTAGCAAGCCGCCGAAATGTCCGACGACTATAGGGTCGTCCCCACGACCGCGGGCCAAAGATGTCCAGCCGCCGTCTTATCCGACGACTATAGGGTCGTCCCTACGACCGCGGGACTAGGTTGGCTCGCCGCCGACTTGTCCGACGACTATAGGCTCGTCCCCACGACCCCGGGTCAAAGTTGGCCAGCCGCCGATATGTCCGACGACTATAGAGTCGTCCCCACGACCCCGGGAATATATTGGCCCGCCACCGTCTTGTCCGACGACTATAGGGTCGTCCCCACGACCACGGGCCAAAGTTGGCCCGCCGCCGACTGGTCCGACGACTATAGGGTCGTCCCCACGACCACGGGCCAAAGTTGGCAAGCCGCCGACTTTTCCGACGACTATAGGCGTCGTCCCCACGACCCCGGGGCTAGGATGTGCCGCCGCCGACATGTTCAACGACTATTGGGCCGTCCCCACGACCCCGGGCCAATGTTGGCCAGCCGCCGAAATGTCCGACGACTATAGAGTCGTCCCCACAACCCCGGGCCAAAGTTGGCAAGCTGCCGACTTGTCCGACGACTATAGGGTCGTCCCCACGACCCCGGGACTAGGTAGACCCGCCGCCGACGTGTCCGACAACTATAGGGTCGTCCCCACGACCCCGGGCCAAAGTTGGCAAGCCGCCGAAATGTCCGACGACTATAGGGTGGTCCCCACAACCCCGGGACTAGATTGGCCCGCCACCGTCAAGTCCGACGACTATAGGATCGTCTCCACGACCACGGGCCAAAGTTGGCCAGCCGCCGACATGTCCGTCGACTATAGGGTCGTCCCCACGACCCCGGGCCAATGTTGGCCAATCGCCGACATGTCCGACGACTATAAGGTCGTCCCTACGACCCCGGGACTAGATTGGCCCACCACCGTCATGTCCGACGACTATAGGGTCGTCCCCACGACCCCGGGACTAGGTTGACAAGCCGCCGAAATGTCCGACGACTATAGGGTCGTCCCCACGACCGCGAGCCAAGGATGTCCAGCCGCCGTCTTGTTCGACGACTATAGGGCCGTACCCACGACCCCGGGACTAGATTGGCCCGCCACCGTCATGTCCAACGACTATAGGGTCGTCCCCACGACCATGGGCCAAAGTTGGCCAGCCGCCGATATGTCCAACGACTATTGGGTCGTCCCCACAACCCCGGGACTAGATTGGCCCGCCACCGTCAAGTCCGACGACTATAGGATCGTCTCCACGACCACGGCCCAAAGTTGGCCAGCCGCCGACATGTCCAACGACTATTGGGTCGTCCCCTCGACCACGGGCCAAAGTTAGCCAGCCGCCGACATGTCCGACGACTATAGGGTCGTCCCCACGACCCCGGGCCAAAGTTAGCAAGCCGCCGAAATGTCCGACGACTATAGGGTCGTCCCCACGACCGCGGGCCAAAGATGTCCAGCCGCCGTCTTATCCGACGACTATAGGGTCGTCCCTACGACCGCGGGACTAGGTTGGCTCGCCGCCGACTTGTCCGACGACTATAGGCTCGTCCCCACGACCCCGGGTCAAAGTTGGCCAGCCGCCGATATGTCCGACGACTGTAGAGTCGTCCCCACGACCCCGGGAATATATTGGCCCGCCACCGTCTTGTCCGACGACTATAGGGTCGTCCCCACGACCACGGGCCAAAGTTGGCCCGCCGCCGACTGGTCCGACGACTATAGGGTCGTCCCCACGACCACGGGCCAAAGTTGGCAAGCCGCCGACTTTTCCGACGACTATAGGCGTCGTCCCCACGACCCCGGGGCTAGGATGGGCCGCCGCCGACATGTTCAACGACTATTGGGCCGTCCCCACGACCCCGGGCCAATGTTGGCCAGCCGCCGAAATGTCCGACGACTATAGAGTCGTCCCCACAACCCCGGGCCAAAGTTGGCAAGCTGCCGACTTGTCCGACGACTATAGGGTCGTCCCCACGACCCCGGGACTAGGTAGACCCGCCGCCGACGTGTCCGACAACTATAGGGTCGTCCCCACGACCCCGGGCCAAAGTTGGCAAGCCGCCGAAATGTCCGACGACTATAGGGTCGTCCCCAAAACCCCGGGACTAGATTGGCCCGCCACCGTCAAGTCCGACGACTATAGGATCGTCTCCACGACCACGGCCCAAAGTTGGCCAGCCGCCGACATGTCCAACGACTATTGGGTCGTCCCCTCGGCCACGGGCCAAAGTTAGCCAGCCGCCGACATGTCCGACGACTATAGGGTCGTCCCCACGACCCCGGGCCAAAGTTAGCAAGCCGCCGAAATGTCCGACGACTATAGGGTCGTCCCCACGACCCCGGGACTAGGTTGGCTCGCCACCGTCATGTCTGACGACTATAGGGTCGTCCCCACGACCCCGTGCCAAAGTTGGCAAGCCGCCGACTTGTCCGACGACTGTGGGGTCGTCCCCACGACCCCAGGACTAGATTGGCCCGCCACCGTCATGTCCGACGACAATAGGGTCGTCCCCACGACCACGGGCCAAAGTTGGCAAGCTGCCGACTTGTCCGACGACTATAGGGTCGTCCCCACGACCCCGGGACTAGGTAGACCCGCCGCCGACGTGTCCGACAACTATAGGGTCGTCCCCACGACCCCGTGCCAAAGTTGGCAAGCCGCCGAAATGTCCGACGACTATAGGGTCGTCCCCACAACCCCGGGACTAGATTGGCCCGCCACCGTCAAGTCCGACGACTATAGGATGGTCTCCACGACCACGGGCCAAAGTTGGCCAGCCGCTGACATGTCCGTCGACTATAGGGTCGTCCCCACGACCCCGGGCCAATGTTGGCCAATCGCCGACATGTCCGACGACTATAGGGTCGTCCCTACGACCCCGGGGCTAGATTGGCCCGCCACCGTCATGTCCGACGACTATAGGGTCGTCCCCACGACCCCGGGACTAGGTTGACAAGGCGCCGAAATGTCCGACGACTATAGGGTCCTCCCCACGACCGCGAGCCAAGGATGTCCAGCCGCCGTCTTGTCCGACGACTATAGGGTCGTACCCACGACCCCGGGACTATATTGGCCCGCCACCGTCATGTCCAACGACTATAGGGTCGTCCCCACGACCATGGGCCAAAGTTGGCCAGCCGCCGATATGTCCAACGACTATTGGGTCGTCCCCACGACCCCGGGACTAGATTGGCCCGCCACCGTCAAGTCCGACGACTATAGGGTCGTCCCCACGACCCCGGGCAAATTTGGCAAGCCGCCGACATATCCGACGACTATAGGGTCGTCCCCACGACCACGGGCCAAAGTTGGCCCGCCGCCGACTGGTCCGACGACTATAGGGTCGTCCCCACGACCACGGGCCAAAGTTTGCCAGCCGCTGACTTGTCCGACGACTATAGGGTCATCCCCACGACCACGGGCCAAAGTTGGCAAGCCGCCGACTTTTCCGACGACTATAGGCGTCGTCCCCACGACCCCGGGGCTAGGATGGGGCGCCGCCGACATGTTCAACGACTATTGGGCCGTCCCCACGACCCCGGGCCAATGTTGGCCAGCCGCCGAAATGTCCGACGACTATAGAGTCGTCCCCACAACCCCGGGCCAAAGTTGGCAAGCTGCCGACTTGTCCGACGACTATAGGGTCGTCCCCACGACCCCGGGACTAGGTAGACCCGCCGCCGACGTGTCCGACAACTATAGGGTCGTCCCCACGACCCCGGGTCAAAGTTGGCAAGCCGCCGAAATGTCCGACGACTATAGGGTGGTCCCCACAACCCCGGGACTATATTGGCCCGCCACCGTCAAGTCCGACGACTATAGGATCGTCTCCACGACCACGGGCCAAAGTTGGCCAGCCGCCGACATGTCCGTCGACTATAGGGTCGTCCCTACGACCCCGGGCCAATGTTGGCCAATCGCCGACATGTCCGACGACTATAGGGTCGTCCCTACGACCCCGGGACTAGATTGGCCCACCACCGTCATGTCCGACGACTATAGGGTCGTCCCCACGACCCCGGGACTAGGTTGACAAGCCGCCGAAATGTCCGACGACTATAGGGTCGTCCCCACGACCGCGAGCCAAGGATGTCCAGCCGCCGTCTTGTTCGACGAGTATAGGGTCGTACCCACGACCCCGGGACTAGATTGGCCCGCCACCGTCATGTCCAACGACTATAGGGTCGTCCCCACGACCATGGGCCAAAGTTGGCCAGCCGCCGATATGTCCAACGACTATTGGGTCGTCTCCACGACCCCGGGACTAGATTGGCCCGCCATCGTCAAGTCCGACGACTATAGGGTCGTCCCCACGACCCCGGGCAAATTTGGCAAGCCGCCGACATATCCGACGACTATAGGGTCGTCCCCACGACCATGGGCCAAAGTTGGCAAGCCGCCGAAATGTCCGACGACTATAGGGTCGTCCCCACGACCGCGGGCCAAAGATGTCCAGCCGCCGTCTTGTCCGACGACTATAGGGTCGTCCCCACGACCCCGGGACTAGATTGGCCCGCCACCGTCATGTCCAACGACTATAGGGTCGTCCCCACGACCATGGGCCAAAGTTGGCCAGCCGCCGATATGTCCAACGACTTTTGGGTCGTCCCCACGACCCCGGGATAAGATTGGCCCGCCACCGTCAAGTCCGACGACTATAGGATCGTCTCCACGACCACGGCCCAAAGTTGGCCTGCCGCCAACATGTCCAACGACTATTGGGTCGTCCCCACGACCACGGGCCAAAGTTAGCCAGCCGCCGACATATCCGACGACTATAGGGTCGTCCCCACGACCCCGGGCCAAAGTTGGCAAGCCGCCGAAATGTCCGACGACTATAGGGTCGTCCCCACGACCGCGGGCCAAAGATGTCCAGCCGCCGTCTTGTCCGACGACTATAGGGTCGTCCCCACGACCCCGGGACTAGATTGGCCCGCCACCGTCATGTCCAACGACTATAGGGTCGTCCCCACGACCCCCGGACTAGGTTGGCCGGCCGCCGACTTGTCCGACGACTATAGGGTCGTCCCCACGACCCCCGGACTAGGTGGGCTCGCCCCCGACTTGTCCGACGACTATAGGGTCGTTCCCACGACCCCGGGCCAAAGTTGGCAAGCTGCCGACTTATCCGACGACTATAGGGTCGTCCCCACGACCCCGGGACTAGGTAGGCCCGCCCCCGACTTGTCCGACGACTATAGGGTCGTCCCCACGACCCCGGGACTAGATTGGCCCGCCATCGTCAAGTCCGACGACTATAGGGTCGTCCCCACGACCCCGGGCAAATTTGGCAAGCCGCCGACATATCCGACGACTATAGGGTCGTCCCCACGACCATGGGCCAAAGTTGGCAAGCCGCCGAAATGTCCGACGACTATAGGGTCGTCCCCACGACCGCGGGCCAAAGATGTCCAGCCGCCGTCTTGTCCGACGACTATAGGGTCGTCCCCACGACCCCGGGACTAGATTGGCCCGCCACCGTCATGTCCAACGACTATAGGGTCGTCCCCACGACCATGGGCCAAAGTTGGCCAGCCGCCGAAATGTCCGACGACTATAGAGTCGTCCCCACAACCCCGGGCCAAAGTTGGCAAGCTGCCGACTTGTCCGACGACTATAGGGTCGTCCCCACGACCCCGGGACTAGGTAGACCCGCCGCCGACGTGTCCGACAACTATAGGGTCGTCCCCACGACCCCGGGTCAAAGTTGGCAAGCCGCCGAAATGTCCGACGACTATAGGGTGGTCCCCACAACCCCGGGACTATATTGGCCCGCCACCGTCAAGTCCGACGACTATAGGATCGTCTCCACGACCACGGGCCAAAGTTGGCCAGCCGCCGACATGTCCGTCGACTATAGGGTCGTCCCTACGACCCCGGGCCAATGTTGGCCAATCGCCGACATGTCCGACGACTATAGGGTCGTCCCTACGACCCCGGGACTAGATTGGCCCACCACCGTCATGTCCGACGACTATAGGGTCGTCCCCACGACCCCGGGACTAGGTTGACAAGCCGCCGAAATGTCCGACGACTATAGGGTCGTCCCCACGACCGCGAGCCAAGGATGTCCAGCCGCCGTCTTGTTCGACGAGTATAGGGTCGTACCCACGACCCCGGGACTAGATTGGCCCGCCACCGTCATGTCCAACGACTATAGGGTCGTCCCCACGACCATGGGCCAAAGTTGGCCAGCCGCCGATATGTCCAACGACTATTGGGTCGTCTCCACGACCCCGGGACTAGATTGGCCCGCCATCGTCAAGTCCGACGACTATAGGGTCGTCCCCACGACCCCGGGCAAATTTGGCAAGCCGCCGACATATCCGACGACTATAGGGTCGTCCCCACGACCATGGGCCAAAGTTGGCAAGCCGCCGAAATGTCCGACGACTATAGGGTCGTCCCCACGACCGCGGGCCAAAGATGTCCAGCCGCCGTCTTGTCCGACGACTATAGGGTCGTCCCCACGACCCCGGGACTAGATTGGCCCGCCACCGTCATGTCCAACGACTATAGGGTCGTCCCCACGACCATGGGCCAAAGTTGGCCAGCCGCCGATATGTCCAACGACTTTTGGGTCGTCCCCACGACCCCGGGATAAGATTGGCCCGCCACCGTCACGTCCGACGACTATAGGATCGTCTCCACGACCACGGCCCAAAGTTGGCCTGCCGCCAACATGTCCAACGACTATTGGGTCGTCCCCACGACCACGGGCCAAAGTTAGCCAGCCGCCGACATATCCGACGACTATAGGGTCGTCCCCACGACCCCGGGCCAAAGTTGGCAAGCCGCCGAAATGTCCGACGACTATAGGGTCGTCCCCACGACCGCGGGCCAAAGATGTCCAGCCGCCGTCTTGTCCGACGACTATAGGGTCGTCCCCACGACCCCGGGACTAGATTGGCCCGCCACCGTCATGTCCAACGACTATAGGGTCGTCCCCACGACCATGGGCCAAAGTTGGCCAGCCGCCGATATGTCCAACGACTTTTGGGTCGTCCCCACGACCCCGGGATAAGATTGGCCCGCCACCGTCAAGTCCGACGACTATAGGGTCGTCCCATCGACCGCGGGCCAAAGTTGGCAAGCCGCCGAAATGTCCGACGACAGTAGGGTCGTCCCCACGACCCCGGGACTAGATTGGCCCGCCACCGTGAAGTCCGACGACTATAGGGTCGTCCCCACGACCTCGGGACTAGGTTGGCCAGCCGCCGACATGTCCGACGACTATAGGGTCGTTCCCACGACCCCGGGCCAATGTTGACCAATCGCCGACATGTCCGACGACTATAGGGTCGTCCCTACGACCCCGGGACTAGGTTGGCCCGCCGCCGACATATCCGACGACTATAGGGTCGTCCTCATGACCACGGGCCAAGGTTGGACAGCCGCCGACATATCCGACGACTATAGGGTCGTCCCCGCGACCCCGGGCCAATGTTGGCCAATCGCCGACATGTCCGACGACTACAGGGTCGTCCCTACGACCCCGGGACTAGATAGGCCCGCCACCGTCATGTCCGACGACTATCGGATCGTCCCCACGACCACGGGCCAAAGCTGGACAGCCGCCGACTTGTCCGACGACTATAGGGTCGTCCCCACGACCCCGGGCCAAAGCTGGACAGCCGACGACTTGTCCGACGACTATAGGGTCGTCCCCACGACCACGGGCCAAAGTTGGCCAGCCGGCGACATTTCCGACGACTATAGGGTCGTGCCCACGACCCGGGACTAGACTGGCCCGCCACCGTCATGTCCAACGACTATGGGGTCGTCCCCACGACCCCGGGACTAGATTGGCCCGCCACCGTCATGTCCGACGACTATAGGGTCGTCCCCACGACCCCCGGACTAGGTTGGCCGGCCGCCGACTTGTCCGACGACTATAGGGTCGTCCCCACGACCCCCGGACTAGGTGGGCTCGCCCCCGACTTGTCCGACGACTATAGGGTCGTTCCCACGACCCCGGGCCAAAGTTGGCAAGCTGCCGACTTATCCGACGACTATAGGGTCGTCCCCACGACCCCGGGACTAGGTAGGCCCGCCCCCGACTTGTCCGACGACTATAGGGTCGTCCCCACGACCCCGGGACTAGATTGGCCCGCCACCGTTCTGTCCGACGACTATAGGGTCGTCCCCACGACCACGGGCCAAAGTTGGCCAGCCGGCGACATGTCCGACGACTATAGGGTCGTCCCCACGACCCGGGACTAGACTGGCCCGCCACCGTCATGTCCGACGACTATAGGGTCATCCCCACGACCCCGGGACTAGGTTGGCCCGCCGCCGACTTGTCCGGCGACTATAGGCTCGTCCCCACGACCCCGGGTCAAAGTTGGCCAGCCGCCGATATGTCCGACGACTATAGAGTCGTCCCCACGACCCCGGGAATATATTGGCCCGCCACCGTCTTGTCCGACGACTATAGGGTCGTCCCCACGACCACGGGCCAAAGTTGGCCCGCCGCCGACTGGTCCGACGACTATAGGGTCGTCCCCACGACCACGGGCCAAAGTTGGCAAGCCGCCGACTTTTCCGACGACTATAGGCGTCGTCCCCACGACCCCGGGGCTAGGATGGGCCGCCGCCGACATGTTCAACGACTATTGGGCCGTCCCCACGACCCCGGGCCAATGTTGGCCAGCCGCCGAAATGTCCGACGACTATAGAGTCGTCCCCACAACCCCGGGCCAAAGTTGGCAAGCTGCCGACTTGTCCGACGACTATAGGGTCGTCCCCACGACCCCGGGACTAGGTAGACCCGCCGCCGACGTGTCCGACAACTATAGGGTCGTCCCCACGACCCCGGGCCAAAGTTGGCAAGCCGCCGAAATGTCCGACGACTATAGGGTCGTCCCCAAAACCCCGGGACTAGATTGGCCCGCCACCGTCAAGTCCGACGACTATAGGATCGTCTCCACGACCACGGCCCAAAGTTGGCCAGCCGCCGACATGTCCAACGACTATTGGGTCGTCCCCACGACCACGGGCCAAAGTTAGCCAGCCGCCGACATGTCCGACGACTATAGGGTCGTCCCCACGACCCCGGGCGGAAGTTGGCAAGCCGCCGAACTGTCCGACGACTATAGGGTCGTCCCGACGACCCCGGGCCAATGTTGGCCAATCGCCAACATGTCCGACGATTATAGGGTCGTCCCTACGACCCCGGGACTAGATTGGTCCGCCACCGTCATGTCCGACGACTATAGGGTCGTCCCTACGACCCCGGGACTAGGTTGGCCCGCCACCGTCATGTCCGACGACTATAGGGTCGTCCCCACGACCTCGGGACTAGGTTCGCCTGCCGCCGACATATCCGACGACTATAGGGTCGTCCTCATGACCACGGGCCAAGGTTGGACAGCCGCCGACATATCCGACGACTATAGGGTCGTCCCCGCGACCCCGGGCCAATGTTGGCCAATCGCCGACATGTCCGACGACTACAGGGTCGTCCCTACGACCCCGGGACTAGATAGGCCCGCCACCGTCATGTCCGACGACTATCGGATCGTCCCCACGACCACGGGCCAAAGCTGGACAGCCGCCGACTTGTCCGACGACTATAGGGTCGTCCCCACGACCCCGGGCCAAAGCTGGACAGCCGACGACTTGTCCGACGACTATAGGGTCGTCCCCACGACCACGGGCCAAAGTTGGCCAGCCGGCGACATTTCCGACGACTATAGGGTCGTGCCCACGACCCGGGACTAGACTGGCCCGCCACCGTCATGTCCAACGACTATGGGGTCGTCCCCACGACCCCGGGACTAGATTGGCCCGCCACCGTCATGTCCGACGACTATAGGGTCGTCCCCACGACCCCCGGACTAGGTTGGCCGGCCGCCGACTTGTCCGACGACTATAGGGTCGTCCCCACGACCCCCGGACTAGGTGGGCTCGCCCCCGACTTGTCCGACGACTATAGGGTCGTTCCCACGACCCCGGGCCAAAGTTGGCAAGCTGCCGACTTATCCGACGACTATAGGGTCGTCCCCACGACCCCGGGACTAGGTAGGCCCGCCCCCGACTTGTCCGACGACTATAGGGTCGTCCCCACGACCCCGGGACTAGATTGGCCCGCCACCGTTCTGTCCGACGACTATAGGGTCGTCCCCACGACCACGGGCCAAAGTTGGCCAGCCGGCGACATGTCCGACGACTATAGGGTCGTCCCCACGACCCGGGACTAGACTGGCCCGCCACCGTCATGTCCGACGACTATAGGGTCATCCCCACGACCCCGGGACTAGGTTGGCCCGCCGCCGACTTGTCCGGCGACTATAGGCTCGTCCCCACGACCCCGGGTCAAAGTTGGCCAGCCGCCGATATGTCCGACGACTATAGAGTCGTCCCCACGACCCCGGGAATATATTGGCCCGCCACCGTCTTGTCCGACGACTATAGGGTCGTCCCCACGACCACGGGCCAAAGTTGGCCCGCCGCCGACTGGTCCGACGACTATAGGGTCGTCCCCACGACCACGGGCCAAAGTTGGCAAGCCGCCGACTTTTCCGACGACTATAGGCGTCGTCCCCACGACCCCGGGGCTAGGATGGGCCGCCGCCGACATGTTCAACGACTATTGGGCCGTCCCCACGACCCCGGGCCAATGTTGGCCAGCCGCCGAAATGTCCGACGACTATAGAGTCGTCCCCACAACCCCGGGCCAAAGTTGGCAAGCTGCCGACTTGTCCGACGACTATAGGGTCGTCCCCACGACCCCGGGCCAAAGTTGGCAAGCCGCCGAAATGTCCGACGACTATAGGGTCGTCCCCACGACCCCGTGCCAAAGTTGGCAAGCCGCCGAAATGTCCGACGACTATAGGGTCGTCCCCACGACCCCGGGACTAGGTAGACCCGCCGCCGACGTGTCCGACAACTATAGGGTCGTCCCCACGACCCCGGGCCAAAGTTGGCAAGCCGCCGAAATGTCCGACGACTATAGGGTCGTCCCCAAAACCCCGGGACTAGATTGGCCCGCCACCGTCAAGTCCGACGACTATAGGATCGTCTCCACGACCACGGCCCAAAGTTGGCCAGCCGCCGACATGTCCAACGACTATTGGGTCGTCCCCACGACCACGGGCCAAAGTTAGCCAGCCGCCGACATGTCCGACGACTATAGGGTCGTCCCCACGACCCCGGGCGGAAGTTGGCAAGCCGCCGAACTGTCCGACGACTATAGGGTCGTCCCGACGACCCCGGGCCAATGTTGGCCAATCGCCAACATGTCCGACGATTATAGGGTCGTCCCTACGACCCCGGGACTAGATTGGTCCGCCACCGTCATGTCCGACGACTATAGGGTCGTCCCTACGACCCCGGGACTAGGTTGGCCCGCCACCGTCATGTCCGACGACTATAGGGTCGTCCCCACGACCTCGGGACTAGGTTCGCCTGCCGCCGACATATCCGACGACTATAGGGTCGTCCTCATGACCACGGGCCAAGGTTGGACAGCCGCCGACATATCCGACGACTATAGGGTCGTCCCCGCGACCCCGGGCCAATGTTGGCCAATCGCCGACATGTCCGACGACTACAGGGTCGTCCCTACGACCCCGGGACTAGATAGGCCCGCCACCGTCATGTCCGACGACTATCGGATCGTCCCCACGACCACGGGCCAAAGTTGGCCAGCCGCCGACATGTCCGACGACAATTGGGTCGTCCCCACAACCGCGGGCCAAAGTTGGCCAGCCGCCGTCTTGTCCGACGACTATGGGGTCGTCCCCACGACCCCAGGACTAGATTGGCCCGCCACCGTCATGTCCGACGACAATAGGGTCGTCCCCACGACCACGGGCCAAAGTTGGCAAGCTGCCGACTTGTCCGACGACTATAGGGTCGTCCCCACGACCCCGGGACTAGGTAGACCCGCCGCCGACGTGTCCGACAACTATAGGGTCGTCCCCACGACCCCGTGCCAAAGTTGGCAAGCCGCCGAAATGTCCGACGACTATAGGGTCGTCCCCACAACCCCGGGACTAGATTGGCCCGCCACCGTCAAGTCCGACGACTATAGGATGGTCTCCACGACCACGGGCCAAAGTTGGCCAGCCGCTGACATGTCCGTCGACTATAGGGTCGTCCCCACGACCCCGGGCCAATGTTGGCCAATCGCCGACATGTCCGACGACTATAGGGTCGTCCCTACGACCCCGGGGCTAGATTGGCCCGCCACCGTCATGTCCGACGACTATAGGGTCGTCCCCACGACCCCGGGACTAGGTTGACAAGGCGCCGAAATGTCCGACGACTATAGGGTCCTCCCCACGACCGCGAGCCAAGGATGTCCAGCCGCCGTCTTGTCCGACGACTATAGGGTCGTACCCACGACCCCGGGACTATATTGGCCCGCCACCGTCATGTCCAACGACTATAGGGTCGTCCCCACGACCATGGGCCAAAGTTGGCCAGCCGCCGATATGTCCAACGACTATTGGGTCGTCCCCACGACCCCGGGACTAGATTGGCCCGCCACCGTCAAGTCCGACGACTATAGGGTCGTCCCCACGACCCCGGGCAAATTTGGCAAGCCGCCGACATATCCGACGACTATAGGGTCGTCCCCACGACCACGGGCCAAAGTTGGCCCGCCGCCGACTGGTCCGTCGACTATAGGGTCGTCCCCACGACCACGGGCCAAAGTTTGCCAGCCGCTGACTTGTCCGACGACTATAGAGTCATCCCCACGACCACGGGCCAAAGTTGGCAAGCCGCCGACTTTTCCGACGACTATAGGCGTCGTCCCCACGACCCCGGGGCTAGGATGGGCCGCCGCCGACATGTTCAACGACTATTGGGCCGTCCCCACGACCCCGGGCCAATGTTGGCCAGCCGCCGAAATGTCCGACGACTATAGAGTCGTCCCCACAACCCCGGGCCAAAGTTGGCAAGCTGCCGACTTGTCCGACGACTATAGGGTCGTCCCCACAACCCCGGGACTAGGTAGACCCGCCGCCGACGTGTCCGACAACTATAGGATCGTCTCCACGACCACGGCCAAAAGTTGGCCTGCCGCCAACATGTCCAACGACTATTGGGTCGTCCCCACGACCACGGGCCAAAGTTAGCCAGCCGCCGACATATCCGACGACTATAGGGTCGTCCCCACGACCCCGGGCCAAAGTTGGCAAGCCGCCGAAATGTCCGACGACTATAGGGTCGTCCCCACGACCGCGGGCCAAAGATGTCCAGCCGCCGTCTTGTCCGACGACTATAGGGTCGTCCCCACGACCCCGGGACTAGATTGGCCCGCCACCGCCATGTCCGACGACAATAAGGTCGTCCCCACGGCCACGGGCCAAAGTTGGCCAGCCGCCGACATGTCCGACGACTATAGATTCGTCCCCACGACCCCGGGCCAAAGTTGGCCAGCCGCCGACTTGTCCGACGATTATAGGGTCGTCCCCACGACCCCGGGCCAATAATGGCCAATCGCCGACATGTCCGACGACTATAGGGTCGTCCCCACGACCCCGGGACTAGATTGGTCCGCCACCGTCATGTCCAACGACTATCGGATCGTCCCCACGACCATGGGCCAAAGTTGGCCAGCCGCCGATATGTCCAACGACTATTGGGTCGTCCCCACAACCCCGGGACTAGATTGGCCCGCCACCGTCAAGTCCGACGACTATAGGATCGTCTCCACGACCACGGCCCAAAGTTGGCCAGCCGCCGACATGTCCAACGACTATTGGGTCGTCCCCTCGACCACGGGCCAAAGTTAGCCAGCCGCCGACATGTCCGACGACTATAGGGTCGTCCCCACGACCCCGGGCCAAAGTTAGCAAGCCGCCGAAATGTCCGACGACTATAGGGTCGTCCCCACGACCGCGGGCCAAAGATGTCCAGCCGCCGTCTTATCCGACGACTATAGGGTCGTCCCTACGACCGCGGGACTAGGTTGGCTCGCCGCCGACTTGTCCGACGACTATAGGCTCGTCCCCACGACCCCGGGTCAAAGTTGGCCAGCCGCCGATATGTCCGACGACTATAGAGTCGTCCCCACGACCCCGGGAATATATTGGCCCGCCACCGTCTTGTCCGACGACTATAGGGTCGTCCCCACGACCACGGGCCAAAGTTGGCCCGCCGCCGACTGGTCCGACGACTATAGGGTCGTCCCCACGACCACGGGCCAAAGTTGGCAAGCCGCCGACTTTTCCGACGACTATAGGCGTCGTCCCCACGACCCCGGGGCTAGGATGGGCCGCCGCCGACATGTTCAACGACTATTGGGCCGTCCCCACGACCCCGGGCCAATGTTGGCCAGCCGCCGAAATGTCCGACGACTATAGAGTCGTCCCCACAACCCCGGGCCAAAGTTGGCAAGCTGCCGACTTGTCCGACGACTATAGGGTCGTCCCCACGACCCCGGGACTAGGTAGACCCGCCGCCGACGTGTCCGACAACTATAGGGTCGTCCCCACGACCCCGGGCCAAAGTTGGCAAGCCGCCGAAATGTCCGACGACTATAGGGTCGTCCCCAAAACCCCGGGACTAGATTGGCCCGCCACCGTCAAGTCCGACGACTATAGGATCGTCTCCACGACCACGGCCCAAAGTTGGCCAGCCGCCGACATGTCCAACGATTATTGGGTCGTCCCCACGACCACGGGCCAAAGTTAGCCAGCCGCCGACATGTCCGACGACTATAGGGTCGTCCCCACGACCCCGGGCGGAAGTTGGCAAGCCGCCGAAATGTCCGACGACTGTAGGGTCGTCCGCACGACCCCGGGACTAGATTGGCCCGCCAGCGACAAGTCCGACGATTATAGGGTCGTCCCCACGACCTCGGAACTAGGTTGACAAGCCGCCAACATGTCCGACGACTATAGGGTCGTCCCCACGACCCCGGGCCAAAGTCGGCATGCCGCCGCAATGTCCGACGACTATAGGGTCGTCCCGACGACCCCGGGCCAGTGTTGGCCAATCGCCAACATGTCCGACGATTATAGGGTCGTCCCTACGACCCCGGGACTAGATTGGTCCGCCACCGTCATGTCCGACGACTATAGGGTCGTCCCCACGACCGCGGGCCAAAGTTGGCAAGCCGCCGAAATGTCCGACGACTGTAGGGTCGTCCCCACGACCCCGGGACTAGATTGGCCCGCCACCGTGAAGTCCGACGACTATAGGGTCGTCCCCACGACCTCGGGACTAGGTTGGCCAGCCGCCGACATTTCCGACGACAATAGGGTCGTCCTCACGACCACGGGCCAAATTTGGCCAGCCGCCGACTTGTCCGACGACTATAGGGTCGTCCCCACGACCCCGGAACTAGATTGGCCCGCCACCGTCATGTCCGACGACTATAGGGTCGTCCCCACGACCCCGGGCCAAAGGTGGCATGCCGCCGACTTGTCCGATGACTATAGGGTCGTCCCCACGACCCCGGGACTAGATTGGCCCGCCACCGTCTTATCCGACGACTATAGGGTCGTCTTCACGACCACGGGCCAAAGTTGGCCAGCCGCCGACATTTCCGACGACAATAGGGTCGTCCTCACGACCACGGGCCAAATTTGGCCAGCCGCCGACTTGTCCGACGACTATAGGGTCGTGCCCACGACCCCGGAACTAGATTGGCCCGCCACCGTCATGTCCGACGACTATAGATTCGTCCCCACGACCCCGGGCCAAAGTTGGCCAGCCGCCGACTTGTCCGACGACTATGGGGTCGTCCCTACGATCCCAGGACTAGATTGGGCAGCCGCCGACTTGTCCGACGACTATAGGGTCGTCCCCACGACCCCGGGACTAGATTGGCCCGCCACCGTCTTGTCCGACGACTATAGGGTCGTCTTCACGACCACGGGCCAAAGTTGGCCAGCCGCCGACATTTCCGACGACAATAGGGTCGTCCTCACGACCACGGGCCAAATTTGGCCAGCCGCCGACTAGTCCGACCACTATAGGGTCGTCCCCACGACCCCGGGCAAAAGTTGGCCAGCCGCCGACTTGTCCGACGACTATAGGGTCGTCCCCACGACGCCGGGACTAGATTGGCCCCCACCGTCTTGTCCGACGACTATAGGGTCGTCCCCACGACCCCGGGACTAGATTGGCCCGCCACCGTCAAGTCCGACGACTATAGGGTCGTCCCCACGACCCCGGGACTAGATTGGCCCGCCACCGTCAAGTCCGACGACTATAGGGTCGTCCCCACGACCCCGGGCCAAAGCTGGACAGCCGCCGACTTGTCCGACGACTATAGGGTCGTCCCCACGACCCCGGGCCAAAGCTGGACAGCCGACGACTTGTCCGACGTCTATAGGGTCGTCCCCACGACCACGGGCCAAAGTTGGCCAGCCGGCGACATTTCCGACGACTATAGGGTCGTGCCCACGACCCGGGACTAGACTGGCCCGCCACCGTCATGTCCAACGACTATGGGGTCGTCCCCACGACCCCGGGACTAGATTGGCCCGCCACCGTCATGTCCGACGACTATAGGGTCGTCCCCACGACCCCAGGACTAGGTTGGCCGGCCGCCGACTTGTCCGACGACTATA
This sequence comes from Andrena praecox, assembly GCA_963932275.1. Lineage (NCBI taxonomy): Eukaryota > Metazoa > Arthropoda > Insecta > Hymenoptera > Andrenidae > Andrena > Andrena praecox. The sequence continues at coordinate 811,331 of CAWVQO010000396.1, read as the reverse complement.
GGGTCGTCCCCACGACCCCCGGACTAGGTAGGCCCGCCCCCGACTTGTCCGACGACTATAGGGTCGTCCCCACGACCCCGGGACTAGATTGGCCCGCCACCGTTCTGTCCGACGACTATAGGGTCGTCCCCACGACCACGGGCCAAAGTTGGCCAGCCGGCGACATGTCCGACGACAATAGGGTCGTCCTCACGACCACGGGCCAAATTTGGCCAGCCGCCGACTTGTCCGACGACTATAGGGTCGTCCCCACGGCCCCGGGACTAGGTTGGCCCGCAGCCGACTTGTCCGACGACTATAGGGTCGTCCCCACGGCCCCGGGACTAGGTTGGCCCGCAGCCGACTTGTCCGACGACTATAGGGTCGTCCCCACGACTACGGTCTAAAGTTGGCTCGCCGCCGACATGTCCGACGACTATAGGCTCGTCCCCACGACCCCCGGACTAGCTTGGCTCGCCGCCGACTTGTCCGACGACTATAGGGTCGTCTTCACGACCACGGGCCAAAGTTGGCCAGCCGCCGACATTTCCGACGACAATAGGGTCGTCCTCACGACCACGGGCCAAATTTGGCCAGCCGCCGACTTGTCCGACGACTATAGGGTCGTCCCCACGGCCCCGGAACTAGATTGGCCCGCCACCGTCATGTCCGACGACTATAGATTCGTCCCCACGACCCCGGGCCAAAGTTGGCCAGCCGCCGACTTGTCCGACGACTATGGGGTCGTCCCTACGATCCCGGGACTAGATTGGGCAGCCGCCGACTTGTCCGACGACTATAGGGTCGTCCCCACGACCCCGGGACTAGATTGGCCCGCCACCGTCTTGTCCGACGACTATAGGGTCGTCTTCACGACCACGGGCCAAAGTTGGCCAGCCGCCGACATTTCCGACGACAATAGGGTCGTCCTCACGACCACGGGCCAAATTTGGCCAGCCGCCGACTTGTCCGACGACTATAGGGTCGTCCCCACGGCCCCGGGACTAGGTTGGCCCGCAGCCGACTTGTCCGACGACTATAGGGTCGTCCCCACGACTACGGTCTAAAGTTGGCTCGCCGCCGACATGTCCGACGACTATAGGCTCGTCCCCACGACCCCCGGACTAGCTTGGCTCGCCGCCGACTTGTCCGACGACTATAGGGTCGTCCCCACGACCCCGGGTAAACGTTGGCCAGCCGCCGACTTGTCCGACGACTATAGGGTCGTCCCTACGATCCCGGGACTAGATTGGGCAGCCGCCGACTTGTCCGACGACTATAGGGTCGTCCCCACGGCCGCGGGCCAAAGTTGGCCAGCCGCCGACATGTCCGACGACTATAGATTCGTCCCCACAACCCCGCGCCAAAGATGGCCAGCCGCCGACTTGTCCGACGACTATAGGGTCGTCCCTACGATCCCGGGACTGGATTGGGCTGCCACCGCCATGTCCGACGACAATAAGGTCGTCCCCACGGCCACGGGCCAAAGTTGGCCAGCCGCCGACATGTCCGACGACTATAGATTCGTCCCCACGACCCCGGGCCAAAGTTGGCCAGCCGCCGACTTGTCCGACGACTATGGGGTCGTCCCTACGATCCCGGGACTAGATTGGGCAGCCGCCGACTTGTCCGACGACTATAGGGTCGTCCCCACGACCCCGGGACTAGATTGGCCCGCCACCGTCTTGTCCGACGACTATAGGGTCGTCTTGACGACCACGGGCCAAAGTTGGCCAGCCGCCGACATTTCCGACGACAATACGGTCGTCCTCACGACCACGGGCCAAATTTGGCCAGCCGCCGACTTGTCCGACGACTATAGGGTCGTCCCCACGACCCCGGAACTAGATTGGCCCGCCACCGTCATGTCCGACGACTATAGGGTCGTCCCCACGACCCCGGGCCAATGTTGGCCAATCGCCGACATGTCCGACGACTATAGGGTCGTCCCTACGACCCCGGGACTAGATTGGCCCGCCACCGTCATGTCCAACGACTATAGGGTCGTCCCCACGACCACGGGCCAAAGTTGGCCAGCCTCCGACTTGTCCGACGACTATAGGGTTGTCCCTACAACCCCGGGCCAAAGTTGGCCAGCCGCCGACTTGTCCGAGGACTATAGGGTCGTCCCCACGGACCCGGGACTAGGTTGGCCAGCCGCCGACTAGTCCGACCACTATAGGGTCGTCCCCACGACCCCGGGCAAAAGTTGGCCAGCCGCAGACTTGTCCGACGACTATAGGGTCGTCCCCACGACGCCGGGACTAGATTGGCCCCCACCGTCTTGTCCGACGACTATAGGGTCGTCCCCACGACCCCGGGACTAGATTGGCCCGCCACCGTCAAGTCCGACGACTATAGGGTCGTCCCCACGACCCCGGGACTAGATTGGCCCGCCACCGTCAAGTCCGACGACTATAGGGTCGTCCCCACGACCCCGGGCCAAAGCTGGACAGCCGCCGACTTGTCCGACGACTATAGGGTCGTCCCCACGACCCCGGGCCAAAGCTGGACAGCCGACGACTTGTCCGACGACTATAGGGTCGTCCCCACGACCACGGGCCAAAGTTGGCCAGCCGGCGACATTTCCGACGACAATAGGGTCGTCCTCACAACCACGGGCCAAATTTGGCCAGCCGCCGACTTGTCCGACGACTATAGGGTCGTCCCCACGGCCCCGGGACTAGGTTGGCCCGCAGCCGACTTGTCCGACGACTATAGGGTCCTCCCCACGACTACGGTCTAAAGTTGGCTCGCCGCCGACATGTCCGACGACTATAGGCTCGTCCCCACGACCCCCGGACTAGCTTGGCTCGCCGCCGACTTGTCCGACGACTATAGGGTCGTCCCCACGACCCTGGGACTAGATTGGGCAGCCGCCGACTTGTCCGACGACTATAGGGTCGTCCCCACGGCCACGGGCCAAAGTTGGCCAGCCGCCGACATGTCCGACGACTATAGATTCGTCCCCACAACCCCGCGCCAAAGATGGCCAGCCGCCGACTTGTCCGACGACTATAGGGTCGTCCCTACGATCCCGGAACTGGATTGGGCCGCCACCGCCATGTCCGACGACAATAAGGTCGTCCCCACGGCCACGGGCCAAAGTTGGCCAGCCGCCGACATGTCCGACGACTATAGATTCGTCCCCACGACCCCGGGCCAAAGTTGGCCAGCCGCCGACTTGTCCGACGACTATGGGGTCGTCCCTACGATCCCGGGACTAGATTGGGCAGCCGCCGACTTGTCCGACGACTATAGGGTCGTCCCCACGACCCCGGGACTAGATTGGCCCGCCACCGTCTTGTCCGACGACTATAGGGTCGTCTTCACGACCACGGGCCAAAGTTGGCCAGCCGCCGACATTTCCGACGACAATACGGTCGTCCTCACGACCACGGGCCAAATTTGGCCAGCCGCCGACTTGTCCGACGACTATAGGGTCGTCCCCACGACCCCGGAACTAGATTGGCCCGCCACCGTCATGTCCGACGACTATAGGGTCGTCCCCACGACCCCGGGCCAATGTTGGCCAATCGCCGACATGTCCGACGACTATAGGGTCGTCCCTACGACCCCGGGACTAGATTGGCCCGCCACCGTCATGTCCAACGACTATAGGGTCGTCCCCACGACCACGGGCCAAAGTTGGCCAGCCTCCGACTTGTCCGACGACTATAGGGTTGTCCCTACAACCCCGGGCCAAAGTTGGCCAGCCGCCGACTTGTCCGAGGACTATAGGGTCGTCCCCACGGACCCGGGACTAGGTTGGCCAGCCGCCGACTAGTCCGACCACTATAGGGTCGTCCCCACGACCCCGGGCAAAAGTTGGCCAGCCGCCGACTTGTCCGACGACTATAGGGTCGTCCCCACGACGCCGGGACTAGATTGGCCCCCACCGTCTTGTCCGACGACTATAGGGTCGTCCCCACGACCCCGGGACTAGATTGGCCCGCCACCGTCAAGTCCGACGACTATAGGGTCGTCCCCACGACCCCGGGACTAGATTGGCCCGCCACCGTCAAGTCCGACGACTATAGGGTCGTCCCCACGACCCCGGGCCAAAGCTGGACAGCCGCCGACTTGTCCGACGACTATAGGGTCGTCCCCACGACCCCGGGCCAAAGCTGGACAGCCGACGACTTGTCCGACGACTATAGGGTCGTCCCCACGACCACGGGCCAAAGTTGGCCAGCCGGCGACATTTCCGACGACTATAGGGTCGTGCCCACGACCCGGGACTAGACTGGCCCGCCACCGTCATGTCCAACGACTATGGGGTCGTCCCCACGACCCCGGGACTAGATTGGCCCGCCACCGTCATGTCCGACGACTATAGGGTCGTCCCCACGACCCCCGGACTAGGTTGGCCGGCCGCCGACTTGTCCGACGACTATAGGGTCGTCCCCACGACCCCCGGACTAGGTGGGCTCGCCCCGACTTGTCCGACGACTATAGGGTCGTTCCCACGACCCCGGGCCAAAGTTGGCAAGCTGCCGACTTATCCGACGACTATAGGGTCGTCCCCACGACCCCGGGACTAGGTAGGCCCGCCCCCGACTTGTCCGACGACTATAGGGTCGTCCCCACGACCCCGGGACTAGATTGGCCCGCCACCGTTCTGTCCGACGACTATAGGGTCGTCCCCACGACCACGGGCCAAAGTTGGCCAGCCGGCGACATGTCCGACGACTGTAGGGTCGTCCCCACGACCCCGGGACTAGATTGGCCCGCCACCGTCATGTCCGACGACTATAGGGTCGTCCCCACGACCCCCGGACTAGGTTGGCCGGCCGCCGACTTGTCCGACGACTATAGGGTCGTCCCCACGACCCCCGGACTAGGTGGGCTCGCCCCCGACTTGTCCGACGACTATAGGGTCGTTCCCAGGACCCCGGGCCAAAGTTGGCAAGCTGCCGACTTATCCGACGACTATAGGGTCGTCCCCACGACCCGGGACTAGACTGGCCCGCCACCGTCATGTCCGACGACTATAGGGTCATCCCCACGACCCCGGGACTAGGTTGGCCCGCCGCCGACTTGTCCGGCGACTATAGGGTCGTCCCCACGACCCCGGGACTAGATTGGCCCGCCACCGTCATTTCCGACGACTATAGGGTCGTCCCCACGACCACGAGCCAAAGTTGGCCAGCCGCCGACATATCCGACGACTGTAGGGTCGTCCCCACGACCCCGGGACTAGATTGGCCCGCCACCGTCATTTCCGACGACTATAGGGTCGTCCCCACGACCACGGGCCAAAGTTGGCCAGCCGCCGACATGTCCGACGACTATAGGGTCGTCCCCACGACCACGAGCCAAAGTTGGCCAGCCGCTGATATGTCCGACGACTATAGGGTCGTCCCCACGACCCCGGGACTAGATTGGCCCGCCACCGTCATTTCCGACGACTATAGGGTCGTCCCCACGACCACGGGCCAAAGTTGGCCAGCCGCCGACATGTCCGACGACTATAGGGTCGTCCCTACGACCCGGGACTAGACTGGCCCGCCACCGTCATGTCCGACGACTATTGGGTCGTCCCCACGACCCCCGGACTAGGTTGGCCGGCCGCCGACTTGTCCGACGACTATAGGGTCGTCCCCACGACCCCCCGACTAGGTTGGCCGGCCGCCGACTTGTCCGACGACTATAGGGTCGTCCCCACGACCCCCCGACTAGGTGGGCTCGCCGCCGACTTGTCCGACGACTATAGGGTCGTCCCCACGGACCCGGGACTAGGTTGGCCAGCCGCCGACTAGTCCGACCACTATAGGGTCGTCCCCACGACCCCGGGCAAAAGTTGGCCAGCCGCCGACTTGTCCGACGACTATAGGGTCGTCCCCACGACGCCGGGACTAGATTGGCCCCCACCGTCTTGTCCGACGACTATAGGGTCGTCCCTACGACCCGGGACTAGACTGGCCCGCCACCGTCATGTCCGACGACTATAGGGTCGTCCCCACGACCCCCGGACTAGGTTGGCCGGCCGCCGACTTGTCCGACGACTATAGGGTCGTCCCCACGACCCCCCGACTAGGTTGGCCGGCCGCCGACTTGTCCGACGACTATAGGGTCGTTCCCACGACCCCGGGCCAAAGTTGGCAAGCTGCCGACTTATCCGACGACTATAGGGTCGTCCCCACGACCCCGGGACTAGGTAGGCCCGCCCCCGACTTGTCCGACGACTATAGGGTCGTCCCCACGACCCCGGAACTAGATTGGCCCGCCACCGTCATGTCCAACGACTATAGGGTCGTCCCCACGACCCCGGGCCAATGTTGGCCAATCGCCGACATGTCCGACGACTATAGGGTCGTCCCTACGACCCCGGGACTAGATTGGCCCGCCACCGTCATGTCCAACGACTATAGGGTCGTCCCCACGACCACGGGCCAAAGTTGGCCAGCCTCCGACTTGTCCGACGACTATAGGGTTGTCCCTACAACCCCGGGCCAAAGTTGGCCAGCCGCCGACTTGTCCGAGGACTATAGGGTCGTCCCCACGGACCCGGGACTAGGTTGGCCAGCCGCCGACTAGTCCGACCACTATAGGGTCGTCCCCACGACCCCGGGCAAAAGTTGGCCAGCCGCCGACTTGTCCGACGACTATAGGGTCGTCCCCACGACGCCGGGACTAGATTGGCCCCCACCGTCTTGTCCGACGACTATAGGGTCGTCCCCACGACCCCGGGACTAGATTGGCCCGCCACCGTCAAGTCCGACGACTATAGGGTCGTCCCCACGACCCCGGGACTAGATTGGCCCGCCACCGTCAAGTCCGACGACTATAGGGTCGTCCCCACGACCCCGGGCCAAAGCTGGACAGCCGCCGACTTGTCCGACGACTATAGGGTCGTCCCCACGACCCCGGGCCAAAGCTGGACAGCCGACGACTTGTCCGACGACTATAGGGTCGTCCCCACGACCACGGGCCAAAGTTGGCCAGCCGGCGACATTTCCGACGACTATAGGGTCGTGCCCACGACCCGGGACTAGACTGGCCCGCCACCGTCATGTCCAACGACTATGGGGTCGTCCCCACGACCCCGGGACTAGATTGGCCCGCCACCGTCATGTCCGACGACTATAGGGTCGTCCCCACGACCCCCGGACTAGGTTGGCCGGCCGCCGACTTGTCCGGCGACTATAGGGTCGTCCCCACGACCCCCGGACTAGGTGGGCTCGCCCCCGACTTGTCCGACGACTATAGGGTCGTTCCCACGAACCCGGGCCAAAGTTGGCAAGCTGCCGACTTATCCGACGACTATAGGGTCGTCCCCACGACCCCGGGACTAGGTAGGCCCGCCCCCGACTTGTCCGACGACTATAGGGTCGTCCCCACGACCCCGGGACTAGATTGGCCCGCCACCGTTCTGTCCGACGACTATAGGGTCGTCCCCACGACCACGGGCCAAAGTTGGCCAGCCGGCGACATGTCCGACGACTATAGGGTCGTCCCCACGACCCGGGACTAGACTGGCCCGCCACCGTCATGTCCGACGACTATAGGGTCATCCCCACGACCCCGGGACTAGGTTGGCCCGCCGCCGACTTGTCCGGCGACTATAGGGTCGTCCCCACGACCCCGGGACTAGATTGGCCCGCCACCGTCATTTCCGACGACTATAGGGTCGTCCCCACGACCACGAGCCAAAGTTGGCCAGCCGCCGACATATCCGACGACTGTAGGGTCGTCCCCACGACCCCGGGACTAGATTGGCCCGCCACCGTCATTTCCGACGACTATAGGGTCGTCCCCACGACCACGGGCCAAAGTTGGCCAGCCGCCGACATGTCCGACGACTATAGGGTCGTCCCCACGACCACGAGCCAAAGTTGGCCAGCCGCTGATATGTCCGACGACTATAGGGTCGTCCCCACGACCCCGGGACTAGATTGGCCCGCCACCGTCATTTCCGACGACTATAGGGTCGTCCCTACGACCCGGGACTAGACTGGCCCGCCACCGTCATGTCCGACGACTATTGGGTCGTCCCCACGACCCCCGGACTAGGTTGGCCGGCCGCCGACTTGTCCGACGACTATAGGGTCGTCCCCACGACCCCCCGACTAGGTTGGCCGGCCGCCGACTTGTCCGACGACTATAGGGTCGTCCCCACGACCCCCCGACTAGGTGGGCTCGCCGCCGACTTGTCCGACGACTATAGGGTCGTCCCCACGACCCCGGGACTAGGTTGGCTCGCCACCGTCATGTCTGACGACTATAGGGTCGTCCCCACGACCCCGTGCCAAAGTTGGCAAGCCGCCGAAATGTCCGACGACTGTAGGGTCGTCCCCACGACCCCGAGACTAGATTGGCCCGCCACCGTCAAGTCCGACGACTATAGGGTCGTCCCCAGGACCTTGGGACTAGATTGGCCCGCCACCGTCAAGTCCGACGACTATAGGGTCGTCCCCACGACCCCGGGCCAAAGTTGGCAAGCCGCCGAAATGTCCGACGACTGTAGGGTCGTCCCCACGACCCCGGGACTAGATTGGTCCGCCACCTTCATGTCCGACGACTATAGGGTCGTCCCCACGACCCCGGGCCAAAGTTGGCCAGCCGCCGACATGTCCGACGACTATAGACTCGTCTTCACGACCACGGGCCAAAGTTGGCCAGCCGCCGACATTTCCGACGACAATAGGGTCGTCCTCACGACCACGGGCCAAATTTGGCCAGCCGCCGACTTGTCCGACGATTATAGGGTCGTCCCCACGACCCCGGGCCAATAATGGCCAATCGCCGACATGTCCGACGACTATATAGGGTCGTCCCCACGACCCCGGGACTAGATTGGTCCGCCACCGTCATGTCCAACGACTATCGGATCGTCCCCACGACCACGGGCCATAGTTGGCCAGCCGCCGACATGTCCGACGACTATAGGGTCGTCCCCACGACCCCGGAACTAGATTGGCCCGCCACCGTCTTGTCCGACGACTATAGGGTCGTCTTCACGACCACGGGCCAAAGTTGGCCAGCCGCCGACATTTCCGACGACAATACGGTCGTCCTCACGACCACGGGCCAAATTTGGCCAGCCGCCGACTTGTCCGACGACTATAGGGTCGTCCCCACGGCCCCGGGACTAGGTTGGCCCGCAGCCGACTTGTCCGACGACTATAGGGTCGTCCCCACGACTACGGTCTAAAGTTGGCTCGCCGCCGACATGTCCGACGACTATAGGCTCGTTCCCCACGACCCCCGGACTAGCTTGGCTCGCCGCCGACTTGTCCGACGACTATAGGGTCGTCCCCACGACCCCGGGTAAACGTTGGCCAGCCGCCGACTTGTCCGACGACTATAGGGTCGTCCCTACGATCCCGGGACTAGATTGGGCAGCCGCCGACTTGTCCGACGACTATAGGGTCGTCCCCACGGCCACGGGCCAAAGTTGGCCAGCCGCCGACATGTCCGACGACTATAGATTCGTCCCCACAACCCCGGGCCAAAGATGGCCAGCCGCCGACTTGTCCGACGACTATAGGTTCGTCCCTACGATCCCGGGACTGGATTGGGCCGCCACCGCCATGTCCGACGACAATAAGGTCGTCCCCACGGCCACGGGCCAAAGTTGGCCAGCCGCCGACATGTCCGACGACTATATATTCGTCCCCACGACCCCGGGCCAAAGTTGGCCAGCCGCCGACTTGTCCGACGACTATGGGGTCGTCCCTACGATCCCGGGACTAGATTGGGCAGCCGCCGACTTGTCCGACGACTATAGGGTCGTCCCCACGACCCCGGGACTAGATTGGCCCGCCACCGTCTTGTCCGACGACTATAGGGTCGGCTTCACGACCACGGGCCAAAGTTGGCCAGCCGCCGACATTTCCGACGACAATACGGTCGTCCTCACGACCACGGGCCAAATTTGGCCAGCCGCCGACTTGTCCGACGACTATAGGGTCGTCCCCACGACCCCGGAACTAGATTGGCCCGCCACCGTCATGTCCGACGACTATAGGGTCGTCCCCACGACCCCGGGCCAATGTTGGCCAATCGCCGACATGTCCGACGACTATAGGGTCGTCCCTACGACCCCGGGACTAGATTGGCCCGCCACCGTCATGTCCAACGACTATAGGGTCGTCCCCACGACCACGGGCCTAAGTTGGCCAGCCTCCGACTTGTCCGACGACTATAGGGTTGTCCCTACAACCCCGGGCCAAAGTTGGCCAGCCGCAGACTTGTCCGAGGACTATAGGGTCGTCCCCACGGACCCGGGACTAGGTTGGCCAGCCGCCGACTAGTCCGACCACTATAGGGTCGTCCCCACGACCCCGGGACTAGGTAGGCCCGCCCCCGACTTGTCCGACGACTATAGGGTCGTCCCCACGACCCTGGAACTAGATTGGCCCGCCACCGTCATGTCCGACGACTATAGGGTCGTCCCCACGACCCCGGGCCAATGTTGGCCAATCGCCGACATGTCCGACGGCTATAGGGTCGTCCCTACGACCCCGGGACTAGATTGGCCCGCCACCGTCATGTCCAACGACTATAGGGTCGTCCCCACGACCCCGGGACTAGGTTGGCCCGCCGCCGACTTGTCCGGCGACTATAGGGTCGTCCCCACGACCCCGGGACTAGATTGGCCCGCCACCGTCATTTCCGACGACTATAGGGTCGTCCCCACGACCACGAGCCAAAGTTGGCCAGCCGCCGACATATCCGACGACTGTAGGGTCGTCCCCACGACCCCGGGACTAGATTGGCCCGCCACCGTCATTTCCGACGACTATAGGGTCGTCCCCACGACCACGGGCCAAAGTTGGCCAGCCGCCGACATGTCCGACGACTATAGGGTCGTCCCCACGACCACGAGCCAAAGTTGGCCAGCCGCTGATATGTCCGACGACTATAGGGTCGTCCCCACGACCCCGGGACTAGATTGGCCCGCCACCGTCATTTCCGACGACTATAGGGTCGTCCCTACGACCCGGGACTAGACTGGCCCGCCACCGTCATGTCCGACGACTATTGGGTCGTCCCCACGACCCCCGGACTAGGTTGGCCGGCCGCCGACTTGTCCGACGACTATAGGGTCGTCCCCACGACCCCCCGACTAGGTTGGCCGGCCGCCGACTTGTCCGACGACTATAGGGTCGTCCCCACGACCCCCCGACTAGGTGGGCTCGCCGCCGACTTGTCCGACGACTATAGGGTCGTCCCCACGACCCCGGGACTAGGTTGGCTCGCCACCGTCATGTCTGACGACTATAGGGTCGTCCCCACGACCCCGTGCCAAAGTTGGCAAGCCGCCGAAATGTCCGACGACTGTAGGGTCGTCCCCACGACCCCGAGACTAGATTGGCCCGCCACCGTCAAGTCCGACGACTATAGGGTCGTCCCCAGGACCTTGGGACTAGATTGGCCCGCCACCGTCAAGTCCGACGACTATAGGGTCGTCCCCACGACCCCGGGCCAAAGTTGGCAAGCCGCCGAAATGTCCGACGACTGTAGGGTCGTCCCCACGACCCCGGGACTAGATTGGTCCGCCACCTTCATGTCCGACGACTATAGGGTCGTCCCCACGACCCCGGGCCAAAGTTGGCCAGCCGCCGACATGTCCGACGACTATAGACTCGTCTTCACGACCACGGGCCAAAGTTGGCCAGCCGCCGACATTTCCGACGACAATAGGGTCGTCCTCACGACCACGGGCCAAATTTGGCCAGCCGCCGACTTGTCCGACGATTATAGGGTCGTCCCCACGACCCCGGGCCAATAATGGCCAATCGCCGACATGTCCGACGACTATATAGGGTCGTCCCCACGACCCCGGGACTAGATTGGTCCGCCACCGTCATGTCCAACGACTATCGGATCGTCCCCACGACCACGGGCCATAGTTGGCCAGCCGCCGACATGTCCGACGACTATAGGGTCGTCCCCACGACCCCGGAACTAGATTGGCCCGCCACCGTCTTGTCCGACGACTATAGGGTCGTCTTCACGACCACGGGCCAAAGTTGGCCAGCCGCCGACATTTCCGACGACAATAGGGTCGTCCTCACGACCACGGGCCAAATTTGGCCAGCCGCCGACTTGTCCGACGACTATAGGGTCGTCCCCACGGCCCCGGGACTAGGTTGGCCCGCAGCCGACTTGTCCGACGACTATAGGGTCGTCCCCACGACTACGGTCTAAAGTTGGCTCGCCGCCGACATGTCCGACGACTATAGGCTCGTTCCCCACGACCCCCGGACTAGCTTGGCTCGCCGCCGACTTGTCCGACGACTATAGGGTCGTCCCCACGACCCCGGGTAAACGTTGGCCAGCCGCCGACTTGTCCGACGACTATAGGGTCGTCCCTACGATCCCGGGACTAGATTGGGCAGCCGCCGACTTGTCCGACGACTATAGGGTCGTCCCCACGGCCACGGGCCAAAGTTGGCCAGCCGCCGACATGTCCGACGACTATAGATTCGTCCCCACAACCCCGGGCCAAAGATGGCCAGCCGCCGACTTGTCCGACGACTATAGGTTCGTCCCTACGATCCCGGGACTGGATTGGGCCGCCACCGCCATGTCCGACGACAATAAGGTCGTCCCCACGGCCACGGGCCAAAGTTGGCCAGCCGCCGACATGTCCGACGACTATATATTCGTCCCCACGACCCCGGGCCAAAGTTGGCCAGCCGCCGACTTGTCCGACGACTATGGGGTCGTCCCTACGATCCCGGGACTAGATTGGGCAGCCGCCGACTTGTCCGACGACTATAGGGTCGTCCCCACGACCCCGGGACTAGATTGGCCCGCCACCGTCTTGTCCGACGACTATAGGGTCGGCTTCACGACCACGGGCCAAAGTTGGCCAGCCGCCGACATTTCCGACGACAATACGGTCGTCCTCACGACCACGGGCCAAATTTGGCCAGCCGCCGACTTGTCCGACGACTATAGGGTCGTCCCCACGACCCCGGAACTAGATTGGCCCGCCACCGTCATGTCCGACGACTATAGGGTCGTCCCCACGACCCCGGGCCAATGTTGGCCAATCGCCGACATGTCCGACGACTATAGGGTCGTCCCTACGACCCCGGGACTAGATTGGCCCGCCACCGTCATGTCCAACGACTATAGGGTCGTCCCCACGACCACGGGCCTAAGTTGGCCAGCCTCCGACTTGTCCGACGACTATAGGGTTGTCCCTACAACCCCGGGCCAAAGTTGGCCAGCCGCAGACTTGTCCGAGGACTATAGGGTCGTCCCCACGGACCCGGGACTAGGTTGGCCAGCCGCCGACTAGTCCGACCACTATAGGGTCGTCCCCACGACCCCGGGACTAGGTAGGCCCGCCCCCGACTTGTCCGACGACTATAGGGTCGTCCCCACGACCCTGGAACTAGATTGGCCCGCCACCGTCATGTCCGACGACTATAGGGTCGTCCCCACGACCCCGGGCCAATGTTGGCCAATCGCCGACATGTCCGACGGCTATAGGGTCGTCCCTACGACCCCGGGACTAGATTGGCCCGCCACCGTCATGTCCAACGACTATAGGGTCGTCCCCACGACCACGGGCCAAAGTTGGCCAGCCTCCGACTTGTCCGACGACTATAGGGTTGTCCCTACAACCCCGGGCCAAAGTTGGCCAGCCGCCGACTTGTCCGAGGACTATAGGGTCGTCCCCACGGACCCGGGACTAGGTTGGCCAGCCGCCGACTAGTCCGACCACTATAGGGTCGTCCCCACGACCCCGGGCAAAAGTTGGCCAGCCGCCGACTTGTCCGACGACTATAGGGTCGTCCCCACGACGCCGGGACTAGATTGGCCCCCACCGTCTTGTCCGACGACTATAGGGTCGTCCCCACGACCCCGGGACTAGATTGGCCCGCCACCGTCAAGTCCGACGACTATAGGGTCGTCCCCACGACCCCGGGACTAGATTGGCCCGCCACCGTCAAGTCCGACGACTATAGGGTCGTCCCCACGACCCCGGGCCAAAGCTGGACAGCCGCCGACTTGTCCGACGACTATAGGGTCGTCCCCACGACCCCGGGCCAAAGCTGGACAGCCGACGACTTGTCCGACGACTATAGGGTCGTCCCCACGACCACGGGCCAAAGTTGGCCAGCCGGCGACATTTCCGACGACTATAGGGTCGTGCCCACGACCCGGGACTAGACTGGCCCGCCACCGTCATGTCCAACGACTATGGGGTCGTCCCCACGACCCCGGGACTAGATTGGCCCGCCACCGTCATGTCCGACGACTATAGGGTCGTCCCCACGACCCCCGGACTAGGTTGGCCGGCCGCCGACTTGTCCGACGACTATAGGGTCGTCCCCACGACCCCCGGACTAGGTGGGCTCGCCCCCGACTTGTCCGACGACTATAGGGTCGTTCCCACGACCCCGGGCCAAAGTTGGCAAGCTGCCGACTTATCCGACGACTATAGGGTCGTCCCCACGACCCCGGGACTAGGTAGGCCCGCCCCCGACTTGTCCGACGACTATAGGGTCGTCCCCACGACCCCGGGACTAGATTGGCCCGCCACCGTTCTGTCCGACGACTATAGGGTCGTCCCCACGACCACGGGCCAAAGTTGGCCAGCCGGCGACATGTCCGACGACTATAGGGTCGTCCCCACGACCCGGGACTAGACTGGCCCGCCACCGTCATGTCCGACGACTATAGGGTCATCCCCACGACCCCGGGACTAGGTTGGCCCGCCGCCGACTTGTCCGGCGACTATAGGGTCGTCCCCACGACCCCGGGACTAGATTGGCCCGCCACCGTCATTTCCGACGACTATAGGGTCGTCCCCACGACCACGAGCCAAAGTTGGCCAGCCGCCGACATATCCGACGACTGTAGGGTCGTCCCCACGACCCCGGGACTAGATTGGCCCGCCACCGTCATTTCCGACGACTATAGGGTCGTCCCCACGACCACGGGCCAAAGTTGGCCAGCCGCCGACATGTCCGACGACTATAGGGTCGTCCCCACGACCACGAGCCAAAGTTGGCAAGCCGCTGATATGTCCGACGACTATAGGGTCGTCCCCACGACCCCGGGACTAGATTGGCCCGCCACCGTCATTTCCGACGACTATAGGGTCGTCCCCACGACCACGGGCCAAAGTTGGCCAGCCGCCGACATGTCCTACGACTATAGGGTCGTCCCTACGACCCGGGACTAGACTGGCCCGCCACCGTCATGTCCGACGACTATTGGGTCGTCCCCACGACCCCCGGACTAGGTTGGCCGGCCGCCGACTTGTCCGACGACTATAGGGTCGTCCCCACGACCCCCCGACTAGGTTGGCCGGCCGCCGACTTGTCCGACGACTATAGGGTCGTCCCCACGACCCCCCGACTAGGTGGGCTCGCCGCCGACTTGTCCGACGACTATAGGGTCGTCCCCACGACCCCGGGACTAGGTTGGCTCGCCACCGTCATGTCTGACGACTATAGGGTCGTCCCCACGACCCCGTGCCAAAGTTGGCAAGCCGCCGAAATGTCCGACGACTGTAGGGTCGTCCCCACGACCCCGAGACTAGATTGGCCCGCCACCGTCAAGTCCGACGACTATAGGGTCGTCCCCAGGACCTTGGGACTAGATTGGCCCGCCACCGTCAAGTCCGACGACTATAGGGTCGTCCCCACGACCCCGGGCCAAAGTTGGCAAGCCGCCGAAATGTCCGACGACTGTAGGGTCGTCCCCACGACCCCGGGACTAGATTGGTCCGCCACCTTCATGTCCGACGACTATAGGGTCGTCCCCACGACCCCGGGCCAAAGTTGGCCAGCCCCCGACATGTCCGACGACTATAGGGTCGTCTTCACGACCACGGGCCAAAGTTGGCCAGCCGCCGACATTTCCGACGACAATAGGGTCGTCCTCACGACCACGGGCCAAATTTGGCCAGCCGCCGACTTGTCCGACGATTATAGGGTCGTCCCCACGACCCCGGGCCAATAATGGCCAATCGCCGACATGTCCGACGACTATAGGGTCGTCCCCACGACCCCGGGACTAGATTGGTCCGCCACCGTCATGTCCAACGACTATCGGATCGTCCCCACGACCACGGGCCATAGTTGGCCAGCCGCCGACATGTCCGACGACTATAGGGTCGTCCCCACGACCCCGGAACTAGATTGGCCCGCCACCGTCTTGTCCGACGACTATAGGGTCGTCTTCACGACCTCGGGCCAAAGTTGGCCAGCCGCCGACATTTCCGACGACAATAGGGTCGTCCTCACGACCACGGGCCAAATTTGGCCAGCCGCCGACTTGTCCGACGACTATAGGGTCGTCCCCACGGCCCCGGGACTAGGTTGGCCCGCAGCCGACTTGTCCGACGACTATAGGGTCGTCCCCACGACTACGGTCTAAAGTTGGCTCGCCGCCGACATGTCCGACGACTATAGGCTCGTTCCCCACGACCCCCGGACTAGCTTGGCTCGCCGCCGACTTGTCCGACGACTATAGGGTCGTCCCCACGACCCCGGGTAAACGTTGGCCAGCCGCCGACTTGTCCGACGACTATAGGGTCGTCCCTACGATCCCGGGACTGGATTGGGCCGCCACCGCCATGTCCGACGACAATAAGGTCGTCCCCACGGCCACGGGCCAAAGTTGGCCAGCCGCCGACATGTCCGACGACTATAGATTCGTCCCCACGACCCCGGGCCAAAGTTGGCCAGCCGCCGACTTGTCCGACGACTATGGGGTCGTCCCTACGATCCCGGGACTAGATTGGGCAGCCGCCGACTTGTCCGACGACTATAGGGTCGTCCCCACGACCCCGGGACTAGATTGGCCCGCCACCGTCTTGTCCGACGACTATAGGGTCGTCTTCACGACCACGGGCCAAAGTTGGCCAGCCGCCGACATTTCCGACGACAATACGGTCGTCCTCACGACCACGGGCCAAATTTGGCCAGCCGCCGACTTGTCCGACGACTATAGGGTCGTCCCCACGACCCCGGAACTAGATTGGCCCGCCACCGTCATGTCCGACGACTATAGGGTCGTCCCCACGACCCCGGGCCAATGTTGGCCAATCGCCGACATGTCCGACGACTATAGGGTCGTCCCTACGACCCCGGGACTAGATTGGCCCGCCACCGTCATGTCCAACGACTATAGGGTCGTCCCCACGACCACGGGCCAAAGTTGGCCAGCCTCCGACTTGTCCGACGACTATAGGGTTGTCCCTACAACCCCGGGCCAAAGTTGGCCAGCCGCAGACTTGTCCGAGGACTATAGGGTCGTCCCCACGGACCCGGGACTAGGTTGGCCAGCCGCCGACTAGTCCGACCACTATAGGGTCGTCCCCACGACCCCGGGCAAAAGTTGGCCAGCCGCCGACTTGTCCGTCGACTATAGGGTCGTCCCCACGACGCCGGGACTAGATTGGCCCCCACCGTCTTGTCCGACGACTATAGGGTCGTCCCCACGACCCCGGGACTAGATTGGCCCGCCACCGTCAAGTCCGACGACTATAGGGTCGTCCCCACGACCCCGGGACTAGATTGGCCCGCCACCGTCAAGTCCGACGACTATAGGGTCGTCCCCACGACCCCGGGCCAAAGCTGGACAGCCGCCGACTTGTCCGACGACTATAGGGTCGTCCCCACGACCCCGGGCCAAAGCTGGACAGCCGACGACTTGTCCGACGACTATAGGGTCGTCCCCACGACCACGGGCCAAAGTTGGCCAGCCGGCGACATTTCCGACGACTATAGGGTCGTGCCCACGACCCGGGACTAGACTGGCCCGCCACCGTCATGTCCAACGACTATGGGGTCGTCCCCACGACCCCGGGACTAGATTGGCCCGCCACCGTCATGTCCGACGACTATAGGGTCGTCCCCACGACCCCCGGACTAGGTTGGCCGGCCGCCGACTTGTCCGACGACTATAGGGTCGTCCCCACGACCCCCGGACTAGGTGGGCTCGCCCCCGACTTGTCCGACGACTATAGGGTCGTTCCCACGACCCCGGGCCAAAGTTGGCAAGCTGCCGACTTATCCGACGACTATAGGGTCGTCCCCACGACCCCGGGACTAGGTAGGCCCGCCCCCGACTTGTCCGACGACTATAGGGTCGTCCCCACGACCCCGGGACTAGATTGGCCCGCCACCGTTCTGTCCGACGACTATAGGGTCGTCCCCACGACCACGGGCCAAAGTTGGCCAGCCGCCGACATGTCCGACGACTATAGGGTCGTCCCCACGACCCGGGACTAGACTGGCCCGCCACCGTCATGTCCGACGACTATAGGGTCGTCCCCACGGCCCCCGGACTAGGTTGGCCGGCCGCCGACTTGTCCGACGACTATAGGGTCGTCCCCACGACCCCCCGACTAGGTGGGCTCGCCGCCGACTTGTCCGACGACTATAGGGTCGTCCCCACGACCCCGGGACTAGGTTGGCTCGCCACCGTCATGTCTGACGACTATAGGGTCGTCCCCACGACCACGGGCCAAAGTTGGCCAGCCGGCGTCATTTCCGACGACTATAGGGTCGTGCCCACGACCCGGGACTAGACTGGCCCGCCACCGTCAAGTCCGACGACTATAGGGTCGTCCCCACGACCCCGGGACTAGATTGGCCCGCCACCGTTCTGTCCGACGACTATAGGGTCGTCCCCACGACCACGGGCCAAAGTTGGCCAGCCGGCGACATGTCCGACGACTATAGGGTCGTCCCCACGACCCGGGACTAGACTGGCCCGCCAACGTCATGTCCGACGACTATAGGGTCATCCCCACGACCCCGGGACTAGGTTGGCCCGCCGCCGACTTGTCCGGCGACTATAGGGTCGTCCCCACGACCCCGGGACTAGATTGGCCCGCCACCGTCATTTCCGACGACTATAGGGTCGTCCCCACGACCACGAGCCAAAGTTGGCCAGCCGCCGACATATCCGACGACTGTAGGGTCGTCCCCACGACCCCGGGACTAGATTGGCCCGCCACCGTCATTTCCGACGACTATAGGGTCGTCCCCACGACCACGGGCCAAAGTTGGCCAGCCGCCGACATGTCCGACGACTATAGGGTCGTCCCCACGACCACGAGCCAAAGTTGGCCAGCCGCTGATATGTCCGACGACTATAGGGTCGTCCCCACGACCCCGGGACTAGATTGGCCCGCCACCGTCATTTCCGACGACTATAGGGTCGTCCCCACGACCACGGGCCAAAGTTGGCCAGCCGCCGACATGTCCGACGACTATAGGGTCGTCCCTACGACCCGGGACTAGACTGGCCCGCCACCGTCATGTCCGACGACTATTGGGTCGTCCCCACGACCCCCGGACTAGGTTGACCGGCCGCCGACTTGTCCGACGACTATAGGGTCGTCCCCACGACCCCCCGACTAGGTTGGCCGGCCGCCGACTTGTCCGACGACTATAGGGTCGTCCCCACGACCCCCCGACTAGGTGGGCTCGCCGCCGACTTGTCCGACGACTATAGGGTCGTCCCCACGACCCCGGGACTAGGTTGGCTCGCCACCGTCATGTCTGACGACTATAGGGTCGTCCCCACGACCCCGTGCCAAAGTTGGCAAGCCGCCGAAATGTCCGACGACTGTAGGGTCGTCCCCACGACCCCGAGACTAGATTGGCCCGCCACCGTCAAGTCCGACGACTATAGGGTCGTCCCCACGACCCCGGGCCAAAGTTGGCAAGCCGCCGAAATGTCCGACGACTGTAGGGTCGTCCCCACGACCCCGGGACTAGATTGGTCCGCCACCTTCATGTCCGACGACTATAGGGTCGTCCCCACGACCCCGGGCCAAAGTTGGCCAGCCGCCGACATGTCCGACGACTATAGGGTCGTCTTCACGACCACGGGCCAAAGTTCGCCAGCCGCCGACATTTCCGACGACAATAGGGTCGTCCTCACGACCACGGGCCAAATTTGGCCAGCCGCCGACTTGTCCGACGATTATAGGGTCGTCCCCACGACCCCGGGCCAATAATGGCCAATCGCCGACATGTCCGACGACTATAGGGTCGTCTTCACGACCCCGGGACTAGATTGGTCCGCCACCGTCATGTCCAACGACTATCGGATCGTCCCCACGACCACGGGCCATAGTTGGCCAGCCGCCGACATGTCCGACGACTATAGGGTCGTCCCCACGACCCCGGAACTAGATTGGCCCGCCACCGTCTTGTCCGACGACTATAGGGTCGTCTTCACGACCACGGGCCAAAGTTGGCCAGCCGCCGACATTTCCGACGACAATAGGGTCGTCCTCACGACCACGGGCCAAATTTGGCCAGCCGCCGACTTGTCCGACGACTATAGGGTCGTCCCCACGGCCCCGGGACTAGGTTGGCCCGCAGCCGACTTGTCCGACGACTATAGGGTCGTCCCCACGACTACGGTCTAAAGTTGGCTCGCCGCCGACATGTCCGACGACTATAGGCTCGTTCCCCACGACCCCCGGACTAGCTTGGCTCGCCGCCGACTTGTCCGACGACTATAGGGTCGTCCCCACGACCCCGGGTAAACGTTGGCCAGCCGCCGACTTGTCCGACGACTATAGGGTCGTCCCTACGATCCCGGGACTAGATTGGGCAGCCGCCGACTTGTCCGACGACTATAGGGTCGTCCCCACGGCCACGGGCCAAAGTTGGCCAGCCGCCGACATGTCCGACGACTATAGATTCGTCCCCACAACCCCGGGCCAAAGATGGCCAGCCGCCGACTTGTCCGACGACTATAGGGTCGTCCCTACGATCCCGGGACTGGATTGGGCCGCCACCGTCACGTCCGACGACAATAAGGTCGTCCCCACGGCCACGGGCCAAAGTTGGCCAGCCGCCGACATGTCCGACGACTATAGATTCGTCCCCACGACCCCGGGCCAAAGTTGGCCAGCCGCCGACTTGTCCGACGACTATGGGGTAGTCCCTACGATCCCGGGACTAGATTGGGCAGCCGCCGACTTGTCCGACGACTATAGGGTCGTCCCCACGACCCCGGGACTAGATTGGCCCGCCACCGTCTTGTCCGACGACTATAGGGTCGTCTTCACGACCACGGGCCAAAGTTGGCCAGCCGCCGACATTTCCGACGACAATACGGTCGTCCTCACGACCACGGGCCATATTTGGCCAGCCGCCGACTTGTCCGACGACTATAGGGTCGTCCCCACGACCCCGGAACTAGATTGGCCCGCCACCGTCATGTCCGACGACTATAGGGTCGTCCCCACGACCCCGGGCCAATGTTGGCCAATCGCCGACATGTCCGACGACTATAGGGTCGTCCCTACGACCCCGGGACTAGATTGGCCCGCCACCGTCATGTCCAACGACTATAGGGTCGTCCCCACGACCACGGGCCAAAGTTGGCCAGCCTCCGACTTGTCCGACGACTATAGGGTTGTCCCTACAACCCCGGGCCAAAGTTGGCCAGCCGCAGACTTGTCCGAGGACTATAGGGTCGTCCCCACGGACCCGGGACTAGGTTGGCCAGCCGCCGACTAGTCCGACCACTATAGGGTCGTCCCCACGACCCCGGGCAAAAGTTGGCCAGCCGCCGACTTGTCCGTCGACTATAGGGTCGTCCCCACGACGCCGGGACTAGATTGGCCCCCACCGTCTTGTCCGACGACTATAGGGTCGTCCCCACGACCCCGGGACTAGATTGGCCCGCCACCGTCAAGTCCGACGACTATAGGGTCGTCCCCACGACCCCGGGACTAGATTGGCCCGCCACCGTCAAGTCCGACGACTATAGGGTCATCCCCACGACCCCGGGACTAGATTGGCCCGCCACCGTCAAGTCCGACGACTATAGGGTCGTCCCCACGACCCCGGGCCAAAGCTGGACAGCCGCCGACTTGTCCGACGACTATAGGGTCGTCCCCACGACCCCGGGCCAAAGCTGGACAGCCGACGACTTGTCCGACGACTATAGGGTCGTCCCCACGACCACGGGCCAAAGTTGGCCAGCCGGCGACATTTCCGACGACTATAGGGTCGTGCCCACGACCCGGGACTAGACTGGCCCGCCACCGTCATGTCCAACGACTATGGGGTCGTCCCCACGACCCCGGGACTAGATTGGCCCGCCACCGTCATGTCCGACGACTATAGGGTCGTCCCCACGACCCCCGGACTAGGTTGGCCGGCCGCCGACTTGTCCGACGACTATAGGGTCGTCCCCACGACCCCCGGACTAGGTGGGCTCGCCCCCGACTTGTCCGACGACTATAGGGTCGTTCCCACGACCCCGGGCCAAAGTTGGCAAGCTGCCGACTTATCCGACGACTATAGGGTCGTCCCCACGACCCCGGGACTAGGTAGGCCCGCCCCCGACTTGTCCGACGACTATAGGGTCGTCCCCACGACCCCCGGACTAGGTTGGCCGGCCGCCGACTTGTCCGACGACTATAGGGTCGTCCCCACGACCCCCCGACTAGGTGGGCTCGCCGCCGACTTGTCCGACGACTATAGGGTCGTCCCCACGACCCCGGGACTAGGTTGGCTCGCCACTGTCATGTCTGACGACTATAGGGTCGTCCCCACGACCACGGGCCAAAGTTGGCCAGCCGGCGTCATTTCCGACGACTATAGGGTCGTGCCCACGACCCGGGACTAGACTGGCCCGCCACCGTCAAGTCCGACGACTATAGGGTCGTCCCCACGACCCCGGGACTAGATTGGCCCGCCACCGTCAAGTCCGACGACTATAGGGTCGTCCCCACGACCCCGGGCCAAAGCTGGACAGCCGCCGACTTGTCCGACGACTATAGGGTCGTTCCTACGACCCCGGGACTAGATTGGCCCGCCACCGTCATGTCCGACGACTATAGGGTCGTCCCCACGACCCCGGGCCAAAGTTGGCAAGCCGCCGTAATGTCCAACGACTATTGGGTCGTCCCCACGACCCCGGGACTAGATTGGCCCGCCACCGTCAAGTCCGACGACTATAGGGTCGTCCTCACGACCCCGGGCAAATTTGGCAAGCCGCCGACATATCCGACGACTATAGGGTCGTCCCCACAACCCCGGGACTAGATTGGCAAGCTACCGTCAAGTCCGACGACTATAGGATCGTCTCCACGACCACGGCCCAAAGTTGGCCAGCCGCCGACATGTCCGACGACTATTGGGTCGTCCCCACGACCACGGGCCAAAGTTAGCCAGCCGCCGACATGTCCAACGACTATAGGGTCGTCCCCACGACCCCGGGCCAAAGTTGGCAAGCCGCCGAAATGTCCGACGACTATAGGGTCGTCTCCACGACCGCGAGCCAAGAATATCCAGCCGCCGTCTTGTCCGACGACTATAGGGTCGTCCCCACGACCCCGGGCCAACGTTGGCCAATCGCCGACATGTCCGACGACTATAGGGTCGTTCCTACGACCCCGGGACTAGATTGGCCCGCCACCGTCATGTCCGACGACTATAGGGTCGTCCCCACGACCCCGGGCCAAAGTTGGCAAGCCGCCGAAATGTCCGACGACTGTGGGGTCGTCCCACGACCCCGGTACTAGATTGGCCCGCCACCGTCAAGTCCGACGACTATAGGGTCGTCCCCACGACCCCGGCACTAGATTGGCCGGCCACCGTCATGTCCAACGACTATAGGGTCGTCCCCACGACCCCGGGACTAGGTTGACAAGCCGCCAACATATCGGACGACTATACGGTCGTCCCCACGACCTCGGGACTAGGTCGGCCAGCCGCCGTCATGTCCGACGACTATTGGGTCGTCCCCACGACCCCGGGCCAAAGTTGGCAAGCCGCCGAAATGTCCAACGACTATAGGGTCGTCCCCACAACCCCGGGACTAGTTTGGCCCGCCACCGTCAAGTCCGACGACTATAGGATCGTCTCCACGACCACGGGCCAAAGTTGGCCAGCCGCCGACATGTCCGTCGACTATAGGGTCGTCCCCACGACCCCGGGCGAATGTTGGCCAATCGCCGAAATGTCCGACGACTATAGGGTCGTCCCTACGACCCCGGGACTAGATTGGCACGCCACCGTCATGTCCAACGACTATAGGGTCGTCCCCACGACCATGGGCCAAAGTTGGCCAGCCGCCGTAATGTCCAACGACTATTGGGTCGTCCCCACGACCCCGGGACTAGATTGGCCCGCCACCGTCAAGTCCGACGACTATAGGGTCCTCCCCACGACCCCGGGCAAATTTGGCAAGCCGCCGACATATCCGACGACTATAGGGTCGTCCCCACAACCCCGGGACTAGATTGGCAAGCCACCGTCAAGTCCGACGACTATAGGATCGTCTCCACGACCACGGCCCAAAGTTGGCCAGCCGCCGACATGTCCAACGACTATTGGGTCGTCCCCACGACCACGGGCCAAAGTTAGCCAGCCGCCGACATGTCCAACGACTATAGGGTCGTCCCCACGACCCCGGGCCAAAGTTGGCAAGCCGCCGAAATGTCCGACGACTATAGGGTCGTCCCCACGACCGCGAGCCAAGAATATCCAGCCGCCGTCTTGTCCGACGACTATAGGGTCGTCCCCACGACCCCGGGCCAACGTTGGCCAATCGCCGACATGTCCGACGACTATAGGGTCGTTCCTACGACCCCGGGACTAGATTGGCCCGCCACCGTCAAGTCCGACGACTATAGGGTCGTCCTCACGACCCCGGGCAAATTTGGCAAGCCGCCGACATATCCGACGACTATAGGGTCGTCCCCACAACCCCGGGACTAGATTGGCAAGCTACCGTCAAGTCCGACGACTATAGGATCGTCTCCACGACCACGGCCCAAAGTTGGCCAGCCGCCGACATGTCCGACGACTATTGGGTCGTCCCCACGACCACGGGCCAAAGTTAGCCAGCCGCCGACATGTCCAACGACTATAGGGTCGTCCCCACGACCCCGGGCCAAAGTTGGCAAGCCGCCGAAATGTCCGACGACTATAGGGTCGTCCCCACGACCGCGAGCCAAGAATATCCAGCCGCCGTCTTGTCCGACGACTATAGGGTCGTCCCCACGACCCCGGGCCAACGTTGGCCAATCGCCGACATGTCCGACGACTATAGGGTCGTTCCTACGACCCCGGGACTAGATTGGCCCGCCACCGTCATGTCCGACGACTATAGGGTCGTCCCCACGACCCCTGGCCAGAGTTGGCAAGCCGCCGAAATGTCCGACGACTGTGGGGTCGTCCCACGACCCCGGGACTAGATTGGCCCGCCACCGTCAAGTCCGACGACTATAGGGTCGTCCCCACGACCACGGGCCAAAGTTGACCAGCCGCCGACATGTCCGACGACTATAGGGTCGTCCCCACGACCACGGGCCAAAGTTGACCAGCCGCCGACATGTCCGACGACTATAGGGTCGTCCCCACGACCCCGGGACTAGATTGGCCCGCCAACGTCATGTCCGACGCTTATAGGGTCGTCCCCACGACCGCGAGACTAGATTGGCCCGCCACCGTCATGTCCGACGACAATAGGGTCGTCCCCACGACCCCGGGTCCAGGTTGGCCAGCCGCCGACATTTCCGACGACTATAGAGTCGTCCCCACGACACCGGGCCAAAGTTGGCCAGCCGGCGACATGTCCGACGACAATAGGGTCGTCCCCACGACCCCGGGTCTAGGTTGGCCAGCCGCCGACTTGTCCGACGACTATAGGGTCGTACCCACGACCCCGGGACTAGGCTGACAAGCCGCCAACATGTCCGACGACTATAGGGTCGTCCCCACGACCCCGGGCCAAAGATGTCCAGCCGCCGTCTTGTCCGACGACTATAGGGTCGTCCCCACGACCCCGGGACTAGATTGGCCCGCCACCGTCACGTCCAACGACTATAGGGTCGTCCCCACAACCACGGGCCAAAGTTGGCCAGCCGCCGACATGTCCGACGACTATTGGATCGTCCCCACGACCACGGGCCAAAGTTGGCCAGCCGCCGACATGTCCGACGACTATAGGGTCGTCCCCACGACCCCGGGACTAGATTGGTCCGCCACCGTCTTGTCCGACGACTATAGGGTCGTCCCCACGACCACGGGCCAAAGTTGACCAGCCGCCGACATGTCCGACGACTATAAGGTCGTCCCCACGACCCCGGGACTAGATTGGCCCGCCAACGTCATGTCCGACGCTTATAGGGTCGTCCCCACGACCGCGAGACTAGATTGGCCCGCCACCGTCATGTCCGACGACAATAGGGTCGTCCCCACGACCCCGGGTCCAGGTTGGCCAGCCGCCGACATTTCCGACGACTATAGGGTCGTCCCCACGACCCCGGGACTAGATTGGCCCGCCACCGTCACGTCCAACGACTATAGGGTCGTCCCCACGACCGCGAGACTAGATTGGCCCGCCACCGTCATGTCCTACGACAATAGGGTCGTCCCCACGACCCCGGGTCCAGGTTGGCCAGCCGCCGACATTTCCGACGACTGTAGGGTCGTCCCCACGACCCCGGGACTAGATTGGCCCGCCACCGTCATGTCCGACGACAATAGGGTCGTCCCCACGACCCCGGGTCTAGGTTGGCCAGCCGCCGACTTGTCCGACGACTATAGGGTCGTCCCCACGACCCCGGGCCAAAGTTGGCCAGCCGCCGACATGTCCGACGACTATAGATTCGTCCCCACAACCCCGGGCCAAAGATGGCCAGCCGCCGACTTGTCCGACGACTATAGGGTCGTCCCTACGATCCCGGGACTAGATTGGGCCGCCACCGCCATGTCCGACGACAATAAGGTCGTCCCCACGGCCACGGGCCAAAGTTGGCCAGCCGCCGACATGTCCGACGACTATAGATTCGTCCCCACGACCCCGGGCCAAAGTTGGCCAGCCGCCGACTTGTCCGACGACTATAGGGTCGTCCCCACGACCCCGGGACTAGATTGGCCCGCCACCGTCAAGTCCGACGACTATAGGGTCGTCCCCACGACCCCGGGCCAAAGTTGGACAGCCGCCGACATGTCCAACGACTATCGGATCGTCCCCACGACCACGGGCCAAAGTTGGCCAGCCGCCGACATGTCCGACGACTATAGGGTCGTCCCCACGACCCCGGGACTAGATTGGCCCGCCACCGTCATGTCCGACGACAATAGGGTCGTCCCCACGACCCCGGGTCTAGGTTGGCCAGCCGCCGACATGTCCGACGACTATAGAGTCGTCCCCACGACACCGGGCCAAAGTTGGCCAGCCGCCGACATGTCCGACGACTATAGGGTCGTCCCCACGACACCGGGCCAAAGTTGGCCAGCCGCTGACATGTCCAACGACTATAGGGTCGTCCCCACGACCTCGGGTCTAGATTGGCCCGCTACCGTCATGTCCGAAGACTATAGGGTCGTCCCCACGACCCCGGGTCTAGGTTGGCCAGCCGCCGACATGTCCGACGACAATCGGATCGTCCCCACGACCACGCGCCAAAGTTGGCCAGCCGCCGACATGTCCGACGACTTTTGGATCGTCCCCACGACCACGGGCCAAAGTTGGCCAGCCGCCGACATGTCCGACGACTATAGGGTCGTCCCCACGACCCCGGGACTAGATTGGTCCACCACCGTCATGTCCGACGACTATAGGGTCGTCCCCACGACCCCGGACTAGGTTGGCCAGCCGCCGACATGTCCGACGACTGTAGGGTCGTCCCCATGACCCCGGGCCAAAGTTGGCAAGCCGCCGACATGTCCGATGACTATAGGGTCGTCCCCACGACCCCGGGACTAGGTTGGCCCACCGCCGACTTGTCCGATGACTATAGGGTCGTCCCCACGACCCCGGGACTAGGTTGGCCCGCCACCGTCATGTCCGACGACAATAGGGTCGTCCCCACGACCCCGGGCCAAAGTTGGCAAGCCGCCGACATGTCCGATGACTATAGGGTCGTCCCCACGACCCCGGGACTAGGTTGGCCCACCGCCGACTTGTCCGACGACAATAGGGTCGTCCCCACGACCCCGGGTCTAGGTTGGCCAGCTGCCGACATGTCCGACGATTATAGGGTCGTCCCCATGACCAGGGGCCAAAGTTGGCCTGCCGCCGAAATGTCCGACAACTATACAGTCGTCCCCACGACACCAGGCCAAAGCTGGCCAGCCGCCGACATGTCCGACGACTATTGGGTCGTCCCCACGACACCGGGCCAAAGTTGGCCAGCCGCTGACATGTCCAACGACTATAGGGTCGTCCCCACAACCACGGGCCAAAGTTGGCCAGCCGCCGACATGTCCGACGACTATTGGATCGTCCCCACCACCACGGGCCAAAGTTGGCCAGCCGCCGACATGTCCGACGACTATAGAGTCGTCCCCACGACCCCGGGACTAGATTGGTCCGCCACCGTCTTGTCCGACGCCTATAGGGTCGTCCCCACGACCACGGGCCAAAGTTGACCAGCCGCCGACATGTCCGACGACTATAGGGTCGTCCCCACGACCCCGAGTACAGGTTGACAGCCGCCGACATTTCCGACGACTATAGAGTCGTCCCCACGACCCCGGGCCAAAGTTGGCCACACGCCGACATGTCCGACGACTATAGGGTCGTCCCCACGACCCCGAGACTAGATTGGCCCGCCACCGTCATGTCCGACGACAATAGGGTCGTCCCCACGACCCCGGGTCCAGGTTGGCCAGCCGCCGACATTTCCGACGACTATAGAGACGTCCCCACGACACCGGGCCAAAGTTGACCAGCCGCCGACATGTCCGACGACTATAGGGTCGTCCCCACGACCCCGGGGCTAGATTGGCCCGCCAACGTCATGTCCGACGATTATAGGGTCGTCCCCACGACCGCGAGACTAGATTGGCCCGCCACCGTCATGTCCGACGACAATAGGGTCGTCCCCACGACCCCGGGTCCAGGTTGGCCAGCCGCCGACATTTCCGACGACTATAGAGACGTCCCCACGACACCGGGCCAAAGTTGGCCAGCCGCCGACATGTCCGACGACTATAGGGTCGTCCCCACGACCCCGGGACAAGGTTGGCCCGCCGCCGACTTGTCCGACGACTATAGGGTCGTACCCACGACCCTGGGACTAGGCTGACAAGCCGCCAACATGTCCGACGACTATAGGGTCGTCCCCACGACCCCGGGCCAAAGATGTCCAGCCGCCGTCTTGTCCGACGACTATACGGTCGTCCCCACGACCCCGGGACTAGATTGGCCCGCCAGCGTCATGTCCAACGACTATAGGGTCGTCCCCACAACCACGGGCCAAAGTTGGCCAGCCGCCGACATGTCCGACGACTATAGGGTCGTCCCACGACCCCCGGCCAAAGTTGGCCAGCTGCCGACATGTCCGACGACTATAGGGTCGTCCCCACGACCCCGGGACAAGGTTGGCCCGCCGCCGACTTGTCCGACGACTATTGGGTCGTCCCCACGACACCGGGCCAAAGTTGGCCAGCCGCTGACATGTCCAACGACTATAGGGTCGTCCCCACAACCACGGGCCAAAGTTGGCCAGCCGCCGACATGTCCGACGACTATTGGATCGTCCCCACGACCACGGGCCAAAGTTGGCCAGCCGCCGACATGTCCGACGACTATAGAGTCGTCCCCACGACCCCGGGACTAGATTGGTCTGCCACCGTCTTGTCCGACGCCTATAGGGTCGTCCCCACGACCACGGGCCAAAGTTGACCAGCCGCCGACATGTCCGACGACTATAGGGTCGTCCCCACGACCCCGAGTACAGGTTGACAGCCGCCGACATTTCCGACGACTATAGAGTCGTCCCCACGACCCCGGGCCAAAGTTGGCCACACGCCGACATGTCCGACGACTATAGGGTCGTCCCCACGACCCCGAGACTAGATTGGCCCGCCACCGTCATGTCCGACGACGATAGGGTCGTCCCCAAGACCCCGGGTCCAGGTTGGCCAGCCGCCGACATTTCCGACGACTATAGAGTCGTCCCCACGACACGGGGCCAAAGTTGGCCAGCCGCCGACATGTCCGACGACTATAGGGTCGTCCCCACGACCCCGGGGCTAGATTGGCCCGCCAACGTCATGTCCGACGATTATAGGGTCGTCCCCACGACCGCGAGACTAGATTGGCCCGCCACCGTCATGTCCGACGACAATAGGGTCGTCCCCACGACCCCGGGTCCAGGTTGGCCAGCCGCCGACATTTCCGACGACTATAGAGACGTCCCCACGACACCGGGCCAAAGTTGACCAGCCGCCGACATGTCCGACGACTATAGGGTCGTCCCCACGACCCCGGGGCTAGATTGGCCCGCCAACGTCATGTCCGACGATTATAGGGTCGTCCCCACGACCCCGAGACTAGATTGGCCCGCCACCGTCATGTCCGACGACGATAGGGTCGTCCCCAAGACCCCGGGTCCAGGTTGGCCAGCCGCCGACATTTCCGACGACTATAGAGTCGTCCCCACGACCCCGGGCCAAAGTTGGCCACACGCCGACATGTCCGACGACTATAGGGTCGTCCCCACGACCCCGAGACTAGATTGGCCCGCCACCGTCATGTCCGACGACGATAGGGTCGTCCCCAAGACCCCGGGTCCAGGTTGGCCAGCCGCCGACATTTCCGACGACTATAGAGTCGTCCCCACGACACGGGGCCAAAGTTGGCCAGCCGCCGACATGTCCGACGACTATAGGGTCGTCCCCACGACCCCGGGGCTAGATTGGCCCGCCAACGTCATGTCCGACGACTATAGGGTCGTCCCCACGACCCGGGACTAGACTGGCCCGCCACCGACATGTCCGACGACTATAGAGTCGTCCCCACGACCCCGGGTCAATGTTGGCTCGCCGCCGACATGTTCGACGACTATAGGGTCGTCCCCACGACCCCCGGGCCAAAGTCGGACAGCCACCGACATTTCCGACGACTATAGGGTCGTCCCCACGACCACGGGCCAAAGTTGGCCAGCCGCCGACATGTCCGACGACTATAGGGTCGTCCCCACGACTCGGGACTAGACTGGCCCGCCACCGTCATGTCCGACGACTATAGAGTCGTCCCCACGACACCGGGTCAATGTTCGCTCGCCGCCGACATGTCCGACGACTATAGGGTCGTCCCCACGACCACGGGCCAAAGTTGGCCAGCCGCCGACATGTCCGACGACTATAGGGTCGTCCCCACGACCACGGGCCAAAGTTGGCCAGCCGCCGACATGTCCGACGACTATAGGGTCGTCCCCACGACCCGGGACTAGACTGGCCCGCCACCGTCATGTACGACGACTATAGGGTCGTCCCCAGGACCGCGGGCCAAAGATGTCCAGCCGCCGTCTTCTCCGACGACTATAGGGTCGTCCCCACGACCCCGGGCCAATGTTGGCCAATCGCCGACATGTCCGACGACTATAGGGTCGTCCCCACGGCCCCGGGCCAAAGTTGGCAAGCCGCCGAAATGTCCGACGACTATTGGGTCTTCCCCACGACCCCGGGCCAAAGTTGGTCAGCCGCCGATTTGTCCGACGACTATAGGGTCGTCCCCACGACCACGGGCCAAAGTTGGCCAGCCGCCGACTTGTCCGAAGACTATTGGGTCGTCCCCACGACCCCGGGGCTAGGTTGGCCTGCCGCCGACTTGTCCGACCATTATAGGGTCGTCCCCACGACCCCGGGACTAGGTTGGCTCGCCGCCGACATGTCCGACGACTATAGGGTCGTCCCGACGACCCCGGCCCAAAGTTGGCTGGCCGCCGACTTATCCGACGACTGTAGGGTCGTCCCTACGACCACGGGCCAAAGTTGGCCCGCCGCCGACATGTCTGACGACTTTAGGGGCGGCTCCACGAACCTGGGACTAGATTGGCCCGCCACCGTTATGTCTGACGATTATAGGGTCGTCTCCACGGCCACGGGCCAAATTTGGCCAGCCGCCGACATATCCGACGACTATAGAGTCGTCCCCATGACTCCGGGACTAGATTGGCCCGCCACCGTCATGTCCTAAGACTATAGGGTCGTCCCCACGACCCCGGACCAAAGTTGGCAAGCTGCCGACTTGTCCGACGATTATAGGGTCGTCCCCACGACCCCGGGACTAGATTGGCCCGCCACCGTCATGTCCGACGACTCTCGGATCGTCCCCACGACCACGGGCCAAAGTTGGCCAGCCGCCGACATGTCCGACGACTATAGAGTCGTCCCCACGACACCGGGCCAAAGTTGGCCAGCCGCTGACATGTCCAACGACTATCGGATCGTCCCCACGACCACGGGCCAAAGTTGGCCAGCCGCCGACATGTCCGACGACTATTGGATCGTCCCCACGACCACGGGCCAAAGTTGGCCAGCCGCCGACATGTCCGACGACTATTGGGTCGTCCCCACGACCACGGGCCAAAGTTGGCCAGCCGCCGACATGTCCGACGACTATAGGGTCGTCCCCATGACCCGGGACTAGATTGGCCCGCCACCGTCATGTCCAACGACTATAGGGTCGTTCCCACAACCACGGGCCAAAGTTGGCCAGCCGCCGACATGTCCGACGACTATTGGATCGTCCCCACGACCACGGGCCAAAGTTGGCCAGCCGCCGACATGTCCGACGACTATAGGGTCGTCCCCACGACCCCGGGACTAGATTGGCCCGCCACCGTCATGTCCGACGATTATAGGGTCGTCCCCACGACCGCGAGACTAGATTGGCCCGCCACCGTCATGTCCGACGACAATAGGGTCGTCCCCACGACCCCGGGTCCAGGTTGGCCAGCCGCCGACATTTCCGACGACTATAGAGTCGTCCCCACGACACCGGGCCAAAGTTGGCCAGCCGCCGACATGTCCGACGACTATAGGGTCGTCCCCACGACCCCGGGACAAGGTTGGCCCGCCTCCGACTTGTCCGACGACTATAGGGTCGTACCCACGACCCTGGGACTAGGCTGACAAGCCGCCAACATGTCCGACGACTATAGGGTCGTCCCCACGACCCCGGGCCAACGATGTCCAGCCGCCGTCTTGTCCGACGACTATAGTGTCGTCCCCACGACCCCGGGACTAGATTGGCCCGCCACCGTCATGTCCAACGACTATAGGGTCGTCCCAACAACCACGGGCCAAAGTTGGCCAGCCGCCGACATGTCCGACGACTATAGGGTCGTCCCCACGACCCCGGGCCAAAGTTGGCCAGCTGCCGACATGTCCGACGACTATAGGGTCGTCCCCACGACCCCGGGACAAGGTTGGCCCGCCGCCGACTTGTCCGACGACTATAGGGATCGTACCCACCACCTCGGGCCAAAGTTGGACAGCCACCGACATTTCCGACGACTATAGGGTCGTCCCCACGACCACGGGCTAAAGTTGGCCAGCCGCCGACATGTCCGACGACTATAGGGTCGTCCCCAGGACCCGGGACTAGACTGGCCCGCCACCGTCATGTCCGACGACTATAGGGTCGTCTCCACGACCCCCGGACTAGGTTGGCCGGCCGCCGACTTGTCCGACGACTATAGGGTCGTCCCCACGACCACGGGCCAAAGTTGGCCAGCCGCCGACATATCCGACGACTATAGGGTCGTCCCCACGACCCCCGGGCCAAAGTTGGACAGCCACCGACATTTCCGACGACTATAGGGTCGTCCCCACGACCACGGGCTAAAGTTGGCCAGCCGCCGACATGTCCGACGACTATAGGGTCGTCCCCAGGACCCGGGACTAGACTGGCCCGCCACCGTCATGTCCGACGACTATAGGGTCGTCTCCACGACCCCCGGACTAGGTTGGCCGGCCGCCGACTTGTCCGACGACTATAGGGTCGTCCCCACGACCACGGGCCAAAGTTGGCCAGCCGCCGACATATCCGACGACTATAGGGTCGTCCCCACGACCCCGGGCCAAAGTTGGCCAGCCGCCGACATGTCCGACGACTATAGGGTCGTCCCCACGACCCGGGACTAGAGTGGCCCGCCACCGTCATGTCCGACGACTATATGGTCGTCCCCACGACCACGGGCCAATGTTGGCCAGCCGCTGACTTGTCCGACGACTATAGGGTCGTCCCCATGACCGCGGGACTAGATTGGCTCGCCGCCGAATTGTCCGACGACTGTAGGCTCGTCCCCACGACCCCGGGACTAGATTGGCCCGCCACCGTCATTTCCGACGACTATAGGGTCGTCCCCACGACCACGGGCCAAAGTTGGCCAGCCGCCGACATGTCCGACGACTATAGGGTCGTCCCCACGACCCCGGGACTAGGTTGGCTCGCCACCGACATGTCCGACGACTATAGGGTCGTCCCCACGACCCCGGGGCTAGATTGGCCCGCCAACGTCATGTCCGACGATTATAGGGTCGTCCCCACGACCCCGGGACTAGATTGGCCCGCCACCGTCATGTCCGACGACTATAGGGTCGCCCCCACGACCCCCCGACTAGGTGGGCTCGCCGCTGACTTGTCCGACGACTATAGGGTCATCCCCACGACCCCGGGACTAGGTTGGCCCGCCGCCGACTTGTCCGACGACTATAGGGTCGTCCCCACGACCCCGGGCCAAAGATGGCATGCCGCCGAAATGTCCGACGACTATAGGGTCGTCCCCAGGACCGCGGGCCAAAGATGTCCAGCCGCCGTCTTCTCCGACGACTATAGGGTCGTCCCCACGACCCCGGGCCAATGTTGGCCAATCGCCGACATGTCCGACGACTATAGGGTCGTCCCCACGGCCCCGGGCCAAAGTTGGCAAGCCGCCGAAATGTCCGACGACTATTGGGTCTTCCCCACGACCCCGGGCCAAAGTTGGTCAGCCGCCGATTTGTCCGACGACTATAGGGTCGTCCCCACGACCACGGGCCAAAGTTGGCCAGCCGCCGACATGTCCGACGACTATAGGGTCGTCCCCACGACCCGGGACTAGACTGGCCCGCCACCGTCATGTCCGACGACTATAGGGTCGTCCCCACGACCCCGGGACTAGATTGGCCCGCCACCGTCATGTCCAACGACTATAGGGTCGTCCCCACAACCACGGGCCAAAGTTGGCCAGCCGCCGACATGTCCGACGACTATTGGATCGTCCCTACGACCCCGGGACTAGGTTGACAAGCCGCCAACATGTGCGACGACTGTAGGGTCGTCCCCACGACCCCGGGCCAAAGATGTCCAGCCGCCGTCTTCTCCGACGACTATAGGGTCGTCCCCACGACCCGGGACTAGACTGGCCCGCCACCGACATGTCCGACGACTATAGAGTCGTCCCCACGACCCCGGGTCAATGTTGGCTCGCCGCCGACATGTTCGACGACTATAGGGTCGTCCCCACGACCCCCGGGCCAAAGTTGGACAGCCACCGACATTTCCGACGACTATAGGGTCGTCCCCACGACCACGGGCCAAAGTTGGCCAGCCGCCGACATGTCCGACGACTATAGGGTCGTCCCCACGACTCGGGACTAGACTGGCCCGCCACCGTCATGTCCGACGACTATAGAGTCGTCCCCACGACCCCGGGTCAATGTTCGCTCGCCGCCGACATGTCCGACGACTATAGGGTCGTCCCCACGACCACGGGCCAAAGTTGGCCAGCCGCCGACATGTCCGACGACTATAGGGTCGTCCCCACGACCACGGGCCAAAGTTGGCCAGCCGCCGACATGTCCGACGACTATAGGGTCGTCCCCACGACCCGGGACTAGACTGGCCCGCCACCGTCATGTACGACGACTATAGGGTCGTCCCCAGGACCGCGGGCCAAAGATGTCCAGCCGCCGTCTTCTCCGACGACTATAGGGTCGTCCCCACGACCCCGGGCCAATGTTGGCCAATCGCCGACATGTCCGACGACTATAGGGTCGTCCCCACGGCCCCGGGCCAAAGTTGGCAAGCCGCCGAAATGTCCGACGACTATTGGGTCTTCCCCACGACCCCGGGCCAAAGTTGGTCAGCCGCCGATTTGTCCGACGACTATAGGGTCGTCCCCACGACCACGGGCCAAAGTTGGCCAGCCGCCGACTTGTCCGAAGACTATTGGGTCGTCCCCACGACCCCGGGGCTAGGTTGGCCTGCCGCCGACTTGTCCGACCATTATAGGGTCGTCCCCACGACCCCGGGACTAGGTTGGCTCGCCGCCGACATGTCCGACGACTATAGGGTCGTCCCGACGACCCCGGCCCAAAGTTGGCTGGCCGCCGACTTATCCGACGACTGTAGGGTCGTCCCTACGACCACGGGCCAAAGTTGGCCCGCCGCCGACATGTCTGACGACTTTAGGGGCGGCTCCACGAACCTGGGACTAGATTGGCCCGCCACCGTTATGTCTGACGATTATAGGGTCGTCTCCACGGCCACGGGCCAAATTTGGCCAGCCGCCGACATATCCGACGACTATAGAGTCGTCCCCATGACTCCGGGACTAGATTGGCCCGCCACCGTCATGTCCTAAGACTATAGGGTCGTCCCCACGACCCCGGACCAAAGTTGGCAAGCTGCCGACTTGTCCGACGATTATAGGGTCGTCCCCACGACCCCGGGACTAGATTGGCCCGCCACCGTCATGTCCGACGACTCTCGGATCGTCCCCACGACCACGGGCCAAAGTTGGCCAGCCGCCGACATGTCCGACGACTATAGAGTCGTCCCCACGACACCGGGCCAAAGTTGGCCAGCCGCTGACATGTCCAACGACTATCGGATCGTCCCCACGACCACGGGCCAAAGTTGGCCAGCCGCCGACATGTCCGACGACTATTGGATCGTCCCCACGACCACGGGCCAAAGTTGGCCAGCCGCCGACATGTCCGACGACTATTGGGTCGTCCCCACGACCACGGGCCAAAGTTGGCCAGCCGCCGACATGTCCGACGACTATAGGGTCGTCCCCATGACCCGGGACTAGATTGGGCCGCCACCGTCATGTCCAACGACTATAGGGTCGTTCCCACAACCACGGGCCAAAGTTGGCCAGCCGCCGACATGTCCGACGACTATTGGATCGTCCCCACGACCACGGGCCAAAGTTGGCCAGCCGCCGACATGTCCGACGACTATAGGGTCGTCCCCACGACCCCGGGACTAGATTGGCCCGCCACCGTCATGTCCGACGATTATAGGGTCGTCCCCACGACCGCGAGACTAGATTGGCCCGCCACCGTCATGTCCGACGACAATAGGGTCGTCCCCACGACCCCGGGTCCAGGTTGGCCAGCCGCCGACATTTCCGACGACTATAGAGTCGTCCCCACGACACCGGGCCAAAGTTGGCCAGCCGCCGACATGTCCGACGACTATAGGGTCGTCCCCACGACCCCGGGACAAGGTTGGCCCGCCTCCGACTTGTCCGACGACTATAGGGTCGTACCCACGACCCTGGGACTAGGCTGACAAGCCGCCAACATGTCCGACGACTATAGGGTCGTCCCCACGACCCCGGGCCAACGATGTCCAGCCGCCGTCTTGTCCGACGACTATAGTGTCGTCCCCACGACCCCGGGACTAGATTGGCCCGCCACCGTCATGTCCAACGACTATAGGGTCGTCCCAACAACCACGGGCCAAAGTTGGCCAGCCGCCGACATGTCCGACGACTATAGGGTCGTCCCCACGACCCCGGGCCAAAGTTGGCCAGCTGCCGACATGTCCGACGACTATAGGGTCGTCCCCACGACCCCGGGACAAGGTTGGCCCGCCGCCGACTTGTCCGACGACTATAGGGATCGTACCCACCACCTCGGGCCAAAGTTGGACAGCCACCGACATTTCCGACGACTATAGGGTCGTCCCCACGACCACGGGCTAAAGTTGGCCAGCCGCCGACATGTCCGACGACTATAGGGTCGTCCCCAGGACCCGGGACTAGACTGGCCCGCCACCGTCATGTCCGACGACTATAGGGTCGTCTCCACGACCCCCGGACTAGGTTGGCCGGCCGCCGACTTGTCCGACGACTATAGGGTCGTCCCCACGACCACGGGCCAAAGTTGGCCAGCCGCCGACATATCCGACGACTATAGGGTCGTCCCCACGACCCCCGGGCCAAAGTTGGACAGCCACCGACATTTCCGACGACTATAGGGTCGTCCCCACGACCACGGGCTAAAGTTGGCCAGCCGCCGACATGTCCGACGACTATAGGGTCGTCCCCAGGACCCGGGACTAGACTGGCCCGCCACCGTCATGTCCGACGACTATAGGGTCGTCTCCACGACCCCCGGACTAGGTTGGCCGGCCGCCGACTTGTCCGACGACTATAGGGTCGTCCCCACGACCACGGGCCAAAGTTGGCCAGCCGCCGACATATCCGACGACTATAGGGTCGTCCCCACGACCCCGGGCCAAAGTTGGCCAGCCGCCGACATGTCCGACGACTATAGGGTCGTCCCCACGACCCGGGACTAGAGTGGCCCGCCACCGTCATGTCCGACGACTATATGGTCGTCCCCACGACCACGGGCCAATGTTGGCCAGCCGCTGACTTGTCCGACGACTATAGGGTCGTCCCCATGACCGCGGGACTAGATTGGCTCGCCGCCGAATTGTCCGACGACTGTAGGCTCGTCCCCACGACCCCGGGACTAGATTGGCCCGCCACCGTCATTTCCGACGACTATAGGGTCGTCCCCACGACCACGGGCCAAAGTTGGCCAGCCGCCGACATGTCCGACGACTATAGGGTCGTCCCCACGACCCCGGGACTAGGTTGGCTCGCCACCGACATGTCTGACGACTATAGGGTCGTCCCCACGACCCCGGGACTAGATTGGCCCGCCACCGTCAAGTCCGACGACTATAGGGTCGTCCCCACGACCCCGGGACTAGGTTGGCTCGCCACCGACATGTCTGACGACTATAGGGTCGTCCCCACGACCCCGGGACTAGATTGGCCCGCCACCGTCATTTCCGACGACTATAGGGTCGTCCCCACGACCACGGGCCAAAGTTGGCCAGCCGCCGACTTGTCCGACGACTATAGGGTCGTCCCCATGACCCGGGACTAGACTGGCCCGCCACCGTCATGTCCGACGACTATAGGGTCGTCCCCACGACCCCCGGACTAGGTTGGTACGCCGCCGACTTGTCCGACGAGTATAGGGTCCTCCCCACGACCACGGGCCAAAGTTGGCCAGCCGCCGACATGTCCGACGACTATAGGGTCGTCCCCACGACCCGGGACTAGACTGGCCCGCCACCGACATGTCCGACGACTATAGAGTCGTCCCCACGACCCCGGGTCAATGTTGGCTCGCCGCCGACATGTCCGACGACTATAGGGTCGTCCCCACGACCCCCGGGCCAAAGTTGGACAGCCACCGACTTTTCCGACGACTATAGGGTCGTCCCCACGACCACGGGCCAAAGTTGGCCAGCCGCCGACATGTCCGACGACTATAGGGTCGTCCCCACGACCCCGGGACTAGGTTGGCTCGCCACCGACATGTCTGACGACTATAGGGTCGTCCCCACGACCCCGGGACTAGATTGGCCCGCCACCGTCAAGTCCGACGACTATAGGGTCGTCCCCACGACCCCGGGACTAGGTTGGCTCGCCACCGACATGTCTGACGACTATAGGGTCGTCCCCACGACCCCGGGACTAGATTGGCCCGCCACCGTCATTTCCGACGACTATAGGGTCGTCCCCACGACCACGGGCCAAAGTTGGCCAGGCGCCGACTTGTCCGACGACTATAGGGTCGTCCCCATGACCCGGGACTAGACTGGCCCGCCACCGTCATGTCCGACGACTATAGGGTCGTCCCCACGACCCCCGGACTAGGTTGGCCGGCCGCCGACTTGTCCGACGACTATAGGGTCGCCCCCACGACCCCCCGACTAGGTGGGCTCGCCGCTGACTTGTCCGACGACTATAGGGTCATCCCCACGACCCCGGGACTAGGTTGGCCCGCCGCCGACTTGTCCGACGACTATAGGGTCGTCCCCACGACCCCGGGCCAAAGATGGCATGCCGCCGAAATGTCCGACGACTATAGGGTCGTCCCCAGGACCGCGGGCCAAAGATGTCCAGCCGCCGTCTTCTCCGACGACTATAGGGTCGTCCCCACGACCCCGGGCCAATGTTGGCCAATCGCCGACATGTCCGACGACTATAGGGTCGTCCCCACGGCCCCGGGCCAAAGTTGGCAAGCCGCCGAAATGTCCGACGACTATTGGGTCTTCCCCACGACCCCGGGCCAAAGTTGGTCAGCCGCCGATTTGTCCGACGACTATAGGGTCGTCCCCACGACCACGGGCCAAAGTTGGCCAGCCGCCGACATGTCCGACGACTATAGGGTCGTCCCCACGACCCGGGACTAGACTGGCCCGCCACCGTCATGTCCGACGACTATAGGGTCGTCCCCACGACCCCGGGACTAGATTGGCCCGCCACCGTCATGTCCAACGACTATAGGGTCGTCCCCACAACCACGGGCCAAAGTTGGCCAGCCGCCGACATGTCCGACGACTATTGGATCGTCCCTACGACCCCGGGACTAGGTTGACAAGCCGCCAACATGTGCGACGACTGTAGGGTCGTCCCCACGACCCCGGGCCAAAGATGGCATGCCGCCGAAATGTCCGACGACTATAGGGTCGTCCCCAGGACCGCGGGCCAAAGATGTCCAGCCGCCGTCTTCTCCGACGACTATAGGGTCGTCCCCACGACCCCGGGCCAATGTTGGCCAATCGCCGACATGTCCGACGATTATAGGGTCGTCCCCACGACCCCGGGACTAGATTGGCCCGCCACCGTCATGTCCGACGACTCTCGGATCGTCCCCACGACCACGGGCCAAAGTTGGCCAGCCGCCGACATGTCCGACGACTATAGAGTCGTCCCCACGACACCGGGCCAAAGTTGGCCAGCCGCTGACATGTCCAACGACTATCGGATCGTCCCCACGACCACGGGCCAAAGTTGCCCAGCCGCCGACATGTCCGACGACTATAGGGTCGTCCCAACGACCCGGGACTAGAGTGGCCCGCCACCGTCATGTCCGACGACTATATGGTCGTCCCCACGACCACGGGCCAATGTTGGCCAGCCGCTGACTTGTCCGACGACTATAGGGTCGTCCCCATGACCGCGGGACTAGATTGGCTCGCCGCCGAATTGTCCGACGACTGTAGGCTCGTCCCCACGACCCCGGGACTAGATTGGCCCGCCACCGTCATTTCCGACGACTATAGGGTCGTCCCCACGACCACGGGCCAAAGTTGGCCAGCCGCCGACATGTCCGACGACTATAGGGTCGTCCCCAGGACCCCCGGGCCAAAGTTGGACAGCCACCGACATTTCCGACGACTATAGCGTCGTCCCCACGACCACGGGCCAAAGTTGGCCAGCCGTCGACATGTCCGACGACTATAGGGTCGTCCCCACGACCCCGGGACTAGGTTGGCTCGCCACCGACATGTCTGACGACTATAGGGTCGTCCCCACGACCCCGGGACTAGATTGGCCCGCCACCGTCAAGTCCGACGACTATAGGGTCGTCCCCACGACCCCGGGACTAGGTTGGCTCGCAACCGACATGTCTGACGACTATAGGGTCGTCCCCACGACCCCGGGACTAGATTGGCCCGCCACCGTCATTTCCGACGACTATAGGGTCGTCCCCACGACCACGGGCCAAAGTTGGCCAGCCGCCGACTTGTCCGACGACTATAGGGTCGTCCCCATGACCCGGGACTAGACTGGCCCGCCACCGTCATGTCCGACGACTATAGGGTCGTCCCCACGACCCCCGGACTAGGTTGGTACGCCGCCGACTTGTCCGACGAGTATAGGGTCCTCCCCACGACCACGGGCCAAAGTTGGCCAGCCGCCGACATGTCCGACGACTATAGGGTCGTCCCCACGACCCGGGACTAGACTGGCCCGCCACCGACATGTCCGACGACTATAGAGTCGTCCCCACGACCCCGGGTCAATGTTGGCTCGCCGCCGACATGTCCGACGACTATAGGGTCGTCCCCACGACCCCCGGGCCAAAGTTGGACAGCCACCGACTTTTCCGACGACTATAGGGTCGTCCCCACGACCACGGGCCAAAGTTGGCCAGCCGCCGACATGTCCGACGACTATAGGGTCGTCCTCACGACCCGGGACTAGACTGGCCCGCCACCGTCATGTCCGACGACTATAGGGTCGTCCCCACGACCCCCGGACTAGGTTGGCCGGCCGCCGACTTGTCCGACGACTATAGGGTCGCCCCCACGACCCCCCGACTAGCTGGGCTCGCCGCTGACTTGTCCGACGACTATAGGGTCATCCCCACGACCCCGGGACTAGGTTGGCCCGCCGCCGACTTGTCCGACGACTATAGGGTCGTCCCCACGACCCCGGGCCAAAGATGGCATGCCGCCGAAATGTCCGACGACTATAGGGTCGTCCCCAGGACCGCGGGCCAAAGATGTCCAGCCGCCGTCTTCTCCGACGACTATAGGGTCGTCCCCACGACCCCGGGACTAGATTGGCCCGCCACCGTCATGTCCGACGACTATAGGGTCGTCCCCACAACCACGGGCCAAAGTTGGCCAGCCGCCGACATGTCCGACGACTATAGGGTCGTCCCCACGACCCCGGGCCAATGTTGGCCACTCGCCGACATGTCCAACGACTATAGGGTCGTCCCCACGACCCCGGGACTAGATTGGCCCGCCACCGTCATGTCCGACGATTATAGGGTCGTCCCCACGACCGCGAGACTAGATTGGCCCGCCGCCGACTTGTCCGACGACTATAGGGATCGTACCCACCACCTCGGGACTAGGCTGACAAGCCGCCAACATGTCCGACGTCTATAGGGTTCGTCCCCACGACCCCGGGCCAAAGATGTCCAGCCGCCGTCTTGTCCTACGACTATAGGGTCGTCCCCACGACCCCGGGACTAGATTGGCCCGCCACCGTCATGTCCAACGACTATAGGGTCGTCCCAACAACCACGGGCCAAAGTTGGCCAGCCGCCGACATGTCCGACGACTATAGGGTCGTCCCCACGACCCCGGGCCAAAGTTGGCCAGCTGCCGACATGTCCGACGACTATAGGGTCGTCCCCACGACCCCGGGACAAGGTTGGCCCGCCGCCGATTTGTCCGACGACTATAGGGATCGTACCCACCACCTCGGGACTAGGCTGACAAGCCGCCAACATGTCCGACGACTATAGGGTTCGTCCCCACGACCCCGGGCCAAAGATGTCCAGCCGCCGTCTTGTCCTACGACTATAGGGTCGTCCCCACGACCCCGGGACTAGATTGGCCCGCCACCGTCATGTCCGACGACAATAGGGTCGTCCCCACGACCCCGGGTCTATTTTGGCCAGCCGCCGACTTGTCACGACGACTATAGGGTCGTCCCCAGGACCTCGGGACTAGATTGGCCCGCCACCGTCATGTCCAACGACTATAGGGTCGTCCCCACGACCACGGGCCAAAGTTGGCATGCCGCCGAAATGTCCGACGATTATAGGGTCGTCCCCACGACCCCGGGCCAAAGTTGGCAAGCCGCCGAAATGTCCGAAGACTGTAGGGTCGTCCCCACGACCCCGGGACTAGATTGGCCCGCCACCGTCATGTCCAACGACTATAGGGTCGTCCCCACGACCGCGAGACTAGATTGGCCCGCCACCGTCATGTCCGACGACAATAGGGTCGTCCCCACGACCCCGGGTCCAGGTTGGCCAGCCGCCGACATTTCCGACGACTATAGAGTCGTCCCCACGACACCGGGCCAAAGTTGGCCAGCCGGCGACATGTCCGACGACTATAGGGTCGTCCCCACGACCCCGGGACAAGGTTGGCCCGCCGCCGACTTGTCCGACGACTATAGGGTCGTACCCACGACCCCGGGACTAGGCTGACAAGCCGCCAACAGGTCCGACGACTATAGGGTCGTCCCCACGACCCCGGGCCAAAGATGTCCAGCCGCCATCTTGTCCGACGACTATAGGGTCGTCCCCACGACCCCGGGACTAGTTTGGCCCGCCACGGTCATGTCCAACGACTATAGGGTCGTCCCCACAACCACGGGCCAAAGTTGGCCAGCCGCCGACATGTCCGACGACTATAGGGTCGTCCCCACGACCCCGGGCCAAAGTTGGCCAGCCGCCGACATGTCCGACGACTATAGGGTCGTCCCCACGACCCCGGGCCAAAGTTGGCAAGCCGCCGAAATGTCCGACGACTATAGGGTCGTCCCCACGACCCCGGGACTAGGTTGGCCAGCCGCCAACATGTCCGACGACTATAGGGTCGTCCCCACGACCCCGAGACTAGATTGGCGCGCCACCGTCATGTCCGACGACAATAGGGTCGTCCCCACGACCCCGGGTCCAGGTTGGCCAGCCGCCGACATTTCCGACGACTATAGA
Source organism: Andrena praecox (assembly GCA_963932275.1). Lineage (NCBI taxonomy): Eukaryota > Metazoa > Arthropoda > Insecta > Hymenoptera > Andrenidae > Andrena > Andrena praecox. The sequence goes on along the minus strand of CAWVQO010000396.1, from coordinate 767,085 downwards.
GTCGTCCCCACGACACCGGGCCAAAGTTGGCCAGCCGCCGACATGTCCGACGACTATAGGGTCGTCCCCACGACCCCGGGACTAGATTGGCCCGCCACCGTCATGTCCGACGACAATAGGGTCGTCCCCACGACCCCGGGTCTAGGTTGGCCAGCCGCCGACTTGTCCGACGACTATAGGGTCCTACCCACCACCCCGGGACTAGCCTGACAAGCCGCCAACATGTCCGACGACTATAGGGTCGTCCCCACGACCCCGGGACAAGGTTGGCCCGCCGCCGACTTGTCCGACGACTATAGGGATCGTACCCACCACCTCGGGACTAGGCTGACAAGCCGCCAACATGTCCGACGACTATAGGGTTCGTCCCCACGACCCCGGGCCAAAGATGTCCAGCCGCCGTCTTGTCCTACGACTATAGGGTCGTCCCCACGACCCCGGGACTAGATTGGCCCGCCACCGTCATGTCCGACGACAATAGGGTCGTCCCCACGACCCCGGGTCTATTTTGGCCAGCCGCCGACTTGTCACGACGACTATAGGGTCGTCCCCAGGACCTCGGGACTAGATTGGCCCGCCACCGTCATGGCCAACGACTATAGGGTCGTCCCCACGACCACGGGCCAAAGTTGGCATGCCGCCGAAATGTCCGACGATTATAGGGTCGTCCCCACGACCCCGGGCCAAAGTTGGCAAGCCGCCGAAATGTCCGAAGACTATAGGGTCGTCCCCACGACCACGGGACTAGATTGGCCCGCCACCGCCATGTCCGACGACAATAGGGTCGTCCCCACGACCCCGGGTCTAGGTTGGCCAGCCGCCGACATGTCCGACGACAATCGGATCGTCCCCACGACCACGCGCCAAAGTTGGCCAGCCGCCGACATGTCCGACGACTATAGGGTCGTCCCCACGACACCGGGCCAAAGTTGGCCAGCCGCCGACATGTCCGACGACTATAGGGTCGTCCCCACGACCACGCGCCAAAGTTGGCCAGCCGCCGACATGTCCGACGACTATAGGGTCGTCCCCACGACCCCGGGACTAGATTAGCCCGCCACCGTCATGTCCGACGACTATAGGGTCGTCCCCACGACCCCGGGTCTAGGTTGGCCAGCCGCCGACTTGTCCGACGACTATAGGGTCGTCCCCAGGACCTCGGGACTAGATTGGCCCGCCACCGTCATGTCCAACGACTATAGGGTCGTCCCCACGACCACGGGCCAAAGTTGGCATGCCGCCGAAATGTCCGACGATTATAGGGTCGTCCCCACGACCCCGGGAATAGATTGGCCCGCCACCGTCATGTCCGACGATTATAGGGTCGTCCCCACGACCGCGAGACTAGATTGGCCCGCCACCGACATTTCCGACGACTATAGAGTCGTCCCCACGACACCGGGCCAAAGTTGGCCAGCCGCCGACATGTCCGACGACTATAGGGTCGTCCCCACGACCTCGGGACTAGGTTGGCCAGCCGCCGACATGTCCGACGACTATAGGGTCGTCCCCACGACCCCGGGCCAATGTTGGCCAATCGCCGACATGTCCGACGACTATAGGGTCGTCCCTACGACCCCGGACTAGATTGGCCCGCCACCGTCATGTCCAACGACTATAGGGTCGTCCCCACGACCACGGGCCAATGTTGGCCAATCGCCGACATGTCCGACGACTATAGGGTCGTCCCCACGACCCCGGGCTAAAGTTGGCCAGCTGCCGACATGTCCGACGACTATAGGGTCGTCCCCACGACCCCGGGACAAGGTTGGCCCGCCGCCGACTTGTCCGGCGACTATAGGGTCGTACCCACCACCCCGGGACTAGGCTGACAAGCCGCCAACATGTCCGACGACTATAGGGTCGTCCCCACGACCCCGGGCCAAAGATGTCCAGCCGCCGTCTTGTCCGACGACTATAGGGTCGTACCCACGACCCCGAGTCCAGGTTGGCCAGCCGCCGACATTTCCGACGACTATAGAGTCGTCCCCACGACCCCGGGCCAAAGTTGGCCAGCCGCCGACATGTCCGACGACTATAGGGTCGTCCCCACGACCCCGGGACTAGATTGGCCCGCCACCGTCATGTCCGACGATTATAGGGTCGTCCCCACGACCCCGGGACAAGCTTGGCCCGCCGCCGAATTGTTCGACGACTATAGGGTCGTCCCCACGACCCCGGGACTAGATTGGCCCGCCACCGTCATGTCCGACGACAATAGGGTCGTCCCCACGACGCCGGGTCTAGGTCGGCCAGCCGCCGACTTGTCCAACGACTATAGGGTCGTACCCACGACCCCGGGACTAGGCTGACAAGCCGCCAACATGTCCGACGACTATAGGGTCGTCCCCACGACCCCGGGCCAAAGATGTCCAGCCGCCGTCTTGTCCGACGACTATAGGGTCGTCCCCACGACCCCGGGACTAGATTGGCCCGCCACCGTCATGTCCGACGAATATAGGGTCGTCCCCACGACCGCGAGACTAGATTGGCCCGCCACCGTCATGTCCGACGACAATAGGGTCGTCCCCACGACCCCGGGTCCAGGTTGGCCAGCCGCCGACATTTCCGACGACTATAGAGTCGTCCCCACGACCCCGAGACTAGATTGGCCCGCCACCGTCATGTCCGACGACAATAGGGTCGTCCCCACGACCCCGGGACTAGATTGGTCCGCCACCGTCTTGTCCGACGACTATAGGGTCGACCCCACGACCCCGGGCCAAAGTTGACCAGCCGCCGACATGTCCAACGACTATAGGGTCGTCCCCACGACCGCGAGACTAGATTGGCCCGCCACCGTCATGTCCGACGACAATAGGGTCGTCCCCACGACCCCGGGTCCAGGTTGGCCAGCCGCCGACATTTCCGACGACTATAGAGTCGTCCCCACGACCCCGAGACTAGATTGGCCCGCCACCGTCATGTCCGACGACAATAGGGTCGTCCCCACGACCCCGGGACTAGATTGGTCCGCCACCGTCTTGTCCGACGACTATAGGGTCGACCCCACGACCCCGGGCCAAAGTTGACCAGCCGCCGACATGTCCAACGACTATAGGGTCGTCCCCACGACCCCGGGACTAGATTGGCCCGCCACCGTCATGTCCAACGACTATAGGGTCGTTCCCACAACCACGGGCCAAAGTTGGCCAGCCGCCGACATGTCCGACGACTATAGGGTCGTCCCCACAACCACGGGCCAAAGTTGGCCAGCCGCCGACATGTCCGACGACTATTGGATCGTCCCCACGACCACGGGCCAAAGTTGGCCAGCCGCCGACATGTCCGACGACTATAGGGTCGTCCCCACGACCCCGGGAGTAGATTGGTCCGCCACCGTCTTGTCCGACGACTATAGGGTCGTCCCCACAACCACGGGCCAAAGTTGGCCAGCCGCCGACATGTCCGACGACTATAGGGTCGTCCCCACGACCCCGGGCCAAAGTTGGCCAGCTGCCGACATGTCCGACGACTATAGGGTCGTCCCCACAACCACGGGCCAAAGTTGACCAGCCGCCGACATGTCCGACGACTATTGGATCGTCCCCACGACCCCGGGCCAAAGTTGGCCAGCCGCCGACATGTCCGACGAATATAGGGTCGTCCCCACGACCCCGGAACTAGGTTGGCCAGCCGCCGACATGTCCGACGACTATAGGGTCGTCCCCACGACCCCGGGACTAGATTGGCCCGCCACCGTCAAGTCCAACGATTATAGGGTCGTCCCCACGACCCCGGGACTAGATTGGCCCGCCGCCGACATGTCCGACGACTATTGGATCGTCCCCACGACCACGGGCCAAAGTTGGCCAGCCGCCGACATGTCCGACGAATATAGGGTCGTCCCCACGACCCCGGAACTAGGTTGGCCAGCCGCCGACATGTCCGACGACCCCGGGCCAATGTTGGCCAATCGCCAACATGTCCGACGACTATAGGGTCGTCCCTACGACCCCGGGACTATATTGGCCCGCCACCGTCATGTCCAACGATTATAGGGTCGTCCCCACGACCCCGGGACTAGATTGGCCCGCCACCGTCATGTCCGACGATTATAGGGTCGTCCCCACGACCCCGGGACAAGCTTGGCCCGCCGCCGACTTGTCCGACGACTATAGGGTCGTCCCCACGACCCCGGGACTAGATTGGCCCGCCACCGTCATGTCCGACGATAATAGGGTCGTCCCCACGACCCCGGGTCTAGGTTGGCCAGCCGCCGACATGTCCGACGACAATCGGATCGTCCCCACGATCACGCGCCAAAGTTGGCCAGCCGCCGACATGTCCGACGACTTTTGGATCGTCCCCACGACCACGGGCCAAAGTTGGCCAGCCGCCGACATGTCCGACGACTATAGGGTCGTCCCCACGACCCCGGGACTAGATTGGTCCGCCACCGTCATGTCCGACGACTATAGGGTCGTCCCCACGACCCCGGGCCAAAGTTGGCAAGACGCCGAAATGTCCGACGACTGTAGGGTCGTCCCCACGACCCCGGGACTAGATTGGCCCGCCACCGTCAAGTCCGACGACTATAGGGTCGCCCCCACGACCCCGGACTAGGTTGGCCAGCCGCCGACATGTCCGACGACTATAGGGTCGTCCCCACGACCCCGGGCCAAAGTTGGCAAGCCGCCGACATGTCCGATGACTATAGGGTCGTCCCCACGACCCCGGGACTAGGTTGGCCCACCGCCGACTTGTCCGACGACAATAGGGTCGTCCCCACGACCCCGGGTCTAGGTTGGCCAGCTGCCGACATGTCCGACGATTATAGGGTCGTCCCCATGACCAGGGGCCAAAGTTGGCCTGCCGCCGAAATGTCCGACAACTATACAGTCGTCCCCACGACACCAGGCCAAAGCTGGCCAGCCGCCGACATGTCCGACGACTATTGGGTCGTCCCCACGACACCGGGCCAAAGTTGGCCAGCCGCTGACATGTCCAACGACTATAGGGTCGTCCCCACAACCACGGGCCAAAGTTGGCCAGCCGCCGACATGTCCGACGACTATAGAGTCGTCCCCACGACCCCGGGACTAGATTGGTCCGCCACCGTCTTGTCCGACGCCTATAGGGTCGTCCCCACGACCACGGGCCAAAGTTGACCAGCCGCCGACATGTCCGACGACTATAGGGTCGTCCCCACGACCCCGAGTACAGGTTGCCAGCCGCCGACATTTCCGACGACTATAGAGTCGTCCCCACGACCCCGGGCCAAAGTTGGCCACACGCCGACATGTCCGACGACTATAGGGTCGTCCCCACGACCCCGAGACTAGATTGGCCCGCCACCGTCATGTCCGACGACAATAGGGTCGTCCCCACGACCCCGGGTCCAGGTTGGCCAGCCGCCGACATTTCCGACGACTATAGATTCGTCCCCACGACACGGGGCCAAAGTTGGCCAGCCGCCGACATGTCCGACGACTATAGGGTCGTCCCCACGACCCCGGGGCTAGATTGGCCCGCCAACGTCATGTCCGACGATTATAGGGTCGTCCCCACGACCGCGAGACTAGATTGGCCCGCCACCGTCATGTCCGACGACAATAGGGTCGTCCCCACGACCGCGGGTCCAGGTTGGCCAGCCGCCGACATTTCCGACGACTATAGAGACGTCCCCACGACACCGGGCCAAAGTTGGCCAGCCGCCGACATGTCCGACGACTATAGGGTCGTCCCCACGACCCCGGGACTAGATTGGCCCGCCACCGTCATGTCCAACGACTATAGGGTCGTCCCCACAACCACGGGCCAAAGTTGGCCAGCCGCCGACATGTCCGACGACTATTGGATCGTCCCCACCACCACGGGCCAAAGTTGGCCAGCCGCCGACATGTCCGACGACTATAGAGTCGTCCCCACGACCCCGGGACTAGATTGGTCCGCCACCGTCTTGTCCGACGACTATTGGGTCGTCCCCACGACCACGGGCCAAAGTTGGCCAGCCGCCGACATGTCCGACGACTATAGGGTCGTCCCCACGACCACGGGCCAAAGTTGGCCAGCCGCCGACATGTCCGACGACTATAGGGTCGTCCCCACGACCCGGGACTAGACTGGCCCGCCACCGTCATGTACGACGACTATAGGGTCGTCCCCAGGACCGCGGGCCAAAGATGTCCAGCCGCCGTCTTCTCCGACGACTATAGGGTCGTCCCCACGACCCCGGGCCAATGTTGGCCAATCGCCGACATGTCCAACGACTATAGGGTCGTCCCTACGACCCCGGGACTAGATTAGCCCGCCACCGTCATGTCCAACAACTATAGGGTCGTCCCCACGACCTCGGGCCAAAGTTGGCATGCCGCCGAAATGTCCGACGACTATAGGGTCGTCCACACGACACCGGTCCAAAGTTGGCCAGCCGCCGACATGTCCGACGACTATAGGGTCGTCCCCACGACCCCGGGACTAGATTGGCCCGCCACCGTCATGTCCAACGATTATAGGGTCGTCCCCACGACCGCGAGACTAGATTGGCCCGCCACCGTCATGTCCGACGACAATAGGGTCGTCCCCACGACCCCGGGTCCAGGCTGGCCAGCCGCCGACATTTCCGACGACTATAGAGTCGTTCCCACGACACCGGGCCAAAGTTGGCCAGCCGCCGACATGTCCGACGACTATAGGGTCGTCCCCACGACCCCGGGACTAGATTGGCCCGCCACCGTCATGTCCAACGACTATAGGGTCGTCCCCACAACCACGGGCCAAAGTTGGCCAGCCGCCGACATGTCCGACGACTATAGGGTCGTCCCCACGACCCCGGGCCAATGTTGGCCACTCGCCGACATGTCCAACGACTATAGGGTCGTCCCCACGACCCCGGGACTAGATTGGCCCGCCACCGTCATGTCCGACGATTATAGGGTCGTCCCCACGACCGCGAGACTAGATTGGCCCGCCACCGTCATGTCCAACGACAATAGGGTCGTCCCCACGACCCCGGGTCCAGGCTGGCCAGCCGCCGACATTTCCGACGACTATAGAGTCGTCCCCACGACACCGGGCCAAAGTTGGCCAGCCGCCGACATGTCCGACGACTATAGGGTCGTCCCCACGACCCCGGGACTAGATTGGCCCGCCACCGTCATGTCCGACGACTATAGGGTCGTCCCCACAACCACGGGCCAAAGTTGGCCAGCCGCCGACATGTCCGACGACTATAGGGTCGTCCCCACGACCCCGGGCCAATGTTGGCCACTCGCCGACATGTCCAACGACTATAGGGTCGTCCCCACGACCCCGGGACTAGATTGGCCCGCCACCGTCATGTCCGACGATTATAGGGTCGTCCCCACGACCGCGAGACTAGATTGGCCCGCCGCCGACTTGTCCGACGACTATAGGGATCGTACCCACCACCTCGGGACTAGGCTGACAAGCCGCCAACATGTCCGACGTCTATAGGGTTCGTCCCCACGACCCCGGGCCAAAGATGTCCAGCCGCCGTCTTGTCCTACGACTATAGGGTCGTCCCCACGACCCCGGGACTAGATTGGCCCGCCACCGTCATGTCCGACGACAATAGGGTCGTCCCCACGACCCCGGGTCCAGGTTGGCCAGCCGCCGACATTTCCGACGACTATAGAGTCGTCCCCACGACACCGGGCCAAAGTTGGCCAGCCGCCGACATGTCCGACGACTATAGGGTCGTCCCCACGACCCCGGGACAAGGTTGGCCCGCCTCCGACTTGTCCGACGACTATAGGGTCGTACCCACGACCCTGGGACTAGGCTGACAAGCCGCCAACATGTCCGACGACTATAGGGTCGTCCCCACGACCCCGGGCCAACGATGTCCAGCCGCCGTCTTGTCCGACGACTATAGTGTCGTCCCCACGACCCCGGGACTAGATTGGCCCGCCACCGTCATGTCCAACGACTATAGGGTCGTCCCAACAACCACGGGCCAAAGTTGGCCAGCCGCCGACATGTCCGACGACTATAGGGTCGTCCCCACGACCCCGGGCCAAAGTTGGCCAGCTGCCGACATGTCCGACGACTATAGGGTCGTCCCCACGACCCCGGGACAAGGTTGGCCCGCCGCCGATTTGTCCGACGACTATAGGGATCGTTCCCACCACCTCGGGACTAGGCTGACAAGCCGCCAACATGTCCGACGACTATAGGGTTCGTCCCCACGACCCCGGGCCAAAGATGTCCAGCCGCCGTCTTGTCCTACGACTATAGGGTCGTCCCCACGACCCCGGGACTAGATTGGCCCGCCACCGTCATGTCCAACGACTATAGGGTCGTCCCCACAACCACGGGCCAAAGTTGGCCAGCCGCCGACATGTCCGACGACTATAGGGTCGTCCCCACGACCCCGGGCCAAAGTTGGCCAGCCGCCGACATGTCCGACGACTATAGGGTCGTCCCCACGACCCCGGGCCAAAGTTGGCAAGCCGCCGAAATGTCCGACGACTATAGGGTCGTCCCCACGACCCCGGGACTAGGTTGGCCAGCCGCCAACATGTCCGACGACTATAGGGTCGTCCCCACGACCCCGAGACTAGATTGGCGCGCCACCGTCATGTCCGACGACAATAGGGTCGTCCCCACGACCCCGGGTCCAGGTTGGCCAGCCGCCGACATTTCCGACGACTATAGAGTCGTCCCCACGACACCGGGCCAAAGTTGGCCAGCCGCCGACATGTCCGACGACTATAGGGTCGTCCCCACGACCCCGGGACTAGATTGGCCCGCCACCGTCATGTCCGACGACAATAGGGTCGTCCCCACGACCCCGGGTCTAGGTTGGCCAGCCGCCGACTTGTCCGACGACTATAGGGTCCTACCCACCACCCCGGGACTAGCCTGACAAGCCGCCAACATGTCCGACGACTATAGGGTCGTCCCCACGACCCCGGGACAAGGTTGGCCCGCCGCCGACTTGTCCGACGACTATAGGGATCGTACCCACCACCTCGGGACTAGGCTGACAAGCCGCCAACATGTCCGACGACTATAGGGTTAGTCCCCACGACCCCGGGCCAAAGATGTCCAGCCGCCGTCTTGTCCTACGACTATAGGGTCGTCCCCACGACCCCGGGACTAGATTGGCCCGCCACCGTCATGTCCGACGACAATAGGGTCGTCCCCACGACCCCGGGTCTATTTTGGCCAGCCGCCGACTTGTCACGACGACAATCGGATCGTCCCCACGACCACGCGCCAAAGTTGGCCAGCCGCCGACATGTCCGACGACTATAGGGTCGTCCCCACGACACCGGGCCAAAGTTGGCCAGCCGCCGACATGTCCGACGACTATAGGGTCGTCCCCACGACCACGCGCCAAAGTTGGCCAGCCGCCGACATGTCCGACGACTATAGGGTCGTCCCCACGACCCCGGGACTAGATTGGCCCGCCACCGTCATGTCCAACGACTATAGGGTCGTCCCCACAACCACGGGCCAAAGTTGGCCAGCCGCCGACATGTCCGACGACTATTGGATCGTCCCCACCACCACGGGCCAAAGTTGGCCAGCCGCCGACATGTCCGACGACTATAGAGTCGTCCCCACGACCCCGGGACTAGATTGGTCCGCCACCGTCTTGTCCGACGACTATAGGGTCGTCCCCACGACCACGGGCCAAAGTTGACCAGCCGCCGACATGTCCGACGACTATTGGATCGTCCCCACCACCCCGGGCCAAAGTTGGCAAGCCGCCGACATGTCCGATGACTATAGGGTCGTCCCCACGACCCCGGGACTAGGTTGGCCCATCGCCGACTTGTCCGAAGACAATAGGGTCGTCCCCACGACCCCGGGTCTAGGTTGGCCAGCTGCCGACATGTCCGACGATTATAGGGTCGTCCCCGTGACCAGGGGCCAAAGTTGGCCTGCCGACGAAATGTCCGACAACTATACAGTCGTCCCCACGACACCAGGCCAAAGTTGGCCAGCCGCCGACATGTCCGACGACTATTGGGTCGTCCCCACGACACCGGGCCAAAGTTGGCCAGCCGCTGACATGTCCAACGACTATAGGGTCGTCCCCACAACCACGGGCCAAAGTTGACCAGCCGCCGACATGTCCGACGACTATTGGGTCGTCCCCACGACACCGGGCCAAAGTTGGCCAGCCGCTGACATGTCCAACGACTATAGGGTCGTCCCCACAACCACGGGCCAAAGTTGACCAGCCGCCGACATGTCCGACGACTATTGGATCGTCCCCACGACCCCGGGCCAAAGTTGGCAAGCCGCCGACATTGTCCGATGACTATAGGGTCGTCCCCACGACCCCGGGACTAGGTTGGCCCACCGCCGACTTGTCCGACGACAATAGGGTCGTCCCCACGACCCCGGGTCTAGGTTGGCCAGCTGCCGACATGTCCGACGATTATAGGGTCGTCCCCATGACCAGGGGCCAAAGTTGGCCTGCAGCCGAAATGTCCGACAACTATACAGTCGTCCCCACGACACCAGGCCAAAGTTGGCCAGCCGCCGACATGTCCGACGACTATTGGGTCGTCCCCACGACCCCGGACTAGGTTGGCCAGCCGCCGACATGTCCGACGACTGTAGGGTCGTCCCCACGACCCCGGGCCAAAGTTGGCAAGCCGCCGAAATGTCCGATGACTATAGGGTCGTCCCCACGACCCCGGGACTAGGTTGGCCCACCGCCGACTTGTCCGATGACTATAGGGTCGTCCCCACGACCCCGGGACTAGGTTGGCCCACCGCCGACTTGTCCGACGACAATTGGGTCGTCCCCACGACCCCGGGTCTAGGTTGGCCAGCTGCCGACATGTCCGACGATTATAGGGTCGTCCCCATGACCAGGGGCCAAAGTTGGCCTGCCGCCGAAATGTCCGACAACTATACAGACGTCCCCACGACACCAGGCCAAAGCTGGCCAGCCACCGACATGTCCGACGACTATTGGGTCGTCCCCACGACACCGGGCCAAAGTTGGCCAGCCGCTGACATGTCCAACGACTATAGGGTCGTCCCCACAACCACGGGCCAAAGTTGACCAGCCGCCGACATGTCCGACGACTATAGAGTCGTCCCCACGACACCGGGCCAAAGTTGGCCAGCCGCCGACAGGTCCGACGACTATTGGGTCGTCCCCACGACACCGGGCCAAAGTTGGCCAGCCGCTGACATGTCCAACGACTATAGGGTCGTCCCCACAACCACGGGCCAAAGTTGACCAGCCGCCTACATGTCCGACGACTATTGGATCGTCCCCACGACCCCGGGCCAAAGTTGGCCAGCCGCCGACATGTCCGACGAATATAGGGTCGTCCCCACGACCCCGGAACTAGGTTGGCCAGCCGCCGACATGTCCGACGACTATAGGGTCGTCCCCACGACCCCGGGCCAAAGTTGGCAAGCCGCCGAAATGTCCGACGACTATAGGGTCGTCCCCACGACCCCGGGATTAGGTTGGCCAGCCGCCGACATGTCCGACGACTATTGGATCGTCCCCACGACCACGGGCCAAAGTTGGCCAGCCGCCGACATGTCCGACGAATATAGGGTCGTCCCCACGACCCCGGAACTAGGTTGGCCAGCCGCCGACATGTCCGACGACTATAGGGTCGTCCCGACGACCCCGGGCCAATGTTGGCCAATCGCCAACATGTCCGACGACTATAGGGTCGTCCCCACGACCCCGGGACTAGATTGGTCCGCCACCGTCATGTCCGACCACTATAGGGTCGTCCCGACGACCCCGGGCCAATGTTGGCCAATCGCCGACATGTCCAACGACTATAGGGTCGTCCCTACGACCCCGGGACTAGATTAGCCCGCCACCGTCATGTCCAACAACTATAGGGTCGTCCCCACGACAACGGGCCAAAGTTGGCATGCCGCCGAAATGTCCGACGACTATAGGGTCGTCCACACGACACCGGGCCAAAGTTGGCCAGCCGCCGACATGTCCGACGACTATAGGGTCGTCCCCACGACCCCGGGACTAGATTGGCCCGCCACCGTCATGTCCGACGATTATAGGGTCGTCCCCACGACCGCGAGACTAGATTGGCCCGCCACCGTCATGTCCGACGACAATAGGGTCGTCCCCACAACCACGGGCCAAAGTTGACCAGCCGCCGACATGTCCGACGACTATTGGATCGTCCCCACGACCCCGGGCCAAAGCTGGCCAGCCGCCGACATGTCCGACGAATATAGGGTCGTCCCCACGACCCCGGAACTAGATTGGCCCGCCACCGTCATGTCCGACGACAATAGGGTCGTCCCCACGACCCCGGGTCTAGGTTGGCCAGCCGCCGACATGTCCGACGACTATAGAGTCGTCCCCACGACACCGGGCCAAAGTTGGCCAGCCGCCGACATGTCCGACGACTATAGGGTCGTCCCCACGACACCGGGCCAAAGTTGGCCAGCCGCTGACATGTCCAACGACTATAGGGTCGTCCCCACGACCCCGGGACTATATTGGCCCGCCACCGTCATGTCCAACGATTATAGGGTCGTCCCCACGACCCCGGGACTAGATTGGTCCGCCACCGTCATGTCCGACCACTATAGGGTCGTCCCGACGACCCCGGGCCAATGTTGGCCAATCGCCAACATGTCCGACGACTATAGGGTCGTCCCTACGACCCCGGGACTAGATTGGCCCGCCACCGTCAAGTCCAACGATTATAGGGTCGTCCCCACGACCCCGGGACTAGATTGGCCCGCCGCCGACATGTCCGACGACTATTGGATCGTCCCCACGACCACGGGCCAAAGCTGGCCAGCCGCCGACATGTCCGACGAATATAGGGTCGTCCCCACGACCCCGGAACTAGATTGGCCCGCCACCGTCATGTCCGACGACAATAGGGTCGTCCCCACGACCCCGGGTCTAGGTTGGCCAGCCGCCGACATGTCCGACGACTATAGAGTCGTCCCCACGACACCGGGCCAAAGTTGGCCAGCCGCCGACATGTCCGACGACTATAGGGTCGTCCCCACGACACCGGGCCAAAGTTGGCCAGCCGCTGACATGTCCAACGACTATAGGGTCGTCCCTACGACCCCGGGACTATATTGGCCCGCCACCGTCATGTCCAACGATTATAGGGTCGTCCCTACGACCCCGGGACTAGATTGGCCCTCCACCGTCATGTCCGACGATTATAGGGTCGTCCCCACGACCCCGGGACAAGCTTGGCCCGCCGCCGACTTGTCCGACGACTATAGGGTCGTCCCCACGACCCCGGGACTAGATTGGCCCGCCACCGTCATGTCCGACGACAATAGGGTCGTCCCCACGACCCCGGGTCTAGGTTGGCCAGCCGCCGACATGTCCGACGACTATAGAGTCGTCCCCACGACTCCGGGCCAAAGTTGGACAGCCGCCGACATGTCCGACTACTATAGGGTCGTCCCCAGGACCTCGGGTCTAGATTGGCCCGCTACCGTCATGTCCGAAGACTATAGGGTCGTCCCCACGACCACGGGACTAGATTGGCCCGCCACCGCCATGTCCGACGACAATACGGTCGTCCCCACGACCCCGGGACTAGGTTGGCCAGCCGCCGACATGTCCGACGACTATAGGGTCGTCCCCACGACCCCGGGCCAATGTTGGCCAATCGCCGACATGTCCAACGACTATAGGGTCGTCCCTACGACCCCGGGACTAGATTAGCCCGCCACCGTCATGTCCAACAACTATAGGGTCGTCCCCACGACAACGGGCCAAAGTTGGCATGCCGCCGAAATGTCCGACGACTATAGGGTCGTCCACACGACACCGGGCCAAAGTTGGCCAGCCGCCGACATGTCCGACGACTATAGGGTCGTCCCCACGACCCCGGGACTAGATTGGCCCGCCACCGTCATGTCCGACGATTATAGGGTCGTCCCCACGACCGCGAGACTAGATTGGCCCGCCACCGTCATGTCCGACGACAATAGGGTCGTCCCCACAACCACGGGCCAAAGTTGACCAGCCGCCGACATGTCCGACGACTATTGGATCGTCCCCACGACCCCGGGCCAAAGTTGGCCAGCCGCCGACATGTCCGACGAATATAGGGTCGTTCCCACGACCCCGGAACTAGGTTGGCCAGCCGCCGACATGTCCGACGACTATAGGGTCGTCCCCACGACCCCGGGCCAAAGTTGGCAAGCCGCCGAAATGTCCGACGACTATAGGGTCGTCCCCACGACCCCGGGATTAGGTTGGCCAGCCATCGACATGTCCGACGACTATAGGGTCGTCCCGACGACCCCGGGCCAATGTTGGCCAATCGCCAACATGTCCGACGACTATAGGGTCGTCCCTACGACCCCGGGACTAGATTGGCCCGCCACCGTCAAGTCCAACGATTATAGGGTCGTCCCCACGACCCCGGAACTAGGTTGGCCAGCCGCCGACATGTCCGACGACTATAGGGTCGTCCCGACGACCCCCGGGCCAATGTTGGCCAATCGCCAACATGTCCGACGACTATAGGGTCGTCCCTACGACCCCGGGACTATATTGGCCCGCCACCGTCATGTCCAACGATTATAGGGTCGTCCCCACGACCCCGGGACTAGATTGGCCCGCCACCGTCATGTCCGACGATTATAGGGTCGTCCCCACGACCCCGGGACAAGCTTGGCCCGCCGCCGACTTGTCCGACGACTATAGGGTCGTCCCCACGACCCCGGGACTAGATTGGCCCGCCACCGTCATGTGCGACGACAATAGGGTCGTCCCCACGACCCCGGGCCAAAGTTGGCAAGCCGCCGACATGTCCGATGACTATAGGGTCGTCCCCACGACCCCGGGACTAGGTTGGCCCACCGCCGACTTGTCCGACGACAATAGGGTCGTCCCCACGACCCCGGGTCTAGGTTGGCCAGCTGCCGACATGTCCGACGATTATAGGGTCGTCCCCATGACCAGGGGCCAAAGTTGGCCTGCCGCCGAAATGTCCGACAACTATACAGTCGTCCCCACGACACCAGGCCAAAGCTGGCCAGCCGCCGACATGTCCGACGACTATTGGGTCGTCCCCACGACACCGGGCCAAAGTTGGCCAGCCGCTGACATGTCCAACGACTATAGGGTCGTCCCCACAACCACGGGCCAAATTTGGCCAGCCGCCGACATGTCCGACGACTATTGGATCGTCCCCACCACCACGGGCCAAAGTTGGCCAGCCGCCGACATGTCCGACGACTATAGAGTCGTCCCCACGACCCCGGGACTAGATTGGTCCGCCACCGTCTTGTCCGACGCCTATAGGGTCGTCCCCACGACCACGGGCCAAAGTTGACCAGCCGCCGACATGTCCGACGACTATAGGGTCGTCCCCACGACCCCGAGTACAGGTTGACAGCCGCCGACATTTCCGACGACTATAGAGTCGTCCCCACGACCCCGGGCCAAAGTTGGCCACACGCCGACATGTCCGACGACTATAGGGTCGTCCCCACGACCCCGAGACTAGATTGGCCCGCCACCGTCATGTCCGACGACGATAGGGTCGTCCCCAAGACCCCGGGTCCAGGTTGGCCAGCCGCCGACATTTCCGACGACTATAGAGTCGTCCCCACGACACGGGGCCAAAGTTGGCCAGCCGCCGACATGTCCGACGACTATAGGGTCGTCCCCACGACCCCGGGGCTAGATTGGCCCGCCAACGTCATGTCCGACGATTATAGGGTCGTCCCCACGACCGCGAGACTAGATTGGCCCGCCACCGTCATGTCCGACGACAATAGGGTCGTCCCCACGACCCCGGGTCCAGGTTGGCCAGCCGCCGACATTTCCGACGACTATAGAGACGTCCCCACGACACCGGGCCAAAGTTGACCAGCCGCCGACATGTCCGACGACTGTAGGGTCGTCCCCACGACCCCGGGGCTAGATTGGCCCGCCAACGTCATGTCCGACGATTATAGGGTCGTCCCCACGACCGCGAGACTAGATTGGCCCGCCACCGTCATGTCCGACGACAATAGGGTCGTCCCCACGACCCCGGGTCCAGGTTGGCCAGCCGCCGACATTTCCGACGACTATAGAGACGTCCCCACGACACCGGGCCAAAGTTGGCCAGCCGCCGACATGTCCGACGACTATAGGGTCGTCCCCACGACCCCGGGACAAGGTTGGCCCGCCGCCGACTTGTCCGACGACTATAGGGTCGTACCCACGACCCTGGGACTAGGCTGACAAGCCGCCAACATGTCCGACGACTATAGGGTCGTCCCCACGACCCCGGGCCAAAGATGTCCAGCCGCCGTCTTGTCCGACGACTATACGGTCGTCCCCACGACCCCGGGACTAGATTGGCCCGCCAGCGTCATGTCCAACGACTATAGGGTCGTCCCCACAACCACGGGCCAAAGTTGGCCAGCCGCCGACATGTCCGACGACTATAGGGTCGTCCCACGACCCCCGGCCAAAGTTGGCCAGCTGCCGACATGTCCAACGACTATAGGGTCGTCCCCACGACCCCGGGACAAGGTTGGCCCGCCGCCGACTTGTCCGACGACTATAGGGTCGTACCCACCACCCCGGGACTAGGCTGACAAGCCGCCAACATGTCCGACGACTATAGGGTCGTCCCCACGACCCCGGGACTAGATTGGCCCGCCACCGTCATGTCCGACGATTATAGGGTCGTCCCCACGACCTCGGGTCTAGATTGGCCCGCTACCGTCATGTCCGAAGACTATAGGGTCGTCCCCACGACCCCGGGCCAAAGTTGGCAAGCCGCCGAAATGTCCGACGACTATAGAGTCGTCCCCACGACACCGCGCCAAAGTTGGACAGCCGCCGACATGTCCGACTACTATAGGGTCGTCCCCACGACCTCGGGTCTAGATTGGCCCGCTACCGTCATGTCCGAAGGCTATAGGGTCGTCCCCACGACCCCGGGACTAGATTGGCCCGCCACCGTCATGTCCGACGAATATAGGGTCGTCCCCACGACCCCGGGACAAGCTTGGCCCGCCGCCGACTTGTCCGACGACTATAGGGTCGTCCCCACGATCCCGGGACTAGATTGGCCCGCCACCGTCATGTCCGACGACAATAGGGTCGTCCCCACGACCCCGGGTCTAGGTTGCCCAGCTGCCGACATGTCCGACGACTATAGAGTCGTCCCCACGACCCCGGGTCAAAGTTGGCCCGCCACCGTCATGTCCAACGATTATAGGGTCGTCCCCACGACCCCGGGACTAGATTGGCCCGCCACCGTCATGTCCGACGATTATAGGGTCGTCCCCACGACCCCGGGACAAGCTTGGCCCGCCGCCGGCTTGTCCGACGACTGTAGGGTCGTCCCCACGACCCCGGGGCTAGATTGGCCCGCCACCGTCATGTCCGACGACAATAGGGTCGTCCCCACGACCCCGGGTCTAGGTTGGCCAGCCGCCGACATGTCCGACGACTATAGAGTCGTCCCCACGACTCCGGGCCAAAGTTGGACAGCCGCCGACATGTCCGACTACTATAGGGTCGTCCCCAGGACCTCGGGTCTAGATTGGCCCGCTACCGTCATGTCCGAAGACTATAGGGTCGTCCCCACGACCACGGGACTAGATTGGCCCGCCACCGCCATGTCCGACGACAATAGGGTCGTCCCCACGACCCCGGGACTAGGTTGGCCAGCCGCCGACAGGTCCGACGACTATAGGGTCGTCCCCACGACCCCGGGCCAATGTTGGCCAATCGCCGACATGTCCAACGACTATAGGGTCGTCCCTACGACCCCGGGACTAGATTAGCCCGCCACCGTCATGTCCAACAACTATAGGGTCGTCCCCACGACCACGGGCCAAAGTTGGCATGCCGCCGAAATGTCCGACGACTATAGGGTCGTCCACACGACACCGGGCCAAAGTTGGCCAGCCGCCGACATGTCCGACGACTATAGGGTCGTCCCCACGACCCCGGGAATAGATTGGCCCGCCACCGTCATGTCCGACGATTATAGGGTCGTCCCCACGACGGCGAGACTAGATTGGCCCGCCACCGTCATGTCCGACGACAATAGGGTCGTCCCCACAACCACGGGCCAAAGTTGACCAGCCGCCGACATGTCCGACGACTATTGGATCGTCCCCACGACCCCGGGCCAAAGTTGGCCAGCCGCCGACATGTCCGACGAATATAGGGTCGTTCCCACGACCCCGGAACTAGGTTGGCCAGCCGCCGACATGTCCGACGACTATAGGGTCGTCCCCACGACCCCGGGCCAAAGTTGGCAAGCCGCCGAAATGTCCGACGACTATAGGGTCGTCCCCACGACCCCGGGATTAGGTTGGCCAGCCGCCGACATGTCCGACGACTATAGGGTCGTCCCGACGACCCCGGGCCAATGTTGGCCAATCGCCAACATGTCCGACGACTATAGGGTCGTCCCTACGACCCCGGGACTAGATTGGCCCGCCACCGTCAAGTCCAACGATTATAGGGTCGTCCCCACGACCCCGGAACTAGGTTGGCCAGCCGCCGACATGTCCGACGACTATAGGGTCGTCCCGACGACCCCCGGGCCAATGTTGGCCAATCGCCAACATGTCCGACGACTATAGGGTCGTCCCTACGACCCCGGGACTATATTGGCCCGCCACCGTCATGTCCAACGATTATAGGGTCGTCCCCACGACCCCGGGACTAGATTGGCCCGCCACCGTCATGTCCGACGATTATAGGGTCGTCCCCACGACCCCGGGACAAGCTTGGCCCGCCGCCGACTTGTCCGACGACTATAGGGTCGTCCCCACGACCCCGGGACTAGATTGGCCCGCCACCGTCATGTCCGACGACAATAGGGTCGTCCCCACGACCCCGGGCCAAAGTTGGCAAGCCGCCGACATGTCCGATGACTATAGGGTCGTCCCCACGACCCCGGGACTAGGTTGGCCCACCGCCGACTTGTCCGACGACAATAGGGTCGTCCCCACGACCCCGGGTCTAGGTTGGCCAGCTGCCGACATGTCCGACGATTATAGGGTCGTCCCCATGACCAGGGGCCAAAGTTGGCCTGCCGCCGAAATGTCCGACAACTATACAGTCGTCCCCACGACACCAGGCCAAAGCTGGCCAGCCGCCGACATGTCCGACGACTATTGGGTCGTCCCCACGACACCGGGCCAAAGTTGGCCAGCCGCTGACATGTCCAACGACTATAGGGTCGTCCCCACAACCACGGGCCAAATTTGGCCAGCCGCCGACATGTCCGACGACTATTGGATCGTCCCCACCACCACGGGACAAGGTTGGCCCGCCGCCGACTTGTCCGACGACTATAGGGTCGTACCCACGACCCTGGGACTAGGCTGACAAGCCGCCAACATGTCCGACGACTATAGGGTCGTCCCCACGACCCCGGGCCAAAGATGTCCAGCCGCCGTCTTGTCCGACGACTATACGGTCGTCCCCACGACCCCGGGACTAGATTGGCCCGCCAGCGTCATGTCCAACGACTATAGGGTCGTCCCCACGACCACGGGCCAAAGTTGGCCAGCCGCCGACATGTCCGACGACTATAGGGTCGTCCCACGACCCCCGGCCAAAGTTGGCCAGCTGCCGACATGTCCGACGACCATAGGGTCGTCCCCACGACCCCGGGACAAGGTTGGCCCGCCGCCGACTTGTCCGACGACTATAGGGTCGTACCCACCACCCCGGGACTAGGCTGACAAGCCGCCAACATGTCCGACGACTATAGGGTCGTCCCCACGACCCCGGGACTAGATTGGCCCGCCACCGTCATGTCCGACGATTATAGGGTCGTCCCCACGACCGCGACACTAGATTGGCCCGCCACCGTCATGTCCGACGACAATAGGGTCGTCCCCACGACCCCGGGTCCAGGTTGGCCAGCCGCCGACATTTCCGACGACTATAGAGTCGTCCCCACGACACCGGGCCAAAGTTGGCCAGCCGCCGACATGTCCGACGACTATAGGGTCGTCCCCACGACCCCGGGTCTAGGTTGCCCAGCTGCCGACATGTCCGACGACTATAGAGTCGTCCCCACGACACCGCGCCAAAGTTGGACAGCCGCCGACATGTCCGACTACTATAGGGTCGTCCCCACGACCTCGGGTCTAGATTGGCCCGCTACCGTCATGTCCGAAGACTATAGGGTCGTCCCCACGACCACGGGCCAAAGTTTGCCAGCCGCCGACTTGTCCGACGACTATAGGGTCGTCCCCACGACCCCGGGTCAAAGTTGGCCCGCCACCGTCATGTCCAACGATTATAGGGTCGTCCCCACGACCCCGGGACTAGATTGGCCCGCCACCGTCATGTCCGACGATTATAGGGTCGTTCCCACGACCCCGGAACTAGGTTGGCCAGCCGCCGACATGTCCGACGACTATAGGGTCGTCCCCACGACCCCGGGCCAAAGTTGGCAAGCCGCCGAAATGTCCGACGACTATAGGGTCGTCCCCACGACCCCGGGATTAGGTTGGCCAGCCGCCGACATGTCCGACGACTATAGGGTCGTCCCGACGACCCCGGGCCAATGTTGGCCAACCGCCAACATGTCCGACGACTATAGGGTCGTCCCTACGACCCCGGGACTAGATTGGCCCGCCACCGTCAAGTCCAACGATTATAGGGTCGTCCCCACGACCCCGGAACTAGGTTGGCCAGCCGCCGACATGTCCGACGACTATAGGGTCGTCCCGACGACCCCCGGGCCAATGTTGGCCAATCGCCAGCATGTCCGACGACTATAGGGTCGTCCCCACGACCCCGGGACTATATTGGCCCGCCACCGTCATGTCCAACGATTATAGGGTCGTCCCCACGACCCCGGGACTAGATTGGTCCGCCACCGTCTTGTCCGACGCCTATAGGGTCGTCCCCACGACCACGGGCCAAAGTTGACCAGCCGCCGACATGTCCGACGACTATAGGGTCGTCCCCACGACCCTGGGACTAGGCTGACAAGCCGCCAACATGTCCGACGACTATAGGGTCGTCCCCACGACCCCGGGCCAACGATGTCCAGCCGCCGTCTTGTCCGACGACTATACGGTCGTCCCCACGACCCCGGGACTAGATTGGCCAGCCGCCGACATGTCCGACGACTATAGGGTCGTCCCACGACCCCCGGCCAAAGTTGGCCAGCTGCCGACATGTCCGACGACCATAGGGTCGTCCCCACGACCCCGGGTCCAGGTTGGCCAGCCGCCGACATTTCCGACGACTATAGAGTCGTACCCACGACACCGGGCCAAAGTTGGCCAGCCGCCGACATGTCCGACGACTATAGGGTCGTCCCCACGACCCCGGGACAAGGTTGGCCCGCCGCCGACTTGTCCGACGACTATTCGGTCGTCCCCACGACACCGGGCCAAAGTTGGCCAGCCGCTGACATGTCCAACGACTATAGGGTCGTCCCCACAACCACGGGCCAAAGTTGGCCAGCCGCCGACATGTCCGACGACTATTGGATCGTCCCCACCACCACGGGCCAAAGTTGGCCAGCCGCCGACATGTCCGACGACTATAGAGTCGTCCCCACGACCCCGGGACTAGATTGGTCCGCCACCGTCTTGTCCGACGCCTATAGGGTCGTCCCCACGACCACGGGCCAAAGTTGACCAGCCGCCGACATGTCCGACGACTATAGGGTCGTCCCCACGACCCCGAGTACAGGTTGACAGCCGCCGACATTTCCGACGACTATAGAGTCGTCCCCACGACCCCGGGTCAAAGTTGGCCACACGCCGACATGTCCGACGACTATAGGGTCGTCCCCACGACCCCGAGACTAGATTGGCCCGCCACCGTCATGTCCGACGACGATAGGGTCGTCCCCAAGACCCCGGGTCCAGGTTGGCCAGCCGCCGACATTTCCGACGACTATAGAGTCGTCCCCACGACACGGGGCCAAAGTTGGCCAGCCGCCGACATGTCCGACGACTATAGGGTCGTCCCCACGACCCCGGGGCTAGATTGGCCCGCCAACGTCATGTCCGACGATTATAGGGTCGTCCCCACGACCGCGAGACTAGATTGGCCCGCCACCGTCATGTCCGACGACAATAGGGTCGTCCCCACGACCCCGGGTCCAGGTTGGCCAGCCGCCGACATTTCCGACGACTATAGAGACGTCCCCACGACACCGGGCCAAAGTTGACCAGCCGCCGACATGTCCGACGACTATAGGGTCGTCCCCACGACCCCGGGGCTAGATTGGCCCGCCAACGTCATGTCCGACGATTATAGGGTCGTCCCCACGACCGCGAGACTAGATTGGCCCGCCACCGTCATGTCCGACGACAATAGGGTCGTCCCCACGACCCCGGGTCCAGGTTGGCCAGCCGCCGACATTTCCGACGACTATAGAGACGTCCCCACGACACCGGGCCAAAGTTGGCCAGCCGCCGACATGTCCGACGACTATAGGGTCGTCCCCACGACCCCGGGACAAGGTTGGCCCGCCGCCGACTTGTCCGACGACTATAGGGTCGTACCCACGACCCTGGGACTAGGCTGACAAGCCGCCAACATGTCCGACGACTATAGGGTCGTCCCCACGACCCCGGGCCAAAGATGTCCAGCCGCCGTCTTGTCCGACGACTATACGGTCGTCCCCACGACCCCGGGACTAGATTGGCCCGCCAGCGTCATGTCCAACGACTATAGGGTCGTCCCCACAACCACGGGCCAAAGTTGGCCAGCCGCCGACATGTCCGACGACTATAGGGTCGTCCCACGACCCCCGGCCAAAGTTGGCCAGCTGCCGACATGTCCGACGACTATAGGGTCGTCCCCACGACCCCGGGACAAGGTTGGCCCGCCGCCGACTTGTCCGACGACTATAGGGTCGAACCCACCACCCCGGGACTAGGCTGACAAGCCGCCAACATGTCCGACGACTATAGGGTCGTCCCCACGACCCCGGGACTAGATTGGCCCGCCACCGTCATGTCCGACGATTATAGGGTCGTCCCCACGACCGCGAGACTAGATTGGCCCGCCACCGTCATGTCCGACGACAATAGGGTCGTCCCCACGACCCCGGGTCCAGGTTGGCCAGCCGCCGACATTTCCGACGACTATAGAGTCGCCCCCACGACACCGGGCCAAAGTTGGCCAGCCG
Source organism: Andrena praecox (assembly GCA_963932275.1). NCBI lineage: Eukaryota > Metazoa > Arthropoda > Insecta > Hymenoptera > Andrenidae > Andrena > Andrena praecox. The sequence goes on along the minus strand of CAWVQO010000396.1, from coordinate 744,025 downwards.
CCGACATGTCCGACGACTATAGGGTCGTCCCCACGACCCCGGGACAAGGTTGGCCCGCCGCCGACTTGTCCGACGAATATAGGGTCGTCCCCACGACCCCGGGCCAAAGTTGGCAAGCCGCCGAAATGTCCGACGACTATAGAGTCGTCCCCACGACACCGCGCCAAAGTTGGACAGCCGCCGACATGTCCGACTACTATAGGGTCGGCCCCACGACCTCGGGTCTAGGTTGCCCAGCTGCCGACATGTCCGACGACTATAGAGTCGTCCCCACGACACCGCGCCAAAGTTGGACAGCCGCCGACATGTCCGACTACTATAGGGTCGTCCCCACGACCTCGGGTCTAGATTGGCCCGCCGCCGACTTGTCCGACGACTATAGGGTCGTCCCCACGACCCCGGGACAAGCTTGGCCCGCCGCCGACTTGTCCGACGACTATAGGGTCGTCCCCACGATCCCGGGACTAGATTGGCCCGCCACCGTCATGTCCGACGACAATAGGGTCGTCCCCACGACCCCGGGTCTAGGTTGCCCAGCTGCCGACATGTCCGACGACTATAGAGTCGTCCCCACGACACCGCGCCAAAGTTGGACAGCCGCCGACATGTCCGACTACTATACGGTCGTCCCCACGACCCCGGGACTAGATTGGCCAGCCGCCGACATGTCCGACGACTATAGGGTCGTCCCACGACCCCCGGCCAAAGTTGGCCAGCTGCCGACATGTCCGACGACCATAGGGTCGTCCCCACGACCCCGGGTCCAGGTTGGCCAGCCGCCGACATTTCCGACGACTATAGAGTCGTACCCACGACACCGGGCCAAAGTTGGCCAGCCGCCGACATGTCCGACGACTATAGGGTCGTCCCCACAACCACGGGCCAAAGTTGGCCAGCCGCCGACATGTCCGACGACTATTGGATCGTCCCCACCACCACGGGCCAAAGTTGGCCAGCCGCCGACATGTCCGACGACTATAGAGTCGTCCCCACGACCCCGGGACTAGATTGGTCCGCCACCGTCTTGTCCGACGCCTATAGGGTCGTCCCCACGACCACGGGCCAAAGTTGACCAGCCGCCGACATGTCCGACGACTATAGAGTCGTCCCCACGACACCGGGCCAAAGTTGGCCAGCCGCCGACATGTCCGACGACTATAGGGTCGTCCCCACGACCCCGGGACAAGGTTGGCCCGCCGCCGACTTGTCCGACGAATATAGGGTCGTCCCCACGACCCCGGGCCAAAGTTGGCAAGCCGCCGAAATGTCCGACGACTATAGAGTCGTCCCCACGACACCGCGCCAAAGTTGGACAGCCGCCGACATGTCCGACTACTATAGGGTCGTCCCCACGACCTCGGGTCTAGATTGGCCCGCTACCGTCATGTCCGAAGGCTATAGGGTCGTCCCCACGACCCCGGGACTAGATTGGCCCGCCACCGTCATGTCCGACGAATATAGGGTCGTCCCCACGACCCCGGGACAAGCTTGGCCCGCCGCCGACTTGTCCGACGACTATAGGGTCGTCCCCACGATCCCGGGACTAGATTGGCCCGCCACCGTCATGTCCGACGACAATAGGGTCGTCCCCACGACCCCGGGTCTAGGTTGCCCAGCTGCCGACATGTCCGACGACTATAGAGTCGTCCCCACGACACCGCGCCAAAGTTGGACAGCCGCCGACATGTCCGACTACTATAGGGTCGTCCCCACGACCTCGGGTCTAGATTGGCCCGCTACCGTCATGTCCGAAGACTATAGGGTCGTCCCCACGACCACGGGCCAAAGTTTGCCAGCCGCCGACTTGTCCGACGACTATAGGGTCGTCCCCACGACCCCGGGTCAAAGTTGGCCCGCCACCGTCATGTCCAACGATTATAGGGTCGTCCCCACGACCCCGGGACTAGATTGGCCCGCCACCGTCATGTCCGACGATTATAGGGTCGTTCCCACGACCCCGGAACTAGGTTGGCCAGCCGCCGACATGTCCGACGACTATAGGGTCGTCCCCACGACCCCGGGCCAAAGTTGGCAAGCCGCCGAAATGTCCGACGACTATAGGGTCGTCCCCACGACCCCGGGATTAGGTTGGCCAGCCGCCGACATGTCCGACGACTATAGGGTCGTCCCGACGACCCCGGGCCAATGTTGGCCAACCGCCAACATGTCCGACGACTATAGGGTCGTCCCTACGACCCCGGGACTAGATTGGCCCGCCACCGTCAAGTCCAACGATTATAGGGTCGTCCCCACGACCCCGGAACTAGGTTGGCCAGCCGCCGACATGTCCGACGACTATAGGGTCGTCCCGACGACCCCCGGGCCAATGTTGGCCAATCGCCAGCATGTCCGACGACTATAGGGTCGTCCCTACGACCCCGGGACTATATTGGCCCGCCACCGTCATGTCCAACGATTATAGGGTCGTCCCCACGACCCCGGGACTAGATTGGTCCGCCACCGTCTTGTCCGACGCCTATAGGGTCGTCCCCACGACCACGGGCCAAAGTTGACCAGCCGCCGACATGTCCGACGACTATAGGGTCGTCCCCACGACCCTGGGACTAGGCTGACAAGCCGCCAACATGTCCGACGACTATAGGGTCGTCCCCACGACCCCGGGCCAACGATGTCCAGCCGCCGTCTTGTCCGACGACTATACGGTCGTCCCCACGACCCCGGGACTAGATTGGCCAGCCGCCGACATGTCCGACGACTATAGGGTCGTCCCACGACCCCCGGCCAAAGTTGGCCAGCTGCCGACATGTCCGACGACCATAGGGTCGTCCCCACGACCCCGGGTCCAGGTTGGCCAGCCGCCGACATTTCCGACGACTATAGAGTTGTCCCCACGACCCCGGGACTAGATTGGTCCGCCACCGTCTTGTCCGACGCCTATAGGGTCGTCCCCACGACCACGGGCCAAAGTTGACCAGCCGCCGACATGTCCGACGACTATAGGGTCGTCCCCACGACCCCGAGTACAGGTTGACAGCCGCCGACATTTCCGACGACTATAGAGTCGTCCCCACGACCCCGGGTCAAAGTTGGCCACACGCCGACATGTCCGACGACTATAGGGTCGTCCCCACAACCACGGGCCAAAGTTGGCCAGCCGCCGACATGTCCGACGACTATTGGATCGTCCCCACCACCACGGGCCAAAGTTGGCCAGCCGCCGACATGTCCGACGACTATAGAGTCGTCCCCACGACCCCGGGACTAGATTGGTCCGCCACCGTCTTGTCCGACGCCTATAGGGTCGTCCCCACGACCACGGGCCAAAGTTGACCAGCCGCCGACATGTCCGACGACTATAGGGTCGTCCCCACGACCCCGGGACAAGGTTGGCCAGCCGCCGACATTTCCGACGACTATAGAGACGTCCCCACGACACCGGGCCAAAGTTGGCCAGCCGCCGACATGTCCGACGACTATAGGGTCGTCCCCACGACCCCGGGACAAGGTTGGCCCGCCGCCGACTTGTCCGACGACTATAGGGTCGTACCCACGACCCTGGGACTAGGCTGACAAGCCGCCAACATGTCCGACGACTATAGGGTCGTCCCCACGACCCCGGGCCAAAGATGTCCAGCCGCCGTCTTGTCCGACGACTATACGGTCGTCCCCACGACCCCGGGACTAGATTGGCCCGCCAGCGTCATGTCCAACGACTATAGGGTCGTCCCCACAACCACGGGCCAAAGTTGGCCAGCCGCCGACATGTCCGACGACTATAGGGTCGTCCCACGACCCCCGGCCAAAGTTGGCCAGCTGCCGACATGTCCGACGACTATAGGGTCGTCCCCACGACCCCGGGACAAGGTTGGCCCGCCGCCGACTTGTCCGACGACTATAGGGTCGTACCCACCACCCCGGGACTAGGCTGACAAGCCGCCAACATGTCCGACGACTATAGGGTCGTCCCCACGACCCCGGGACTAGATTGGCCCGCCACCGTCATGTCCGACGATTATAGGGTCGTCCCCACGACCGCGAGACTAGATTGGCCCGCCACCGTCATGTCCGACGACAATAGGGTCGTCCCCACGACCCCGGGTCCAGGTTGGCCAGCCGCCGACATTTCCGACGACTATAGAGTCGCCCCCACGACACCGGGCCAAAGTTGGCCAGCCGCCGACATGTCCGACGACTATAGGGTCGTCCCCACGACCCCGGGACAAGGTTGGCCCGCCGCCGACTTGTCCGACGAATATAGGGTCGTCCCCACGACCCCGGGCCAAAGTTGGCAAGCCGCCGAAATGTCCGACGACTATAGAGTCGTCCCCACGACACCGCGCCAAAGTTGGACAGCCGCCGACATGTCCGACTACTATAGGGTCGGCCCCACGACCTCGGGTCTAGGTTGCCCAGCTGCCGACATGTCCGACGACTATAGAGTCGTCCCCACGACACCGCGCCAAAGTTGGACAGCCGCCGACATGTCCGACTACTATAGGGTCGTCCCCACGACCTCGGGTCTAGATTGGCCCGCCGCCGACTTGTCCGACGACTATAGGGTCGTCCCCACGACCCCGGGACAAGCTTGGCCCGCCGCCGACTTGTCCGACGACTATAGGGTCGTCCCCACGACCCCGGGACTAGATTGGTCCCCCACCGTCATGTCCGACGACTATAGGGTCGTCCCCACGACCCCGGGCCAAAGTTGGCAAGCCGCCGAAATGTCCGACGACTATAGGGTCGTCCCCACGACCCCGGGACTAGATTGGTCCCCCACCGTCATGTCCGACGACTATAGGGTCGTCCCCACGACCCCGGGCCAAAGTTGGCAAGCCGCCGAAATGTCCGACGACTGTAGGCTCGTCCCCACGACCCCCGGACTAGATTGGCCCGCCACCGTCATGTCCAACGACTCTCGGATCGTCCCCACGACCACGGGCCAAAGTTGGCCAGCCGCCGACATGTCCAACGACTATAGGGTCGTCCCCACGACCCCCGGACTAGATTGGCCCGCCACCGACAAGTCCGACGGCTATAGGGTCGTACCCACGAGCCCGGGACTAGATTGGCCCGCCACCGTAATGTCCAACGACTATCGGATCGTCCCCACGACCACGGGCCAAAGTTGGCCAGCCGCCGAAATGTCCGACGACTATTGGATCGTCCCCACGACCACGGGCCAAAGTGGGCCAGCCGCCGACATGTCCGACGATAATCGGATCGTCCCCACGACCACGCGCCAAAGTTGGCCAGCCGCCGACATGTCCGACGACTATAGGGTCGTCCCCACGACCCCGGGACTAGATTGGCCCGCCACCGTCATGTCCGACGATTATAGGGTCGTCCCCACGACCGTGAGACTAGATTGGCCCGCCACCGTCATGTCCGACGACAATGGGGTCGTCACCACGACCCCGTGTCCAGGTTGGCCAGCCGCCGACATGTCTGACGACTATTGGATCGTCGCCACGACCACGGTGCCAAAGTTGGACAGCCGCCGACATGTCCGACGACAATCGGATCGTCCCCACGACCCCGGGTCTAGGTTGGCCAGCCGCCGACATGTCCGACGACAATCGGATCGTCCCCACGACCACGCGCCAAAGTTGGCCAGCCGCCGACATGTCCGACGACTATTCGATCGTCCCCACGACCCCGGGACAAGCTTGGCCCGCCGCCGACATGTCCGACGATTATAGGGTCGTCCCCACGACCCCGGGACAAGGTTGGCCCGCCGCCGACTTGTCCGACGACTATAGGGTCGTCCCCACGACCCCGGGCCAAAGTTGGCAAGCCGCCGAAATGTCCGACGACTGTAGGGTCGTCCCCACGACCCCCGGACTAGATTGGCCCGCCACCGTCATGTCCGACGACAATAGGGTCGTCCCCACGACCCCGGGTCTAGGTTGCCCAGCTGCCGACATGTCCGACGACTATAGAGTCGTCCCCACGACACCGCGCCAAAGTTGGACAGCCGCCGACATGTCCGACTACTATAGGGTCGTCCCCACGACCTCGGGTCTAGATTGGCCCGCTACCGTCATGTCCGAAGACTATAGGGTCGTCCCCACGACCACGGGCCAAAGTTGGCCAGCCACCGACATGTCCGACGACTATAGGGTCGTCCCCACGACCCCCGCACAAGGTTGGCTCGCCGCCGACATGTCCGACGACTATAGGGTCGTCCCCACGACCCCGGGTCAAAGTTGGCCAGCCACCGACATGTCCGACGACTATAGGGTCGTCCCCACGACCCCGGGCCAATATTGGCCAGCTGCCGGCTTGACCGACGACTATAGGGTCGACCCCACGACCCCGGGACTAGATTGGCCCGCCACCGTCATGTCCGACGACTATAAGGTCGTCCCCACGACCCCGGGCCAAAGTTGGCCAGCCGCCGACATGTCCGACGATTATAGTGTCGTCCAAACGACCCCGGGTCTAGGTTGGCCAGCTGCCGACATGTCCGACGATTATAGGGTCGTCCCCATGACCAGGGGCCAAAGTTGGCCTGCCGCCGAAATGTCCGACAACTATACAGTCGTCCCCACGACACCAGGCCAAAGCTGGCCAGCCGCCGACATGTCCGACGACTATTGGGTCGTCCCCACGACACCGGGCCAAAGTTGGCCAGCCGCTGACATGTCCAACGACTATAGGGTCGTCCCCACAACCACGGGCCAAAGTTGGCCAGCCGCCGACATGTCCGACGACTATTGGATCGTCCCCACCGCCACGGGCCAAGGTTGGCCAGCCGCCGACATGTCCGACGACTATAGAGTCGTCCCCACGACCCCGGGACTAGATTGGTCCGCCACCGTCTTGTCCGACGCCTATAGGGTCGTCCCCACGACCACGGGCCAAAGTTGACCAGCCGCCGACATGTCCGACGACTATAGGGTCGTCCCTACGATCCCGGGACTAGATTGGGCAGCCGCCGACTTGTCCGACGACTATAGGGTCGTCCCCAGGATCCCGGGACTAGATTGGCCCGCCACCGCCATGTCCGACGACTATAGGGTCGTCCCTACGACCCCGGGACTAGATTGGTCCGCCACCGTCATGTCCGACGACTATAGGGTCGTCCCCACGACCCCGGGCCAAAGTTGGCAAGACGCCGAAATGTCCGACGACTGTAGGGTCGTCCCCACGACCCCGGGACTAGATTGGCCCGCCACCGTCAAGTCCGACGACTATAGGGTCGCCCCCACGACCCCGCGCCAAAGTTGGCGAGCCGCCGACATGTCCGACGACTTTTGGATCGTCCCCACGACCCCGGGCCAAAGTTGGACAGCCGCCGACTTGTCCGACGACTAAAGGGTCGTCCCCACGACCACGGGCCAAAGTTGGCCAGCCGGCGACATTTCCGACGACTATAGGGTCGTCCCCACGGCCACGGGCCAAAGTTGGCCAGCCGCCGACATGTCCGACGACTATAGATTCGTCCCCACAACCCCGGGCCAAAGATGGCCAGCCGCCGACATGTCCGACGACTATAGGGTCGTCCCTACGATCCCGGGACTAGATTGGGCCGCCACCGCCATGTCCGACGACAATAAGGTCGTCCCCACGGCCACGGGCCAAAGTTGGCCAGCCGCCGACATGTCCGACGACTATAGATTCGTCCCCACGACCCCGGGCCAAAGTTGGCCAGCCGCCGTCTTGTCCGACGACTATAGGGTCGTCCCTACAATCCCGGGACTAGATTGGGCAGCCGCCGACTTGTCCGACGACTATAGGGTCGTCCCCACGATCCCGGGACTAGATTGGCCCGCCACCGCCATGTCCGACGATTATAGGGTTGTCCCCACGACCACGGGCCAACTTTGGCCAGCCGCCGACATATCCGACGACTAAAGGGTCGTCCCCACGACCACGGGCCAAAGTTTGCCAGCCGCCGACTTGTCCGACGACTATAGGGTCGTCCCCACGACCCCGGGTCAAATTTGGCCAGCCGCCGACATGTCCGACGACTATAGCGTCGTCCCCACGACCCCCGCACAAGGTTGGCTCGCCGCCGACTTGTCCGACGACTATAGTGTCGTCCCCACGACCCCCGGACTAGGTTGGCTCGCCGCCGACTTGTCCGACGACTATAGGGTCGTCCCCACGACCCCGGGCCAATATTGGCCAGCTGCCGGCTTGACCGACGACTATAGGGTCGACCCCACGACCCCGGGACTAGATTGGCCCGCCACCGTCATGTCCGACGACTATAAGGTCGTCCCCACGACCCCGGGCCAAAGTTGGCCAGCCGCCGACATGTCCGACGATTATAGTGTCGTCCAAACGACCCCGGGAATAGATTGGCCCGCCCCCGACAAGTCCGACGACTATAGGGTCGTCCCCACGACCTCGGGACTAGGTTGGCCAGCCGCCGACATGTCCGACGACTATAGGGTCGTCGCCACGACCCCGGGCCAATGTTGGCCTATCGCCGACATGTCCGACGACTATAGGGTCGTCCCTACGACCCCGGACTAGGTTGGCCCGCCACCGTCAAGTCCGACGACTATAGGGTCGCCCCCACGACCCCGGGCCAAAGTTGGCAAGCCGCCGAAATGTCCGACGACTATTGGATCGTCCCCACGACCACGGGCCAAAGTGGGCCAGCCGCCGACATGTCCGACGATAATCGGATCGTCCCCACGACCACGCGCCAAAGTTGGCCAGCCGCCGACATGTCCGACGACTATAGGGTCGTCCCCACGACCCCGGGACTAGATTGGCCCGCCACCGTCATGTCCGACGATTATAGGGTCGTCCCCACGACCGTGAGACTAGATTGGCCCGCCACCGTCATGTCCGACGACAATGGGGTCGTCACCACGACCCCGTGTCCAGGTTGGCCAGCCGCCGACATGTCTGACGACTATTGGATCGTCCCCACGACCACGGTGCCAAAGTTGGACAGCCGCCGACATGTCCGACGACAATCGGATCGTCCCCACGACCCCGGGTCTAGGTTGGCCAGCCGCCGACATGTCCGACGACAATCGGATCGTCCCCACGACCACGCGCCAAAGTTGGCCAGCCGCCGACATGTCCGACGACTATTCGATCGTCCCCACGACCCCGGGACAAGCTTGGCCCGCCGCCGACATGTCCGACGATTATAGGGTCGTCCCCACGACCCCGGGACAAGGTTGGCCCGCCGCCGACTTGTCCGACGACTATAGGGTCGTCCCCACGACCCCGGGCCAAAGTTGGCAAGCCGCCGAAATGTCCGACGACTGTAGGGTCGTCCCCACGACCCCCGGACTAGATTGGCCCGCCACCGTCATGTCCAACGACTATAGGGTCGTCCCCACGACCCCGGGCCAAAGTTGGCAAGCCGCCGAAATGTCCGACGACTGTAGGGTCGTCCCCACAACCCCGAGACTAGATTGGCCCGCCACCGTCAAGTCCGACGACTATAGGGTCGTCCCCACGACCCCGGGCCAAAGTTGGCAAGCCGCCGAAATGTCCGACGACTGTAGGGTCGTCCCCACGACCCCCGGACTAGATTGGCCCGCCACCGTCATGTCCAACGATTATAGGGTCGTCCCCACGACCCCGGGACTAGATTGGCCCGCCACCGTCATGTCCGACGATTATAGGGTCGTCCCCACGACCCCGGGACAAGCTTGGCCCGCCGCCGACTTGTCCGACGACTATAGGGTCGTCCCCACGACCCCGGGACTAGATTGGCCCGCCACCGTCATGTCCGACGACAATAGGGTCGTCCCCACGACCCCGGGTCTAGGTTGGCCAGCCGCCGACATGTCCGACGACTATAGAGTCGTCCCCACGACACCGGGCCAAAGTTGGCCAGCCGCCGACATGTCCGACGACTATAGGGTCGTCCCCACGACACCGGGCCAAAGTTGGCCAGCCTCTGACATGTCCAACGACTATAGGGTCGTCCCCACGACCACGGGCCAAAGTTGACCAGCCGCCGACATGTCCGACGACTATTGGATCGTCCCCACGACCCCGGACTAGGTTGGCCAGCCGCCGACATGTCCGACGACTATAGGGTCGTCCCCACGACCCCGGGCCAAAGTTGGCCAGCCGCCGACATGTCCGATGACTATAGGGTCGTCCCCACGACCCCGGGACTAGGTTGGCCCACCGCCGACTTGTCCGACGACAATAGGGTCGCACCCACGACCCCGGGTCTAGGTTGGCCAGCTGCCGACATGTCCGACGATTATAGGGTCGTCCCCATGACCAGGGGCCAAAGTTGGCCTGCCGCCGAAATGTCCGACAACTATACAGTCGTCCCCACGACACCAGGCCAAAGCTGGCCAGCCGCCGACATGTCCGACGACTATTGGGTCGTCCCCACGACACCGGGACAAAGTTGGCCAGCCGCTGACATGTCCAACGACTATAGGGTCGTTCCCACAACCACGGGCCAAAGTTGACCAGCCGCCGACATGTCCGACGACTATAGAGTCGTCCCCACGACCCCGGGACTAGGTTGGCCCGCCACCGTCATTTCCGACGACTATAGGGTCGTCCCCACGACCACGGGCCAAAGTTGGCCAGCCGCCGACATATCCGACGACTATAGGGCCGTCCCCACGATCACGGGCCAAAGTTGACCAGCCGCCGACATGTCCGACGACTATTGGATCGTCCCCACGACCCCGGGCCAAAGTTGGCAAGCCGTCGAAATGTCCGACGACTGTAGGGTCGTCCCCACAACCCCGGGACTAGATTGGCCCGCCACCGTCATGTCCAACGATTATAGGGTCGTCCCCACGACCCCGGGACTAGATTGGCCCGCCACCGTCATGTCCGACGATTATTATTATTATTATTATTATTATTATTATTATTATTAACGGGCAAAAAACCCTTTAGAGTACATAGTATTACAGAATAAGTACAATGAAATAAACATTCTACACGCCGCGATAAACACTAAACGCCGCAACGCAGTTGACAGGTTAAGCGGAAAGTCGATTAAGCAGCTGATTCCGAATCGAATCAAGTGATGCAGTGAATAAATCAATGTCCGCAAAGCGCTGATTGACCTCCTCCATTGCGCGGTTTTTGGGATCGGCTGTATAATGAAAATAATCTGGAACTTTCGGCTTAAAAAGGGGTCTCAGACGCAATAAACGTTCAGGGGCCTGAAAGTGTATTGATGCCACGAGATCATTACAGTTTATCTGTCCATGAATGATTCTATACAGAAACAATAGGTCAGTACATACACGACGGTTACTGAGAGTGATGAGCCTTGTTTTGAGCATGGCAGGACCATAGTCATGGTCATTGTACAGCATAGGACTACCTATTGCTCTCATAGCCATCCGGAGGAACTTATGCTGGACCCTTTCGATTAAACTGACATATATCTTATGCTTTGGGTTCCAAATTATCGAGGCATATTCTAACTGGGGTCTGACCAGTGCTACATACAACAACTTCAGTGATTTCAATTGCCTGAAGTGCTTTGCGAAACGGGCTATAAATTCTAAGGTTTTCATCGCTTTGCAAGTGATATTCCGGTAATGGTTACGAAAGTCTAGCCTAGTCGTGAACGTAACTCCAAGGTCACAGACTTCGTCCACATCATTCAATGGGGTACCGCATAGACTATATGGCGATACAATGACACTCCTTGCTCTATGGGTTCTCAACACCACACATTTAGCTGTATTTAGCCGCATCTTATTGACGGTACACCACTGCTCGAATCTAACGAGGTCATCCTGCATCTTACTAGAGTCGAGTGCACTGCGAATGGTACGAAATATCTTCAAATCATCGGCATACATAAGAAATTTACAGTCCTGGAATACATCCTTCAGGTCATTGATAAAAATGAGGAACAGAAGGGGACCAAGGTGCGATCCTTGAGGGACGCCAGAGCTCACTTTAACAGGAGCTGATTGTTGGTCAAACACTTTAACTACTTGCACCCGGTCATCCAAATAGCTACCAACCCATGATAGGAACGCCCCGCTAATACCAATCGAAGATAATTTCTGAAGTAAAATATCATGGTCAACCGTATCAAAGGCCTTCCGGAAGTCTGTGTATACAGTATCAACCTGGAGCCCGGCATCGAGGGCTGCTGAGACATAGCAGTGGTATACCGCCAGATTAGTCGCCGTCGATCGTTCGGGAACGAATCCATGCTGCTCATTACAGATGACATTTGTGAGAAGAGGCGTTACGGTCTCTGTTACAATTTCCTCGAAGAGTTTGGGCAGGACAGATAGTTTACAAATCGGCCTGAAGTTTTTCACGTCCGAGCGGTCACCTGCCTTAAATACTGGGGTTACTAGACTAGTCTTCCAGGCTGGGGGAAAAATTCCACTCTTTAGGGAGGAATTAAAGATATGCCAGAGAGGCCTGGAGAGAATAAAGCGGTATTCCTTCAAAAACAAAGGGGGGATACCGTCGAAACCCGGGCCTTTGGCCGAATCGAGTGAATCTAGCTTGGAATAAATATCACCTATAGAGACGGATAGCGAGTGTATGTTTACACCAGCACCGGGGGACAAACCAGGATTCAACACAGGTAACACTCCGGACGGACGGGTGTAAACAGATCCGAAAAAGTCCGCAAAGAGATCGGCAGCTGACGAGTGAGTCGTGGCAGTGGCTTGATCGAGATGCACCTTGCCAGGAATACTATGACCGCCACGCTTAGTGTTTACGAATTTCCAAAAGTTCGAGACATTGCTAGAGATAGCATTCTCGACACCCTCAATATGAATACGGTGATCCCGAAGTAAGGCTTTCTTGCACTGTGATCTGAGGTGGGAAAAGATCATGTAGTCGCTGTATGCACATGACCGCTTAAAGACTATATGCGCTTTCTTCTTCTCACGAATCAGGGACCTCAATCGTGGGGAAAACCACTGCGGAAACGTGGAGCGATGAACCGTCCGGATCGGAATGAAGGCGTTAATTGCTTGGTTAATGTGGCCGTACAAACGCTCCAGGGCAACACATGGGTCGGTATTACCGGTCACCATATCCCAATCCACCGAGTTGAAATACTCCACTACTACGTCAAGTTCGTTAAACTTCAAATAAAGGGGCGGATGGTAGGCATCGGGCGCAATTAAAGCGTCGAGGACCCGATCAACAGTAACCTTCGAATCGCTAACAAAAATAAGATCGAGCATACCGTCGCAGACATTAAACACCGTGTTCACTTGGATTAAGTTACAGTAGCCAACGCATCCAAGGAGAAGGTCAACCGCCATCGATTCATTCATCGACATTCCTGGCTTCCTAAAGCAAGACTGGCCTGAGTCTCTGTACCAGATAGCATGCGGGAGATTATAATCCCCGTACAGCAAAAATATGTCGTTGCTATATTTAAGATACAACTCAGTGATACAGTCCGCGTGTTTCTCATAAAGGGTAGGCCGGGATGCAGGCGGCAAGTAAATAGCCCCTAGTAATAAGTACTTATTATTAAGGAGGTGGACTCTCACAAATAATTGTTCAACATCTGCACAGCTGACACTAACGGGACTAGAAGGTATCGACTTTTTGACCGCGATAAGGACTCCGCCACCTCTCAAGTGGCTACTTGTATCAAGGGATCTATCGCATCTGTACACTGCATAATTAGTTAAACCCAACTCGAAGGAAGAAATAGCAGAGTTGAGCCAGGTCTCGACTAGAATAATTATGTCATATGATACAGCTGATGTGCGAAGCGAATTAATTAAAAAGTCCAGTTTTGTGCGAAGACCACGTACATTCTGGAAATACACTAAAGGGTCGTGGGTCAGTTTTTTTGCGTGGACTCGCGACGACGGTTATCCGGCATAATTTTCGGCACACCTCGGACGTACCGAATAGTCATGTGGGTCTCTCCGCGTTCGTGAAGGTCACGCAGAGTCGCCCTAAGCTGCGTAAGAGTCCCACGTTGGAGGATGGTCTTGTCGTCTGATATCTTGAAAGGCCCTTTGTACCGGTGCTTATTCTGGAGGAACTTCCTCGCCTCCGCTGCAGAGTTGAGACTAACGCATAAGGGCCTACAGGATGTTCCCCCTGATTTACCGATACGACGCGTATCCAACTCCTGGGTGCCGAGGGGGCAAATTGCTGTAAGTACAGCTCGTACGCTATCCGCATCGACCGACCTTGCACGCTCCGCCGTGGACTCTTGAGGCTCAGGAACCCCGAATATTATCAAGTTTCCGGTGCGCACCTCCCTGTCGTTCAACTCGGCGACTATGTCGTCCATCGCTGGAGAGAGCGTCTGCGCTGCGGAATTGGCGGGAGTTTCTTCGAGGACCCTTACTCGCTCAGACAATGATACCATCTCCGTCCTCATAACCGCTAGGTCCATCCTGATACCGGAGAGTATTTCATCTTTAAATGCCGCGAGCTCCTTCTTAATTAAGTCGCTCATCATCTCCCTCATGTCGCTAGCCGAGGGTAATGCCGAGAGAGACTGTAGTGTGGCAGTAGGTATTGCTGCGAGTGATTGTACCGGTGAAGCGCTGTCTTGGCTAACGGTAATCGCTGGCCCGGTGGATCTCGATCGACAATCCAAAAGTTGTCCATCAAACCATGGATGACCAGTACGGCCAAGACATGTGGGTCCCGGGTGGCTGACCATTACACAACCAGGGCAGGTGACCGGATTGGCAACTGCGGCACTGCAACCCTTGCATTTCTTGGCGCTCATGATTTCGGTGTCAACACTGACAGGCCAGACAACTAATTGGAAGCTAAGATGACGTTCGCCTTGAATCCGTGCGGCAGAGAGGGCCCACACAATAGCACAGCACCCACAATTAGACTATTCGTCAAAAACTCGGCAAAACGTACCAGTAAATTGATACGGAAAGATGCGAAAAACGCTCGGAGATAACGGTCGCGGGGACTGGTATGTGTCACACGGACGGGCACGTGCTAACGTTCGCGCAATCAAAACAATCGACCTGTCAACTCGGCGGCTTAACGAAGACTTGATTATAGGGTCGTCCCCACGACCCCGGGACAAGATTGGCCCGCCGCCGACTTGTCCGACGACTATAGGGTCGTCCCCACGACCCCGGGACTAGATTGGCCCGCCACCGTCATGTCCGGCGACAATAGGGTCGTCCCCACGACCCCGGGTCTAGGTTGGCCAGCCGCCGACATATCCGACGACTATAGAGTCGTCCCCACGACACCGGGCCAAAGTTGGACAGCCGCCGACATGTCCGACTACTATAGGGTCGTCCCCAGGACCTCGGGTCTAGATTGGCCCGCTACCGTCATGTCCGAAGACTATAGGGTCGTCCCCACGACCACGGGACTAGATTGGCCCGCCACCGCCATGTCCGACGACAATAGGGTCGTCCCCACGACCCCGGGTCTAGGTTGGCCAGCCGCCGACATGTCCGACGACAATCGGATCGTCCCCACGACCACGCGCCAAAGTTGGCCAGCCGCCGACATGTCCGACGACTATTGGATCGTCCCCACGACCACGGGCCAAAGTTGGCCAGCCGCCGACATGTCCGACGACAATCGGATCGTCCCCACGACCACGCGCCAAAGTTGGCCAGCCGCCGACATGTCCGACGACTATAGGGTCGTCCCCACGACCCCGGGCCAATGTTGGCCAATCGCCGACATGTCCAACGACTATAGGGTCGTCCCTACGACCCAGGGACTAGATTAGCCCATCACCGTCATGTCCAACAACTATAGGGTCGTCCCCACGACCACGGGCCAAAGTTGGCATGCCGCCGAAATGTCCGACGACTATAGGGTTGTCCCCACGACACCGGGCCAAAGTTGGCCAGCCGCCGACATGTCCGACGACTATAGGGTCGTCCCCACGACCCCGGAACTAGGTTGGCCAGCCGCCGACATGTCCGACGACTATAGGGTCGTCCCTACGATCCCGGGACTAGATTGGGCCGCCACCGCCATGTCCGACGACAATAAGGTCGTCCCCACGGCCACGGGCCAAAGTTGGCCAGCCGCCGACATGTCCGACGACTATAGATTCGTCCCCACGACCCCGGGCCAAAGTTGGCCAGCCGCCGTCTTGTCCGACGACTATAGGGTCGTCCCTACGATCCCGGGACTAGATTGGGCAGCCGCCGACTTGTCCGACGACTATAGGGTCGTCCCCACGATCCCGGGACTAGATTGGCCCGCCACCGCCATGTCCGACGACAATAGGGTCGTCCCCACGATCCCGGGACTACATTGGCCCGCCACCGCCATGTCCGACGATTATAGGGTTGTCCCCACGACCACGGGCCAACTTTGGCCAGCCGCCGACATATCCGACGACTAAAGGGTCGTCCCCACGACCACGGGCCAAAGTTTGCCAGCCGCCGACTTGTCCGACGACTATAGGGTCGTCCCCACGACCCCGGGTCAAATTTGGCCAGCCGCCGACATGTCCGACGACTATAGCGTCGTCCCCACGACCCCCGCACAAGGTTGGCTCGCCGCCGACTTGTCCGACGACTATAGTGTCGTCCCCACGACCCCCGGACTAGGTTGGCTCGCCGCCGACTTGTCCGACGACTATAGGGTCGTCCCCACGACCCCGGGCCAATATTGGCCAGCTGCCGGCTTGACCGACGACTATAGGGTCGACCCCACGACCCCGGGACTAGATTGGCCCGCCACCGTCATGTCCGACGACTATAAGGTCGTCCCCACGACCCCGGGCCAAAGTTGGCCAGCCGCCGACATGTCCGACGATTATAGTGTCGTCCAAACGACCCCGGGAATAGATTGGCCCGCCCCCGACAAGTCCGACGACTATAGGGTCGTCCCCACGACCTCGGGACTAGGTTGGCCAGCCGCCGACATGTCCGACGACTATAGGGTCGTCGCCACGACCCCGGGCCAATGTTGGCCTATCGCCGACATGTCCGACGACTATAGGGTCGTCCCTACGACCCCGGACTAGGTTGGCCCGCCACCGTCAAGTCCGACGACTATAGGGTCGCCCCCACGACCCCGGGCCAAAGTTGGCAAGCCGCCGAAATGTCCGACGACTGTAGGGTCGTCCCCACGACCCCGGGACTAGATTGGCCCGCCACCGTCAAGTCCGACGACCTCGGGACTAGGTTGGCCAGCCGCCGACATGTCCGACGACTATAGGGTCGCCCCCACGACCTCGGGCCAATTTTGGCCAGCCGCCGACATGTCCGACGACTATAGGGTCGTCCCCACGACCCCGGGACTAGATTGGTCCCCCACCGTCATGTCCGACGACTATAGGGTCGTCCCCACGACCCCGGGCCAAAGTTGGCAAGCCGCCGAAATGTCCGACGACTGTAGGGTCGTCCCCACAACCCCGAGACTACATTGGCCCGCCACCGTCAAGTCCGACGACTATAGGGTCGTCCCCACGACCCCGGGCCAAAGTTGGCAAGCCGCCGAAATGTCCGACGACTGTAGGCTCGTCCCCACGACCCCCGGACTAGATTGGCCCGCCACCGTCATGTCCAACGACTCTCGGATCGTCCCCACGACCACGGGCCAAAGTTGGCCAGCCGCCGACATGTCCAACGACTATAGGGTCGTCCCCACGACCCCCGGACTAGATTGGCCCGCCACCGACAAGTCCGACGGCTATAGGGTCGTACCCACGAGCCCGGGACTAGATTGGCCCGCCACCGTAATGTCCAACGACTATCGGATCGTCCCCACGACCACGGGCCAAAGTTGGCCAGCCGCCGAAATGTCCGACGACTATTGGATCGTCCCCACGACCACGGGCCAAAGTGGGCCAGCCGCCGACATGTCCGACGATAATCGGATCGTCCCCACGACCACGCGCCAAAGTTGGCCAGCCGCCGACATGTCCGACGACTATAGGGTCGTCCCCACGACCCCGGGACTAGATTGGCCCGCCACCGTCATGTCCGACGATTATAGGGTCGTCCCCACGACCGTGAGACTAGATTGGCCCGCCACCGTCATGTCCGACGACAATGGGGTCGTCACCACGACCCCGTGTCCAGGTTGGCCAGCCGCCGACATGTCTGACGACTATTGGATCGTCGCCACGACCACGGTGCCAAAGTTGGACAGCCGCCGACATGTCCGACGACAATCGGATCGTCCCCACGACCCCGGGTCTAGGTTGGTCAGCCGCCGACATGTCCGACGACAATCGGATCGTCCCCACGACCACGCGCCAAAGTTGGCCAGCCGCCGACATGTCCGACGACTATTCGATCGTCCCCACGACCCCGGGACAAGCTTGGCCCGCCGCCGACATGTCCGACGATTATAGGGTCGTCCCCACGACCCCGGGACAAGGTTGGCCCGCCGCCGACTTGTCCGACGACTATAGGGTCGTCCCCACGACCCCGGGCCAAAGTTGGCAAGCCGCCGAAATGTCCGACGACTGTAGGGTCGTCCCCACGACCCCCGGACTAGATTGGCCCGCCACCGTCATGTCCAACGACTATAGGGTCGTCCCCACGACCCCGGGCCAAAGTTGGCAAGCCGCCGAAATGTCCGACGACTGTAGGGTCGTCCCCACAACCCCGAGACTAGATTGGCCCGCCACCGTCAAGTCCGACGACTATAGGGTCGTCCCCACGACCCCGGGCCAAAGTTGGCAAGCCGCCGAAATGTCCGACGACTGTAGGGTCGTCCCCACGACCCCCGGACTAGATTGGCCCGCCACCGTCATGTCCAACGATTATAGGGTCGTCCCCACGACCCCGGGACTAGATTGGCCCGCCACCGTCATGTCCGACGATTATAGGGTCGTCCCCACGACCCCGGGACAAGCTTGGCCCGCCGCCGACTTGTCCGACGACTATAGGGTCGTCCCCACGACCCCGGGACTAGATTGGCCCGCCACCGTCATGTCCGACGACAATAGGGTCGTCCCCACGACCCCGGGTCTAGGTTGGCCAGCCGCCGACATGTCCGACGACTATAGAGTCGTCCCCACGACACCGGGCCAAAGTTGGCCAGCCGCCGACATGTCCGACGACTATAGGGTCGTCCCCACGACACCGGGCCAAAGTTGGCCAGCCTCTGACATGTCCAACGACTATAGGGTCGTCCCCACGACCACGGGCCAAAGTTGACCAGCCGCCGACATGTCCGACGACTATTGGATCGTCCCCACGACCCCGGACTAGGTTGGCCAGCCGCCGACATGTCCGACGACTATAGGGTCGTCCCCACGACCCCGGGCCAAAGTTGGCCAGCCGCCGAAATGTCCGACGACTATAGGGTCGTCCACACGACACCGGGCCAAAGTTGGCCAGCCGCCGACATGTCCGACGACTATAGGGTCGTCCCCACGACCCCGGGACTAGATTGGCCCGCCACCGTCATGTCCGACGATTATAGGGTCGTCCCCACGACCGCGAGACTAGATTGGCCCGCCACCGTCATGTCCGACGACAATAGGGTCGTCCCCACAACCACGGGCCAAAGTTGACCAGCCGCCGACATGTCCGACGACTATTGGATCGTCCCCACGACCCCGGGCCAAAGTTGGCCAGCCGCCGACATGTCCGACGAATATAGGGTCGTTCCCACGACCCCGGAACTAGGTTGGCCAGCCGCCGACATGTCCGACGACTATAGGGTCGTCCCCACGACCCCGGGCCAAAGTTGGCAAGCCGCCGAAATGTCCGACGACTATAGGGTCGTCCCCACGACCCCGGGATTAGGTTGGCCAGCCGCCGACATGTCCGACGACTATAGGGTCGTCCCGACGACCCCGGGCCAATGTTGGCCAACCGCCAACATGTCCGACGACTATAGGGTCGTCCCTACGACCCCGGGACTAGATTGGCCCGCCACCGTCAAGTCCAACGATTATAGGGTCGTCCCCACGACCCCGGAACTAGGTTGGCCAGCCGCCGACATGTCCGACGACTATAGGGTCGTCCCGACGACCCCCGGGCCAATGTTGGCCAATCGCCAGCATGTCCGACGACTATAGGGTCGTCCCTACGACCCCGGGACTATATTGGCCCGCCACCGTCATGTCCAACGATTATAGGGTCGTCCCCACGACCCCGGGACTAGATTGGCCCGCCACCGTCATGTCCGACGATTATAGGGTCGTCCCCACGACCCCGGGACAAGCTTGGCCCGCCGCCGACTTGTCCGACGACTATAGGGTCGTCCCCACGACCCCGGGACTAGATTGGCCCGCCACCGTCATGTCCGACGACAATAGGGTCGTCCCCTCGACCCCGGGCCAAAGTTGGCAAGCCGCCGACATGTCCGATGACTATAGGGTCGTCCCCACGACCCCGGGACTAGGTTGGCCCACCGCCGACTTGTCCGACGACAATAGGGTCGTCCCCACGGCCCCGGGTCTAGGTTGGCCAGCTGCCGACATGTCCGACGATTATAGGGTCGTCCCCATGACCAGGGGCCAAAGTTGGCCTGCCGCCGAAATGTCCGACAACTATACAGTCGTCCCCACGACACCAGGCCAAAGCTGGCCAGCCGCCGACATGTCCGACGACTATTGGGTCGTCCCCACGACACCGGGCCAAAGTTGGCCAGCCGCTGACATGTCCAACGACTATAGGGTCGTCCCCACAACCACGGGCCAAATTTGGCCAGCCGCCGACATGTCCGACGACTATTGGATCGTCCCCACCACCACGGGCCAAAGTTGGCCAGCCGCCGACATGTCCGACGACTATAGAGTCGTCCCCACGACCCCGGGACTAGATTGGTCCGCCACCGTCTTGTCCGACGCCTATAGGGTCGTCCCCACGACCACGGGCCAAAGTTGACCAGCCGCCGACATGTCCGACGACTATAGGGTCGTCCCCACGACCCTGGGACTAGGCTGACAAGCCGCCAACATGTCCGACGACTATAGGGTCGTCCCCACGACCCCGGGCCAACGATGTCCAGCCGCCGTCTTGTCCGACGACTATACGGTCGTCCCCACGACCCCGGGACTAGATTGGCCAGCCGCCGACATGTCCGACGACTATAGGGTCGTCCCACGACCCCCGGCCAAAGTTGGCCAGCTGCCGACATGTCCGACGACCATAGGGTCGTCCCCACGACCCCGGGTCCAGGTTGGCCAGCCGCCGACATTTCCGACGACTATAGAGTCGTACCCACGACACCGGGCCAAAGTTGGCCCGCCACCGTCATGTCCAACGATTATAGGGTCGTCCCCACGACCCCGGGACTAGATTGGCCCGCCACCGTCATGTCCGACGATTATAGGGTCGTCCCCACGACCCCGGGACAAGCTTGGCCCGCCGCCGACTTGTCCGACGACTATAGGGTCGTCCCCACGACCCCGGGACTAGATTGGCCCGCCACCGTCATGTCCGACGACAATAGGGTCGTCCCCACAACCACGGGCCAAAGTTGGCCAGCCGCCGACATGTCCGACGACTATTGGATCGTCCCCACCACCACGGGCCAAAGTTGGCCAGCCGCCGACATGTCCGACGACTATAGAGTCGTCCCCACGACCCCGGGACTAGATTGGTCCGCCACCGTCTTGTCCGACTCCTATAGGGTCGTCCCCACGACCACGGGCCAAAGTTGACCAGCCGCCGACATGTCCGACGACTATAGGGTCGTCCCCACGACCCCGAGTACAGGTTGACAGCCGCCGACATTTCCGACGACTATAGAGTCGTCCCCACGACCCCGGGTCAAAGTTGGCCACACGCCGACATGTCCGACGACTATAGGGTCGTCCCCACGACCCCGAGACTAGATTGGCCCGCCACCGTCATGTCCGACGACGATAGGGTCGTCCCCAAGACCCCGGGTCCAGGTTGGCCAGCCGCCGACATTTCCGACGACTATAGAGTCGTCCCCACGACACGGGGCCAAAGTTGGCCAGCCGCCGACATGTCCGACGACTATAGGGTCGTCCCCACGACCCCGGGGCTAGATTGGCCCGCCAACGTCATGTCCGACGATTATAGGGTCGTCCCCACGACCGCGAGACTAGATTGGCCCGCCACCGTCATGTCCGACGACAATAGGGTCGTCCCCACGACCCCGGGTCCAGGTTGGCCAGCCGCCGACATTTCCGACGACTATAGAGACGTCCCCACGACACCGGGCCAAAGTTGACCAGCCGCCGACATGTCCGACGACTATAGGGTCGTCCCCACGACCCCGGGGCTAGATTGGCCCGCCAACGTCATGTCCGACGATTATAGGGTCGTCCCCACGACCGCGAGACTAGATTGGCCCGCCACCGTCATGTCCGACGACAATAGGGTCGTCCCCACGACCCCGGGTCCAGGTTGGCCAGCCGCCGACATTTCCGACGACTATAGAGACGTCCCCACGACACCGGGCCAAAGTTGGCCAGCCGCCGACATGTCCGACGACTATAGGGTCGTCCCCACGACCCCGGGACAAGGTTGGCCCGCCGCCGACTTGTCCGACGACTATAGGGTCGTACCCACGACCCTGGGACTAGGCTGACAAGCCGCCAACATGTCCGACGACTATAGGGTCGTCCCCACGACCCCGGGCCAAAGATGTCCAGCCGCCGTCTTGTCCGACGACTATACGGTCGTCCCCACGACCCCGGGACTAGATTGGCCCGCCAGCGTCATGTCCAACGACTATAGGGTCGTCCCCACAACCACGGGCCAAAGTTGGCCAGCCGCCGACATGTCCGACGACTATAGGGTCGTCCCACGACCCCCGGCCAAAGTTGGCCAGCTGCCGACATGTCCGACGACTATAGGGTCGTCCCCACGACCCCGGGACAAGGTTGGCCCGCCGCCGACTTGTCCGACGACTATAGGGTCGTACCCACCACCCCGGGACTAGGCTGACAAGCCGCCAACATGTCCGACGACTATAGGGTCGTCCCCACGACCCCGGGACTAGATTGGCCCGCCACCGTCATGTCCGACGATTATAGGGTCGTCCCCACGACCGCGAGACTAGATTGGCCCGCCACCGTCATGTCCGACGACAATAGGGTCGTCCCCACGACCCCGGGTCCAGGTTGGCCAGCCGCCGACATTTCCGACGACTATAGAGTCGTCCCCACGACACCGGGCCAAAGTTGGCCAGCCGCCGACATGTCCGACGACTATAGGGTCGTCCCCACGACCCCGGGACAAGGTTGGCCCGCCGCCGACTTGTCCGACGAATATAGGGTCGTCCCCACGACCCCGGGCCAAAGTTGGCAAGCCGCCGAAATGTCCGACGACTATAGAGTCGTCCCCACGACACCGCGCCAAAGTTGGACAGCCGCCGACATGTCCGACTACTATAGGGTCGTCCCCACGACCTCGGGTCTAGGTTGCCCAGCTGCCGACATGTCCGACGACTATAGAGTCGTCCCCACGACACCGCGCCAAAGTTGGACAGCCGCCGACATGTCCGACTACTATAGGGTCGTCCCCACGACCTCGGGTCTAGATTGGCCCGCCGCCGACTTGTCCGACGACTATAGGGTCGTCCCCACGACCCCGGGACAAGCTTGGCCCGCCGCCGACTTGTCCGACGACTATAGGGTCGTCCCCACGATCCCGGGACTAGATTGGCCCGCCACCGTCATGTCCGACGACAATAGGGTCGTCCCCACGACCCCGGGTCTAGGTTGCCCAGCTGCCGACATGTCCGACGACTATAGAGTCGTCCCCACGACACCGCGCCAAAGTTGGACAGCCGCCGACATGTCCGACTACTATAGGGTCGTCCCCACGACCTCGGGTCTAGATTGGCCCGCTACCGTCATGTCCGAAGACTATAGGGTCGTCCCCACGACCACGGGCCAAAGTTGGCCAGCCACCGACATGTCCGACGACTATAGGGTCGTCCCCACGACCCCCGCACAAGGTTGGCTCGCCGCCGACATGTCCGACGACTATAGGGTCGTCCCCACGACCCCGGGTCAAAGTTGGCCAGCCACCGACATGTCCGACGACTATAGGGTCGTCCCCACGACCCCCGCACAAGGTTGGCTCGCCGCCGACTTGTCCGACGACTATAGTGTCGTCCCCACGACCCCCGGACTAGGTTGGCTCGCCGCCGACTTGTCCGACGACTATAGGGTCGTCCCCACGACCCCGGGCCAATATTGGCCAGCTGCCGGCTTGACCGACGACTATAGGGTCGACCCCACGACCCCGGGACTAGATTGGCCCGCCACCGTCATGTCCGACGACTATAAGGTCGTCCCCACGACCCCGGGCCAAAGTTGGCCAGCCGCCGACATGTCCGACGATTATAGTGTCGTCCAAACGACCCCGGGTCTAGGTTGGCCAGCTGCCGACATGTCCGACGATTATAGGGTCGTCCCCATGACCAGGGGCCAAAGTTGGCCTGCCGCCGAAATGTCCGACAACTATACAGTCGTCCCCACGACACCAGGCCAAAGCTGGCCAGCCGCCGACATGTCCGACGACTATTGGGTCGTCCCCACGACACCGGGCCAAAGTTGGCCAGCCGCTGACATGTCCAACGACTATAGGGTCGTCCCCACAACCACGGGCCAAAGTTGGCCAGCCGCCGACATGTCCGACGACTATTGGATCGTCCCCACCGCCACGGGCCAAGGTTGGCCAGCCGCCGACATGTCCGACGACTATAGAGTCGTCCCCACGACCCCGGGACTAGATTGGTCCGCCACCGTCTTGTCCGACGCCTATAGGGTCGTCCCCACGACCACGGGCCAAAGTTGACCAGCCGCCGACATGTCCGACGACTATAGGGTCGTCCCTACGATCCCGGGACTAGATTGGGCAGCCGCCGACTTGTCCGACGACTATAGGGTCGTCCCCACGATCCCGGGACTAGATTGGCCCGCCACCGCCATGTCCGACGATTATAGGGTCGTCCCTACGACCCCGGGACTAGATTGGCCCGCCACCGTCAAGTCCAACGATTATAGGGTCGTCCCCACGACCCCGGGACTAGATTGGCCCGCCGCCGACATGTCCGACGACTATTGGATCGTCCCCACGACCACGGGCCAAAGTTGGCCAGCCGCCGACATGTCCGACGACAATCGGATCGTCCCCACGACCACGCGCCAAATTTGGCCAGCCGCCGACATGTCCGACGACTTTTGGATCGTCCCCACGACCACGGGCCAAAGTTGGCCAGCCGCCGACATGTCCGACGACTATAGGGTCGTCCCCACGACCCCGGGACTAGATTGGTCCGCCACCGTCATGTCCGACGACTATAGGGTCGTCCCCACGACCCCGGGCCAAAGTTGGCAAGACGCCGAAATGTCCGACGACTGTAGGGTCGTCCCCACGACCCCGGGACTAGATTGGCCCGCCACCGTCAAGTCCGACGACTATAGGGTCGCCCCCACGACCCCGCGCCAAAGTTGGCGAGCCGCCGACATGTCCGACGACTTTTGGATCGTCCCCACGACCCCGGGCCAAAGTTGGACAGCCGCCGACTTGTCCGACGACTAAAGGGTCGTCCCCACGACCACGGGCCAAAGTTGGCCAGCCGGCGACATTTCCGACGACTATAGGGTCGTCCCCACGGCCACGGGCCAAAGTTGGCCAGCCGCCGACATGTCCGACGACTATAGATTCGTCCCCACAACCCCGGGCCAAAGATGGCCAGCCGCCGACATGTCCGACGACTATAGGGTCGTCCCTACGATCCCGGGACTAGATTGGGCCGCCACCGCCATGTCCGACGACAATAAGGTCGTCCCCACGGCCACGGGCCAAAGTTGGCCAGCCGCCGACATGTCCGACGACTATAGATTCGTCCCCACGACCCCGGGCCAAAGTTGGCCAGCCGCCGTCTTGTCCGACGACTATAGGGTCGTCCCTACGATCCCGGGACTAGATTGGGCAGCCGCCGACTTGTCCGACGACTATAGGGTCGTCCCCACGATCCCGGGACTAGATTGGCCCGCCACCGCCATGTCCGACGACAATAGGGTCGTCCCCACGATCCCGGGACTACATTGGCCCGCCACCGCCATGTCCGACGATTATAGGGTTGTCCCCACGACCACGGGCCAACTTTGGCCAGCCGCCGACATATCCGACGACTAAAGGGTCGTCCCCACGACCACGGGCCAAAGTTTGCCAGCCGCCGACTTGTCCGACGACTATAGGGTCGTCCCCACGACCCCGGGTCAAATTTGGCCAGCCGCCGACATGTCCGACGACTATAGCGTCGTCCCCACGACCCCCGCACAAGGTTGGCTCGCCGCCGACTTGTCCGACGACTATAGTGTCGTCCCCACGACCCCCGGACTAGGTTGGCTCGCCGCCGACTTGTCCGACGACTATAGGGTCGTCCCCACGACCCCGGGCCAATATTGGCCAGCTGCCGGCTTGACCGACGACTATAGGGTCGACCCCACGACCCCGGGACTAGATTGGCCCGCCACCGTCATGTCCGACGACTATAAGGTCGTCCCCACGACCCCGGGCCAAAGTTGGCCAGCCGCCGACATGTCCGACGATTATAGTGTCGTCCAAACGACCCCGGGAATAGATTGGCCCGCCCCCGACAAGTCCGACGACTATAGGGTCGTCCCCACGACCTCGGGACTAGGTTGGCCAGCCGCCGACATGTCCGACGACTATAGGGTCGTCGCCACGACCCCGGGCCAATGTTGGCCTATCGCCGACATGTCCGACGACTATAGGGTCGTCCCTACGACCCCGGACTAGGTTGGCCCGCCACCGTCAAGTCCGACGACTATAGGGTCGCCCCCACGACCCCGGGCCAAAGTTGGCAAGCCGCCGAAATGTCCGACGACTGTAGGGTCGTCCCCACGACCCCGGGACTAGATTGGCCCGCCACCGTCAAGTCCGACGACCTCGGGACTAGGTTGGCCAGCCGCCGACATGTCCGACGACTATAGGGTCGCCCCCACGACCTCGGGCCAATTTTGGCCAGCCGCCGACATGTCCGACGACTATAGGGTCGTCCCCACGACCCCGGGACTAGATTGGTCCCCCACCGTCATGTCCGACGACTATAGGGTCGTCCCCACGACCCCGGGCCAAAGTTGGCAAGCCGCCGAAATGTCCGACGACTGTAGGGTCGTCCCCACAACCCCGAGACTACATTGGCCCGCCACCGTCAAGTCCGACGACTATAGGGTCGTCCCCACGACCCCGGGCCAAAGTTGGCAAGCCGCCGAAATGTCCGACGACTGTAGGCTCGTCCCCACGACCCCCGGACTAGATTGGCCCGCCACCGTCATGTCCAACGACTCTCGGATCGTCCCCACGACCACGGGCCAAAGTTGGCCAGCCGCCGACATGTCCAACGACTATAGGGTCGTCCCCACGACCCCCGGACTAGATTGGCCCGCCACCGACAAGTCCGACGGCTATAGGGTCGTACCCACGAGCCCGGGACTAGATTGGCCCGCCACCGTAATGTCCAACGACTATCGGATCGTCCCCACGACCACGGGCCAAAGTTGGCCAGCCGCCGAAATGTCCGACGACTATTGGATCGTCCCCACGACCACGGGCCAAAGTGGGCCAGCCGCCGACATGTCCGACGATAATCGGATCGTCCCCACGACCACGCGCCAAAGTTGGCCAGCCGCCGACATGTCCGACGACTATAGGGTCGTCCCCACGACCCCGGGACTAGATTGGCCCGCCACCGTCATGTCCGACGATTATAGGGTCGTCCCCACGACCGTGAGACTAGATTGGCCCGCCACCGTCATGTCCGACGACAATGGGGTCGTCACCACGACCCCGTGTCCAGGTTGGCCAGCCGCCGACATGTCTGACGACTATTGGATCGTCCCCACGACCACGGTGCCAAAGTTGGACAGCCGCCGACATGTCCGACGACAATCGGATCGTCCCCACGACCCCGGGTCTAGGTTGGCCAGCCGCCGACATGTCCGACGACAATCGGATCGTCCCCACGACCACGCGCCAAAGTTGGCCAGCCGCCGACATGTCCGACGACTATTCGATCGTCCCCACGACCCCGGGACAAGCTTGGCCCGCCGCCGACATGTCCGACGATTATAGGGTCGTCCCCACGACCCCGGGACAAGGTTGGCCCGCCGCCGACTTGTCCGACGACTATAGGGTCGTCCCCACGACCCCGGGCCAAAGTTGGCAAGCCGCCGAAATGTCCGACGACTGTAGGGTCGTCCCCACGACCCCCGGACTAGATTGGCCCGCCACCGTCATGTCCAACGACTATAGGGTCGTCCCCACGACCCCGGGCCAAAGTTGGCAAGCCGCCGAAATGTCCGACGACTGTAGGGTCGTCCCCACAACCCCGAGACTAGATTGGCCTGCCACCGTCAAGTCCGACGACTATAGGGTCGTCCCCACGACCCCGGGCCAAAGTTGGCAAGCCGCCGAAATGTCCGACGACTGTAGGGTCGTCCCCACGACC
This sequence comes from Andrena praecox, assembly GCA_963932275.1. Lineage (NCBI taxonomy): Eukaryota > Metazoa > Arthropoda > Insecta > Hymenoptera > Andrenidae > Andrena > Andrena praecox. The sequence continues at coordinate 715,759 of CAWVQO010000396.1, read as the reverse complement.
CCCGGACTAGATTGGCCCGCCACCGTCATGTCCAACGATTATAGGGTCGTCCCCACGACCCCGGGACTAGATTGGCCCGCCACCGTCATGTCCGACGATTATAGGGTCGTCCCCACGACCCCGGGACAAGCTTGGCCCGCCGCCGACTTGTCCGACGACTATAGGGTCGTCCCCACGACCCCGGGACTAGATTGGCCCGCCACCGTCATGTCCGACGACAATAGGGTCGTCCCCACGACCCCGGGTCTAGGTTGGCCAGCCGCCGACATGTCCGACGACTATAGAGTCGTCCCCACGACACCGGGCCAAAGTTGGCCAGCCGCCGACATGTCCGACGACTATAGGGTCGTCCCCACGACACCGGGCCAAAGTTGGCCAGCCTCTGACATGTCCAACGACTATAGGGTCGTCCCCACGACCACGGGCCAAAGTTGACCAGCCGCCGACATGTCCGACGACTATTGGATCGTCCCCACGACCCCGGACTAGGTTGGCCAGCCGCCGACATGTCCGACGACTATAGGGTCGTCCCCACGACCCCGGGCCAAAGTTGGCCAGCCGCCGACATGTCCGATGACTATAGGGTCGTCCCCACGACCCCGGGACTAGGTTGGCCCACCGCCGACTTGTCCGACGACAATAGGGTCGCACCCACGACCCCGGGTCTAGGTTGGCCAGCTGCCGACATGTCCGACGATTATAGGGTCGTCCCCATGACCAGGGGCCAAAGTTGGCCTGCCGCCGAAATGTCCGACAACTATACAGTCGTCCCCACGACACCAGGCCAAAGCTGGCCAGCCGCCGACATGTCCGACGACTATTGGGTCGTCCCCACGACACCGGGACAAAGTTGGCCAGCCGCTGACATGTCCAACGACTATAGGGTCGTTCCCACAACCACGGGCCAAAGTTGACCAGCCGCCGACATGTCCGACGACTATAGAGTCGTCCCCACGACCCCGGGACTAGGTTGGCCCGCCACCGTCATTTCCGACGACTATAGGGTCGTCCCCACGACCACGGGCCAAAGTTGGCCAGCCGCCGACATATCCGACGACTATAGGGCCGTCCCCACGATCACGGGCCAAAGTTGACCAGCCGCCGACATGTCCGACGACTATTGGATCGTCCCCACGACCCCGGGCCAAAGTTGGCAAGCCGTCGAAATGTCCGACGACTGTAGGGTCGTCCCCACAACCCCGGGACTAGATTGGCCCGCCACCGTCATGTCCAACGATTATAGGGTCGTCCCCACGACCCCGGGACTAGATTGGCCCGCCACCGTCATGTCCGACGATTATTATTATTATTATTATTATTATTATTATTATTATTATTAACGGGCAAAAAACCCTTTAGAGTACATAGTATTACAGAATAAGTACAATGAAATAAACATTCTACACGCCGCGATAAACACTAAACGCCGCAACGCAGTTGACAGGTTAAGCGGAAAGTCGATTAAGCAGCTGATTCCGAATCGAATCAAGTGATGCAGTGAATAAATCAATGTCCGCAAAGCGCTGATTGACCTCCTCCATTGCGCGGTTTTTGGGATCGGCTGTATAATGAAAATAATCTGGAACTTTCGGCTTTAAAAGGGGTCTCAGACGCAATAAACGTTCAGGGGCCTGAAAGTGTATTGATGCCACGAGATCATTACAGTTTATCTGTCCATGAATGATTCTATACAGAAACAATAGGTCAGTACATACACGACGGTTACTGAGAGTGATGAGCCTTGTTTTGAGCATGGCAGGACCATAGTCATGGTCATTGTACAGCATAGGACTACCTATTGCTCTCATAGCCATCCGGAGGAACTTATGCTGGACCCTTTCGATTAAACTGACATATATCTTATGCTTTGGGTTCCAAATTATCGAGGCATATTCTAACTGGGGTCTGACCAGTGCTACATACAACAACTTCAGTGATTTCAATTGCCTGAAGTGCTTTGCGAAACGGGCTATAAATTCTAAGGTTTTCATCGCTTTGCAAGTGATATTCCGGTAATGGTTACGAAAGTCTAGCCTAGTCGTGAACGTAACTCCAAGGTCACAGACTTCGTCCACATCATTCAATGGGGTACCGCATAGACTATATGGCGATACAATGACACTCCTTGCTCTATGGGTTCTCAACACCACACATTTAGCTGTATTTAGCCGCATCTTATTGACGGTACACCACTGCTCGAATCTAACGAGGTCATCCTGCATCTTACTAGAGTCGAGTGCACTGCGAATGGTACGAAATATCTTCAAATCATCGGCATACATAAGAAATTTACAGTCCTGGAATACATCCTTCAGGTCATTGATAAAAATGAGGAACAGAAGGGGACCAAGGTGCGATCCTTGAGGGACGCCAGAGCTCACTTTAACAGGAGCTGATTGTTGGTCAAACACTTTAACTACTTGCACCCGGTCATCCAAATAGCTACCAACCCATGATAGGAACGCCCCGCTAATACCAATCGAAGATAATTTCTGAAGTAAAATATCATGGTCAACCGTATCAAAGGCCTTCCGGAAGTCTGTGTATACAGTATCAACCTGGAGCCCGGCATCGAGGGCTGCTGAGACATAGCAGTGGTATACCGCCAGATTAGTCGCCGTCGATCGTTCGGGAACGAATCCATGCTGCTCATTACAGATGACATTTGTGAGAAGAGGCGTTACGGTCTCTGTTACAATTTCCTCGAAGAGTTTGGGCAGGACAGATAGTTTACAAATCGGCCTGAAGTTTTTCACGTCCGAGCGGTCACCTGCCTTAAATACTGGGGTTACTAGACTAGTCTTCCAGGCTGGGGGAAAAATTCCACTCTTTAGGGAGGAATTAAAGATATGCCAGAGAGGCCTGGAGAGAATAAAGCGGTATTCCTTCAAAAACAAAGGGGGGATACCGTCGAAACCCGGGCCTTTGGCCGAATCGAGTGAATCTAGCTTGGAATAAATATCACCTATAGAGACGGATAGCGAGTGTATGTTTACACCAGCACCGGGGGACAAACCAGGATTCAACACAGGTAACACTCCGGACGGACGGGTGTAAACAGATCCGAAAAAGTCCGCAAAGAGATCGGCAGCTGACGAGTGAGTCGTGGCAGTGGCTTGATCGAGATGCACCTTGCCAGGAATACTATGACCGCCACGCTTAGTGTTTACGAATTTCCAAAAGTTCGAGACATTGCTAGAGATAGCATTCTCGACACCCTCAATATGAATACGGTGATCCCGAAGTAAGGCTTTCTTGCACTGTGATCTGAGGTGGGAAAAGATCATGTAGTCGCTGTATGCACATGACCGCTTAAAGACTATATGCGCTTTCTTCTTCTCACGAATCAGGGACCTCAATCGTGGGGAAAACCACTGCGGAAACGTGGAGCGATGAACCGTCCGGATCGGAATGAAGGCGTTAATTGCTTGGTTAATGTGGCCGTACAAACGCTCCAGGGCAACACATGGGTCGGTATTACCGGTCACCATATCCCAATCCACCGAGTTGAAATACTCCACTACTACGTCAAGTTCGTTAAACTTCAAATAAAGGGGCGGATGGTAGGCATCGGGCGCAATTAAAGCGTCGAGGACCCGATCAACAGTAACCTTCGAATCGCTAACAAAAATAAGATCGAGCATACCGTCGCAGACATTAAACACCGTGTTCACTTGGATTAAGTTACAGTAGCCAACGCATCCAAGGAGAAGGTCAACCGCCATCGATTCATTCATCGACATTCCTGGCTTCCTAAAGCAAGACTGGCCTGAGTCTCTGTACCAGATAGCATGCGGGAGATTATAATCCCCGTACAGCAAAAATATGTCGTTGCTATATTTAAGATACAACTCAGTGATACAGTCCGCGTGTTTCTCATAAAGGGTAGGCCGGGATGCAGGCGGCAAGTAAATAGCCCCTAGTAATAAGTACTTATTATTAAGGAGGTGGACTCTCACAAATAATTGTTCAACATCTGCACAGCTGACACTAACGGGACTAGAAGGTATCGACTTTTTGACCGCGATAAGGACTCCGCCACCTCTCAAGTGGCTACTTGTATCAAGGGATCTATCGCATCTGTACACTGCATAATTAGTTAAACCCAACTCGAAGGAAGAAATAGCAGAGTTGAGCCAGGTCTCGACTAGAATAATTATGTCATATGATACAGCTGATGTGCGAAGCGAATTAATTAAAAAGTCCAGTTTTGTGCGAAGACCACGTACATTCTGGAAATACACTAAAGGGTCGTGGGTCAGTTTTTTTGCGTGGACTCGCGACGACGGTTATCCGGCATAATTTTCGGCACACCTCGGACGTACCGAATAGTCATGTGGGTCTCTCCGCGTTCGTGAAGGTCACGCAGAGTCGCCCTAAGCTGCGTAAGAGTCCCACGTTGGAGGATGGTCTTGTCGTCTGATATCTTGAAAGGCCCTTTGTACCGGTGCTTATTCTGGAGGAACTTCCTCGCCTCCGCTGCAGAGTTGAGACTAACGCATAAGGGCCTACAGGATGTTCCCCCTGATTTACCGATACGACGCGTATCCAACTCCTGGGTGCCGAGGGGGCAAATTGCTGTAAGTACAGCTCGTACGCTATCCGCATCGACCGACCTTGCACGCTCCGCCGTGGACTCTTGAGGCTCAGGAACCCCGAATATTATCAAGTTTCCGGTGCGCACCTCCCTGTCGTTCAACTCGGCGACTATGTCGTCCATCGCTGGAGAGAGCGTCTGCGCTGCGGAATTGGCGGGAGTTTCTTCGAGGACCCTTACTCGCTCAGACAATGATACCATCTCCGTCCTCATAACCGCTAGGTCCATCCTGATACCGGAGAGTATTTCATCTTTAAATGCCGCGAGCTCCTTCTTAATTAAGTCGCTCATCATCTCCCTCATGTCGCTAGCCGAGGGTAATGCCGAGAGAGACTGTAGTGTGGCAGTAGGTATTGCTGCGAGTGATTGTACCGGTGAAGCGCTGTCTTGGCTAACGGTAATCGCTGGCCCGGTGGATCTCGATCGACAATCCAAAAGTTGTCCATCAAACCATGGATGACCAGTACGGCCAAGACATGTGGGTCCCGGGTGGCTGACCATTACACAACCAGGGCAGGTGACCGGATTGGCAACTGCGGCACTGCAACCCTTGCATTTCTTGGCGCTCATGATTTCGGTGTCAACACTGACAGGCCAGACAACTAATTGGAAGCTAAGATGACGTTCGCCTTGAATCCGTGCGGCAGAGAGGGCCCACACAATAGCACAGCACCCACAATTAGACTATTCGTCAAAAACTCGGCAAAACGTACCAGTAAATTGATACGGAAAGATGCGAAAAACGCTCGGAGATAACGGTCGCGGGGACTGGTATGTGTCACACGGACGGGCACGTGCTAACGTTCGCGCAATCAAAACAATCGACCTGTCAACTCGGCGGCTTAACGAAGACTTGATTATAGGGTCGTCCCCACGACCCCGGGACAAGATTGGCCCGCCGCCGACTTGTCCGACGACTATAGGGTCGTCCCCACGACCCCGGGACTAGATTGGCCCGCCACCGTCATGTCCGGCGACAATAGGGTCGTCCCCACGACCCCGGGTCTAGGTTGGCCAGCCGCCGACATATCCGACGACTATAGAGTCGTCCCCACGACACCGGGCCAAAGTTGGACAGCCGCCGACATGTCCGACTACTATAGGGTCGTCCCCAGGACCTCGGGTCTAGATTGGCCCGCTACCGTCATGTCCGAAGACTATAGGGTCGTCCCCACGACCACGGGACTAGATTGGCCCGCCACCGCCATGTCCGACGACAATAGGGTCGTCCCCACGACCCCGGGTCTAGGTTGGCCAGCCGCCGACATGTCCGACGACAATCGGATCGTCCCCACGACCACGCGCCAAAGTTGGCCAGCCGCCGACATGTCCGACGACTATTGGATCGTCCCCACGACCACGGGCCAAAGTTGGCCAGCCGCCGACATGTCCGACGACAATCGGATCGTCCCCACGACCACGCGCCAAAGTTGGCCAGCCGCCGACATGTCCGACGACTATAGGGTCGTCCCCACGACCCCGGGCCAATGTTGGCCAATCGCCGACATGTCCAACGACTATAGGGTCGTCCCTACGACCCAGGGACTAGATTAGCCCATCACCGTCATGTCCAACAACTATAGGGTCGTCCCCACGACCACGGGCCAAAGTTGGCATGCCGCCGAAATGTCCGACGACTATAGGGTTGTCCCCACGACACCGGGCCAAAGTTGGCCAGCCGCCGACATGTCCGACGACTATAGGGTCGTCCCCACGACCCCGGAACTAGGTTGGCCAGCCGCCGACATGTCCGACGACTATAGGGTCGTCCCTACGATCCCGGGACTAGATTGGGCCGCCACCGCCATGTCCGACGACAATAAGGTCGTCCCCACGGCCACGGGCCAAAGTTGGCCAGCCGCCGACATGTCCGACGACTATAGATTCGTCCCCACGACCCCGGGCCAAAGTTGGCCAGCCGCCGTCTTGTCCGACGACTATAGGGTCGTCCCTACGATCCCGGGACTAGATTGGGCAGCCGCCGACTTGTCCGACGACTATAGGGTCGTCCCCACGATCCCGGGACTAGATTGGCCCGCCACCGCCATGTCCGACGACAATAGGGTCGTCCCCACGATCCCGGGACTACATTGGCCCGCCACCGCCATGTCCGACGATTATAGGGTTGTCCCCACGACCACGGGCCAACTTTGGCCAGCCGCCGACATATCCGACGACTAAAGGGTCGTCCCCACGACCACGGGCCAAAGTTTGCCAGCCGCCGACTTGTCCGACGACTATAGGGTCGTCCCCACGACCCCGGGTCAAATTTGGCCAGCCGCCGACATGTCCGACGACTATAGCGTCGTCCCCACGACCCCCGCACAAGGTTGGCTCGCCGCCGACTTGTCCGACGACTATAGTGTCGTCCCCACGACCCCCGGACTAGGTTGGCTCGCCGCCGACTTGTCCGACGACTATAGGGTCGTCCCCACGACCCCGGGCCAATATTGGCCAGCTGCCGGCTTGACCGACGACTATAGGGTCGACCCCACGACCCCGGGACTAGATTGGCCCGCCACCGTCATGTCCGACGACTATAAGGTCGTCCCCACGACCCCGGGCCAAAGTTGGCCAGCCGCCGACATGTCCGACGATTATAGTGTCGTCCAAACGACCCCGGGAATAGATTGGCCCGCCCCCGACAAGTCCGACGACTATAGGGTCGTCCCCACGACCTCGGGACTAGGTTGGCCAGCCGCCGACATGTCCGACGACTATAGGGTCGTCGCCACGACCCCGGGCCAATGTTGGCCTATCGCCGACATGTCCGACGACTATAGGGTCGTCCCTACGACCCCGGACTAGGTTGGCCCGCCACCGTCAAGTCCGACGACTATAGGGTCGCCCCCACGACCCCGGGCCAAAGTTGGCAAGCCGCCGAAATGTCCGACGACTGTAGGGTCGTCCCCACGACCCCGGGACTAGATTGGCCCGCCACCGTCAAGTCCGACGACCTCGGGACTAGGTTGGCCAGCCGCCGACATGTCCGACGACTATAGGGTCGCCCCCACGACCTCGGGCCAATTTTGGCCAGCCGCCGACATGTCCGACGACTATAGGGTCGTCCCCACGACCCCGGGACTAGATTGGTCCCCCACCGTCATGTCCGACGACTATAGGGTCGTCCCCACGACCCCGGGCCAAAGTTGGCAAGCCGCCGAAATGTCCGACGACTGTAGGGTCGTCCCCACAACCCCGAGACTACATTGGCCCGCCACCGTCAAGTCCGACGACTATAGGGTCGTCCCCACGACCCCGGGCCAAAGTTGGCAAGCCGCCGAAATGTCCGACGACTGTAGGCTCGTCCCCACGACCCCCGGACTAGATTGGCCCGCCACCGTCATGTCCAACGACTCTCGGATCGTCCCCACGACCACGGGCCAAAGTTGGCCAGCCGCCGACATGTCCAACGACTATAGGGTCGTCCCCACGACCCCCGGACTAGATTGGCCCGCCACCGACAAGTCCGACGGCTATAGGGTCGTACCCACGAGCCCGGGACTAGATTGGCCCGCCACCGTAATGTCCAACGACTATCGGATCGTCCCCACGACCACGGGCCAAAGTTGGCCAGCCGCCGAAATGTCCGACGACTATTGGATCGTCCCCACGACCACGGGCCAAAGTGGGCCAGCCGCCGACATGTCCGACGATAATCGGATCGTCCCCACGACCACGCGCCAAAGTTGGCCAGCCGCCGACATGTCCGACGACTATAGGGTCGTCCCCACGACCCCGGGACTAGATTGGCCCGCCACCGTCATGTCCGACGATTATAGGGTCGTCCCCACGACCGTGAGACTAGATTGGCCCGCCACCGTCATGTCCGACGACAATGGGGTCGTCACCACGACCCCGTGTCCAGGTTGGCCAGCCGCCGACATGTCTGACGACTATTGGATCGTCGCCACGACCACGGTGCCAAAGTTGGACAGCCGCCGACATGTCCGACGACAATCGGATCGTCCCCACGACCCCGGGTCTAGGTTGGTCAGCCGCCGACATGTCCGACGACAATCGGATCGTCCCCACGACCACGCGCCAAAGTTGGCCAGCCGCCGACATGTCCGACGACTATTCGATCGTCCCCACGACCCCGGGACAAGCTTGGCCCGCCGCCGACATGTCCGACGATTATAGGGTCGTCCCCACGACCCCGGGACAAGGTTGGCCCGCCGCCGACTTGTCCGACGACTATAGGGTCGTCCCCACGACCCCGGGCCAAAGTTGGCAAGCCGCCGAAATGTCCGACGACTGTAGGGTCGTCCCCACGACCCCCGGACTAGATTGGCCCGCCACCGTCATGTCCAACGACTATAGGGTCGTCCCCACGACCCCGGGCCAAAGTTGGCAAGCCGCCGAAATGTCCGACGACTGTAGGGTCGTCCCCACAACCCCGAGACTAGATTGGCCCGCCACCGTCAAGTCCGACGACTATAGGGTCGTCCCCACGACCCCGGGCCAAAGTTGGCAAGCCGCCGAAATGTCCGACGACTGTAGGGTCGTCCCCACGACCCCCGGACTAGATTGGCCCGCCACCGTCATGTCCAACGATTATAGGGTCGTCCCCACGACCCCGGGACTAGATTGGCCCGCCACCGTCATGTCCGACGATTATAGGGTCGTCCCCACGACCCCGGGACAAGCTTGGCCCGCCGCCGACTTGTCCGACGACTATAGGGTCGTCCCCACGACCCCGGGACTAGATTGGCCCGCCACCGTCATGTCCGACGACAATAGGGTCGTCCCCACGACCCCGGGTCTAGGTTGGCCAGCCGCCGACATGTCCGACGACTATAGAGTCGTCCCCACGACACCGGGCCAAAGTTGGCCAGCCGCCGACATGTCCGACGACTATAGGGTCGTCCCCACGACACCGGGCCAAAGTTGGCCAGCCTCTGACATGTCCAACGACTATAGGGTCGTCCCCACGACCACGGGCCAAAGTTGACCAGCCGCCGACATGTCCGACGACTATTGGATCGTCCCCACGACCCCGGACTAGGTTGGCCAGCCGCCGACATGTCCGACGACTATAGGGTCGTCCCCACGACCCCGGGCCAAAGTTGGCCAGCCGCCGAAATGTCCGACGACTATAGGGTCGTCCACACGACACCGGGCCAAAGTTGGCCAGCCGCCGACATGTCCGACGACTATAGGGTCGTCCCCACGACCCCGGGACTAGATTGGCCCGCCACCGTCATGTCCGACGATTATAGGGTCGTCCCCACGACCGCGAGACTAGATTGGCCCGCCACCGTCATGTCCGACGACAATAGGGTCGTCCCCACAACCACGGGCCAAAGTTGACCAGCCGCCGACATGTCCGACGACTATTGGATCGTCCCCACGACCCCGGGCCAAAGTTGGCCAGCCGCCGACATGTCCGACGAATATAGGGTCGTTCCCACGACCCCGGAACTAGGTTGGCCAGCCGCCGACATGTCCGACGACTATAGGGTCGTCCCCACGACCCCGGGCCAAAGTTGGCAAGCCGCCGAAATGTCCGACGACTATAGGGTCGTCCCCACGACCCCGGGATTAGGTTGGCCAGCCGCCGACATGTCCGACGACTATAGGGTCGTCCCGACGACCCCGGGCCAATGTTGGCCAACCGCCAACATGTCCGACGACTATAGGGTCGTCCCTACGACCCCGGGACTAGATTGGCCCGCCACCGTCAAGTCCAACGATTATAGGGTCGTCCCCACGACCCCGGAACTAGGTTGGCCAGCCGCCGACATGTCCGACGACTATAGGGTCGTCCCGACGACCCCCGGGCCAATGTTGGCCAATCGCCAGCATGTCCGACGACTATAGGGTCGTCCCTACGACCCCGGGACTATATTGGCCCGCCACCGTCATGTCCAACGATTATAGGGTCGTCCCCACGACCCCGGGACTAGATTGGCCCGCCACCGTCATGTCCGACGATTATAGGGTCGTCCCCACGACCCCGGGACAAGCTTGGCCCGCCGCCGACTTGTCCGACGACTATAGGGTCGTCCCCACGACCCCGGGACTAGATTGGCCCGCCACCGTCATGTCCGACGACAATAGGGTCGTCCCCTCGACCCCGGGCCAAAGTTGGCAAGCCGCCGACATGTCCGATGACTATAGGGTCGTCCCCACGACCCCGGGACTAGGTTGGCCCACCGCCGACTTGTCCGACGACAATAGGGTCGTCCCCACGGCCCCGGGTCTAGGTTGGCCAGCTGCCGACATGTCCGACGATTATAGGGTCGTCCCCATGACCAGGGGCCAAAGTTGGCCTGCCGCCGAAATGTCCGACAACTATACAGTCGTCCCCACGACACCAGGCCAAAGCTGGCCAGCCGCCGACATGTCCGACGACTATTGGGTCGTCCCCACGACACCGGGCCAAAGTTGGCCAGCCGCTGACATGTCCAACGACTATAGGGTCGTCCCCACAACCACGGGCCAAATTTGGCCAGCCGCCGACATGTCCGACGACTATTGGATCGTCCCCACCACCACGGGCCAAAGTTGGCCAGCCGCCGACATGTCCGACGACTATAGAGTCGTCCCCACGACCCCGGGACTAGATTGGTCCGCCACCGTCTTGTCCGACGCCTATAGGGTCGTCCCCACGACCACGGGCCAAAGTTGACCAGCCGCCGACATGTCCGACGACTATAGGGTCGTCCCCACGACCCTGGGACTAGGCTGACAAGCCGCCAACATGTCCGACGACTATAGGGTCGTCCCCACGACCCCGGGCCAACGATGTCCAGCCGCCGTCTTGTCCGACGACTATACGGTCGTCCCCACGACCCCGGGACTAGATTGGCCAGCCGCCGACATGTCCGACGACTATAGGGTCGTCCCACGACCCCCGGCCAAAGTTGGCCAGCTGCCGACATGTCCGACGACCATAGGGTCGTCCCCACGACCCCGGGTCCAGGTTGGCCAGCCGCCGACATTTCCGACGACTATAGAGTCGTACCCACGACACCGGGCCAAAGTTGGCCCGCCACCGTCATGTCCAACGATTATAGGGTCGTCCCCACGACCCCGGGACTAGATTGGCCCGCCACCGTCATGTCCGACGATTATAGGGTCGTCCCCACGACCCCGGGACAAGCTTGGCCCGCCGCCGACTTGTCCGACGACTATAGGGTCGTCCCCACGACCCCGGGACTAGATTGGCCCGCCACCGTCATGTCCGACGACAATAGGGTCGTCCCCACAACCACGGGCCAAAGTTGGCCAGCCGCCGACATGTCCGACGACTATTGGATCGTCCCCACCACCACGGGCCAAAGTTGGCCAGCCGCCGACATGTCCGACGACTATAGAGTCGTCCCCACGACCCCGGGACTAGATTGGTCCGCCACCGTCTTGTCCGACTCCTATAGGGTCGTCCCCACGACCACGGGCCAAAGTTGACCAGCCGCCGACATGTCCGACGACTATAGGGTCGTCCCCACGACCCCGAGTACAGGTTGACAGCCGCCGACATTTCCGACGACTATAGAGTCGTCCCCACGACCCCGGGTCAAAGTTGGCCACACGCCGACATGTCCGACGACTATAGGGTCGTCCCCACGACCCCGAGACTAGATTGGCCCGCCACCGTCATGTCCGACGACGATAGGGTCGTCCCCAAGACCCCGGGTCCAGGTTGGCCAGCCGCCGACATTTCCGACGACTATAGAGTCGTCCCCACGACACGGGGCCAAAGTTGGCCAGCCGCCGACATGTCCGACGACTATAGGGTCGTCCCCACGACCCCGGGGCTAGATTGGCCCGCCAACGTCATGTCCGACGATTATAGGGTCGTCCCCACGACCGCGAGACTAGATTGGCCCGCCACCGTCATGTCCGACGACAATAGGGTCGTCCCCACGACCCCGGGTCCAGGTTGGCCAGCCGCCGACATTTCCGACGACTATAGAGACGTCCCCACGACACCGGGCCAAAGTTGACCAGCCGCCGACATGTCCGACGACTATAGGGTCGTCCCCACGACCCCGGGGCTAGATTGGCCCGCCAACGTCATGTCCGACGATTATAGGGTCGTCCCCACGACCGCGAGACTAGATTGGCCCGCCACCGTCATGTCCGACGACAATAGGGTCGTCCCCACGACCCCGGGTCCAGGTTGGCCAGCCGCCGACATTTCCGACGACTATAGAGACGTCCCCACGACACCGGGCCAAAGTTGGCCAGCCGCCGACATGTCCGACGACTATAGGGTCGTCCCCACGACCCCGGGACAAGGTTGGCCCGCCGCCGACTTGTCCGACGACTATAGGGTCGTACCCACGACCCTGGGACTAGGCTGACAAGCCGCCAACATGTCCGACGACTATAGGGTCGTCCCCACGACCCCGGGCCAAAGATGTCCAGCCGCCGTCTTGTCCGACGACTATACGGTCGTCCCCACGACCCCGGGACTAGATTGGCCCGCCAGCGTCATGTCCAACGACTATAGGGTCGTCCCCACAACCACGGGCCAAAGTTGGCCAGCCGCCGACATGTCCGACGACTATAGGGTCGTCCCACGACCCCCGGCCAAAGTTGGCCAGCTGCCGACATGTCCGACGACTATAGGGTCGTCCCCACGACCCCGGGACAAGGTTGGCCCGCCGCCGACTTGTCCGACGACTATAGGGTCGTACCCACCACCCCGGGACTAGGCTGACAAGCCGCCAACATGTCCGACGACTATAGGGTCGTCCCCACGACCCCGGGACTAGATTGGCCCGCCACCGTCATGTCCGACGATTATAGGGTCGTCCCCACGACCGCGAGACTAGATTGGCCCGCCACCGTCATGTCCGACGACAATAGGGTCGTCCCCACGACCCCGGGTCCAGGTTGGCCAGCCGCCGACATTTCCGACGACTATAGAGTCGTCCCCACGACACCGGGCCAAAGTTGGCCAGCCGCCGACATGTCCGACGACTATAGGGTCGTCCCCACGACCCCGGGACAAGGTTGGCCCGCCGCCGACTTGTCCGACGAATATAGGGTCGTCCCCACGACCCCGGGCCAAAGTTGGCAAGCCGCCGAAATGTCCGACGACTATAGAGTCGTCCCCACGACACCGCGCCAAAGTTGGACAGCCGCCGACATGTCCGACTACTATAGGGTCGTCCCCACGACCTCGGGTCTAGGTTGCCCAGCTGCCGACATGTCCGACGACTATAGAGTCGTCCCCACGACACCGCGCCAAAGTTGGACAGCCGCCGACATGTCCGACTACTATAGGGTCGTCCCCACGACCTCGGGTCTAGATTGGCCCGCCGCCGACTTGTCCGACGACTATAGGGTCGTCCCCACGACCCCGGGACAAGCTTGGCCCGCCGCCGACTTGTCCGACGACTATAGGGTCGTCCCCACGATCCCGGGACTAGATTGGCCCGCCACCGTCATGTCCGACGACAATAGGGTCGTCCCCACGACCCCGGGTCTAGGTTGCCCAGCTGCCGACATGTCCGACGACTATAGAGTCGTCCCCACGACACCGCGCCAAAGTTGGACAGCCGCCGACATGTCCGACTACTATAGGGTCGTCCCCACGACCTCGGGTCTAGATTGGCCCGCTACCGTCATGTCCGAAGACTATAGGGTCGTCCCCACGACCACGGGCCAAAGTTGGCCAGCCACCGACATGTCCGACGACTATAGGGTCGTCCCCACGACCCCCGCACAAGGTTGGCTCGCCGCCGACATGTCCGACGACTATAGGGTCGTCCCCACGACCCCGGGTCAAAGTTGGCCAGCCACCGACATGTCCGACGACTATAGGGTCGTCCCCACGACCCCCGCACAAGGTTGGCTCGCCGCCGACTTGTCCGACGACTATAGTGTCGTCCCCACGACCCCCGGACTAGGTTGGCTCGCCGCCGACTTGTCCGACGACTATAGGGTCGTCCCCACGACCCCGGGCCAATATTGGCCAGCTGCCGGCTTGACCGACGACTATAGGGTCGACCCCACGACCCCGGGACTAGATTGGCCCGCCACCGTCATGTCCGACGACTATAAGGTCGTCCCCACGACCCCGGGCCAAAGTTGGCCAGCCGCCGACATGTCCGACGATTATAGTGTCGTCCAAACGACCCCGGGTCTAGGTTGGCCAGCTGCCGACATGTCCGACGATTATAGGGTCGTCCCCATGACCAGGGGCCAAAGTTGGCCTGCCGCCGAAATGTCCGACAACTATACAGTCGTCCCCACGACACCAGGCCAAAGCTGGCCAGCCGCCGACATGTCCGACGACTATTGGGTCGTCCCCACGACACCGGGCCAAAGTTGGCCAGCCGCTGACATGTCCAACGACTATAGGGTCGTCCCCACAACCACGGGCCAAAGTTGGCCAGCCGCCGACATGTCCGACGACTATTGGATCGTCCCCACCGCCACGGGCCAAGGTTGGCCAGCCGCCGACATGTCCGACGACTATAGAGTCGTCCCCACGACCCCGGGACTAGATTGGTCCGCCACCGTCTTGTCCGACGCCTATAGGGTCGTCCCCACGACCACGGGCCAAAGTTGACCAGCCGCCGACATGTCCGACGACTATAGGGTCGTCCCTACGATCCCGGGACTAGATTGGGCAGCCGCCGACTTGTCCGACGACTATAGGGTCGTCCCCACGATCCCGGGACTAGATTGGCCCGCCACCGCCATGTCCGACGATTATAGGGTCGTCCCTACGACCCCGGGACTAGATTGGCCCGCCACCGTCAAGTCCAACGATTATAGGGTCGTCCCCACGACCCCGGGACTAGATTGGCCCGCCGCCGACATGTCCGACGACTATTGGATCGTCCCCACGACCACGGGCCAAAGTTGGCCAGCCGCCGACATGTCCGACGACAATCGGATCGTCCCCACGACCACGCGCCAAATTTGGCCAGCCGCCGACATGTCCGACGACTTTTGGATCGTCCCCACGACCACGGGCCAAAGTTGGCCAGCCGCCGACATGTCCGACGACTATAGGGTCGTCCCCACGACCCCGGGACTAGATTGGTCCGCCACCGTCATGTCCGACGACTATAGGGTCGTCCCCACGACCCCGGGCCAAAGTTGGCAAGACGCCGAAATGTCCGACGACTGTAGGGTCGTCCCCACGACCCCGGGACTAGATTGGCCCGCCACCGTCAAGTCCGACGACTATAGGGTCGCCCCCACGACCCCGCGCCAAAGTTGGCGAGCCGCCGACATGTCCGACGACTTTTGGATCGTCCCCACGACCCCGGGCCAAAGTTGGACAGCCGCCGACTTGTCCGACGACTAAAGGGTCGTCCCCACGACCACGGGCCAAAGTTGGCCAGCCGGCGACATTTCCGACGACTATAGGGTCGTCCCCACGGCCACGGGCCAAAGTTGGCCAGCCGCCGACATGTCCGACGACTATAGATTCGTCCCCACAACCCCGGGCCAAAGATGGCCAGCCGCCGACATGTCCGACGACTATAGGGTCGTCCCTACGATCCCGGGACTAGATTGGGCCGCCACCGCCATGTCCGACGACAATAAGGTCGTCCCCACGGCCACGGGCCAAAGTTGGCCAGCCGCCGACATGTCCGACGACTATAGATTCGTCCCCACGACCCCGGGCCAAAGTTGGCCAGCCGCCGTCTTGTCCGACGACTATAGGGTCGTCCCTACGATCCCGGGACTAGATTGGGCAGCCGCCGACTTGTCCGACGACTATAGGGTCGTCCCCACGATCCCGGGACTAGATTGGCCCGCCACCGCCATGTCCGACGACAATAGGGTCGTCCCCACGATCCCGGGACTACATTGGCCCGCCACCGCCATGTCCGACGATTATAGGGTTGTCCCCACGACCACGGGCCAACTTTGGCCAGCCGCCGACATATCCGACGACTAAAGGGTCGTCCCCACGACCACGGGCCAAAGTTTGCCAGCCGCCGACTTGTCCGACGACTATAGGGTCGTCCCCACGACCCCGGGTCAAATTTGGCCAGCCGCCGACATGTCCGACGACTATAGCGTCGTCCCCACGACCCCCGCACAAGGTTGGCTCGCCGCCGACTTGTCCGACGACTATAGTGTCGTCCCCACGACCCCCGGACTAGGTTGGCTCGCCGCCGACTTGTCCGACGACTATAGGGTCGTCCCCACGACCCCGGGCCAATATTGGCCAGCTGCCGGCTTGACCGACGACTATAGGGTCGACCCCACGACCCCGGGACTAGATTGGCCCGCCACCGTCATGTCCGACGACTATAAGGTCGTCCCCACGACCCCGGGCCAAAGTTGGCCAGCCGCCGACATGTCCGACGATTATAGTGTCGTCCAAACGACCCCGGGAATAGATTGGCCCGCCCCCGACAAGTCCGACGACTATAGGGTCGTCCCCACGACCTCGGGACTAGGTTGGCCAGCCGCCGACATGTCCGACGACTATAGGGTCGTCGCCACGACCCCGGGCCAATGTTGGCCTATCGCCGACATGTCCGACGACTATAGGGTCGTCCCTACGACCCCGGACTAGGTTGGCCCGCCACCGTCAAGTCCGACGACTATAGGGTCGCCCCCACGACCCCGGGCCAAAGTTGGCAAGCCGCCGAAATGTCCGACGACTGTAGGGTCGTCCCCACGACCCCGGGACTAGATTGGCCCGCCACCGTCAAGTCCGACGACCTCGGGACTAGGTTGGCCAGCCGCCGACATGTCCGACGACTATAGGGTCGCCCCCACGACCTCGGGCCAATTTTGGCCAGCCGCCGACATGTCCGACGACTATAGGGTCGTCCCCACGACCCCGGGACTAGATTGGTCCCCCACCGTCATGTCCGACGACTATAGGGTCGTCCCCACGACCCCGGGCCAAAGTTGGCAAGCCGCCGAAATGTCCGACGACTGTAGGGTCGTCCCCACAACCCCGAGACTACATTGGCCCGCCACCGTCAAGTCCGACGACTATAGGGTCGTCCCCACGACCCCGGGCCAAAGTTGGCAAGCCGCCGAAATGTCCGACGACTGTAGGCTCGTCCCCACGACCCCCGGACTAGATTGGCCCGCCACCGTCATGTCCAACGACTCTCGGATCGTCCCCACGACCACGGGCCAAAGTTGGCCAGCCGCCGACATGTCCAACGACTATAGGGTCGTCCCCACGACCCCCGGACTAGATTGGCCCGCCACCGACAAGTCCGACGGCTATAGGGTCGTACCCACGAGCCCGGGACTAGATTGGCCCGCCACCGTAATGTCCAACGACTATCGGATCGTCCCCACGACCACGGGCCAAAGTTGGCCAGCCGCCGAAATGTCCGACGACTATTGGATCGTCCCCACGACCACGGGCCAAAGTGGGCCAGCCGCCGACATGTCCGACGATAATCGGATCGTCCCCACGACCACGCGCCAAAGTTGGCCAGCCGCCGACATGTCCGACGACTATAGGGTCGTCCCCACGACCCCGGGACTAGATTGGCCCGCCACCGTCATGTCCGACGATTATAGGGTCGTCCCCACGACCGTGAGACTAGATTGGCCCGCCACCGTCATGTCCGACGACAATGGGGTCGTCACCACGACCCCGTGTCCAGGTTGGCCAGCCGCCGACATGTCTGACGACTATTGGATCGTCCCCACGACCACGGTGCCAAAGTTGGACAGCCGCCGACATGTCCGACGACAATCGGATCGTCCCCACGACCCCGGGTCTAGGTTGGCCAGCCGCCGACATGTCCGACGACAATCGGATCGTCCCCACGACCACGCGCCAAAGTTGGCCAGCCGCCGACATGTCCGACGACTATTCGATCGTCCCCACGACCCCGGGACAAGCTTGGCCCGCCGCCGACATGTCCGACGATTATAGGGTCGTCCCCACGACCCCGGGACAAGGTTGGCCCGCCGCCGACTTGTCCGACGACTATAGGGTCGTCCCCACGACCCCGGGCCAAAGTTGGCAAGCCGCCGAAATGTCCGACGACTGTAGGGTCGTCCCCACGACCCCCGGACTAGATTGGCCCGCCACCGTCATGTCCAACGACTATAGGGTCGTCCCCACGACCCCGGGCCAAAGTTGGCAAGCCGCCGAAATGTCCGACGACTGTAGGGTCGTCCCCACAACCCCGAGACTAGATTGGCCTGCCACCGTCAAGTCCGACGACTATAGGGTCGTCCCCACGACCCCGGGCCAAAGTTGGCAAGCCGCCGAAATGTCCGACGACTGTAGGGTCGTCCCCACGACCCCCGGACTAGATTGGCCCGCCACCGTCATGTCCAACGATTATAGGGTCGTCCCCACGACCCCGGGACTAGATTGGCCCGCCACCGTCATGTCCGACGATTATAGGGTCGTCCCCACGACCCCGGGACAAGCTTGGCCCGCCGCCGACTTGTCCGACGACTATAGGGTCGTCCCCACGACCCCGGGACTAGATTGGCCCGCCACCGTCATGTCCGACGACAATAGGGTCGTCCCCACGACCCCGGGTCTAGGTTGGCCAGCCGCCGACATGTCCGACGACTATAGAGTCGTCCCCACGACACCGGGCCAAAGTTGGCCAGCCGCCGACATGTCCGACGACTATAGGGTCGTCCCCACGACACCGGGCCAAAGTTGGCCAGCCTCTGACATGTCCAACGACTATAGGGTCGTCCCCACGACCACGGGCCAAAGTTGACCAGCCGCCGACATGTCCGACGACTATTGGATCGTCCCCACGACCCCGGACTAGGTTGGCCAGCCGCCGACATGTCCGACGACTATAGGGTCGTCCCCACGACCCCGGGCCAAAGTTGGCCAGCCGCCGACATGTCCGATGACTATAGGGTCGTCCCCACGACCCCGGGACTAGGTTGGCCCACCGCCGACTTGTCCGACGACAATAGGGTCGCACCCACGACCCCGGGTCTAGGTTGGCCAGCTGCCGACATGTCCGACGATTATAGGGTCGTCCCCATGACCAGGGGCCAAAGTTGGCCTGCCGCCGAAATGTCCGACAACTATACAGTCGTCCCCACGACACCAGGCCAAAGCTGGCCAGCCGCCGACATGTCCGACGACTATTGGGTCGTCCCCACGACACCGGGACAAAGTTGGCCAGCCGCTGACATGTCCAACGACTATAGGGTCGTTCCCACAACCACGGGCCAAAGTTGACCAGCCGCCGACATGTCCGACGACTATAGAGTCGTCCCCACGACCCCGGGACTAGGTTGGCCCGCCACCGTCATTTCCGACGACTATAGGGTCGTCCCCACGACCACGGGCCAAAGTTGGCCAGCCGCCGACATATCCGACGACTATAGGGCCGTCCCCACGATCACGGGCCAAAGTTGACCAGCCGCCGACATGTCCGACGACTATTGGATCGTCCCCACGACCCCGGGCCAAAGTTGGCAAGCCGTCGAAATGTCCGACGACTGTAGGGTCGTCCCCACAACCCCGGGACTAGATTGGCCCGCCACCGTCATGTCCAACGATTATAGGGTCGTCCCCACGACCCCGGGACTAGATTGGCCCGCCACCGTCATGTCCGACGATTATTATTATTATTATTATTATTATTATTATTATTATTATTAACGGGCAAAAAACCCTTTAGAGTACATAGTATTACAGAATAAGTACAATGAAATAAACATTCTACACGCCGCGATAAACACTAAACGCCGCAACGCAGTTGACAGGTTAAGCGGAAAGTCGATTAAGCAGCTGATTCCGAATCGAATCAAGTGATGCAGTGAATAAATCAATGTCCGCAAAGCGCTGATTGACCTCCTCCATTGCGCGGTTTTTGGGATCGGCTGTATAATGAAAATAATCTGGAACTTTCGGCTTTAAAAGGGGTCTCAGACGCAATAAACGTTCAGGGGCCTGAAAGTGTATTGATGCCACGAGATCATTACAGTTTATCTGTCCATGAATGATTCTATACAGAAACAATAGGTCAGTACATACACGACGGTTACTGAGAGTGATGAGCCTTGTTTTGAGCATGGCAGGACCATAGTCATGGTCATTGTACAGCATAGGACTACCTATTGCTCTCATAGCCATCCGGAGGAACTTATGCTGGACCCTTTCGATTAAACTGACATATATCTTATGCTTTGGGTTCCAAATTATCGAGGCATATTCTAACTGGGGTCTGACCAGTGCTACATACAACAACTTCAGTGATTTCAATTGCCTGAAGTGCTTTGCGAAACGGGCTATAAATTCTAAGGTTTTCATCGCTTTGCAAGTGATATTCCGGTAATGGTTACGAAAGTCTAGCCTAGTCGTGAACGTAACTCCAAGGTCACAGACTTCGTCCACATCATTCAATGGGGTACCGCATAGACTATATGGCGATACAATGACACTCCTTGCTCTATGGGTTCTCAACACCACACATTTAGCTGTATTTAGCCGCATCTTATTGACGGTACACCACTGCTCGAATCTAACGAGGTCATCCTGCATCTTACTAGAGTCGAGTGCACTGCGAATGGTACGAAATATCTTCAAATCATCGGCATACATAAGAAATTTACAGTCCTGGAATACATCCTTCAGGTCATTGATAAAAATGAGGAACAGAAGGGGACCAAGGTGCGATCCTTGAGGGACGCCAGAGCTCACTTTAACAGGAGCTGATTGTTGGTCAAACACTTTAACTACTTGCACCCGGTCATCCAAATAGCTACCAACCCATGATAGGAACGCCCCGCTAATACCAATCGAAGATAATTTCTGAAGTAAAATATCATGGTCAACCGTATCAAAGGCCTTCCGGAAGTCTGTGTATACAGTATCAACCTGGAGCCCGGCATCGAGGGCTGCTGAGACATAGCAGTGGTATACCGCCAGATTAGTCGCCGTCGATCGTTCGGGAACGAATCCATGCTGCTCATTACAGATGACATTTGTGAGAAGAGGCGTTACGGTCTCTGTTACAATTTCCTCGAAGAGTTTGGGCAGGACAGATAGTTTACAAATCGGCCTGAAGTTTTTCACGTCCGAGCGGTCACCTGCCTTAAATACTGGGGTTACTAGACTAGTCTTCCAGGCTGGGGGAAAAATTCCACTCTTTAGGGAGGAATTAAAGATA
The DNA here is from genome assembly GCA_963932275.1 of Andrena praecox. Taxonomy (NCBI): domain Eukaryota; kingdom Metazoa; phylum Arthropoda; class Insecta; order Hymenoptera; family Andrenidae; genus Andrena; species Andrena praecox. Next base: position 694,096 of record CAWVQO010000396.1, on the reverse strand, counting down.
TGCCAGAGAGGCCTGGAGAGAATAAAGCGGTATTCCTTCAAAAACAAAGGGGGGATACCGTCGAAACCCGGGCCTTTGGCCGAATCGAGTGAATCTAGCTTGGAATAAATATCACCTATAGAGACGGATAGCGAGTGTATGTTTACACCAGCACCGGGGGACAAACCAGGATTCAACACAGGTAACACTCCGGACGGACGGGTGTAAACAGATCCGAAAAAGTCCGCAAAGAGATCGGCAGCTGACGAGTGAGTCGTGGCAGTGGCTTGATCGAGATGCACCTTGCCAGGAATACTATGACCGCCACGCTTAGTGTTTACGAATTTCCAAAAGTTCGAGACATTGCTAGAGATAGCATTCTCGACACCCTCAATATGAATACGGTGATCCCGAAGTAAGGCTTTCTTGCACTGTGATCTGAGGTGGGAAAAGATCATGTAGTCGCTGTATGCACATGACCGCTTAAAGACTATATGCGCTTTCTTCTTCTCACGAATCAGGGACCTCAATCGTGGGGAAAACCACTGCGGAAACGTGGAGCGATGAACCGTCCGGATCGGAATGAAGGCGTTAATTGCTTGGTTAATGTGGCCGTACAAACGCTCCAGGGCAACACATGGGTCGGTATTACCGGTCACCATATCCCAATCCACCGAGTTGAAATACTCCACTACTACGTCAAGTTCGTTAAACTTCAAATAAAGGGGCGGATGGTAGGCATCGGGCGCAATTAAAGCGTCGAGGACCCGATCAACAGTAACCTTCGAATCGCTAACAAAAATAAGATCGAGCATACCGTCGCAGACATTAAACACCGTGTTCACTTGGATTAAGTTACAGTAGCCAACGCATCCAAGGAGAAGGTCAACCGCCATCGATTCATTCATCGACATTCCTGGCTTCCTAAAGCAAGACTGGCCTGAGTCTCTGTACCAGATAGCATGCGGGAGATTATAATCCCCGTACAGCAAAAATATGTCGTTGCTATATTTAAGATATAACTCAGTGATACAGTCCGCGTGTTTCTCATAAAGGGTAGGCCGGGATGCAGGCGGCAAGTAAATAGCCCCTAGTAATAAGTACTTATTATTAAGGAGGTGGACTCTCACAAATAATTGTTCAACATCTGCACAGCTGACACTAACGGGACTAGAAGGTATCGACTTTTTGACCGCGATAAGGACTCCGCCACCTCTCAAGTGGCTACTTGTATCAAGGGATCTATCGCATCTGTACACTGCATAATTAGTTAAACCCAACTCGAAGGAAGAAATAGCAGAGTTGAGCCAGGTCTCGACTAGAATAATTATGTCATATGATACAGCTGATGTGAGAAGCGAATTAATTAAAAAGTCCAGTTTTGTGCGAAGACCACGTACATTCTGGAAATACACTAAAGGGTCGTGGGTCAGTTTTTTTGCGTGGACTCGCGACGACGGTTATCCGGCATAATTTTCGGCACACCTCGGACGTACCGAATAGTCATGTGGGTCTCTCCGCGTTCGTGAAGGTCACGCAGAGTCGCCCTAAGCTGCGTAAGAGTCCCACGTTGGAGGATGGTCTTGTCGTCTGATATCTTGAAAGGCCCTTTGTACCGGTGCTTATTCTGGAGGAACTTCCTCGCCTCCGCTGCAGAGTTGAGACTAACGCATAAGGGCCTACAGGATGTTCCCCCTGATTTACCGATACGACGCGTATCCAACTCCTGGGTGCCGAGGGGGCAAATTGCTGTAAGTACAGCTCGTACGCTATCCGCATCGACCGACCTTGCACGCTCCGCCGTGGACTCTTGAGGCTCAGGAACCCCGAATATTATCAAGTTTCCGGCGCGCACCTCCCTGTCGTTCAACTCGGCGACTATGTCGTCCATCGCTGGAGAGAGCGTCTGCGCTGCGGAATTGGCGGGAGTTTCTTCGAGGACCCTTACTCGCTCAGACAATGATCCCATCTCCGTCCTCATAACCGCTAGGTCCATCCTGATACCGGAGAGTATTTCATCTTTAAATGCCGCGAGCTCCTTCTTAATTAAGTCGCTCATCATCTCCCTCATGTCGCTAGCCGAGGGTAATGCCGAGAGAGACTGTAGTGTGGCAGTAGGTATTGCTGCGAGTGATTGTACCGGTGAAGCGCTGTCTTGGCTAACGGTAATCGCTGGCCCGGTGGATCTCGATCGACAATCCAAAAGTTGTCCATCAAACCATGGATGACCAGTACGGCCAAGACATGTGGGTCCCGGGTGGCTGACCATTACACAACCAGGGCAGGTGACCGGATTGGCAACTGCGGCACTGCAACCCTTGCATTTCTTGGCGCTCATGATTTCGGTGTCAACACTGACAGGCCAGACAACTAATTGGAAGCTAAGATGACGTTCGCCTTGAATCCGTGCGGCAGAGAGGGCCCACACAATAGCACAGCACCCACAATTAGACTATTCGTCAAAAACTCGGCAAAACGTACCAGTAAATTGATACGGAAAGATGCGAAAAACGCTCGGAGATAACGGTCGCGGGGACTGGTATGTGTCACACGGACGGGCACGTGCTAACGTTCGCGCAATCAAAACAATCGACCTGTCAACTCGGCGGCTTAACGAAGACTTGATTATAGGGTCGTCCCCACGACCCCGGGACAAGATTGGCCCGCCGCCGACTTGTCCGACGACTATAGGGTCGTCCCCACGACCCCGGGACTAGATTGGCCCGCCACCGTCATGTCCGGCGACAATAGGGTCGTCCCCACGACCCCGGGTCTAGGTTGGCCAGCCGCCGACATATCCGACGACTATAGAGTCGTCCCCACGACACCGGGCCAAAGTTGGACAGCCGCCGACATGTCCGACTACTATAGGGTCGTCCCCAGGACCTCGGGTCTAGATTGGCCCGCTACCGTCATGTCCGAAGACTATAGGGTCGTCCCCACGACCACGGGACTAGATTGGCCCGCCACCGCCATGTCCGACGACAATAGGGTCGTCCCCACGACCCCGGGTCTAGGTTGGCCAGCCGCCGACATGTCCGACGACAATCGGATCGTCCCCACGACCACGCGCCAAAGTTGGCCAGCCGCCGACATGTCCGACGACTATTGGATCGTCCCCACGACCACGGGCCAAAGTTGGCCAGCCGCCGACATGTCCGACGACAATCGGATCGTCCCCACGACCACGCGCCAAAGTTGGCCAGCCGCCGACATGTCCGACGACTATAGGGTCGTCCCCACGACCCCGGGCCAATGTTGGCCAATCGCCGACATGTCCAACGACTATAGGGTCGTCCCTACGACCCAGGGACTAGATTAGCCCACCACCGTCATGTCCAACAACTATAGGGTCGTCCCCACGACCACGGGCCAAAGTTGGCATGCCGCCGAAATGTCCGACGACTATAGGGTTGTCCCCACGACACCGGGCCAAAGTTGGCCAGCCGCCGACATGTCCGACGACTATAGGGTCGTCCCCACGACCCCGGAACTAGGTTGGCCAGCCGCCGACATGTCCGACGACTATAGGGTCGTCCCGACGACCCCGGGTCAATGTTGGCCAATCGCCAACATGTCCGACGACTATAGGGTCGTCCCTACGACCCCGGGACTATATTGGCCCGCCACCGTCATGTCCAACGATTATAGGGTCGTCCCCACGACCCCGGGACTAGATTGGCCCGCCACCGTCATGTCCGACGATTATAGGGTCGTCCCCACGACCCCGGGACAAGCTTGGCCCGCCGCCGACTTGTCCGACGACTATAGGGTCGTCCCCACGACCCCGGGACTAGATTGGCCCGCCACCGTCATGTCCGACGACAATAGGGTCGTCCCCACGACCCCGGGACTAGGTTGGCCCGCCACCGTCATTTCCGACGACTATAGGGTCGTCCCCACGACCACGGGCCAAAGTTGGCCAGCCGCCGACATATCCGACGACTATAGGGCCGTCCCCACGATCACGGGCCAATGTTGGCCAGCCGCTGACTTGTCCGACGACTATAGGGTCGTCCCCACGACCGCGGGACTAGATTGGCTCGCCGCCGACTTGTCCGACGACTGTAGGGTCGTCCCCACGACCACGGGCCAAAGTTGGCCAGCCGCCGACTTGTCCGAAGACTATTGGGTCGTCCCCACGACCCCGGGGCTAGGTTGGCCTGCCGCCGACTTGTCCGACCATTATAGGGTCGTCCCCACGACCCCGGGACTAGGTTGGCTCGCCGCCGACATGTCCGACGACTATAGGGTCGTCCCGACGACCCCGGCCCAATGTTGGCTCGCCGCCGACTTGTCCGACGACTGTAGGGTCGTCCCTACGACCACGGGCCAAAGTTGGCCCGCCGCCGACATGTCCAAAGACTATAGGGTCGTCCCCACGACCCCGGTACTAGATTGGCCCGCAACCGACATGTCCGACGACTATAGGGTCGTCCCCACGAGCCCGGGACTAGATTGGCTAGCCACCGTCACGTCCGACGACTATCGGATCGTCCCCACGCCCATGGGCCAAAGCTGGCCAGCCGCCAACATGTCCGCCGACTATAGGGTCGTCCCCACGATCCCGGGACTAGATTGGCCCGACACCGTCATGTCCGACGACTATAGGGTCGTCCCCACGACCCCGGGACTAGATTGGCCAGTCGCCGACATTTCCAACGACTATAGGTTCGTCCTTACGACCACGGGCCAAATTTGGCCAGCTGCCGACTTGTCCGAACATTATAGGGTCGTCCCCACGACGCCGGGACTAGGTTGGCTCGCCGCCGACATTTCCGACGACTATAGGGTCGTCCCCACGACCACGGGCCATATTTGGCCAGCCGCCGACTTGTCCGACGACTATAGGGTCGTCCCCACGACCACGGGCCAAAGTTGGCCAGCCGCCGACATATCCGACGACTATAGGGTCGTCCCCACGACCCCGGGCCAAAGTTGGCCAGCCGCCGACATGTCCGACGACTATAGGGTCGTCCCCACGACCCGGGACTAGAGTGGCCCGCCACTGTCATGTCCGACGGCTATATGGTCGTCGCCACGACCACGGGCCAATGTTGGCCAGCCGCTGACTTGTCCGACGACTATAGGGTCGTCCCCACGACCGCGGGACTAGATTGGCACGCCGCCGACTTGTCCGACGACTGTAGGGTCGTCCCCACGACCCCGGGACTAGATTGGCCCGCCGCCGGCTTGTCCGACGAATATAGGGCCGTCCCCACGACCCCGGGACTAGGTTGGCCCGCCGCCGACTTGTCCGACGACTATAGGGTCGTCCCCACGACCACGGGCCAAAGTTGGCCTGCCGCCGACATATCCGACGACTATAGGGTCGTCCCCACGACCCCGGGCCAAAGTTGGCCAGCCGCCGGCTTGTCCGACGAATATAGGGTCGTCCCCACGACCCCGGGACTAGGTTGGCCCGCCACCGTCATGTCCGACGACTATAGGGTCATCCCTACGAACCCGGGACTAGGTTGGCCCGCCGCCGACTTGTCCGACGACTATAGGGTCGTCCCCACGACCCGGGACTAGACTGGCCCGCCACCGTCATGTCCGACGACTGTAGGGTCGTACCCACGACCCCGGGACTAGGCTGACAAGCCGCCAACAGGTCCGACGACTATAGGGTCGTCCCCACGACCCCGGGCCAAAGATGTCCAGCCGCCATCTTGTCCGACGACTATAGGGTCGTCTCCACGACCCCGGGACTAGTTTGGCCCGCCACGGTCATGTCCAACGACTATAGGGTCGTCCCCACAACCACGGGCCAAAGTTGGCCAGCCGCCGACATGTCCGACGACTATAGGGTCGTCCCCACGACCCCGGGCCAAAGTTGGCCAGCCGCCGACATGTCCGACGACTATAGGGTCGTCCCCACGACCCCGGGCCAAAGTTGGCAAGCCGCCGAAATGTCCGACGACTATAGGGTCGTCCCCACGACCCCGGGACTAGGTTGGCCAGCCGCCGACATGTCCGACGACTATAGGGTCGTCCCCACGCCCCCGAGACTAGATTGGCGCGCCACCGTCATGTCCGGCGACAATAGGGTCGTCCCCACGACCCCGGGTCTAGGTTGGCCAGCCGCCGACATATCCGACGACTATAGAGTCGTCCCCACGACACCGGGCCAAAGTTGGACAGCCGCCGACATGTCCGACTACTATAGGGTCGTCCCCAGGACCTCGGGTCTAGATTGGCCCGCTACCGTCATGTCCGAAGACTATAGGGTCGTCCCCACGACCACGGGACTAGATTGGCCCGCCACCGCCATGTCCGACGACAATAGGGTCGTCCCCACGACCCCGGGTCTAGGTTGGCCAGCCGCCGACATGTCCGACGACAATCGGATCGTCCCCACGACCACGCGCCAAAGTTGGCCAGCCGCCGACATGTCCGACGACTATTGGATCGTCCCCACGACCACGGGCCAAAGTTGGCCAGCCGCCGACATGTCCGACGACAATCGGATCGTCCCCACGACCACGCGCCAAAGTTGGCCAGCCGCCGACATGTCCGACGACTATAGGGTCGTCCCCACGACCCCGGGCCAATGTTGGCCAATCGCCGACATGTCCAACGACTATAGGGTCGTCCCTACGACCCAGGGACTAGATTAGCCCACCACCGTCATGTCCAACAACTATAGGGTCGTCCCCACGACCACGGGCCAAAGTTGGCATGCCGCCGAAATGTCCGACGACTATAGGGTTGTCCCCACGACACCGGGCCAAAGTTGGCCAGCCGCCGACATGTCCGACGACTATAGGGTCGTCCCCACGACCCCGGAACTAGGTTGGCCAGCCGCCGACATGTCCGACGACTATAGGGTCGTCCCGACGACCCCGGGTCAATGTTGGCCAATCGCCAACATGTCCGACGACTATAGGGTCGTCCCTACGACCCCGGGACTATATTGGCCCGCCACCGTCATGTCCAACGATTATAGGGTCGTCCCCACGACCCCGGGACTAGATTGGCCCGCCACCGTCATGTCCGACGATTATAGGGTCGTCCCCACGACCCCGGGACAAGCTTGGCCCGCCGCCGACTTGTCCGACGACTATAGGGTCGTCCCCACGACCCCGGGACTAGATTGGCCCGCCACCGTCATGTCCGACGACAATAGGGTCGTCCCCACGACCCCGGGACTAGGTTGGCCCGCCACCGTCATTTCCGACGACTATAGGGTCGTCCCCACGACCACGGGCCAAAGTTGGCCAGCCGCCGACATATCCGACGACTATAGGGCCGTCCCCACGATCACGGGCCAATGTTGGCCAGCCGCTGACTTGTCCGACGACTATAGGGTCGTCCCCACGACCGCGGGACTAGATTGGCTCGCCGCCGACTTGTCCGACGACTGTAGGGTCGTCCCCACGACCACGGGCCAAAGTTGGCCAGCCGCCGACTTGTCCGAAGACTATTGGGTCGTCCCCACGACCCCGGGGCTAGGTTGGCCTGCCGCCGACTTGTCCGACCATTATAGGGTCGTCCCCACGACCCCGGGACTAGGTTGGCTCGCCGCCGACATGTCCGACGACTATAGGGTCGTCCCGACGACCCCGGCCCAATGTTGGCTCGCCGCCGACTTGTCCGACGACTGTAGGGTCGTCCCTACGACCACGGGCCAAAGTTGGCCCGCCGCCGACATGTCCAAAGACTATAGGGTCGTCCCCACGACCCCGGTACTAGATTGGCCCGCAACCGACATGTCCGACGACTATAGGGTCGTCCCCACGAGCCCGGGACTAGATTGGCTAGCCACCGTCACGTCCGACGACTATCGGATCGTCCCCACGCCCATGGGCCAAAGCTGGCCAGCCGCCAACATGTCCGCCGACTATAGGGTCGTCCCCACGATCCCGGGACTAGATTGGCCCGACACCGTCATGTCCGACGACTATAGGGTCGTCCCCACGACCCCGGGACTAGATTGGCCAGTCGCCGACATTTCCAACGACTATAGGTTCGTCCTTACGACCACGGGCCAAATTTGGCCAGCTGCCGACTTGTCCGAACATTATAGGGTCGTCCCCACGACGCCGGGACTAGGTTGGCTCGCCGCCGACATTTCCGACGACTATAGGGTCGTCCCCACGACCACGGGCCATATTTGGCCAGCCGCCGACTTGTCCGACGACTATAGGGTCGTCCCCACGACCACGGGCCAAAGTTGGCCAGCCGCCGACATATCCGACGACTATAGGGTCGTCCCCACGACCCCGGGCCAAAGTTGGCCAGCCGCCGACATGTCCGACGACTATAGGGTCGTCCCCACGACCCGGGACTAGAGTGGCCCGCCACTGTCATGTCCGACGGCTATATGGTCGTCGCCACGACCACGGGCCAATGTTGGCCAGCCGCTGACTTGTCCGACGACTATAGGGTCGTCCCCACGACCGCGGGACTAGATTGGCACGCCGCCGACTTGTCCGACGACTGTAGGGTCGTCCCCACGACCCCGGGACTAGATTGGCCCGCCGCCGGCTTGTCCGACGAATATAGGGCCGTCCCCACGACCCCGGGACTAGGTTGGCCCGCCGCCGACTTGTCCGACGACTATAGGGTCGTCCCCACGACCACGGGCCAAAGTTGGCCTGCCGCCGACATATCCGACGACTATAGGGTCGTCCCCACGACCCCGGGCCAAAGTTGGCCAGCCGCCGGCTTGTCCGACGAATATAGGGTCGTCCCCACGACCCCGGGACTAGGTTGGCCCGCCACCGTCATGTCCGACGACTATAGGGTCATCCCTACGAACCCGGGACTAGGTTGGCCCGCCGCCGACTTGTCCGACGACTATAGGGTCGTCCCCACGACCCGGGACTAGACTGGCCCGCCACCGTCATGTCCGACGACTGTAGGGTCGTACCCACGACCCCGGGACTAGGCTGACAAGCCGCCAACAGGTCCGACGACTATAGGGTCGTCCCCACGACCCCGGGCCAAAGATGTCCAGCCGCCATCTTGTCCGACGACTATAGGGTCGTCCCCACGACCCCGGGACTAGTTTGGCCCGCCACGGTCATGTCCAACGACTATAGGGTCGTCCCCACAACCACGGGCCAAAGTTGGCCAGCCGCCGACATGTCCGACGACTATAGGGTCGTCCCCACGACCCCGGGCCAAAGTTGGCCAGCCGCCGACATGTCCGACGACTATAGGGTCGTCCCCACGACCCCGGGCCAAAGTTGGCAAGCCGCCGAAATGTCCGACGACTATAGGGTCGTCCCCACGACCCCGGGACTAGGTTGGCCAGCCGCCGACATGTCCGACGACTATAGGGTCGTCCCCACGCCCCCGAGACTAGATTGGCGCGCCACCGTCATGTCCGACGACAATAGGGTCGTCCCCACGACCCCGGGTCCAGGTTGGCCAGCCGCCGACATTTCCGACGACTATAGAGTCGTCCCCACGACACCGGGCCAAAGTTGGCCAGCCGCCGACATGTCCGACGACTATAGGGTCGTCCCCACGACCCCGGGACTAGATTGGCCCGCCACCGTCATGTCCGACGACAATAGGGTCGTCCCCACGACCCCGGGTCTAGGTTGGCCAGCCGCCGACTTGTCCGACGACTATAGGGTCCTACCCACGACCCCGGGACTAGGCTGACAAGCCGCCAACATGTCCGACGACTATAGGGTCGTCCCCACGACCCCGGGCCAAAGATGTCCAGCCGCCGTCTTGTCCGACGACTATAGGGTCGTCCCCACGACCCCGGGACTAGATTGGCCCGCCACCGTCATGTCCAACGACTATAGGGTCGTCCCCACAACCACGGGCCAAAGTTGGCCAGCCGCCGACATGTCCGACGACTATTGGATCGTCCCCACGACCACGGGCCAAAGTTGGCCAGCCGCCGACATGTCCGAAGACTATAGGGTCGTCCCCACGACCACGGGTCTAGGTTGGCCAGCCGCCGACATGTCCGACGACAATCGGATCGTCCCCACGACCTCGCGCCAAAGTTGGCCAGCCGCCGACATGTCCGACGACTATTGGATCGTCCCCACGACCACGGTGCCAAAGTTGGCCAGCCGCCGACATGTCCGACGACAATCGGATCGTCCCCACGACCACGCGCCAAAGTTGGCCAGCCGCCGAAATGTCCGACGACTATAGGGTCGTCCCCACGACCCCGGGCCAAAGTTGGCAAGCCGCCGACATGTCCGACGACTATAGGGTCGTCCCACGACCCCGAGACTAGATTGGCGCGCCACCGTCATGTCCGACGACAATAGGGTCGTCCCCACGACCCCGGGTCCAGGTTGGCCAGCCGCCGACATTTCCGACGACTATAGAGTCGTCCCCACGACACCGGGCCAAAGTTGGCCAGCCGCCGACATGTCCGACGACTATTGGATCGTCCCCACGACCACGGGCCAAAGTTGGCCAGCCGCCGACATGTCCGACGACTATTGGGTCGTCCCCACGACCACGGGCCAAAGTTGGCCAGCCGCCGACATGTCCGACGACTATAGGGTCGTCCCCATGACCCGGGACTAGACTGGCCCGCCACCGCCATGTCCGACGACTATAGGGTTGTCCCCACGACCACGGGACAAAGTTGGCCAGCCGCCGACATGTCCGACGACTATAGGGTCGTCCTCACGACCCGGGACTAGACTGGCCCGCCACCGACATGTCCGACGACTATAGGGTCGTCCCCACGACCCGGGACTAGACTGGCCCGCCACCGTCATGTCCGAAGACTGTAGGGTCGTCCCCACAACCCCGGGACTAGATTGGCCCGCCACCGTCATGTCCAACGACTATAGGGTCGTCCCCACGACCGCGAGACTAGATTGGCCCGCCACCGTCATGTCCGACGACAATAGGGTCGTCCCCACGACCCCGGGTCCAGGTTGGCCAGCCGCCGACATTTCCGACGACTATAGAGTCGTCCCCACGACACCGGGCCAAAGTTGGCCAGCCGGCGACATGTCCGACGACTATAGGGTCGTCCCCACGACCCCGGGACAAGGTTGGCCCGCCGCCGACTTGTCCGACGACTATAGGGTCGTACCCACGACCCCGGGACTAGGCTGACAAGCCGCCAACAGGTCCGACGACTATAGGGTCGTCCCCACGACCCCGGGCCAAAGATGTCCAGCCGCCATCTTGTCCGACGACTATAGGGTCGTCCCCACGACCCCGGGACTAGTTTGGCCCGCCACGGTCATGTCCAACGACTATAGGGTCGTCCCCACAACCACGGGCCAAAGTTGGCCAGCCGCCGACATGTCCGACGACTATAGGGTCGTCTCCACGACCCCGGGCCAAAGTTGGCCAGCCGCCGACATGTCCGACGACAATAGGGTCGTCCCCACGACCCCGGGTCTAGGTTGGCCAGCCGCCGACTTGTCCGACGACTATAGGGTCCTACCCACGGCCCCGGGACTAGGCTGACAAGCCGCCAACATGTCCGACGACTATAGGGTCGTCCCCACGACCCCGGGCCAAAGATGTCCAGCCGCCGTCTTGTCCGACGACTATAGGGTCGTCCCCACGACCCCGAGTCCAGGTTGGCCAGCCGCCGGCATTTCCGACGACTATAGAGTCGTCCCCACGACCCCGGGCCAAAGTTGGCCAGCCGCCGACATGTCCGACGACTATAGGGTCGTCCCCACGACCCCGAGACTAGATTGGCCCGCCACCGTCATGTCCGACGACAATAGGGTCGTCCCCACGACCCCGGGTCCAGGTTGGCCAGCCGCCGACATTTCCGACGACTATAGAGTCGTCCCCACGACACCGGGCCAAAGTTGGCCAGCCGCCGACATGTCCGACGACTATAGGGTCGTCCCCACGACCCCGGGACTAGATTGGCCCGCCACCGTCATGTCCGACGATTATAGGGTCGTCCCCACGACCCCGGGACAAGCTTGGCCCGCCGCCGAATTGTTCGACGACTATAGGGTCGTCCCCACGACCCCGGGACTAGATTGGCCCGCCACCGTCATGTCCGACGACAATAGGGTCGTCCCCACGACCCCGGGTCTAGGTTGGCCAGCCGCCGACTTGTCCGACGACTATAGGGTCGTACCCACGACCCCGGGACTAGGCTGACAAGCCGCCAACATGTCCGACGACTATAGGGTCGTCCCCACGACACCGGGCCAAAGTTGGCCAGCCGCCGACATGTCCGACGACTATAGGGTCGTCCCCACGACCCCGGGACAAGGTTGGCCCGCCGCCGACATGTCCGACGACTATAGGGTCGTCCCCACGACCCCGGGACGTGATTGGCCCGCCACCGTCATGTCCGACGACAATAGGGTCGTCCCCACGACCCCGGGTCTAGTTTGGCCAGCCGCCGACTTGTCCGCCGACTATAGGGTCGTCCCCAGGACCTCGGGACTAGATTGGCCCGCTACCGTCATGTCCGAAGACTATAGGGTCGTCCCCACGACCACGGGACTAGATTGGCCCGCCACCGGCATGTCCGACGACAATAGGGTCGTCCCCACGACCCCGGGTCTAGGTTGGCCAGCCGCCGACATGTCCGACGACAATCGGATCGTCCCCACGACCACGCGCCAAAGTTGGCCAGCCGCCGACATGTCCGACGACTATAGGGTCGTCCCCACGACACCGGGCCAAAGTTGGCCAGCCGCCGACATGTCCGACGACTATAGGGTCGTCCCCACGACCACGCGCCAAAGTTGGCCAGCCGCCGACATGTCCGCCGACTATAGGGTCGTCCCCACGACCCCGGGACTAGATTGGCCCGCCACCGTCATGTCCAACGACTATAGGGTCGTCCCCACGACCACGGGCCAAAGTTGGCAATCCGCCGAAATGTCCGACGATTATAGGGTCGTCCCCACGACCCCGTGCCAAAGTTGGCAAGCCGCCGAAATGTCCGAAGACTGTAGGGTCGTCCCCACGACCCCGAGACTAGATTGGCCCGCCACCGGCATGTCCGACGACAATAGGGTCGTCCCCACGACCCCGGGTCCAGGTTGGCCAGCCGCCGACATTTCCGACGACTATAGGGTCGTCCCCACGACCACGCGCCAAAGTTGGCCAGCCGCCGACATGTCCGCCGACTATAGGGTCGTCCCCACGACCCCGAGTCCAGGTTGGCCAGCCGCCGGCATTTCCGACGACTATAGAGTCGTCCCCACGACCCCGGGCCAAAGTTGGCCAGCCGCCGACATGTCCGACGACTATAGGGTCGTCCCCACGACCCCGAGACTAGATTGGCCCGCCACCGTCATGTCCGACGACAATAGGGTCGTCCCCACGACCCCGGGTCCAGGTTGGCCAGCCGCCGACATTTCCGACGACTATAGAGTCGTCCCCACGACCCCGGGACTAGTTTGGCCCGCCACGGTCATGTCCAACGACTATAGGGTCGTCCCCACAACCACGGGCCAAAGTTGGCCAGCCGCCGACATGTCCGACGACTATAGGGTCGTCTCCACGACCCCGGGCCAAAGTTGGCCAGCCGCCGACATGTCCGACGACAATAGGGTCGTCCCCACGACCCCGGGTCTAGGTTGGCCAGCCGCCGACTTGTCCGACGACTATAGGGTCCTACCCACGGCCCCGGGACTAGGCTGACAAGCCGCCAACATGTCCGACGACTATAGGGTCGTCCCCACGACCCCGGGCCAAAGATGTCCAGCCGCCGTCTTGTCCGACGACTATAGGGTCGTCCCCACGACCCCGAGTCCAGGTTGGCCAGCCGCCGGCATTTCCGACGACTATAGAGTCGTCCCCACGACCCCGGGCCAAAGTTGGCCAGCCGCCGACATGTCCGACGACTATAGGGTCGTCCCCACGACCCCGAGACTAGATTGGCCCGCCACCGTCATGTCCGACGACAATAGGGTCGTCCCCACGACCCCGGGTCCAGGTTGGCCAGCCGCCGACATTTCCGACGACTATAGAGTCGTCCCCACGACACCGGGCCAAAGTTGGCCAGCCGCCGACATGTCCGACGACTATAGGGTCGTCCCCACGACCCCGGGACTAGATTGGCCCGCCACCGTCATGTCCGACGATTATAGGGTCGTCCCCACGACCCCGGGACAAGCTTGGCCCGCCGCCGAATTGTTCGACGACTATAGGGTCGTCCCCACGACCCCGGGACTAGATTGGCCCGCCACCGTCATGTCCGACGACAATAGGGTCGTCCCCACGACCCCGGGTCTAGGTTGGCCAGCCGCCGACTTGTCCGACGACTATAGGGTCGTACCCACGACCCCGGGACTAGGCTGACAAGCCGCCAACATGTCCGACGACTATAGGGTCGTCCCCACGACACCGGGCCAAAGTTGGCCAGCCGCCGACATGTCCGACGACTATAGGGTCGTCCCCACGACCCCGGGACAAGGTTGGCCCGCCGCCGACATGTCCGACGACTATAGGGTCGTCCCCACGACCCCGGGACGTGATTGGCCCGCCACCGTCATGTCCGACGACAATAGGGTCGTCCCCACGACCCCGGGTCTAGTTTGGCCAGCCGCCGACTTGTCCGCCGACTATAGGGTCGTCCCCAGGACCTCGGGACTAGATTGGCCCGCTACCGTCATGTCCGAAGACTATAGGGTCGTCCCCACGACCACGGGACTAGATTGGCCCGCCACCGGCATGTCCGACGACAATAGGGTCGTCCCCACGACCCCGGGTCTAGGTTGGCCAGCCGCCGACATGTCCGACGACAATCGGATCGTCCCCACGACCACGCGCCAAAGTTGGCCAGCCGCCGACATGTCCGACGACTATAGGGTCGTCCCCACGACACCGGGCCAAAGTTGGCCAGCCGCCGACATGTCCGACGACTATAGGGTCGTCCCCACGACCACGCGCCAAAGTTGGCCAGCCGCCGACATGTCCGCCGACTATAGGGTCGTCCCCACGACCCCGGGACTAGATTGGCCCGCCACCGTCATGTCCAACGACTATAGGGTCGTCCCCACGACCACGGGCCAAAGTTGGCAATCCGCCGAAATGTCCGACGATTATAGGGTCGTCCCCACGACCCCGTGCCAAAGTTGGCAAGCCGCCGAAATGTCCGAAGACTGTAGGGTCGTCCCCACGACCCCGAGACTAGATTGGCCCGCCACCGGCATGTCCGACGACAATAGGGTCGTCCCCACGACCCCGGGTCCAGGTTGGCCAGCCGCCGACATTTCCGACGACTATAGGGTCGTCCCCACGACCACGCGCCAAAGTTGGCCAGCCGCCGACATGTCCGCCGACTATAGGGTCGTCCCCACGACCCCGGGACTAGATTGGCCCGCCACCGGCATGTCCGACGACAATAGGGTCGTCCCCACGACCCCGGGTCTAGGTTGGCCAGCCGCCGACATGTCCGACGACAATCGGATCGTCCCCACGACCACGCGCCAAAGTTGGCCAGCCGCCGACATGTCCGACGACTATAGGGTCGTCCCCACGACCCCGGGCCAAAGTTGGCCAGCCGCCGACATGTCCGACGACTATAGGGTCGTCCCCACGACCCCGAGACTAGATTGGCCCGCCACCGGCATGTCCGACGACAATAGGGTCGTCCCCACGACCCCGGGTCCAGGTTGGCCAGCCGCCGACATTTCCGACGACTATAGAGTCGTCCCCACGACACCGGGCCAAAGTTGGCCAGCCGCCGACATGTCCGACGACAATAGGGTCGTCCCCACGACCCCGGGTCTAGGTTGGCCAGCCGCCGACATGTCCGACGACAATCGGATCGTCCCCACGACCACGCGCCAAAGTTGGCCCGCCACCGACATTTCCGACGACTATAGAGTCGTCCCCACGACACCGGGCCAAAGTTGGCCAGCCGCCGATATGTCCGACGACTATAGGGTCGTCCCCACAACCACGGGCCAACGTTGGCCAGCCGCCGACATGACCGACGACTATAGGGTCGTCCCCACGACCTCGGGACTAGGTTGGCCAACCGCCGACATGTCCGACGACTATAGGGTCGTCCCCACGACCCCGGGCCAAAGATGTCCAGCCGCCGTCTTCTCCGACGACTATAGGGTCGTCGTCACGACCCCGGGTCCAGGTTGGCCAGCCGCCGACATGTCCGACGACTATAGGGTCGTCCCCGCGACCCCAAGACTAGATTGGCCCGCCACCGTCATGTCCAACGACTATAGGGTCGTCCCCACAACCACGGGCCAAAGTTGGCCAGCCGCCGACATGTCCGACGACTATAGGGTCGTCCCCACGACACCGGGCCAAAGTTGGCCAGCCGCCGACATGTCCGACGACTATAGGGTCGTCCCCACGACCACGCGCCAAAGTTGGCCAGCCGCCGACATGTCCGACGACTATAGGGTCGTCCCCACGACCCCGGGACTAGATTGGCCCGCCACCGTCATGTCCGACGACTATAGGGTCGTCCCCACGACCCCGGGTCTAGGTTGGCCAGCCGCCGACTTGTCCGACGACTATAGGGTCGTCCCCAGGACCTCGGGACTAGATTGGCCCGCCACCGTCATGTCCAACGATTATAGGGTCGTCCCCACGACCATGGGCCAAAGTTGGCATGCCGCCGAAATGTCCGACGATTATAGGGTCGTCCCCACGACCCCGGGACTAGTTTGGCCCGCCACCGTCATGTCCAACGACTATAGGGTCGTCCCCACGACCACGCGCCAATGTTGGCCAGCCGCCGACATGTCCGACGACTATAGGGTCGTCCCCACGACCCCGGGCCAATGTTGGTCAATCGCCGACATGTCCAACGACTATGGGGTCGTCCCTACGACCCCGGGACTAGATTAGCTCGCCACCGTCATGTCCAACAACTATAGGGTCGTCCCCACGACCACGGGCCAAAGTTGGCATGCTGCCGAAATGTCCGACGACTATAGGGTCGTCCCCACGACACCGGGCCAAAGTTGGCCAGCCGCCGACATGTCCGACGACTATGGAGTCGTCCCCACGACCCGGGACTAGACTGGCCCGCCACCGTCATGTCCGACGACTATAGGGTCGTCCCCACGACCCCCGGACTAGGTTGGCCGGCCGCCGACTTGTCCGACGACTATAGGGTCGTCCCCACGACCCCCCGACTAGGTGGGCTCGCCGCCGACTTGTCCGACGACTATAGGGTCGTCCCCACGACCCCGGGACTAGGTTGGCTCGCCACCGTCATGTCTGACGACTATAGGGTCGTCCCCACGACCACGGTCCAAAGTTGGCCAGCCGGCGACATTTCCGACGACTATAGGGTCGTGCCCACGACCCGGGACTAGACTGGCCCGCCACCGTCAAGTCCGACGACTATAGGGTCGTCCCCACGACCCCGGGACTAGATTGGCCCGCCACCGTCAAGTCCGACCACTATAGGGTCGTCCCCAAAACCACGGGCCAAAGTTGGCCAGCCGCCGACATGTCCGACGACTATAGGGTCGTCCCCACGACCCCGGGCCAATGTTGGCCAATCGCCGACATGTCCAACGACTATAGGGTCGTCCCTACGACCCCGGGACTAGATTAGCCCGCCACCGTCATGTCCAACAACTATAGGGTCGTCCCCACGACCACGGGCCAAAGTTGGCATGCCGCCGAAATGTCCGACGACTATAGGGTCGTCCCCACGACACCGGGCCAAAGTTGGCCAGCCGCCGAAATGTCCGACGACTATGGGGTCGTTCCCACGACCCCGGGACTAGGTTGGCCAGCCGCCGACATGTCCGACGACTATAGGGTCGTCCCGACGACCCCGGGCCAATGTTGGCCAATCGCCAACATGGCCGACGACTATAGGGTCGTCCCTACGACCCCGGGACTAGATTGGCCCGCCACCGTCATGTCCAACGATTATAGGGTCGTCCCCACGACCCCGGGACTAGATTGGCCCGCCACCGTCATGTCCGACGATTATAGGGTCGTCCCCAGGACCCCGGGACAAGCTTGGCCCGCCGCCGACTTGTCCGACGACTATAGGGTCGTCCCCACGACCCCGGGACTAGATTGGCCCGCCACCGTCATGTCCGACGACAATAGGGTCGTCCCCACGACCCCGGGTCTAGGTTGGCCAGCCGCCGACATGTCCGACGACTATAGAGTCGTCCCCACGACACCGGGCCAAAGTTGGACAGCCGCCGACATGTCCGACTACTATAGGGTCGTCCCCAGGACCTCGGGTCTAGATTGGCCCGCTACCGTCATGTCCGAAGACTATAGGGTCGTCCCCACGACCACGGGAATAGATTGGCCCGCCACCGCCATGTCCGACGACAATAGGGTCGTCCCCACGACCCCGGGTCTAGGTTGGCCAGCCGCCGACATGTCCGACGACAATCGGATCGTCCCCACGACCACGCGCCAAAGTTGGCCAGCCGCCGACATGTCCGACGACTATTGGATCGTGCCCACGACCACGGGCCAAAGTTGGCCAGCCGCCGACATGTCCGACGATAATCGGATCGTCCCCACGACCACGCGCCAATGTTGGCCAGCCGCCGACATGTCCGACGTCTATAGGGTCGTCCCCACGACCCCGGGCCAATGTTGGCCAATCGCCGACATGTCCAACGACTATAGGGTCGTCCCCACGACCCCGGGCCAAAGTTGGCCAGCCGCCGACATGTCCAACGACTATTGGGTCGCCCCACGACCACGGGCCAAAGTTGGCCAGCCGCCGACATGTCCGACGACTATAGGGTCGTCCCCACGACCCCGGGCCAAAGTTGGACAGCCGCCGACTTGTCCGACGACTATAGGGTCGTCCCCACGACCACGGGCCAAAGTTGGCCAGCCGCCGGATTGTCCGACGATTATAGGGTCGTCCCCACGACCCCGGGACTAGGTTGGCCCGCCTCCGACTTGTCCGACGACTATAGGGTCGTCCCCACGACCCCGGGCCAAAGTTGGCCAGCCGCTGATATGTCCGACGACTATAGGGTCGTCCCCACGACCGCGGGACTAGATTGGCTCGCCGCCGACTTGTCCGACGACTGTAGGGTCGTCCCCACGACCCTGGGACTAGATTGGCCCGCCACCGTCATTTCCGACGACTATAGGGTCGTCCCCACGACCACGGGCCATTGTTGGCTAGCCGCTGACTTGTCCGACGACTATAGGGTCGTCCCCACGACCGCGGGACTAGATTGGCTCGCCGCCGACTTGTCCGACGACTGTAGGGTCGTCCCCACGACCCCGGGACTAGATTGGCCCGCCACCGGCATTTCCGACGACTATAGGGTCGTCCCCACGACCACGGGCCAAAGCTGGCCAGTCGCCGGCTTGTCCGACGACTATAGGGTCGTCCCCATGACCCGGGACTAGACTGGCCCGCCACCGTCATGTCCGACGACTACAGGGTCGTCCCCACGACCCCCGGACTAGGTTGGTACGCCGCCGACTTGTCCGACGAGTATAGGGTCCTCCCCACGACCACGGGCCAAAGTTGGCCTGCCGCCGACATGTCCGACGACTATAGGTTCGTCCCCACGACCCGGGACTAGACTGGCCCGCCACCGACTTGTCCGACGACTATAGGGTCGTCCCCACGACCCCCCGACTAGGTGGGCTCGCCGCCGACTTGTCCGACGACTATAGGGTCGTCCCCACGACCCCGGGACTAGGTTGGCTCGCCACCGTCATGTCTGACGACTATAGGGTCGTCCCTACGACCACGGGCCAAAGTTGGCCAGCCGCCGACATGTCCGACGACTATAGGGTCGTCCCCACGACCACGGGCCAAAGTTGGCCAGCCGCCGACATGTCCGACGACTATAGGGTCGTCCCCACGACCCCGGGACTAGACTGGCCCGCCACCGTCATGTCCGACGACTATAGGGTACGTCCCCACGACCCCCGGACTAGGTTGGCTGGCCGCCGACTTGTCCGACGACTATAGGGTCGTCCCCACGACCCCCCGACTAGGTGGGCTCGCCGCCGACTTGTCCGACGACTATAGGGTCATCCCCACGACCCCGGGACTAGATTGGCCCGCCACCGTTATGTCCGACGACTATAGGGTGGTCCCCACGACCACGGGCCAAAGTTGGCCAGCCGGCGACATTTCCGACGACTATAGGGTCGTGCCCACGACCCGGGACTAGACTGGCCCGCCACCGTCATGTCCAACGACTATGGGGTCGTCCCCACGACCCCGGGACTAGATTGGCCCGCCACTGTCATGTCCGACGACTATAGGGTCGTCCCCACGACCCCCGGACTAGGTTGGCCGGCCGCCGACTTGTCCGACGACTATAGGGTCGTCCCCACGACCCCCGGACTAGGTGGGCTCGCCCCGACTTGTCCGACGACTATAGGGTCGTCCCCACGACCACGGGAATAGATTGGCCCGCCACCGCCATGTCCGACGACAATAGGGTCGTCCCCACGACCCCGGGTCTAGGTTGGCCAGCCGCCGACATGTCCGACGACAATCGGATCGTCCCCACGACCACGCGCCAAAGTTGGCCAGCCGCCGACATGTCCGACGACTATTGGATCGTCCCCACGACCACGGGCCAAAGTTGGCCAGCCGCCGACATGTCCGACGATAATCGGATCGTCCCCACGACCACGCGCCAATGTTGGCCAGCCGCCGACATGTCCGACGTCTATAGGGTCGTCCCCACGACCCCGGGCCAATGTTGGCCAATCGCCGACATGTCCAACGACTATAGGGTCGTCCCCACGACCCCGGGCCAAAGTTGGCCAGCCGCCGACATGTCCAACGACTATTGGGTCGCCCCACGACCACGGGCCAAAGTTGGCCAGCCGCCGACATGTCCGACGACTATAGGGTCGTCCCCACGACCCCGGGCCAAAGTTGGACAGCCGCCGACTTGTCCGACGACTATAGGGTCGTCCCCACGACCACGGGCCAAAGTTGGCCAGCCGCCGGATTGTCCGACGATTATAGGGTCGTCCCCACGACCCCGGGACTAGGTTGGCCCGCCTCCGACTTGTCCGACGACTATAGGGTCGTCCCCACGACCCCGCGCCAAAGTTGGCCAGCCGCTGATATGTCCGACGACTATAGGGTCGTCCCCACGACCGCGGGACTAGATTGGCTCGCCGCCGACTTGTCCGACGACTGTAGGGTCGTCCCCACGACCCTGGGACTAGATTGGCCCGCCACCGTCATTTCCGACGACTATAGGGTCGTCCCCACGACCACGGGCCATTGTTGGCTAGCCGCTGACTTGTCCGACGACTATAGGGTCGTCCCCACGACCGCGGGACTAGATTGGCTCGCCGCCGACTTGTCCGACGACTGTAGGGTCGTCCCCACGACCCCGGGACTAGATTGGCCCGCCACCGGCATTTCCGACGACTATAGGGTCGTCCCCACGACCACGGGCCAAAGCTGGCCAGTCGCCGGCTTGTCCGACGACTATAGGGTCGTCCCCATGACCCGGGACTAGACTGGCCCGCCACCGTCATGTCCGACGACTACAGGGTCGTCCCCACGACCCCCGGACTAGGTTGGTACGCCGCCGACTTGTCCGACGAGTATAGGGTCCTCCCCACGACCACGGGCCAAAGTTGGCCTGCCGCCGACATGTCCGACGACTATAGGTTCGTCCCCACGACCCGGGACTAGACTGGCCCGCCACCGACTTGTCCGACGACTATAGGGTCGTCCCCACGACCCCCCGACTAGGTGGGCTCGCCGCCGACTTGTCCGACGACTATAGGGTCGTCCCCACGACCCCGGGACTAGGTTGGCTCGCCACCGTCATGTCTGACGACTATAGGGTCGTCCCTACGACCACGGGCCAAAGTTGGCCAGCCGCCGACATGTCCGACGACTATAGGGTCGTCCCCACGACCACGGGCCAAAGTTGGCCAGCCGCCGACATGTCCGACGACTATAGGGTCGTCCCCACGACCCCGGGACTAGACTGGCCCGCCACCGTCATGTCCGACGACTATAGGGTACGTCCCCACGACCCCCGGACTAGGTTGGCTGGCCGCCGACTTGTCCGACGACTATAGGGTCGTCCCCACGACCCCCCGACTAGGTGGGCTCGCCGCCGACTTGTCCGACGACTATAGGGTCATCCCCACGACCCCGGGACTAGGTTGGCCCGCCGCCGACTTGTCCGACGACTATAGGGTCGTCCCCACGACCCCGGGACTAGGTTGGCTCGCCACCGACATGTCTGACGACTATAGGGTCGTCCCCACGACCCCGGGACTAGATTGGCCCGCCACCGTCAAGTCCGACGACTATAGGGTCGTCCCCACGACCCCGGGCCAAAGTTGGACAGCCGCCGACATGTCCGACGACTATAGGGTCGTCCCCACGACCACGGGCCAAAGTTGGCCAGCCGCCGGCTTGTCCGACGATTATAGGGTCGTCCCCACGACCCCGGGACTAGGTTGGCCCGCCGCCGACCTGTCCGACGACTATAGGGTCGTCCCCACGACCGCGGGCCACAGTTGGCCTGCCGACGACATATCCGACGACTATAGGGTCGTCCCCACGACCCCGGGCCAAAGTTGGCCAGCCGCCGACATGTCCGACGACTATAGGGTCGTCCCCACGACCCCGGGACTAGATTGGCCCGCCACCGTCATTTCCGACGACTATAGGGTCGTCCCCACAACCCGGGAGTAGACTGACCCGCCACCGTCATGTCCGACGACTATAGGGTCGTCCTCACGACCCCGGGACTAGATTGGCCCGCCACCGTCAAGTCCGACGACTATAGGGTCGCCCCCCCCCGACCCCGGGACTAGATTGGCCCGCCACCGTCAAGTCCGACGACTATAGGGTCGTCCCCACGACCCCGGGCCAAAGCTGGACAGCCGCCGACTTGTCCGACGACTATAGGGTCGTCCCCACGACCACGGGCCAAAGTTGGCCAGCCGGCGACATTTCCGACGACTATAGGGTCGTGCCCACGACCCGGGACTAGACTGGCCCGCCACCGTCATGTCCAACGACTATGGGGTCGTCCCCACGACCCCGGGACTAGATTGGCTCGCCACCGTCATGTCCGACGACTATAGGGTCGTCGCCACGACCCCCGGACTAGGTTGGCCGGCCGCCGACTTGTCCGACGACTATAGGGTCGTCCCCACGACCCCCGGACTAGGTGGGCTCGCCCCCGACTTGTCCGACGACTATAGGGTCGTTCCCACGACCCGGGGCCAAAGTTGGCAAGCTGCCCACTTATCCGACGACTATAGGGTCGTCCCCACGACCCCGGGACTAGGTAGGCCCGCCCCCGACTTGTCCGACGACTATAGGGTCGTCCCCACGACCCCGGGACTAGATTGGCCCGCCACCGTTATGTCCGACGACTATAGGGTCGTCCCCAAGACCACGGGCCAAAGTTGGCCAGCCGCCGACATATCCGACGACTGTAGGGTCGTCCCCACGACCCCGGGACTAGATTGGCTCGCCGCCGACTTGTCCGACGACTGTAGGGTCGTCCCCACGACCCCGGGACTAGATTGGCCCGCCACCGTCATTTCCGACGACTATAGGGTCGTCCCCACGACCACGGGCCAAAGTTGGCCAGCCGCCGACATATCCGACGACTGTAGGGTCGTCCCCACGACCCCGGGCCAACGTTGGCCAGCCGCCGACATGTCCGACGACTATTGGGTCGTCCCCACGACCCCGGGACTAGATTGGCCCGCCACCGTCATTTCCGACGACTATAGGGTCGTCCCCATGACCACGGGGCCAAAGTTGGCGAGCCGCCGACATGTCCGACGACTATAGGGTCGTCCCCACAACCCGGGAGTAGACTGACCCGCCACCGTCATGTCCGACGACTATAGGGTCGCCCCCCCGACCCCGGGACTAGATTGGCCCGCCACCGTCAAGTCCGACGACTATAGGGTCGTCCCCACGACCCCCGGACTAGGTGGGCTCGCCCCCGACTTGTCCGACGACTATAGGGTCGTTCCCACGACCCGGGGCCAAAGTTGGCAAGCTGCCCACTTATCCGACGACTATAGGGTCGTCCCCACGACCCCGGGACTAGATTGGCTCGCCACCGTCATGTCCGACGACTATAGGGTCGTCGCCACGACCCCCGGACTAGGTTGGCCGGCCGCCGAATTGTCCGACGACTATAGGGTCGTCCCCACGACCCCCGGACTAGGTGGGCTCGCCCCCGACTTGTCCGACGACTATAGGGTCGTTCCCACGACCCGGGGCCAAAGTTGGCAAGCTGCCCACTTATCCGACGACTATAGGGTCGTCCCCACGACCCCGGGACTAGGTAGGCCCGCCCCCGACTTGTCCGACGACTATAGGGTCGTCCCCACGACCCCGGGACTAGATTGGCCCGCCACCGTTATGTCCGACGACTATAGGGTCGTCCCCAAGACCACGGGCCAAAGTTGGCCAGCCGCCGACATATCCGACGACTGTAGGGTCGTCCCCACGACCCCGGGACTAGATTGGCTCGCCGCCGACTTGTCCGACGACTGTAGGGTCGTCCCCACGACCCCGGGACTAGATTGGCCCGCCACCGTCATTTCCGACGACTATAGGGTCGTCCCCACGACCACGGGCCAAAGTTGGCCAGCCGCCGACATATCCGACGACTGTAGGGTCGTCCCCACGACCCCGGGCCAACGTTGGCCAGCCGCCGACATGTCCGACGACTATTGGGTCGTCCCCACGACCCCGGGACTAGATTGGCCCGCCACCGTCATTTCCGACGACTATAGGGTCGTCCCCATGACCACGGGGCCAAAGTTGGCGAGCCGCCGACATGTCCGACGACTATAGGGTCGTCCCCACAACCCGGGAGTAGACTGACCCGCCACCGTCATGTCCGACGACTATAGGGTCGTCCCCACGACCCCGGGACTAGATTGGCTCGCCACCGTCATGTCCGACGACCATAGGGTCGTCGCCACGACCCCCGGACTAGGTTGGCCGGCCGCCGACTTGTCCGACGACTATAGGGTCGTCCCCACGACCCCCGGACTAGGTGGGCTCGCCCCCGACTTGTCCGACGACTATAGGGTCGTTCCCACGACCCGGGGCCAAAGTTGGCAAGCTGCCCACTTATCCGACGACTATAGGGTCGTCCCCACGACCCCGGGACTAGGTAGGCCCGCCCCCGACTTGTCCGACGACTATAGGGTCGTCCCCACGACCCCGGGACTAGATTGGCCCGCCACCGTTATGTCCGACGACTATAGGGTCGTCCCCAAGACCACGGGCCAAAGTTGGCCAGCCGCCGACATATCCGACGACTGTAGGGTCGTCCCCACGACCCCGGGACTAGATTGGCTCGCCGCCGACTTGTCCGACGACTGTAGGGTCGTCCCCACGACCCCGGGACTAGATTGGCTCGCCGCCGACTTGTCCGACGACTGTAGGGTCGTCCCCACGACCCCGGGACTAGATTGGCCCGCCACCGTCAAGACCGACGACTATAGGGTCGTCCCCACGACCCCGGGCCAAAGCTGGACAGCCGCCGACTTGTCCGACGACTATAGGGTCGTCCCCACGACCACGGGCCAAAGTTGGCCGGCCGGCGACATTTCCGACGACTATAGGGTCGTGCCCACGACCCGGGACTAGACTGGCCCGCCACCGTCATGTCCAACGACTATGGGGTCGTCCCCACGACCCCGGGACTAGATTGGCCCGCCACCGTCAAGTCCGACGACTATAGGGTCGTCCCCACGACCCCGGGCCAAAGCTGGACAGCCGCCGACTTGTCCGACGACTATAGGGTCGTCCCCACGACCACGGGCCAAAGTTGGCCAGCCGGCGACATTTCCGACGACTATAGGGTCGTGCCCACGACCCGGGACTAGACTGGCCCGCCACCGTCATGTCCAACGACTATGGGGTCGTCCCCACGACCCCGGGACTAGATTGGCCCGCCACTGTCATGTCCGACGACTATAGGGTCGTCCCCACGACCCCCGGACTAGGTTGGCCGGCCGCCGACTTGTCCGACGACTATAGGGTCGTCCCCACGACCCCCGGACTAGGTGGGCTCGCCCCGACTTGTCCGACGACTATAGGGTCGTTCCCACGACCCCGGGCCAAAGTTGGCAAGCTGCCGACTTATCCGACGACTATAGGGTCGTCCCCACGACCCCGGGACTAGGTAGGCCCGCCCCCGACTTGTCCGACGACTATAGGGTCGTCCCCACGACCCCGGGACTAGATTGGCCCGCCACCGTTATGTCCGACGACTATAGGGTGGTCCCCACGACCACGGGCCAAAGTTGGCCAGCCGGCGACATGTCCGACGACTATAGGGTCGTCCGCACGACCCGGGACTAGACTGGCCCGCCACCGTCATGTCCGACGACTATAGGGTCATCCCCACGACCCCGGGACTAGGTTGGCCCGCCGCCGACTTGTCCGACGACTATAGGGTCGTCCCCACGACCCCGGGACTAGATTGGCCCGCCACCGTCATTTCCGACGACTATAGGGTCGTCCCCACGACCACGGGCCAAAGTTGGCCAGCCGCCGACATATCCGACGACTGTAGGGTCGTCCCCACGACCCCGGGCCAAAGTTGGCCAGCCGCTGATATGTCCGACGACTATAGGGTCGTCTCCACGACCCCGGGACTAGATTGGCCCGCCACCGTCATTTCCGACGACTATAGGGTCGTCCCCACGACCACGGGCCAAAGTTGGCCAGCCGCCGACTTGTCCGACGACTATAGGGTCGTCCCCATGACCCGGGACTAGACTGGCCCGCCACCGTCATGTCCGACGACCATAGGGTCGTCCCCACGACCCCCGGACTAGGTTGGTACGCCGCCGACTTGTCCGACGACTATAGGGTCGTCCCCACGACCCCGGGACTAGATTGGCCCGCCACCGTCATTTCCGACGACTATAGGGTCGTCCCCACGACCACGGGCCAATGTTGGCCAGCCGCCGACATATCCGACGACTGTAGGGTCGTCCCCACGACCCCGGGCCAAAGTTGGCCAGCCGCTGATATGTCCGACGACTATAGGGTCGTCTCCACGACCCCGGGACTAGATTGGCCCGCCACCGTCATTTCCGACGACTATAGGGTCGTGCCCACGACCACGGGCCAAAGTTGGCCAGCCGCTGACTTGTCCGACGACTATAGAGTCGTCCCCATGACCCGGGACTAGACTGGCCCGCCACCGTCATGTCCGACGACCATAGGGTCGTCCCCACGACCCCCGGACTAGGTTGGTACGCCGCCGACTTGTCCGACGAGTATAGGGTCCTCCCCACGACCCCCGGGCCAAAGTTGGACAGCCACCGACATTTCCGACGACTATAGGGTCGTCCCCACGACCACGGGCCAAAGTTGGCCAGCCGCCGACATGTCCGACGACTATAGGGTCGTCCCCACGACCCGGGACTAGACTGGCCCGCCACCGTCATGGCCGACGACTATAGGGTCGTCCCCACGACCCCGGGACTAGATTGGCCCGCCACCGTCAAGTTCGACGACTATAGGGTCGCCCCCCCCCCGACCCCGGGACTAGATTGGCCCGCCACCGTCAAGTCCGACGACTATAGGGTCGTCCCCACGACCCCGGGACTAGATTGGCCCGCCACCGTCAAGTCCGACGACTATAGGGTCGTCCCCACGACCCCGGGCCAAAGCTGGACAGCCGCCGACTTGTCCGACGACTATAGGGTCGTCCCCACGACCACGGGCCAAAGTTGGCCAGCCGGCGACATTTCCGACGACTATAGGGTCGTGCCCACGACCCGGGACTAGACTGGCCCGCCACCGTCATGTCCAACGACTATGGGGTCGTCCCCACGACCCCGGGACTAGATTGGCTCGCCACCGTCATGTCCGACGACTATAGGGTCGTCGCCACGACCCCCGGACTAGGTTGGCCGGCCGCCGACTTGTCCGACGACTATAGGGTCGTCCCCACGACCCCGGGACTAGATTGGCCCGCCACCGTCATTTCCGACGACTATAGGGTCGTCCCCACGACCACGGGCCAAAGTTGGCCAGCCGCCGACATATCCGACGACTGTAGGGTCGTCCCCACGACCCCGGGCCAAAGTTGGCCAGCCGCTGATATGTCCGACGACTATAGGGTCGTCTCCACGACCCCGGGACTAGATTGGCCCGCCGCCGTCATTTCCGACGACTATAGGGTCGTCCCCACGACCACGGGCCAAAGTTGGCCAGCCGCCGACTTGTCCGACGACTATAGGGTCGTCCCCATGACCCGGGACTAGACTGGCCCGCCACCGTCATGTCCGACGACCATAGGGTCGTCCCCACGACCCCCGGACTAGGTTGGTACGCCGCCGACTTGTCCGACGACTATAGGGTCGTCCCCACGACCCCGGGACTAGATTGGCCCGCCACCGTCATTTCCGACGACTATAGGGTCGTCCCCACGACCACGGGCCAAAGTTGGCCAGCCGCCGACATATCCGACGACTGTAGGGTCGTCCCCACGACCCCGGGCCAAAGTTGGCCAGCCGCTGATATGTCCGACGACTATAGGGTCGTCTCCACGACCCCGGGACTAGATTGGCCCGCCACCGTCATTTCCGACGACTATAGGGTCGTCCCCACGACCACGGGCCAAAGTTGGCCAGCCGCTGACTTGTCCGACGACTATAGGGTCGTCCCCATGACCCGGGACTAGACTGGCCCGCCACCGTCATGTCCGACGACCATAGGGTCGTCCCCACGACCCCCGGACTAGGTTGGTACGCCGCCGACTTGTCCGACGAGTATAGGGTCCTCCCCACGACCCCCGGGCCAAAGTTGGACAGCCACCGACATTTCCGACGACTATAGGGTCGTCCCCACGACCACGGGCCAAAGTTGGCCAGCCGCCGACATGTCCGACGACTATAGGGTCGTCCCCACGACCCGGGACTAGACTGGCCCGCCACCGTCATGTCCGACGACTATAGGGTCGTCCCCACGACCCCCGTACTATGTTGGCCGGCCGCCGACTTGTCCGACGACTATTGGGTCGTCCCCACGACCCCGGGCCAAAGTTGGCCAGCCGCCGACATGTCCGACGACTATAGGGTCGTCCCCACGACCCCGGGACTAGATTGGCCCGCCACCGTCATTTCCGACGACTATAGGGTCGTCCCCACAACCCGGGAGTAGACTGACCCGCCACCGTCATGTCCGACGACTATAGGGTCGTCCCCACGACCCCGGGACTAGATTGGCCCGCCACCGTCAAGTCCGACGACTATAGGGTCGTCCCCACGACCCCGGGACTAGATTGGCCCGCCACCGTCAAGTCCGACGACTATAGGGTCGTCCCCACGACCCCGGGACTAGATTGGCCCGCCACCGTCAAGTCCGACGACTATAGGGTCGTCCCCACGACCCCGGGCCAAAGCTGGACAGCCGCCGACTTGTCCGACGACTATAGGGTCGTCCCCACGACCACGGGCCAAAGTTGGCCGGCCGGCGACATTTCCGACGACTATAGGGTCGTGCCCACGACCCGGGACTAGACTGGCCCGCCACCGTCATGTCCAACGACTATGGGGTCGTCCCCACGACCCCGGGACTAGATTGGCCCGCCACCGTCATGTCCGACGACTATAGGGTCGTCCCCACGACCCCCGGACTAGGTTGGCCGGCCGCCGACTTGTCCGACGACTATAGGGTCGTCCCCACGACCCCCGGACTAGGTGGGCTCGCCCCGACTTGTCCGACGACTATAGGGTCATCCCCACGACCCCGGGACTAGGTTGGCCCGCCGCCGACTTGTCCGACGACTATAGGGTCGTCCCCACGACCCCGGGACTAGATTGGCCCGCCACCGTCAAGTCCGACGACTATAGGGTCGTCCCCACGACCCCGGGCCAAAGTTGGACAGCCGCCGACTTGTCCGACGACTATAGGGTCGTCCCCACGACCACGGGCCAAAGTTGGCCAGCCGCCGGCTTGTCCGACGATTATAGGGTCGTCCCCACGACCCCGGGACTAGGTTGGCCCGCCGCCGACCTGTCCGACGACTATAGGGTCGTCCCCACGACCGCGGGCCACAGTTGGCCTGCCGACGACATATCCGACGACTATAGGGTCGTCCCCACGACCCCGGGCCAAAGTTGGCCAGCCGCCGACATGTCCGACGACTATAGGGTCGTCCCCACGACCCCGGGACTAGATTGGCCCGCCACCGTCATTTCCGACGACTATAGGGTCGTCCCCACAATCCGGGAGTAGACTGACCCGCCACCGTCATGTCCGACGACTATAGGGTCGTCCCCACGACCCCGGGACTAGATTGGCCCGCCACCGTCAAGTCCGACGACTATAGGGTCGCCCCCCCCGACCCCGGGACTAGATTGGCCCGCCACCGTCAAGTCCGACGACTATAGGGTCGTCCCCACGACCCCGGGACTAGATTGGCCCGCCACCGTCAAGTCCGACGACTATAGGGTCGTCCCCACGACCCCGGGCCAAAGCTGGACAGCCGCCGACTTGTCCGACGACTATAGGGTCGTCCCCACGACCACGGGCCAAAGTTGGCCAGCCGGCGACATTTCCGACGACTATAGGGTCGTGCCCACGACCCCCGGACTAGGTGGGCTCGCCCCGACTTGTCCGACGACTATAGGGTCGTCCCCACGACCCCGGGACTAGATTGGCCCGCCACCGTTATGTCCGACGACTATAGGGTGGTCCCCACGACCACGGGCCAAAGTTGGCCAGCCGGCGACATGTCCGACGACTATAGGGTCGTCCGCACGACCCGGGACTAGACTGGCCCGCCACCGTCATGTCCGACGACTATAGGGTCATCCCCACGACCCCGGGACTAGGTTGGCCCGCCGCCGACTTGTCCGACGACTATAGGGTCGTCCCCACGACCCCGGGACTAGATTGGCCCGCCACCGTCATTTCCGACGACTATAGGGTCGTCCCCACGACCACGGGCCAAAGTTGGCCAGCCGCCGACATATCCGACGACTGTAGGGTCGTCCCCACGACCCCGGGCCAAAGTTGGCCAGCCGCTGATATGTCCGACGACTATAGGGTCGTCTCCACGACCCCGGGACTAGATTGGCCCGCCACCGTCATTTCCGACGACTATAGGGTCGTCCCCACGACCACGGGCCAAAGTTGGCCAGCCGCCGACTTGTCCGACGACTATAGGGTCGTCCCCATGACCCGGGACTAGACTGGCCCGCCACCGTCATGTCCGACGACCATAGGGTCGTCCCCACGACCCCCGGACTAGGTTGGTACGCCGCCGACTTGTCCGACGACTATAGGGTCGTCCCCACGACCCCGGGACTAGATTGGCCCGCCACCGTCATTTCCGACGACTATAGGGTCGTCCCCACGACCACGGGCCAATGTTGGCCAGCCGCCGACATATCCGACGACTGTAGGGTCGTCCCCACGACCCCGGGCCAAAGTTGGCCAGCCGCTGATATGTCCGACGACTATAGGGTCGTCTCCACGACCCCGGGACTAGATTGGCCCGCCACCGTCATTTCCGACGACTATAGGGTCGTGCCCACGACCACGGGCCAAAGTTGGCCAGCCGCTGACTTGTCCGACGACTATAGAGTCGTCCCCATGACCCGGGACTAGACTGGCCCGCCACCGTCATGTCCGACGACCATAGGGTCGTCCCCACGACCCCCGGACTAGGTTGGTACGCCGCCGACTTGTCCGACGAGTATAGGGTCCTCCCCACGACCCCCGGGCCAAAGTTGGACAGCCACCGACATTTCCGACGACTATAGGGTCGTCCCCACGACCACGGGCCAAAGTTGGCCAGCCGCCGACATGTCCGACGACTATAGGGTCGTCCCCACGACCCGGGACTAGACTGGCCCGCCACCGTCATGTCCGACGACTATAGGGTCGTCCCCACGACCCCCGGACTATGTTGGCCGGCCGCCGACTTGTCCGACGACTATTGGGTCGTCCCCACGACCCCCCGACTAGGTGGGCTCGCCGCCGACTTGTCCGACGACTATAGGGTCGTCCCCACGACCCCGGGACTAGGTTGGCTCGCCACCGTCATGTCTGACGACTATAGGGTCGTCCCCACGACCACGGGCCAAAGTTGGCCAGCCGGCGACATTTCCGACGACTATAGGTTCGTACCCACGACCCCGGGACTAGATTGGCCCGCCACCGTCATTTCCGACGACTATAGGGTCGTCCCCACGACCACGGGCCAAAGTTGGCCAGCCGCTGACTTGTCCGACGACTATAGGGTCGTCCCCATGACCCGGGACTAGACTGGCCCGCCACCGTCATGTCCGACGACCATAGGGTCGTCCCCACGACCCCCGGACTAGGTTGGTACGCCGCCGACTTGTCCGACGAGTATAGGGTCCTCCCCACGACCCCCGGGCCAAAGTTGGACAGCCACCGACATTTCCGACGACTATAGGGTCGTCCCCACGACCACGGGCCAAAGTTGGCCAGCCGCCGACATGTCCGACGACTATAGGGTCGTCCCCACGACCCGGGACTAGACTGGCCCGCCACCGTCATGTCCGACGACTATAGGGTCGTCCCCACGACCCCCGTACTATGTTGGCCGGCCGCCGACTTGTCCGACGACTATTGGGTCGTCCCCACGACCCCGGGCCAAAGTTGGCCAGCCGCCGACATGTCCGACGACTATAGGGTCGTCCCCACGACCCCGGGACTAGATTGGCCCGCCACCGTCATTTCCGACGACTATAGGGTCGTCCCCACAACCCGGGAGTAGACTGACCCGCCACCGTCATGTCCGACGACTATAGGGTCGTCCCCACGACCCCGGGACTAGATTGGCCCGCCACCGTCAAGTCCGACGACTATAGGGTCGTCCCCACGACCCCGGGACTAGATTGGCCCGCCACCGTCAAGTCCGACGACTATAGGGTCGTCCCCACGACCCCGGGACTAGATTGGCCCGCCACCGTCAAGTCCGACGACTATAGGGTCGTCCCCACGACCCCGGGCCAAAGCTGGACAGCCGCCGACTTGTCCGACGACTATAGGGTCGTCCCCACGACCACGGGCCAAAGTTGGCCGGCCGGCGACATTTCCGACGACTATAGGGTCGTGCCCACGACCCGGGACTAGACTGGCCCGCCACCGTCATGTCCAACGACTATGGGGTCGTCCCCACGACCCCGGGACTAGATTGGCCCGCCACCGTCATGTCCGACGACTATAGGGTCGTCCCCACGACCCCCGGACTAGGTTGGCCGGCCGCCGACTTGTCCGACGACTATAGGGTCGTCCCCACGACCCCCGGACTAGGTGGGCTCGCCCCGACTTGTCCGACGACTATAGGGTCATCCCCACGACCCCGGGACTAGGTTGGCCCGCCGCCGACTTGTCCGACGACTATAGGGTCGTCCCCACGACCCCGGGACTAGATTGGCCCGCCACCGTCAAGTCCGACGACTATAGGGTCGTCCCCACGACCCCGGGCCAAAGTTGGACAGCCGCCGACTTGTCCGACGACTATAGGGTCGTCCCCACGACCACGGGCCAAAGTTGGCCAGCCGCCGGCTTGTCCGACGATTATAGGGTCGTCCCCACGACCCCGGGACTAGGTTGGCCCGCCGCCGACCTGTCCGACGACTATAGGGTCGTCCCCACGACCGCGGGCCACAGTTGGCCTGCCGACGACATATCCGACGACTATAGGGTCGTCCCCACGACCCCGGGCCAAAGTTGGCCAGCCGCCGACATGTCCGACGACTATAGGGTCGTCCCCACGACCCCGGGACTAGATTGGCCCGCCACCGTCATTTCCGACGACTATAGGGTCGTCCCCACAATCCGGGAGTAGACTGACCCGCCACCGTCATGTCCGACGACTATAGGGTCGTCCCCACGACCCCGGGACTAGATTGGCCCGCCACCGTCAAGTCCGACGACTATAGGGTCGCCCCCCCCGACCCCGGGACTAGATTGGCCCGCCACCGTCAAGTCCGACGACTATAGGGTCGTCCCCACGACCCCGGGACTAGATTGGCCCGCCACCGTCAAGTCCGACGACTATAGGGTCGTCCCCACGACCCCGGGCCAAAGCTGGACAGCCGCCGACTTGTCCGACGACTATAGGGTCGTCCCCACGACCACGGGCCAAAGTTGGCCAGCCGGCGACATTTCCGACGACTATAGGGTCGTGCCCACGACCCCCGGACTAGGTGGGCTCGCCCCGACTTGTCCGACGACTATAGGGTCGTCCCCACGACCCCGGGACTAGATTGGCCCGCCACCGTTATGTCCGACGACTATAGGGTGGTCCCCACGACCACGGGCCAAAGTTGGCCAGCCGGCGACATGTCCGACGACTATAGGGTCGTCCGCACGACCCGGGACTAGACTGGCCCGCCACCGTCATGTCCGACGACTATAGGGTCATCCCCACGACCCCGGGACTAGGTTGGCCCGCCGCCGACTTGTCCGACGACTATAGGGTCGTCCCCACGACCCCGGGACTAGATTGGCCCGCCACCGTCATTTCCGACGACTATAGGGTCGTCCCCACGACCACGGGCCAAAGTTGGCCAGCCGCCGACATATCCGACGACTGTAGGGTCGTCCCCACGACCCCGGGCCAAAGTTGGCCAGCCGCTGATATGTCCGACGACTATAGGGTCGTCTCCACGACCCCGGGACTAGATTGGCCCGCCACCGTCATTTCCGACGACTATAGGGTCGTCCCCACGACCACGGGCCAAAGTTGGCCAGCCGCCGACTTGTCCGACGACTATAGGGTCGTCCCCATGACCCGGGACTAGACTGGCCCGCCACCGTCATGTCCGACGACCATAGGGTCGTCCCCACGACCCCCGGACTAGGTTGGTACGCCGCCGACTTGTCCGACGACTATAGGGTCGTCCCCACGACCCCGGGACTAGATTGGCCCGCCACCGTCATTTCCGACGACTATAGGGTCGTCCCCACGACCACGGGCCAATGTTGGCCAGCCGCCGACATATCCGACGACTGTAGGGTCGTCCCCACGACCCCGGGCCAAAGTTGGCCAGCCGCTGATATGTCCGACGACTATAGGGTCGTCTCCACGACCCCGGGACTAGATTGGCCCGCCACCGTCATTTCCGACGACTATAGGGTCGTGCCCACGACCACGGGCCAAAGTTGGCCAGCCGCTGACTTGTCCGACGACTATAGAGTCGTCCCCATGACCCGGGACTAGACTGGCCCGCCACCGTCATGTCCGACGACCATAGGGTCGTCCCCACGACCCCCGGACTAGGTTGGTACGCCGCCGACTTGTCCGACGAGTATAGGGTCCTCCCCACGACCCCCGGGCCAAAGTTGGACAGCCACCGACATTTCCGACGACTATAGGGTCGTCCCCACGACCACGGGCCAAAGTTGGCCAGCCGCCGACATGTCCGACGACTATAGGGTCGTCCCCACGACCCGGGACTAGACTGGCCCGCCACCGTCATGTCCGACGACTATAGGGTCGTCCCCACGACCCCCGGACTATGTTGGCCGGCCGCCGACTTGTCCGACGACTATTGGGTCGTCCCCACGACCCCCCGACTAGGTGGGCTCGCCGCCGACTTGTCCGACGACTATAGGGTCGTCCCCACGACCCCGGGACTAGGTTGGCTCGCCACCGTCATGTCTGACGACTATAGGGTCGTCCCCACGACCACGGGCCAAAGTTGGCCAGCCGGCGACATTTCCGACGACTATAGGTTCGTACCCACGACCCGGGACTAGACTGGCCCGCCACCGTCAAGTCCGACGACTATAGGGTCGTCCCCACGACCCCGGGACTAGATTGGCCCGCCACCGTCAAGTCCGACGACTATAGGGTCGTCCCCACGACCCCGGGCCAAAGCTGGACAGCCGCCGACTTGTCCGACGACTATAGGGTCGTCGCCACGACCCCGGGCCAAAGCTGGACAGCCGCCGACTTGTCCGACGACTATAGGGTCGTCCCCACGACCACGGCCCAAAGTTGGCCAGCCGCCGACATGTCCGACGACTATAGGGTCGTCCCCACGACCCGGGACTAGATTGGCCCGCCACCGTCATGTCCGACGACTTTAGGGTCGTCCCCACGACCCCCGGACTAGGTTGGCCGGCCGCCGACTTGTCCGACGACTATAGGGTCGTCCCCACGACCCCCCGACTAGGTGGGCTCGCCGCCGACTTGTCCGACGACTATAGGGTCATCCCCACGACCCCGGGACTAGGTTGGCCCGCCGCCGACTTGTCCGACGACTATAGGGTCGTCCCCACGACCCCGGGACTAGGTTGGCTCACCACCGACATGTCTGACGACTATAGGGTCGTCCCCACGACCCCGGGACTAGATTGGCCCGCCACCGTCATTTCCGACGACTATAGGGTCGTCCCCACGACCACGGGCCAAAGCTGGACAGCCGCCGACTTGTCCGACGACTATAGGGTCGTCCCCACGACCACGGGCCAAAGTTGGCCAGCCGGCGACATTTCCGACGACTATAGGGTCGTGCCCACGACCCGGGACTAGACTGGCCCGCCACCGTCATGTCCAACGACTATGGGGTCGTCCCCACGACCCCGGGACTAGATTGGCTCGCCACCGTCATGTCCGACGACTATAGGGTCGTCGCCACGACCCCCGGACTAGGTTGGCCGGCCGCCGACTTGTCCGACGACTATAGGGTCGTCCCCACGACCCCGGGACTAGATTGGCCCGCCACCGTCATTTCCGACGACTATAGGGTCGTCCCCACGACCACGGGCCAAAGTTGGCCAGCCGCCGACATATCCGACGACTGTAGGGTCGTCCCCACGACCCCGGGCCAAAGTTGGCCAGCCGCTGATATGTCCGACGACTATAGGGTCGTCTCCACGACCCCGGGACTAGATTGGCCCGCCGCCGTCATTTCCGACGACTATAGGGTCGTCCCCACGACCACGGGCCAAAGTTGGCCAGCCGCCGACTTGTCCGACGACTATAGGGTCGTCCCCATGACCCGGGACTAGACTGGCCCGCCACCGTCATGTCCGACGACCATAGGGTCGTCCCCACGACCCCCGGACTAGGTTGGTACGCCGCCGACTTGTCCGACGACTATAGGGTCGTCCCCACGACCCCGGGACTAGATTGGCCCGCCACCGTCATTTCCGACGACTATAGGGTCGTCCCCACGACCACGGGCCAAAGTTGGCCAGCCGCCGACATATCCGACGACTGTAGGGTCGTCCCCACGACCCCGGGCCAAAGTTGGCCAGCCGCTGATATGTCCGACGACTATAGGGTCGTCTCCACGACCCCGGGACTAGATTGGCCCGCCACCGTCATTTCCGACGACTATAGGGTCGTCCCCACGACCACGGGCCAAAGTTGGCCAGCCGCTGACTTGTCCGACGACTATAGGGTCGTCCCCATGACCCGGGACTAGACTGGCCCGCCACCGTCATGTCCGACGACCATAGGGTCGTCCCCACGACCCCCGGACTAGGTTGGTACGCCGCCGACTTGTCCGACGAGTATAGGGTCCTCCCCACGACCCCCGGGCCAAAGTTGGACAGCCACCGACATTTCCGACGACTATAGGGTCGTCCCCACGACCACGGGCCAAAGTTGGCCAGCCGCCGACATGTCCGACGACTATAGGGTCGTCCCCACGACCCGGGACTAGACTGGCCCGCCACCGTCATGTCCGACGACTATAGGGTCGTCCCCACGACCCCCGTACTATGTTGGCCGGCCGCCGACTTGTCCGACGACTATTGGGTCGTCCCCACGACCCCCCGACTAGGTGGGCTCGCCGCCGACTTGTCCGACGACTATAGGGTCGTCCCCACAACCCCGGGACTAGGTTGGCTCGCCACCGTCATGTCTGACGACTATAGGGTCGTCCCCACGACCACGGGCCAAAGTTGGCCAGCCGGCGACATTTCCGACGACTATAGGGTCGTCCCCACGACCCCGGGACTAGATTGGCCCGCCACCGTCAAGTCCGACGACTATAGGGTCGTCCCCACGACCCCGGGCCAAAGCTGGACAGCCGCCGACTTGTCCGACGACTATAGGGTCGTCCCCACGACCCCCCGACTAGGTGGGCTCGCCGCCGACTTGTCCGACGACTATAGGGTCGTCCCCACGACCCGGGACTAGATTGGCCCGCCACCGTCATGTCCGACGACTTTAGGGTCGTCCCCACGACCCCCGGACTAGGTTGGCCGGCCGCCGACTTGTCCGACGACTATAGGGTCGTCCCCACGACCCCCCGACTAGGTGGGCTCGCCGCCGACTTGTCCGACGACTATAGGGTCATCCCCACGACCCCGGGACTAGGTTGGCCCGCCGCCGACATGTCCGACGACTATAGGGTCGTCCCCACGACCCCGGGACTAGGTTGGCTCACCACCGACATGTCCGACGACTATAGGGTCGTCCCCACGACGCCGGGCAAAGGTTGGCCAGCCGCCGACATGTTCGACGAGTATAGGGACGTCCCAACGACGCCGGGACTAGATTGGCTAGTCACCGTCACGTCCGACGACTATCGGATCGTCCCCACGACCACGGGCCAAAGTTGGCCAGCCGCTAACATGTCCGACGATTATAGGGTCGTCCCCACGATCCCGGGACTAGATTGGCCCGACACCGTCATGTCCGACGACTATAGGGTCGTCCCCACGACCACGGGCCAAATTTGGCCAGCCGCCGACTTGTCCGAAGACTATAGGGTCGTCCCCACGTCCCCGGGTCAAAGTTGGCCAGCCGCCGACATGCCCGACGACTATAGGGTCGTCCCCATGACCACGGGGCCAAAGTTGGCGAGCCGCCGACATGTCCGACGACTATAGGGTCGTCCCCACAACCCGGGAGTAGACTGACCCGCCACCGTCATGTCCGACGACTATAGGGTCGTCCCCACGACCCCGGGACTAGATTGGCCCGCCACCGTCAAGTCCGACGACTATAGGGTCGCCCCCCCCGACCCCGGGACTAGATTGGCCCGCCACCGTCAAGTCCGACGACTATAGGGTCGTCCCCACGACCCCGGGACTAGATTGGCCCGCCACCGTCAAGTCCGACGACTATAGGGTCGTCCCCACGACCCCGGGCCAAAGCTGGACAGCCGAAGACTTGTCCGACGACTATAGGGTCGTCCCCACGACCACGGGCCAAAGTTGGCCAGCCGGCGACATTTCCGACGACTATAGGGTCGTGCCCACGACCCGGGACTAGGTTGGCTCGCCACCGTCATGTCTGACGACTATAGGGTCGTCCCCACGACCACGGGCCAAAGTTGGCCAGCCGGCGACATTTCCGACGACTATAGGTTCGTACCCACGACCCGGGACTAGACTGGCCCGCCACCGTCAAGTCCGACGACAATAGGGTCGTCCCCACGACCCCGGGACTAGATTGGCCCGCCACCGTCAAGTCCGACGACTATAGGGTCGTCCCCACGACCCCGGGCCAAAGCTGGACAGCCGCCGACTTGTCCGACGACTATAGGGTCGTCGCCACGACCCCGGGCCAAAGCTGGACAGCCGCCGACTTGTCCGACGACTATAGGGTCGTCCCCACGACCACGGCCCAAAGTTGGCCAGCCGCCGACATGTCCGACGACTATAGGGTCGTCCCCACGACCCGGGACTAGACTGGCCCGCCACCGACATGTCCGACGACTATAGAGTCGTCCCCACGACCCCGGGTCAATGTTGGCTCGCCGCCGACATGTCCGACGACTATAGGGTCGTCCCCACGACCCCCGGACTAGGTTGGCCGGCCGCCGACTTGTCCGACGACTATAGGGTCGTCCCCACGACCCCCCGACTAGGTGGGCTCGCCGCCGACTTGTCCGACGACTATAGGGTCGTCCCCACGACCCGGGACTAGATTGGCCCGCCACCGTCATGTCCGACGACTTTAGGGTCGTCCCCACGACCCCCGGACTAGGTTGGCCGGCCGCCGACTTGTCCGACGACTATAGGGTCGTCCCCACGACCCCCCGAATAGGTGGGCTCGCCGCCGACTTGTCCGACGACTATAGGGTCATCCCCACGACCCCGGGACTAGGTTGGCCCGCCGCCGACATGTCCGACGACTATAGGGTCGTCCCCACGACCCCGGGACTAGGTTGGCTCACCACCGACATGTCTGACGACTATAGGGTCGTCCCCACGACCCCGGGACTAGATTGGCCCGCCACCGTCAAGTCCGACGACTATAGGGTCGTCCCCACGACCCCGGGCCAAAGTTGGACAGCCGCCGACTTGTCCGACGATTATAGGGTCGTCCCCACGACCACGGGCCAAAGTTGGCCAATCGCCGGCTTGTCCGACGACTATAGGGTCGTCCCCACGACCCCGGGCCAAAGTTGGCCAGCCGCCGACATGTCCGACGACTATATGGTCGTCCCCACGACCACGGGCCAATGTTGGCCAGCCGCTGACTTGTCCGACGACTATAGGGTCGTCCCCACGACCGCGGGACTAGATTGGCTCGCCGCCGACTTGTCCGACGACTGTAGGGTCGTCCCCACGACCCCGGGACTAGATTGGCCCGCCACCGTCATTTCCGACGACTATAGGGTCGTCCCCACGACCACGGGCCAAAGTTGGCCAGCCGCCGACTTGTCCGACGACTATAGGGTCGTCCCCACGACCGCGGGACTAGATTGGCTCGCCGCCGACTTGTCCGACGACTGTAGGGTCGTCCCCACGACCCCGGGACTAGATTGGCCCGCCACCGTCATTTCCGACGACTATAGGGTCGTCCCCACGACCACGGGCCAAAGTTGGCCAGCCGCCGACTTGTCCGACGACTATAGGGTCGTCCCCATGACCCGGGACTAGATTGGCCCGCCACCGTCATGTCCGACGACTATAGGGTCGTCCCCACGACCCCCGGACTAGGTTGGTACGCCGCCGACTTGTCCGACGAGTATAGGGTCCTCCCCACGACCACGGGCCAAAGTTGGCCAGCCGCCGACATGTCCGACGACTATAGGGTCGTCCCCACGACCCCGGGCCAAAGTTGGCCAGCCGCCGACATGTCCGACGACTATAGGGTCGTCCCCACGACGCCGGGCAAAGGTTGGCCAGCCGCCGACATGTTCGACGAGTATAGGGACGTCCCAACGACGCCGGGACTAGATTGGCTAGTCACCGTCACGTCCGACGACTATCGGATCGTCCCCACGACCACGGGCCAAAGTTGGCCAGCCGCTAACATGTCCGACGATTATAGGGTCGTCCCCACGATCCCGGGACTAGATTGGCCCGACACCGTCATGTCCGACGACTATAGGGTCGTCCCCACGACCACGGGCCAAATTTGGCCAGCCGCCGACTTGTCCGAAGACTATAGGGTCGTCCCCACGTCCCCGGGTCAAAGTTGGCCAGCCGCCGACATGCCCGACGACTATAGGGTCGTCCCCATGACCACGGGGCCAAAGTTGGCGAGCCGCCGACATGTCCGACGACTATAGGGTCGTCCCCACAACCCGGGAGTAGACTGACCCGCCACCGTCATGTCCGACGACTATAGGGTCGTCCCCACGACCCCGGGACTAGATTGGCCCGCCACCGTCAAGTCCGACGACTATAGGGTCGCCCCCCCCGACCCCGGGACTAGATTGGCCCGCCACCGTCAAGTCCGACGACTATAGGGTCGTCCCCACGACCCCGGGACTAGATTGGCCCGCCACCGTCAAGTCCGACGACTATAGGGTCGTCCCCACGACCCCGGGCCAAAGCTGGACAGCCGAAGACTTGTCCGACGACTATAGGGTCGTCCCCACGACCACGGGCCAAAGTTGGCCAGCCGGCGACATTTCCGACGACTATAGGGTCGTGCCCACGACCCGGGACTAGGTTGGCTCGCCACCGTCATGTCTGACGACTATAGGGTCGTCCCCACGACCACGGGCCAAAGTTGGCCAGCCGGCGACATTTCCGACGACTATAGGTTCGTACCCACGACCCGGGACTAGACTGGCCCGCCACCGTCAAGTCCGACGACAATAGGGTCGTCCCCACGACCCCGGGACTAGATTGGCCCGCCACCGTCAAGTCCGACGACTATAGGGTCGTCCCCACGACCCCGGGCCAAAGCTGGACAGCCGCCGACTTGTCCGACGACTATAGGGTCGTCGCCACGACCCCGGGCCAAAGCTGGACAGCCGCCGACTTGTCCGACGACTATAGGGTCGTCCCCACGACCACGGCCCAAAGTTGGCCAGCCGCCGACATGTCCGACGACTATAGGGTCGTCCCCACCACCCGGGACTAGACTGGCCCGCCACCGACATGTCCGACGACTATAGGGTCGTCCCCACGACCCCCGGACTAGGTTGGCCGGCCGCCGACTTGTCCGACGACTATAGGGTCGTCCCCACGACCCCCGGACTAGGTTGGCCGGCCGCCGACTTGTCCGACGACTATAGGGTCGTCCCCACGACCCCCCGACTAGGTGGGCTCGCCGCCGACTTGTCCGACGACTATAGGGTCGTCCCCACGACCCGGGACTAGATTGGCCCGCCACCGTCATGTCCGACGACTTTAGGGTCGTCCCCACGACCCCCGGACTAGGTTGGCCGGCCGCCGACTTGTCCGACGACTATAGGGTCGTCCCCACGACCCCCCGACTAGGTGGGCTCGCCGCCGACTTGTCCGACGAGTATAGGGTCCTCCCCACGACCACGGGCCAAAGTTGGCTCGCCGCCGACATGTCCGACGACTATAGGGTCGTCCCCACGACCCCCGGACTAGGTTGGCCGGCCGCCGACTTGTCCGACGACTATAGGGTCGTCCCCACGACCCCCCGACTAGGTGGGCTCGCCGCCGACTTGTCCGACGACTATAGGGTCGTCCCCACCACCCGGGACTAGACTGGCCCGCCACCGACATGTCCGACGACTATAGAGTCGTCCCCACGACCCCGGGTCAATGTTGGCTCGCCGCCGACATGTCCGACGACTATAGGGTCGTCCCCACGACCCCCGGACTAGGTTGGCCGGCCGCCGACTTGTCCGACGACTATAGGGTCGTCCCCACGACCCCCCGACTAGGTGGGCTCGCCGCCGACTTGTCCGACGACTATAGGGTCGTCCCCACGACCCGGGACTAGATTGGCCCGCCACCGTCATGTCCGACGACTTTAGGGTCGTCCCCACGACCACGGCCCAAAGTTGGCCAGCCGCCGACATGTCCGACGACTATAGGGTCGTCCCCACCACCCGGGACTAGACTGGCCCGCCACCGACATGTCCGACGACTATAGAGTCGTCCCCACGACCCCGGGTCAATGTTGGCTCGCCGCCGACATGTCCGACGACTATAGGGTCGTCCCCACGACCCCCGGACTAGGTTGGCCGGCCGCCGACTTGTCCGACGACTATAGGGTCGTCCCCACGACCCCCCGACTAGGTGGGCTCGCCGCCGACTTGTCCGACGACT
Organism: Andrena praecox; assembly: GCA_963932275.1. Taxonomy (NCBI): domain Eukaryota; kingdom Metazoa; phylum Arthropoda; class Insecta; order Hymenoptera; family Andrenidae; genus Andrena; species Andrena praecox. Next base: position 650,802 of record CAWVQO010000396.1, on the reverse strand, counting down.
ATAGGGTCGTCCCCACGACCCCGGGACTAGATTGGCCCGCCACCGTCAAGTCCGACGACTATAGGGTCGTCCCCACGACCCCGGGCCAAAGTTGGACAGCCGCCGACTTGTCCGACGATTATAGGGTCGTCCCCACGACCACGGGCCAAAGTTGGCCAATCGCCGGCTTGTCCGACGACTATAGGGTCGTCCCCACGACCCCGGGCCAAAGTTGGCCAGCCGCCGACATGTCCGACGACTATATGGTCGTCCCCACGACCACGGGCCAATGTTGGCCAGCCGCTGACTTGTCCGACGACTATAGGGTCGTCCCCACGACCGCGGGACTAGATTGGCTCGCCGCCGACTTGTCCGACGACTGTAGGGTCGTCCCCACGACCCCGGGACTAGATTGGCCCGCCACCGTCATTTCCGACGACTATAGGGTCGTCCCCACGACCACGGGCCAAAGTTGGCCAGCCGCCGACTTGTCCGACGACTATAGGGTCGTCCCCACGACCGCGGGACTAGATTGGCTCGCCGCCGACTTGTCCGACGACTGTAGGGTCGTCCCCACGACCCCGGGACTAGATTGGCCCGCCACCGTCATTTCCGACGACTATAGGGTCGTCCCCACGACCACGGGCCAAAGTTGGCCAGCCGCCGACTTGTCCGACGACTATAGGGTCGTCCCCATGACCCGGGACTAGATTGGCCCGCCACCGTCATGTCCGACGACTATAGGGTCGTCCCCACGACCCCCGGACTAGGTTGGTACGCCGCCGACTTGTCCGACGAGTATAGGGTCCTCCCCACGACCACGGGCCAAAGTCGGCCAGCCGCCGACATGTCCGACGACTATAGGGTCGTCCCCACGACCCCGGGCCAAAGTTGGCCAGCCGCCGACATGTCCGACGACTATAGGGTCGTCCCCACGACCACGGGCCAAAGTTGGCCAGCCGCCGACTTGTCCGACGACTATAGGGTCGTCCCCACGACCGCGGGACTAGATTGGCTCGCCGCCGACTTGTCCGACGACTGTAGGGTCGTCCCCACGACCCCGGGACTAGATTGGCCCGCCACCGTCATTTCCGACGACTATAGGGTCGTCCCCACGACCACGGGCCAAAGTTGGCCAGCCGCCGACTTGTCCGACGACTATAGGGTCGTCCCCATGACCCGGGACTAGATTGGCCCGCCACCGTCATGTCCGACGACTATAGGGTCGTCCCCACGACCCCCGGACTAGGTTGGTACGCCGCCGACTTGTCCGACGAGTATAGGGTCCTCCCCACGACCACGGGCCAAAGTTGGCCAGCCGCCGACATGTCCGACGACTATAGGGTCGTCCCCACGACCCCGGGCCAAAGTTGGCCAGCCGCCGACATGTCCGACGACTATAAGGTCGTCCCCACGACGCCGGGCAAAGGTTGGCCAGCCGCCGACATGTTCGAGGAGTATAGGGACGTCCCAACGACGCCGGGACTAGATTGGCTAGTCACCGTCACGTCCGACGACTATCGGATCGTCCCCACGACCACGGGCCAAAGTTGGCCAGCCGCTAACATGTCCGACGATTATAGGGTCGTCCCCACGATCCCGGGACTAGATTGGCCCGACACCGTCATGTCCGACGACTATAGGGTCGTCCCCACGATCCCGGGACTAGATTGGCCCGACACCGTCATGTCCGACGACTATAGGGTCGTCCCCACGACCACGGGCCAAATTTGGCCAGCCGCCGACTTGTCCGAAGACTATAGGGTCGTCCCCACGTCCCCGGGTCAAAGTTGGCCAGCCGCCGACATGCCCGACGACTATAGGGTCGTCCCCATGACCACGGGGCCAAAGTTGGCGAGCCGCCGACATGTCCGACGACTATAGGGTCGTCCCCACAACCCGGGAGTAGACTGACCCGCCACCGCCATGTCCGACGACTATAGGGTCGTCCCCACGACCCCGGGACTAGATTGGCCCGCCACCGTCAAGTCCGACGACTATAGGGTCGCCCCCCCGACCCCGGGACTAGATTGGCCCGCCACCGTCAAGTCCGACGACTATAGGGTCGTCCCCACGACCCCGGGACTAGATTGGCCCGCCACCGTCAAGTCCGACGACTATAGGGTCGTCCCCACGACCCCGGGCCAAAGCTGGACAGCCGCCGACTTGTCCGACGACTATAGGGTTGTTGCAGCCGAGATTCACCGCTCAGCTGGTGCGCGGATTTAAATGTGCGTGCGAGAGCGTGTCAACACGGTGACGCACCGTTCGTCAAGACGGTTACGCGCGTCACCCGTTTTTGCACGGTACGAACGTTGGCTTCCCGGAATCTGACCGTTGGTTCCTCGAACACCTTCGAACAAAGGCAACACGCTCTCGCACGCACAATCGTGGAAATCTCTTGTCGCCCAGCGACCCACCACTGTAAAACGGCCCTTCGAGCCATCGCGCCCAGCGCCCTGTACATAGTTTGTACATATTCGCGACACGAGGCGACTGCGTGTTTTGTGAGGAGTGTTTTGTTCGTGAAGTCTCTGCGTGTTGTATATATTGTTGCAACGACGCCCAGTTCGGCTAATAAACGTGCCGTCAACGACACCAATTCCTTGGAGTGCATCTCTTCTCTGGCCAGTCCCAGCGATCCACACCGCCTCCACTAGGCAACAGTTTAAACATTTGGTCCTTCGAGCCGGATTCGCTTTGAAAGATGACTCCAACCAACCGGCATGGAGATACCGAGGATACCCCGACAGCCCCTCCAAAATGGCAGTCGTTAGTGAAGGAGATTCGGTTGCTCCTCCAGGGATCAGTTCGCCTCCTCGCGAACTTCAAGAAGATGGGGAGGGCGAAATTCACGGAGGAGAATGCTGAAGACCGCCTGGCTAAGCTGACCGAGACGTGGGCCCGGTGCGAGGCCCTCAACCTAGAGCTGGAGCTCCTGCTTCCTGACGCCGAGAGGGCGGCGTGCCCCTTCGTCGCGCAGAAGGAGTTCGTCCGGGCGGAGGACGAGTACTGGGCAGCGCGGGACTTTCTGCGGGAGGTCATCCGCTCATTCAAGACGCTGCCACCTTCGGGAACATCGGAGACGACCAGCGGGGAATCCAGCAAAGGCCTGGCGCGCCTTCCGCATATCGCGTTGCCGAAGTTTTCAGGTGCGTACACGGAGTGGCCGAGTTTTCGCGACTTGTTTACGTCGTTGGTCATCGGGAACGCGACCCTCAGCAATGCGACACGGCTGCAGTATTTGCAGTCGGCGGTGGAGGGACAGGCGGCCGAGACGATCGCTCACATTACCATCACCGAGGCCAATTTCGGCACCGCGTGGTCCTTGTTGACCCAGGAGTTCGAAAACAAACGAGCGATCGTCTCGGCACACCTGCGCGACCTTCTCACTCTGCCGCCGATGGCGGGCGCGTCGGCCGCGGAGCTGCAGCGGTTGCGGGCCCCCACCAATCGAGCGCTCTCTCTCCTCGCCAACCTCGGTCGCCCCACCGAACACTGGGATGATGTCATCGTCGCTCTGACGACGATGAAGCTCGATCCCGAGCTGATAGAGGAGTGGGAGCTCTCGCTTGGCGTCAGCACCGACCCCCCTTCGTACGCGCAGCTCGATCGTTTCATGAAGTCCCGGATTCAATCGCTTGACGCCGCGCGACTCGCGAAGGAAGCCGCCAAACCCGATCGAAGCCAGGCCGGAAAATCGTCGCGCGGGTCCGTCGCTCGGGTCTGCATGACCAACCCTGCGCCAGACCCTTCGTCGTACGGGACGAACTCCCAATGCCCTTTGTGCCGGGCGCGACATGCAATGTATCGGTGCCCGGCGTTTAAAGCCCTTCGCCTCGACCAGCGCCGCGACCTCGCGGCTGACAAGCGCGTGTGTTACAATTGCCTTGCGCCCGGCCACATGGCCCCGTCCTGCCCCGTCGCAGCCACGTGCTCGCATTGCGGCCGGCGGCATCACTCGCTGCTCCATCCGTCCACCGCCGAACCATTACCCGATACTCACGATGCCGACGAGGTCGCTGCGGGCCCGTCGGCCAACGGAGAGCAGCCCCGCGAGGCTGCGATAAATTCTATCGCGTCGCCCGCGAGCACGGATGGAGCGCCAGTGGTGCTAGCCATCGCGATCGTCGGCGTTCGGTCATCGGGCGGCGATGTGCTGACCATCCGCGCCCTGCTGGACCAAGGAGCACAGGTGTCTCTCGTGTCGGAGTCAGTGGTCCAGATGTTGGGTCTCCCCCGGCAACCGCACGTGACCAACCTTGTCGGCGCTCTGGATGGCCAACTGGGAGCCTCGCAGTCGCAGGTGAGGCTGACCTTGACGCCGCCTGCTGGAGCACCCCCGGCAGCCATTACCATCACCGCCCATGTTGTGCCCAAGGTGTCCTCGTACGTGCACGAGTGGACTCCGACCACGCAGCGGAAGGATTTCGCCGGTCTGACGTTCGCGGATCCAGATCCGTCAGCCAGTCGCCCGATTGACCTGATCGTCGGCGCCGACTATTTCGGAGCCCTGCTGCTCCCCGGGCTTCGTCGCGGCACCCCTTCGGCCCTGATAGCGCAACAGACAATTTTCGGATGGATTGTCTCCGGTCCCACCGGTCGTTCCCCCGCCGCCGGTGCGGTGCACCACGTCACGGCCCAGCCCGTGACTGCGGAGAACGACCGCCGTGCGTTGCTATCGAACTTTCTGGAGGGTCAGAGGAGCAACCGCGCCCACGGCCCTCGCCCCAGACGACACGCGCTGCGAGCGGTCTTTCGTGAGCACGCGCCCGCGGCGGGCGGACGATCGCGACACCGTCCGACTCCTTCTGAGGGCCGGACGTCCGCTCGATGTCGACGAGTTCGGCCTGCCCGCGATCGCCCTCCTGCGCTCGCTCGACTAGCGCCTCTCTCGCATCGTCCTCAAGGCCGACATCGAGGCGATGTACCGGCAAATCCTCGTGCACCGAGCGACGCGACCCTCCCATGCAGTCGGTGGCACCGTCGCCCCGACGACGCGCCCACCACGTGTCGGTTCCGGACTGTGACTGACGGCACCGCCTCCGCGACCTGTCGAGCCTAGCGTGTCCTGCGGCGGCGGGTCACCTTATCAACGGCGGGCGATACCCGCTAGGGCGACAGATCCTCGGGCCCGAATTGTACGTCGCGGACGTTCTATTTGGGGCGGACGAGGTCTCGTCGGCCCTCGCGGATCGCGACGAGCACCATCCGGCCGGTGACCGCGCGCCTGTACGACCCGCTGGGCTGGACATCGCCCGCGGTGGCGGTCGCCAAAATTCTTGCGACAGGACCTCCCGCGTCGTGCTACTCCCGTGTGCCCCCGCTCCTGCTGACGGAGACCACGACGTAAACAATGCCTGTACCACCTCCTAATAGATGTACCGCGCCACTCCGGTCCACCTTGTCGCGTCATTGCGTGTCACGGCGGGCGGACGCCTGACGCCGGCGTCCGTCACGATCGGCTCGGTCGACCGAGCCGAGGCGGGCGGAATGTTGCAGCCGAGATTCACCGCTCAGCTGGTGCGCGGATTTAAATGTGCGTGCGAGAGCGTGTCAACACGGTGACGCACCGTTCGTCAAGACGGTTACGCGCGTCACCCGTTTTTGCACGGTACGAACGTTGGCTTCCCGGAATCTGACCGTTGGTTCCTCGAACACCTTCGAACAAAGGCAACACGCTCTCGCACGCACAATCGTGGAAATCTCTTGTCGCCCAGCGACCCACCACTGTAAAACGGCCCTTCGAGCCATCGCGCCCAGCGCCCTGTACATAGTTTGTACATATTCGTGTCTCGTGTTGACTGCGTGTTTTGTGAGGAGTGTTTTGTTCGTGAAGTCTCTGCGTGTTGTATATATTGTTGCAACGACGCCCAGTTCGGCTAATAAACGTGCCGTCAACGACACCAATTCCTTGGAGTGCATCTCTTCTCTGGCCAGTCCCAGCGATCCACACCGCCTCCACTAGGCAACAGTTTAAACAAGGGTCGTCCCCATGACCCGGGACTAGACTGGCCCGCCACCGTCATGTCCGACGACCATAGGGTCGTCCCCACGACCCCCGGACTAGGTTGGTACGCCGCCGACTTGTCCGACGACTATAGGGTCGTCCCCACGACCCCGGGACTAGGTAGGCCCCCCCCCGACTTGTCCGACGACTATAGGGTCGTCCCCACGACCCCGGGACTAGATTGGCCCGCCACCGTTATGTCCGACGACTATAGGGTCGTCCCCAAGACCACGGGCCAAAGTTGGCCAGCCGCCGACTTGTCCGACGACTATAGGGTCGTCCCCACGACTGCGGGACTAGATTGGCTCGCCGCCGACTTGTCCGACGACTGTAGGGTCGTCCCCACGACCCCGGGACTAGATTGGCCCGCCACCGTCATTTCCGACGACTATAGGGTCGTCCCCACGACCACGGGCCAAAGTTGGCCAGCCGCCGACATATCCGACGACTGTAGGGTCGTCCCCACGACCCCGGGCCAAAGTTGGCCAGCCGCTGATATGTCCGACGACTATAGGGTCGTCTCCACGACCCCGGGACTAGATTGGCCCGCCACCGTCATTTCCGACGACTATAGGGTCGTCCCCACGACCACGGGCCAAAGTTGGCCAGCCGCCGACTTGTCCGACGACTATAGGGTCGTCCCCATGACCCGGGACTAGACTGGCCCGCCACCGTCATGTCCGACGACCATAGGGTCGTCCCCACGACCCCCGGACTAGGTTGGTACGCCGCCGACTTGTCCGACGACTATAGGGTCGTCCCCACGACCCCGGGACTAGATTGGCCCGCCACCGTCATTTCCGACGACTATAGGGTCGTCCCCACGACCACGGGCCAAAGTTGGCCAGCCGCCGACATATCCGACGAGTATAGGGTCCTCCCCACGACCCCCGGGCCAAGGTTGGACAGCCACCGACATTTCCGACGACTATAGGGTCGTCCCCACGACCACGGGCCAAAGTTGGCCCGCCACCGTCATGTCCGACGACTTTAGGGTCGTCCCCATGACCCCCGGACTAGGTTGGCCGGCCGCCGACTTGTCCGACGACTATAGGGTCGTCCCCACGACTCCCCGACTAGGTGGGCTCGCCGCCGACTTGTCCGACGACTATAGGGTCATCCCCACGACCCCGGGACTAGGTTGGCCCGCCGCCGACTTGTCCGACGACTATAGGGTCGTCCCCACGACCCCGGGACTAGGTTGGCTCACCACCGACATGTCTGACGACTATAGGGTCGTCCCCACGACCCCGGGACTAGATTGGCCCGCCACCGTCAAGTCCGACGACTATAGGGTCGTCCCCACGACCCCGGGCCAAAGTTGGACAGCCGCCGACTTGTCCGACGATTATAGGGTCGTCCCCACGACCACGGGCCAAAGTTGGCCAATCGCCGGCTTGTCCGACGACTATAGGGTCGTCCCCACGACCCCGGGCCAAAGTTGGCCAGCCGCCGACATGTCCGACGACTATAGGGTCGTCCCCACGACCCCGGGACTAGATTGGCCCGCCACCGTCATTTCCGACGACTATAGGGTCGTCCCCACGACCCGGGACTAGAGTGGCCCGCCACCGTCATGTCCGACGACTATATGGTCGTCCCCACGACCACGGGCCAATGTTGGCCAGCCGCTGACTTGTCCGACGACTATAGGGTCGTCCCCACGACCGCGGGCCTAGATTGGCTCGCCGCCGACTTGTCCGACGACTGTAGGGTCGTCCCCACGACCCCGGGACTAGATTGGCCCGCCACCGTCATTTCCGACGACTATAGGGTCGTCCCCACGACCACGGGCCAAAGTTGGCCAGCCGCCGACATGTCCGACGACTATAGGGTCGTCCCCACGACCCCGGGACTAGGTTGGCCAGCCGCCGACATGTCCGACGACTATAGGGTCGTCCCCACGACCCCGGGACTAGATTGGCACGCCACCGTCATTTCCGACGACTATAGGGTCGTCCCCACGACCCCGGGACTAGGTTGGCCCGCCGCCGACATGTCCGACGACTATAGGGTCGTCCCCACGACCGCGGGCCAAAGTTGGCCTGCCGACGACATATCCGACGACTATAGGGTCGTCCCCACGACCACGGGCCAAAGTTGGCCAGCCGCCGGCTTGTCCGACGATTATAGGGTCGTCCCCACGACCCCGGGACTAGGTTGGCCAGCCGCCGACTTGTCCGACGACTATAGGGTCGTCCCCACGACCCCGGGACTAGATTGGCCCGCCACCGTCATTTCCGACGACTATAGGGTCGTCCCCACGACCCGGGACTAGAGTGGCCCGCCACCGTCATGTCCGACGACTATATGGTCGTCCCCACGACCACGGGCCAATGTTGGCCAGCCGCTGACTTGTCCGACGACTATAGGGTCATCCCCACGACCCCGGGACTAGGTTGGCCCGCCGCCGACTTGTCCGACGACTATAGGGTCGTCCCCACGACCCCGGGACTAGGTTGGCTCGCCACCGACATGTCTGACGACTATAGGGTCGTCCCCACGACCCCGGGACTAGATTGGCCCGCCACCGTCAAGTCCGACGACTATAGGGTCGTCCCCACGACCCCGGGCCAAAGTTGGACAGCCGCCGACTTGTCCGACGATTATAGGGTCGTCCCCACGACCACGGGCCAAAGTTGGCCAATCGCCGGCTTGTCCGACGACTATAGGGTCGTCCCCACGACCCCGGGCCAAAGTTGGCCAGCCGCCGACATGTCCGACGACTATAGGGTCGTCCCCACGACCCCGGGACTAGATTGGCCCGCCACCGTCATTTCCGACGACCATAGGGTCGTCCCCACGACCACGGGCCAAAGTTGGCCAGCCGCCGACTTGTCCGACGACTATAGGGTCGTCCCCATGACCCGGGACTAGAGTGGCCCACCACCGTCATGTCCGACGACTATATGGTCGTCCCCACGACCACGGGCTAATGTTGGCCAGCCGCTGACTTGTCCGACGACTATAGGGTCGTCCCCACGACCGCGGGACTAGATTGGCTCGCCGCCGACTTGTCCGACGACTGTAGGGTCGTCCCCACGACCCCGGGACTAGATTGGCCCGCCACCGTCATTTCCGACGACTATAGGGTCGTCCCCACGACCACGGGCCAAAGTTGGCCAGCCGCCGACTTGTCCGACGACTATAGGGTCGTCCCCATGACCCGGGACTAGACTGGCCCGCCACCGTCATGTCCGACGACTATAGGGTCGTCCCCACGACCCCCGGACTAGGTTGGTACGCCGCCGACTTGTCCGACGAGTATAGGGTCCTCCCCACGACCACGGGCCAAATTTGGCCAGCCGCCGACATGTCCGACGACTATAGGGTCGTCCCCACGACCCCGGGCCAAAGTTGGCCAGCCGCCGACATGTCCGACGACTATAGGGTCGTCCCCACGACCCGGGACTAGAGTGGCCCGCCACCGTCATGTCCGACGACTATATGGTCGTCCCCACGACCACGGGCCAATGTTGGCCAGCCGCTGACTTGTCCGACGACTATAGGGTCGTCCCCACGACCGCGGGACTAGATTGGCTCGCCGCCGACTTGTCCGACGACTGTAGGGTCGTCCCCACGACCCCGGGACTAGATTGGCCCGCCACCGTCATTTCCGACGACTATAGGGTCGTCTCCACGACCACGGGCCAATGTTGGTTAGCCGCTGAATAGTCCGACGACTATAGGGTCGTCCCCACGACCGCGGGACTAGATTGGCTCGCCGCCGACTTGTCCGACGACTACAGGGTCGTCCCCACGACCCCCGGACTAGGTTGGTACGCCGCCGACTTGTCCGACGAGTATAGGGTCCTCCCCACGACCACGGGCCAAAGTTGGCCAGCCGCCGACATGTCCGACGACTATAGGGTCGTCCCCACGACCCGGGACTAGACTGGCCCGCCACCGACATGTCCGACGACTATAGAGTCGTCCCCACGACCCCGGGACTTGATTGGCCCGCCACCGTCATGTCCGACGATTATAGGGTCGTCCCCACGACCCCGGGACAAGCTTGGCCCGCCGCCGACTTGTCCGACGACTATAGGGTCGTCCCCACGACACCGGGACTAGATTGGACCGCCACCGACATGTCCGACGACTATAGAGTCGTCCCCACGACACCGGGCCAAAGTTGGCCAGCCGCCGACATGTCCGACGACTATAGGGTCGTCCCCACGACCCCGGGACTAGATTGGTCCGCCACCGTCATGTCCGACGACTATAGGGTCGTCCCCACGACCCCGGGCCAAAGTTGGCAAGACACCGAAATGTCCGACGACTGTAGGGTCGTCCCCACGACCCCGGGACTAGATTGGCCCGCCACCGTCAAGTCCGACGACTATAGGGTCGCCCCCACGACCCCGGGCCAAAGTTGGCAAGCCGCCGAAATGTCCGACGACTTTAGGGTCGTCCCCACGACCCCGGGACTAGATTGGCCCGCCACCGTCAAGTCCGACGACCTCGGGACTAGGTTGGCCAGCCGCCGACATGTCCGACGACAATCGGATCGTCCCCACGACCACGCGCCAAAGTTGGCCAGCCGCAGACATGTCCGTCGACTTTTGGATCTTCCCCACGACCCCGGGCCAAAGTTGGACAGCCGCCGACTTGTCCGACGACTAAAGGGTCGTCCCTACGACCACGGGCCAAAGTTGGCCAGCCGGCGACATTTCCGACGACTATAGGGTCGTCCCCACGGCCACGGGCCAAAGTTGGCCAGCCGCCGACATGTCCGACGACTATAGATTCGTCCCCACAACCCCGGGCCAAAGATGGCCAGCCGCCGACTTGTCCGACGACTATAGGGTCGTCCCTACGATCCCGGGACTAGATTGGGCCGCCACCGCCATGTCCGACGACAATAAGGTCGTCCCCACGGCCACGGGCCAAAGTTGGCCAGCCGCCGACATGTCCGACGACTATAGATTCGTCCCCACGACCCCGGGCCAAAGTTGGCCAGCCGCCGACTTGTCCGACGACTATAGGGTCGTCCCTACGATCCCGGGACTAGATTGGGCAGCCGCCGACTTGTCCGACGACTATAGGGTCGTCCCCACGATCCCGGGACTAGATTGGCCCGCCACCGCCATGTCCGACGACAATAGGGTCGTCCCCACGATCCCGGGACTAGATTGGCCCGCCACCGCCATGTCCGACGATTATAGGGTTGTCCCCACGACCACGGGCCAACTTTGGCCAGCCGCCGACATATCCGACGATTATAGTGTCGTCCAAGCGACCCCGGGAATAGATTGGCCCGCCCCCGACAAGTCCGACGACTATAGGGTCGTCCCCACGACCTCGGGACTAGGTTGGCCAGCCGCCGACATGTCCGACGACTATAGGGTCGTCCCCACCACCCCGGGTCTAGGTTGGCCAGCCGCCGACATGTCCGACGATTATAGGGTCGTCCCTACGACCCCGGCACTAGATTGGCCCGTCGCCGACTTGTCCGACGACTATAAGGTCGTCCCCACGACATCAGGCCTAAGTTGGCCAGCCGCCAACATGTCCGACGACTATAGGGTCGTCCCTACGACCCCGGGACTAGATTGGCCCGCCGCCGACTTGTCCGACGACTATAGGGTCGTCCCCACGACCCCCGGACTAGGTTGGCTCGCCGCCGACTTGTCCGACGACTATAGGGTCGTCCCCACGACCACGGGCCAAAGTTGGCCAGCCGCCGACATGTCCGACGACTATAGGGTCGTCCCATGGACCCCGGGACTAGATTGGCCCGCCACCGTCATGTCCGACGACTATAAGGTTGTCCCCACGACCCCCGGACTAGGTTGGCTCGCCGCCGACTTGTCCGACGACTATAGGGTCGTCCCCACGACCCCAGCACTATATTGGCCCGCCACCGTCATGTCCGACGACTATAGGGTCGTTCCCACGGCCCCGGGGCAAAGTTGGCCAGCCGCCGATTTGTCCGACGACTATAGGGTCGTCCCCACGACCCCGGGATTAGGTTGGCCAGCCGCCGACATGTCCGACGACTATAGGGTCGTCCCGACGACCCCGGGCCAATGTTGGCCAATCGCCAACATGTCCGACGACTATAGGGTCGTCCCTACGACCCCGGGACTAGATTGGCCCGCCACCGTCAAGTCCAACGATTATAGGGTCGTCCCCACGACCCCGGGACTAGATTGGCCCGCCACCGTCATGTCCGACGACTTCAGGGTCGTCCCCACGACCACGGGCCAAAGTTGGCCAGCCGCCGACATGTCCGACGACTATAGGGTCGTCCCATGGACCCCTGGGCTAGGTTGGCTCGCCGCCGACTTGTCCGACGACTATAGGGTCGTCCCCACGACCCCGGGCCAAAGTTGGCCAGCCGCCGACTTGTCCGCCGACTATACGGTCGTACCCACGACCCCGGGACTAGATTGGCCCGCCACCGTCAAGTCCGACGACTATACGGTCGTCCCCACGACCCCGGGACTAGATTGGCCCGCCGCCGACATGTCCGACGACATTTGGATCGTCCCCACGACCCCGGGCCAAAGTTGGACAGCCGCCGACTTGTCCGACGACTAAAGGGTCGTCCCCACGACCACGGGCCAAAGTTGACCCAGCCGGCGACATTCCCGACGACTATAGGGTCGTCCCCACGGCCACGGGCCAAAGTTGGCCAGCCGCCGACATGTCCGACGACTATAGATTCGTCCCCACAACCCCGGGCCAAAAATGGCCAGCCGCCGACTTGTCCGACGACTATAGGGTCGTCCCTACGATCCCGGGACTAGATTGGGCCGCCACCGCCATGTCCGACGACAATAAGGTCGTCCCCACGGCCACGGGCCAAAGTTGGCCAGCCGCCGACATGTCCGACGACTATAGATTCGTCCCCACGACCCCGGGCCAAAGTTGGCCAGCCGCCGACATGTCCGACGACTATAGGGTCGTCCCCACCACCCCGGGTCTAGGTTGGCCAGCCGCCGACATGTCCGACGACTATAGAGTCGTCCCCACGACACCGGGCCAAAGTTGGCCAGCCGCTGACATGTCCAACGAATATAGGGTCGTCCCCACGACCACGGGCCAAAGTTGGCTCGCCGCCGACTTGTCCGACGACTATAGGGTCGTCCCCACGACCCCGGGCCAATATTGGCCAGCTGCCGGCTTGACCGACGACTATAGGGTCGACCCCACGACCCCGGGACTAGATTGGCCCGCCACCGTCATGTCCGACGACTATAAGGTCGTCCCCACGACCCCGGGCCAAAGTTGGCCAGCCGCCGACATGTCCGACGATTATAGGGTCGTCCCTACGACCCCGGGACTAGATTGGCCCGCCGCCGACTTGTCCGACGACTATAAGGTCGTCCCCACGACATCAGGCCTAAGTTGGCCAGCCGCCAACATGTCCGACGACTATAGGGTCGTCCCTACGACCCCGGGACTAGATTGGCCCGCCGCCGACTTGTCCGACGACTATAGGGTCGTCCCCACGACCCCCGGACTAGGTTGGCTCGCCGCCGACTTGTCCGACGACTATAGGGTCGTCCCCACGACCACGGGCCAAAGTTGGCCAGCCGCCGACATGTCCGACGATTATAGGGTCGTCCCATGGACCCCGGGACTAGATTGGCCCGCCACCGTCATGTCCGACGACTATAAGGTTGTCCCCACGACCCCCGGACTAGGTTGGCTCGCCGCCGACTTGTCCGACGACTATAGGGTCGTCCCCACGACCCCAGCACTATATTGGCCCGCCACCGTCATGTCCGACGACTATAGGGTCGTTCCCACGGCCCCGGGGCAAAGTTGGCCAGCCGCCGACTTGTCCGACGACTATAGGGTCGTCCCCACGACCCCGGGATTAGGTTGGCCAGCCGCCGACATGTCCGACGACTATAGGGTCGTCCCGACGACCCCGGGCCAATGTTGGCCAATCGCCAACATGTCCGACGACTATAGGGTCGTCCCTACGACCCCGGGACTAGATTGGCCCGCCACCGTCAAGTCCAACGATTATAGGGTCGTCCCCACGACCCCGGGACTAGTTTGGCCCGCCGCCGACATGTCCGACGACTATTGGATCGTCCCCACGACCACGGGCCAAAGTTGGCCAGCCGCCGACATGTCCGACGAATATAGGGTCGTCCCCACGACCCCGGAACTAGGTTGGCCAGCCGCCGACATGTCCGACGACCCCGGGCCAATGTTGGCCAATCGCCAACATGTCCGACGACTATAGGGTCGTCCCTACGACCTCGGGACTATATTGGCCCGCCACCGTCATGTCCAACGATTATAGGGTCGTCCCCACGACCCCGGGACTAGATTGGCCCGCCACCGTCATGTCCGACGATTATAGGGTCGTCCCCACGACCCCGGGACAAGCTTGGCCCGCCGCCGACTTGTCCGACGACTATAGGGTCGTCCCCACGACCCCGGGACTAGATTGGACCGCCACCGTCATGTCCGACGACAATAGGGTCGTCCCCACGACCCCGGGTCTAGGTTGGCCAGCCGCCGACATGTCCGACGACTATAGAGTCGTCCCCACGACACCGGGCCAAAGTTGGCCAGCCGCCGACATGTCCGACGACTATAGGGTCGTCCCCACGACCCCGGGACTAGATTGGTCCGCCACCGTCATGTCCGACGACTATAGGGTCGTCCCCACGACCCCGGGCCAAAGTTGGCAAGACACCGAAATGTCCGACGACTGTAGGGTCGTCCCCACGACCCCGGGACTAGGTTGGCCAGCCGCCGACATGTCCGACGACAATCGGATCGTCCCCACGACCACGCGCCAAAGTTGGCCAGCCGCAGACATGTCCGACGACTTTTGGATCGTCCCCACGACCCCGGGCCAAAGTTGGACATCCGCCGACTTGTCCGACGACTAAAGGGTCGTCCCTACGACCACGGGCCAAAGTTGGCCAGCCGGCGACATTTCCGACGACTATAGGGTCGTCCCCACGGCCACGGGCCAAAGTTGGCCAGCCACCGTCATGTCCGACGACAATAGAGTCGTCCCCACGACCCCGGGTCTAGGTTGGCCAGCCGCCGACATGTCCGACGACTATAGAGTCGTCCCCACGACACCGGGCCAAAGTTGGCCAGCCGCCGACATGTCCGACGACTATAGGGTCGTCCCCACGACCCCGCGACTAGATTGGTCCGCCACCGTCATGTCCGACGACTATAGGGTCGTCCCCACGACCCCGGGCCAAAGTTGGCAAGACACCGAAATGTCCGACGACTGTAGGGTCGTCCCCACGACCCCGGGACTAGATTGCCCCGCCACCGTCAAGTCCGACGACTATAGGGTCGCCCCCACGACCCCGGGCCAAAGTTGGCAAGCCGCCGAAATGTCCGACGACTGTAGGGTCGTCCCCACGGCCCCGGGACTAGATTGGCCCGCCACCGTCAAGTCCGACGACCTCGGGACTAGGTTGGCCAGCCGCCGACATGTCCGACGACAATCGGATCGTCCCCACGACCACGCGCCAAAGTTGGCCAGCCGCAGACATGTCCGACGACTTTTGGATCGTCCCCACGACCCCGGGCCAAAGTTGGACAGCCGCCGACTTGTCCGACGACTAAAGGGTCGTCCCTACGACCACGGGCCAAAGTTGGCCAGCCGGCGACATTTCCGACGACTATAGGGTCGTCCCCACGGCCACGGGCCAAAGTTGGCCAGCCGCCGACATGTCCGACGACTATAGATTCGTCCCCACAACCCCGGGCCAAAGATGGCCAGCCGCCGACTTGTCCGACGACTATAGGGTCGTCCCTACGATCCCGGGACTAGATTGGGCCGCCACCGCCATGTCCGACGACAATAAGGTCGTCCCCACGGCCACGGGCCAAAGCTGGCCAGCCGCCGACATGTCCGACGACTATAGATTCGTCCCCACGACCCCGGACCAAAGTTGGCCAGCCGCCGACTTGTCCGACGACTATAGGGTCGTCCCTACGATCCCGGGACTAGATTGGGCAGCCGCCGACTTGTCCGACGACTATAGGGTCGTCCCCACGATCCCGGGACTAGATTGGCCCGCCACCGCCATGTCCGACGACAATAGGGTCGTCCCCACGATCCCGGGACTAGATTGGCCCGCCACCGCCATGTCCGACGATTATAGGGTTGTCCCCACGACCACGGGCCAACTTTGGCCAGCCGCCGACATATCCGACGATTATAGTGTCGTCCAAACGACCCCGGGAATAGATTGGCCCGCCCCCGACAAGTCCGACGACTATAGGGTCGTCCCCACGACCTCGGGACTAGGTTGGCCAGCCGCCGACATGTCCGACGACTATAGGGTCGTCCCGACGACCCCGGGCCAATGTTGGCCAATCGCCAACATGTCCGACGACTATAGGGTCGTCCCTACGACCCCGGGACTAGATTGGCCCGCCACCGTCAAGTCCAACGATTATAGGGTCGTCCCCACGACCCCGGGACTAGTTTGGCCCGCCGCCGACATGTCCGACGACTATTGGATCGTCCCCACGACCACGGGCCAAAGTTGGCCAGCCGCCGACATGTCCGACGAATATAGGGTCGTCCCCACGACCCCGGAACTAGGTTGGCCAGCCGCCGACATGTCCGACGACCCCGGGCCAATGTTGGCAAGCCGCCCACATGTCCGATGACTATAGGGTCGTCCCCACGACCCCGGGACTAGGTTGGCCCACCGCCGACTTGTCCGACGACAATAGGGTCGTCCCCACGACCCCTGGGCTAGGTTGGCTCGCCGCCGACTTGTCCGACGACAATAGGGTCGTCCCCACGATCCCGGGACTAGATTGGCCCGCCACCGCCATGTCCGACGATTATAGGGTTGTCCCCACGACCACGGGCCAACTTTGGCCAGCCGCCGACATATCCGACGATTATAGTGTCGTCCAAACGACCCCGGGAATAGATTGGCCCGCCCCCGACAAGTCCGACGACTATAGGGTCGTCCCCACGACCTCGGGACTAGGTTGGCCAGCCGGCGACATGTCCGACGACTATAGGGTCGTCGCCACGACCCCGGGCCAATGTTGCCCTATCGCCGACATGTCCGACGACTATAGGGTCGTCCCTACGACCCCGGACTAGGTTGGCCAGCCGCCGACATGTCCGACGACTATAGGGTCGTCCCCACGAACCCGGGCCAAAGTTGGCAAGCCGCCGACATGTCCGATGACTATAGGGTCGTCCCCACGACCCCGGGTCTAGGTTGGCCAGCTGCCGACATGTCCGACGATTATAGGGTCGTCCCCATGACCAGGGGCCAAAGTTGGCCTGCCGCCGAAATTTCCGACAACTATACAGTCGTCCCCACGACACCAGGCCAAAGTTGGCCAGCCGCCAACATGTCCGACGACTATAGGGTCGTCCCTACGACCCCGGGACTAGATTGGCCCGCCGCCGACTTGTCCGACGACTATAGGGTCGTCCCCACGACCCCTGGGCTAGGTTGGCTCGCCGCCGACTTGTCCGACGACAATAGGGTCGTCCCCACGATCCCGGGACTAGATTGGCCCGCCACCGCCATGTCCGACGATTATAGGGTTGTCCCCACGACCACGGGCCAACTTTGGCCAGCCGCCGACATATCCGACGATTATAGTGTCGTCCAAACGACCCCGGGAATAGATTGGCCCGCCCCCGACAAGTCCGACGACTATAGGGTCGTCCCCACGACCTCGGGACTAGGTTGGCCAGCCGGCGACATGTCCGACGACTATAGGGTCGTCGCCACGACCCCGGGCCAATGTTGCCCTATCGCCGACATGTCCGACGACTATAGGGTCGTCCCTACGACCCCGGACTAGGTTGGCCAGCCGCCGACATGTCCGACGACTATAGGGTCGTCCCCACGAACCCGGGCCAAAGTTGGCAAGCCGCCGACATGTCCGATGACTATAGGGTCGTCCCCACGACCCCGGGACTAGGTTGGCCCACCGCCGACTTGTCCGACGACAATAGGGTCGTCCCCACGGCCACGGGCCAAAGTTGGCCAGCCGCCGACATGTCCGACGACTATAGATTCGTCCCCACGACCCCGGGCCAAAGTTGGCCAGCCGCCGACATGTCCGACGACTATAGGGTCGTCCCCACGACCCCGGGACAAGGTTGGCCCGCCACCGTCAAGTCCGACGACTATACGGTCGTCCCCACGACCCCGGGACTAGATTGGCCCGCCGCCGACATGTCCGACGACATTTGGATCGTCCCCACGACCCCGGGCCAAAGTTGGACAGCCGCCGACTTGTCCGACGACTAAAGGGTCGTCCCCACGACCACGGGCCAAAGTTGACCCAGCCGGCGACATTCCCGACGACTATAGGGTCGTCCCCACGGCCACGGGCCAAAGTTGGCCAGCCGCCGACATGTCCGACGACTATAGATTCGTCCCCACAACCCCGGGCCAAAAATGGCCAGCCGCCGACTTGTCCGACGACTATAGGGTCGTCCCTACGATCCCGGGACTAGATTGGGCCGCCACCGCCATGTCCGACGACAATAAGGTCGTCCCCACGGCCACGGGCCAAAGTTGGCCAGCCGCCGACATGTCCGACGACTATAGATTCGTCCCCACGACCCCGGGCCAAAGTTGGCAAGCCGCCGACATGTCCGATGACTATAGGGTCGTCCCCACGACCCCGGGACTAGGTTGGCCCACCGCCGACTTCTCCGACGACAATAGGGTCGTCCCCACGACCCCGGGTCTAGGTTGGCCAGCTGCCGACATGTCCGACGATTATAGGGTCGTCCCCATGACCAGGGGCCAAAGTTGGCCTGCCGCCGAAATTTCCGACAACTATACAGTCGTCCCCACGACACCAGGCCAAAGTTGGCCAGCCGCCAACATGTCCGACGACTATAGGGTCGTCCCTACGACCCCGGGACTAGATTGGCCCGCCGCCGACTTGTCCGACGACTATAGGGTCGTCCCCACGACCCCTGGGCTAGGTTGGCTCGCCGCCGACTTGTCCGACGACTATAGGGTCGTCCCCACGACCCCGGGCCAAAGTTGGCCAGCCGCCGACTTGTCCGCCGACTATACGGTCGTACCCACGACCCCGGGACTAGATTGGCCCGCCACCGTCAAGTCCGACGACTATACGGTCGTCCCCACGACCCCGGGACTAGATTGGCCCGCCACCGTCATGTCCGACGACTTCAGGGTCGTCCCCACGACCACGGGCCAAAGTTGGCCAGCCGCCGACATGTCCGACGACTATAGGGTCGTCCCATGGACCCCTGGGCTAGGTTGGCTCGCCGCCGACTTGTCCGACGACTATAGGGTCGTCCCCACGACCCCGGGCCAAAGTTGGCCAGCCGCCGACTTGTCCGCCGACTATACGGTCGTACCCACGACCCCGGGACTAGATTGGCCCGCCACCGTCAAGTCCGACGACTATACGGTCGTCCCCACGACCCCGGGACTAGATTGGCCCGCCGCCGACATGTCCGACGACATTTGGATCGTCCCCACGACCCCGGGCCAAAGTTGGACAGCCGCCGACTTGTCCGACGACTAAAGGGTCGTCCCCACGACCACGGGCCAAAGTTGACCCAGCCGGCGACATTCCCGACGACTATAGGGTCGTCCCCACGGCCACGGGCCAAAGTTGGCCAGCCGCCGACATGTCCGACGACTATAGATTCGTCCCCACAACCCCGGGCCAAAAATGGCCAGCCGCCGACTTGTCCGACGACTATAGGGTCGTCCCTACGATCCCGGGACTAGATTGGGCCGCCACCGCCATGTCCGACGACAATAAGGTCGTCCCCACAACCACGGGCCAAAGTTGGCCAGCCGCCGACATGTCCGACGACAATAGGGTCGTCCCCACGACCCTGGGACTAGGTTGGCCAGCCGCCGACATTTCCGACGACTATCGGATCGTCCCCACGACCACGAGCCAAAGTTGGCCAGCCGCCGACATGTCCAACGACTATTGGGTCGCCCCACGACCACGGGCCAAAGTTGGCCAGCCGCCGACATGTCCGACGACAATAGGGTCGTCCCCACGACCCTGGGACTAGGTTGGCCAGCCGCCGACATTTCCGACGACTATCGGATCGTCCCCACGACCACGAGCCAAAGTTGGCCAGCCGCCGACATGTCCAACGACTATTGGGTCGCCCCACGACCACGGGCCAAAGTTGGCCAGCCGCCGACATGTCCGATGACTATATGGTCGTCCCCACGACCCCGGGTCTAGGTTGGCCAGCCGCCGACATGTCCGACGACTATAGAGTCGTCCCCACGACACCGGGCCAAAGTTGGCCAGCCGCCGAAATGTCCGACGACTATAGGGTCGTCCCCACGACCCCGCGACTAGATTGGTCCGCCACCGTCATGTCCGACGACTATAGGGTCGTCCCCACGACCCCGGGCCAAAGTTGGCAAGACACCGAAATGTCCGACGACTGTAGGGTCGTCCCCACGACCCCGGGACTAGATTGCCCCGCCACCGTCAAGTCCGACGACTATAGGGTCGCCCCCACGACCCCGGGCCAAAGTTGGCAAGCCGCCGAAATGTCCGACGACTGTAGGGTCGTCCCCACGGCCCCGGGACTAGATTGGCCCGCCACCGTCAAGTCCGACGACCTCGGGACTAGGTTGGCCAGCCGCCGACATGTCCGACGACAATCGGATCGTCCCCACGACCACGCGCCAAAGTTGGCCAGCCGCAGACATGTCCGACGACTTTTGGATCGTCCCCACGACCCCGGGCCAAAGTTGGACAGCCGCCGACTTGTCCGACGACTAAAGGGTCGTCCCTACGACCACGGGCCAAAGTTGGCCAGCCGGCGACATTTCCGACGACTATAGGGTCGTCCCCACGGCCACGGGCCAAAGTTGGCCAGCCGCCGACATGTCCGACGACTATAGATTCGTCCCCACAACCCCGGGCCAAAGATGGCCAGCCGCCGACTTGTCCGACGACTATAGGGTCGTCCCTACGATCCCGGGACTAGATTGGGCCGCCACCGCCATGTCCGACGACAATAAGGTCGTCCCCACGGCCACGGGCCAAAGCTGGCCAGCCGCCGACATGTCCGACGACTATAGATTCGTCCCCACGACCCCGGACCAAAGTTGGCCAGCCGCCGACTTGTCCGACGACTATAGGGTCGTCCCTACGATCCCGGGACTAGATTGGGCAGCCGCCGACTTGTCCGACGACTATAGGGTCGTCCCCACGATCCCGGGACTAGATTGGCCCGCCACCGCCATGTCCGACGACAATAGGGTCGTCCCCACGATCCCGGGACTAGATTGGCCCGCCACCGCCATGTCCGACGATTATAGGGTTGTCCCCACGACCACGGGCCAACTTTGGCCAGCCGCCGACATATCCGACGATTATAGTGTCGTCCAAACGACCCCGGGAATAGATTGGCCCGCCCCCGACAAGTCCGACGACTATAGGGTCGTCCCCACGACCTCGGGACTAGGTTGGCCAGCCGCCGACATGTCCGACGACTATAGGGTCGTCCCGACGACCCCGGGCCAATGTTGGCCAATCGCCAACATGTCCGACGACTATAGGGTCGTCCCTACGACCCCGGGACTAGATTGGCCCGCCACCGTCAAGTCCAACGATTATAGGGTCGTCCCCACGACCCCGGGACTAGTTTGGCCCGCCGCCGACATGTCCGACGACTATTGGATCGTCCCCACGACCACGGGCCAAAGTTGGCCAGCCGCCGACATGTCCGACGAATATAGGGTCGTCCCCACGACCCCGGAACTAGGTTGGCCAGCCGCCGACATGTCCGACGACCCCGGGCCAATGTTGGCAAGCCGCCCACATGTCCGATGACTATAGGGTCGTCCCCACGACCCCGGGACTAGGTTGGCCCACCGCCGACTTGTCCGACGACAATAGGGTCGTCCCCACGACCCCGGGTCTAGGTTGGCCAGCTGCCGACATGTCCGACGATTATAGGGTCGTCCCCATGACCAGGGGCCAAAGTTGGCCTGCCGCCGAAATTTCCGACAACTATACAGTCGTCCCCACGACACCAGGCCAAAGTTGGCCAGCCGCCAACATGTCCGACGACTATAGGGTCGTCCCTACGACCCCGGGACTAGATTGGCCCGCCGCCGACTTGTCCGACGACTATAGGGTCGTCCCCACGACCCCTGGGCTAGGTTGGCTCGCCGCCGACTTGTCCGACGACAATAGGGTCGTCCCCACGATCCCGGGACTAGATTGGCCCGCCACCGCCATGTCCGACGATTATAGGGTTGTCCCCACGACCACGGGCCAACTTTGGCCAGCCGCCGACATATCCGACGATTATAGTGTCGTCCAAACGACCCCGGGAATAGATTGGCCCGCCCCCGACAAGTCCGACGACTATAGGGTCGTCCCCACGACCTCGGGACTAGGTTGGCCAGCCGGCGACATGTCCGACGACTATAGGGTCGTCGCCACGACCCCGGGCCAATGTTGCCCTATCGCCGACATGTCCGACGACTATAGGGTCGTCCCTACGACCCCGGACTAGGTTGGCCAGCCGCCGACATGTCCGACGACTATAGGGTCGTCCCCACGAACCCGGGCCAAAGTTGGCAAGCCGCCGACATGTCCGATGACTATAGGGTCGTCCCCACGACCCCGGGACTAGGTTGGCCCACCGCCGACTTGTCCGACGACAATAGGGTCGTCCCCACGGCCACGGGCCAAAGTTGGCCAGCCGCCGACATGTCCGACGACTATAGATTCGTCCCCACGACCCCGGGCCAAAGTTGGCCAGCCGCCGACATGTCCGACGACTATAGGGTCGTCCCCACGACCCCGGGACAAGGTTGGCCCGCCACCGTCAAGTCCGACGACTATACGGTCGTCCCCACGACCCCGGGACTAGATTGGCCCGCCGCCGACATGTCCGACGACATTTGGATCGTCCCCACGACCCCGGGCCAAAGTTGGACAGCCGCCGACTTGTCCGACGACTAAAGGGTCGTCCCCACGACCACGGGCCAAAGTTGACCCAGCCGGCGACATTCCCGACGACTATAGGGTCGTCCCCACGGCCACGGGCCAAAGTTGGCCAGCCGCCGACATGTCCGACGACTATAGATTCGTCCCCACAACCCCGGGCCAAAAATGGCCAGCCGCCGACTTGTCCGACGACTATAGGGTCGTCCCTACGATCCCGGGACTAGATTGGGCCGCCACCGCCATGTCCGACGACAATAAGGTCGTCCCCACGGCCACGGGCCAAAGTTGGCCAGCCGCCGACATGTCCGACGACTATAGATTCGTCCCCACGACCCCGGGCCAAAGTTGGCAAGCCGCCGACATGTCCGATGACTATAGGGTCGTCCCCACGACCCCGGGACTAGGTTGGCCCACCGCCGACTTGTCCGACGACAATAGGGTCGTCCCCACGACCCCGGGTCTAGGTTGGCCAGCTGCCGACATGTCCGACGATTATAGGGTCGTCCCCATGACCAGGGGCCAAAGTTGGCCTGCCGCCGAAATTTCCGACAACTATACAGTCGTCCCCACGACACCAGGCCAAAGTTGGCCAGCCGCCAACATGTCCGACGACTATAGGGTCGTCCCTACGACCCCGGGACTAGATTGGCCCGCCGCCGACTTGTCCGACGACTATAGGGTCGTCCCCACGACCCCTGGGCTAGGTTGGCTCGCCGCCGACTTGTCCGACGACTATAGGGTCGTCCCCACGACCCCGGGCCAAAGTTGGCCAGCCGCCGACTTGTCCGCCGACTATACGGTCGTACCCACGACCCCGGGACTAGATTGGCCCGCCACCGTCAAGTCCGACGACTATACGGTCGTCCCCACGACCCCGGGACTAGATTGGCCCGCCACCGTCATGTCCGACGACTTCAGGGTCGTCCCCACGACCACGGGCCAAAGTTGGCCAGCCGCCGACATGTCCGACGACTATAGGGTCGTCCCATGGACCCCTGGGCTAGGTTGGCTCGCCGCCGACTTGTCCGACGACTATAGGGTCGTCCCCACGACCCCGGGCCAAAGTTGGCCAGCCGCCGACTTGTCCGCCGACTATACGGTCGTACCCACGACCCCGGGACTAGATTGGCCCGCCACCGTCAAGTCCGACGACTATACGGTCGTCCCCACGACCCCGGGACTAGATTGGCCCGCCGCCGACATGTCCGACGACATTTGGATCGTCCCCACGACCCCGGGCCAAAGTTGGACAGCCGCCGACTTGTCCGACGACTAAAGGGTCGTCCCCACGACCACGGGCCAAAGTTGACCCAGCCGGCGACATTCCCGACGACTATAGGGTCGTCCCCACGGCCACGGGCCAAAGTTGGCCAGCCGCCGACATGTCCGACGACTATAGATTCGTCCCCACAACCCCGGGCCAAAAATGGCCAGCCGCCGACTTGTCCGACGACTATAGGGTCGTCCCTACGATCCCGGGACTAGATTGGGCCGCCACCGCCATGTCCGACGACAATAAGGTCGTCCCCACAACCACGGGCCAAAGTTGGCCAGCCGCCGACATGTCCGACGACAATAGGGTCGTCCCCACGACCCTGGGACTAGGTTGGCCAGCCGCCGACATTTCCGACGACTATCGGATCGTCCCCACGACCACGAGCCAAAGTTGGCCAGCCGCCGACATGTCCAACGACTATTGGGTCGCCCCACGACCACGGGCCAAAGTTGGCCAGCCGCCGACATGTCCGACGACAATAGGGTCGTCCCCACGACCCTGGGACTAGGTTGGCCAGCCGCCGACATTTCCGACGACTATCGGATCGTCCCCACGACCACGAGCCAAAGTTGGCCAGCCGCCGACATGTCCAACGACTATTGGGTCGCCCCACGACCACGGGCCAAAGTTGGCCAGCCGCCGACATGTCCGATGACTATATGGTCGTCCCCACGACCCCGGGTCTAGGTTGGCCAGCCGCCGACATGTCCGACGACTATAGAGTCGTCCCCACGACACCGGGCCAAAGTTGGCCAGCCGCCGACATGTCCGACGACTATAGAGTCGTCCCCACGACACCGGGCCAAAGTTGGCCAGCCGCCAACATGTCCGACGACTATTGGGTCGTCCCCACGACACCGGGCCAAAGTTGGCCAGCCGCTGACATGTCCAACGAGTATAGGGTCGTCCCCACAACCACGGGCCAAAGTTGGCCAGCCGCCGACATGTCCGACGACAATAGGGTCGTCCCCACGACCCCGGGTCTAGGTTGGCCAGCCGCCGACATTTCCGACGACTATAGAGTCGTCCCCACGACACCGGGCCAAAGTTTGCCAGCCGCCGACATGTCCGACGACTATTGGATCGTCCCCACGACACCGGGCCAAAGTTGGCCAGCCGCCGACATGTCCGACGACTATAGGGTCGTCCCCACGACCCCAGGACTAGATTGGCCCGCCACCGTCATGTCCGACGACAATAGGGTCGTCCCCACGACACCGGGTGTAGGTTGGCCAGCCGCCGACTTGTCCGACGACTATAGGGTCGTACCCAAGACCCCGGGACTAGGCTGACAAGCCGCCAACACGTCCGACGACTATAGGGTCGTCCCCACGACCCCGGGCCAAAGATGTCCAGCCGCCGTCTTGTCCGAAGACTATAGGGTCGTCCCCACGACCCCGGGACAAGGTTGGCCCGCCGCCGACTTGTCCGACGACTATAGGGTCGTACCCACGACCCTGGGACTAGGCTGACAAGCCGCCAACATTTCCGACGACTATAGGGTCGTCCCCACGACCCCGGGCCAAAGATGTCCAGCCGCCGTCTTGTCCGACGACTATAGGGTCGTCCCCACGACCCCGGGACTAGATTGGCCCGCCACCGTCATGTCCGACGATTATAGGGTCGTCCCCACGACCCCGGGACAAGCTTGGCCCGCCGCCGAATTGTTCGACGACTATAGGGTCGTCCCACGACCCCGGAGCCAGGTTGGCCAGCCGCCGACATTTCCGACGACTGTAGAGTCGTCCCCACGACACCGGGCCAAAGTTGGCCAGCCGCCGACATGTCCGACGACTACAGGGTCGTCCCCACGACCCCGGGACTAGATTGGTCCGCCACCGTCTTGTCCGACGACTATAGGGTCGTCCCCACGACCACGGGCCAAAGTTGACC
This sequence comes from Andrena praecox, assembly GCA_963932275.1. Taxonomy (NCBI): domain Eukaryota; kingdom Metazoa; phylum Arthropoda; class Insecta; order Hymenoptera; family Andrenidae; genus Andrena; species Andrena praecox. Next base: position 624,715 of record CAWVQO010000396.1, on the reverse strand, counting down.
AGCCGGCGACATGTCCGACGACTATAGGGTCGTCCCCACGACCCCGGGACTAGATTGGCCCGCCACCGTCATGTCCGACGATTATAGGGTCGCCCCCACGACCGCGAGACTAGATTGGCCCGCCAACGTCATGTCCGACGACAATAGGGTCGTCTCCACGACCCCGGGTCCAGGTTGGCCAGCCGCCGACATTTCCGACGACTATAGAGTCGTCCCCACGACACCGGGCCAAAGTTGGCCAGCCGCCAACATGTCCGACGACTATAGGGTCGTCCCCACGACCCCGGGACAAGGTTGGCCCGCCGCCGACTTGTCCGACGACTATAGGGTCGTACCCACGACCCTGGGACTAGGCTGACAAGCCGCCAACATGTCCGACGACTATAGGGTCGTCCCCACGACCCCGGGCCAAAGATGTCCAGCCGCCGTCTTGTCCGACGACTATAGGGTCGTCCCCACGACCCCGGGACGAGGTTGGCCAGCCGCCGACATGTCCGACGACTATAGGGTCGTCCCCACGACCCCGGGACAAGCTTGGCCCGCCGCCGAATTGTTCGACGACTATAGGGTCGTCCCCACGACCCCGGGACTAGATTGGCCCGCCACCGTCATGTCCGACGACAATAGGGTCGTCCCCACGACCCCGGGCCAAAGATGTCCAGCCGCCGTCTTGTCCGACGACTATAGGGTCGTCCCCACGACCCCGGGACTAGATTGGCCCGCCAGCGTCATGTCCAACGACTATAGGGTCGTCCCCACAACCACGGGCCAAAGTTGGCCAGCCGCCGACATGTCCGACGACTATAGGGTCGTCCCCACGACCCCGGGCCAAAGTTGGCCAGCTGCCGACATGTCCGACGACTATAGGGTCGTCCCCACGACCCCGGGCCAAAGATGTCCAGTCGCCGTCTTGTCCGACGACTATAGGGTCGTCCCCACGACCCCGGGCCAAAGATGTCCAGCCGCCGTCTTGTCCGACGGCTATAGGGTCGTCCCCACGACCCCGAGTCCAGGTTGGCCAGCCGCCGACATTTCCGACGACTATAGAGTCGTCCCCACGACCCCGGGCCAAAGTTGGCCAGCCGCCGACATGTCCGACGACTATAGGGTCGTCCCCACGACCCCGAGACTAGATTGGCCCGCTACCGTCATGTCCGACGACAATAGGGTCGTCCCCACGACCCCGGGTCCAGGTTGGCCAGCCGCCGACATTTCCGACGACTATAGTGTCGTCCCTACGACACCGGGCCAAAGTTGGCCAGCCGCCGACATGTCCGACGACTATAGGGTCATCCCCACGACCCCGGGACTAGATTGGCCCGCCACCGTCATGTCCGACGATTATAGGGTCGTCCCCACGACCCGGGACTAGATTGGCCCGCCACCGTCATGTCCAACGACTATAGGGTCGTTCCCACAACCACGGGCCAAAGTTGGCCAGCCGCCGACATGTCCGACGACTATTGGATCGTCCCCACGACCACGGGCCAATGTTGGCCAGCCGCCGACATGTCCGACGACTATAGGGTCGTCCGCACGACCGCGAGACTAGATTGGCCCGCCACCGTCATGTCCGACGACAATAGGGTCGTCCCCACGACCCCAGGTCCAGGTTGGCCAGCCGCCGACATTTCCGACGACTATAGAGTCGTCCCCACGACACCGGGCCAAAGTTGGCCAGCCGCCGACATGTCCGACGATTATAGGGTCGTCCCCACGACCCCGGGACAAGGTTGGCCCGCCGCCGACTTGTCCGACGACTATAGGGTCGTACCCACGACCCTGGGACTAGATTGGCCCGCCACCGTCATGTCCAACGACTATAGGGTCGTCCCCGCAACCACGGGCCAAAGTTGGCCAGCCGCCGACATGTCCGACGACAATCGGATCGTCCCCACGAACACGCGCCAAAGTTGGCCAGCCGCCGACATGTCCGACGACTATAGGGTCGGCCCCACGACCCCGGGCCAATGTTGGCCAATCGCCGACATGTCCGACGACTATAGAGTCGTCCCCACGACACCGGGCCAAAGTTGGCCAGCCGCTGACATGTCCAACGAATATAGGGTCGTCCCCACGACCACGGGCCAAAGTTGGCTCGCCGCCGACTTGTCCGACGACTATAGGGTCGTCCCCACGACCCCGGGCCAATATTGGCCAGCTGCCGGCTTGACCGACGACTATAGGGTCGACCCCACGACCCCGGGACTAGATTGGCCCGCCACCGTCATGTCCGACGACTATAAGGTCGTCCCCACGACCCCGGGCCAATGTTGGCCAGCCGCCGACATGTCCGACGATTATAGGGTCGTCCCTACGACCCCGGGACTAGATTGGCCCGTCGCCGACTTGTCCGACGACTATAAGGTCGTCCCCACGACATCAGGCCTAAGTTGGCCAGCCGCCAACATGTCCGACGACTATAGGGTCGTCCCTACGACCCCGGGACTAGATTGGCCCGCCGCCGACTTGTCCGACGACTATAGGGTCGTCCCCACGACCCCCGGACTAGGTTGGCTCGCCGCCGACTTGTCCGACGACTATAGGGTCGTCCCCACGACCACGGGCCAAAGTTGGCCAGCCGCCGACATGTCCGACGACTATAGGGTCGTCCCATGGACCCCGGGACTAGATTGGCCCGCCACCGTCATGTCCGACGACTATAAGGTTGTCCCCACGACCCCCGGACTAGGTTGGCTCGCCGCCGACTTGTCCGACGACTATAGGGTCGTCCCCACGACCCCAGCACTATATTGGCCCGCCACCGTCATGTCCGACGACTATAGGGTCGTTCCCACGGCCCCGGGGCAAAGTTGGCCAGCCGCCGACTTGTCCGACGACTATAGGGTCGTCCCCACGACCCCGGGATTAGGTTGGCCAGCCGCCGACATGTCCGACGACTATAGGGTCGTCCCGACGACCCCGGGCCAATGTTGGCCAATCGCCAACATGTCCGACGACTATAGGGTCGTCCCTACGACCCCGGGACTAGATTGGCCCGCCACCGTCAAGTCCAACGATTATAGGGTCGTCCCCACGACCCCGGGACTAGATTGGCCCGCCACCGTCATGTCCGACGACTTCAGGGTCGTCCCCACGACCACGGGCCAAAGTTGGCCAGCCGCCGACATGTCCGACGACTATAGGGTCGTCCCATGGACCCCTGGGCTAGGTTGGCTCGCCGCCGACTTGTCCGACGACTATAGGGTCGTCCCCACGACCCCGGGCCAAAGTTGGCCAGCCGCCGACTTGTCCGCCGACTATACGGTCGTACCCACGACCCCGGGACTAGATTGGCCCGCCACCGTCAAGTCCGACGACTATACGGTCGTCCCCACGACCCCGGGACTAGATTGGCCCGCCGCCGACATGCCCGACGACATTTGGATCGTCCCCACGACCCCGGGCCAAAGTTGGACAGCCGCCGACTTGTCCGACGACTAAAGGGTCGTCCCCACGACCACGGGCCAAAGTTGACCCAGCCGGCGACATTCCCGACGACTATAGGGTCGTCCCCACGGCCACGGGCCAAAGTTGGCCAGCCGCCGACATGTCCGACGACTATAGATTCGTCCCCACAACCCCGGGCCAAAAATGGCCAGCCGCCGACTTGTCCGACGACTATAGGGTCGTCCCTACGATCCCGGGACTAGATTGGGCCGCCACCGCCATGTCCGACGACAATAAGGTCGTCCCCACGGCCACGGGCCAAAGTTGGCCAGCCGCCGACATGTCCGACGACTATAGATTCGTCCCCACGACCCCGGGCCAAAGTTGGCCAGCCGCCGACATGTCCGACGACTATAGGGTCGTCCCCACCACCCCGGGTCTAGGTTGGCCAGCCGCCGACATGTCCGACGACTATAGAGTCGTCCCCACGACACCGGGCCAAAGTTGGCCAGCCGCTGACATGTCCAACGAATATAGGGTCGTCCCCACGACCACGGGCCAAAGTTGGCTCGCCGCCGACTTGTCCGACGACTATAGGGTCGTCCCCACGACCCCGGGCCAATATTGGCCAGCTGCCGGCTTGACCGACGACTATAGGGTCGACCCCACGACCCCGGGACTAGATTGGCCCGCCACCGTCATGTCCGACGACTATAAGGTCGTCCCCACGACCCCGGGCCAAAGTTGGCCAGCCGCCGACATGTCCGACGATTATAGGGTCGTCCCTACGACCCCGGGACTAGATTGGCCCGCCGCCGACTTGTCCGACGACTATAAGGTCGTCCCCACGACATCAGGCCTAAGTTGGCCAGCCGCCAACATGTCCGACGACTATAGGGTCGTCCCTACGACCCCGGGACTAGATTGGCCCGCCGCCGACTTGTCCGACGACTATAGGGTCGTCCCCACGACCCCCGGACTAGGTTGGCTCGCCGCCGACTTGTCCGACGACTATAGGGTCGTCCCCACGACCACGGGCCAAAGTTGGCCAGCCGCCGACATGTCCGACGACTATAGGGTCGTCCCATGGACCCCGGGACTAGATTGGCCCGCCACCGTCATGTCCGACGACTATAAGGTTGTCCCCACGACCCCCGGACTAGGTTGGCTCGCCGCCGACTTGTCCGACGACTATAGGGTCGTCCCCACGACCCCAGCACTATATTGGCCCGCCACCGTCATGTCCGACGACTATAGGGTCGTTCCCACGGCCCCGGGGCAAAGTTGGCCAGCCGCCGACTTGTCCGACGACTATAGGGTCGTCCCCACGACCCCGGGATTAGGTTGGCCAGCCGCCGACATGTCCGACGACTATAGGGTCGTCCCGACGACCCCGGGCCAATGTTGGCCAATCGCCAACATGTCCGACGACTATAGGGTCGTCCCTACGACCCCGGGACTAGATTGGCCCGCCACCGTCAAGTCCAACGATTATAGGATCGTCCCCACGACCCCGGGACTAGTTTGGCCCGCCGCCGACATGTCCGACGACTATTGGATCGTCCCCACGACCACGGGCCAAAGTTGGCCAGCCGCCGACATGTCCGACGAATATAGGGTCGTCCCCACGACCCCGGAACTAGGTTGGCCAGCCGCCGACATGTCCGACGACCCCGGGCCAATGTTGGCCAATCGCCAACATGTCCGACGACTATAGGGTCGTCCCTACGACCTCGGGACTATATTGGCCCGCCACCGTCATGTCCAACGATTATAGGGTCGTCCCCACGACCCCGGGACTAGATTGGCCCGCCACCGTCATGTCCGACGATTATAGGGTCGTCCCCACGACCCCGGGACAAGCTTGGCCCGCCGCCGACTTGTCCGACGACTATAGGGTCGTCCCCACGACCCCGGGACTAGATTGGACCGCCACCGTCATGTCCGACGACAATAGGGTCGTCCCCACGACCCCGGGTCTAGGTTGGCCAGCCGCCGACATGTCCGACGACTATAGAGTCGTCCCCACGACACCGGGCCAAAGTTGGCCAGCCGCCGACATGTCCGACGACTATAGGGTCGTCCCCACGACCCCGGGACTAGATTGGTCCGCCACCGTCATGTCCGACGACTATAGGGTCGTCCCCACGACCCCGGGCCAAAGTTGGCAAGACACCGAAATGTCCGACGACTGTAGGGTCGTCCCCACGACCCCGGGACTAGGTTGGCCAGCCGCCGACATGTCCGACGACAATCGGATCGTCCCCACGACCACGCGCCAAAGTTGGCCAGCCGCAGACATGTCCGACGACTTTTGGATCGTCCCCACGACCCCGGGCCAAAGTTGGACATCCGCCGACTTGTCCGACGACTAAAGGGTCGTCCCTACGACCACGGGCCAAAGTTGGCCAGCCGGCGACATTTCCGACGACTATAGGGTCGTCCCCACGGCCACGGGCCAAAGTTGGCCAGCCACCGTCATGTCCGACGACAATAGGGTCGTCCCCACGACCCCGGGTCTAGGTTGGCCAGCCGCCGACATGTCCGACGACTATAGAGTCGTCCCCACGACACCGGGCCAAAGTTGGCCAGCCGCCGACATGTCCGACGACTATAGGGTCGTCCCCACGACCCCGCGACTAGATTGGTCCGCCACCGTCATGTCCGACGACTATAGGGTCGTCCCCACGACCCCGGGCCAAAGTTGGCAAGACACCGAAATGTCCGACGACTGTAGGGTCGTCCCCACGACCCCGGGACTAGATTGCCCCGCCACCGTCAAGTCCGACGACTATAGGGTCGCCCCCACGACCCCGGGCCAAAGTTGGCAAGCCGCCGAAATGTCCGACGACTGTAGGGTCGTCCCCACGGCCCCGGGACTAGATTGGCCCGCCACCGTCAAGTCCGACGACCTCGGGACTAGGTTGGCCAGCCGCCGACATGTCCGACGACAATCGGATCGTCCCCACGACCACGCGCCAAAGTTGGCCAGCCGCAGACATGTCCGACGACTTTTGGATCGTCCCCACGACCCCGGGCCAAAGTTGGACCGCCGCCGACTTGTCCGACGACTAAAGGGTCGTCCCTACGACCACGGGCCAAAGTTGGCCAGCCGGCGACATTTCCGACGACTATAGGGTCGTCCCCACGGCCACGGGCCAAAGTTGGCCAGCCGCCGACATGTCCGACGACTATAGATTCGTCCCCACGACCCCGGGCCAAAGTTGGCCAGCCGCCGACATGTCCGACGACTATAGGGTCGTCCCCACGACCCCGGGACAAGGTTGGCCCGCCACCGTCAAGTCCGACGACTATACGGTCGTCCCCACGACCCCGGGACTAGATTGGCCCGCCGCCGACATGTCCGACGACATTTGGATCGTCCCCACGACCCCGGGCCAAAGTTGGACAGCCGCCGACTTGTCCGACGACTAAAGGGTCGTCCCCACGACCACGGGCCAAAGTTGACCCAGCCGGCGACATTCCCGACGACTATAGGGTCGTCCCCACGGCCACGGGCCAAAGTTGGCCAGCCGCCGGCATGTCCGACGACTATAGATTCGTCCCCACAACCCCGGGCCAAAAATGGCCAGCCGCCGACTTGTCCGACGACTATAGGGTCGTCCCTACGATCCCGGGACTAGATTGGGCCGCCACCGCCATGTCCGACGACAATAAGGTCGTCCCCACGGCCACGGGCCAAAGTTGGCCAGCCGCCGACATGTCCGACGACTATAGATTCGTCCCCACGACCCCGGGCCAAAGTTGGCAAGCCGCCGACATGTCCGATGACTATAGGGTCGTCCCCACGACCCCGGGACTAGGTTGGCCCACCGCCGACTTGTCCGACGACAATAGGGTCGTCCCCACGACCCCGGGTCTAGGTTGGCCAGCTGCCGACATGTCCGACGATTATAGGGTCGTCCCCATGACCAGGGGCCAAAGTTGGCCTGCCGCCGAAATTTCCGACAACTATACAGTCGTCCCCACGACACCAGGCCAAAGTTGGCCAGCCGCCAACATGTCCGACGACTATAGGGTCGTCCCTACGACCCCGGGACTAGATTGGCCCGCCGCCGACTTGTCCGACGACTATAGGGTCGTCCCCACGACCCCTGGGCTAGGTTGGCTCGCCGCCGACTTGTCCGACGACTATAGGGTCGTCCCCACGACCCCGGGCCAAAGTTGGCCAGCCGCCGACTTGTCCGCCGACTATACGGTCGTACCCACGACCCCGGGACTAGATTGGCCCGCCACCGTCAAGTCCGACGACTATACGGTCGTCCCCACGACCCCGGGACTAGATTGGCCCGCCACCGTCATGTCCGACGACTTCAGGGTCGTCCCCACGACCACGGGCCAAAGTTGGCCAGCCGCCGACATGTCCGCCGACTATAGGGTCGTCCCATGGACCCCTGGGCTAGGTTGGCTCGCCGCCGACTTGTCCGACGACTATAGGGTCGTCCCCACGACCCCGGGCCAAAGTTGGCCAGCCGCCGACTTGTCCGCCGACTATACGGTCGTACCCACGACCCCGGGACTAGATTGGCCCGCCACCGTCAAGTCCGACGACTATACGGTCGTCCCCACGACCCCGGGACTAGATTGGCCCGCCGCCGGCATGTCCGACGACATTTGGATCGTCCCCACGACCCCGGGCCAAAGTTGGACAGCCGCCGACTTGTCCGACGACTAAAGGGTCGTCCCCACGACCACGGGCCAAAGTTGACCCAGCCGGCGACATTCCCGACGACTATAGGGTCGTCCCCACGGCCACGGGCCAAAGTTGGCCAGCCGCCGACATGTCCGACGACTATAGATTCGTCCCCACAACCCCGGGCCAAAAATGGCCAGCCGCCGACTTGTCCGACGACTATAGGGTCGTCCCTACGATCCCGGGACTAGATTGGGCCGCCACCGCCATGTCCGACGACAATAAGGTCGTCCCCACAACCACGGGCCAAAGTTGGCCAGCCGCCGACATGTCCGACGACAATAGGGTCGTCCCCACGACCCTGGGACTAGGTTGGCCAGCCGCCGACATTTCCGACGACTATCGGATCGTCCCCACGACCACGAGCCAAAGTTGGCCAGCCGCCGACATGTCCAACGACTATTGGGTCGCCCCACGACCACGGGCCAAAGTTGGCCAGCCGCCGACATGTCCGATGACTATATGGTCGTCCCCACGACCCCGGGTCTAGGTTGGCCAGCCGCCGACATGTCCGACGACTATAGAGTCGTCCCCACGACACCGGGCCAAAGTTGGCCAGCCGCCGACATGTCCGACGACTATAGAGTCGTCCCCACGACACCGGGCCAAAGTTGGCCAGCCGCCAACATGTCCGACGACTATTGGGTCGTCCCCACGACACCGGGCCAAAGTTGGCCAGCCGCTGACATGTCCAACGAGTATAGGGTCGTCCCCACAACCACGGGCCAAAGTTGGCCAGCCGCCGACATGTCCGACGACAATAGGGTCGTCCCCACGACCCCGGGTCTAGGTTGGCCAGCCGCCGACATTTCCGACGACTATAGAGTCGTCCCCACGACACCGGGCCAAAGTTTGCCAGCCGCCGACATGTCCGACGACTATTGGATCGTCCCCACGACACCGGGCCAAAGTTGGCCAGCCGCCGACATGTCCGACGACTATAGGGTCGTCCCCACGACCCCGGGACTAGATTGGCCCGCCACCGTCATGTCCGACGACAATAGGGTCGTCCCCACGACACCGGGTGTAGGTTGGCCAGCCGCCGACTTGTCCGACGACTATAGGGTCGTACCCAAGACCCCGGGACTAGGCTGACAAGCCGCCAACACGTCCGACGACTATAGGGTCGTCCCCACGACCCCGGGCCAAAGATGTCCAGCCGCCGTCTTGTCCGAAGACTATAGGGTCGTCCTCACGACCCCGGGACAAGGTTGGCCCGCCGCCGACTTGTCCGACGACTATAGGGTCGTACCCACGACCCTGGGACTAGGCTGACAAGCCGCCAACATTTCCGACGACTATAGGGTCGTCCCCACGACCCCGGGCCAAAGATGTCCAGCCGCCGTCTTGTCCGACGACTATAGGGTCGTCCCCACGACCCCGGGACTAGATTGGCCCGCCACCGTCATGTCCGACGATTATAGGGTCGTCCCCACGACCCCGGGACAAGCTTGGCCCGCCGCCGAATTGTTCGACGACTATAGGGTCGTCCCACGACCCCGGAGCCAGGTTGGCCAGCCGCCGACATTTCCGACGACTGTAGAGTCGTCCCCACGACACCGGGCCAAAGTTGGCCAGCCGCCGACATGTCCGACGACTACAGGGTCGTCCCCACGACCCCGGGACTAGATTGGTCCGCCACCGTCTTGTCCGACGACTATAGGGTCGTCCCCACGACCACGGGCCAAAGTTGACCAGCCGGCGACATGTCCGACGACTATAGGGTCGTCCCCACGACCCCGGGACTAGATTGGCCCGCCACCGTCATGTCCGACGATTATAGGGTCGCCCCCACGACCGCGAGACTAGATTGGCCCGCCAACGTCATGTCCGACGACAATAGGGTCGTCTCCACGACCCCGGGTCCAGGTTGGCCAGCCGCCGACATTTCCGACGACTATAGAGTCGTCCCCACGACACCGGGCCAAAGTTGGCCAGCCGCCAACATGTCCGACGACTATAGGGTCGTCCCCACGACCCCGGGACAAGGTTGGCCCGCCGCCGACTTGTCCGACGACTATAGGGTCGTACCCACGACCCTGGGACTAGGCTGACAAGCCGCCAACATGTCCGACGACTATAGGGTCGTCCCCACGACCCCGGGCCAAAGATGTCCAGCCGCCGTCTTGTCCGACGACTATAGGGTCGTCCCCACGACCCCGGGACGAGGTTGGCCAGCCGCCGACATGTCCGACGACTATAGGGTCGTCCCCACGACCCCGGGACAAGCTTGGCCCGCCGCCGAATTGTTCGACGACTATAGGGTCGTCCCCACGAACCCGGGACTAGATTGGCCCGCCACCGTCATGTCCGACGACAATAGGGTCGTCCCCACGACCCCGGGCCAAAGATGTCCAGCCGCCGTCTTGTCCGACGACTATAGGGTCGTCCCCACGACCCCGGGACTAGATTGGCCCGCCAGCGTCATGTCCAACGACTATAGGGTCGTCCCCACAACCACGGGCCAAAGTTGGCCAGCCGCCGACATGTCCGACGACTATAGGGTCGTCCCCACGACCCCGGGCCAAAGTTGGCCAGCTGCCGACATGTCCGACGACTATAGGGTCGTCCCCACGACCCCGGGCCAAAGATGTCCAGTCGCCGTCTTGTCCGACGACTATAGGGTCGTCCCCACGACCCCGGGCCAAAGATGTCCAGCCGCCGTCTTGTCCGACGGCTATAGGGTCGTCCCCACGACCCCGAGTCCAGGTTGGCCAGCCGCCGACATTTCCGACGACTATAGAGTCGTCCCCACGACCCCGGGCCAAAGTTGGCCAGCCGCCGACATGTCCGACGACTATAGGGTCGTCCCCACGACCCCGAGACTAGATTGGCCCGCTACCGTCATGTCCGACGACAATAGGGTCGTCCCCACGACCCCGGGTCCAGGTTGGCCAGCCGCCGACATTTCCGACGACTATAGTGTCGTCCCTACGACACCGGGCCAAAGTTGGCCAGCCGCCGACATGTCCGACGACTATAGGGTCATCCCCACGACCCCGGGACTAGATTGGCCCGCCACCGTCATGTCCGACGATTATAGGGTCGTCCCCACGACCCGGGACTAGATTGGCCCGCCACCGTCATGTCCAACGACTATAGGGTCGTTCCCACAACCACGGGCCAAAGTTGGCCAGCCGCCGACATGTCCGACGACTATTGGATCGTCCCCACGACCACGGGCCAATGTTGGCCAGCCGCCGACATGTCCGACGACTATAGGGTCGTCCGCACGACCGCGAGACTAGATTGGCCCGCCACCGTCATGTCCGACGACAATAGGGTCGTCCCCACGACCCCAGGTCCAGGTTGGCCAGCCGCCGACATTTCCGACGACTATAGAGTCGTCCCCACGACACCGGGCCAAAGTTGGCCAGCCGCCGACATGTCCGACGATTATAGGGTCGTCCCCACGACCCCGGGACAAGGTTGGCCCGCCGCCGACTTGTCCGACGACTATAGGGTCGTACCCACGACCCTGGGACTAGATTGGCCCGCCACCGTCATGTCCAACGACTATAGGGTCGTCCCCGCAACCACGGGCCAAAGTTGGCCAGCCGCCGACATGTCCGACGACAATCGGATCGTCCCCACGAACACGCGCCAAAGTTGGCCAGCCGCCGACATGTCCGACGACTATAGGGTCGGCCCCACGACCCCGGGCCAATGTTGGCCAATCGCCGACATGTCCAACGACTATAGGGTCGTCCCTACGACCCCGGGTCTAGATTAGCCCGCCACCGTCATGTCCAACGACTATAGGGTCGTCCCCACGACCACGGGCCAAAGTTGGCATGCCGCCGAAATGTCCGACGACTATAGGGTCGTCCCCACTACCCCGGGCCAAAGTTGGCAAGCCGCCGAAATGTCCGGCGACTATAGGGTCGTCCCCACGACCGCGGGACTAGATTGGCCCGCAGTCGTCATGTCCAACGACTATAGGGTCGTCCCCACAACCACGGGCCAAAGTTGGCCAGTCGCCGACATGTCCGACGACTATTGGATCGTCCCCACGACCACGGGCCAAAGTTGGCCAGCCGCCGACATGTCCGACGACTATAGGGTCGTCCCCACGACCCCGGGACTAGATTGGTCCGCCACCGTCTTGTCCGGCGACTATAGGGTCGTCCCCACGACCACGGGCCAAAGTTGACCAGCCGCCGACATGTCCGACGACTATAGGGTCGTCCCCACGACCCCGGGACTAGATTGGTCCGCCACCGTCTTGTCCGGCGACTATAGGCTCGTCCCCACGACCCCGGGCCAAAGATGTCCAGTCGCCGTCTTGTCCGACGACTATAGGGTCGTCCCCACGACCCCGGGCCAAAGATGTCCAGCCGCCGTCTTGTCCGACGGCTATAGGGTCGTCCCCACGACCCCGAGTCCAGGTTGGCCAGCCGCCGACATTTCCGACGACTATAGAGTCGTCCCCACGACCCCGGGCCAAAGTTGGCCAGCCGCCGACATGTCCGACGACTATAGGGTCGTCCCCACGACCCCGAGACTAGATTGGCCCGCTACCGTCATGTCCGACGACAATAGGGTCGTCCCCACGACCCCGGGTCCAGGTTGGCCAGCCGCCGACATTTCCGACGACTATAGTGTCGTCCCTACGACACCGGGCCAAAGTTGGCCAGCCGCCGACATGTCCGACGACTATAGGGTCATCCCCACGACCCCGGGACTAGATTGGCCCGCCACCGTCATGTCCGACGATTATAGGGTCGTCCCCACGACCCGGGACTAGATTGGCCCGCCACCGTCATGTCCAACGACTATAGGGTCGTTCCCACAACCACGGGCCAAAGTTGGCCAGCCGCCGACATGTCCGACGACTATTGGATCGTCCCCACGACCACGGGCCAATGTTGGCCAGCCGCCGACATGTCCGACGACTATAGGGTCGTCCGCACGACCGCGAGACTAGATTGGCCCGCCACCGTCATGTCCGACGACAATAGGGTCGTCCCCACGACCCCAGGTCCAGGTTGGCCAGCCGCCGACATTTCCGACGACTATAGAGTCGTCCCCACGACACCGGGCCAAAGTTGGCCAGCCGCCGACATGTCCGACGATTATAGGGTCGTCCCCACGACCCCGGGACAAGGTTGGCCCGCCGCCGACTTGTCCGACGACTATAGGGTCGTACCCACGACCCTGGGACTAGATTGGCCCGCCACCGTCATGTCCAACGACTATAGGGTCGTCCCCGCAACCACGGGCCAAAGTTGGCCAGCCGCCGACATGTCCGACGACAATCGGATCGTCCCCACGAACACGCGCCAAAGTTGGCCAGCCGCCGACATGTCCGACGACTATAGGGTCGGCCCCACGACCCCGGGCCAATGTTGGCCAATCGCCGACATGTCCAACGACTATAGGGTCGTCCCTACGACCCCGGGTCTAGATTAGCCCGCCACCGTCATGTCCAACGACTATAGGGTCGTCCCCACGACCACGGGCCAAAGTTGGCATGCCGCCGAAATGTCCGACGACTATAGGGTCGTCCCCACTACCCCGGGCCAAAGTTGGCAAGCCGCCGAAATGTCCGGCGACTATAGGGTCGTCCCCACGACCGCGGGACTAGATTGGCCCGCAGTCGTCATGTCCAACGACTATAGGGTCGTCCCCACAACCACGGGCCAAAGTTGGCCAGTCGCCGACATGTCCGACGACTATTGGATCGTCCCCACGACCACGGGCCAAAGTTGGCCAGCCGCCGACATGTCCGACGACTATAGGGTCGTCCCCACGACCCCGGGACTAGATTGGTCCGCCACCGTCTTGTCCGGCGACTATAGGGTCGTCCCCACGACCACGGGCCAAAGTTGACCAGCCGCCGACATGTCCGACGACTATAGGGTCATCCCCACGACCCCGGGACTAGATTGGTCCGCCACCGTCATGTCCGACGATTATAGGGTCGTCCCCACGACCGCGAGACTAGATTGGCCCGCCACCGTCATGTCCGACGACAATAGGGTCGTCCCCACGACCCCGGGTCCAGGTTGGCCAGCCGCCGACATTTCCGACGACTATAGAGTCGTCCCCACGACACCGGGCCAAAGTTGGCCAGCCGCCGACATATCCGACGACTATAGGGTCGTCCCCACGACCCCGGGACAAGGTTGGCCCGCCGCCGTCATGTCCAACGACTATAGGGTCGTCCCCACAACCACGGGACAAAGTTGGCCAGCCGCCGACATGTCCGACGACAATCGGATCGTCCCCACGAACACGCGCCAAAGTTGGCCAGCCGCCGACATGTCCGACGACTATAGGGTCGGCCCCACGACCCCGGGCCAATGTTGGCCAATCGCCGACATGTCCAACGACTATAGGGTCGTCCCTACGACCCCGGGTCTAGATTAGCCCGCCACCGTCATGTCCAACGACTATAGGGTCGTCCCCACGACCACGGGCCAAAGTTGGCATGCCGCCGAAATGTCCGACGACTATAGGGTCGTCCCCACGACCCCGGGCCAAAGTTGGCAAGCCGCCGAAATGTCCGGCGACTATAGGGTCGTCCCCACGACCGCGGGACTAGATTGGCCCGCCACCGTCATGTCCGACGACAATAGGGTCGTCCCCACGACCTCGGGTCCAGGTTGGCCAGCCGCCGACATTTCCGACGACTATAGAGTCGTCCCCACGACACCGGTCCAAAGTTGGCCAGCCGCCGACTTGTCCGACGACTATAGGGTCGTCCCCACGACCCCGGGACTAGATTGGCCCGCCACCGTCATGTCCAACGACTATAGGGTCGTCCCCACAACCACGGGCCAAAGTTGGCCAGCCGCCGACATGTCCGACGACTATAGGGTCGTCCCCACGACCCCGGGCCAAAGTTGGCAAGCCGCCGAAATGTCCGACGACTATAGGGTCGTCCCCACGACCCCGGGACTAGGTTGGCCAGCCGCCGACATGTCCGACGACTATAGAGTCGTCCCCACGACACCGGGCCAATGTTGGACAGCCGTCGACATGTTCGACTACTATAGGGTCGTCCCCAGGACCTCGGGTCTAGATTGGCCCGCTACCGTCATGTCCGAAGACTATAGGGTCGTCCCCACGACGACGGGACTAGATTGGCCCGCCACCGCCATGTCCGACGACAATAGGGTCGTCCCCACGACCCCGGGTCCAGGTTGGCCAGCCGCCGACATTTCCGACGACTATAGAGTCGTCCCCACGACACCGGGCCAAAGTTTGCCAGCCGCCGACATGTCCGACGACTATTGGATCGTCCCCACGACCACGGTGCCAAAGTTGGCCAGCCGCCGACATGTCCGACGACAATCGGATCGTCTCCACGACCACGCGCCAAAGTTGGCCAGCCGCCGACATGTCCGACGACTATAGGGTCGTCCCCACGACACCGGGCCAAAGTTGGCCAGCCGCCGACATGTCCGACGACTATAGGGTCGTCCCCACGACCCCGGGACTAGATTGGCCCGCCACCGTCATGTCCGACGACAATAGGGTCGTCCCCACGACACCGGGTGTAGGTTGGCCAGCCGCCGACTTGTCCGACGACTATAGGGTCGTACCCAAGACCCCGGGACTAGGCTGACAAGCCGCCAACACGTCCGACGACTATAGGGTCGTCCCCACGACCCCGGGCCAAAGATGTCCAGCCGCCGTCTTGTCCGAAGACTATAGGGTCGTCCCCACGACCCCGGGACAAGGTTGGCCCGCCGCCGATTTGTCCGACGACTATAGGGTCGTACCCACGACCCTGGGACTAGGCTGACAAGCCGCCAACATTTCCGACGACTATAGGGTCGTCCCCACGACCCCGGGCCAAAGATGTCCAGCCGCCGTCTTGTCCGACGACTATAGGGTCGTCCCCACGACCCCGGGACTAGATTGGCCCGCCACCGTCATGTCCGACGATTATAGGGTCGTCCCCACGACCCCGGGACAAGCTTGGCCCGCCGCCGAATTGTTCGACGACTATAGGGTCGTCCCACGACCCCGGAGCCAGGTTGGCCAGCCGCCGACATTTCCGACGACTATAGAGTCGTCCCCACGACACCGGGCCAAAGTTGGCCAGCCGCCGACATGTCCGACGTCTACAGGGTCGTCCCCACGACCTCGGGTCTAGATTGGCCCGCTACCGTCATGTCCGAAGGCTATAGGGTCGTCCCCACGACCTCGGGCCAAAGTTGGCCAGCCGCCGACATGTTCGACGACTATAGGGTCGTCCCCACGACCCCGGGACTAGATTGGTCCGCCACCGTCTTGTCCGACGACTATAGGGTCGTCCCCACGACCACGGGCCAAAGTTGACCAGCCGCCGACATGTCCGACGACTATAGGGTCGTCCCCACGACCCCGGGACTAGATTGGCCCGCCACCGTCATGTCCGACAATTATAGGGTCGTCCCCACGACCGCGAGACTAGATTGGCCCGGCAACGTCATGTCCGACGACAATAGGGTCGTCTCCACGACCCCGGGTCCAGGTTGGCCAGCCGCCGACATTTCCGACGACTATAGAGTCGTCCCCACGACACCGGGCCAAAGTTGGTCAGCCGCCGACATGTCCGACGACTATAGGGTCGTCCCCACGACCCCGGGACAAGGTTGGCCCGCCGCCGACTTGTCCGACGACTATAGGGTCGTACCCACGACCCTGGGACTAGGCTGACAAGCCGCCAACATGTCCGACGACTATAGGGTCGTCCCCACGACCCCGGGCCAAAGATGTCCAGCCGCCGTCTTGTCCGACGACTATAGGGTCGTCCCCACGACCCCGGGCCAAAGTTGGCCAGCCGCCGACATGTCCGACGACTATAGGGTCGCCCCCACGACCCCGAGACTAGATTGGCCCGCCACCGTCATGTCCGACGACAATAGGGTCGTCCCCACGACCTCGGGTCCAGGTTGGCCAGCCGCCGACATTTCCGACGACTATAGAGTCGTCCCCACGACACCGGTCCAAAGTTGGCCAGCCGCCGACTTGTCCGACGACTATAGGGTCGTCCCCACGACCCCGGGACTAGATTGGCCCGCCACCGTCATGTCCAACGACTATAGGGTCGTCCCCACAACCACGGGCCAAAGTTGGCCAGCCGCCGACATGTCCGACGACTATAGGGTCGTCCCCACGACCCCGGGCCAAAGTTGGCATGCCGCCGAAATGTCCGACGACTATAGGGTCGTCCCCACGACCCCGGGACTAGGTTGGCCAGCCGCCGACATGTCCGACGACTATAGAGTCGTCCCCACGACACCGGGCCAATGTTGGACAGCCGTCGACATGTTCGACTACTATAGGGTCGTCCCCAGGACCTCGGGTCTAGATTGGCCCGCTACCGTCATGTTCGACGACTATAGGGTCGTCCCCACGACCCCGGGACTAGATTGGTCCGCCACCGTCTTGTCCGACGACTATAGGGTCGTCCCCACGTCCCCGGGACGAGGTTGGCCAGCCGCCGACATGTCCGACGACTATAGGGTCGTCCCCACGACCCCGGGACAAGCTTGGCCCGCCGCCGAATTGTTCGACGACTATAGGGTCGTCCCCACGACCCCGGGACTAGATTGGCCCGCCACCGTCATGTCCGACGACAATAGGGTCGTCCCCACGACCCCGGGTCTAGCTCGGCCAGCCGCCGACTTGTCCGACGACTATAGGGTCGTCCCCAGGACCTCGGGACTAGATTGGCCCGCCACCGTCATGTCCAACGACTATAGGGTCGTCCCCACGACCACGGGCCAAAGTTGGCTTGCCGCCGTAATGTCCGACGATTATAGGGTCGTCCCCACGACCCCGGGCCAAAGTTGGCAAGCCGCCGAAATGTCCGAAGACTGTAGGGTCGTCCCCACGACCCCGGGACTAGATTGGCCCGCCACCGTCATGTCCAACGACTATAGGGTCGTCCCCACAACCACGGGCCAAAGTTGGCCAGCCGCCGACATGTCCGACGACTATTGGATCGTCCCCACGACCACGGGCCAAAGTTGGCCAGCCGCCGACATGTCCGACGGCTATAGGGTCGTCCCCACGACCCCGGGACTAGATTGGTCCGCCACCGTCTTGTCCGACGACTATAGGGTCGTCCCCACGACCACGGGCCAAGGTTGACCAGCCGCCGACATGTCCGACGACTATAGGGTTATCCCCACGACCCCGGGACTAGATTGGCCCGCCACCGTCATGTCCGACGATTATAGGGTCGTCCCCACGACCGCGAGACTAGATTGGCCCGCCACCGTCATGTCCGACGACAATAGGGTCGTCCCCACGACCCCGGGTCCAGGTTGGCCAGCCGCCGACATTTCCGACGACTATAGAGTCGTCCCCACGACACCGGGCCAAAGGCCAGCCGCCGACATATCCGACGACTATAGGGTCGTCCCCACGACCCCGGGACAAGGTTGGCCCGCCGCCGACTTGTCCGACGACTATAGGGTCGTACCCACGACCCTGGGACTAGGCTGACAAGCCGCCAACATTTCCGACGGCTATAGGGTCGTCCCCACGACCCCGGGCCAAAGATGTCCAGCCGCCGTCTTGTCCAACGACTATAGGGTCGTCCCCACAACCACGGGCCAAAGTTGGCCAGCCGCCGACATGTCCGACGACTATAGGGTCGTCCCCACGACCCCGGGCCAAAGTTGGCCAGCTGCCGACATGTCCGACGACTATAGGGTCGTCCCCACGACCCCGGGACAAGGTTGGCCCGCCGCCGACTTGTCCGACGACTATAGGGTCGTACCCACCACCCCGGGACTAGGCTGACAAGCCGCCAACATGTCCGACGACTATAGGGTCGTCCCCACGACCCCGGGCCAAAGGTGTCCAGTCGCCGTCTTGTCCGACGACTATAGGGTCGTCCCCACGACCCCGGGCCAAAGATGTCCAGCCGCCGTCTTGTCCGACGACTATAGGGTCGTCCCCACGACCCCGAGTCCAGGTTGGCCAGCCGCCGACATTTCCGACGACTATAGAGTCGTCCCCACGACCCCGGGCCAAAGTTGGCCAGCCGCCGACATGTCCGACGACTATAGGGTCGTCCCCACGACCCCGAGACTAGATTGGCCCGCCACCGTCATGTCCGACGACAATAGGGTCGTCCCCACGACCCCGGGTCCAGGTTGGCCAGCCGCCGACATTTCCGACGACTATAGGGTCGTCCCCACGACCCCGGGCCAAAGTTGGCCAGCTGCCGACATGTCCGACGACTATAGGGTCGTCCCCACGACCCCGGGACAAGGTTGGCCCGCCGCCGACTTGTCCGACGACTATAGGGTCGTACCCACCACCCCGGGACTAGGCTGACAAGCCGCCAACATGTCCGACGACTATAGGGTCGTCCCCACGACCCCGGGCCAAAGGTGTCCAGTCGCCGTCTTGTCCGACGACTATAGGGTCGTCCCCACGACCCCGGGCCAAAGGTGTCCAGTCGCCGTCTTGTCCGACGACTATAGGGTCGTCCGCACGACCGCGAGACTAGATTGGCCCGCCACCGTCATGTCCGACGACAATAGGGTCGTCCCCACGACCCCGGGTCCAGGTTGGCCAGCCGCCGACATTTCCGACGACTATAGAGTCGTCCCCACGACACCGGGCCAAAGTTGGCCAGCCGCCGACATGTCCGACGATTATAGGGTCGTCCCCACGACCCCGGGACAAGGTTGGCCCGCCGCGGACTTGTCCGACGACTATAGGGTCGTACCCACGACCCTGGGACTAGATTGGCCCGCCACCGTCATGTCCAACGACTATAGGGTCGTCCCCACAACCACGGGCCAAAGTTGGCCCGCCACCGTCAAGTCCGACGACTATAGGGTCGTCCCCACGACCCCGGGTCTAGGTTGGCCAGCCGCCGACTTGTCCGACGACTATAGGGTCGTACCCACGACCGCGAGACTAGATTGGCCCGCCACCGTCATGTCCGACGACAATAGGGTCGTCTCCACGACCCCGGGTCCAGGTTGGCCAGCCGCCGACATTTCCGACGACTATAGAGTCGTCCCCACGACACCGGGCCAAAGTTGGCCAGCCGCCGACATGTCCGACGACTATAGGGTCGTCCCCACGACCCCGGGACAAGGTTGGCCCGCCGCCGACTTGTCCGACGACTATAGGGTCGTACCCACGACCCTGGGACTAGGCTGACAAGCCGCCAACATGTGCGACGACTATAGGGTCGTCCCCACGACCCCGGGCCAAAGATGTCCAGCCGCCGTCTTGTCCGACGACTATAGGGTCGTCCCCACGACCCCGGGACTAGATTGGCCCGCCAGCGTCATGTCCAACGACTATAGGGTCGTCCCCACAACCACGGGCCAAAGTTGGCCAGCCGCCGACATGTCCGACGACTATAGGGTCGTCCCCACGACCCCGGGCCAAAGTTGGCCAGCTGCCGACATGTCCGACGACTATAGGGTCGTCCCCACGACCCCGGGCCAAAGATGTCCAGTCGCCGTCTTGTCCGACGACTATAGGGTCGTCCCCACGACCCCGGGCCAAAGATGTCCAGCCGCCGTCTTGTCCGACGGCTATAGGGTCGTCCCCACGACCCCGAGTCCAGGTTGGCCAGCCGCCGACATTTCCGACGACTATAGAGTCGTCCCCACGACCCCGGGCCAAAGTTGGCCAGCCGCCGACATGTCCGACGACTATAGGGTCGTCCCCACGACCCCGAGACTAGATTGGCCCGCTACCGTCATGTCCGACGACAATAGGGTCGTCCCCACGACCCCGGGTCCAGGTTGGCCAGCCGCCGACATTTCCGACGACTATAGTGTCGTCCCTACGACACCGGGCCAAAGTTGGCCAGCCGCCGACATGTCCGACGACTATAGGGTCATCCCCACGACCCCGGGACTAGATTGGCCCGCCACCGTCATGTCCGACGATTATAGGGTCGTCCCCACGACCCGGGACTAGATTGGCCCGCCACCGTCATGTCCAACGACTATAGGGTCGTTCCCACAACCACGGGCCAAAGTTGGCCAGCCGCCGACATGTCCGACGACTATTGGATCGTCCCCACGACCACGGGCCAATGTTGGCCAGCCGCCGACATGTCCGACAACTATAGGGTCGTCCGCACGACCGCGAGACTAGATTGGCCCGCCACCGTCATGTCCGACGACAATAGGGTCGTCCCCACGACCCCAGGTCCAGGTTGGCCAGCCGCCGACATTTCCGACGACTATAGAGTCGTCCCCACGACACCGGGCCAAAGTTGGCCAGCCGCCGACATGTCCGACGATTATAGGGTCGTCCCCACGACCCCGGGACAAGGTTGGCCCGCCGCCGACTTGTCCGACGACTATAGGGTCGTACCCACGACCCTGGGACTAGATTGGCCCGCCACCGTCATGTCCAACGACTATAGGGTCGTCCCCGCAACCACGGGCCAAAGTTGGCCAGCCGCCGACATGTCCGACGACAATCGGATCGTCCCCACGAACACGCGCCAAAGTTGGCCAGCCGCCGACATGTCCGACGACTATTGGATCGTCCCCACGACCACGGTGCCAAAGTTGGCCAGCCGCCGACATGTCCGACGACAATCGGATCGTCTCCACGACCACGCGCCAAAGTTGGCCAGCCGCCGACATGTCCGACGACTATAGGGTCGTCCCCACGACACCGGGCCAAAGTTGGCCAGCCGCCGACATGTCCGACGACTATAGGGTCGTCCCCACGACCCCGGGACTAGATTGGCCCGCCACCGTCATGTCCGACGACAATAGGGTCGTCCCCACGACACCGGGTGTAGGTTGGCCAGCCGCCGACTTGTCCGACGACTATAGGGTCGTACCCAAGACCCCGGGACTAGGCTGACAAGCCGCCAACACGTCCGACGACTATAGGGTCGTCCCCACGACCCCGGGCCAAAGATGTCCAGCCGCCGTCTTGTCCGAAGACTATAGGGTCGTCCCCACGACCCCGGGACAAGGTTGGCCCGCCGCCGATTTGTCCGACGACTATAGGGTCGTACCCACGACCCTGGGACTAGGCTGACAAGCCGCCAACATTTCCGACGACTATAGGGTCGTCCCCACGACCCCGGGCCAAAGATGTCCAGCCGCCGTCTTGTCCGACGACTATAGGGTCGTCCCCACGACCCCGGGACTAGATTGGCCCGCCACCGTCATGTCCGACGATTATAGGGTCGTCCCCACGACCCCGGGACAAGCTTGGCCCGCCGCCGAATTGTTCGACGACTATAGGGTCGTCCCACGACCCCGGAGCCAGGTTGGCCAGCCGCCGACATTTCCGACGACTATAGAGTCGTCCCCACGACACCGGGCCAAAGTTGGCCAGCCGCCGACATGTCCGACGTCTACAGGGTCGTCCCCACGACCTCGGGTCTAGATTGGCCCGCTACCGTCATGTCCGAAGGCTATAGGGTCGTCCCCACGACCTCGGGCCAAAGTTGGCCAGCCGCCGACATGTTCGACGACTATAGGGTCGTCCCCACGACCCCGGGACTAGATTGGTCCGCCACCGTCTTGTCCGACGACTATAGGGTCGTCCCCACGACCACGGGCCAAAGTTGACCAGCCGCCGACATGTCCGACGACTATAGGGTCGTCCCCACGACCCCGGGACTAGATTGGCCCGCCACCGTCATGTCCGACAATTATAGGGTCGTCCCCACGACCGCGAGACTAGATTGGCCCGGCAACGTCATGTCCGACGACAATAGGGTCGTCTCCACGACCCCGGGTCCAGGTTGGCCAGCCGCCGACATTTCCGACGACTATAGAGTCGTCCCCACGACACCGGGCCAAAGTTGGTCAGCCGCCGACATGTCCGACGACTATAGGGTCGTCCCCACGACCCCGGGACAAGGTTGGCCCGCCGCCGACTTGTCCGACGACTATAGGGTCGTACCCACGACCCTGGGACTAGGCTGACAAGCCGCCAACATGTCCGACGACTATAGGGTCGTCCCCACGACCCCGGGCCAAAGATGTCCAGCCGCCGTCTTGTCCGACGACTATAGGGTCGTCCCCACGACCCCGGGCCAAAGTTGGCCAGCCGCCGACATGTCCGACGACTATAGGGTCGCCCCCACGACCCCGAGACTAGATTGGCCCGCCACCGTCATGTCCGACGACAATAGGGTCGTCCCCACGACCTCGGGTCCAGGTTGGCCAGCCGCCGACATTTCCGACGACTATAGAGTCGTCCCCACGACACCGGTCCAAAGTTGGCCAGCCGCCGACTTGTCCGACGACTATAGGGTCGTCCCCACGACCCCGGGACTAGATTGGCCCGCCACCGTCATGTCCAACGACTATAGGGTCGTCCCCACAACCACGGGCCAAAGTTGGCCAGCCGCCGACATGTCCGACGACTATAGGGTCGTCCCCACGACCCCGGGCCAAAGTTGGCATGCCGCCGAAATGTCCGACGACTATAGGGTCGTCCCCACGACCCCGGGACTAGGTTGGCCAGCCGCCGACATGTCCGACGACTATAGAGTCGTCCCCACGACACCGGGCCAATGTTGGACAGCCGTCGACATGTTCGACTACTATAGGGTCGTCCCCAGGACCTCGGGTCTAGATTGGCCCGCTACGGTCATGTTCGACGACTATAGGGTCGTCCCCACGACCCCGGGACTAGATTGGTCCGCCACCGTCTTGTCCGACGACTATAGGGTCGTCCCCACGTCCCCGGGACGAGGTTGGCCAGCCGCCGACATGTCCGACGACTATAGGGTCGTCCCCACGACCCCGGGACAAGCTTGGCCCGCCGCCGAATTGTTCGACGACTATAGGGTCGTCCCCACGACCCCGGGACTAGATTGGCCCGCCACCGTCATGTCCGACGACAATAGGGTCGTCCCCACGACCCCGGGTCTAGCTCGGCCAGCCGCCGACTTGTCCGACGACTATAGGGTCGTCCCCAGGACCTCGGGACTAGATTGGCCCGCCACCGTCATGTCCAACGACTATAGGGTCGTCCCCACGACCACGGGCCAAAGTTGGCTTGCCGCCGTAATGTCCGACGATTATAGGGTCGTCCCCACGACCCCGGGCCAAAGTTGGCAAGCCGCCGAAATGTCCGAAGACTGTAGGGTCGTCCCCACGACCCCGGGACTAGATTGGCCCGCCACCGTCATGTCCAACGACTATAGGGTCGTCCCCACAACCACGGGCCAAAGTTGGCCAGCCGCCGACATGTCCGACGACTATTGGATCGTCCCCACGACCACGGGCCAAAGTTGGCCAGCCGCCGACATGTCCGACGGCTATAGGGTCGTCCCCACGACCCCGGGACTAGATTGGTCCGCCACCGTCTTGTCCGACGACTATAGGGTCGTCCCCACGACCACGGGCCAAGGTTGACCAGCCGCCGACATGTCCGACGACTATAGGGTTATCCCCACGACCCCGGGACTAGATTGGCCCGCCACCGTCATGTCCGACGATTATAGGGTCGTCCCCACGACCGCGAGACTAGATTGGCCCGCCACCGTCATGTCCGACGACAATAGGGTCGTCCCCACGACCCCGGGTCCAGGTTGGCCAGCCGCCGACATTTCCGACGACTATAGAGTCGTCCCCACGACACCGGGCCAAAGGCCAGCCGCCGACATATCCGACGACTATAGGGTCGTCCCCACGACCCCGGGACAAGGTTGGCCCGCCGCCGACTTGTCCGACGACTATAGGGTCGTACCCACGACCCTGGGACTAGGCTGACAAGCCGCCAACATTTCCGACGGCTATAGGGTCGTCCCCACGACCCCGGGCCAAAGATGTCCAGCCGCCGTCTTGTCCAACGACTATAGGGTCGTCCCCACAACCACGGGCCAAAGTTGGCCAGCCGCCGACATGTCCGACGACTATAGGGTCGTCCCCACGACCCCGGGCCAAAGTTGGCCAGCTGCCGACATGTCCGACGACTATAGGGTCGTCCCCACGACCCCGGGACAAGGTTGGCCCGCCGCCGACTTGTCCGACGACTATAGGGTCGTACCCACCACCCCGGGACTAGGCTGACAAGCCGCCAACATGTCCGACGACTATAGGGTCGTCCCCACGACCCCGGGCCAAAGGTGTCCAGTCGCCGTCTTGTCCGACGACTATAGGGTCGTCCCCACGACCCCGGGCCAAAGATGTCCAGCCGCCGTCTTGTCCGACGACT
Source organism: Andrena praecox (assembly GCA_963932275.1). Lineage (NCBI taxonomy): Eukaryota > Metazoa > Arthropoda > Insecta > Hymenoptera > Andrenidae > Andrena > Andrena praecox. The sequence goes on along the minus strand of CAWVQO010000396.1, from coordinate 599,481 downwards.
ATAGGGTCGTCCCCACGACCCCGAGTCCAGGTTGGCCAGCCGCCGACATTTCCGACGACTATAGAGTCGTCCCCACGACCCCGGGCCAAAGTTGGCCAGCCGCCGACATGTCCGACGACTATAGGGTCGTCCCCACGACCCCGAGACTAGATTGGCCCGCCACCGTCATGTCCGACGACAATAGGGTCGTCCCCACGACCCCGGGTCCAGGTTGGCCAGCCGCCGACATTTCCGACGACTATAGGGTCGTCCCCACGACCCCGGGCCAAAGTTGGCCAGCTGCCGACATGTCCGACGACTATAGGGTCGTCCCCACGACCCCGGGACAAGGTTGGCCCGCCGCCGACTTGTCCGACGACTATAGGGTCGTACCCACCACCCCGGGACTAGGCTGACAAGCCGCCAACATGTCCGACGACTATAGGGTCGTCCCCACGACCCCGGGCCAAAGGTGTCCAGTCGCCGTCTTGTCCGACGACTATAGGGTCGTCCCCACGACCCCGGGCCAAAGGTGTCCAGTCGCCGTCTTGTCCGACGACTATAGGGTCGTCCGCACGACCGCGAGACTAGATTGGCCCGCCACCGTCATGTCCGACGACAATAGGGTCGTCCCCACGACCCCGGGTCCAGGTTGGCCAGCCGCCGACATTTCCGACGACTATAGAGTCGTCCCCACGACACCGGGCCAAAGTTGGCCAGCCGCCGACATGTCCGACGATTATAGGGTCGTCCCCACGACCCCGGGACAAGGTTGGCCCGCCGCGGACTTGTCCGACGACTATAGGGTCGTACCCACGACCCTGGGACTAGATTGGCCCGCCACCGTCATGTCCAACGACTATAGGGTCGTCCCCACAACCACGGGCCAAAGTTGGCCCGCCACCGTCAAGTCCGACGACTATAGGGTCGTCCCCACGACCCCGGGTCTAGGTTGGCCAGCCGCCGACTTGTCCGACGACTATAGGGTCGTACCCACGACCGCGAGACTAGATTGGCCCGCCACCGTCATGTCCGACGACAATAGGGTCGTCTCCACGACCCCGGGTCCAGGTTGGCCAGCCGCCGACATTTCCGACGACTATAGAGTCGTCCCCACGACACCGGGCCAAAGTTGGCCAGCCGCCGACATGTCCGACGACTATAGGGTCGTCCCCACGACCCCGGGACAAGGTTGGCCCGCCGCCGACTTGTCCGACGACTATAGGGTCGTACCCACGACCCTGGGACTAGGCTGACAAGCCGCCAACATGTGCGACGACTATAGGGTCGTCCCCACGACCCCGGGCCAAAGATGTCCAGCCGCCGTCTTGTCCGACGACTATAGGGTCGTCCCCACGACCCCGGGACTAGATTGGCCCGCCAGCGTCATGTCCAACGACTATAGGGTCGTCCCCACAACCACGGGCCAAAGTTGGCCAGCCGCCGACATGTCCGACGACTATAGGGTCGTCCCCACGACCCCGGGCCAAAGTTGGCCAGCTGCCGACATGTCCGACGACTATAGGGTCGTCCCCACGACCCCGGGCCAAAGATGTCCAGTCGCCGTCTTGTCCGACGACTATAGGGTCGTCCCCACGACCCCGGGCCAAAGATGTCCAGCCGCCGTCTTGTCCGACGGCTATAGGGTCGTCCCCACGACCCCGAGTCCAGGTTGGCCAGCCGCCGACATTTCCGACGACTATAGAGTCGTCCCCACGACCCCGGGCCAAAGTTGGCCAGCCGCCGACATGTCCGACGACTATAGGGTCGTCCCCACGACCCCGAGACTAGATTGGCCCGCTACCGTCATGTCCGACGACAATAGGGTCGTCCCCACGACCCCGGGTCCAGGTTGGCCAGCCGCCGACATTTCCGACGACTATAGTGTCGTCCCTACGACACCGGGCCAAAGTTGGCCAGCCGCCGACATGTCCGACGACTATAGGGTCATCCCCACGACCCCGGGACTAGATTGGCCCGCCACCGTCATGTCCGACGATTATAGGGTCGTCCCCACGACCCGGGACTAGATTGGCCCGCCACCGTCATGTCCAACGACTATAGGGTCGTTCCCACAACCACGGGCCAAAGTTGGCCAGCCGCCGACATGTCCGACGACTATTGGATCGTCCCCACGACCACGGGCCAATGTTGGCCAGCCGCCGACATGTCCGACAACTATAGGGTCGTCCGCACGACCGCGAGACTAGATTGGCCCGCCACCGTCATGTCCGACGACAATAGGGTCGTCCCCACGACCCCAGGTCCAGGTTGGCCAGCCGCCGACATTTCCGACGACTATAGAGTCGTCCCCACGACACCGGGCCAAAGTTGGCCAGCCGCCGACATGTCCGACGATTATAGGGTCGTCCCCACGACCCCGGGACAAGGTTGGCCCGCCGCCGACTTGTCCGACGACTATAGGGTCGTACCCACGACCCTGGGACTAGATTGGCCCGCCACCGTCATGTCCAACGACTATAGGGTCGTCCCCGCAACCACGGGCCAAAGTTGGCCAGCCGCCGACATGTCCGACGACAATCGGATCGTCCCCACGAACACGCGCCAAAGTTGGCCAGCCGCCGACATGTCCGACGACTATAGGGTCGGCCCCACGACCCCGGGCCAATGTTGGCCAATCGCCGACATGTCCAACGACTATAGGGTCGTCCCTACGACCCCGGGACTAGATTAGCCCGCCACCGTCATGTCCAACGACTATAGGGTCGTCCCCACGACCACGGGCCAAAGTTGGCATGCCGCCGAAATGTCCGACGACTATAGGGTCGTCCCCACGACCCCGGGTCAAAGTTGGCAAGCCGCCGAAATGTCCGACGACTATAGGGTCGTCCCCACGACCGCGGGACTAGATTGGCCCGCAGTCGTCATGTCCAACGACTATAGGGTCATCCCCACAACCACGGGCCAAAGTTGGCCAGTCGCCGACATGTCCGACGACTATTGGATCGTCCCCACGACCACGGGCCAAAGTTGGCCAGCCGCCGACATGTCCGACGACTATAGGGTCGTCCCCACGACCCCGGGACTAGATTGGTCCGCCACCGTCTTGTCCGGCGACTATAGGGTCGTCCCCACGACCACGGGCCAAAGTTGACCAGCCGCCGACATGTCCGACGACTATAGGGTCATCCCCACGACCCCGGGACTAGATTGGTCCGCCACCGTCATGTCCGACGATTATAGGGTCGTCCCCACGACCGCGAGACTAGATTGGCCCGCCACCGTCATGTCCGACGACAATAGGGTCGTCCCCACGACCCCGGGTCCAGGTTGGCCAGCCGCCGACATTTCCGACGACTATAGAGTCGTCCCCACGACACCGGGCCAAAGTTGGCCAGCCGTCGACATGTCCGACGACTATAGGGTCGCCCCCACGACCCCGAGACTAGATTGGCCCGCCGCCGACATGTCCGACGACTATAGGGTCGTCCCCACGACCCCGAGACTAGATTGGCCCGCCACCGTCATGTCCGACGACAATAGGGTCGGCCCTACGACTCCGGGTCCAGGTTGGCCAGCCGCCGACAATTCCGACGACTATAGAGTCGTCCCCACGACACCGGTCCAAAGTTGGCCAGCCGCCGACATGTCCGACGACTATAGGGTCGTCCCCACGACCCCGGGACTAGATTGGCCCGCCACCGTCATGTCCAACGACTATAGGGTCGTCCCCACAACCACGGGCCAAAGTTGGCCAGCCGCCGACATGTCCGACGACTATAGGGTCGTCCCCACGACCCCGGGCCAAAGTTGGCAAGCCGCCGAAATGTCCGACGACTATAGGGTCGTCCCCACGACCCCGGGACTAGGTTGGCCAGCCGCCGACATGTCCGACGACTATAGGGTCGTCCCGACGACCCCAGGCCAATGTTGGCCAATCGCCAACATGTCCGACGACTATAGGGTCGTCCCTACGACCCCGGGACTAGATTGGCCCGCCACCGTCATGTCCAACGACTATAGGGTCGTCCCCACGACCACGGGCCAAAGTTGGCATGCCGCCGACATTTCCGACGACTATAGAGTCGTCCCCACGACACCGGGCCAAAGTTGGCCAGCCGCCGACATATCCGACGACTATAGGGTCGTCCCCACGACCCCGGGACAACGTTGGCCCGCCGCCGTCATGTCCAACGACTATAGGGTCGTCCCCACAACCACGGGCCAAAGTTGGCCAGCCGCCGACATGTCCGACGACTATAGGGTCGTCCCCACGACCCCGGGCCAAAGTTCGCCAGCTGCCGACATGTCCGACGACTATAGGGTCGTCCCCACGACCCCGGGACAAGGTTGGCCCGCCGCCGACTTCTCCGACGACTATAGGGTCGTACCCACCACCCCGGGACTAGGCTGAGAAGCCGCCAACATGTCCGACGACTATAGGGTCGTCCCCACGACCCCGGGCCAAAGTTGGCCAGCCGCCGACATGTCCGACGACTATAGGGTCGTCCCCACGACCCCGAGACTAGATTGGCACGCCACCGTCATGTCCGACGACAATAGGGTGGTCCCCACGACCCCGGGTCCAGGTTGGCCAGCCGCCGACATTTCCGACGACTATAGAGTCGTCCCCACGACACCGGGCCAAAGTTGGCCAGCCGCCGACATGTCCGACGACTATAGGGTCGTCCCCACGACCCCGGGACTAGATTGGCCCCCCACCGTCATGTCCGACGATTATAGGGTCGTCCCCACGACCCCGGGACAAGCTTGGCCCGCCGCCGAATTGTTCGACGACTATAGGGTCGTCCCCACGACCCCGAGACTAGATTGGCCCGCCACCGTCATGTCCGACGACAATAGGGTCGTCCCCACGACCCCGGGTCCAGGTTGGCCCGCCACCGTCATGTCCAACGACTATAGGGTCGTCCCCACAACCACGGGCCAAAGTTGGCCAGCCGTCGACATGTCCGACGACTATAGGGTCGTCCTCACGACCCCGAGACTAGATTGGCCCGCCGCCGACATGTCCGACGACTATAGGGTCGTCCCCACGACCCCGAGACTAGATTGGCCCGCCACCGTCATGTCCGACGACAATAGGGTCGGCCCAACGACTCGGGGTCCAGGTTGGCCAGCCGCCGACAATTCCGACGACTATAGAGTCGTCCCCACGACACCGGTCCAAAGTTGGCCAGCCGCCGACATGTCCGACGACTATAGGGTCGTCCCCACGACCCCGAGACTAGATTGGCCCGCCACCGTCATGTCCGACGACAATAGGGTCGTCCCCACGACCCCGGGTCCAGGTTGGCCCGCCACCGTCATGTCCAACGACTATAGGGTCGTCCCCACAACCACGGGCCAAAGTTGGCCAGCCGTCGACATGTCCGACGACTATAGGGTGGTCCCCACGACCCCGGGACTAGGTTGCCCCGCCGCCGACTTGTCCGACGACTATAGGGCCGTCCCCACGACCCCGGGAGTAGGTTGGCTCGCCACCGTCATGTCTGACGACTATAGGGTCGTCCCCACGACCACGGGCCAAAGTTGGCCAGCCGCCGACTTGTCCGACGACTATAGGGTCGTCCCCATGACCCGGGACTAGACTGGCCCGCCACCGTCATGTCCGACGACTATAGGGTCGTCCCCACGACCACGGGCCAAAGTTGGCCAGCCGCCGACATATCCGACGACTATGGGGTCGTCCCCACGACCCCGGGCCAAAGTTGGCCTGCCGCCGACATGTCCGACGACTATAGGGTCGTCCCCACGACCCGGGACTAGAGTGGCCCACCACCGTCATGTCCGACGACTATATGGTCGTCCCCACGACCACGGGCCAATGTTGGCCAGCCGCTGACTTGTCCGACGACTATAAGCTCTTCCCCACGACCACGGGCCAGTGTTGGCCAGCCGCTGACTTGTCCGACGACTATAGGGTCGTCCCCACGACCACGGGCCAAAGTTGGCCAGCCGCCGACATATCCGACGACTATAGGGTCGTCCCCACGTACCACGGGCCAATGTTGGCCAGCCGCTGACTTGTCCGACGACTATAGGGTCGTCCCCACGACCGCGGGGCTAGATTGGCTCGCCGCCGACTTGTCCGACGACTGTAGGGTCGTCCCCACGACTCCGTGCCAAAGTTGGCAAGCTGCCGACTTGTCCGACGACTATAGGGTCGTCCCCACGACCCCGGGAATAGATTGGCCCGCCACCGTCATTTCCGACGACAATAGGGTCGTCCCCACGACCCCGGGACAAGCTTGGCCCGCCGCCGAATTGTTCGACGACTATAGGGTCGTCCCCACGACCCCGAGACTAGATTGGCCCGCCACCGTCATGTCCGACGACAATAGGGTCGTCCCCACGACCCCGGGTCCAGGTTGGCCCGCCACCGTCATGTCCAACGACTATAGGGTCGTCCCCACAACCACGGGCCAAAGTTGGCCAGCCGTCGACATGTCCGACGACTATAGGGTCGTCCTCACGACCCCGAGACTAGATTGGCCCGCCGCCGACATGTCCGACGACTATAGGGTCGTCCCCACGACCCCGAGACTAGATTGGCCCGCCACCGTCATGTCCGACGACAATAGGGTCGGCCCAACGACTCGGGGTCCAGGTTGGCCAGCCGCCGACAATTCCGACGACTATAGAGTCGTCCCCACGACACCGGTCCAAAGTTGGCCAGCCGCCGACATGTCCGACGACTATAGGGTCGTCCCCACGACCCCGAGACTAGATTGGCCCGCCACCGTCATGTCCGACGACAATAGGGTCGTCCCCACGACCCCGGGTCCAGGTTGGCCCGCCACCGTCATGTCCAACGACTATAGGGTCGTCCCCACAACCACGGGCCAAAGTTGGCCAGCCGTCGACATGTCCGACGACTATAGGGTGGTCCCCACGACCCCGGGACTAGGTTGCCCCGCCGCCGACTTGTCCGACGACTATAGGGCCGTCCCCACGACCCCGGGAGTAGGTTGGCTCGCCACCGTCATGTCTGACGACTATAGGGTCGTCCCCACGACCACGGGCCAAAGTTGGCCAGCCGCCGACTTGTCCGACGACTATAGGGTCGTCCCCATGACCCGGGACTAGACTGGCCCGCCACCGTCATGTCCGACGACTATAGGGTCGTCCCCACGACCACGGGCCAAAGTTGGCCAGCCGCCGACATATCCGACGACTATGGGGTCGTCCCCACGACCCCGGGCCAAAGTTGGCCTGCCGCCGACATGTCCGACGACTATAGGGTCGTCCCCACGACCCGGGACTAGAGTGGCCCACCACCGTCATGTCCGACGACTATATGGTCGTCCCCACGACCACGGGCCATTGTTGGCCAGCCGCTGACTTGTCCGACGACTATAAGCTCTTCCCCACGACCACGGGCCAGTGTTGGCCAGCCGCTGACTTGTCCGACGACTATAGGGTCGTCCCCACGACCACGGGCCAATGTTGGCCAGCCGCTGACTTGTCCGACGACTATAGGGTCGTCCCCACGACCGCGGGGCTAGATTGGCTCGCCGCCGACTTGTCCGACGACTGTAGGGTCGTCCCCACGACTCCGTGCCAAAGTTGGCAAGCTGCCGACTTGTCCGACGACTATAGGTTCGTCCCCACGACCCCGGGAATAGATTGGCCCGCCACCGTCATTTCCGACGACAATAGGGTCGTCCCCACGACCACGGGTCAAAGTTGGCCAGCCGCCGACATATCCGAAGACTATAGGGCCGTCCACACGGCCACGGGCCAAAGTTGGCCAGCCGCCGGCTTGTCCGACGATTATAGGGTCGTCCCCACGACCCCGGGACTAGGTTGGCCCGCCGCCGACTTGTCCGACGACTATAGGGTCGTCCCCACGACCCCGGGACCAGATTGGCCCGCCACCGTCATTTCCGACGACTATAGGGTCGTCCCCACGACCACGGGCCAAAGTTGGCCAGCCGCCGACATATCCGACGACTGTAGGGTCGTCCCCACGACCCCGGGCCAAAGTTGGCCAGCCGCTGATATGTCCGACGACTATAGGGTCGTCCCCACGACCCCCGGACTAGGTTGGCCGGCCGCCGACTTGTCCGACGACTATAGGGTCGTCCCCACGAGCCGGGACTAGACTGGCCCGCCACCGTCATGTCCGACGACTATAGGGTCATCCCCACGAACCCGGGTCTAGGTTGGCCCGCCGCCGACTTGTCCGACGACTATAGGGACGTCCCCACGACCCCGGGCCAAAGTTGGACAGCCGCCGACATGTCCGACGACCATAGATTCGTCCCCACGACCCCGGGCCAAAGTTGGCCAGCCGCCGACTTGTCCGACGACTATAGGGTCGTCCATACGATCCCGGGACTAGATTGGGCAGCCGCCGACTTGTCCGACGACTATAGGGTCGTCCCCACGGCCACGGGCCAAAGTTGGCCAGCCGCCGACATGTCCGACGACTATAGATTCGTCCCCACAACTCCGGGCCAAAGATGGCCAGCCGCCGACTTGTCCGACGACTATAGGGTCGTCCCCACGGCCACGGGCCAAAGTTGGCCAGCCGCTGATATGTCCGACGACTATAGGGTCGTCCCCACGACCCCCGGACTAGGTTGGCCGGCCGCCGACTTGTCCGACGACTATAGGGTCGTCCCCACGACCCCGGGACTAGGTTGGCCCGCCACCGACTTGTCCGACGACTATAGGGTCGTCCCCACGACCCCGGGACTAGATTGGCCCGCCACCGTCATTTCCGACGACTATAGGGTCGTCCCCACGACCTCGGGCCAAAGTTGGCCAGCCGCCGACATATCCGACGACTGTAGGGTCGTCCCCACGACCCCGGGCCCAAGTTGGCCAGCCGCTGATATGTCCGACGACTATAGGGTCGTCCCCACGACCCCCGGACTAGGTTGGCCGGCCGCCGACTTGTCCGACGACTATAGGGTCGTCCCCACGAGCCGGGACTAGACTGGCCCGCCACCGTCATGTCCGACGACTATAGGGTCATCCCCACGAACCCGGGTCTAGGTTGGCCCGCCGCCGACTTGTCCGACGACTATAGGGACGTCCCCACGACCCCGGGCCAAAGTTGGACAGCCGCCGACATGTCCGACGACCATAGATTCGTCCCCACGACCCCGGGCCAAAGTTGGCCAGCCGCCGACTTGTCCGACGACTATAGGGTCGTCCATACGATCCCGGGACTAGATTGGGCAGCCGCCGACTTGTCCGACGACTATAGGGTCGTCCCCACGGCCACGGGCCAAAGTTGGCCAGCCGCCGACATGTCCGACGACTATAGATTCGTCCCCACAACTCCGGGCCAAAGATGGCCAGCCGCCGACTTGTCCGACGACTATAGGGTCGTCCCTACGATCCCGGGACTAGATTGGGCCGCCACCGCCATGTCCGACGACAATAAGGTCGTCCCCACGGCCACGGGCCAAAGTTGGCCAGCCGCCGACATGTCCGACGACTATAGATTCGTCCCCACGACCCCGGGTCAAAGTTGGCCAGCCGCCGACTTGTCCGACGACTATAGGGTCGTCCCTACGATCCCGGGACTAGATTGGGCAGCCGCCGACTTGTCCGACGACTATAGGGTCGTCCCCACGGCCACGGGCCAAAGTTGGCCAGCCGCCGACATGTCCGACGACTATAGATTCGTCCCCACAACCCCGGGCCAAAGATGGCCAGCCGCCGACTTGTCCGACGACTATAGGGTCGTCCCTACGATCCCGGGACTAGATTGGGCCGCCACCGCCATGTCCGACGACAATAAGGTCGTCCCCACGGCCACGGGCCAAAGTTGGCCAGCCGCCGACATGTCCGACGACTATAGATTCGTCCCCACGACTCCGGGCCAAAGTTGGGCAGCCGCCGACTTGTCCGACGACTATGGGGTCGTCCCTACCATCCAGGGACTAGATTGGGCAGCCGCCGACTTGTCCGACGACTATAGGGTCGTCCCCACGATCCCGGGACTAGATTGGCCCGCCACCGCCATGTCCGACGACAATAGGGTCGTCCCCACGATCCCGGGACTAGATTGGCCCGCCACCGCCATGTCCGACGATTATAGGGTTGTCCCCACGACCACGGGCCAACTTTGGCCAGCCGCCGACATATCCGACGACTAAAGGGTCGTCCCCACGACCTCGGACCAAAGTTTGCCAGCCGCCGACTTGTCCGACGACTATAGGGTCGTCCCCACGGCCACGGGCCAAAGTTGGCCAGCCGCCGACATGTCCGACGACTATAGATTCGTCCCCACAACCCCGGGCCAAAGATGGCCAGCCGCCGACTTGTCCGACGACTATAGGGTCGTCCCTACGATCCCGTGACTAGATTGGGCCGCCACCGCCATGTCCGACGACAATAAGGTCGTCCCCACGGCCACGGGCCAAAGTTGGCCAGCCGCCGACATGTCCGACGACTATAGATTCGTCCCCACAACCCCGGGCCAAAGATGGCCAGCCGCCGACTTGTCCGACGACTATAGGGTCGTCCCTACGATCCCGGGACTAGATTGGGCCGCCACCGCCATGTCCGACGACAATAAGGTCGTCCCCACGGCCACGGGCCAAAGTTGGCCAGCCGCCGACATGTCCGACGACTATAGATTCGTCCCCACAACCCCGGGCCAAAGATGGCCAGCCGCCGACTTGTCCGACGACTATAGGGTCGTCCCTACGATCCCGGGACTAGATTGGGCCGCCACCGCCATGTCCGACGACAATAAGGTCGTCCCCACGGCCACGGGCCAAAGTTGGCCAGCCGCCGACATGTCCGACGACTATAGATTCGTCCCCACGACCCCGGGCCAAAGTTGGCCAGCCGCCGACTTGTCCGACGACTATAGGGTCGTCCCTACGATCCCGGGACTAGATTGGGCAGCCGCCGACTTGTCCGACGACTATAGGGTCGTCCCCACGGCCACGGGCCAAAGTTGGCCAGCCGCCGACATGTCCGACGACTATAGATTCGTCCCCACGACCCCGGGCCAAAGTTGGCCAGCCGCCGACTTGTCCGACGACTATAGGGTCGTCCCTACGATCCCGGGACTAGATTGGGCAGCCGCCGACTTGTCCGACGACTATAGGGTCGTCCCCACGGCCACGGGCCAAAGTTGGCCAGCCGCCGACATGTCCGACGACTATAGATTCGTCCACACAACCCCGGGCCAAAGATGGCCAGCCGCCGACTTGTCCGACGACTATAGATTCGTCCCCACGACCCCGGGCCAAAGTTGGCCAGCCGCCGACTTGTCCGACGACTATGGGGTCGTCCCTACGATCCCGGGACTAGATTGGGCAGCCGCCGACTTGTCCGACGACTATAGGGTCGTCCCCACGATCCCGGGACTAGATTGGCCCGCCACCGTCTTGTCCGACGACTATAGGGTCGTCTTCACGACCACGGGCCAAAGTTGGCCAGCCGCCGACATTTCCGACGACAATAGGGTCGTCCTCACGACCACGGGCCAAAGATGTCCAGCCGCCGTCTTCTCCGACGACTATAGGGTCGTCCCCACGGCCACGGGCCAAAGTTGGCCAGCCGCCGACTTGTCCGACGACTATAGGGTCGTCCCCACGACCCCGGGCCAATAATGGCCAATCGCCGACATGTCCGACGACTATAGGGTCGTACCCACGACCCCGGGACTTGATTGGCCCGGCACCGTCATGTCCAACGACTATCGGATCGTCCCTACGACCACGGGCCTAAGTTGACCAGCCGCCAACATGTCCGACGACTATGGGGGCGTCCCCACGTCCACGGGCCAAAGTTGTCCAGCCGCCGACATGTCCGACGACTATAGGGTCGTCCCCACGACCCCGGGCCAAAGATGTCCAGCCGCCGTCTTCTCCGACGACTATAGGGTCGTCCCTACGTTCCCGGGACTAGATTGGGCAGCCGCCGCCATGTCCGACGACAATAAGGTCGTCCCCACGGCCACGGGCCACAGTTGGCCAGCCGCCGACATGTCCGACGACTATAGATTCGTCCCCACAACCCCGGGCCAAAGATGGCCAGCCGCCGACTTGTCCGACGACTATAGGGTCGTCCCTACGATCCCGGGACTAGATTGGGCCGCCACCGCCATGTCCGACGACAATAAGGTCGTCCCCACGGCCACGGGCCAAAGTTGGCCAGCCGCCGACATGTCCGACGACTATAGATTCGTCCCCACGACCCCGGGCCAAAGTTGGCCAGCCGCCGACTTGTCCGACGACTATAGGGTCGTACCTACGATCCCGGGACTAGATTGGGCAGCCGCCGACTTGTACGACGACTATAGGGTCGTCCCCACGGCCACGGGCCAAAGATGGCCAGCCGCCGACATGTCCGACGACTATAGATTCGTCCCCACAACCCCGGACCAAAGATGGCCAGCCGCCGACTTGTCCGACGACTATAGGGTCGTCCCTACGATCCCGTGACTAGATTGGGCCGCCACCGCCATGTCCGACGACAATAAGGTCGTCCCCACGGCCACGGGCCAAAGTTGGCCAGCCGCCGACATGTCCGACGACTATAGGGTCGTCCCCACGACCCCGGGCCACAGATGTCCAGCCGCCGTCTTCTCCGACGACTATAGGGTCGTCCCCACGACCCCGGGCCAATGTTGGCCAATCGCCGACATGTCCGACGACTATAGGGTCGTCCCCACGACCCCGGGCCAATGTTGGCCAATCGCCGACATGTCCGACGACTATAGGGTCGTCCCTACGACCCCGGGACTAGATTGGCCCGCCACCGTCATGTCCAACGACTATAGGGTCGTCCCCACGACCCCAGGACTAGATTGGCCCGCCACCGTCATGTCCGACGACTATAGGGTCGTCCCCACGACCCCGGGACTAGGTTGGCTCATCGCCGACTTGTCCGACGACTATAGGGTCGTCCCCACGACCCCGGGACTAGATTGGCCCGCCACCGTCATTTCCGACGACTATAGGGTCGTCCCCACGACCACGGGCCAAAGTTGGCCAGCCGCCGACTTGTCCGACGACTATAGGGTCGTCCCCATGACCCCCGGACTTGGGTGGTACGCCGCCGACTTGTCCGACGAGTATAGGGTCCTCCCCACGACCACGGCCCAAAGTTGGCCAGCCGCCGACATATCCGACGACTATAGGGTCGTCCCCACGACCCGGGACTAGACTGGCCCGCCACCGTCATGTCCGACGACTATAGTGTCGTCCCCACGACCCCCGGACTAGGTTGGCCGGCCGCCGACGTGTCCGACGACTATAGGGTCGTCCCCGCGACCCCCCGACTAGGTTGACCTGCCACCGTCATTTCCGACGACTATAGGGTCGTCCCCACGACCACGGGCCAAAGATGGCCAGCCGCTGATATGTCCGACGACTATAGGGTCGTCCCCACGACCCCGGGACTAGATTGGCCAGCCGCCGACATTTCCGACGACAATAGGGTCGTCCCCACGACCCCCGGACTTGGTTGGTACGCCGCCGACTTGTCCGACGAGTATAGGGTCCTCCCCACGACCCCGGGCCAAAGTTGGCCAGCCGCTGATATGTCCGACGACTATAGGGTCGTCCCCACGACCCCGGGACTAGATTGGCCAGCCGCCGACATTTCCGACGACAATAGGGTCGTCCTCACGACCACGGGCCAAATTTGGCCAGCCGCCGACTTGTCCGACGACTATAGGGTCGTCCCCACGACCCCGGGCCAATAATGGCCAATCGCCGACATGTCCGACGACTATAGGGTCGTCCCCACGACCCCGGGACTAGGTTGGCTCGCCACCGTCATGTCTGACGACTATAGGGTCGTCCCCACGACCCCGGGCCAAAGCTGGACAGCCGCCGACTTGTCCGACGACTATAGGGTCGTCCCCACGACCACGGGCCAAAGTTGGCCAGCCGGCGACATTTCCGACGACTATAGGGTCGTGCCCACGACCCGGGACTAGACTGGCCCGCCACCGTCATGTCCAACGACTATGGGGTCGTCCCCACGACCCCGGGACTAGATTGGCCCGCCACCGTCATTTCCGACGACTATAGGGTCGTCCCCACGACCCCCGGACTAGGTTGGCCGGCCGCCGACTTGTCCGACGACTATAGGGTCGTCCCCACGACCCCCCGACTAGGTGGGCTCGCCGCCGACTTGTCCGACGACTATAGGGTCGTCCCCACGACCCCGGGACTAGGTTGGCTCGCCACCGTCATGTCTGACGACTATAGGGTCGTCCCCACGACCACGGGCCAAAGTTGGCCAGCCGCCGACATGTCCGACGACTATAGGGTCGTCCCCACGACCACGGGCCAAAGTTGGCCAGCCGCCGACATGTCCGACGACTATAGGGTCGTCCCCACGACCCGGGACTAGACTGGCCCGCCACCGTCATGTCCGACGACTATAGGGTCGTCCCCACGACCGCGGGACTAGATTGGCTCGCCGCCGACTTGTCCGACGACTGTAGGGTCGTCCCCACGACCCCGGGACTAGATTGGCCCGCCACCGTCATTTCCGACGACTATAGGGTCGTCCCCACGACCACGGGCCAAAGTTGGCCAGCCGCCGACTTGTCCGACGACTATAGGGTCGTCCCCACGACCCCCGGACTAGGTTGGTACGCCGCCGACTTGTCCGACGAGTATAGGGTCCTCCCCACGACCACGGGCCAAAGTTGGCCAGCCGCCGACATGTCCGACGACTATAGGGTCGTCCCCACGACCCCGGGGCAAAGTTGGCCAGCCGCCGACATGTCCGACGACTATAGGGTCGTCCCCACGACCCCGGGGCAAAGTTGGCCAGCCGCCGACATGTCCGACGACTATAGGGTCGTCCCCACGGCCACGGGCCAAAGTTGGCCAGCCGCCGACATGTCCGACGACTATAGATTCGTCCCCACAACCCCGGGCCAAAGATGGCCAGCGGCCGACTTGTCCGACGACTATAGGGTCGTCCCTACCATCCCGGGACTAGATTGGGCCGCCACCGCCATGTCCGACGACAATAAGGTCGTCCCCACGGCCACGGGCCAAAGTTGGCCAGCCGCCGACATGTCCGACGACTATAGATTCGTCCCCACGACCCCGGGCCAAAGTTGGCCAGCCGCCGACTTGTCCGACGACTATAGGGTCGTCCCCACGACCCCGGGACTAGATTGGCCCGCCACCGTCTTGTCCGACGACTATAGGGTCGTCTTCACGACCACGGGCCAAAGTTGGCCAGCCGCCGACATTTCCGACGACTATAGGGTCGTCCTCACGACCACGGGCTAAATTTGGCCAGCTGCCGACTTGTCCGAACATTATAGGGTCGTCCCCACGACGCCAGGACTAGGTTGGCTCGCCGCCGACATTTCCGACCACTATAGGGTCGTCCCCACGACCACGGGCCATATTTGTCCAGCCGCCGACTTGTCCGACGACTATAGGGTCGTTCCCACGACCACGGGCCAAAGTTGGCCAGCCGCCGACTTGTTCGAGGACTATAGGGTCGTCCCCACGACCCCGGGTCTAGGTTGGCCAGCCGCCGACATGTCCGACGACTGTAGAGTCGTTCCCAAGACACCGGGCCAAAGTAGGACAGCCGCCGACATCTCCGACGACTATAGGGTCGTCCCCACGATCCCGCGACTAGATTGGCTAGCCACCGTCACGTCCGACGACTATCGGATCGTCCCCACGACCACGGGCCAAAGTTGGCCAGCCGCCGTCATGTCCGACGACTGTTGGGTCGTCCCCACGACCACGGGCCAATGTTGGCCAGCCGCCGACATGTCCGACGACTATAGGGTCGTCCCCACGACCCCGGGCCAATAATGGCCAGCCGCCGACATGTCCGACGACTATAGGGTCGTCCCCACGACCCGGGACTAGACTGGCCCGCCACCGTCATGTCCGACGACTATAGGGTCGTCCCCACGACCACGGGCCAATGTTGGCTCGCCGCCGACATGTCCGACGACTATAGGGTCGTCCCCACGACCCCCGGGCCAAAGTTGGACAGCCACCGACATTTCCGACGACTATAGGGTCGTCCCCACGACCACGGGCCAAAGTTGGCCAGCCGCCGACATGTCCGACGACTGTAGGGTCGTCCCCACGACCCGGGACTAGACTGGCCCGCCACCGTCATGTCCGACGACTATAGGGTCGTCCCCACGACCCGGGACTAGACTGGCCCGCCACCGTCATGTCCGACGACTATAGGGTCGTCCCCACGACCCGGGACTAGACTGGCCCGCCACCGTCATGTCCGACGACTATAGGGTCGTCCCCACGACCACGGGCCAATGTTGGCTCGCCGCCGACATGTCCGACGACTATAGGGTCGTCCCCACGACCCCCGGGCCAAAGTTGGACAGCCACCGACATTTCCGACGACTATAGGGTCGTCCCCACGACCACGGGCCAAAGTTGGCCAGCCGCCGACATGTCCGACGACTATAGGGTCGTCCCCACGACCCGGGACTAGACTGGCCCGCCACCGTCATGTCCGACGACTATAGGGTCTTCCCCACGACCCCCGGACTAGGTTGGCCGGCCGCCGACTTGTCCGACGACTATAGGGTCGTCCCCACGACCCCCGGACTAGGTGGGCTCGCCCCCGACTTGTCCGACGACTATAGGGTCGTCCCCACGACCGCGGGCCAAAGTTGGCCAGCCGCCGACTTGTCCGACGACTATAGGGTCGTCCCCACGACCACGGGCCAATGTTGGCCAGCCGCCGTCATTTCCGACGACTATAGGTTCGTCCCCACGACCACGGGCCAAAGTTGGCCAGCCGCCGACTTGTCCGACGACTATAGGGTCGTCCCCATGACCCGGGACTAGACTGGCCCGCCACCGTCATGTCCGACGACTATAGGGTCGTCCCCACGACCCCCGGACTAGGTTGGTACGCCGCCGACTTGTCCGACGAGTATAGGGTCCTCCCCACGACCACGGGCCAAAGCTGGCCAGCCGCCGACATGTCCGACGACTATTGGGTCGTCCCCACGACCCCGGGCCAAAGTTGGCCAGCCGCCGACATGTCCGACGACTATAGGGTCGTCCCCACGGCCACGGGCCAAAGTTGGCCAGCCGCCGACATGTCCGACGACTATAGATTCGTCCCCACAACCCCGGGCCAAAGATGGCCAGCCGCCGACTTGTCCGACGACTATAGGGTCGTCCCTACCATCCCGGGACTAGATTGGGCCGCCACCGCCATGTCCGACGACAATAAGGTCGTCCCCACGGCCACGGGCCAAAGTTGGCCAGCCGCCGACATGTCCGACGACTATAGATTCGTCCCCACGACCCCGGGCCAAAGTTGGCCAGCCGGCGACATGTCCGACGACTATAGGGTCGTCCCCACGACCCCGGGTCTAGGTTGGCCAGCCGCCGACATGTCCGACGACTAAACAGTCGTCCCCACGACCACGGGCCAAAGTTGGCCAGCCGGCGTCATGTCCGACGACTATCGGATCGACCCCACGACCACGGACCAAAGTTGGCCAATCGCAGACATGTCCGACGACTATTGAGTCGTCCCCACGACCACGGGCCAAAGTTGGCCAGCCGCCGACATGTCCGACGACTATAGGGTCGTCCCCACGACCCCGGGCCAATGTTGGCCAATCGCCGACATGTCCGACGACTATAGGGTCATCCCTACGACCCCGGGACTAGATTGGCCCGCCACCGTCATGTCCGACGACAATAGGGTCGTCCCTACGACCCCGGGACTAGACTGGCCCGCCACCGTCATGTCCGACGACTATAGGGTCGTCCCCACGACCCCCGGACTAGGTTGGTACGCCGCCGACTTGTCCGACGAGTATAGGGTCCTCCCCACGACCACGGGCCAAAGTTGGCCAGCCGCCGACATGTCCGACGACTATAGGTTCGTCCCGCCGACCGCGGGCCAAAGTTGGCCAATCGCCGACATGTCCGACGACTATTGAGTCGTCCCCACGACCACGGGCCAAAGTTGGCCAGCCGCCGACATGTCCGACGACTATAGGGTCGTCCCCACGACCCCGGGCCAATGTTGGCCAATCGCCGACATGTCCGACGACTATAGGGTCATCCCTACGACCCCGGGACTAGATTGGCCCGCCACCGTCATGTCCGACGACAATAGGGTCGTCCCTACGACCCCGGGACTAGATTGGTCCGCCACCGTCATGTCCGACGACAATAGGGTCGTCCCCACGACCCCGGGACTAGATTGGCCCGCCGCCGACTTGTCCGACGACTATAGGGTCGTCCCCACGACCCCGGGACAAGGTTGGCCAGCCGCCGACTTGTCCGACGACTATAGGGTCGTCCCCACGACCCCGGGACTAGATTGGCCCGCCACCGTCATGTCCAACGACTATCGGATCGTCTCCACGACCACAGGCCAAAGTTGGCCAGCCGTCGACATGATCGACGACAATAGGGTCGTCCCCACGACCCCGGGACTAGATTGGCCCGCCGCCGACTTGTCCGACGACTATAGGGTCATTCCTACGACCCCGGGACTATATTGGCCCGCCACCGTCATGTCCGACGACAATAGGGTCGTCCCCACGACCCCGGGAATAGATTGGCCCGCCGCCGACATGTCCGACGACTATAGGGTCGTCCCCACGACCACAGGCCAATTTGGCCAGCCGCCGACATGTGCGACGACTATAGGGTCGTCCCCACGACCGCGGGCCAAAGTTGGCCAGCCGCCGACATGTCCGACGACTATAGGGTCGTCCCCACGACCCCGAGAATAGATTGGCCCGCCGCCGTCATGTCCGACGACTATAGGGTCGTCCCCACGACCACGGACCAAAGATGGCCAGCCGCCGTGTTGTCCGACGACTATAGTGTCGTCCCCACGACCCCCGGTCTAGATTGGCCAGCCACCGTCATGTCCGACGATTATAGGGTCGTCCCCACGACCACGGGCCAAAGATGGCCAGCCGCCGTGTTGTCCGACGACAATAGGGTCGTCCCCACGACCCCGGGTCTAGGTTGGCTAGCCGCCGACATGTCCGACGACTAAACAGTCGTCCCCACGACCACGGGCCAAAGTTGGCCAGCCGCCGTCATGTCCGACGACTATCGGATCGACCCAACGACCACGGACCAAAGTTGGCCAATCGCCGACATGTCCGACGACTATAGGGTCGTCCCTATGACCCCGGGGCTAGTTTGGCCCGCCACCGTCATGTCCGACGACAATAGGGTCGTCCCCACGACCCCGGGTCCAGGTCGGCCAGCCGCCGACATGTCCGACGAATATAGAGTCGTCCCCACGACACCGGGCCAAAGTTGGCCAGCCGGCGACATGTCCGACGACTATAGGGTCGTCCCCACGACCCCGGGACTAGACTGGCCCGCCACCGACATGTCCGACGACTATAGAGTCGTCCCCACGACCCCGGGTCAATGTTGGCTCGCCGCCGACATGTCCGACGACTATAGGGTCGTCCCCACGACCCCCGGGCCAAAGTTGGACAGCCACCGACATTTCCGACGACTATAGGGTCGTCCCCACGACCACGGGCCAAAGTTGGCCAGCCGCCGACATGTCCGACGACTATAGGGTCGTCCCCACGAACCGGACTAGACTGGCCCGCCACCGTCATGTCCGACGACTATAGGGTCGTCCCCACGACCACGGGCCAAAGTTGGCCAGCCGCCGACATGTCCGACGACTATAGGGTCGTCCCCACGAACCGGGACTAGACTGGCCCGCCACCGACATGTCCGACGACTATAGAGTCGTCCCCACGACCACGGGCCAATGTTGGCTCGCCGCCGACATGTCCGACGACTATAGGGTCGTCCCCACGACCCCCGGGCCAAAGTTGGACAGCCACCGACATTTCCGACGACTATAGGGTCGTCCCCACAACCACGGGCCAAAGTTGGCCAGCCGCCGACATGTCCGACGACTATAGGGTCGTCCCCACGAACCGGGACTAGACTGGCCCGCCACCGTAATTTCCGACGACTATAGGGTCGTCCCCACGACCACGGGCCAAAGTTGGCCAGCCGCCGACATATCCGACGACTGTAGGGTCGTCCCCACGACCCCGGGCCAAAGTTGGCCAGCCGCCGACATGTCCGACGACTATAGGGTCGTCCCCACGACCCGGGACTAGACTGGCCCGCCACCGACATGTCCGACGACTATAGAGTCGTCCCCACGACCCCGGGTCAATGTTGGCTCGCCGCCGACACGTCCGACGACTATAGGGTCGTCCCCACGACCCCCGGGCCAAAGTTGGACAGCCACCGACATTTCCGACGACTATAGTGTCGTCCTCACGACCACGGGCCAATGTTGGCCAGCCGCTGACTTGTCCGACGACTATAGGGTCGTCCCCACGACCGCGGGACTAGTTTGGCTCGCCGCCGACTTGTCCGACGACTGTAGGGTCGTCCCCACGACCCCGGGACTAGATTGGCCAGCCGCCGACATGTCCGACGACTGTTGGGTCGTCCCCACGACCACGGGCCAATGTTGGCCAGCCGCCGTCATTTCCGACGACTATAGGGTCGTCCCCACGACCACGGGCCAAAGTTGGCCAGCCGCCGACTTGTCCGACGACTATAGGGTCGTCCCCATGACCCGGGACTAGACTGGCCCGCCACCGTCATGTCCGACGACTATAGGGTCGTCCCCACGACCCCCGGACTAGGTTGGTACGCCGCCGACTTGTCCGACGAGTATAGGGTCCTCCCCACGACCACGGGCCAAAGTTGGCCCGCCGCCGACATGTCCGACGACTATAGGGTCGTCCCCACGACCCCGGGCCAAAGTTGGCCAGCCGCCGACATGTCCGACGACTATAGGGTCGTCCCCACGGCCACGGGCCAAAGTTGGCCAGCCGCCGACATGTCCGACGACTATAGATTCGTCCCCATAACCCCGGGCCAAAGATGGCCAGCCGCCGACTTGTCCGACGACTATAGGGTCGTCCCCACGACCCCGGGAATAGATTGGCCCGCCGCCGACATGTCCGACGACTATAGGGTCGTCCCCACGACCACAGGCCAATTTGGCCAGCCGCCGACATGTGCGACGACTATAGGGTCGTCCCCACGACCGCGGGCCAAAGTTGGCCAGCCGCCGACATGTCCGACGACTATAGGGTCGTCCCCACGACCCCGAGAATAGATTGGCCCGCCGCCGTCATGTCCGACGACTATAGGGTCGTCCCCACGACCACGGACCAAAGATGGCCAGCCGCCGTGTTGTCCGACGACTATAGTGTCGTCCCCACGACCCCCGGTCTAGATTGGCCAGCCACCGTCATGTCCGACGATTATAGGGTCGTCCCCACGACCACGGGCCAAAGATGGCCAGCCGCCGTGTTGTCCGACGACAATAGGGTCGTCCCCACGACCCCGGGTCTAGGTTGGCTAGCCGCCGACATGTCCGACGACTAAACAGTCGTCCCCACGACCACGGGCCAAAGTTGGCCAGCCGGCGACATGTCCGACGACTATAGGGTCGTCCCCACGACCCCGGGTCTAGGTTGGCCAGCCGCCGACATGTCCGACGACTAAACAGTCGTCCCCACGACCACGGGCCAAAGTTGGCCAGCCGGCGTCATGTCCGACGACTATCGGATCGACCCCACGACCACGGACCAAAGTTGGCCAATCGCCGACATGTCCGACGACTATAGGGTCGTCCCTATGACCCCGGGACTAGATTGGCCCGACACCGTCATGTCCGGCGACAATAGGGTCGTCCCCACGACCCCGGGTCTAGGTTGGCCAGCCGCCGACATGTCCGACGACTAAACAGTCGTCCCCACGACCACGGGCCAAAGTTGGCCAGCCGCCGACATGTCCGACGACTAAACAGTCGTTCCCACGACCACGGGCCAAAGTTGGCCAGCCGCCGACATGTCCGACGACTATAGGGTCGTCCCCACCACCCCCGGACTAGGCTGGCTCGCCGCCGACTTGTCCGACCACTATAGGGTCGTCCCCACGACCTCGGGACTAGGTTGGCCAGCCGCCGACATGTCCGACGACTAGAGGGTCGTCCCCACGACATCGGGACTAGGTTGGCCAGCCGCCGACATCTCCGATGACTAAACAGTCGTCCCCACGACCACGGGCCAAAGTTGGCCAGCCGCCGACATGTCCGACGACTATAGGGTCGTCCCCACGACCACAGGCCAATTTGGCCAGCCGCCGACATGTGCGACGACTATAGGGTCGTCCCCACGACCGCGGGCCAAAGTTGGCCAGCCGCCGACATGTCCGACGACTATAGGGTCGTCCCCACGACCCCGAGAATAGATTGGCCCGCCGCCGTCATGTCCGACGACTATAGGGTCGTCCCCACGACCACGGACCAAAGATGGCCAGCCGCCGTGTTGTCCGACGACTATAGTGTCGTCCCCACGACCCCCGGTCTAGATTGGCCAGCCACCGTCATGTCCGACGATTATAGGGTCGTCCCCACGACCACGGGCCAAAGATGGCCAGCCGCCGTGTTGTCCGACGACAATAGGGTCGTCCCCACGACCCCGGGTTTAGGTTGGCTAGCCGCCGACATGTCCGACGACTAAACAGTCGTCCCCACGACCACGGGCCAAAGTTGGCCAGCCGCCGACATGTCCGACGACTATAGGGTCGTCCCCACGACCCCGAGAATAGATTGGCCCGCCGCCGTCATGTCCGACGACTATAGGGTCGTCCCCACGACCACGGACCAAAGATGGCCAGCCGCCGTGTTGTCCGACGACTATAGTGTCGTCCCCACGACCCCCGGTCTAGATTGGCCAGCCACCGTCATGTCCGACGATTATAGGGTCGTCCCCACGACCACGGGCCAAAGATGGCCAGCCGCCGTGTTGTCCGACGACAATAGGGTCGTCCCCACGACCCCGGGTTTAGGTTGGCTAGCCGCCGACATGTCCGACGACTATAGGGTCGTCCCTATGACCCCGGGGCTAGTTTGGCCCGCCACCGTCATGTCCGACGACAATAGGGTCGTCCCCACGACCCCGGGTCCAGGTCGGCCAGCCGCCGACATGTCCGACGAATATAGAGTCGTCCCCACGACACCGGGCCAAAGTTGGCCAGCCGGCGACATGTCCGACGACTATAGGGTCGTCCCCACGACCCCGGGACTAGACTGGCCCGCCACCGACATGTCCGACGACTATAGAGTCGTCCCCACGACCCCGGGTCAATGTTGGCTCGCCGCCGACATGTCCGACGACTATAGGGTCGTCCCCACGAACCGGGACTAGACTGGCCCGCCACCGACATGTCCGACGACTATAGAGTCGTCCCCACGACCACGGGCCAATGTTGGCTCGCCGCCGACATGTCCGACGACTATAGGGTCGTCCCCACGACCCCCGGGCCAAAGTTGGACAGCCACCGACATTTCCGACGACTATAGGGTCGTCCCCACGACCACGGGCCAAAGTTGGCCAGCCGCCGACATGTCCGACGACTATAGGGTCGTCCCCACGAACCGGAACTAGACTGGCCCGCCACCGTCATTTCCGACGGCTATAGGGTCGTCCCCACGACCACGGGCCAAAGTTGGCCAGCCGCCGACATATCCGACGACTGTAGGGTCGTCCCCACGACCCCGGGCCAAAGTTGGCCAGCCGCCGACATGTCCGACGACTAAACAGTCGTCCCCACGACCACGGGCCAAAGTTGGCCAGCCGCCGACATGTCCGACGACTATTGGGTCGTCCCCACGACCCCGGGACTAAATTGGCCAGCCGCCGACATGTCCGACGACTATAGGGTCGTCCCGCCGACCGCGGGCCAAAGTTGGCCAATCGCCGACATGTCCGACGACTATTGAGTCGTCCCCACGACCACGGGCCAAAGTTGGCCAGCCGCCGACTTGTCCGACGACTATAGGGTCGTCCCCATGACCCGGGACTAGACTGGCCCGCCACCGTCATGTCCGACGACTATAGGGTCGTCCCCACGACCCCCGGACTAGGTTGGTACGCCGCCGACTTGTCCGACGAGTATAGGGTCCTCCCCACGACCACGGGCCAAAGTTGGCCAGCCGCCGACATGTCCGACGACTATAGGGTCGTCCCCACGACCCCGGGCCAAAGTTGGCCAGCCGCCGACATGTCCGACGACTATAGGGTCGTCCCCACGGCCACGGGCCAAAGTTGGCCAGCCGCCGACATGTCCGACGACTAAACAGTCGTCCCCACGACCACGGGCCAAAGTTGGCCAGCCGCCGACATGTCCGACGACTATTGGGTCGTCCCCACGACCCCGGGACTAAATTGGCCAGCCGCCGACATGTCCGACGACTATAGGGTCGTCCCGCCGACCGCGGGCCAAAGTTGGCCAATCGCCGACATGTCCGACGACTATTGAGTCGTCCCCACGACCACGGGCCAAAGTTGGCCAGCCGCCGACATGTCCGACGACTATAGGGTCGTCCCCACGACCCCGGGCCAATGTTGGCCAATCGCCGACATGTCCGACGACTATAGGGTCATCCCTACGACCCCGGGACTAGATTGGCCCGCCACCGTCATGTCCGACGACAATAGGGTCGTCCCTACGACCCCGGGACTAGATTGGCCCGCCACCGTCATGTCCGACGACAATAGGGTCGTCCCCACGACCCCGGGACTAGATTGGCCCGCCGCCGACTTGTCCGACGACTATAGGGTCGTCCCCACGACCCCGGGACAAGGTTGGCCAGCCGCCGACTTGTCCGACGACTATAGGGTCGTCCCCACGACCCCGGGACTAGATTGGCCCGCCACCGTCATGTCCAACGACTATCGGATCGTCTCCACGACCACGGGCCAAAGTTGGCCAGCCGTCGACATGATCGACGACAATAGGGTCGTCCCCACGACCCCGGGACTAGATTGGCCCGCCGCCGACTTGTCCGACGACTATAGGGTCGTCCCCACGAACCGGGACTAGACTGGCCCGCCTCCGACATGTCCGACGACTATAGAGTCGTCCCCACGACCCCGGGTCAATGTTGGCTCGCCGCCGACATGTCCGACGACTATAGGGTCGTCCCCACGACCCCGGGACTAGGTTGGCTCGCCACCGTCATGTCTGACGACTATAGGGTCGTCCCCACGACCACGGGCCAAAGTTGGCCAGCCGCCGACATGTCCGACGACTATTGGGTCGTCCCCACGACCCGGGACTAGACTGGCCCGCCTCCGACATGTCCGACGACTGTTGGGTCGTCCCCACGACCACGGGCCAATGTTGGCCAGCCGCCGACATGTCCGACGACTATAGGGTCGTCCCCACGACCCCGGGCCAATAATGGCCAATCGCCGACATGTCCGACCACTATAGGGTCGTACCCACGACCCCGGGACTTGATTGGCCCGGCACCGTCATGTCCAACGACTATCGGATCGTCCCTACGACCACGGGCCTAAGTTGACCAGCCGCCGACATGTCCGACGACTATAGGGTCGTCCCTATGACCCCGGGACTAGATTGGCCAGCCGCCGACATGTCCGACGACTATAGGGTCGTCCCCACGAACCGGGACTAGACTGGCCCGCCACCGACATGTCCGACGACTATAGAGTCGTCCCCACGACCACGGGCCAATGTTGGCTCGCCGCCGACATGTCCGACGACTATAGGGTCGTCCCCACGACCCCCGGGCCAAAGTTGGACAGCCACCGACATTTCCGACGACTATAGGGTCGTCCCCACGACCACGGGCCAAAGTTGGCCAGCCGCCGACATGTCCGACGACTATAGGGTCGTCCCCACGAACCGGAACTAGACTGGCCCGCCACCGTCATTTCCGACGACTATAGGGTCGTCCCCACGACCACGGGCCAAAGTTGGCCAGCCGCCGACATATCCGACGACTGTAGGGTCGTCCCCACGACCCCGGGCCAAAGTTGGCCAGCCGCCGACATGTCCGACGACTATAGGGTCGTCCCCACGACCCGGGACTAGACTGGCCCGCCACCGACATGTCCGACGACTATAGAGTCGTTCCCACGACCCCGGGTCAATGTTGGCTCGCCGCCGACATGTCCGACGACTATAGGGTCGTCCCCACGACCCCCGGGCCAAAGTTGGACAGCCACCGACATTTCCGACGACTATAGGGTCGTCCCCACGACCACGGGCCAATGTTGGCCAGCCGCTGACTTGTCCGACGACTATAGGGTCGTCCCCACGACCGCGGGACTAGTTTGGCTCGCCGCCGACTTGTCCGACGACTGTAGGTTCGTCCCCACGACCCCGGGACTAGATTGGCCAGCCGCCGACATGTCCGACGACTGTTGGGTCGTCCCCACGACCACGGGCCAATGTTGGCCAGCCGCCGTCATTTCCGACGACTATAGGGTCGTCCCCACGACCACGGGCCAAAGTTGGCCAGCCGCCGACTTGTCCGACGACTATAGGGTCGTCCCCATGACCCGGGACTAGACTGGCCCGCCACCGTCATGTCCGACGACTATAGGGTCGTCCCCACGACCCCCGGACTAGGTTGGTACGCCGCCGACTTGTCCGACGAGTATAGGGTCCTCCCCACGACCACGGGCCAAAGTTGGCCAGCCGCCGACATGTCCGACGACTATAGGGTCGACCCCACGACCCCGGGCCAAAGTTGGCAGCCGCCGACATGTCCGACGACTATAGGGTCGTCCCCACGGCCACGGGCCAAAGTTGGCCAGCCGCCGACATGTCCGACGACTATAGATTCGTCCCCACAACCCCGGGCCAAAGATGGCCAGCCGCCGACTTGTCCGACGACTATAGGGTCGTCCCTACCATCCCGGGACTAGATTGGGCCGCCACCGCCATGTCCGACGACAATAAGGTCGTCCCCACGGCCACGGGCCAAAGTTGGCCAGCCGCCGACATGTCCGACGACTATAGATTCGTCCCCACGACCCCGGGCCAAAGTTGGCCAGCCGGCGACATGTCCGACGACTATAGGGTCGTCCCCACGACCCCGGGTCTAGGTTGGCCAGCCGCCGACCTGTCCGACGACTAAACAGTCGTCCCCACGACCACGGGCCAAAGTTGGCCAGCCGGCGTCATGTCCGACGACTATCGGATCGACCCCACGACCACGGACCAAAGTTGGCCAATCGCAGACATGTCCGACGACTATAGGGTCGTCCCTATGACCCCGGGACTAGATTGGCCCGACACCGTCATGTCCGGCGACAATAGGGTCGTCCCCACGACCCCGGGTCTAGGTTGGCCAGCCGCCGACATGTCCGACGACTATAGGTTCGTCCCGCCGACCGCGGGCCAAAGTTGGCCAATCGCCGACATGTCCGACGACTATTGAGTCGTCCCCACGACCACGGGCCAAAGTTGGCCAGCCGCCGACATGTCCGACGACTATAGGGTCGTCCCCACGACCCCGGGCCAATGTTGGCCAATCGCCGACATGTCCGACGACTATAGGGTCATCCCTACGACCCCGGGACTAGATTGGCCCGCCACCGTCATGTCCGACGACAATAGGGTCGTCCCTACGACCCCGGGACTAGATTGGTCCGCCACCGTCATGTCCGACGACAATAGGGTCGTCCCCACGACCCCGGGACTAGATTGGCCCGCCGCCGACTTGTCCGACGACTATAGGGTCGTCCCCACGACCCCGGGACAAGGTTGGCCAGCCGCCGACTTGTCCGACGACTATAGGGTCGTCCCCACGACCCCGGGACTAGATTGGCCCGCCACCGTCATGTCCAACGACTATCGGATCGTCTCCACGACCACAGGCCAAAGTTGGCCAGCCGTCGACATGATCGACGACAATAGGGTCGTCCCCACGACCCCGGGACTAGATTGGCCCGCCGCCGACTTGTCCGACGACTATAGGGTCATTCCTACGACCCCGGGACTATATTGGCCCGCCACCGTCATGTCCGACGACAATAGGGTCGTCCCCACGACCCCGGGAATAGATTGGCCCGCCGCCGACATGTCCGACGACTATAGGGTCGTCCCCACGACCACAGGCCAATTTGGCCAGCCGCCGACATGTGCGACGACTATAGGGTCGTCCCCACGACCGCGGGCCAAAGTTGGCCAGCCGCCGACATGTCCGACGACTATAGGGTCGTCCCCACGACCCCGAGAATAGATTGGCCCGCCGCCGTCATGTCCGACGACTATAGGGTCGTCCCCACGACCACGGACCAAAGATGGCCAGCCGCCGTGTTGTCCGACGACTATAGTGTCGTCCCCACGACCCCCGGTCTAGATTGGCCAGCCACCGTCATGTCCGACGATTATAGGGTCGTCCCCACGACCACGGGCCAAAGATGGCCAGCCGCCGTGTTGTCCGACGACAATAGGGTCGTCCCCACGACCCCGGGTCTAGGTTCGCTAGCCGCCGACATGTCCGACGACTAAACAGTCGTCCCCACGACCACGGGCCAAAGTTGGCCAGCCGCCGTCATGTCCGACGACTATCGGATCGACCCAACGACCACGGACCAAAGTTGGCCAATCGCCGACATGTCCGACGACTATAGGGTCGTCCCTATGACCCCGGGGCTAGTTTGGCCCGCCACCGTCATGTCCGACGACAATAGGGTCGTCCCCACGACCCCGGGTCCAGGTCGGCCAGCCGCCGACATGTCCGACGAATATAGAGTCGTCCCCACGACACCGGGCCAAAGTTGGCCAGCCGGCGACATGTCCGACGACTATAGGGTCGTCCCCACGACCCCGGGACTAGACTGGCCCGCCACCGACATGTCCGACGACTATAGAGTCGTCCCCACGACCCCGGGTCAATGTTGGCTCGCCACCGACATGTCCGACGACTATAGGGTCGTCCCCACGACCCCCGGGCCAAAGTTGGACAGCCACCGACATTTCCGACGACTATAGGGTCGTCCCCACGACCACGGGCCAAAGTTGGCCAGCTGCCGACATGTCCGACGACTATAGGGTCGTCCCCACGAACCGGACTAGACTGGCCCGCCACCGTCATGTCCGACGACTATAGGGTCGTCCCCACGACCCCGGGTCCAGGTCGGCCAGCCGCCGACATGTCCAACGAATATAGAGTCGTCCCCACGACACCGGGCCAAAGTTGGCCAGCCGGCGACATGTCCGACGACTATAGGGTCGTCCCCACGACCCCGGGTCTAGGTTGGCCAGCCGCCGACATGTCCGACGACTAAACAGTCGTCCCCACGACCACGGGCCAAAGTTGGCCAGCCGGCGTCATGTCCGACGACTATCGGATCGACCCCACGACCACGGACCAAAGTTGGCCAATCGCCGACATGTCCGACGACTATAGGGTCGTCCCTATGACCCCGGGACTAGATTGGCCCGACACCGTCATGTCCGGCGACAATAGGGTCGTCCCCACGACCCCGGGTCTAGGTTGGCCAGCCGCCGACATGTCCGACGACTAAACAGTCGTCCCCACGACCACGGGCCAAAGTTGGCCAGCCGCCGACATGTCCGACGACTATTGGGTCGACCCCACGACCCCGGGACTAAATTGGCCAGCCGCCGACATGTCCGACGACTATAGGGTCGTCCCGCCGACCGCGGGCCAAAGTTGGCCAATCGCCGACATGTCCGACGACTATTGAGTCGTCCCCACGACCACGGGCCAAAGTTGGCCAGCCGCCGACATGTCCGACGACTATAGGGTCGTCCCCACGACCCCGGGCCAATGTTGGCCAATCGCCGACATGTCCGACGACTATAGGGTCATCCCTACAACCCCGGGACTAGATTGGCCCGCCACCGTCATGTCCGACGACAATAGGGTCGTCCCTACGACCCCGGGACTAGATTGGCCCGCCACCGTCATGTCCGACGACAATAGGGTCGTCCCCACGACCCCGGGACTAGATTGGCCCGCCGCCGACTTGTCCGACGACTATAGGGTCGTCCCCACGACCCCGGGACAAGGTTGGCCAGCCGCCGACTTGTCCGACGACTATAGGGTCGTCCCCACGACCCCGGGACTAGATTGGCCCGCCACCGTCATGTCCAACGACTATCGGATCGTCTCCACGACCACGGGCCAAAGTTGGCCAGCCGTCGACATGATCGACGACAATAGGGTCGTCCCCACGACCCCGGGACTAGATTGACCCGCCGCCGACTTGTCCGACGACTATAGGGTCATTCCTACGACCCCGGGACTATATTGGCCCGCCACCGTCATGTCCGACGACAATAGGGTCGTCCCCACGACCCCGGGAATAGAATGGCCCGCCGCCGACATGTCCGACGACTATAGGCTCGTCCCCACGACCTCGGGACTAGGTTGGCCAGCCGCCGACATGTCCGACGACTAAACAGTCGTTCCCACGACCACGGGCCAAAGTTGGCCAGCCGCCGACATGTCCGACGACTATAGGGTCGTCCCCACCACCCCCGGACTAGGCTGGCTCGCCGCCGACTTGTCCGACCACTATAGGGTCGTCCCCACGACCTCGGGACTAGGTTGGCCAGCCGCCGACATGTCCGACGACTAGAGGGTCGTCCCCACGACATCGGGACTAGGTTGGCCAGCCGCCGACATCTCCGATGACTAAACAGTCGTCCCCACGACCACGGGCCAAAGTTGGCCAGCCGCCGACATGTCCGACGACTATAGGGTCGTCCCCACGACCCCGGGATTTGGTAGACCAGCCGCCACCATGTTCGACGACTATAGGGTCGCCCCCACGACCCCGGGCCAAAGTTGGCCAGCCGCCGACATGTCCGACGACTATAGGGTCGTCCCCACGGCCACGGGCCAAAGTTGGCCAGCCGCCGACATGTCCGACGACTATAGATTCGTCCCCACAACCCCGGGCCAAAGATGGCCAGCCGCCGACTTGTCCGACGACTATAGGGTCGTCCCTACCATCCCGGGACTAGATTGGGCCGCCACCGCCATGGCCGACGACAATAAGGTCGTCCCCACGGCCACGGGCCAAAGTTGGCCAACCGCCGACATGTCCGACGACTATAGATTCGTCCCCACGACCCCGGGCCAAAGTTGGCCAGCCGGCGACATGTCCGACGACTATAGGGTCGTCCCCACGACCCAGGGTCTAGGTTGGCCAGCCGCCGACATGTCCGACGACTAAACAGTCGTCCCCACGACCACGGGCCAAAGTTGGCCAGCCGGCGTCATGTCCGACGACTATCGGATCGACCCCACGACCACGGACCAAAGATGGCCAATCGCAGACATGTCCGACGACTATAGGGTCGTCCCTATGACCCCGGGACTAGATTGGCCCGACACCGTCATGTCCGGCGACAATAGGGTCGTCCCCACGACCCCAGGTCTAGGTTGGCCAGCCGCCGACATGTCCGACGACTAAACAGTCGTCCCCACGACCACGGGCCAAAGTTGGCCAGCCGCCGACATGTCCGACGACTATTGGGTCGTCCCCACGACCCCGGGACTAAATTGGCCAGCCGCCGACATGTCCGACGACTATAGGGTCGTCCCGCCGACCGCGGGCCAAAGTTGGCCAATCGCCGACATGTCCGACGACTATTGAGTCGTCCCCACGACCACGGGCCAAAGTTGGCCAGCCGCCGACATGTCCGACGACTATAGGGTCGTCCCCACGACCCCGGGCCAATGTTGGCCAATCGCCGACATGTCCGACGACTATAGGGTCATCCCTACGACCCCGGGACTAGATTGGCCCGCCACCGTCATGTCCGACGACAATAGGGTCGTCCCTACGACCCCGGGACTAGATTGGCCCGCCACCGTCATGTCCGACGACAATAGGGTCGTCCCCACGACCCCGGGACTAGATTGGCCCGCCGCCGACTTGTCCGACGACTATAGGGTCGTCCCCACGACCCCGGGACAAGGTTGGCCAGCCGCCGACTTGTCCGACGACTATAGGGTCGTCCCCACGACCCCGGGACTAGATTGGCCCGCCACCGTCATGTCCAACGACTATCGGATCGTCTCCACGACCACGGGCCAAAGTTGGCCAGCCGTCGACATGATCGACGACAATAGGGTCGTCCCCACGACCCCGGGACTAGATTGGCCCGCCGCCGACTTGTCCGACGACTATAGGGTCATTCCTACGACCCCGGGACTATATTGGCCCGCCACCGTCATGTCCGACGACAATAGGGTCGTCCCCACGACCCCGGGAATAGATTGGCCCGCCGCCGACATGTCCGACGACTATAGGGTCGTCCCCACGACCACAGGCCAATTTGGCCAGCCGCCGACATGTGCGACGACTATAGGGTCGTCCCCACGACCGCGGGCCAAAGTTGGCCAGCCGCCGACATGTCCGACGACTATAGGGTCGTCCCCACGACCCCGAGAATAGATTGGCCCGCCGCCGTCATGTCCGACGACTATAGGGTCGTCCCCACGACCACGGACCAAAGATGGCCAGCCGCCGTGTTGTCCGACGACTATAGTGTCGTCCCCACGACCCCCGGTCTAGATTGGCCAGCCACCGTCATGTCCGACGATTATAGGGTCGTGCCCACGACCACGGGCCAAAGATGGCCAGCCGCCGTGTTGTCCGACGACAATAGGGTCGTCCCCACGACCCCGGGTCCAGCTCGGCCAGCCGCCGACATGTCCGACGAATATAGAGTCGTCCCCACGACACCGGGCCAAAGTTGGCCAGCCGGCGACATGTCCGACGACTATAGGGTCGTCCCCACGACCCCGGGTCTAGGTTGGCCAGCCGCCGACAAGTCCGACGACTAAACAGTCGTCCCCACGACCACGGGCCAAAGTTGGCCAGCCGGCGTCATGTCCGACGACTATCGGATCGACCCCACGACCACGGACCAAAGTTGGCCAATCGCCGACATGTCCGACGACTATAGTGTCGTCCTTATGACCCCGGGACTAGATTGGCCCGACACCGTCATGTCCGGCGACAATAGGGTCGTCCCCACGACCACGGGTCAAAGTTGGCCAGCCGCCGACATATCCGACGACTATAGGGTCGTCCCCACGACACCGGGCCAAAGTTGGCAAGCCGCCGAAATGTCCGACGACTGTAGGGTCGTCCCCACGACCCCGGGACTAGATTGGCCAGCCGCCGACATGTCCGACGACTATAGAGTCGTCCCCACGACGCCGGGCCAAAGTTGGCCAGCCGCTGTGTTTAGAAAATAACGGAACGCGCACGTCGCAAGGAACGGGAACTCGCGAGAGGGCTTCGTAAATTTATGACCCCTATGGTCTAAGCACTAGTTTAATGTTTAAGTCACTATTTACAGTTGTACAATAAAGGGAACGCACGCACAAGTTTACAAAGAGACGCAACACAGACTTTCCTACGCCGTAGGCTTAATCTAATTTAACGAAGTCGAAGCACGCGGAATCGGCCCGATTCCGTAAGCAAGCAAAATATAAGCAGTTCTCCTACGCGGTAGGGTTTTCTGGAATAAGCAGCGCGATGCACGTGGGCTCGGCCCGATGCCCTTTACAACGCGAAACCAGCTGATGAACAAAGCACGTGGATTCGAGCCCGAATCCAATAAAGCAAAGCGATTTAAGCAAGTGACTTTGAAGACGGCTCGTCGACAAGTGAAGTGTACAGAGAGAGATCCAGGAAATCGGCCCGATTTCCTGGAAGGCAGAAGCAGTCCCCCCTTCCATCGGTTGTAAGGCGATGGAAGGGGCCGTTTTCGGCGCTCCACATGAGTCAGCGGACAGGTGCCATTATCTAATTCGCGGTACGCCTGGGAGATGGCGTTAAGATGCAGAATTCTCTTAACATTTCCTCCCCCCATTCATCGGCCCGATGAATAGATCTCAAGCTGGTCGTTATGGCGTAGACCGATCGCGCGGCAACGGCGCCGCTGGGCTCATGTGGAGGCGTCGTTCAACGCCGCAGCGTTGACGCAGTTCTTCTCGCGGTAGCAAACACACGCGAGCAGCAACATTCCAGTGAACTCCCGGCAGCAAACGCACGGGTAGTAGCAATCGTTCCAAGCTAATCTAAACAGGTAAGAAAACATATACATCAAACGCTTAATTCTACGCGAGACGGTAAATAGCTTAAACCAAGTCCAGCTCGTTTGGCAGTGCTCCCTTTGCAGCGGGCCTATAGGGATAGCAAATTTTCCTTAGGTCAGCTGCGCCAGCATTGTGGTAGCCTCGACATCAGCAAGCAGCCGACGCGACCGCGGGATGTCGTAGAGCGGCGATCAGGAGCGGCCAGCAAAGCGTTGCCGATTAAGCGGTGGTCCGATGAAGACGTCCGCCCGGGCCCTTGCTGCTCTCCTCCAGTGCCTCGACGGTGTTGACCCTCCCTTCTAAGAAGTCCTTCATCTCGATGAAAGTCGGAGGAGTTTTGTCCGTGCGATGTGGGTCTCCCATTCTCGCCGAGATTGGGGATCCAGCCGCTCAGCCACCACGTGAACGAGCCAATCGCCGGTGGTGTCGTAGGGCCTCTTGAGGGTAGCGAGAGCCGTGACGAAGTCGCACAAGGTGTAGTAAACCCGTTAGTCAGGCCCTGACTCTCGGGTAAGCATGGGCAAATTAAAGATGGTCGCCATTAACGCTTTGACCGCCAACCGCTGGTTAGCATACCGATCTTCTAGCACTTTCCATGCTGCTTCGCGACCTGCTCCAAATGTGTGCGCCCCTCCAACTTCTCCACCAGCAGGGCCTCCTGTTCCAGAAAATCTCCTCCATCGCCGATGGCTGATCTTCCTTCGAATACGGTTCGCCTGCTAGGTCAGGATCGGCGGACATGGCGATCAAATTTTCGTGTTGCGCCTCAAACTTGGCCCAATTTTGCGCAGGGCACCCAAGCGAGGAGAGACGTTCGCCTTTGTCCAATTGTTAGCGCCTAATTACTTTAGATTGTCGAACGCGCGTGCGATTCGACCGCTGAGGTCACGTTGACCCGTTATGAGATGACTCATTGTTGTCCTACAGGTCACACGCGACGGTTACGCACAACACTCTCGAAGATTCCCGAACGTTCCAGAAATCGCAGATTCCAACGGCGCTGCTCCGGCTCGAAGGACCAAAAAATGTTTAGAAAATAACGGAACGCGCACGTCGCTAGGAACGGGAACTCGCGAGAGGGCTTCGTAAATTTATGACCCCTATGGTCTAAGCACTAGTTTAATGTTTAAGTCACTATTTACAGTTGTATAATAAAGGGAACGCACGCACAAGTTTACAAAGAGACGCAACACAGACTTTCCTACGCCGTAGGCTTAATCTAATTTAACGAAGTCGAAGCACGCGGAATCGGCCCGATTCCGTAAGCAAGCAAAATATAAGCAGTTCTCCTACGCGGTAGGGGTTTCTGGAATAAGCAGCGCGATGCACGTGGGCTCGGCCCGATGCCCTTTACAACGCGAAACCAGCTGATGAACAAAGCACGTGGATTCGGCCCGAATCCAATAAAGCAAAGCGATTTAAGCAAGTGACTTTGAAGACGGCTCGTCGACAAGTGAAGTGTACAGAGAGAGATCCAGGAAATCGGCCCGATTTCCTGCAAGGCAGAAGCAGTCCCCCCTTCCATCGGTTGTAAGGCGATGGAAGGGGCCGTTTTCGGCGCTCCACACGAGTCAGCGGACAGGTGCCATTATCTAATTCGCGGTACGCCTGGGAGATGGCGTTAAGATGCAGAATTCTCTTAACACGCTGACATGTCCAACGACTATTGGGTCGTCCCCACGACCACGGGCCAAAGTTGGCCAGCCGCCGACATGTCCGAAGACTATAGGGTCGTCCCCACGACCCCGGGACTAGATTGGCCAGCCGCCGACATGTCCGACGACTATAGAGTCGTCCCCACGACGCCGGGCCAAAGTTGGCCAGCCGCTGACATGTCCAACGACTATTGGGTCGTCCCCACGACCACGGGCCAATGTTGACCAGCCGCCGACATGTCCGACGACTATAGTGTCGTCCCCACGACCCCGGTACTAGATAGGCCCGCCACCGTCTTGTCCGACGACAATAGGGTCGTCTTTACGACCACGGGCCAAAGTTGGCCAGCCGCCGACATTTCCGACGACTATAGGGTCGTCCCCACGATCACGGACCAAATTTGGCCAGCCGCCGACTTGTCCGACGACTATAGGGTCGTTCCCACGACCACGGGCCAAAGTTGGCCAGCCGCCGACTTGTCCGACGACTATAGGGTCGTCCCCACGACCCCGGGACTAGATTGGCCCGCCACCGTCATGTCCGACGACTATAGGGTCGTCCCCACGACCCCAGGACTAGATTGGCCCGCCACCGTCATGTCCGACGACTATAGGGTCGTCCCCACGACCACAGGCCAACGATGGCCAGCCGGCGACATGTCCGACGACTACAGGGTCGTCCCCACGACCCGGGCCTAGATTGGCCCGCCACTGTCATGTCCGACGACTATAGGGTCGTACCCACGACCCCGGGACTAGGTTGGCTCGCCGCCGACTTGTCCGACGACTATTGGGTCGTCCCCACAACCCCGGGACTAGGTTGGCTCGCCGCCGTCATGTCCGACAACTATAGGGTCGTCCCAATAACCACGGGCCAAAGTTGGCCAGCCGCCGTCATATCCGACGACTCAAGGGTCGCCCCCATGACCCCGGGACTAGATTAGCCCGCCACCGTCATGTCCGACGACTATTGGGTCGTCCCCACAACCCCGGGACTAGGTTGGCTCGCCGCCATCATGTCCGAAGACTATAGGGTCGTCCCCACGACCCCGGGCCAAAGTTGGACAGCCGCCGACATTTCCGACGACTACAGGGTCGTCCCCACGACCCCGGTCCAAAGTTGGCAAGCCGCCGACATGTCCGACGACTATAGGGTGGTCCCCACGACCCCTGGACTAGGTTGGCTCACCGCCGACTTGTCCGACGACAATAGCGTCGTCCCCACGACCCCGGGCCAAAGTTGGCCAGCCGCCGATTTGTCCGACGACTATAGGGTCGTCCCCACGACCACGGGGCCAAAGTTGGCCAGCCGCCGACATGTCCGACGACTATAGGGTCGTCCCCACAACCCGGGAGTAGACTGACCCGCCACCGTCATGTCCGACGACTATAGGGTCGTCCCCACAACCCCGGGACTAGATTGGCCCGCCACTGTCAAGTCCGACGACTATAGGGTCGTCCCCCCCGACCCCGGGACTAGATTGGCCCGCCACCGTCAAGTCCGACGACTATAGGGTCGTCCCCACGACCCCGGGACTAGATTGGCCCGCCACCGTCAAGTCCGACGACTATAGGGTCGTCCCCACGACCCCGGGCCAAAGCTGGACAGCCGCCGACTTGTCCGACGACTATAGGGTCGTCCCCACGACCTGGGACTAGACTGGCCCGCCACCGTCCTGTCCAACGACTATGGGGTCGTCCCCACGACCCCGGGACTAGATTGGCCCGCCACCGTCATGTCCGACGACTATGGGGTCGTCCCCACGACCCCAGGACTAGATTGGCCCGCCACCGTCATGTCCGACGACTATAGGGTCGTCCCCACGACCCCGGGCCAAAGCTGGACAGCCGCCGACTTGTCCGACGACTATAGGGTCGTGCCCACGACCCGGGACTAGACTGGCCCGCCACCGTCATGTCCGACGGCTATGGGGTCGTCCCCACGACCCCGGGACTAGATTGGCCCGCCACCGTCATGTCCGACGACTATGGGGTCGTCCCCACGACCCCAGGACTAGATTGGCCCGCCACCGTCATGTCCGACGACTATAGGGTCGTCCCCACGACCACGGGCCAAAGTTGGCCAGCCGCCGACTTGTCCGACGACTATAGGGTCGTCCCCACGACCCCGGGACTAGATTGGCCCGCCACCGTCATGTCCGACGACTATAGGGGCGTCCCCACGACCCCAGGACTAGATTGGCCCGCCACCGTCATGTCCGACGACTATAGGGTCGTCCCCACGACCACAGGCCAACGATGGCCAGCCGGCGACATGTCCGACGACTACAGGGTCGTCCCCACGACCCGGGCCTAGATTGGCCCGCCACTGCATTGTCCGACGACTATAGGGTCGTCCCCACGACCCCGGGACTAGGTTGGCTCGCCGCCGACTTGTCCGACGACTATTGGGTCGTCCCCACAACCCCGGGACTAGGTTGGCTCGCCGCCGTCATGTCCGACAACTATAGGGTCGTCCCAATAACCACGGGCCAAAGTTGGCCAGCCGCCGTCATATCCGACGACTCAAGGGTCGCCCCCATGACCCCGGGACTAGATTAGCCACCCACCGTCATGTCCGACGACTATTGGGTCGTCCCCACAACCCCGGGACTAGGTTGGCTCGCCGCCATCATGTCCGAAGACTATAGGGTCGTCCCCACGACCCCGGGCCAAAGTTGGACAGCCGCCGACATTTCCGACGACTACAGGGTCGTCCCCACGACCCCGGTCCAAAGTTGGCAAGCCGCCGACATGTCCGACGACTATAGGGTGGTCCCCACGACCCCTGGACTAGGTTGGCTCACCGCCGACTTGTCCGACGACAATAGCGTCGTCCCCACGACCCCGGGCCAAAGTTGGCCAGCCGCCGATTTGTCCGACGACTATAGGGTCGTCCCCACGACCACGGGGCCAAAGTTGGCCAGCCGCCGACATGTCCGACGACTATAGGGTCGTCCCCACAACCCGGGAGTAGACTGACCCGCCACCGTCATGTCCGACGACTATAGGGTCGTCCCCACAACCCCGGGACTAGATTGGCCCGCCACCGTCAAGTCCGACGACTATAGGGTCGTCCCCCCCGACCGCGGGACTAGATTGGCCCGCCACCGTCAAGTCCGACGACTATAGGGTCGTCCCCACGACCCCGGGACTAGATTGGCCCGCCACCGTCAAGTCCGACGACTATAGGGTCGTCCCCACGACCCCGGGCCAAAGCTGGACAGCCGCCGACTTGTCCGACGACTATAGGGTCGTCCCCACGACCCGGGACTAGACTGGCCCGCCACCGTCATGTCCAACGACTATGGGGTCGTCCCCACGACCCCGGGACTAGATTGGCCCGCCACCGTCATGTCCGACGACTATGGGGTCGTCCCCACGACCCCAGGACTAGATTGGCCCGCCACCGTCATGTCCGACGACTATAGGGTCGTCCCCACGACCCCGGGCCAAAGCTGGACAGCCGCCGACTTGTCCGACGACTATAGGGTCGTGCCCACGACCCGGGACTAGACTGGCCCGCCACCGTCATGTCCGACGGCTATGGGGTCGTCCCCACGACCCCGGGACTAGATTGGCCCGCCACCGTCATGTCCGACGACTATGGGGTCGTCCCCACGACCCCAGGACTAGATTGGCCCGCCACCGTCATGTCCGACGACTATAGGGTCGTCCCCACGACCACGGGCCAAAGTTGGCCAGCCGCCGACTTGTCCGACGACTATAGGGTCGTCCCCACGACCCCGGGACTAGATTGGCCCGCCACCGTCATGTCCGACGACTATAGGGGCGTCCCCACGACCCCAGGACTAGATTGGCCCGCCACCGTCATGTCCGACGACTATAGGGTCGTCCCCACGACCACAGGCCAAAGTTGGCCAGCCGCCGACTTGTCCGACGACTATAGGGTCGTCCCCACGACCCCGGGCCAAAGCTGGACAGTCGCCGACTTGTCCGACGACTATAGGGTCGTCCCCACGACCACGGGCCAAAGTTGGCCAGCCGGCGACATTTCCGACGACTATAGGGTCGTGCCCACGACCCGGGACTAGACTGGCCCGCCACCGTCATGTCCAACGACTATGGGGTCGTCCCCACGACCCCGGGACTAGATTGGCCCGCCACCGTCATGTCCAACGACTATAGGGTCGTCCCCACGACCATGGGCCAAAGTTGGCCAGCCGCCGACATATCCGACGACTATAGGGTCGTCCCCACAACCCCGGGACAGGATTGGCCCGCCACCGTCAAGTCCGACGACTATAGGATCGTCTCCACGACGACGGCCCAAAGTTGGCCAGCCGCCGACATGTCCAACGACTATTGGGTCGTCCCCACGACCACGGGCCAAGGTTAGCCAGCCGCCGACATGTCCGACGACTATAGGGTCGTCCCCACGACCCCGGGCCAAAGTTGGCAAGCCGCCGAAATGTCCGACGACCGAAGGGTCGTCCCCACGACCCCGGGACTAGTTTGGCCCGCGAGCGACAAGTCCGACGACTATAGGGTCGTCCCCACGACCTCGGGCCAATGTTGGCCAATCGCCGACATCTCCGACGACTATAGGGTCGTCCCCACGACCCCGGGACTAGATTGGCCCGCCATCGTCATGTCCAACGACGTTAGGGTCGTCCCCACGACCCCGGGCCAAAGTTGGCAAGCCGCCGAAATGTCCGACGACCGAAGGGTCGTCCCCACGACCCCGGGACTAGTTTGGCCCGCGAGCGACAAGTCCGACGACTATAGGGTCGTCCCCACGACCTCGGGCCAATGTTGGCCAATCGCCGACATCTCCGACGACTATAGGGTCGTCCCCACGACCCCGGGACTAGATTGGCCCGCCATCGTCATGTCCAACGACGTTAGGGTCGTCCCCACGACCCCGGGACTAGGTTGACAAGCCGCCAACATGTCCGACGACTATAGGGTCGTCCCCAGGACCGCGGGCCAAAGATGTCCAGCCACCGTCATGTCCGACGACTATTGGGTCGTCCCCACAACCCCGGGACTAGGTTGGCTCGCCGCCATCATGTCCGAAGACTATAGGGTCGTCCCCACGACCCCGGGCCAAAGTTGGACAGCCGCCGACATTTCCGACGACTACAGGGTCGTCCCCACGACCCCGGTCCAAAGTTGGCAAGCCGCCGACATGTCCGACGACTATAGGGTGGTCCCCACGACCCCTGGACTAGGTTGGCTCACCGCCGACTTGTCCGACGACAATAGCGTCGTCCCCACGACCCCGGGCCAAAGTTGGCCAGCCGCCGATTTGTCCGACGACTATAGGGTCGTCCCCACGACCACGGGGCCAAAGTTGGCCAGCCGCCGACATGTCCGACGACTATAGGGTCGTCCCCACAACCCGGGAGTAGACTGACCCGCCACCGTCATGTCCGACGACTATAGGGTCGTCCCCACAACCCCGGGACTAGATTGGCCCGCCACCGTCAAGTCCGACGACTATAGGGTCGTCCCCCCCGACCCCGGGACTAGATTGGCCCGCCACCGTCAAGTCCGACGACTATAGGGTCGTCCCCACGACCCCGGGACTAGATTGGCCCGCCACCGTCAAGTCCGACGACTATAGGGTCGTCCCCACGACCCCGGGCCAAAGCTGGACAGCCGCCGACTTGTCCGACGACTATAGGGTCGTCCCCACGACCTGGGACTAGACTGGCCCGCCACCGTCATGTCCAACGACTATGGGGTCGTCCCCACGACCCCGGGACTAGATTGGCCCGCCACCGTCATGTCCGACGACTATGGGGTCGTCCCCACGACCCCAGGACTAGATTGGCCCGCCACCGTCATGTCCGACGACTATAGGGTCGTCCCCACGACCCCGGGCCAAAGCTGGACAGCCGCCGACTTGTCCGACGACTATAGGGTCGTGCCCACGACCCGGGACTAGACTGGCCCGCCACCGTCATGTCCGACGGCTATGGGGTCGTCCCCACGACCCCGGGACTAGATTGGCCCGCCACCGTCATGTCCGACGACTATGGGGTCGTCCCCACGACCCCAGGACTAGATTGGCCCGCCACCGTCATGTCCGACGACTATAGGGTCGTCCCCACGACCACGGGCCAAAGTTGGCCAGCCGCCGACTTGTCCGACGACTATAGGGTCGTCCCCACGACCCCGGGACTAGATTGGCCCGCCACCGTCATGTCCGACGACTATAGGGGCGTCCCCACGACCCCAGGACTAGATTGGCCCGCCACCGTCATGTCCGACGACTATAGGGTCGTCCCCACGACCACAGGCCAACGATGGCCAGCCGGCGACATGTCCGACGACTACAGGGTCGTCCCCACGACCCGGGCCTAGATTGGCCCGCCACTGTCATGTCCGACGACTATAGGGTCGTCCCCACGACCCCGGGACTAGGTTGGCTCGCCGCCGACTTGTCCGACGACTATTGGGTCGTCCCCACAACCCCGGGACTAGGTTGGCTCGCCGCCGTCATGTCCGACAACTATAGGGTCGTCCCAATAACCACGGGCCAAAGTTGGCCAGCCGCCGTCATATCCGACGACTCAAGGGTCGCCCCCATGACCCCGGGACTAGATTAGCCAGCCACCGTCATGTCCGACGACTATTGGGTCGTCCCCACAACCCCGGGACTAGGTTGGCTCGCCGCCATCATGTCCGAAGACTATAGGGTCGTCCCCACGACCCCGGGCCAAAGTTGGACAGCCGCCGACATTTCCGACGACTACAGGGTCGTCCCCACGACCCCGGTCCAAAGTTGGCAAGCCGCCGACATGTCCGACGACTATAGGGTGGTCCCCACGACCCCTGGACTAGGTTGGCTCACCGCCGACTTGTCCGACGACAATAGCGTCGTCCCCACGACCCCGGGCCAAAGTTGGCCAGCCGCCGATTTGTCCGACGACTATAGGGTCGTCCCCACGACCACGGGGCCAAAGTTGGCCAGCCGCCGACATGTCCGAC
The DNA here is from genome assembly GCA_963932275.1 of Andrena praecox. Classification (NCBI taxonomy): domain Eukaryota; kingdom Metazoa; phylum Arthropoda; class Insecta; order Hymenoptera; family Andrenidae; genus Andrena; species Andrena praecox. The sequence continues at coordinate 556,990 of CAWVQO010000396.1, read as the reverse complement.
GACTATAGGGTCGTCCCCACAACCCGGGAGTAGACTGACCCGCCACCGTCATGTCCGACGACTATAGGGTCGTCCCCACAACCCCGGGACTAGATTGGCCCGCCACCGTCAAGTCCGACGACTATAGGGTCGTCCCCCCCGACCCCGGGACTAGATTGGCCCGCCACCGTCAAGTCCGACGACTATAGGGTCGTCCCCACGACCCCGGGACTAGATTGGCCCGCCACCGTCAAGTCCGACGACTATAGGGTCGTCCCCACGACCCCGGGCCAAAGCTGGACAGCCGCCGACTTGTCCGACGACTATAGGGTCGTCCCCACGACCCGGGACTAGACTGGCCCGCCACCGTCATGTCCAACGACTATGGGGTCGTCCCCACGACCCCGGGACTAGATTGGCCCGCCACCGTCATGTCCGACGACTATGGGGTCGTCCCCACGACCCCAGGACTAGATTGGCCCGCCACCGTCATGTCCGACGACTATAGGGTCGTCCCCACGACCACGGGCCAAAGTTGGCCAGCCGCCGACTTGTCCGACGACTATAGGGTCGTCCCCACGACCCCGGGACTAGATTGGCCCGCCACCGTCATGTCCGACGACTATAGGGGCGTCCCCACGACCCCAGGACTAGATTGGCCCGCCACCGTCATGTCCGACGACTATAGGGTCGTCCCCACGACCACAGGCCAACGATGGCCAGCCGGCGACATGTCCGACGACTACAGGGTCGTCCCCACGACCCGGGCCTAGATTGGCCCGCCACTGTCATGTCCGACGACTATAGGGTCGTCCCCACGACCCCGGGACTAGGTTGGCTCGCCGCCGACTTGTCCGACGACTATTGGGTCGTCCCCACAACCCCGGGACTAGGTTGGCTCGCCGCCGTCATGTCCGACAACTATAGGGTCGTCCCAATAACCACGGGCCAAAGTTGGCCAGCCGCCGTCATATCCGACGACTCAAGGGTCGCCCCCATGACCCCGGGACTAGATTAGCCAGCCACCGTCATGTCCGACGACTATTGGGTCGTCCCCACAACCCCGGGACTAGATTGGCCCGCCATCGTCATGTCCAACGACGTTAGGGTCGTCCCCACGACCCCGGGACTAGGTTGACAAGCCGCCAACATGTCCGACGACTATAGGGTCGTCCCCAGGACCGCGGGCCAAAGATGTCCAGCCGCCGTCTTGTCCGACGACTATAGGGTCGTACCCACGACCATGGGCCAATGTTGGCCAGCCGCCGATATGTCCAACGACTTGTGACGGTTGTCACTCCGTGCGGAAGGTTGGTCTCAGTCGGCTTTGCCAGGGTTTAATGAAGTCCTTCCGTGGTAGGTTAAATTAGATTTATTCACTATCAGTTTATATACACAATATACAAGTAACTTAGACGCGGGGTACTTCGCGTTAATCGCGGTCAAGCCGTCGTTGCGCGGCGGCGCGGTTCGCGGTACGGCGTCGTCGGTCTATGTCGTGCGCGTCCGCTTAACGGAACAATTCGGTCGCTCCGCGCCTGGTGTCTCGGTATCGGGACGGTAAGGGAGCGAGAGAGACCGGGCAGCATCCGGGCGTCTCTGTTCAACACGAGGAGCGGGAGAGAGACCGGGCAACTTCCTGCGTCTCTTTACCGGGACAGGTGGTAGGAACGGGGTAGATTCCGATCTGGCGATCGAGGAGTATACGGAGTCGTTTCACCGAGTTTTGCACCGGGCAACATCCAGGCAAGTCTGGTGGTGGGGGTCCGTCTCCCCACTGGAACTCTCTTGCCTCGGTATCATCGCGGCATATGTCCCGATTCTCGGAAATTCCCAGCAGCGAGAAACCGACGCGATCTAGCGGCGCAGTGGGGTGTGAGCGTCATCGCGCTGACGCGTCGCGGGACCGGCACGCTTCGGGCGAGTTCGGTCGGGTTCGGTCGCGGTCGCCCGCGTGTGCTCGGCTTCTCGCTCACTCCCGGTCGCACCGCCGTGCGCTCGATTCCTCGCGCTGGGACGCTACGTCACATCCCCCTCTTTCTTCGGAGAGAGATGCGACGTAATAATCGGGAAATGCTCGCATCTCTGGATGAAACTCCGGTTTTATTTGCCGAAACTTACATACTAGACTTATGCCTTGCGGCTACCCGCCACCCTTATACTACCTTATTCTAACTTATCCTACCTTAGCCTAACTTAAATTTAATTAGGGACGGGGAAATGCTTCGGAGCTGGATCGTGCGCCCGTCCTGGCGCACGCGGAACCGCTGGCCTTCCCGGAGGTGCTCCAGATTGACGACGGTCCAGCCCCTGTCGTCCGTCGCCTCCTCCGGGTCCCTGGGGGTCGTGGTCTCCCTGGCTGCGCACGAAGGCCCTCGTGCGGTAGCGGCGTGGCGGGGCTTCGGCAATGGGGGCTCGTCCGGTCGGGCCGCGGGTCGGGGTTTCGGGGCAAGTGGCGGTGCCTCCTTGGCCGGGACGGGTCGCCCTGGTTTGGGGGCCTTGCGAGCCCTTTTCTGCTCGGGGCCGGCCTCGGGTGTTGGCGGCCGGCGTGTTGGCGTCGCTGGACGTCGAGTCGCTTCCTTGGTCGGCTCTGCGGCCCTGGTGGTCGTCGGCACTGGTGCGGGTGTTCCGGTCGGCGGGGGCTTCGCCCCTGCTGTCGGTGGCTCGGTGGTGGCCGCTGCTGGTGGCGGCCTGCTCGCTGGTCCCTTCCAGGGGGCGATTTTCGGCCTTTTGGCCCGTGGCTGCGGTGGTTTGGCCGCGGGCTCCGGTTGTGCCGGGGGCCGCGTCTTGGGGGGTGGAGGTTTCCACCCGCTCGTGGACGGCCTTGCCGGCGATGGGGTCCGTGCTGGGACCCATGGTAGGTCCTTGCCCGGTGTTGGTGGCAAGGACGGTGGACGGCGGCTGCTCGGCGGGGGCGATTCCTCCCCCGAGGACTCCCCGAACAGGTCGCGGAACCGTTGCCGCATTCGGGGGCTTGCCGGTTCGCGCATGTGTACTTCTAGTACGTCTTCCATTGCTGAACTGAGCTCCTGCGTGGTCCTCGGTCTGGCTCGTGCCGGAATCGCTTCCGGGGTCGTCGTTTTGCCCCCTGGTCGGTGCGTCGGTGTTGATTGTTTCGGTGCAGGGTTTGACATCCTTCAGGTGGGCCCGGCTGCTGCGATTGCGTTCGTCCTTGAGTACGACGATATTTGGCCCCTGGAACCGGACGACCTGGTACGGGCCTGCGAATTTCGGTGCCAGCTTCGCGGCGAAACCTTGCGCGGCGTCGGATATGTGGTGTTCTCGCCGCATGACGTATGTTCCGATCTCGGGTCGCCAATCTCGCCGACGCAAGTTGTAGTGTTTGCTCTGGCTTTCGAAGGCTCGTGCCTGGTTTCGGCGAGCCAATGCGATGGCGTCCTGTAGGTCGTCAATCTGTTGTCTCCGGAATCGTGTATCGGTGTGGTCGAGGTCCGGTGGGTCGTCTTCTGGTGGACGGTAGAGGGCGGCCGGTGGGTTTAGTTCCCGTCCGTAGACCAGGAACGCTGGTGTGAAGCCGGTACTCTCGTGTTTGGCGGTATTATATGCGAACACTAGTTCGTGTATCCATCGGTCCCAGTGCCGGTGGTTTTCGGTCGTGTACTGCGCGATCATTGTTTTGAGTACGCGATTCACTCGCTCGACGGGGTTACACTGTGGAGATTAGAGTGGCGTTTTTCGGTGCTCGCTGCCAGCGTCCTTCAGAAGCTTCCCGAATTCCCGGCTTTCGAACTGGCGGCCGTTGTCGGTTATCACAGTCCGGGGGCATCCGTGTCGCATGAATACGGTGTCCTTGAGGGCCCTGGTGACGGCGGGGGCGGTCGCTTGTCGGAGGGGCTGGACCTCGACCCACTTCGAAAACTTGTCTTGAAAGACACACAGCGTGGTGTGTCCCTTGCTGGACCGGGGGAGCGGACCGACGAGGTCTGCGGAGACCACTTCCCAAGGACGGGTGACGGGCGTTGTGTGCATCTGCCCTGCAGGTGCCTGTTGCTGGATCTTGTATCGTTTGCACGATGCGCACTGTTGCACGTACTTGGCCGCCTCGCGAAACATCCCCGGCCAGTAATACCTTTCGGCTAGTCTGGCTGCGGTTTTGGTGGTACCCAGGTGTCCGGCGGTGAGGACGTCGTGATTTTCGGCGAGTACGGAGGTGCGCATCGGTCGGGGCACACACAACTTCCACTCGGTCTCGGGGTTGGTCGGTCGTCCGCTGAGGTCGGGGAATCTCCGGTACACTTGCTCCCCTACGATACGGTATTCCGGATACTTGCTGGGTTCGCGCAGGATCTGTTCTCGGATGCGGGTGTACCATGGGCACGCTGGGGGTTCGTCGGTCGTGTGCAGGTCTTCTGGTCGTCTGGAGAGTGCGTCGGCGACCAGATTCGTGGCTCCTTTGCGGTACTGCACCTGGAAATCGTACTGCTGGAGCTCCAAGCTCCAGCGTGCGAGGCGGCCGGACGGATCGTCGATGCTCTGCAGCCATTTCAGGGCCTGATGATCGGTCAGGACCGTGAAGCGGTAGCCTTCGAGGTACGGTCGCATTTTCCTGATCCCCCACACCACCGCCAGGCATTCCTTTTCTGTGGTGGAGTAGTTTCGTTCGGCGGGGTTCAGTGTGCGGCTGGCGTAGGCGATGACGTGCTCTTCGTTGTCCGTCTCCTGGGTGAGTACGACTCCAAGGCCTTCTTCGCTAGCGTCGGTTTGCAGCGTAAACGGCTTGGCAAAATCCGGACAGGCCAGTACTGGTGCGGCGGCCAATTGTTGTTGGAGGGTGCGGAAAGCCGTGTCCTCTTCGGGGCCCCACGTCCACTTCCTCTTCTTCTGAAGTAGCTTGGTGAGTGGTGCAGTGGTGTCGGCGAAATGTGTGATGAATCGTCGATACCACGACACCATCCCCAGAAATCGGCGGAGTTCGCGGAGGTTGGTGGGGGCCGGGATGCCCAGGATGGCCTGTACTTTATCGGGGTCGGTCTTGACCCCCTGTGCGGTTACCATGTGTCCGAGGTATTTCAGTTCGGTGCGGCAGAAGTCGCACTTCTCCGGGTTGATGCGGAGGTTGGCGTCTTGTAGCCGATGCAGGACCTCGCGTAAATTTTGTAGGTGCTCCTCGAACGTTCGACCCAGTACTATAATATCGTCTAGGTATGCGAATGCTCGCGGCTCCAATTCTGGCCCGATGACTCTGTCGAGTAGGCGTTGAAAGGTGGCGGGTGCGGAATGCAGACCGAAGGGCATGACCCGGAACTGGTAGAGCCCTCGGCCCGGTACGGTGAAGGCGGTTATTGGTCTGCTTTCGGGGGCGAGGGGTACCTGCCAGTATCCGTTGGCCAGGTCGATGGTGGAAATGTATCGGGCCTCCCGAAGCTTGCTGAGGGTGGCCTCTACCTGTGGAAGTGGGTAGGCGTCCTTCTCGGTGACCTGGTTCACGCGTCGGAAATCGATGCAGAAGCGCCTCTTGCCGTTCTTCTTGCGGACCAGGACGACAGGCGAGCTCCATGGGCTTCGGGAGGGCTCGATGATGCCCTCGGCCAGCATTTTACTCACTTCTTCGTCGATTATTTGTTGCATGGCCGGGTTCCGTGGCGTATAGCGCTGTTTAAGCGGCGCGGTCGGTTTGAGGTGGATCGTATGCTCCGCGAGCTGGGTGGTACCTTGTAGGCCTTGAAATTTTGGGAGTTCCTGGTCGAGGAGTGCTTGTAGGGCTTCGGCTTGTGTTGGAGTGCAAGCCGTTGCTCCGTGGGTCTGTTCGATGGTGGCGGCGTCGGGAATTAGGATTCTTTGTCCGAGGGTCATACGGACCCTTAGTTTCTTCAGGGCATCCATGCCGAGAATAACCGGGTGTGCGAGCGCTGGGAGGACGGCGTACTGGTGTGTTAACTGTTGCTGCTCCACTCGGGCCGGAGTTCGCAGGTCCCCGGCGAGGGGCGCCACGGAGCCGTCCGCTAAACGGGCTCGGCAGCGCGTTGGGGTGAGGGTGCTGCCATGGCGGAGGCAATGATTCGCCACGTCCTGGCGCATGTATGACCCTGTGGCTCCCGTGTCCAGGAGGGCTCGGTACCTTCGGCCGTGCAGGATGATGCTGGCAAACGGCCGCGTGGCTTGGTCCGGCAGATTTACTGGGGCGCGGAACTGGCCGGTGGTCGGGCGGTCCCCTGGGTTCCGGGCCCCGTGCCATTTCCCGACGGTGGTTGGCACGGGCAGTCGCGAGAAAGTCGGCCGTCCTGTCCGCAGCGCGAGCAGAACAGGCGCGACGGTTGCCGGCAGTCCTGTCGACGGTGGCCCCGTTGTCCGCAGCGCCAGCAGCAATTTCTGTATCGTCAGATAGTAGCAACAGCCAGTTCTGTAGCAACAGCCAGTTCTGTATCGTTCGCTGAGGTGACAAGACGTATGTTGTGATTGATTGGAGCGTTGGCACGTGTTCGGCTGTGTGACTCATAGATTTCTCTGTGTCCGTTATAACTGTCACTGTTTCGTGGCTTGTTCGCCTGTACATATTTTCTTGACATTATTTATAAGTGATCTTTGCTCTTGTGTCTAAAGCCGAGTAATATCGTTTGTGCCGTTCGTGTTCTGTGTCCTCTGAGTGTCTAAGTTACTGTTAGGATTGTTTCTTTCATCTAAAATGCCGGTGGGATCGAAGAAATGTAAGGGCTGCGGCGCCCAAGTGGCCAATCCGGTCACTTGTCCTGGCTGTGGAATGATTTGTCACCCTGGATCTACCTGTTTAAGCCGTTCGGGGCATCCATGGTTCGACGGCAATCTTTTAAACTGTCGTGCTGGATCCCCAAGGCCAGTAACCGCCGTTAGCCAATCCACCGCATCACTGACACAAACACATACACAATCACTCTCTTCCTTACCAACGGCTACACTCCAGTCACATTCTTCATTACCCACAATTGATGTTATCAAGGACACTATAAAGGAGCAGATTAAGGCAGAGCTTGCGTCCTTTCGATCGGAAATGGTATCTGTATTAAAAACGGAATTATCGGACTTGAAGTCGGAGTTTAAGTTGTTGTCTGATCGGGTGAAGGCACTGGAAGACAAATCTTCCATCCCCTCTGAGCAACAGCCTTTTTCTTCTGCTGATGACGTCATCGAAGAATTAAATGATAGGGAGCAGAGATCCAGAAATCTACTAATCTTCGATATGCCGGAACCGAGGGAAACTTCATTGGAGCTCGCTAGATCTGCGGATGCTGATGGAGCACTTGTTATTCTGAGGGAGATATGTCCTCTGGTTACCCAAATTCCGACCACTTATCGTCTTGGAAAACAGGGCTCTACACCTTGCAGACCTCTATGTGTTCGGCTCGACTCTGCAGCCACGGTTAAATCTATTCTGCAAAACAAACACCGCTACAAAGGCCCTGCCAAAATCTCGGATGATAAGACCAGGCGACAACGCGAGACTCTCTCACAGCTCAGGTCGTAGCTGTGTAACCTTCATGAGCTTGGCGAAACCCATATGACCATTCGCTATATTCGTGGTGTTCCGAAGATAGTGCCGGCTAGACCCCTTATAAACTCTACGCAAAAAAACTAAATAGGAGCCCTTTAGTGTATTTTCAAAATGTCCGAGGTTTGCGTACAAAATTAGTCACTTTATTCAATTCTTTACTTTCTTCTGCGGTGTCTTACGATATTATTATTCTAGTCGAGACCTGGCTCACTTCCGTGATTTCATCTACTGAGCTTGGTTTAGGCAATTATACTGTGTACAGGTGTGATAGATCTATACAAACACGTTGTAGCACAAGAGGTGGGGGTGTTCTCATCGCAGTTAAAAATTCGTTGCCATCTAGTCCTATTACTGTCAGCTGTTCTAAGGTTGAGCAAGTGTTCGTCAGGGTCCATCTTCGTGAGAATAAACACATATTGGGTGCTGTATACATACCGCCTGCGTCACCACCCTCACTTTATGCGAGTCATTTTGACACCGTCACAGAAATATTCCATAATTATAGTGATGACTCCCTCTCCTTGTTCGGTGACTATAATCTCCCACATGCTGTGTGGTATAATGACTCGGGTCAGGCGTGCTTTAGGAAATTGGGTATGTCGTCGAACGAGTCTGCTGCAATTGATCTTCTTCTGGGTTGTGCAGGTTACTGTAACCTTACCCAAGTTAACAATGTTTTCAATGATTACGATGTCATGTTAGACCTTATCTTTGTTAGCTGTCCTAAGGTCACGGTTGACCGAGTCATTGATGCCCTTATTGTACCGGACGCCTACCACCCGCCGCTGTATGTGCTTCTCGGTGACCTGGTCACAAGTCAGAATCTTAGGTCTGGAAATATTGAATTCAGGGACTTCAAACATGGTGATTTCCCCAGTGTATTAGATTATTTTAATTCAGTGGATTGGGATAAGGAGATCGGTGACATTGAGCCAGACGCTGCCGTGGACCGTCTATATGGTCATATTAATCGTGCAATTGAGGCCTTTATTCCAATTCGGGCTGTAGTACGATCCACGTTTCCACACTGGTTCTCCCCTGGTTTGAGGTACCTAATCCGATATAAAAAAATAGCGCATAGAAATTTTAAGCGATCGGGTGCTCTTTCTGATTATCAGAACTTCTCTAACCTTAGATCTGAATGTAAAGTTGCCATTCTGCGTGATCACCGTATTTACATTGATGGTGTTGAGAGCGAGGTTTTAGATAATGTATCTAGTTTTTGGAAATTTGTAAATTCTAAGAGGTGTGGGCAAGGAATTCCTGGTAAGGTACATCTTGACCGTACTTCTGCCTCTACGCACGTGGCAGCTGCTAATCTTTTTGCTGAGTTTTTTGGCTCTGTTTATAATCCTCAATCCAGAGTAACGCCTACCTTGAATCCCGGGCCGTCATCTGGCAATGGAATAAATATTCACTCTATAGCTATTTCCATTGGCCAAATATATTCCAAGCTAGAATCCCTAAATACTGCTAAAGGTCCGGGATATGATGGAATTCCGCCTTTGTTTTTAAAGGAGTGTCGCTTCATTCTTGCAAGGCCTCTCTGGCACATTTTTAACTCATCACTTTCTAGGGGCACTTTCCCTGCAGCTTGGAAGACTACTTTGGTTACCCCGGTATTTAAGGCAGGTGACCGCGCAGATGTAAGAAATTATCGACCGATTTGCAAATTATCTGTCATACCGAAGATCTTCGAGGAAATTGTGACAGAGCACTTAACGCCCTGTCTCGCAAGTGTCATATCCGAGGAACAACACGGATTTGTTCCTGGTAGGTCAACGGCTAGCAATCTGGCGGTATACCACAGTTCTGTTTCTGCTGCGTTGGATGCGGGGCTGCAAGTCGACACTGTATACACAGACTTTAGGAAGGCATTCGACTCTGTTGATCATTGTATCCTGTATAATAAGTTAATCTCAATTGGTATCAATGGGCCTCTCCTTGCTTGGATCGTCAGCTATCTCGAAGGTCGCGTGCAAGTTATAAAGTTGCAGGAACAGTTTTCTGATCAGGTTAGGGTGACGTCGGGTGTCCCCCAGGGATCGCACCTGGGTCCCCTCCTGTTCCTGATTTTTGTTAATGATGTCAACGAAGTTTTCCTGCACAGTAATTTCCTAATGTACGCTGACGATCTAAAAATCTTCCGAACTATTAGTGGGGCTTTTGACGTTGACTTATTGCAGACTGATCTTTTTAGGTTTGAGCAGTGGTGTATCGCCAACAAGATGCAGCTAAATACCGGAAAATGTATGTTATTAAGGTCCTATAGGGGTATTATTGGCATCCCATCGTCGTATATGCTTGGTGACTCTCCGCTCGCGGAGGTGACGGAAGTCTCTGACCTCGGTGTTACATTTACTTCTGGTTTGGACTTCCGCAACCATTATCGCAGCATCACGTGTAGGGCGATGAAAACCCTCGGGTTTATCACCAGGTTTGCCAAACACTTCAGACAGATCAGGACGCTGAAATTGTTGTATGTTGCTTTGGTAAGGCCATTGGTAGAATACGCGTCGGTTATCTGGAGCCCAAAACATAAACAATATGTGTGTTTAATTGAAAGGGTCCAGCATAAGTTTCTTAGATTTGCTATGAGAGCTATTGGTACCCCTATGCGGTTTGATAACCATGACTACGGTCCAGCTTTGCGAAGGATGAGGCTTTCTAATCTCTGTGACCGCCGTATCTGTTCTGACCTATTATTTTTGTATAAAGTAATCCATGGCCAGATCAACTGCCAGGATTTGGTCGCACGGATTCGTCTCCGAGCCCCACAACGGGCATTGCGTCCGAGACCTCTTTTTGCATCAGGTGTCCTTGAATATTATCACTACACAGTTGATCCATTAAATCGTGCCATGGACGAGATGAACCGGTGCCCTGCTGACATTGATGTGTTCGCAGACTCCTTCGCATCGTTCAGGAACCGAGTGCTTACTAGAATGTTACCTCAGTAATTCTAATTCTATTTAATTTAAATTAATTTTTGTTTGTTTGTGTTTATTTTATTTCTTAATATTCTATTTTATTGTTTTATATTTTATTTTATGTTATTGTATGTCTTTGTTATGTTTATTTTATCTTTGTACTTTTTTTTGCTCTAAACTTTGTCTCTAAAGGGTTCTCCCGTTAATAAAATAATAATAATAATAATAATAATAATAATTCTCGCGGCTGTAATTCGTCACGACGGTCGAAAGTGCAGGTCGAACGGGCTGCTGTTTGGCCGAAGCGGACCCGGTGCTGGGGGCGTTGGCTTTCTTGTCCCTCTCGATTGCCTCGAACTCGATGGCCGTCTCGAGGAGGGTCGTTATGTCCGGACACTCCTTCCTGCGGATGTATTGCCGGTATTCGGGCAGCAGATTTCGGTGCACCAGGTCGAGCTGCCGGTCCGGTGGGTAGCTGCTGTGTCGTCGCATCAGGGTTCTGATGCCGGTTATGTATTCACTAGCTCGTTCCCCTGGTTTTTGCTTGCGCTTCAAGATTTCTTCCTCCAATTCATATTGGCTGGTGGTCGGTACATAATATAGGCGGAAGCTTTGTTCAAAGTTCGCCCATGTGGTCCATTCCGGGCTGTTGCTGCGGTGCCAGAGGAGGGCCTGTCCCCGGAGGAGCTCGGGCATGCATCGGAGGAGTTGCTCCTTCGTGAGGCCGTATCCTTCTTGGAGCTCCACGATCCGCTCCAAGAAGTCGCGGGCGTCCTTGGTGCCATCGAAATGGCATCCCCATTTGCGGACGCGGTCCATGGCCGTGGCGATAGGTGACGGTGCGGCGGTGGCTTCGGGTTCCGTGATCACTATTGCCGATGTCTGGGCGCTGGTAGCGGTCGTCTCGTTGGTGGTGCTCATTTTGGCGGTGCTCACCAAGTACTGTCGGAGCCGGGTGCGTAATTGGTCGAACGATCCGGCAGTACTTTCGCCCGCGGCCTCGAGAGCTTCGACAAGTTCGGCTTTGTTCAGGTGGTATAACCGCGTGAGCGCGGGGCTCATCGGTTATTAAAATTTTTTTTTTTTTTTTCCGGTCCCTGTTCGGGCGCCAATTTGTGACGTTTGTCACTCCGTGCGGAAGGTTGGTCTCAGTCGGCTTTGCCAGGGTTTAATGAAGTCCTTCCGTGGTAGGTTAAATTAGATTTATTCACTATCAGTTTATATACACAATATACAAGTAACTTAGACGCGGGGTACTTCGCGTTAATCGCGGTCAATCCGTCGTTGCGCGGCGGCGCGGTTCGCGGTACGGCGTCGTCGGTCTATGTCGTGCGCGTCCGCTTAACGGAACAATTCGGTCGCTCCGCGCCTGGTGTCTCGGTATCGGGACGGTAAGGGAGCGAGAGAGACCGGGCAGCTTCCTGCGTCTCTTTAACGGGACAAGCGTCGGTAGAGACCGGGCAGCCTCCGGGCGTCTCTATTCAACACGAGGAGCGGGAGAGAGACCGGGCAACGTCCTGCGTCTCTTTAACGGGACAAGTGTCGGCAGAGACCGGGCAGCATCCGGGCGTCTCTGTTCAACACGAGGAGCGGGAGAGAGACCGGGCAACGTCCTGCGTCTCTTTAACGGGACAAGTGTCGGCGGAGACCGGGCAGCATCCGGGCGTCTCTGTTCAACACGAGGAGCGGGAGAGAGACCGGGCAACGTCCTGCGTCTCTTTAACGGGACAAGTGTCGGCGGAGACCGGGCAGCATCCGGGCGTCTCTGTTCAACACGAGGAGCGGGAGAGAGACCGGGCAACGTCCTGCGTCTCTTTAACGGGACAAGTGTCGGCGGAGACCGGGCAGCATCCGGGCGTCTCTGTTCAACACGAGGAGCGGGAGAGAGACCGGGCAACTTCCTGCGTCTCTTTACCGGGACAGGTGGTAGGATCGGGGTAGATTCCGATCTGGCGATCGAGGAGTATACGGAGTCGTTTCACCGAGTTTTGCACCGGGCAACATCCAGGCAAGTCTGGTGGTGGGGGTCCGCCTCCCCACTGGAACTCTCTTGCCTCGGTATCATCGCGGCATATGTCCCGATTCTCGGAAATTCCCACCAGCGAGAAACCGACGCGATCTAGCGGCGCAGTGGGGAGTGAGCGTCATCGCGCTGACGCGTCGCGGGACCGGCACGCTTCGGGCGAGTTCGGTCGGGTTCGGTCGCGGTCGCCCGCGTGTGCTCGGCTTCTCGCTCACTCCCGGTCGCACCGGCGTGCGCTCGATTCCTCGCGCTGGGACGCTACGTCACAGACTATTGGGTCGTCCCCACGACCACGGGCCAAAGTTAGCCAGCCGCCGACATGTCCGAGGACTATAGGGTCGTCCCCACGACCCCGGGCCAAAGTTGGCAAGCCGCCGAAATGTCCGACGACTGTAGGGTCGCCCCCACGACCCCGGGGCTAGGTTGGCCAGCCGCCGACATGTCCGACGACTATACGGTCGTCCCCACGACCTCGGGACTAGGTTGGCCCGCCGCCGACATGTCCGACGACTATAGGGTCGTCCCCACGACCCCGGGCCAAAGTTGGCAAGCCGCCGACATGTCCGACGACTATAGGGTCGTTCCTACGACCCCGGGACTAGATTGGCCCGCCACCGTCATGTCCAACGACTATAGGGTCTTCCCCACAACCCTGGGACTAGGTTGACAAGCCGCCAACATGTCCGACGACGGCCAAAGTTGGCAAGCTGCCGAAATGTCCGACGACTATAGGGTCGTCCCCACGACCCCGGGACTAAGTTGACAAGCCGCCAACATGTCCGACGACTATAGGGTCGTCCCCACGCCCCCGGGCCAAAGGTGGCATGCCGCCGAAATGTCCGACGACTATAGGGTCGTCCCCACGACCCCGGGCCAAAGTTGGCAAGCCGCCGAAATGTCCGACGACTATAGGGTCGTCCCCACGACCGCGGGCCAAAGATGTCCAGCCGCGGTCTTGTCCGACGACTATAGGGTCGTCCCCACGACCACAGGCCAATGTTGGCCAGCCGCCGACATGTCCGACGACTATTGGATCGTCCCCACGACCACGGGCCAAAGTTGGCCAGCCGCCGACATGTCCGACGCCTATAGGGTCGTCCCCACGTCCCCGGGACTAGATTGGTCCGCCACCGTCATGTCCGACGACAATAGGGTCGTCCCCACGACCCCGGGTCTAGGTTGGCCAGCCGCCGACTTGTCCGACGACTATAGGGTCGTACCCACGACCTCGGGACTATGCTGACAAGCCGCCAACATGTCCGACGACTATAGGGTCGTCCCCACGACCCCGGGCCAAAGATGTCCAGCCGCCGTCTTGTCCGACGACTATAGGGTCGTCCCCACGACCCCGAGTCCAGGTTGGCCAGCCGCCGACATTCCGACGACTATAGAGTCGTCCCCACGACCCCGGGTCCAGGTTGGCCAGCCGCCGACATTTCCGACGACTGTAGGGTCGTCCCCACGATCCCGGGACTAGATTGGCCCGCCACCGTCAAGTCCGACGACTATAGGGTCGTCCCCACGATCTCGGGACTAGGTTGGCCAGCCGCCGACATGTCCGACGATTATAGGGTCGTCCCCACGACCCCGGGCCAATGTTGGCCAATCGCCGACATGTCCGACGACTATAGGGTCGTCCCCACGACCCCGGGACTAGATTGGCCCGCCACCGTCATGTCCGACGACAATAGGGTCGTCCCCACGACCCCGGGTCTAGGTTGGCCAGCCGCCGACTTGTCCGACGACTATAGGGTCGTACCCACGACCCCGGGACTATGCTGACAAGCCGCCAACATGTCCGACGACTATAGGGTCGCCCCCACGACCCCGGGCCAAAGATGTCCAGCCGCCGTCTTGTCCGACGACTATAGGGTCGTCCCCAGGACCTCGGGACTAGATTCGCCCGCCACCGTCAAGTCCGACGACTATAGGGTCGTCCCCACGACCCCGGGCCAAAGTTGGCAAGCCGCCGAAATGTCCGACGACTGTAGGGTCGTCCCCACGACCCCGGGACTAGATTGGCCCGCCACCGTCAAGTCCGACGACTATAGGGTCGCCCCCACGACCTCGGGACTAGGTTGGCCAGCCGCCGACATGTCCGACCACTATTGGGTCGTCCCCACGACACCGGGCCAAAGTTGGCCAGCCGCCGACATGTCCGACGACAATAGGGTCGTCCCCACGACCCCGGGACAAGGTTGGCCCGCCGCCGACTTGTCCGACGACTATAGGGTCGTACCCACGACCCCGGGACTAGGCTGACAAGCCGCCAACATGTCCGACGACTATAGGGTCGTCCCCACGACCCCGGGCCAATGATGTCCAGCCGCCGTCCTGTCCGACGACTATAGGGTCGTCCCCACGACCCCGGGACTAGGTTGGCCAGCCGCCGACATGTCTGACGACTATAGGGTCGTCCCGACGACCCCGGGCCAATGTTTGCCAATCGCCAACATGTCCGACGACTATAGGGTCGTCCCTACGACCCCGGGACTAGATTGGCCCGCCACCGTCATGTCCAACGATTATAGGGTCGTCCCCACGACCCCGGGACTAGATTGGCCCGCCACCGTCATGTCCGACGATTATAGGGTCGTCCCCACGACCCCGGGACAAGCTTGGCCCGCCGCCGACTTGTCCGACGACTATAGGGTCGTCCCCACGACCCCGGGACTAGATTGGCCCGCCACCGTCATGTCCGACGACAATAGGGTCGTCCCCACGACCCCGGGTCTAGGTTAGCCAGCCGCCGACATATCCGACGACTATAGAATCGTCCCCACGACACCGGGCCAAAGTTGGACAGCCGCCGACATGTCCGACGACTATAGGATCGTCCCCACGACCCCGGGACTAGATTGGCCCGCCACCGTCATGTCCGACGACAATAGGGTCGTCCCCACGACCCCGGGTCTAGGTTGGCCAGCCGCCGACTTGTCCGACGACTATAGGGTCGTACCCACGACCCCGGGACTATGCTGACAAGCCGCCAACATGTCCGACGACTATAGGGTCGTCCCCACGACCCCGGGCCAAAGATGTCCAGCCGCCGTCTTGTCCGACGACTACAGGGTCGTCCCCACGACCCCGAGTCCAGGTTGGCCAGCCGCCGACATTCCGACGACTATAGAGTCGTCCCCACGACCCCGGGTCCAGGTTGGCCAGCCGCCGACATTTCCGACGACTGTAGGGTCGTCCCCACGATCCCGGGACTAGATTGGCCCGCCACCGTCAAGTCCGACGACTATAGGGTCGTCCCCACGACCTCGGGACTAGGTTGGCCAGCCGCCGACATGTCCGACGATTATAGGGTCGTCCCCACGACCCCGGGCCAATGTTGGCCAATCGCCGACATGTCCGACGACTATAGGGTCGTCCCCACGACCCCGGGACTAGATTGGCCCGCCACCGTCATGTCCGACGACAATAGGGTCGTCCCCACGACCCCGGGTCTAGGTTGGCCAGCCGCCGACTTGTCCGACGACTATAGGGTCGTACCCACGACCCCGGGACTATGCTGACAAGCCGCCAACATGTCCGACGACTATAGGGTCGCCCCCACGACCCCGGGCCAAAGATGTCCAGCCGCCGTCTTGTCCGACGACTATAGGGTCGTCCCCAGGACCTCGGGACTAGATTCGCCCGCCACCGTCAAGTCCGACGACTATAGGGTCGTCCCCACGACCCCGGGCCAAAGTTGGCAAGCCGCCGAAATGTCCGACGACTGTAGGGTCGTCCCCACGACCCCGGGACTAGATTGGCCCGCCACCGTCAAGTCCGACGACTATAGGGTCGCCCCCACGACCTCGGGACTAGGTTGGCCAGCCGCCGACATGTCCGACCACTATTGGGTCGTCCCCACGACACCGGGCCAAAGTTGGCCAGCCGCCGACATGTCCGACGACAATAGGGTCGTCCCCACGACCCCGGGACAAGGTTGGCCCGCCGCCGACTTGTCCGACGACTATAGGGTCGTACCCACGACCCCGGGACTAGGCTGACAAGCCGCCAACATGTCCGACGACTATAGGGTCGTCCCCACGACCCCGGGCCAATGATGTCCAGCCGCCGTCCTGTCCGACGACTATAGGGTCGTCCCCACGACCCCGGGACAAGGTTGGCCCGCCGCCGACTTGTCCGACGACTATAGGGTCGTTCCCACGACCCTGGGACTAGGCTGACAAGCCGCCAACATGTCCGACGACTATAGGGTCGTCCCCACGACCCCGGGCCAAAGATGTCCAGCCGCCGTCTTGTCCGACGACTATAGGGTCGTCCCCACGACCCCGGGACTAGATTGGCCCGCCACCGTCATGTCCAACGACTATAGGGTCGTCCCCACAACCACGGGCCAAAGTTGGCCAGCCGCCGACATGTCCGACGACTATAGGGTCGTCCCCACGACCCCGGGCCAAAGTTGGCCAGCTGCCGACATGTCCGACGACTATAGGGTCGTCCCCACGACCCCGGGACAAGGTTGGCCCGCCGCCGACTTGTCCGACGACTATAGGGTCGTGCCCACCACCCCGGGACTAGGCTGACAAGCCGCCAACATGTCCGACGACTATAGGGTCGTCCCCACGACCCCGGGACAAGGTTGGCCCGCCGCCGACTTGTCCGACGACTATAGGATCGTCTCCACGACCACGGCCCAAAGATGGCCAGCCGCCGACATGTCCAACGACTATTGGGTCGTCCCCACGACCGCGGGCCAAAGTTAGCCAGCCGCCGACATGTCCGACGACTATAGGGTCGTCCCCACGACCCCGGGCCAAAGTTGGCAAGCCGCCGAAATGTCCGACGACTATAGGGTCGTCCCCACGAACGCGGGCCAAAGATGTCCAGCCGCCGTCTTGTCCGACGACTATAGGGTCGTCCCCACGACCCCGGGACTAGATTGGCCCGCCACCGTCATGTCCGACGACTATACGGTCGTCCCCACGACCCCGGGACAAGGTTGGCCCGCCGCCGACTTGTCCGACGACTATAGGTTCGTACCCACGACCCCGGGACTAGATTGGCCCGCCACCGTCATGTCCAACAACTAGCGGGTCGTCCCCACGACCCCGGGACTAGGTTGACCAGCCGCCGAAATGTCCGACGACTATAGGGTCGTCCCCACGACCGCGAGCCAAGGATGTCCAGCCGCCGTCTTGTCCGACGACTATAGGGTCGTCCCCACGACCCCGGGACTAGATTGGCCCGCCACCGTCATGTCCGACGACTATACGGTCGTCCCCACGACCCCGGGACTAGGTTGGCCCGCCGCCGACTTGTCCGACGACTATAGGTTCGTACCCACGACCCCGGGACTATATTGGCCCGCCACCGTCATGTCCAACGACTATAGGGTCGTCCCCACGACCCCGGGACTAGGTTGACAAGCCGCCAACATGTCCGACGACTATAGGGTCGTCCCCACGACCCCGGGCCAAAGTTGGCCAGCCTCCGTAATGTCCAACGACTATTGGGTCGTCCCCACGACCCCGGGACTAGATTGGCCCGCCACCGTCAAGTCCGACGACTATAGGGTCGTCCCCACGACCCCGGGCAAATTTGGCAAGCCGCCGACATATCCGACAAGTATAGGGTCGTCCCCACAACCCCGGGACTAGATTGGCCCGCCACCGTCAAGTCCGACGACTATAGGATCGTCTCCACGACCACGGCCCAAAGTTGGCCAGCCGCCGACATGTCCAACGACTATTGGGTCGTCCCCACGACCACGGGCCAAAGTTAGCCAGCCGCCGACATGTCCGACGACTATAGGGTCGTCCCCACGACCCCGGGACTAGATTGGCCCGCCACCGTCATGTCCGACGACTATACGGTCGTCCCCATGACCCCAGGACAAGGTTGGCCCGCCGCCGACTTGTCCGACGACTATAGGGTCGTCCCCACGACCCCGGGACAAGGTTGGCCCGCCGCCGACTTGTCCGACGACTATAGGGTCGTACCCACGACCCCGGGACTAGGCTGACCAGCCGCCGAAATGTCCGACGACTATAGGGTCGTCCCCACGACCGCGAGCCAAGGATGTCCAGCCGCCGTCTTGTCCGACGACTATAGGGTCGTCCCCACGACCCCGGGACTAGATTGGCCCGCCACCGTCATGTCCGACGACTATACGGTCGTCCCCACGACCCCGGGACTAGGTTGGCCCGCCGCCGACTTGTCCGACGACTATAGGTTCGTACCCACGACCCCGGGACTATATTGGCCCGCCACCGTCATGTCCAACGACTATAGGGTCGTCCCCACGACCCCGGGACTAGGTTGACAAGCCGCCAACATGTCCGACGACTATAGGGTCGTCCCCACGACCCCGGGCCAAAGTTGGCCAGCCTCCGTAATGTCCAACGACTATTGGGTCGTCCCCACGACCCCGGGACTAGATTGGCCCGCCACCGTCAAGTCCGACGACTATAGGGTCGTCCCCACGACCCCGGGCAAATTTGGCAAGCCGCCGACATATCCGACAAGTATAGGGTCGTCCCCACAACCCCGGGACTAGATTGGCCCGCCACCGTCAAGTCCGACGACTATAGGATCGTCTCCACGACCACGGCCCAAAGTTGGCCAGCCGCCGACATGTCCAACGACTATTGGGTCGTCCCCACGACCACGGGCCAAAGTTAGCCAGCCGCCGACATGTCCGACGACTATAGGGTCGTCCCCACGACCCCGGGACTAGATTGGCCCGCCACCGTCATGTCCGACGACTATACGGTCGTCCCCATGACCCCAGGACAAGGTTGGCCCGCCGCCGACTTGTCCGACGACTATAGGGTCGTCCCTACGACCCCGGGACTAGATTGGCCCGCCACCGTCATGTTCAACGACTATAGGGTCGTCCCCACGACCCCGGGACTAGGTTGACAAGCCGCCAACATATCCGACGACTATACGGTCGCCCCCACGACCCCGGGACTAGGCTGACAAGCCGCCAACATGTCCGACGACTATAGGGTCGTCCCGACGACCCCGGGCCAATGTTGGCCAATCGCCAACATGTCCGACGACTATAGGGTCGTCCCTACGACCCCGGCACTAGATTGGCCGGCCACCGTCATGTCCAACGACTATAGGGTCGTCCCCACGACCCTGGGACTAGGTTGACAAGCCGCCAACATATCCGACGACTATACGGTCGTTCCCACGACCTCGGGACTAGGTCGGCCAGCCGCCGTCATGTCCGACAACTATAGGGTCGTCCCCACGACCCCGGGCCAAAGTTGGCAACCGCCGAAATGTCCGACGACTGTAGGGTCGTCCCCACGACCCCGGGCCAATGTTGGCCAATCGCCGACATGTCCGACGACTATAGGGTCGTCCCTACGACCCCGGGACTAGGTTGGCCCGCCACCGTCATGTCCAACGACTATAGGGTCGTCCCCACGACCATGGGCCAAAGTTGGCCAGCCGCCGTAATGTCCAACGACTATTGGGTCGTCCCCACGACCCCGGGACTAGATTGGCCGGCCACCGTCATGTCCAACGACTATAGGGTCGTCCCCACGACCCCGGGACTAGGTTGACAAGCCGCTAACATATCCGACGACTATACGGTCGTCCCCACGATCTCGGGACTAGGTCGGCCAGCCGCCGTCATGTCCGACAACTATAGGGTCGTCCCCACGACCCCGGGCCAAAGTTGGCACGCCGCCGAAATGTCCGACGACTATAGGGTCGTCCCCACAACCCCGGGACTAGATTGGCCCGCCACCGTCAAGTCCGACGACTATAGGATCGTCACCACGACAACGGGCCAAAGTTGGCCTGCCGCCGACATGTTCGTCGACTATAGGGTCGTCCCCACGACCCCGGGCCAATGTTGGCCAATCGCCGACATGTCCGACGACTATAGGGTCGTCCCTACGACCCCGGGACTAGATTGGCCCGCCACCGTCATGTCCAACGACTATAGGGTCGTCCCCACGACCATGGGCCAAAGTTGGCCAGCCGCCGTAATGTCCAACGACTATTGGGTCGTCCCCACGACCCCGGGACTAGATTGGCCCTCCACCGTCAAGTCTGACGACTATAGGGTCGTCCCCACGACCCCGGGCAAATTTGGCAAGCCGCCGACATATCCGACGACTATAGGGTCGTCCCCAGATACCCGCGACTAGATTGGCCCGCCACCGTCAAGTCCGACGACTATAGGATCGTCTCCACGACCACGGCCCAAAGTTGGCCAGCCGCCGACATGTCCAACGACTATTGGGTCGTCCCCACGACCGCGGGCCAAAGTTAGCCATCCGCCGACATGTCCGACGACTATAGGGTCGTCCCCACGACCCCGGGCCAAAGTTGGCAAGCCGCCGAAATGTCCGACGACTATAGGGTCGTCCCCACGACCGCGGGCCAAAGATGTCCAGCCGCCGTCTTGTCCGACGACTATAGGGTCGTTCCCACGACCCCGGGATTAGATTGGCCCGCCACCGTCATGTCCAACGACTATAGGGTCGTCCCCACGTCCCCGGGACTAGGTTGACAAGCCGCCGGAATGTGCGACGACTATAGGGTCGTCCCCACGACCGCGAGCCAAGGATGTCCAGCCGCCGTCTTGTCCGACGACTATAGGGTCGTCCCCACGACCCCGGGCCAATGTTGGCCAATCGCCAACATGTCCGACGACTATAGGGTCGTCCCCACGACACCGGGCCAAAGTTAGCCAGCCGCCGACATGTCCGACGACTATTGGATCGTCCCCACGACCACGGGCCAAAGTTGGCCAGCCGCCGACATGCCCGACGACTATAGGGTCGTCCCCACGACCCCGGGACTAGATTGGTCCGCCACCGTCATGTCCGACGACTATAGGGTCGTCCCCACGACCCCGGGCCAAAGTTGGCAAGGCGCCGAAATGTCCGACGACTGTAGGGTCGTCCCTACGACCCCGGGACTAGGTTGGCCCGCCACCGTCATGTCCAACGACTATAGGGTCGTCCCCACGACCATGGGCCAAAGTTGGCCAGCCGCCGTAATGTCCAACGACTATTGGGTCGTCCCCACGACCCCGGGACTAGATTGGCCCGCCACCGTCAAGTCCGACGACTATAGGGTCGTCCCGACGACCCCGGGCAAATTTGGCAAGCCGCCGACATGTCCGACGACTGTAGGGTCGTCCCCACGACCCCGGGACTAGATTGGTCCGCCACCGTCATGTCCGACGACTATAGGGTCGTCCCCACGACCCCGGGCCAAAGTTGGCAAGCCGCCGAAATGTCCGACGACTGTAGGGTCGTCCCCACGACCCCGGGCCAATGTTGGCCAATCGCCGACATGTCCGACGACTATAGGGTCGTCCCTACGACCCCGGGACTAGATTGGCCCGCCACCGTCATGTCCAACGACTATAGGGTCGTCCCCACGACCATGGGCCAAAGTTGGCCAGCCGCCGTAATGTCCAACGACTATTGGGTCGTCCCCACGACCCCGGGACTAGATTGGCCCGCCACCGTCATGTCCGACGACTATACGGTCGTCCCCACGACCCCGGGACAAGGTTGGCCCGCCGCCGACTAGTCCGACGACTATAGGTTCGTACCCACGACCCCGGGACTAGATTGGCCCGCCACCGTCATGTCCAACGACTATAGGGTCGTCCCCACGACCCCGGGACTAGCTTGACAAGCCGCCGAAATGTCCGACGACTATAGGGTCGTCCCCACGACCGCGAGCCAAGGATGTCCAGCCGCCGTCTTGTCCGACGACTATAGGGTCGTCCCCACAACACCGGGACTAGATTGGCCCGCCACCGTCAAGTCCGACGACTATAGGATCGTCTCCACGACCACGGGCCAAAGTTGGCCAGCCGCCGACATGTCCGTCGACTATAGGGTCGTCCCCACGACCCCGGGCCAATGTTGGCCAATCGCCGACATGTTCGACGACTATAGGGTCGTCCCTACGACCCCGGGACTAGATTGGCCCGCCACCGTCATGTCCAACGACTATAGGGTCGTCCCCACGACCCCGGGACTAGGTTGACAAGCCGCCAACATATCCGACGACTATACGGTCGTCCCCACGACCTCGGGACTAGGTCGGCCAGCCGCCGTCATGTCCGACAACTATAGGGTCGTCCCCACGACCCCGGGCCAAAGTTGGCAAGCCGCCGAAATGTCCGACGACTATAGGGTCGTCCCCACAACCCCGGGACTAGATTGGCCCGCCACCGTCAAGTCCGACGACTATAGGATCGTCTCCACGACCACGGGCCAAAGTTGGCCAGCCGCCGACATGTCCGTCGACTATAGGGTCGTCCCCACGACCGCGGGCCAAAGTTAGCCATCCGCCGACATGTCCGACGACTATAGGGTCGTCCCCACGACCCCGGGCCAAAGTTGGCAAGCCGCCGAAATGTCCGACGACTATAGGGTCGTCCCCACGACCGCGGGCCAAAGATGTCCAGCCGCCGTCTTGTCCGACGACTATAGGGTCGTTCCCACGACCCCGGGATTAGATTGGCCCGCCACCGTCATGTCCAACGACTATAGGGTCGTCCCCACGTCCCCGGGACTAGGTTGACAAGCCGCCGGAATGTCCGACGACTATAGGGTCGTCCCCACGACCGCGAGCCAAGGATGTCCAGCCGCCGTCTTGTCCGACGACTATAGGGTCGTCCCCACGACCCCGGGCCAATGTTGGCCAATCGCCAACATGTCCGACGACTATAGGGTCGTCCCCACGACACCGGGCCAAAGTTAGCCAGCCGCCGACATGTCCGACGACTATTGGATCGTCCCCACGACCACGGGCCAAAGTTGGCCAGCCGCCGACATGCCCGACGACTATAGGGTCGTCCCCACGACCCCGGGACTAGATTGGTCCGCCACCGTCATGTCCGACGACTATAGGGTCGTCCCCACGACCCCGGGCCAAAGTTGGCAAGGCGCCGAAATGTCCGACGACTGTAGGGTCGTCCCTACGACCCCGGGACTAGGTTGGCCCGCCACCGTCATGTCCAACGACTATAGGGTCGTCCCCACGACCATGGGCCAAAGTTGGCCAGCCGCCGTAATGTCCAACGACTATTGGGTCGTCCCCACGACCCCGGGACTAGATTGGCCCGCCACCGTCAAGTCCGACGACTATAGGGTCGTCCCGACGACCCCGGGCAAATTTGGCAAGCCGCCGACATGTCCGACGACTGTAGGGTCGTCCCCACGACCCCGGGACTAGATTGGTCCGCCACCGTCATGTCCGACGACTATAGGGTCGTCCCCACGACCCCGGGCCAAAGTTGGCAAGCCGCCGAAATGTCCGACAACTGTAGGGTCGTCCCCACGACCCCGGGCCAATGTTGGCCAATCGCCGACATGTCCGACGACTATAGGGTCGTCCCTACGACCCCGGGACTAGATTGGCCCGCCACCGTCATGTCCAACGACTATAGGGTCGTCCCCACGACCATGGGCCAAAGTTGGCCAGCCGCCGTAATGTCCAACGACTATTGGGTCGTCCCCACGACCCCGGGACTAGATTGGCCCGCCACCGTCAAGTCCGACGACTATAGGGTCGTCCCCACGACCCCGGGCAAATTTGGCAAGCCGCCGACATGTCCGACGACTATTGGGTCGTCCCCACGACCCCGGGACTAGATTGGTCCGCCACCGTCATGTCCGACGACTATAGGGTCGTCCCCACGACCCCGGGACTAGATTGGCCCGCCACCGTCCAGTCCGACGACTATAGGATCGTCTCCACGACCACGGCCCAAAGTTGGCCAGCTGCCGATATGTCCAACGACTATTGGGTCGTCCCCACGACCACGGGCCAAAATTAGCCAGCCGCCGACATGTCCGACGACTATAGGGTCGTCCCCACGACCCCGGGCCAAAGTTGGCAAGCCGCCGAAATGTCCGACGACTATAGGGTCGTCCCCACGACCGCGGGCCAAAGATGTCCAGCCGCCGTCTTGCCCGACGACTATAGGGTCGTCCCCACGACCCCGGGACTAGATTGGCCCGCCACCATCATATCCGACGACTATACGGTCGTCCCCACGACCCCGGGACAAGGTTGGCCCGCCGCCGACTAGTCCGACGACTATAGGTTCGTACCCACGACCCCGGGACTAGATTGGCCCGCCACCGTCATGTCCAACGACTATAGGGTCGTCCCCACGACCCCGGGACTAGGTTGACAAGCCGCCGAAATGTCCGACGACTATAGGGTCGTCCCCACGACCGCGAGCCAAGGATGTCCAGCCGCCGTCTTGTCCGACGACTATAGGGTCGTCCCCACAACACCGGGACTAGATTGGCCCGCCACGGTCAAGTCCGACGACTATAGGATCGTCTCCACGACCACGGGCCAAAGTTGGCCAGCCGCCGACATGTCCGTCGACTATAGGGTCGTCCCCACGACCCCGGGCCAATGTTGGCCAATCGCCGACATGTTCGACGACTATAGGGTCGTCCCTACGACCCCGGGACTAGATTGGCCCGCCACCGTCATGTCCAACGACTATAGGGTCGTCCCCACGACCCCGGGACTAGGTTGACAAGCCGCCAACATATCCGACGACTATACGGTCGTCCCTACGACCTCGGGACTAGGTCGGCCAGCCGCCGTCATGTCCGACAACTATAGGGTCGTCCCCACGACCCCGGGCCAAAGTTGGCAAGCCGCCGAAATGTCCGACGACTATAGGGTCGTCCCCACAACCCCGGGACTAGATTGGCCCGCCACCGTCAAGTCCGACGACTATAGGATCGTCTCCACGACCACGGGCCAAAGTTGGCCAGCCACCGACATGTCCATCGACTATAGGGTCGTCCCCACGACCCCGGGCCAATGTTGGCCAATCGCCGACATGTCCGACGACTATAGGGTCGTCCCTATGACCCCGGGACTAGATTGGCCCGCCACCGTCATGTCCAACGACTATACGGTCGTCCCCACGACCCCGGGACATGGTTGGCCCGCCGCCGACTTGTCCGACGACTATAGGGTCGTCCCTACGACCCCGGGACTAGATTGGCCCGCCACCGTCATGTTCAACGACTATAGGGTCGTCCCCACGACCCCGGGACTAGGTTGACAAGCCGCCAACATATCCGACGACTATACGGTCGTCCCCACGACCCCGGGACTAGGCTGACAAGCCGCCAACATGTCCGACGACTATAGGGTCGTCCCGACGACCCCGGGCCAATGTTGGCCAATCGCCAACATGTCCGACGACTATAGAGTCGTCCCTACGACCCCGGCACTAGATTGGCCGGCCACCGTCATGTCCAACGACTATAGGGTCGTCCCCACGACCCCGGGACTAGGTTGACAAGCCGCCAACATATCCGACGACTATACGGTCGTCCCCACGACCTCGTGACTAGGTCGGCCAGCCGCCGGCATGTCCGACAACTATAGGGTCGTCCCCACGACCCCGGGCCAAAGTTGGCAAGCCGCCGAAATGTCCGACGACTATAGGGTCGTCCCCACAACCCCGGGACTAGATTGGCCCGCCACCGTCAAGTCCGACGACTATAGGATCGTCTCCACGACCACGGGCCAAAGTTGGCCAGCCGCCGACATGTCCGTCGACTATAGGGTCGTCCCCACGACCCCGGGCCAATGTTGGCCAATCGCCGACATGTCCGACGACTATAGGGTCGTCCCTACGACCCCGGGACTAGATTGGCCCGCCACCGTCATGTCCAACGACTATACGGTCGTCCCCACGACCCCGGGACAAGGTTGGCCCGCCGCCGACTTGTCCGACGACTATAGGGTCGTCCCTACGACCCCGGGACTAGATTGGCCCGCCACCGTCATGTTCAACGACTATAGGGTCGTCCCCACGACCCCGGGACTAGGTTGACAAGCCGCCAACATATCCGACGACTATACGGTCGTCCCCACGACCCCGGGACTAGGCTGACAAGCCGCCAACATGTCCGACGACTATAGGGTCGTCCCGACGACCCCGGGCCAATGTTGGCCAATCGCCAACATGTCCGACGACTATAGAGTCGTCCCTACGACCCCGGCACTAGATTGGCCGGCCACCGTCATGTCCAACGACTATAGGGTCGTCCCCACGACCCCGGGACTAGGTTGACAAGCCGCCAACATATCCGACGACTATACGGTCGTCCCCACGACCTCGTGACTAGGTCGGCCAGCCGCCGGCATGTCCGACAACTATAGGGTCGTCCCCACGACCCCGGGCCAAAGTTGGCAAGCCGCCGAAATGTCCGACGACTATAGGGTCGTCCCCACAACCCCGGGACTAGATTGGCCCGCCACCGTCAAGTCCGACGACTATAGGATCGTCTCCACGACCACGGGCCAAAGTTGGCCAGCCGCCGACATGTCCGTCGACTATAGGGTCGTCCCCACGACCCCGGGCCAATGTTGGCCAATCGCCGACATGTCCGACGACTATAGGGTCGTCCCTACGACCCCGGGACTAGATTGGCCCGCCACCGTCATGTCCAACGACTATACGGTCGTCCCCACGACCCCGGGACAAGGTTGGCCCGCCGCCGACTTGTCCGACGACTATAGGGTCGTCCCTACGACCCCGGGACTAGATTGGCCCGCCACCGTCATGTTCAACGACTATAGGGTCGTCCCCACGACCCCGGGACTAGGTTGACAAGCCGCCAACATATCCGACGACTATACGGTCGTCCCCACGACCCCGGGACTAGGCTGACAAGCCGCCAACATGTCCGACGACTATAGGGTCGTCCCGACGACCCCGGGCCAATGTTGGCCAATCGCCAACATGTCCGACGACTATAGACTCGTCCCTACGACCCCGGCACTAGATTGGCCGGCCACCGTCATGTCCAACGACTATAGGGTCGTCCCCACGACCCCGGGACTAGGTTGACAAGCCGCCAACATATCCGACGACTATACGGTCGTCCCCACGACCTCGGGACTAGGTCGGCCAGCCGCCGTCATGTCCGACAACTATAGGGTCGTCCCCACGACCCCGGGCCAAAGTTGGCAAGCCGCCGAAATGTCCGACGACTATAGGGTCGTCCCCACAACCCCGGGACTAGATTGGCCCGCCACCGTCAAGTCCGACGACTATAGGGTCGTCCCCACGACCCCGGGCCAATGTTGGCCAGCCGCCGACATGTCCGTCGACTATAGGGTCGTCCCCACGACCCCGGGCCAATGTTGGCCAATCGCCGACATGTCCGACGACTATAGGGTCGTCCCTACGACCCCGGGACTAGATTGGCCCGCCACCGTCATGTCTAACGACTATAGGGTCGTCCCCACGACCATGGGCCAAAGTTGCCCAGCCGCCGTAATGTCCAACGACTATTGGGTCGTCCCCACGACCCCCGGACTAGATTGGCCCGCCACCGTCAAGTCCGACGACTATAGGGTCGTCCCCACGACCCCGGGCAAATTTGGCAAGCCGCCGACATATCCGACGACTATAGGGTCGTCCCCACAACCCCGGGACTAGATTGGCCCGCCACCGTCAAGTTCGACGACTATAGGATCGTCTCCACGACCACGGCCCAAAGTTGGCCAGCCGCCGACATGTCCGACGACTATAGGGTCGTCCCCACGACCCCGGGCCAAAGTTGGCAAGCCGCCGAAATGTCCGACGACTATAGGGTCGTCCCCACGACCCCGGGCCAATGTTGGCCAGCCGCCGACATGTCCGTCGACTATAGGGTCGTCCCCACGACCCCGGGCCAATGTTGGCCAATCGCCGACATGTCCGACGACTATAGGGTCGTCCCTACGACCCCGGGACTAGATTGGCCCGCCACCGTCATGTCTAACGACTATAGGGTCGTCCCCACGACCATGGGCCAAAGTTGCCCAGCCGCCGTAATGTCCAACGACTATTGGGTCGTCCCCACGACCCCCGGACTAGATTGGCCCGCCACCGTCAAGTCCGACGACTATAGGGTCGTCCCCACGACCCCGGGCAAATTTGGCAAGCCGCCGACATATCCGACGACTATAGGGTCGTCCCCACAACCCCGGGACTAGATTGGCCCGCCACCGTCAAGTTCGACGACTATAGGATCGTCCCCACGACCGCGGGCCAAAGATGTCCAGCCGCCGTCTTGTCCGACGACTATAGGGTCGTCCCCACGACCCCGGGACTAGATTGGCCCGCCACCGTCATGTCCGACGACTATACGGTCGTCCCCACGACCCCGGGACAAGGTTGGCCCGCCGCCGACTTGTCCGACGACTATAGGTTCGTACCCACGAGCCCGGGACTAGATTGGCCCGCCACCGTCATGTCCAACGACTATAGGGTCGTCCCCACGACCCCGGGACTAGGTTGACAAGCCGCCGAAATGTCCGACGACTATAGGGTCGTCCCCACGACCGCGAGCCAAGGATGTCCAGCCGCCGTCTTGTCCGACGACTATAGGGTCGTACCCACGACCCCGGGACTAGATTGGCCCGCCACCCTCATGTCCAACGACTATAGGGTCGTCCCCACGACCCCGGGACTAGGTTGACAAGCCGCCGAAATGTCCGACGACTATAGGGTCGTCCCCACAACCCCGGGCCAAAGTTGGCATGCCGCCGAAATGTCCGACGACTATAGGGTCGTCGCCACGACCGCGGGCCAAAGATGTCCAGCCGCCGTCATGTCCAACGACTATAGGGTCGTCCCCACGACCCCGGGACTAGGTTGACAAGCCGCCGAAATGTCCGACGACTATAGGGTCGTCCCCACGACCGCGAGCCAAAGATGTCCAGCCGCCGTCTTGTCCGACGACTATAGGGTCGTCCCCATGACCCCGGGACTAGATTGGCCCGCCACCGTCATGTCCGACGACTATAGGGTCGTCTCCACGACCCCGGGACAAGGTTGGCCCGCCGCCGACTTGTCCGACGACTATAGGGTCGTACCCACGACCCCGGATCTAGGCTGACAAGCCGCCAACATATCCGAAGACTATAGAGTCGTCCCCACGACCCCGGGCCAATGTTGGCCAATCGCCAACATGTCCGACGACTATAGGGTCGTCCGTACGACCCCGGGAATAGATTGGCCCGCCACCATCATGTCCGACGACAATAGGGTCGTCCCCACGACCCCGGGTCTAGGATGGCCAGCCGCCGACATGTCCGACGACTGTAGGGTCGTCCCTACGACCCCGGGACTAGGTTGGCCCGCCACCGTCATGTCCAACGACTATAGGGTCGTCCCCACGACCATGGGCCAAAGTTGGCCAGCCGCCGTAATGTCCAACGACTATTGGGTCGTCCCCACGACCCCGGGACTAGATTGGCCCGCCACCGTCAAGTCCGACGACTATAGGGTCGTCCCCACGACCCCGGGCAAATTTGGCAAGCCGCCGACATGTCCGACGACTATTGGGTCGTCCCCACGACCCCGGGACTAGATTGGTCCGCCACCGTCATGTCCGACGACTATAGGGTCGTCCCCACGACCCCGGGACTAGATTGGCCCGCCACCGTCCAGTCCGACGACTATAGGATCGTCTCCACGACCACGGCCCAAAGTTGGCCAGCTGCCGATATGTCCAACGACTATTGGGTCGTCCCCACGACCACGGGCCAAAATTAGCCAGCCGCCGACATGTCCGACGACTATAGGGTCGTCCCCACGACCCCGGGCCAAAGTTGGCAAGCCGCCGAAATGTCCGACGACTATAGGGTCGTCCCCACGACCGCGGGCCAAAGATGTCCAGCCGCCGTCTTGCCCGACGACTATAGGGTCGTCCCCACGACCCCGGGACTAGATTGGCCCGCCACCGTCAAGTCCGACGACTATAGGATCGTCTCCACGACCACGGGCCAAAGTTGGCCAGCCGCCGACATGTCCGTCGACTATAGGGTCGTCCCCACGACCCCGGGCCAATGTTGGCCAATCGCCGACATGTCCGACGACTATAGGGTCGTCCCTACGACCCCGGGACTAGATTGGCCCGCCACCGTCATGTCCAACGACTATACGGTCGTCCCCACGACCCCGGGACATGGTTGGCCCGCCGCCGACTTGTCCGACGACTATAGGGTCGTCCCTACGACCCCGGGACTAGATTGGCCCGCCACCGTCATGTTCAACGACTATAGGGTCGTCCCCACGACCCCGGGACTAGGTTGACAAGCCGCCAACATATCCGACGACTATACGGTCGTCCCCACGACCCCGGGACTAGGCTGACAAGCCGCCAACATGTCCGACGACTATAGGGTCGTCCCGACGACCCCGGGCCAATGTTGGCCAATCGCCAACATGTCCGACGACTATAGAGTCGTCCCTACGACCCCGGCACTAGATTGGCCGGCCACCGTCATGTCCAACGACTATAGGGTCGTCCCCACGACCCCGGGACTAGGTTGACAAGCCGCCAACATATCCGACGACTATACGGTCGTCCCCACGACCTCGGGACTAGGTCGGCCAGCCGCCGTCATGTCCGACAACTATAGGGTCGTCCCCACGACCCCGGGCCAAAGTTGGCAAGCCGCCGAAATGTCCGACGACTATAGGGTCGTCCCCACAACCCCGGGACTAGATTGGCCCGCCACCGTCAAGTCCGACGACTATAGGGTCGTCCCCACGACCCCGGGCCAATGTTGGCCAGCCGCCGACATGTCCGTCGACTATAGGGTCGTCCCCACGACCCCGGGCCAATGTTGGCCAATCGCCGACATGTCCGACGACTATAGGGTCGTCCCTACGACCCCGGGACTAGATTGGCCCGCCACCGTCATGTCTAACGACTATAGGGTCGTCCCCACGACCATGGGCCAAAGTTGCCCAGCCGCCGTAATGTCCAACGACTATTGGGTCGTCCCCACGACCCCCGGACTAGATTGGCCCGCCACCGTCAAGTCCGACGACTATAGGGTCGTCCCCACGACCCCGGGCAAATTTGGCAAGCCGCCGACATATCCGACGACTATAGGGTCGTCCCCACAACCCCGGGACTAGATTGGCCCGCCACCGTCAAGTTCGACGACTATAGGATCGTCTCCACGACCACGGCCCAAAGTTGGCCAGCCGCCGACATGTCCGACGACTATAGGGTCGTCCCCACGACCCCGGGCCAAAGTTGGCAAGCCGCCGAAATGTCCGACGACTATAGGGTCGTCCCCACGACCCCGGGCCAATGTTGGCCAGCCGCCGACATGTCCGTCGACTATAGGGTCGTCCCCACGACCCCGGGCCAATGTTGGCCAATCGCCGACATGTCCGACGACTATAGGGTCGTCCCTACGACCCCGGGACTAGATTGGCCCGCCACCGTCATGTCTAACGACTATAGGGTCGTCCCCACGACCATGGGCCAAAGTTGCCCAGCCGCCGTAATGTCCAACGACTATTGGGTCGTCCCCACGACCCCCGGACTAGATTGGCCCGCCACCGTCAAGTCCGACGACTATAGGGTCGTCCCCACGACCCCGGGCAAATTTGGCAAGCCGCCGACATATCCGACGACTATAGGGTCGTCCCCACAACCCCGGGACTAGATTGGCCCGCCACCGTCAAGTTCGACGACTATAGGATCGTCCCCACGACCGCGGGCCAAAGATGTCCAGCCGCCGTCTTGTCCGACGACTATAGGGTCGTCCCCACGACCCCGGGACTAGATTGGCCCGCCACCGTCATGTCCGACGACTATACGGTCGTCCCCACGACCCCGGGACAAGGTTGGCCCGCCGCCGACTTGTCCGACGACTATAGGTTCGTACCCACGAGCCCGGGACTAGATTGGCCCGCCACCGTCATGTCCAACGACTATAGGGTCGTCCCCACGACCCCGGGACTAGGTTGACAAGCCGCCGAAATGTCCGACGACTATAGGGTCGTCCCCACGACCGCGAGCCAAGGATGTCCAGCCGCCGTCTTGTCCGACGACTATAGGGTCGTACCCACGACCCCGGGACTAGATTGGCCCGCCACCCTCATGTCCAACGACTATAGGGTCGTCCCCACGACCCCGGGACTAGGTTGACAAGCCGCCGAAATGTCCGACGACTATAGGGTCGTCCCCACAACCCCGGGCCAAAGTTGGCATGCCGCCGAAATGTCCGACGACTATAGGGTCGTCGCCACGACCGCGGGCCAAAGATGTCCAGCCGCCGTCATGTCCAACGACTATAGGGTCGTCCCCACGACCCCGGGACTAGGTTGACAAGCCGCCGAAATGTCCGACGACTATAGGGTCGTCCCCACGACCGCGAGCCAAAGATGTCCAGCCGCCGTCTTGTCCGACGACTATAGGGTCGTCCCCATGACCCCGGGACTAGATTGGCCCGCCACCGTCATGTCCGACGACTATAGGGTCGTCTCCACGACCCCGGGACAAGGTTGGCCCGCCGCCGACTTGTCCGACGACTATAGGGTCGTACCCACGACCCCGGATCTA
Organism: Andrena praecox; assembly: GCA_963932275.1. Lineage (NCBI taxonomy): Eukaryota > Metazoa > Arthropoda > Insecta > Hymenoptera > Andrenidae > Andrena > Andrena praecox. The sequence continues at coordinate 524,209 of CAWVQO010000396.1, read as the reverse complement.
GGCTGACAAGCCGCCAACATATCCGAAGACTATAGAGTCGTCCCCACGACCCCGGGCCAATGTTGGCCAATCGCCAACATGTCCGACGACTATAGGGTCGTCCGTACGACCCCGGGAATAGATTGGCCCGCCACCATCATGTCCGACGACAATAGGGTCGTCCCCACGACCCCGGGTCTAGGATGGCCAGCCGCCGACATGTCCGACGACTGTAGGGTCGTCCCTACGACCCCGGGACTAGGTTGGCCCGCCACCGTCATGTCCAACGACTATAGGGTCGTCCCCACGACCATGGGCCAAAGTTGGCCAGCCGCCGTAATGTCCAACGACTATTGGGTCGTCCCCACGACCCCGGGACTAGATTGGCCCGCCACCGTCAAGTCCGACGACTATAGGGTCGTCCCCACGACCCCGGGCAAATTTGGCAAGCCGCCGACATGTCCGACGACTATTGGGTCGTCCCCACGACCCCGGGACTAGATTGGTCCGCCACCGTCATGTCCGACGACTATAGGGTCGTCCCCACGACCCCGGGACTAGATTGGCCCGCCACCGTCCAGTCCGACGACTATAGGATCGTCTCCACGACCACGGCCCAAAGTTGGCCAGCTGCCGATATGTCCAACGACTATTGGGTCGTCCCCACGACCACGGGCCAAAATTAGCCAGCCGCCGACATGTCCGACGACTATAGGGTCGTCCCCACGACCCCGGGCCAAAGTTGGCAAGCCGCCGAAATGTCCGACGACTATAGGGTCGTCCCCACGACCGCGGGCCAAAGATGTCCAGCCGCCGTCTTGCCCGACGACTATAGGGTCGTCCCCACGACCCCGGGACTAGATTGGCCCGCCACCGTCATGTCCGACGACTATACGGTCGTCCCCACGACCCCGGGACAAGGTTGGCCCGCCGCCGACTAGTCCGACGACTATAGGTTCGTAACCAAGACCCCGGGACTAGATTGGCCCGCCACCGTCATGTCCAACGACTATAGGGTCGTCCCCACGACCCCGGGACTAGGTTGACAAGCCGCCGAAATGTCCGACGACTATAGGGTCGTCCCCACGACCGCGAGCCAAGGATGTCCAGCCGCCGTCTTGTCCGACGACTATAGGGTCGTCCCCACAACACCGGGACTAGATTGGCCCGCCACCGTCAAGTCCGACGACTATAGGATCGTCTCCACGACCACGGGCCAAAGTTGGCCAGCCGCACAGTGGTCCGAATAGGGGTAGTAGAGGACATTCGGCCGAAAAATGAACTTTCCCCTATCGAAATCTAATGAATGTATACTACTTCCTAAATGTCCAGCAGTCTCGAGACTGAAAATATTATTAAAATTTAATAAAAATTGTAATTAGGACGAACGCTTAAAGTTGGACATTTTAAAGATAGCATTTTTCAGCAGAAAAAACTGCTTCCTTCTTAGCGATGCCCTGACGACCCTGTTTAATATTTTCTCTCCATTCTTTTTCTAGAATGAAGAGCATTCTTCTCCGTTAAGAATTAACACCTTTAACTAAAAATTACTGTTTATAATATATTAAAAAAGTAATGTTCAATGAAATAGGGAAAATTATCGAAGTTCTGTACAATTGACAAGGAATATCTTTAAAGTACCACCGAGTTCCACGTTGTAACCTATTTGAATCTTTTCAGCACACGTTCCTCTATAGATCATCCAAAAATCGTATCCCACTTCATCCCTATCTTCAAATTATTACTGTTTGAAGCCGACAGTAACGCGGCACGCCGCGCGTTTTACGTATACGCGTTCGTATCCATCGCCGAAACTCCGCGAGGAGCGACGAGCTAAGGAGTTCTATGGAACTCCTATACTGTTTAGATTATACGCACGTCATTTGTTTATGCTATGGTGTAGATAAGTCTTCGACTAAGCCTTCGATTTTCTGACTGCAGTCAGTTGCAGCAGAACCATTCGACTTCCACAGTGAGATATTCCTAGCCCCACATTGCGTATTCAAAAGTTACTGTTAAGTTTTTGTTATTTTTTGTTCGTTCGATGTGTTCTTTTGTTTAGTTTGTGTTTCGTGTATTAAATATATATATATATATATATATATATATATATTTTTAATCAGTGAAATTTAAGCTTACACTTCAGTTATAGTGTTTTGTTCTTCATTTATATAACATTTTGTTTCACTTTCATTTGGTAAGTACGAAAACACTTAAAGATTTATTACATGAATTATTTTCTATAGATATTTAATATTTCGTTCTTTGCTATCTAGATATTCTTTATTTCGTGATAATGGAAGGTTTCCGTACACATAAAGATTTATTCTGTAAATTAAAAGATTACAGTAAAGATATGAATGATTACATATTTTTATATAACAAAATATGTGAAAAAAATTCATATTTCTCCCGAAAACACAAGGATTTCCAAAAATTTTTGGAATAATAATACCAGAAAATGTTCAAGACAAGCATCAAAGGAAGATACATATAATAGACTTCTTTTAACTTCTGATCCCTACATTTCTTCACTAAGAATAAAATCTTATCACAAGAAAGTTAAAAACCTAGATCCCGAAGCTGCAGATGTAATTCTTAAATAACTTTGTACCGTCATTGTATCATTAACATTGTATTGATAATAATATTTAACTAAATTGTAGATTTCGTCACAATTTCTTATTGTGCTATTCGATTATTCCTTACAACTTGGAAACGAAAAGTTTCCCCAACATGCGATTTAAACCACTTAAAGAGCATTAAATAAACTAATAAACAAACCTTTTTCAAATTTTTTTAATAACAATTAAGTTGAAAAAATTGAAAAAAAAACATTAAATAAACGTACAATATATTAAATAATAAATCATTAGAAAGGGATTATTTTTTCCTATTCTTTGGCGTAGTTTTCAATCCGATATCTTTTATAGTTCAAAAGTTATACACGAATGTCCTGTACTACCCCTATTCGGACCACTGTGAGCCGCCGACATGTCCGTCGACTATAGGGTCGTCCCCACGACCCCGGGCCAATGTTGGCCAATCGCCGACATGTTCGACGACTATAGGGTCGTCCCCACGGCCCCGGGACTAGGTTGACAAGCCGCCAACATATCCGACGACTATACGGTCGTCCCCACGACCCCGGGACTAGGCTGACAAGCCGCCAACATGTCCGACGACTATAGGGTCGTCCCCACAACCCCGGGACTAGATTGGCCCGCCACCGTCAAGTTCGACGACTATAGGATCGTCCCCACGACCGCGGGCCAAAGATGTCCAGCCGCCGTCTTGTCCGACGACTATAGGGTCGTCCCCACGACCCCGGGACTAGATTGGCCCGCCACCGTCATGTCCGACGACTATACGGTCGTCCCCACGACCCCGGGACAAGGTTGGCCCGCCGCCGAATTGTCCGACGACTATAGGTTCGTACCCACGAGCCCGGGACTAGATTGGCCCGCCACCGTCATGTCCAACGACTATAGGGTCGTCCCCACGACCCCGGGACTAGGTTGACAAGCCGCCGAAATGTCCGACGACTATAGGGTCGTCCCCACGACCGCGAGCCAAGGATGTCCAGCCGCCGTCTTGTCCGACGACTATAGGGTCGTACCCACGACCCCGGGACTAGATTGGCCCGCCACCCTCATGTCCAACGACTATAGGGTCGTCCCCACGACCCCGGGACTAGGTTGACAAGCCGCCGAAATGTCCGACGACTATAGGGTCGTCCCCACAACCCCGGGCCAAAGTTGGCATGCCGCCGAAATGTCCGACGACTATAGGGTCGTCGCCACGACCGCGGGCCAAAGATGTCCAGCCGCCGTCATGTCCAACGACTATAGGGTCGTCCCCACGACCCCGGGACTAGGTTGACAAGCCGCCGAAATGTCCGACGACTATAGGGTCGTCCCCACGACCGCGAGCCAAAGATGTCCAGCCGCCGTCTTGTCCGACGACTATAGGGTCGTCCCCATGACCCCGGGACTAGATTGGCCCGCCACCGTCATGTCCGACGACTATAGGGTCGTCTCCACGACCCCGGGACAAGGTTGGCCCGCCGCCGACTTGTCCGACGACTATAGGGTCGTACCCACGACCCCGGATCTAGGCTGACAAGCCGCCAACATATCCGAAGACTATAGAGTCGTCCCCACGACCCCGGGCCAATGTTGGCCAATCGCCAACATGTCCGACGACTATAGGGTCGTCCGTACGACCCCGGGAATAGATTGGCCCGCCACCATCATGTCCGACGACAATAGGGTCGTCCCCACGACCCCGGGTCTAGGATGGCCAGCCGCCGACATGTCCGACGACTGTAGGGTCGTCCCTACGACCCCGGGACTAGGTTGGCCCGCCACCGTCATGTCCAACGACTATAGGGTCGTCCCCACGACCATGGGCCAAAGTTGGCCAGCCGCCGTAATGTCCAACGACTATTGGGTCGTCCCCACGACCCCGGGACTAGATTGGCCCGCCACCGTCAAGTCCGACGACTATAGGGTCGTCCCCACGACCCCGGGCAAATTTGGCAAGCCGCCGACATGTCCGACGACTATTGGGTCGTCCCCACGACCCCGGGACTAGATTGGTCCGCCACCGTCATGTCCGACGACTATAGGGTCGTCCCCACGACCCCGGGACTAGATTGGCCCGCCACCGTCCAGTCCGACGACTATAGGATCGTCTCCACGACCACGGCCCAAAGTTGGCCAGCTGCCGATATGTCCAACGACTATTGGGTCGTCCCCACGACCACGGGCCAAAATTAGCCAGCCGCCGACATGTCCGACGACTATAGGGTCGTCCCCACGACCCCGGGCCAAAGTTGGCAAGCCGCCGAAATGTCCGACGACTATAGGGTCGTCCCCACGACCGCGGGCCAAAGATGTCCAGCCGCCGTCTTGCCCGACGACTATAGGGTCGTCCCCACGACCCCGGGACTAGATTGGCCCGCCACCGTCATGTCCGACGACTATACGGTCGTCCCCACGACCCCGGGACAAGGTTGGCCCGCCGCCGACTAGTCCGACGACTATAGGTTCGTAACCAAGACCCCGGGACTAGATTGGCCCGCCACCGTCATGTCCAACGACTATAGGGTCGTCCCCACGACCCCGGGACTAGGTTGACAAGCCGCCGAAATGTCCGACGACTATAGGGTCGTCCCCACGACCGCGAGCCAAGGATGTCCAGCCGCCGTCTTGTCCGACGACTATAGGGTCGTCCCCACAACACCGGGACTAGATTGGCCCGCCACCGTCAAGTCCGACGACTATAGGATCGTCTCCACGACCACGGGCCAAAGTTGGCCAGCCGCCGACATGTCCGTCGACTATAGGGTCGTCCCTACGACCCCGGGACTAGATTGGCCCGCCACCGTCATGTCCAACGACTATACGGTCGTCCCCACGACCCCGGGACAAGGTTGGCCCGCCGCCGACTTGTCCGACGACTATAGGGTCGTCCCTACGACCCCGGGACTAGATTGGCCCGCCACCGTCATGTTCAACGACTATAGGGTCGTCCCCACGACCCCGGGACTAGGTTGACAAGCCGCCAACATATCCGACGACTATACGGTCGTCCCCACGACCCCGGGACTAGGCTGACAAGCCGCCAACATGTCCGACGACTATAGGGTCGTCCCGACGACCCCGGGCCAATGTTGGCCAATCGCCAACATGTCCGACGACTATAGACTCGTCCCTACGACCCCGGCACTAGATTGGCCGGCCACCGTCATGTCCAACGACTATAGGGTCGTCCCCACGACCCCGGGACTAGGTTGACAAGCCGCCAACATATCCGACGACTATACGGTCGTCCCCACGACCCCGGGACTAGATTGGCCCGCCACCGTCAAGTCCGACGACTATAGGGTCGTCCCCACGACCCCGGGCCAATGTTGGCCAGCCGCCGACATGTCCGTCGACTATAGGGTCGTCCCCACGACCCCGGGCCAATGTTGGCCAATCGCCGACATGTCCGACGACTATAGGGTCGTCCCTACGACCCCGGGACTAGATTGGCCCGCCACCGTCATGTCTAACGACTATAGGGTCGTCCCCACGACCATGGGCCAAAGTTGCCCAGCCGCCGTAATGTCCAACGACTATTGGGTCGTCCCCACGACCCCCGGACTAGATTGGCCCGCCACCGTCAAGTCCGACGACTATAGGGTCGTCCCCACGACCCCGGGCAAATTTGGCAAGCCGCCGACATATCCGACGACTATAGGGTCGTCCCCACAACCCCGGGACTAGATTGGCCCGCCACCGTCAAGTTCGACGACTATAGGATCGTCTCCACGACCACGGCCCAAAGTTGGCCAGCCGCCGACATGTCCAACGACTATTGGGTCGTCCCCACGACCGCGGGCCAAAGTTAGCCCGCCGCCGACATGTCCGACGACTATAGGGTCGTCCCCACGACCCCGGGCCAAAGTTGGCAAGCCGCCGAAATGTCCGACGACTATAGGGTCGTCCCCACGACCGCGGGCCAAAGATGTCCAGCCGCCGTCTTGTCCGACGACTATAGGGTCGTCCCCACGACCCCGGGACTAGATTGGCCCGCCACCGTCATGTCCGACGACTATACGGTCGTCCCCACGACCCCGGGACAAGGTTGGCCCGCCGCCGACTTGTCCGACGACTATAGGTTCGTACCCACGACCCCGGGACTAGATTGGCCCGCCACCGTCATGTCCAACGACTATAGGGTCGTCCCCACGACCCCGGGACTAGGTTGACAAGCCGCCGAAATGTCCGACGACTATAGGGTCGTCCCCACGACCGCGAGCCAAGGATGTCCAGCCGCCGTCTTGTCCGACGACTATAGGGTCGTACCCACGACCCCGGGACTAGATTGGCCCGCCACCCTCATGTCCAACGACTATAGGGTCGTCCCCACGACCCCGGGACTAGGTTGACAAGCCGCCGAAATGTCCGACGACTATAGGGTCGTCCCCACAACCCCGGGCCAAAGTTGGCATGCCGCCGAAATGTCCGACGACTATAGGGTCGTCCCCACGACCGCGGGCCAAAGATGTCCAGCCGCCGTCATGTCCAACGACTATAGGGTCGTCCCCACGACCCCGGGACTAGGTTGACAAGCCGCCGAAATGTCCGACGACTATAGGGTCGTCCCCACGACCGCGAGCCAAGGATGTCCAGCCGCCGCCTTGTCCGACGACTATAGGGTCGTCCCCATGACCCCGGGACTAGATTGGCCCGCCACCGTCATGTCCGACGACTATAGGGTCGTCTCCACGACCCCGGGACAAGGTTGGCCCGCCGCCGACTTGTCCGACGACTATAGGGTCGTACCCACGACCCCGGATCTAGGCTGACAAGCCGCCAACATATCCGAAGACTATAGAGTCGTCCCCACGACCCCGGGCCAATGTTGGCCAATCGCCAACATGTCCGACGACTATAGGGTCGTCCGTACGACCCCGGGAATAGATTGGCCCGCCACCGTCATGTCCGACGACAATAGGGTCGTCCCCACGACCCCGGGTCTAGGATGGCCAGCCGCCGACATGTCCGACGACTATAGAGTCGTCCCCACGACACCGGGCCAAAGTTGGCCAGCCGCTGACATGTCCAACGACTATAGGGTCGTCCCCACGACCACGGGCCAAAGTTGGCCAGCCGCCGACATGTCCGACGACTATTGGATCGTCCCCACGACCACGGGCCAAAGTTGGCCAGCCGCCGACATGTCCGACGACTATAGGGTCGTCCCCACGACTCCGGGACTAGATTGGTCCGCCACCGTCATGTCCGACGACTATAGGGTCGTCCCCACGACCCCGGGACTAGGTTGACAAGCCGCCGAAATGTCCGACGACTATAGGGTCGTCCCCACGACCGCGAGCCAAGGATGTCCAGCCGCCGTCTTGTCCGACGACTATAGGGTCGTCCCCATGACCCCGGGACTAGATTGGCCCGCCACCGTCATGTCCGACGACTATAGGGTCGTCCCCACGACTCCGGGACTAGATTGGTCCGCCACCGTCATGTCCGACGACTATAGGGTCGTCCCCACGACCCCGGGACTAGGTTGACAAGCCGCCGAAATGTCCGACGACTATAGGGTCGTCCCCACGACCGCGAGCCAAGGATGTCCAGCCGCCGTCTTGTCCGACGACTATAGGGTCGTCCCCATGACCCCGGGACTAGATTGGCCCGCCACCGTCAAGTCCGACGACTATAGGGTCGTCCCCACGACCCCGGGTAAATTTGGCAAGCCGCCGACATGTCCGACGACTGTAGGGTCGTCCCCACGACCCCGGGACTAGATTGGTCCGCCACCGTCATGTCCGACGACTATAGGGTCGTCCCCACGACCCCGGGCCAAAGTTGGCAAGCCGCCGAAATGTCCGACGACTGTAGTGTCGTCCCCACGACCCCGGGCCAATGTTGGCCAATCGCCGACATGTCCGACGACTATAGAGTCGTCCCTACGACCCCTAGACTAGATTGGCCCGCCACCGTCATGTCCAACGATTATAGGGTCGTCCCCACGACCATGGGCCAAAGTTGGCCAGCCGCCGTAATGTCCAACGACTATTGGGTCGTCCCCACGACCCCGGGACTAGATTGGCCCGCCACCGTCAAGTCCGACGACTATAGGGTCGTCCCCACGACCCCGGGCAAATTTGGCAAGCCGCCGACATGTCCGACGACTATTGGGTCGTCCCCACGACCCCGGGACTAGATTGGTCCGCCACCGTCATGTCCGACGACTATAGGGTCGTCCCCACGACCCCGGGCAAATTTGGCAAGCCGCCGACATGTCCGACGACTATTGGGTCGTCCCCACGACCCCGGGACTAGATTGGTCCGCCACCGTCATGTCCGACGACTATAGGGTCGTCCCCACGACCCCGGGACTAGATTGGCCCGCCACCGTCCAGTCCGACGACTATAGGATCGTCTCCACGACCACGGCCCAAAGTTGGCCAGCTGCCGATATGTCCAACGACTATTGGGTCGTCCCCACGACCACGGGCCAAAGTTAGCCAGCCGCCGACATGTCCGACGACTATAGGGTCGTACCCACGACCCCGGGACTAGATTGGCCCGCCACCCTCATGTCCAACGACTATAGGGTCGTCCCCACGACCCCGGGACTAGGTTGACAAGCCGCCGAAATGTCCGACGACTATAGGGTCGTCCCCACAACCCCGGGCCAAAGTTGGCATGCCGCCGAAATGTCCGACGACTATAGGGTCGTCCCCACGACCGCGGGCCAAAGATGTCCAGCCGCCGTCATGTCCAACGACTATAGGTTCGTCCCCACGACCCCGGGACTAGGTTGACAAGCCGCCGAAATGTCCGACGACTATAGGGTCGTCCCCACGACCGCGAGCCAAGGATGTCCAGCCGCCGTCTTGTCCGACGACTATAGGGTCGTCCCCATGACCGCGGGACTAGATTGGCCCACCACCGTCATGTCCGACGACTATAGGGTCGTCTCCACGACCCCGGGACAAGGTTGGCCCGCCGCCGACTTGTCCGACGACTATAGGGTCGTACCCACGACCCCGGATCTAGGCTGACAAGCCGCCAACATATCCGAAGACTATAGAGTCGTCCCCACGACCCCGGGCCAATGTTGGCCAATCGCCAACATGTCCGACGACTATAGGGTCGTCCGTACGACCCCGGGAATAGATTGGCCCGCCACCATCATGTCCGACGACAATAGGGTCGTCCCCACGACCCCGGGTCTAGGATGGCCAGCCGCCGACATGTCCGACGACTGTAGGGTCGTCCCTACGACCCCGGGACTAGGTTGGCCCGCCACCGTCATGTCCAACGACTATAGGGTCGTCCCCACGACCATGGGCCAAAGTTGGCCAGCCGCCGTAATGTCCAACGACTATTGGGTCGTCCCCACGACCCCGGGACTAGATTGGCCCGCCACCGTCAAGTCCGACGACTATAGGGTCGTCCCCACGACCCCGGGCAAATTTGGCATGCCGCCGACATGTCCGACGACTGTAGGGTCGTCCCCACGACCCCGGGACTAGATTGGTCCGCCACCGTCATGTCCGACGACTATAGGGTCGTCCCCACGACCCCGGGCCAAAGTTGGCAAGCCGCCGAAATGTCCGACGACTGTAGGGTCGTCCCCACGACCCCGGGCCAATGTTGGCCAATCGCCGACATGTCCGACGACTATAGGGTCGTCCCTACGACCCCGGGACTAGATTGGCCCGCCACCGTCATGTCCAACGACTATAGGGTCGTCCCCACGACCATGGGCCAAAGTTGGCCAGCCGCCGTAATGTCCAACGACTATTGGGTCGTCCCCACGACCCCGGGACTAGATTGGCCCGCCACCGTCAAGTCCGACGACTATAGGGTCGTCCCCACGACCCCGGGCAAATTTGGCAAGCCGCCGACATGTCCGACGACTATTGGGTCGTCCCCACGACCCCGGGACTAGATTGGTCCGCCACCGTCATGTCCGACGACTATAGGGTCGTCCCCACGACCCCGGGACTAGATTGGCCCGCCACCGTCCAGTCCGACGACTATAGGATCGTCTCCACGACCACGGCCCAAAGTTGGCCAGCTGCCGATATGTCCAACGACTATTGGGTCGTCCCCACGACCACGGGCCAAAATTAGCCAGCCGCCGACATGTCCGACGACTATAGGGTCGTCCCCACGACCCCGGGCCAAAGTTGGCAAGCCGCCGAAATGTCCGACGACTATAGGGTCGTCCCCACGACCGCGGGCCAAAGATGTCCAGCCGCCGTCTTGCCCGACGACTATAGGGTCGTCCCCACGACCCCGGGACTAGATTGGCCCGCCACCGTCATGTCCGACGACTATACGGTCGTCCCCACGACCCCGGGACAAGGTTGGCCCGCCGCCGACTAGTCCGACGACTATAGGTTCGTAACCAAGACCCCGGGACTAGATTGGCCCGCCACCGTCATGTCCAACGACTATAGGGTCGTCCCCACGACCCCGGGACTAGGTTGACAAGCCGCCGAAATGTCCGACGACTATAGGGTCGTCCCCACGACCGCGAGCCAAGGATGTCCAGCCGCCGTCTTGTCCGACGACTATAGGGTCGTCCCCACAACACCGGGACTAGATTGGCCCGCCACCGTCAAGTCCGACGACTATAGGATCGTCTCCACGACCACGGCCAAAGTTGGCCAGCCGCACAGTGGTCCGAATAGGGGTAGTAGAGGACATTCGGCCGAAAAATGAACTTTCCCCTATCGAAATCTAATGAATGTATACTACTTCCTAAATGTCCAGCAGTCTCGAGACTGAAAATATTATTAAAATTTAATAAAAATTGTAATTAGGACGAACGCTTAAAGTTGGACATTTTAAAGATAGCATTTTTCAGCAGAAAAAACTGCTTCCTTCTTAGCGATGCCCTGACGACCCTGTTTAATATTTTCTCTCCATTCTTTTTCTAGAATGAAGAGCATTCTTCTCCGTTAAGAATTAACACCTTTAACTAAAAATTACTGTTTATAATATATTAAAAAAGTAATGTTCAATGAAATAGGGAAAATTATCGAAGTTCTGTACAATTGACAAGGAATATCTTTAAAGTACCACCGAGTTCCACGTTGTAACCTATTTGAATCTTTTCAGCACACGTTCCTCTATAGATCATCCAAAAATCGTATCCCACTTCATCCCTATCTTCAAATTATTACTGTTTGAAGCCGACAGTAACGCGGCACGCCGCGCGTTTTACGTATACGCGTTCGTATCCATCGCCGAAACTCCGCGAGGAGCGACGAGCTAAGGAGTTCTATGGAACTCCTATACTGTTTAGATTATACGCACGTCATTTGTTTATGCTATGGTGTAGATAAGTCTTCGACTAAGCCTTCGATTTTCTGACTGCAGTCAGTTGCAGCAGAACCATTCGACTTCCACAGTGAGATATTCCTAGCCCCACATTGCGTATTCAAAAGTTACTGTTAAGTTTTTGTTATTTTTTGTTCGTTCGATGTGTTCTTTTGTTTAGTTTGTGTTTCGTGTATTAAATATATATATATATATATATATATATATTTTTAATCAGTGAAATTTAAGCTTACACTTCAGTTATAGTGTTTTGTTCTTCATTTATATAACATTTTGTTTCACTTTCATTTGGTAAGTACGAAAACACTTAAAGATTTATTACATGAATTATTTTCTATAGATATTTAATATTTCGTTCTTTGCTATCTAGATATTCTTTATTTCGTGATAATGGAAGGTTTCCGTACACATAAAGATTTATTCTGTAAATTAAAAGATTACAGTAAAGATATGAATGATTACATATTTTTATATAACAAAATATGTGAAAAAAATTCATATTTCTCCCGAAAACACAAGGATTTCCCAAAATTTTTGGAATAATAATACCAGAAAATGTTCAAGACAAGCATCAAAGGAAGATACATATAATAGACTTCTTTTAACTTCTGATCCCTACATTTCTTCACAAAGAATAAAATCTTATCACAAGAAAGTTAAAAACCTAGATCCCGAAGCTGCAGATGTAATTCTTAAATAACTTTGTACCGTCATTGTATCATTAACATTGTATTGATAATAATATTTAACTAAATTGTAGATTTCGTCACAATTTCTTATTGTGCTATTCGATTATTCCTTACAACTTGGAAACGAAAAGTTTCCCCAACATGCGATTTAAACCACTTAAAGAGCATTAAATAAACTAATAAACAAACCTTTTTCAAATTTTTTTAATAACAATTAAGTTGAAAAAATTGAAAAAAAAACATTAAATAAACGTACAATATATTAAATAATAAATCATTAGAAAGGGATTATTTTTTCCTATTCTTTGGCGTAGTTTTCAATCCGATATCTTTTATAGTTCAAAAGTTATACACGAATGTCCTGTACTACCCCTATTCGGACCACTGTGAGCCGCCGACATGTCCGTCGACTATAGGGTCGTCCCCACGACCCCGGGCCAATGTTGGCCAATCGCCGACATGTTCGACGACTATAGGGTCGTCCCCACGGCCCCGGGACTAGGTTGACAAGCCGCCAACATATCCGACGACTATACGGTCGTCCCCACGACCCCGGGACTAGGCTGACAAGCCGCCAACATGTCCGACGACTATAGGGTCGTCCCGACGACCCCGGGCCAATGTTGGCCAATCGCCAACATGTCCGACGACTATAGAGTCGTCCCCACGACCCCGGGCCAAAGTTGGCAAGCCGCCGAAATGTCCGACGACTATAGGGTCGTCCCCACAACCCCGGGACTAGATTGGCCCGCCACCGTCAAGTCCGACGACTATAGGATCGTCTCCACGACCACGGGCCAAAGTTGGCCAGCCGCCGACATGTCCGTCGACTATAGGGTCGTCCCCACGACCCCGGGCCAATGTTGGCCAATCGCCGACATGTCCGACGACTATAGGGTCGTCCCTACGACCCCGGGACTAGATTGGCCCGCCACCGTCATGTCCAACGACTATACGGTCGTCCCCACGACCCCGGGACAAGGTTGGCCCGCCGCCGACTTGTCCGACGACTATAGGGTCGTCCCTACGACCCCGGGACTAGATTGGCCCGCCACCGTCATGTTCAACGACTATAGGGTCGTCCCCACGACCCCGGGACTAGGTTGACAAGCCGCCAACATATCCGACGACTATACGGTCGTCCCCACGACCCCGGGACTAGGCTGACAAGCCGCCAACATGTCCGACGACTATAGGGTCGTCCCGACGACCCCGGGCCAATGTTGGCCAATCGCCAACATGTCCGACGACTATAGACTCGTCCCTACGACCCCGGCACTAGATTGGCCGGCCACCGTCATGTCCAACGACTATAGGGTCGTCCCCACGACCCCGGGACTAGGTTGACAAGCCGCCAACATATCCGACGACTATACGGTCGTCCCCACGACCCCGGGACTAGATTGGCCCGCCACCGTCAAGTCCGACGACTATAGGGTCGTCCCCACGACCCCGGGCCAATGTTGGCCAGCCGCCGACATGTCCGTCGACTATAGGGTCGTCCCCACGACCCCGGGCCAATGTTGGCCAATCGCCGACATGTCCGACGACTATAGGGTCGTCCCTACGACCCCGGGACTAGATTGGCCCGCCACCGTCATGTCTAACGACTATAGGGTCGTCCCCACGACCATGGGCCAAAGTTGCCCAGCCGCCGTAATGTCCAACGACTATTGGGTCGTCCCCACGACCCCCGGACTAGATTGGCCCGCCACCGTCAAGTCCGACGACTATAGGGTCGTCCCCACGACCCCGGGCAAATTTGGCAAGCCGCCGACATATCCGACGACTATAGGGTCGTCCCCACAACCCCGGGACTAGATTGGCCCGCCACCGTCAAGTTCGACGACTATAGGATCGTCTCCACGACCACGGCCCAAAGTTGGCCAGCCGCCGACATGTCCAACGACTATTGGGTCGTCCCCACGACCGCGGGCCAAAGTTAGCCAGCCGCCGACATGTCCGACGACTATAGGGTCGTCCCCACGACCCCGGGCCAAAGTTGGCAAGCCGCCGAAATGTCCGACGACTATAGGGTCGTCCCCACGACCGCGGGCCAAAGATGTCCAGCCGCCGTCTTGTCCGACGACTATAGGGTCGTCCCCACGACCCCGGGACTAGATTGGCCCGCCACCGTCATGTCCGACGACTATACGGTCGTCCCCACGACCCCGGGACAAGGTTGGCCCGCCGCCGACTTGTCCCACGACTATAGGTTCGTACCCACGACCCCGGGACTAGATTGGCCCGCCACCGTCATGTCCAACGACTATAGGGTCGTCCCCACGACCCCGGGACTAGGTTGACAAGCCGCCGAAATGTCCGACGACTATAGGGTCGTCCCCACGACCGCGAGCCAAGGATGTCCAGCCGCCGTCTTGTCCGACGACTATAGGGTCGTACCCACGACCCCGGGACTAGATTGGCCCGCCACCCTCATGTCCAACGACTATAGGGTCGTCCCCACGACCCCGGGACTAGGTTGACAAGCCGCCGAAATGTCCGACGACTATAGGGTCGTCCCCACAACCCCGGGCCAAAGTTGGCATGCCGCCGAAATGTCCGACGACTATAGGGTCGTCCCCACGACCGCGGGCCAAAGATGTCCAGCCGCCGTCATGTCCAACGACTATAGGGTCGTCCCCACGACCCCGGGACTAGGTTGACAAGCCGCCGAAATGTCCGACGACTATAGGGTCGTCCCCACGACCGCGAGCCAAGGATGTCCAGCCGCCGTCTTGTCCGACGACTATAGGGTCGTCCCCATGACCCCGGGACTAGATTGGCCCGCCACCGTCATGTCCGACGACTATAGGGTCGTCTCCACGACCCCGGGACAAGGTTGGCCCGCCGCCGACTTGTCCGACGACTATAGGGTCGTACCCACGACCCCGGATCTAGGCTGACAAGCCGCCAACATATCCGAAGACTATAGAGTCGTCCCCACGACCCCGGGCCAATGTTGGCCAATCGCCAACATGTCCGACGACTATAGGGTCGTCCGTACGACCCCGGGAATAGATTGGCCCGCCACCGTCATGTCCGACGACAATAGGGTCGTCCCCACGACCCCGGGTCTAGGATGGCCAGCCGCCGACATGTCCGACGACTATAGAGTCGTCCCCACGACACCGGGCCAAAGTTGGCCAGCCGCTGACATGTCCAACGACTATAGGGTCGTCCCCACGACCACGGGCCAAAGTTGGCCAGCCGCCGACATGTCCGACGACTATTGGATCGTCCCCACGACCACGGGCCAAAGTTGGCCAGCCGCCGACATGTCCGACGACTATAGGGTCGTCCCCACGACTCCGGGACTAGATTGGTCCGCCACCGTCATGTCCGACGACTATAGGGTCGTCCCCACGACCCCGGGACTAGGTTGACAAGCCGCCGAAATGTCCGACGACTATAGGGTCGTCCCCACGACCGCGAGCCAAGGATGTCCAGCCGCCGTCTTGTCCGACGACTATAGGGTCGTCCCCATGACCCCGGGACTAGATTGGCCCGCCACCGTCATGTCCGACGACTATAGGGTCGTCCCCACGACTCCGGGACTAGATTGGTCCGCCACCGTCATGTCCGACGACTATAGGGTCGTCCCCACGACCCCGGGACTAGGTTGACAAGCCGCCGAAATGTCCGACGACTATAGGGTCGTCCCCACGACCGCGAGCCAAGGATGTCCAGCCGCCGTCTTGTCCGACGACTATAGGGTCGTCCCCATGACCCCGGGACTAGATTGGCCCGCCACCGTCAAGTCCGACGACTATAGGGTCGTCCCCACGACCCCGGGTAAATTTGGCAAGCCGCCGACATGTCCGACGACTGTAGGGTCGTCCCCACGACCCCGGGACTAGATTGGTCCGCCACCGTCATGTCCGACGACTATAGGGTCGTCCCCACGACCCCGGGCCAAAGTTGGCAAGCCGCCGAAATGTCCGACGACTGTAGTGTCGTCCCCACGACCCCGGGCCAATGTTGGCCAATCGCCGACATGTCCGACGACTATAGAGTCGTCCCTACGACCCCTAGACTAGATTGGCCCGCCACCGTCATGTCCAACGATTATAGGGTCGTCCCCACGACCATGGGCCAAAGTTGGCCAGCCGCCGTAATGTCCAACGACTATTGGGTCGTCCCCACGACCCCGGGACTAGATTGGCCCGCCACCGTCAAGTCCGACGACTATAGGGTCGTCCCCACGACCCCGGGCAAATTTGGCAAGCCGCCGACATGTCCGACGACTATTGGGTCGTCCCCACGACCCCGGGACTAGATTGGTCCGCCACCGTCATGTCCGACGACTATAGGGTCGTCCCCACGACCCCGGGCAAATTTGGCAAGCCGCCGACATGTCCGACGACTATTGGGTCGTCCCCACGACCCCGGGACTAGATTGGTCCGCCACCGTCATGTCCGACGACTATAGGGTCGTCCCCACGACCCCGGGACTAGATTGGCCCGCCACCGTCCAGTCCGACGACTATAGGATCGTCTCCACGACCACGGCCCAAAGTTGGCCAGCTGCCGATATGTCCAACGACTATTGGGTCGTCCCCACGACCACGGGCCAAAGTTAGCCAGCCGCCGACATGTCCGACGACTATAGGGTCGTACCCACGACCCCGGGACTAGATTGGCCCGCCACCCTCATGTCCAACGACTATAGGGTCGTCCCCACGACCCCGGGACTAGGTTGACAAGCCGCCGAAATGTCCGACGACTATAGGGTCGTCCCCACAACCCCGGGCCAAAGTTGGCATGCCGCCGAAATGTCCGACGACTATAGGGTCGTCCCCACGACCGCGGGCCAAAGATGTCCAGCCGCCGTCATGTCCAACGACTATAGGTTCGTCCCCACGACCCCGGGACTAGGTTGACAAGCCGCCGAAATGTCCGACGACTATAGGGTCGTCCCCACGACCGCGAGCCAAGGATGTCCAGCCGCCGTCTTGTCCGACGACTATAGGGTCGTCCCCATGACCCCGGGACTAGATTGGCCCACCACCGTCATGTCCGACGACTATAGGGTCGTCTCCACGACCCCGGGACAAGGTTGGCCCGCCGCCGACTTGTCCGACGACTATAGGGTCGTACCCACGACCCCGGATCTAGGCTGACAAGCCGCCAACATATCCGAAGACTATAGAGTCGTCCCCACGACCCCGGGCCAATGTTGGCCAATCGCCAACATGTCCGACGACTATAGGGTCGTCCGTACGACCCCGGGAATAGATTGGCCCGCCACCGTCATGTCCGACGACAATAGGGTCGTCCCCACGACCCCGGGTCTAGGATGGCCAGCCGCCGACATGTCCGACGACTATAGAGTCGTCCCCACGACACCGGGCCAAAGTTGGCCAGCCGCTGACATGTCCAACGACTATAGGGTCGTCCCCACGACCACGGGCCAAAGTTGGCCAGCCGCCGACATGTCCGACGACTATTGGATCGTCCCCACGACCACGGGCCAAAGTTGGCCAGCCGCCGACATGTCCGACGACTATAGGGTCGTCCCCACGACTCCGGGACTAGATTGGTCCGCCACCGTCATGTCCGACGACTATAGGGTCGTCCCCACGACCCCGGGACTAGGTTGACAAGCCGCCGAAATGTCCGACGACTATAGGGTCGTCCCCACGACCGCGAGCCAAGGATGTCCAGCCGCCGTCTTGTCCGACGACTATAGGGTCGTCCCCATGACCCCGGGACTAGATTGGCCCGCCACCGTCATGTCCGACGACTATAGGGTCGTCTCCACGACCCCGGGACTAGGTTGGCCCGCCGCCGACTTGTCCGACGACTATAGGGTCGTCCCCACGACCCCGGGACTAGGTTGACAAGCCGCCGAAATGTCCGACGACTATAGGGTCGTCCCCACGACCGCGAGCCAAGGATGTCCAGCCGCCGTCTTGTCCGACGACTATAGGGTCGTCCCCATGACCCCGGGACTAGATTGGCCCGCCACCGTCAAGTCCGACGACTATAGGGTCGTCCCCACGACCCCGGGTAAATTTGGCAAGCCGCCGACATGTCCGACGACTGTAGGGTCGTCCCCACGACCCCGGGACTAGATTGGTCCGCCACCGTCATGTCCGACGACTATAGGGTCGTCCCCACGACCCCGGGCCAAAGTTGGCAAGCCGCCGAAATGTCCGACGACTGTAGTGTCGTCCCCACGACCCCGGGCCAATGTTGGCCAATCGCCGACATGTCCGACGACTATAGAGTCGTCCCTACGACCCCTAGACTAGATTGGCCCGCCACCGTCATGTCCAACGATTATAGGGTCGTCCCCACGACCATGGGCCAAAGTTGGCCAGCCGCCGTAATGTCCAACGACTATTGGGTCGTCCCCACGACCCCGGGACTAGATTGGCCCGCCACCGTCAAGTCCGACGACTATAGGGTCGTCCCCACGACCCCGGGCAAATTTGGCAAGCCGCCGACATGTCCGACGACTATTGGGTCGTCCCCACGACCCCGGGACTAGATTGGTCCGCCACCGTCATGTCCGACGACTATAGGGTCGTCCCCACGACCCCGGGCAAATTTGGCAAGCCGCCGACATGTCCGACGACTATTGGGTCGTCCCCACGACCCCGGGACTAGATTGGTCCGCCACCGTCATGTCCGACGACTATAGGGTCGTCCCCACGACCCCGGGACTAGATTGGCCCGCCACCGTCCAGTCCGACGACTATAGGATCGTCTCCACGACCACGGCCCAAAGTTGGCCAGCTGCCGATATGTCCAACGACTATTGGGTCGTCCCCACGACCACGGGCCAAAGTTAGCCAGCCGCCGACATGTCCGACGACTATAGGGTCGTACCCACGACCCCGGGACTAGATTGGCCCGCCACCCTCATGTCCAACGACTATAGGGTCGTCCCCACGACCCCGGGACTAGGTTGACAAGCCGCCGAAATGTCCGACGACTATAGGGTCGTCCCCACAACCCCGGGCCAAAGTTGGCATGCCGCCGAAATGTCCGACGACTATAGGGTCGTCCCCACGACCGCGGGCCAAAGATGTCCAGCCGCCGTCATGTCCAACGACTATAGGTTCGTCCCCACGACCCCGGGACTAGGTTGACAAGCCGCCGAAATGTCCGACGACTATAGGGTCGTCCCCACGACCGCGAGCCAAGGATGTCCAGCCGCCGTCTTGTCCGACGACTATAGGGTCGTCCCCATGACCCCGGGACTAGATTGGCCCACCACCGTCATGTCCGACGACTATAGGGTCGTCTCCACGACCCCGGGACAAGGTTGGCCCGCCGCCGACTTGTCCGACGACTATAGGGTCGTACCCACGACCCCGGATCTAGGCTGACAAGCCGCCAACATATCCGAAGACTATAGAGTCGTCCCCACGACCCCGGGCCAATGTTGGCCAATCGCCAACATGTCCGACGACTATAGGGTCGTCCGTACGACCCCGGGAATAGATTGGCCCGCCACCGTCATGTCCGACGACAATAGGGTCGTCCCCACGACCCCGGGTCTAGGATGGCCAGCCGCCGACATGTCCGACGACTATAGAGTCGTCCCCACGACACCGGGCCAAAGTTGGCCAGCCGCTGACATGCCCAACGACTATAGGGTCGTCCCCACGACCACGGGCCAAAGTTGGCCAGCCGCCGACATGTCCGACGACTATTGGATCGTCCCCACGACCACGGGCCAAAGTTGGCCAGCCGCCGACATGTCCGACGACTATAGGGTCGTCCCCACGACTCCGGGACTAGATTGGTCCGCCACCGTCATGTCCGACGACTATAGGGTCGTCCCCACGACCCCGGGACTAGGTTGACAAGCCGCCGAAATGTCCGACGACTATAGGGTCGTCCCCACGACCGCGAGCCAAGGATGTCCAGCCGCCGTCTTGTCCGACGACTATAGGGTCGTCCCCATGACCCCGGGACTAGATTGGCCCGCCACCGTCATGTCCGACGACTATAGGGTCGTCCCCACGACTCCGGGACTAGATTGGTCCGCCACCGTCATGTCCGACGACTATAGGGTCGTCCCCACGACCCCGGGACTAGGTTGACAAGCCGCCGAAATGTCCGACGACTATAGGGTCGTCCCCACGACCGCGAGCCAAGGATGTCCAGCCGCCGTCTTGTCCGACGACTATAGGGTCGTCCCCATGACCCCGGGACTAGATTGGCCCGCCACCGTCAAGTCCGACGACTATAGGGTCGTCCCCACGACCCCGGGTAAATTTGGCAAGCCGCCGACATGTCCGACGACTGTAGGGTCGTCCCCACGACCCCGGGACTAGATTGGTCCGCCACCGTCATGTCCGACGACTATAGGGTCGTCCCCACGACCCCGGGCCAAAGTTGGCAAGCCGCCGAAATGTCCGACGACTGTAGTGTCGTCCCCACGACCCCGGGCCAATGTTGGCCAATCGCCAACATGTCCGACGACTATAGGGTCGTCCGTACGACCCCGGGAATAGATTGGCCCGCCACCGTCATGTCCGACGACAATAGGGTCGTCCCCACGACCCCGGGTCTAGGATGGCCAGCCGCCGACATGTCCGACGACTATAGAGTCGTCCCCACGACACCGGGCCAAAGTTGGCCAGCCGCTGACATGTCCAACGACTATAGGGTCGTCCCCACGACCACGGGCCAAAGTTGGCCAGCCGCCGACATGTCCGACGACTATTGGATCGTCCCCACGACCACGGGCCAAAGTTGGCCAGCCGCCGACATGTCCGACGACTATAGGGTCGTCCCCACGACTCCGGGACTAGATTGGTCCGCCACCGTCATGTCCGACGACTATAGGGTCGTCCCCACGACCCCGGGACTAGGTTGACAAGCCGCCGAAATGTCCGACGACTATAGGGTCGTCCCCACGACCGCGAGCCAAGGATGTCCAGCCGCCGTCTTGTCCGACGACTATAGGGTCGTCCCCATGACCCCGGGACTAGATTGGCCCGCCACCGTCATGTCCGACGACTATAGGGTCGTCCCCACGACTCCGGGACTAGATTGGTCCGCCACCGTCATGTCCGACGACTATAGGGTCGTCCCCACGACCCCGGGACTAGGTTGACAAGCCGCCGAAATGTCCGACGACTATAGGGTCGTCCCCACGACCGCGAGCCAAGGATGTCCAGCCGCCGTCTTGTCCGACGACTATAGGGTCGTCCCCATGACCCCGGGACTAGATTGGCCCGCCACCGTCAAGTCCGACGACTATAGGGTCGTCCCCACGACCCCGGGTAAATTTGGCAAGCCGCCGACATGTCCGACGACTGTAGGGTCGTCCCCACGACCCCGGGACTAGATTGGTCCGCCACCGTCATGTCCGACGACTATAGGGTCGTCCCCACGACCCCGGGCCAAAGTTGGCAAGCCGCCGAAATGTCCGACGACTGTAGTGTCGTCCCCACGACCCCGGGCCAATGTTGGCCAATCGCCGACATGTCCGACGACTATAGAGTCGTCCCTACGACCCCTAGACTAGATTGGCCCGCCACCGTCATGTCCAACGATTATAGGGTCGTCCCCACGACCATGGGCCAAAGTTGGCCAGCCGCCGTAATGTCCAACGACTATTGGGTCGTCCCCACGACCCCGGGACTAGATTGGCCCGCCACCGTCAAGTCCGACGACTATAGGGTCGTCCCCACGACCCCGGGCAAATTTGGCAAGCCGCCGACATGTCCGACGACTATTGGGTCGTCCCCACGACCCCGGGACTAGATTGGTCCGCCACCGTCATGTCCGACGACTATAGGGTCGTCCCCACGACCCCGGGCAAATTTGGCAAGCCGCCGACATGTCCGACGACTATTGGGTCGTCCCCACGACCCCGGGACTAGATTGGTCCGCCACCGTCATGTCCGACGACTATAGGGTCGTCCCCACGACCCCGGGACTAGATTGGCCCGCCACCGTCCAGTCCGACGACTATAGGATCGTCTCCACGACCACGGCCCAAAGTTGGCCAGCTGCCGATATGTCCAACGACTATTGGGTCGTCCCCACGACCACGGGCCAAAGTTGGCCAGCCGCCGACATGTCCGACGACTATTGGGTCGTCCCCACGACCCCGGGACAAGCTTGGCCCGCCGCCGACTTGCCCGACGACTCTAGGGTCGTCCCCACGACACCGGGACTAGATTGGCCCGCCACCGTCATGTCCGACGACAATAGGGTCGTCCCCACGACCCCGGGTCTAGGTTGGCCAGCCGCCGACATGTCCGACGATTATAGGGTCGTCCCTACGACCCCGGGACTAGATTGGCCCGCCACCGTCATGTCCAACGACTATACGGTCGTCCCCACGACCCCGGGACAAGGTTGGCCCGCCGCCGACTTGTCCGACGACTATAGGGTCGTCCCTACGACCCCGGGACTAGATTGGCCCGCCACCGTCATGTTCAACGACTATAGGGTCGTCCCCACGACCCCGGGACTAGGTTGACAAGCCGCCAACATATCCGACGACTATACGGTCGTCCCCACGACCCCGGGACTAGGCTGACAAGCCGCCAACATGTCCGACGACTATAGGGTCGTCCCGACGACCCCGGGCCAATGTTGGCCAATCGCCAACATGTCCGACGACTATAGACTCGTCCCTACGACCCCGGCACTAGATTGGCCGGCCACCGTCATGTCCAACGACTATAGGGTCGTCCCCACGACCCCGGGACTAGGTTGACAAGCCGCCAACATATCCGACGACTATACGGTCGTCCCCACGACCCCGGGACTAGATTGGCCCGCCACCGTCAAGTCCGACGACTATAGGGTCGTCCCCACGACCCCGGGCCAATGTTGGCCAGCCGCCGACATGTCCGTCGACTATAGGGTCGTCCCCACGACCCCGGGCCAATGTTGGCCAATCGCCGACATGTCCGACGACTATAGGGTCGTCCCTACGACCCCGGGACTAGATTGGCCCGCCACCGTCATGTCTAACGACTATAGGGTCGTCCCCACGACCATGGGCCAAAGTTGCCCAGCCGCCGTAATGTCCAACGACTATTGGGTCGTCCCCACGACCCCCGGACTAGATTGGCCCGCCACCGTCAAGTCCGACGACTATAGGGTCGTCCCCACGACCCCGGGCAAATTTGGCAAGCCGCCGACATATCCGACGACTATAGGGTCGTCCCCACAACCCCGGGACTAGATTGGCCCGCCACCGTCAAGTTCGACGACTATAGGATCGTCTCCACGACCACGGCCCAAAGTTGGCCAGCCGCCGACATGTCCAACGACTATTGGGTCGTCCCCACGACCGCGGGCCAAAGTTAGCCAGCCGCCGACATGTCCGACGACTATAGGGTCGTCCCCACGACCCCGGGCCAAAGTTGGCAAGCCGCCGAAATGTCCGACGACTATAGGGTCGTCCCCACGACCGCGGGCCAAAGATGTCCAGCCGCCGTCTTGTCCGACGACTATAGGGTCGTCCCCACGACCCCGGGACTAGATTGGCCCGCCACCGTCATGTCCGACGACTATACGGTCGTCCCCACGACCCCGGGACAAGGTTGGCCCGCCGCCGACTTGTCCCACGACTATAGGTTCGTACCCACGACCCCGGGACTAGATTGGCCCGCCACCGTCATGTCCAACGACTATAGGGTCGTCCCCACGACCCCGGGACTAGGTTGACAAGCCGCCGAAATGTCCGACGACTATAGGGTCGTCCCCACGACCGCGAGCCAAGGATGTCCAGCCGCCGTCTTGTCCGACGACTATAGGGTCGTACCCACGACCCCGGGACTAGATTGGCCCGCCACCCTCATGTCCAACGACTATAGGGTCGTCCCCACGACCCCGGGACTAGGTTGACAAGCCGCCGAAATGTCCGACGACTATAGGGTCGTCCCCACGACCGCGAGCCAAGGATGTCCAGCCGCCGTCTTGTCCGACGACTATAGGGTCGTCCCCACAACACCGGGACTAGATTGGCCCGCCACCGTCAAGTCCGACGACTATAGGATCGTCTCCACGACCACGGGCCAAAGTTGGCCAGCCGCACAGTGGTCCGAATAGGGGTAGTAGAGGACATTCGGCCGAAAAATGAACTTTCCCCTATCGAAATCTAATGAATGTATACTACTTCCTAAATGTCCAGCAGTCTCGAGACTGAAAATATTATTAAAATTTAATAAAAATTGTAATTAGGACGAACGCTTAAAGTTGGACATTTTAAAGATAGCATTTTTCAGCAGAAAAAACTGCTTCCTTCTTAGCGATGCCCTGACGACCCTGTTTAATATTTTCTCTCCATTCTTTTTCTAGAATGAAGAGCATTCTTCTCCGTTAAGAATTAACACCTTTAACTAAAAATTACTGTTTATAATATATTAAAAAAGTAATGTTCAATGAAATAGGGAAAATTATCGAAGTTCTGTACAATTGACAAGGAATATCTTTAAAGTACCACCGAGTTCCACGTTGTAACCTATTTGAATCTTTTCAGCACACGTTCCTCTATAGATCATCCAAAAATCGTATCCCACTTCATCCCTATCTTCAAATTATTACTGTTTGAAGCCGACAGTAACGCGGCACGCCGCGCGTTTTACGTATACGCGTTCGTATCCATCGCCGAAACTCCGCGAGGAGCGACGAGCTAAGGAGTTCTATGGAACTCCTATACTGTTTAGATTATACGCACGTCATTTGTTTATGCTATGGTGTAGATAAGTCTTCGACTAAGCCTTCGATTTTCTGACTGCAGTCAGTTGCAGCAGAACCATTCGACTTCCACAGTGAGATATTCCTAGCCCCACATTGCGTATTCAAAAGTTACTGTTAAGTTTTTGTTATTTTTTGTTCGTTCGATGTGTTCTTTTGTTTAGTTTGTGTTTCGTGTATTAAATATATATATATATATATATATATATATATATTTTTAATCAGTGAAATTTAAGCTTACACTTCAGTTATAGTGTTTTGTTCTTCATTTATATAACATTTTGTTTCACTTTCATTTGGTAAGTACGAAAACACTTAAAGATTTATTACATGAATTATTTTCTATAGATATTTAATATTTCGTTCTTTGCTATCTAGATATTCTTTATTTCGTGATAATGGAAGGTTTCCGTACACATAAAGATTTATTCTGTAAATTAAAAGATTACAGTAAAGATATGAATGATTACATATTTTTATATAACAAAATATGTGAAAAAAATTCATATTTCTCCCGAAAACACAAGGATTTCCAAAAATTTTTGGAATAATAATACCAGAAAATGTTCAAGACAAGCATCAAAGGAAGATACATATAATAGACTTCTTTTAACTTCTGATCCCTACATTTCTTCACAAAGAATAAAATCTTATCACAAGAAAGTTAAAAACCTAGATCCCGAAGCTGCAGATGTAATTCTTAAATAACTTTGTACCGTCATTGTATCATTAACATTGTATTGATAATAATATTTAACTAAATTGTAGATTTCGTCACAATTTCTTATTGTGCTATTCGATTATTCCTTACAACTTGGAAACGAAAAGTTTCCCCAACATGCGATTTAAACCACTTAAAGAGCATTAAATAAACTAATAAACAAACCTTTTTCAAATTTTTTTAATAACAATTAAGTTGAAAAAATTGAAAAAAAAAACATTAAATAAACGTACAATATATTAAATAATAAATCATTAGAAAGGGATTATTTTTTCCTATTCTTTGGCGTAGTTTTCAATCCGATATCTTTTATAGTTCAAAAGTTATACACGAATGTCCTGTACTACCCCTATTCGGACCACTGTGAGCCGCCGACATGTCCGTCGACTATAGGGTCGTCCCCACGACCCCGGGCCAATGTTGGCCAATCGCCGACATGTTCGACGACTATAGGGTCGTCCCCACGGCCCCGGGACTAGGTTGACAAGCCGCCAACATATCCGACGACTATACGGTCGTCCCCACGACCCCGGGACTAGGCTGACAAGCCGCCAACATGTCCGACGACTATAGGGTCGTCCCGACGACCCCGGGCCAATGTTGGCCAATCGCCAACATGTCCGACGACTATAGAGTCGTCCCCACGACCCCGGGCCAAAGTTGGCAAGCCGCCGAAATGTCCGACGACTATAGGGTCGTCCCCACAACCCCGGGACTAGATTGGCCCGCCACCGTCAAGTCCGACGACTATAGGATCGTCTCCACGACCACGGGCCAAAGTTGGCCAGCCGCCGACATGTCCGTCGACTATAGGGTCGTCCCCACGACCCCGGGCCAATGTTGGCCAATCGCCGACATGTCCGACGACTATAGGGTCGTCCCTACGACCCCGGGACTAGATTGGCCCGCCACCGTCATGTCCAACGACTATACGGTCGTCCCCACGACCCCGGGACAAGGTTGGCCCGCCGCCGACTTGTCCGACGACTATAGGGTCGTCCCTACGACCCCGGGACTAGATTGGCCCGCCACCGTCATGTTCAACGACTATAGGGTCGTCCCCACGACCCCGGGACTAGGTTGACAAGCCGCCAACATATCCGACGACTATA
Organism: Andrena praecox; assembly: GCA_963932275.1. NCBI lineage: Eukaryota > Metazoa > Arthropoda > Insecta > Hymenoptera > Andrenidae > Andrena > Andrena praecox. Next base: position 497,151 of record CAWVQO010000396.1, on the reverse strand, counting down.
CGGTCGTCCCCACGACCCCGGGACTAGGCTGACAAGCCGCCAACATGTCCGACGACTATAGGGTCGTCCCGACGACCCCGGGCCAATGTTGGCCAATCGCCAACATGTCCGACGACTATAGACTCGTCCCTACGACCCCGGCACTAGATTGGCCGGCCACCGTCATGTCCAACGACTATAGGGTCGTCCCCACGACCCCGGGACTAGGTTGACAAGCCGCCAACATATCCGACGACTATACGGTCGTCCCCACGACCCCGGGACTAGATTGGCCCGCCACCGTCAAGTCCGACGACTATAGGGTCGTCCCCACGACCCCGGGCCAATGTTGGCCAGCCGCCGACATGTCCGTCGACTATAGGGTCGTCCCCACGACCCCGGGCCAATGTTGGCCAATCGCCGACATGTCCGACGACTATAGGGTCGTCCCTACGACCCCGGGACTAGATTGGCCCGCCACCGTCATGTCTAACGACTATAGGGTCGTCCCCACGACCATGGGCCAAAGTTGCCCAGCCGCCGTAATGTCCAACGACTATTGGGTCGTCCCCACGACCCCCGGACTAGATTGGCCCGCCACCGTCAAGTCCGACGACTATAGGGTCGTCCCCACGACCCCGGGCAAATTTGGCAAGCCGCCGACATATCCGACGACTATAGGGTCGTCCCCACAACCCCGGGACTAGATTGGCCCGCCACCGTCAAGTTCGACGACTATAGGATCGTCTCCACGACCACGGCCCAAAGTTGGCCAGCCGCCGACATGTCCAACGACTATTGGGTCGTCCCCACGACCGCGGGCCAAAGTTAGCCAGCCGCCGACATGTCCGACGACTATAGGGTCGTCCCCACGACCCCGGGCCAAAGTTGGCAAGCCGCCGAAATGTCCGACGACTATAGGGTCGTCCCCACGACCGCGGGCCAAAGATGTCCAGCCGCCGTCTTGTCCGACGACTATAGGGTCGTCCCCACGACCCCGGGACTAGATTGGCCCGCCACCGTCATGTCCGACGACTATACGGTCGTCCCCACGACCCCGGGACAAGGTTGGCCCGCCGCCGACTTGTCCCACGACTATAGGTTCGTACCCACGACCCCGGGACTAGATTGGCCCGCCACCGTCATGTCCAACGACTATAGGGTCGTCCCCACGACCCCGGGACTAGGTTGACAAGCCGCCGAAATGTCCGACGACTATAGGGTCGTCCCCACGACCGCGAGCCAAGGATGTCCAGCCGCCGTCTTGTCCGACGACTATAGGGTCGTACCCACGACCCCGGGACTAGATTGGCCCGCCACCCTCATGTCCAACGACTATAGGGTCGTCCCCACGACCCCGGGACTAGGTTGACAAGCCGCCGAAATGTCCGACGACTATAGGGTCGTCCCCACAACCCCGGGCCAAAGTTGGCATGCCGCCGAAATGTCCGACGACTATAGGGTCGTCCCCACGACCGCGGGCCAAAGATGTCCAGCCGCCGTCATGTCCAACGACTATAGGGTCGTCCCCACGACCCCGGGACTAGGTTGACAAGCCGCCGAAATGTCCGACGACTATAGGGTCGTCCCCACGACCGCGAGCCAAGGATGTCCAGCCGCCGTCTTGTCCGACGACTATAGGGTCGTCCCCATGACCCCGGGACTAGATTGGCCCGCCACCGTCATGTCCGACGACTATAGGGTCGTCCCCACGACCCCGGGCCAAAGTTGGCAAGCCGCCGAAATGTCCGACGACTATAGGGTCGTCCCCACGACCGCGGGCCAAAGATGTCCAGCCGCCGTCTTGTCCGACGACTATAGGGTCGTCCCCACGACCCCGGGACTAGATTGGCCCGCCACCGTCATGTCCGACGACTATACGGTCGTCCCCACGACCCCGGGACAAGGTTGGCCCGCCGCCGACTTGTCCCACGACTATAGGTTCGTACCCACGACCCCGGGACTAGATTGGCCCGCCACCGTCATGTCCAACGACTATAGGGTCGTCCCCACGACCCCGGGACTAGGTTGACAAGCCGCCGAAATGTCCGACGACTATAGGGTCGTCCCCACGACCGCGAGCCAAGGATGTCCAGCCGCCGTCTTGTCCGACGACTATAGGGTCGTACCCACGACCCCGGGACTAGATTGGCCCGCCACCCTCATGTCCAACGACTATAGGGTCGTCCCCACGACCCCGGGACTAGGTTGACAAGCCGCCGAAATGTCCGACGACTATAGGGTCGTCCCCACGACCGCGAGCCAAGGATGTCCAGCCGCCGTCTTGTCCGACGACTATAGGGTCGTCCCCACAACACCGGGACTAGATTGGCCCGCCACCGTCAAGTCCGACGACTATAGGATCGTCTCCACGACCACGGGCCAAAGTTGGCCAGCCGCACAGTGGTCCGAATAGGGGTAGTAGAGGACATTCGGCCGAAAAATGAACTTTCCCCTATCGAAATCTAATGAATGTATACTACTTCCTAAATGTCCAGCAGTCTCGAGACTGAAAATATTATTAAAATTTAATAAAAATTGTAATTAGGACGAACGCTTAAAGTTGGACATTTTAAAGATAGCATTTTTCAGCAGAAAAAACTGCTTCCTTCTTAGCGATGCCCTGACGACCCTGTTTAATATTTTCTCTCCATTCTTTTTCTAGAATGAAGAGCATTCTTCTCCGTTAAGAATTAACACCTTTAACTAAAAATTACTGTTTATAATATATTAAAAAAGTAATGTTCAATGAAATAGGGAAAATTATCGAAGTTCTGTACAATTGACAAGGAATATCTTTAAAGTACCACCGAGTTCCACGTTGTAACCTATTTGAATCTTTTCAGCACACGTTCCTCTATAGATCATCCAAAAATCGTATCCCACTTCATCCCTATCTTCAAATTATTACTGTTTGAAGCCGACAGTAACGCGGCACGCCGCGCGTTTTACGTATACGCGTTCGTATCCATCGCCGAAACTCCGCGAGGAGCGACGAGCTAAGGAGTTCTATGGAACTCCTATACTGTTTAGATTATACGCACGTCATTTGTTTATGCTATGGTGTAGATAAGTCTTCGACTAAGCCTTCGATTTTCTGACTGCAGTCAGTTGCAGCAGAACCATTCGACTTCCACAGTGAGATATTCCTAGCCCCACATTGCGTATTCAAAAGTTACTGTTAAGTTTTTGTTATTTTTTGTTCGTTCGATGTGTTCTTTTGTTTAGTTTGTGTTTCGTGTATTAAATATATATATATATATATATATATATATATATATTTTTAATCAGTGAAATTTAAGCTTACACTTCAGTTATAGTGTTTTGTTCTTCATTTATATAACATTTTGTTTCACTTTCATTTGGTAAGTACGAAAACACTTAAAGATTTATTACATGAATTATTTTCTATAGATATTTAATATTTCGTTCTTTGCTATCTAGATATTCTTTATTTCGTGATAATGGAAGGTTTCCGTACACATAAAGATTTATTCTGTAAATTAAAAGATTACAGTAAAGATATGAATGATTACATATTTTTATATAACAAAATATGTGAAAAAAATTCATATTTCTCCCGAAAACACAAGGATTTCCAAAAATTTTTGGAATAATAATACCAGAAAATGTTCAAGACAAGCATCAAAGGAAGATACATATAATAGACTTCTTTTAACTTCTGATCCCTACATTTCTTCACAAAGAATAAAATCTTATCACAAGAAAGTTAAAAACCTAGATCCCGAAGCTGCAGATGTAATTCTTAAATAACTTTGTACCGTCATTGTATCATTAACATTGTATTGATAATAATATTTAACTAAATTGTAGATTTCGTCACAATTTCTTATTGTGCTATTCGATTATTCCTTACAACTTGGAAACGAAAAGTTTCCCCAACATGCGATTTAAACCACTTAAAGAGCATTAAATAAACTAATAAACAAACCTTTTTCAAATTTTTTTAATAACAATTAAGTTGAAAAAATTGAAAAAAAAAACATTAAATAAACGTACAATATATTAAATAATAAATCATTAGAAAGGGATTATTTTTTCCTATTCTTTGGCGTAGTTTTCAATCCGATATCTTTTATAGTTCAAAAGTTATACACGAATGTCCTGTACTACCCCTATTCGGACCACTGTGAGCCGCCGACATGTCCGTCGACTATAGGGTCGTCCCCACGACCCCGGGCCAATGTTGGCCAATCGCCGACATGTTCGACGACTATAGGGTCGTCCCCACGGCCCCGGGACTAGGTTGACAAGCCGCCAACATATCCGACGACTATACGGTCGTCCCCACGACCCCGGGACTAGGCTGACAAGCCGCCAACATGTCCGACGACTATAGGGTCGTCCCGACGACCCCGGGCCAATGTTGGCCAATCGCCAACATGTCCGACGACTATAGAGTCGTCCCCACGACCCCGGGCCAAAGTTGGCAAGCCGCCGAAATGTCCGACGACTATAGGGTCGTCCCCACAACCCCGGGACTAGATTGGCCCGCCACCGTCAAGTCCGACGACTATAGGATCGTCTCCACGACCACGGGCCAAAGTTGGCCAGCCGCCGACATGTCCGTCGACTATAGGGTCGTCCCCACGACCCCGGGCCAATGTTGGCCAATCGCCGACATGTCCGACGACTATAGGGTCGTCCCTACGACCCCGGGACTAGATTGGCCCGCCACCGTCATGTCCAACGACTATACGGTCGTCCCCACGACCCCGGGACAAGGTTGGCCCGCCGCCGACTTGTCCGACGACTATAGGGTCGTCCCTACGACCCCGGGACTAGATTGGCCCGCCACCGTCATGTTCAACGACTATAGGGTCGTCCCCACGACCCCGGGACTAGGTTGACAAGCCGCCAACATATCCGACGACTATACGGTCGTCCCCACGACCCCGGGACTAGGCTGACAAGCCGCCAACATGTCCGACGACTATAGGGTCGTCCCGACGACCCCGGGCCAATGTTGGCCAATCGCCAACATGTCCGACGACTATAGACTCGTCCCTACGACCCCGGCACTAGATTGGCCGGCCACCGTCATGTCCAACGACTATAGGGTCGTCCCCACGACCCCGGGACTAGGTTGACAAGCCGCCAACATATCCGACGACTATACGGTCGTCCCCACGACCCCGGGACTAGATTGGCCCGCCACCGTCAAGTCCGACGACTATAGGGTCGTCCCCACGACCCCGGGCCAATGTTGGCCAGCCGCCGACATGTCCGTCGACTATAGGGTCGTCCCCACGACCCCGGGCCAATGTTGGCCAATCGCCGACATGTCCGACGACTATAGGGTCGTCCCTACGACCCCGGGACTAGATTGGCCCGCCACCGTCATGTCTAACGACTATAGGGTCGTCCCCACGACCATGGGCCAAAGTTGCCCAGCCGCCGTAATGTCCAACGACTATTGGGTCGTCCCCACGACCCCCGGACTAGATTGGCCCGCCACCGTCAAGTCCGACGACTATAGGGTCGTCCCCACGACCCCGGGCAAATTTGGCAAGCCGCCGACATATCCGACGACTATAGGGTCGTCCCCACAACCCCGGGACTAGATTGGCCCGCCACCGTCAAGTTCGACGACTATAGGATCGTCTCCACGACCACGGCCCAAAGTTGGCCAGCCGCCGACATGTCCAACGACTATTGGGTCGTCCCCACGACCGCGGGCCAAAGTTAGCCAGCCGCCGACATGTCCGACGACTATAGGGTCGTCCCCACGACCCCGGGCCAAAGTTGGCAAGCCGCCGAAATGTCCGACGACTATAGGGTCGTCCCCACGACCGCGGGCCAAAGATGTCCAGCCGCCGTCTTGTCCGACGACTATAGGGTCGTCCCCACGACCCCGGGACTAGATTGGCCCGCCACCGTCATGTCCGACGACTATACGGTCGTCCCCACGACCCCGGGACAAGGTTGGCCCGCCGCCGACTTGTCCCACGACTATAGGTTCGTACCCACGACCCCGGGACTAGATTGGCCCGCCACCGTCATGTCCAACGACTATAGGGTCGTCCCCACGACCCCGGGACTAGGTTGACAAGCCGCCGAAATGTCCGACGACTATAGGGTCGTCCCCACGACCGCGAGCCAAGGATGTCCAGCCGCCGTCTTGTCCGACGACTATAGGGTCGTACCCACGACCCCGGGACTAGATTGGCCCGCCACCCTCATGTCCAACGACTATAGGGTCGTCCCCACGACCCCGGGACTAGGTTGACAAGCCGCCGAAATGTCCGACGACTATAGGGTCGTCCCCACAACCCCGGGCCAAAGTTGGCATGCCGCCGAAATGTCCGACGACTATAGGGTCGTCCCCACGACCGCGGGCCAAAGATGTCCAGCCGCCGTCATGTCCAACGACTATAGGGTCGTCCCCACGACCCCGGGACTAGGTTGACAAGCCGCCGAAATGTCCGACGACTATAGGGTCGTCCCCACGACCGCGAGCCAAGGATGTCCAGCCGCCGTCTTGTCCGACGACTATAGGGTCGTCCCCATGACCCCGGGACTAGATTGGCCCGCCACCGTCATGTCCGACGACTATAGGGTCGTCTCCACGACTCCGGGACAAGGTTGGCCCGCCGCCGACTTGTCCGACGACTATAGGGTCGTACCCACGACCCCGGATCTAGGCTGACAAGCCGCCAACATATCCGAAGACTATAGAGTCGTCCCCACGACCCCGGGCCAATGTTGGCCAATCGCCAACATGTCCGACGACTATAGGGTCGTCCGTACGACCCCGGGAATAGATTGGCCCGCCACCGTCATGTCCGACGACAATAGGGTCGTCCCCACGACCCCGGGTCTAGGATGGCCAGCCGCCGACATGTCCGACGACTATAGAGTCGTCCCCACGACACCGGGCCAAAGTTGGCCAGCCGCTGACATGTCCAACGACTATAGGGTCGTCCCCACGACCACGGGCCAAAGTTGGCCAGCCGCCGACATGTCCGACGACTATTGGATCGTCCCCACGACCACGGGCCAAAGTTGGCCAGCCGCCGACATGTCCGACGACTATAGGGTCGTCCCCACGACTCCGGGACTAGATTGGTCCGCCACCGTCATGTCCGACGACTATAGGGTCGTCCCCACGACCCCGGGACTAGGTTGACAAGCCGCCGAAATGTCCGACGACTATAGGGTCGTCCCCACGACCGCGAGCCAAGGATGTCCAGCCGCCGTCTTGTCCGACGACTATAGGGTCGTCCCCATGACCCCGGGACTAGATTGGCCCGCCACCGTCATGTCCGACGACTATAGGGTCGTCCCCACGACTCCGGGACTAGATTGGTCCGCCACCGTCATGTCCGACGACTATAGGGTCGTCCCCACGACCCCGGGACTAGGTTGACAAGCCGCCGAAATGTCCGACGACTATAGGGTCGTCCCCACGACCGCGAGCCAAGGATGTCCAGCCGCCGTCTTGTCCGACGACTATAGGGTCGTCCCCATGACCCCGGGACTAGATTGGCCCGCCACCGTCAAGTCCGACGACTATAGGGTCGTCCCCACGACCCCGGGTAAATTTGGCAAGCCGCCGACATGTCCGACGACTGTAGGGTCGTCCCCACGACCCCGGGACTAGATTGGTCCGCCACCGTCATGTCCGACGACTATAGGGTCGTCCCCACGACCCCGGGCCAAAGTTGGCAAGCCGCCGAAATGTCCGACGACTGTAGTGTCGTCCCCACGACCCCGGGCCAATGTTGGCCAATCGCCGACATGTCCGACGACTATAGAGTCGTCCCTACGACCCCTAGACTAGATTGGCCCGCCACCGTCATGTCCAACGATTATAGGGTCGTCCCCACGACCATGGGCCAAAGTTGGCCAGCCGCCGTAATGTCCAACGACTATTGGGTCGTCCCCACGACCCCGGGACTAGATTGGCCCGCCACCGTCAAGTCCGACGACTATAGGGTCGTCCCCACGACCCCGGGCAAATTTGGCAAGCCGCCGACATGTCCGACGACTATTGGGTCGTCCCCACGACCCCGGGACTAGATTGGTCCGCCACCGTCATGTCCGACGACTATAGGGTCGTCCCCACGACCCCGGGCAAATTTGGCAAGCCGCCGACATGTCCGACGACTATTGGGTCGTCCCCACGACCCCGGGACTAGATTGGTCCGCCACCGTCATGTCCGACGACTATAGGGTCGTCCCCACGACCCCGGGACTAGATTGGCCCGCCACCGTCCAGTCCGACGACTATAGGATCGTCTCCACGACCACGGCCCAAAGTTGGCCAGCTGCCGATATGTCCAACGACTATTGGGTCGTCCCCACGACCACGGGCCAAAGTTAGCCAGCCGCCGACATGTCCGACGACTATAGGGTCGTACCCACGACCCCGGGACTAGATTGGCCCGCCACCCTCATGTCCAACGACTATAGGGTCGTCCCCACGACCCCGGGACTAGGTTGACAAGCCGCCGAAATGTCCGACGACTATAGGGTCGTCCCCACAACCCCGGGCCAAAGTTGGCATGCCGCCGAAATGTCCGACGACTATAGGGTCGTCCCCACGACCGCGGGCCAAAGATGTCCAGCCGCCGTCATGTCCAACGACTATAGGTTCGTCCCCACGACCCCGGGACTAGGTTGACAAGCCGCCGAAATGTCCGACGACTATAGGGTCGTCCCCACGACCGCGAGCCAAGGATGTCCAGCCGCCGTCTTGTCCGACGACTATAGGGTCGTCCCCATGACCCCGGGACTAGATTGGCCCACCACCGTCATGTCCGACGACTATAGGGTCGTCTCCACGACCCCGGGACAAGGTTGGCCCGCCGCCGACTTGTCCGACGACTATAGGGTCGTACCCACGACCCCGGATCTAGGCTGACAAGCCGCCAACATATCCGAAGACTATAGAGTCGTCCCCACGACCCCGGGCCAATGTTGGCCAATCGCCAACATGTCCGACGACTATAGGGTCGTCCGTACGACCCCGGGAATAGATTGGCCCGCCACCGTCATGTCCGACGACAATAGGGTCGTCCCCACGACCCCGGGTCTAGGATGGCCAGCCGCCGACATGTCCGACGACTATAGAGTCGTCCCCACGACACCGGGCCAAAGTTGGCCAGCCGCTGACATGTCCAACGACTATAGGGTCGTCCCCACGACCACGGGCCAAAGTTGGCCAGCCGCCGACATGTCCGACGACTATTGGATCGTCCCCACGACCACGGGCCAAAGTTGGCCAGCCGCCGACATGTCCGACGACTATAGGGTCGTCCCCACGACTCCGGGACTAGATTGGTCCGCCACCGTCATGTCCGACGACTATAGGGTCGTCCCCACGACCCCGGGACTAGGTTGACAAGCCGCCGAAATGTCCGACGACTATAGGGTCGTCCCCACGACCGCGAGCCAAGGATGTCCAGCCGCCGTCTTGTCCGACGACTATAGGGTCGTCCCCATGACCCCGGGACTAGATTGGCCCGCCACCGTCATGTCCGACGACTATAGGGTCGTCCCCACGACTCCGGGACTAGATTGGTCCGCCACCGTCATGTCCGACGACTATAGGGTCGTCCCCACGACCCCGGGACTAGGTTGACAAGCCGCCGAAATGTCCGACGACTATAGGGTCGTCCCCACGACCGCGAGCCAAGGATGTCCAGCCGCCGTCTTGTCCGACGACTATAGGGTCGTCCCCATGACCCCGGGACTAGATTGGCCCGCCACCGTCAAGTCCGACGACTATAGGGTCGTCCCCACGACCCCGGGTAAATTTGGCAAGCCGCCGACATGTCCGACGACTGTAGGGTCGTCCCCACGACCCCGGGACTAGATAGGTCCGCCACCGTCATGTCCGACGACTATAGGGTCGTCCCCACGACCCCGGGCCAAAGTTGGCAAGCCGCCGAAATGTCCGACGACTGTAGTGTCGTCCCCACGACCCCGGGCCAATGTTGGCCAATCGCCGACATGTCCGACGACTATAGAGTCGTCCCTACGACCCCTAGACTAGATTGGCCCGCCACCGTCATGTCCAACGATTATAGGGTCGTCCCCACGACCATGGGCCAAAGTTGGCCAGCAGCCGTAATGTCCAACGACTATTGGGTCGTCCCCACGACCCCGGGACTAGATTGGCCCGCCACCGTCAAGTCCGACGACTATAGGGTCGTCCCCACGACCCCGGGCAAATTTGGCAAGCCGCCGACATGTCCGACGACTATTGGGTCGTCCCCACGACCCCGGGACTAGATTGGTCCGCCACCGTCATGTCCGACGACTATAGGGTCGTCCCCACGACCCCGGGCAAATTTGGCAAGCCGCCGACATGTCCGACGACTATTGGGTCGTCCCCACGACCCCGGGACTAGATTGGTCCGCCACCGTCATGTCCGACGACTATAGGGTCGTCCCCACGACCCCGGGACTAGATTGGCCCGCCACCGTCCAGTCCGACGACTATAGGATCGTCTCCACGACCACGGCCCAAAGTTGGCCAGCTGCCGATATGTCCAACGACTATTGGGTCGTCCCCACGACCACGGGCCAAAGTTAGCCAGCCGCCGACATGTCCGACGACTATAGGGTCGTACCCACGACCCCGGGACTAGATTGGCCCGCCACCCTCATGTCCAACGACTATAGGGTCGTCCCCACGACCCCGGGACTAGGTTGACAAGCCGCCGAAATGTCCGACGACTATAGGGTCGTCCCCACAACCCCGGGCCAAAGTTGGCATGCCGCCGAAATTTCCGACGACTATAGGGTCGTCCCCACGACCGCGGGCCAAAGATGTCCAGCCGCCGTCATGTCCAACGACTATAGGTTCGTCCCCACGACCCCGGGACTAGGTTGACAAGCCGCCGAAATGTCCGACGACTATAGGGTCGTCCCCACGACCGCGAGCCAAGGATGTCCAGCCGCCGTCTTGTCCGACGACTATAGGGTCGTCCCCATGACCCCGGGACTAGATTGGCCCACCACCGTCATGTCCGACGACTATAGGGTCGTCTCCACGACCCCGGGACAAGGTTGGCCCGCCGCCGACTTGTCCGACGACTATAGGGTCGTACCCACGACCCCGGATCTAGGCTGACAAGCCGCCAACATATCCGAAGACTATAGAGTCGTCCCCACGACCCCGGGCCAATGTTGGCCAATCGCCAACATGTCCGACGACTATAGGGTCGTCCGTACGACCCCGGGAATAGATTGGCCCGCCACCGTCATGTCCGACGACAATAGGGTCGTCCCCACGACCCCGGGTCTAGGATGGCCAGCCGCCGACATGTCCGACGACTATAGAGTCGTCCCCACGACACCGGGCCAAAGTTGGCCAGCCGCTGACATGTCCAACGACTATAGGGTCGTCCCCACGACCACGGGCCAAAGTTGGCCAGCCGCCGACATGTCCGACGACTATTGGATCGTCCCCACGACCACGGGCCAAAGTTGGCCAGCCGCCGACATGTCCGACGACTATAGGGTCGTCCCCACGACTCCGGGACTAGATTGGTCCGCCACCGTCATGTCCGACGACTATAGGGTCGTCCCCACGACCCCGGGACTAGGTTGACAAGCCGCCGAAATGTCCGACGACTATAGGGTCGTCCCCACGACCGCGAGCCAAGGATGTCCAGCCGCCGTCTTGTCCGACGACTATAGGGTCGTCCCCATGACCCCGGGACTAGATTGGCCCGCCACCGTCATGTCCGACGACTATAGGGTCGTCCCCACGACTCCGGGACTAGATTGGTCCGCCACCGTCATGTCCGACGACTATAGGGTCGTCCCCACGACCCCGGGACTAGGTTGACAAGCCGCCGAAATGTCCGACGACTATAGGGTCGTCCCCACGACCGCGAGCCAAGGATGTCCAGCCGCCGTCTTGTCCGACGACTATAGGGTCGTCCCCATGACCCCGGGACTAGATTGGCCCGCCACCGTCAAGTCCGACGACTATAGGGTCGTCCCCACGACCCCGGGTAAATTTGGCAAGCCGCCGACATGTCCGACGACTGTAGGGTCGTCCCCACGACCCCGGGACTAGATTGGTCCGCCACCGTCATGTCCGACGACTATAGGGTCGTCCCCACGACCCCGGGCCAAAGTTGGCAAGCCGCCGAAATGTCCGACGACTGTAGTGTCGTCCCCACGACCCCGGGCCAATGTTGGCCAATCGCCGACATGTCCGACGACTATAGAGTCGTCCCTACGACCCCTAGACTAGATTGGCCCGCCACCGTCATGTCCAACGATTATAGGGTCGTCCCCACGACCATGGGCCAAAGTTGGCCAGCCGCCGTAATGTCCAACGACTATTGGGTCGTCCCCACGACCCCGGGACTAGATTGGCCCGCCACCGTCAAGTCCGACGACTATAGGGTCGTCCCCACGACCCCGGGCAAATTTGGCAAGCCGCCGACATGTCCGACGACTATTGGGTCGTCCCCACGACCCCGGGACTAGATTGGTCCGCCACCGTCATGTCCGACGACTATAGGGTCGTCCCCACGACCCCGGGCAAATTTGGCAAGCCGCCGACATGTCCGACGACTATTGGGTCGTCCCCACGACCCCGGGACTAGATTGGTCCGCCACCGTCATGTCCGACGACTATAGGGTCGTCCCCACGACCCCGGGACTAGATTGGCCCGCCACCGTCCAGTCCGACGACTATAGGATCGTCTCCACGACCACGGCCCAAAGTTGGCCAGCTGCCGATATGTCCAACGACTATTGGGTCGTCCCCACGACCACGGGCCAAAGTTAGCCAGCCGCCGACATGTCCGACGACTATAGGGTCGTACCCACGACCCCGGGACTAGATTGGCCCGCCACCCTCATGTCCAACGACTATAGGGTCGTCCCCACGACCCCGGGACTAGGTTGACAAGCCGCCGAAATGTCCGACGACTATAGGGTCGTCCCCACAACCCCGGGCCAAAGTTGGCATGCCGCCGAAATGTCCGACGACTATAGGGTCGTCCCCACGACCGCGGGCCAAAGATGTCCAGCCGCCGTCATGTCCAACGACTATAGGTTCGTCCCCACGACCCCGGGACTAGGTTGACAAGCCGCCGAAATGTCCGACGACTATAGGGTCGTCCCCACGACCGCGAGCCAAGGATGTCCAGCCGCCGTCTTGTCCGACGACTATAGGGTCGTCCCCATGACCCCGGGACTAGATTGGCCCACCACCGTCATGTCCGACGACTATAGGGTCGTCTCCACGACCCCGGGACAAGGTTGGCCCGCCGCCGACTTGTCCGACGACTATAGGGTCGTACCCACGACCCCGGATCTAGGCTGACAAGCCGCCAACATATCCGAAGACTATAGAGTCGTCCCCACGACCCCGGGCCAATGTTGGCCAATCGCCAACATGTCCGACGACTATAGGGTCGTCCGTACGACCCCGGGAATAGATTGGCCCGCCACCGTCATGTCCGACGACAATAGGGTCGTCCCCACGACCCCGGGTCTAGGATGGCCAGCCGCCGACATGTCCGACGACTATAGAGTCGTCCCCACGACACCGGGCCAAAGTTGGCCAGCCGCTGACATGTCCAACGACTATAGGGTCGTCCCCACGACCACGGGCCAAAGTTGGCCAGCCGCCGACATGTCCGACGACTATTGGATCGTCCCCACGACCACGGGCCAAAGTTGGCCAGCCGCCGACATGTCCGACGACTATAGGGTCGTCCCCACGACTCCGGGACTAGATTGGTCCGCCACCGTCATGTCCGACGACTATAGGGTCGTCCCCACGACCCCGGGACTAGGTTGACAAGCCGCCGAAATGTCCGACGACTATAGGGTCGTCCCCACGACCGTGAGCCAAGGATGTCCAGCCGCCGTCTTGTCCGACGACTATAGGGTCGTCCCCATGACCCCGGGACTAGATTGGCCCGCCACCGTCATGTCCGACGACTATAGGGTCGTCTCCACGACCCCGGGACTAGGTTGGCCCGCCGCCGACTTGTCCGACGACTATAGGGTCGTCCCCACGACCCCGGGACTAGATTGGTCCGCCACCGTCATGTCCGACGACTATAGGGTCGTCCCCACGACCCCGGGCCAAAGTTGCCGGCCGCCGTAATGTCCAACGACTATTGGGTCGTCCCCACGACCCCGGGACTAGATTGGCCCGCCACCGTCAAGTCCGACGACTATAGGGTCGTCCCCACGACCCCGGGCAAATTTGGCAAGCCGCCGACATGTCCGACGACTGTAGGGTCGTCCCCACGACCCCGGGACTAGATTGGTCCGCCACCGTCATGTCCGACGACTATAGGGTCGTCCCCACGACCCCGGGCCAATGTTGGCCAATCGCCGACATGTCCGACGACTATAGGGTCGTCCCTACGACCCCTAGACTAGATTGGCCCGCCACCGTCATGTCCAACGATTATAGGGTCGTCCCCACGACCATGGGCCAAAGTTGGCCAGCCGCCGTAATGTCCAACGACTATTGGGTCGTCCCCACGACCCCGGGACTAGATTGGCCCGCCACCGTCAAGTCCGACGACTATAGGGTCGTCCCCACGACCCCGGGCAAATTTGGCAAGCCGCCGACATGTCCGACGACTATTGGGTCGTCCCCACGACCCCGGGACTAGATTGGTCCGCCACCGTCATGTCCGACGACTATAGGGTCGTCCCCACGACCCCGGGCAAATTTGGCAAGCCGCCGACATGTCCGACGACTATTGGGTCGTCCCCACGACCCCGGGACTAGATTGGTCCGCCACCGTCATGTCCGACGACTATAGGGTCGTCCCCACGACCCCGGGACTAGATTGGCCCGCCACCGTCCAGTCCGACGACTATAGGATCGTCTCCACGACCACGGCCCAAAGTTGGCCAGCTGCCGATATGTCCAACGACTATTGGGTCGTCCCCACCACTACGGGCCAAAGTTAGCCAGCCGCAGACATGTCCGACGACTATAGGGTCGTCCCTACGACCCCGAGCCAAAGTTGGCAAGCCGCCGAAATGCCCGACGACTATAGGCTCGTCCCCACGACCCCGGGACTAGATTGGCCCGCCACCGTCATGTCCGACGACTATACGGTCGTCCCCACGACCCCGGGACAAGGTTGGCCCGCCGCCGACTTGTCCGACGACTATAGGTTCGTACCCACCACCCCGGGACTCTATTGGCCCGCCACCGTCATGTCCAACGACTATAGGGTCGTCCCCACGACCCCGGGACTAGGTTGACAAGCCGCCCACATGTCCGACGACTATAGGGTCGTCCCCACGACCACCGGGCCAAAGTTCGCCAGCCTCCGTAATGTCCAACGACTATTGGGTCGTCCCCACGACCCCGGGACTAGATTGGCCCGCCACCGTCAAGTCCGACGACTATAGGGTCGTCCCCACGACCCCGGGCAAATTTGGCAAGCCGCCGACATATCCGACAAGTATAGGGTCGTCCCCACGACCCCGAGACTAGATTGGCCCGCCACCGTCATGTCCGACGACTATACGGTCGTCCCCATGACCCCGGGACAAGGTTGGCCCGCCGCCGACTTGTCCGACGACTATAGGGTCGTCCCTACGACCCCGGGACTAGATTGGCCCGCCACCGTCATGTTCAACAACTATAGGGTCGTCTCCACGACCCCGGGACTAGGTTGACAAGCCGCCAACATATCCGACGACTATACGGTCGCCCCCACGACCCCGGGACTAGGCTGACAAGCCGCCAACATGTCCGACGACTATAGGGTCGTCCCGACGACCCCGGGCCAATGTTGGCCAATCGCCAACATGTCCGACGACTATAGGGTCGTCCCTACGACCCCGGCACTAGATTGGCCGGCCACCGTCATGTCCAACGACTATAGGTTCGTCCCCACGACCCCGGGCAAATTTGGCAAGCCGCCGACATGTCCGACGACTATTGGGTCGTCCCCACGACCCCGGGACTAGATTGGTCCGCCACCGTCATGTCCGACGACTATAGGGTCGTCCCCACGACCCCGGGCAAATTTGGCAAGCCGCCGACATGTCCGACGACTATTGGGTCGTCCCCACGACCCCGGGACTAGATTGGTCCGCCACCGTCATGTCCGACGACTATAGGGTCGTCCCCACGACCCCGGGACTAGATTGGCCCCCCACCGTCCAGTCCGACGACTATAGGATCGTCTCCACGACCACGGCCCAAAGTTGGCCAGCTGCCGATATGTCCAACGACTATTGGGTCGTCCCCACCACTACGGGCCAAAGTTAGCCAGACGCAGACATGTCCGACGACTATAGGGTCGTCCCTACGACCCCGAGCCAAAGTTGGCAAGCCGCCGAAATGTCCGACGACTATAGGGTCGTCCCCACGACCGCGGGCCAAAGATGTCCAGCCGCCGTCTTGCCCGACGACTATAGGCTCGTCCCCACGACCCCGGGACTAGATTGGCCCGCCACCGTCATGTCCGACGACTATACGGTCGTCCCCACGACCCCGGGACAAGGTTGGCCCGCCGCCGACTTGTCCGACGACTATAGGTTCGTACCCACGACCCCGGGACTCTATTGGCCCGCCACCGTCATGTCCAAGGACTATAGGGTCGTCCCCACGACCCCGGGACTAGGTTGACAAGCCGCCCACATGTCCGACGACTATAGGGTCGTCCCCACGACCACCGGGCCAAAGTTCGCCAGCCTCCGTAATGTCCAACGACTATTGGGTCGTCCCCACGACCCCGGGACTAGATTGGCCCGCCACCGTCAAGTCCGACGACTATAGGGTCGTCCCCACGACCCCGGGCAAATTTGGCAAGCCGCCGACATATCCGACAAGTATAGGGTCGTCCCCACGACCCCGGGACTAGATTGGCCCGCCACCGTCATGTCCGACGACTATACGGTCGTCCCCATGACCCCGGGACAAGGTTGGCCCGCCGCCGACTTGTCCGACGACTATAGGGTCGTCCCTACGACCCCGGGAATAGATTGGCCCGCCACCGTCATGTTCAACGACTATAGGGTCGTCCCCACGACCCCGGGACTAGGTTGACAAGCCGCCAACATATCCGACGACTATACGGTCGCCCCCACGACCCCGGGACTAGGCTGACAAGCCGCCAACATGTCCGACGACTATAGGGTCGTCCCGACGACCCCGGGCCAATGTTGGCCAATCGCCAACATGTCCGACGACTATAGGGTCGTCCCCACGACCCCGGGACTAGGTTGACAAGCCGCCAACATATCCGACGACTATACGGTCGTCCCCACGACCTCGGGACTAGGTCGGCCAGCCGCCGTCATGTCCGACAACTATAGGGTCGTCCCCACGACCCCGGGCCAAAGTTGGCAAGCCGCCGAAATGTCCGACGACTATAGGGTCGTCCCCACAACCCCGGGACTAGATTGGCCCGCCACCGTCAAGTCCGACGACTATAGGATCGTCTCCACGACCACGGGCCAAAGTTGGCCAGCCGCCGACATGTCCGTCGACTATAGGGTCGTCCCTACGACCCCGGGACTAGATTGGCCCGCCACCGTCATGTCCAACGACTATAGGGTCGTCCCCACGACCATGGGCCAAAGTTGCCCAGCCGCCGTAATGTCCAACGACTATTGGGTCGTCCCCACGACCCCGGGACTAGATTGGCCCGCCACCGTCAAGTCCGACGACTATAGGGTCGTCCCCACGACCCCGGGCAAATTTGGCAAGCCGCCGACATATCCGACGACTATAGGGTCGTCCCCACAACCCCGGGACTAGATTGGCCCGCCACCGTCAAGTCCGACGACTATAGGATCGTCTCCACGACCACGGCCCAAAGATGGCCAGCCGCCGACATGTCCAACGACTATTGGGTCGTCCCCACGACCGCGGGCCAAAGTTAGCCAGCCGCCGACATGTCCGACGACTATAGGGTCGTCCCCACGGCCCCGGGCCAAAGTTGGCAAGCCGCCGAAATGTCCGACGACTATAGGGTCGTCCCCACGACCGCGGGCCAAAGATGTCCAGCCGCCGTCTTGTCCGACGACTATAGGGTCGTCCCCACGACCCCGGGACTAGATTGGCCCGCCACCGTCATGTCCGACGACTATACGGTCGTCCCCACGACCCCGGGACAAGGTTGGCCCACCGCCGACTTGTCCGACGACTATAGGTTCGTACCCACGACCCCGGGACTAGATTGGCCCGCCACCGTCATGTCCAACGACTAGCGGGTCGTCCCCACGACCCCGGGACTAGGTTGACCAGCCGCCGAAATGTCCGACGACTATAGGGTCGTCCCCACGACCGCGAGCCAAGGATGTCCAGCCGCCGTCTTGTCCGACGACTATAGGGTCGTCCCCACGACCCCGGGACTAGATTGGCCCGCCACCGTCATGTCCGACGACTATACGGTCGTCCCCACGACCCCGGGACAAGGTTGGCCCGCCGCCGTCATGTCCAACGACTATAGGGTCGTCCCCACGACCCCGGGACTAGGTTGACAAGCCGCCAACATGTCCGACGACTATAGGGTCGTCCCCACGACCCCGGGCCAAAGTTGGCCAGCCTCCGTAATGTCCAACGACTATTGGGTCGTCCCCACGACCCCGGGACTAGATTGGCCCGCCACCGTCAAGTCCGACGACTATAGGGTCGTCCCCACGACCCCGGGCAAATTTGGCAAGCCGCCGACATATCCGACAAGTATAGGGTCGTCCCCACAACCCCGGGACTAGATTGGCCCGCCACCGTCAAGTCCGACGACTATAGGATCGTCTCCACGACCACGGCCCAAAGTTGGCCAGCCGCCGACATGTCCAACGACTATTGGGTCGTCCCCACGACCACGGGCCAAAGTTAGCCAGCCGCCGACATGTCCGACGACTATAGGGTCTTCCCCACGACCCCGGGACTAGATTGGCCCGCCACCGTCATGTCCGACGACTATACGGTCGTCCCCATGACCCCGGGACAAGGTTGGCCCGCCGCCGACTTGTCCGACGACTATAGGGTCGTCCCTACGACCCCGGGACTAGATTGGCCCGCCACCGTCATGTTCAACGACTATAGGGTCGTCCCCACGACCATGGGCCAAAGTTGGCCAGCCGCCGTAATGTCCAACGACTATTGGGTCGTCCCCACGACCCCGGGACTAGATTGGCCCGCCACCGTCAAGTCCGACGACTATAGGGTCGTCCCCACGACCCCGGGCAAATTTGGCAAGCCGCCGACATGTCCGACGACTGTAGGGTCGTCCCCACGACCCCGGGACTAGATTGGTCCGCCACCGTCATGTCCGACGACTATAGGGTCGTCTCCACGACCCCGGGCCAAAGTTGGCAAGCCGCCGAAATGTCCGACGACTGTAGGGTCGTCCCCACGACCCCGGGCCAATGTTGGCCAATCGCCGACATGTCCGACGACTATAGGGTCGTCCCTACGACCCCTAGACTAGATTGGCCCGCCACCGTCATGTCCAACGATTATAGGGTCGTCCCCACGACCATGGGCCAAAGTTGGCCAGCCGCCGTAATGTCCAACGACTATTGGGTCGTCCCCACGACCCCGGGACTAGATTGGCCCGCCAGCGTCAAGTCCGACGACTATAGGGTCGTCCCCACGACCCCGGGCAAATTTGGTAAGCCGCCGACATGTCCGACGACTATTGGGTCGTCCCCACGACCCCGGGACTAGATTGGTCCGCCACCGTCATGTCCGACGACTATAGGGTCGTCCCCACGGCCCCGGGCAAATTTGGCAAGCCGCCGACATATCCGACGACTATTGGGTCGTCCCCACGACCCCGGGACTAGATTGGTCCGCCACCGTCATGTCCGACGACAATAGGGTCGTCCCCACGACCCCGGGACTAGATTGGCCCGCCACCGTCCAGTCCGACGACTATAGGATCGTCTCCACGACCACGGCCCAAAGTTGGCCAGCTGCCGATATGTCCAACGACTATTGGGTCGTCCCCACGACCACGGGCCAAAGTTAGCCAGCCGCAGACATGTCCGACGACTATAGGGTCGTCCCCACGACCCCGGGCCAAAGTTGGCCAGCCTCCGTAATGTCCAACGACTATTGGGTCGTCCCCACGACCCCGGGACTAGATTGGCCCGCCACCGTCAAGTCCGACGACTATAGGGTCGTCCCCACGACCCCGGGCAAATTTGGCAAGCCGCCGACATATCCGACAAGTATAGGGTCGTCCCCACGACCCCGGGACTAGATTGGCCCGCCACCGTCATGTCCGACGACTATACGGTCGTCCCCATGACCCCGGGACAAGGTTGGCCCGCCGCCGACTTGTCCGACGACTATAGGGTCGTCCCTACGACCCCGGGACTAGATTGGCCCGCCACCGTCATGTTCAACAACTATAGGGTCGTCTCCACGACCCCGGGACTAGGTTGACAAGCCGCCAACATATCCGACGACTATACGGTCGTCCCCACGACCTCGGGACTAGGTCGGCCAGCCGCCGTCATGTCCGACAACTATAGGGTCGTCCCCACGACCCCGGGCCAAAGTTGGCAAGCCGCCGAAATGTCCGACGACTATAGGGTCGTCCCCACAACCCCGGGACTAGATTGGCCCGCCACCGTCAAGTCCGACGACTATAGGATCGTCTCCACGACCACGGCCCAAAGATGGCCAGCCGCCGACATGTCCAACGACTATTGGGTCGTCCCCACGACCGCGGGCCAAAGTTAGCCAGCCGCCGACATGTCCGACGACTATAGGGTCGTCCCCACGACCCCGGGACAAGGTTGGCCCGCCGCCGACTTGTCCGACGACTATAGGTTCGTACCCACGACCCCGGGATTAGATTGGCCCGCCACCGTCATGTCCAACGACTATAGGGTCGTCCCCACGACCCCGGGACTAGGTTGACCAGCCGCCGAAATGTCCGACGACTATAGGGTCGTCCCCACGACCGCGAGCCAAGGATGTCCAGCCGCCGTCTTGTCCGACGACTATAGGGTCGCACCCACGACCCCGGGACTAGATTGGCCCGCCACCGCCATGTCCGACGATTATAGGGTTGTCCCCACGACCACGGGCCAACTTTGGCCAGCCGCCGACATATCCGACGACTAAAGGGTCGTCCCCACGACCACGGGCCAAAGTTTGCCAGCCGCCGACTTGTCCGACGACTATAGGGTCGTCCCCACGACCCCGGGCCAAAGTTGGCCAGCCGCCGACATGTCCGACGATTATAGTGTCGTCCAAACGACCCCGGGAATATATTGGCCCGCCCCCGACAAGTCCGACGACTATAGGGTCGTCCCCACGACACCGGGCCAAAGTTGGCCAGCCGCCGATATGTCCGACGATTATAGGGTCGTCCCCACGACCCCGGGAATAGATTGGCCCGCCCCCGACAAGTCCGACGACTATAGGGTCGTCCCCACGACCTCGGGACTAGGTTGGCCAGCCGCCGACATGTCCGACGACTATAGGGTCGTCGCCACGACCCCGGGCCAATGTTGGCCAATCGCCGACATGTCCGACGACTATAGGGTCGTCCCTACGACCCCGGACTAGGTTGGCCAGCCGCCGACATGTCCGACGACTATAGGGTCGTCCCCACGACCCCGGGCCAAAGTTGGCAAGCCGCCGACATGTCCGATGACTATAGGGTCGTCCCCACGACCCCGGGACTAGGTTGGCCCACCGCCGACTTGTCCGACGACAATAGGGTCGTCCCCACGACCCCGGGTCTAGGGTGGCCAGCTGCCGACATGTCCGACGATTATAGGGTCGTCCCCATGACCAGGGGCCAAAGTTGGCCTGCCGCCGAAATGTCCGACAACTATACAGTCGTCCCCACGACACCAGGCCAAAGTTGGCCAGCCGCCAACATGTCCGACGACTATAGGGTCGTCCCTACGACCCCGGGACTAGATTGGCCCGCCGCCGACTTGTCCGACGACTATAGGGTCGTCCCCACGACCCCCGGACTAGGTTGGCTCGCCGCCGACTTGTCCGACGACTATAGGGTCGTCCCCACGACCACGGGCCAAAGTTGGCCAGCCGCCGACATGTCCGACGACTATTCGATCGTCGCCACGACCCCGGGACAAGCTTGGCCCGCCGCCGACTTGCCCGACGACTATAGGGTCGTCCCCACGACACCGGGACTAGATTGGCCCGCCACCGTCATGTCCGACGACAATAGGGTCGTCCCCACGACCCCGGGTCTAGGTTGGCCAGCCGCCGACATGTCCGACGATTATAGGGTCGTCCCCACGACCCCGGGACAAGCTTGGCCCGCCGCCGTCTTGCCCGACGACTATAGGGTCGTCCCTACGACCCCGGGACTAGATTGGCCCGCCACCGTCATGTCCAACGATTATAGGGTCGTCCCCACGACCCCGGGACTAGATTGGCCCGCCACCGTCATGTCCGACGATTATAGGGTCGTCCCCACGACCCCGGGACAAGCTTGGCCCGCCGCCGACTTGTCCGACGACAATAGGGTCGTCCCCACGACCCCGGGTCTAGGTTGGCCAGCCGCCGACATTTCCGACGACTATAGAGTCGTCCCCACGACACCGGGCCATAGTTGGCCAGCCGCCGACATGTCCGACGTCTATAGGGTCGTCCCCACGACTCCGGGACTAGATTGGCCCGCCACCGTCATGTCCGACGACAATAGGGTCGTCCCCACAACCACGGGCCAAAGTTGGCCAGCCGCCGACATGTCCGACGACTATAGGGTCGTCCCTACGACCCCGGGACTAGATTGGCCCGCCACCGTCATGTCCAACGATTATAGGGTCGTCCCCACGACCCCGGGACTAGATTGGCCCGCCCCCGACAAGTCCGACGACTATAGGGTCGTCCCCACGACACCGGGCCAAAGTTGGCCAGCCGCCGATATGTCCGACGATTATAGGGTCGTCCCCACGACCCCGGGAATAGATTGGCCCGCCGCCGACATGTCCGACGACTATAGGGTCGTCCCCACGACCCCGGGCCAAAGTTGGCAAGCCGCCGACATGTCCGATGACTATAGGGTCGTCCCTACGACCCCGGGACTAGATTGGCCCGCCACCGTCATGTCCAACGATTATAGGGTCGTCCCCACGACCTCGGGACTAGGTTGGCCAGCCGCCGACATGTCCGACGACTATAGGGTCGTCGCCACGACCCCGGGCCAATGTTGGCCAATCGCCGACATGTCCGACGACTATAGGGTCGTCCCTACGACCCCGGACTAGGTTGGCCAGCCGCCGACATGTCCGACGACTATAGGGTCGTCCCCACGACCCCGGGCCAAAGTTGGCAAGCCGCCGACATGTCCGATGACTATAGGGTCGTCCCCACGACCCCGGGACTAGGTTGGCCCACCGCCGACTTGTCCGACGACAATAGGGTCGTCCCCACGACCCCGGGTCTAGGGTGGCCAGCTGCCGACATGTCCGACGATTATAGGGTCGTCCCCATGACCAGGGGCCAAAGTTGGCCTGCCGCCGAAATGTCCGACAACTATACAGTCGTCCCCACGACACCAGGCCAAAGTTGGCCAGCCGCCAACATGTCCGACGACTATAGGGTCGTCCCTACGACCCCGGGACTAGATTGGCCCGCCGCCGACTTGTCCGACGACTATAGGGTCGTCCCCACGACCCCCGGACTAGGTTGGCTCGCCGCCGACTTGTCCGACGACTATTCGATCGTCGCCACGACCCCGGGACAAGCTTGGCCCGCCGCCGACTTGCCCGACGACTATAGGGTCGTCCCCACGACACCGGGACTAGATTGGCCCGCCACCGTCATGTCCGACGACAATAGGGTCGTCCCCACGACCCCGGGTCTAGGTTGGCCAGCCGCCGACATGTCCGACGATTATAGGGTCGTCCCCACGACCCCGGGACAAGCTTGGCCCGCCGCCGTCTTGCCCGACGACTATAGGGTCGTCCCTACGACCCCGGGACTAGATTGGCCCGCCACCGTCATGTCCAACGATTATAGGGTCGTCCCCACGACCCCGGGACTAGATTGGCCCGCCACCGTCATGTCCGACGATTATAGGGTCGTCCCCACGACCCCGGGACAAGCTTGGCCCGCCGCCGACTTGTCCGACGACAATAGGGTCGTCCCCACGACCCCGGGTCTAGGTTGGCCAGCCGCCGACATTTCCGACGACTATAGAGTCGTCCCCACGACACCGGGCCATAGTTGGCCAGCCGCCGACATGTCCGACGTCTATAGGGTCGTCCCCACGACCCCGGGACTAGATTGGCCCGCCACCGTCATGTCCGACGACAATAGGGTCGTCCCCACAACCACGGGCCAAAGTTGGCCAGCCGCCGACATGTCCGACGACTATAGGGTCGTCCCTACGACCCCGGGACTAGATTGGCCCGCCACCGTCATGTCCAACGATTATAGGGTCGTCCCCACGACCCCGGGACTAGATTGGCCCGCCACCGTCATGTCCGACGATTATAGGGTCGTCCCCACGACCCCGGGACAAGCTTGGCCCGCCGCCGACTTGTCCGACGACTGTAGGGTCATTCCCACGACCCCGGGGCTAGATTGGCCCGCCACCGTCATGTCCGACGACAATAGGGTCGTCCCCACGACCCCGGGTCTAGGTTGGCCAGCCGCCGACATGTCCGACGACTATAGGGTCGTCCCCAGGACCTCGGGTCTAGATTGGCCCGCTACCGTCATGTCCGACGACTATAGGGTCGTCCCCACGACACCGGGCCAAAGTTGGCCAGCCGCCGACATGTCCGACGACAATAGGGTCGTCCCCACGACCCCGGGCCAATGTTGGCCAATCGCCGACATGTCCAACGACTATAGGGTCGTCCCCACGACCCCGGGACTAGGTTGGCCAGCCGCCGACATGTCCGACTACTATAGGGTCGTCCCCAGGACCTCGGGTCTAGATTGGCCCGCTACCGTCATGTCCGACGACTATAGGGTCGTCCCCACGACACCGGGCCAAAGTTGGCCAGCCGCCGACATGTCCGACGACTATAGGGTCGTCCCCACGACCCCGGGACTAGATTGGCCCGCCACCATCATGTCCGACGATTATAGGGTCGTCCCCACGACCGCGAGACTAGATTGGCCCGCCACCGTCATGTCCGACAACAATAGGGTCGTCCCCACGACCCCGGGTCCAGGCTGGCCAGCCGCCGACATTTCCGACGACTATAGAGTCGTCCCCACGACACCGGGCCAAAGTTGGCCAGCCGCCGACATGTCCGACGACTATAGGGTCGTCCCCACGACCCCGGGACTAGATTGGCCCGCCACCGTCATGTCCGACGATTATAGGGTCGTCCCCACGACCGCGAGACTAGATTGGCCCGCCACCGTCATGTCCGACGACAATAGGGTCGTCCCCACGACCCCGGGTCCAGGTTGGCCAGCCGCCGACATTTCCGACGACTATAGGGTCGTCCCCACGACCCCGGGCCAAAGTTGGCAAGCCGCCGAAATGTCCGACGACTATAGGGTCGTCCCCACGACCCCGGGACTAGGTTGGCCAGCCGCCGACATGTCCGACGACTATAGGGTCGTCCCGACGACCCCGGGCCAATGTTGGCCAATCGCCAACATGGCTGACGACTATAGGGTCGTCCCTACGACCCCGGGACTAGATTGGCCCGCCACCGTCATATCCAACGATTATAGGGTCGTCCCCAAGTCCCCGGGACTAGATTGGCCCGCCACCGTCATGTCCGACGATTATAGGGTCGTCCCCACGACCCCGGGACAAGCTTGGCCCGCCGCCGACTTGTCCGACGACTATAGGGTCGTCCCCACGACCCCGGGACTAGATTGGCCCGCCACCGTCATGTCCGACGACTATAGGGTCGTCCCCACGACCCCGGGTCTAGGTTGGCCAGCCGCCGACATGTCCGACGACAATCGGATCGTCCCCACGACCACGCGCCAAAGTTGGCCAGCCGCCGACATGTCCGACGACAATAGGGTCGTCCCCACGACCCCGGGTCCAGGTTGGCCAGCCGCCGACATTTCCGACGACTATAGGGTCGTCCCCACGACCACGGGCCAAAGTTGGCATGCCGCCGAAATGTCCGACGACTATAGGGTCGTCCCCACGACACCGGGCCAAAGTTGGCCAGCCGCCGACATGTCCGACGACTATAGGGTCGTCCCCACGACCCCGGGACTAGATTGGCCCGCCACCGTCATGTCCGACGATTATAGGGTCGTCCCCACGACCGGAGACTAGATTGGCCCGCCACCGACATGTCCGACGACAATCGGATCGTCCCCACGACCACCCGCCAAAGTTGGCCAGCCGCCGACATGTCCGACGACTATTGGGTCGTCCCCACGACCCCGGGACAAGCTTGGCCCGCCGCCGACTTGCCCGACGACTCTAGGGTCGTCCCCACGACACCGGGACTAGATTGGCCCGCCACCGTCATGTCCGACGACAATAGGGTCGTCCCCACGACCCCGGGTCTAGGTTGGCCAGCCGCCGACATGTCCGACGATTATAGGGTCGTCCCCACGACCCCGGGACAAGCTTGGCCCGCCGCCGTCTTGCCCGACGACTATAGGGTCGTCCCTACGACCCCGGGACTAGATTGGCCCGCCACCGTCATGTCCAACGATTATAGGGTCGTCCCCACGACCTCGGGACTAGATTGGCCCGCCACCGTCATGTCCGACGATTATAGGGTCGTCCCCACGACCCCGGGACAAGCTTGGCCCGCCGCCGACATGTCCGACGACTATAGGCTCGTCCCCACGACCCCGGGCCAATGTTGGCCAATCGCCGACATGTCCGACGACTATAGGGTCGTCCCTACGACCCCGGGACTAGATTGGCCCGCCACCGTCATTTCCAACGACTATAGGGTCGTCCCCATGACCCCGGGACTAGATTGGCCCGCCACCGTCAAGTCCGACGACTGTAGGGTCGTCCCCACGACCCCGGTACTAGATTGGCCCGCCACCGACATGTCCGACGACTATAGGGTCGTCCCCACGAGCCCGGGACTAGATTGGCTAGCCACCGTCACGTCCGACGACTATCGGATCGTCCCCACGACCATGGGCCAAAGCTGGCCAGCCGCCAACATGTCCGACGACTATAGGGTCGTCCCCACGATCCCGG
This sequence comes from Andrena praecox, assembly GCA_963932275.1. Classification (NCBI taxonomy): domain Eukaryota; kingdom Metazoa; phylum Arthropoda; class Insecta; order Hymenoptera; family Andrenidae; genus Andrena; species Andrena praecox. Next base: position 470,077 of record CAWVQO010000396.1, on the reverse strand, counting down.
GACTAGATTGGCCCGACACCGTCATGTCCGACGACTATAGGGTCGTCCCCACGACCCCGGGACTAGATTGGCCCGCCACCGTCTTGTCCGACGACTATAAGGTCGTCTTCACGACCACGGGCCAAAGTTGGCCAGCCGCCGACATTTCCGACGACTATAGGGTCGTCCTCTCGACCACGGGCCAAATTTGGCCAGCTGCCGACTTGTCCGAACATTATAGGGTCGTCCCCACGACGCCGGGACTAGGTTGGCTCGCCGCCGACATTTCCGACGACTATAGGGTCGTCCCCACGACCACGGGCCATATTTGGCCAGCCGCCGACTTGTCCGACGACTATAGGGTCGTTCCCACGACCACGGGCCAAAGTTGGCCAGCCGCCGACTTGTTCGAGGACTATAGGGTCGTCCCCACGACCCCGGGTCTAGGTTGGCCAGCCGCCGACATGTCCGACGACTATAGAGTCGTCCCCAAGACACCGGGCCAAAGTAGGACAGCCGCCGACATCTCCGACGACTATAGGGTCGTCCCCACGATCCCGGGACTAGATTGGCTAGCCACCGTCACGTCCGACGACTATCGGATCGTCCCCACGACCACGGGCCAAAGTTGGCCAGCCGCCGACATGTCCGACGACTGTTGGGTCGTCCCCACGACCACGGGCCAATGTTGGCCAGCCGCCGACATGTCCGACGACTATAGGGTCGTCCCCACGACCCCGGGCCAAATTTGGCCAGCCGCCGACTTGTCCGAAGACTATAGGGTCGTCCCCACGTCCCCGGGTCATATTTGGCCAGCCGCCGACATGTCCGACGACTATAGAGTCGTCCCCACGACCCCGGGCCAAAGTTGGCAAGCCGCCGAAATGTCCGACGACTGTAGGGTCGCTACCACGACCTCGGGGCTAGGTTGGCCAGCCGCCGACATGTCCGACGACTATACGGTCGTCCCCACGACCTCGGGACTAGGTTGGCCAGCCGCCGACATGTCCGACGAGTATAGGGTCGTCCCCACGACCCCCCGACTAGGTGGGCCCGCCGCCGACTTGTCCGACAACTATAGGGTCGTCCCCGCGACCTCGGGACTAGGTTGGCCAGCCGCCGACATGTCCGACGACTATAGGCTCGTCCCCACGACCCCGGGCCAATGTTGGCCAATCGCCGACATGTCCGACGACTATAGGGTCGTCCCTACGACCCCGGGACTAGATTGGCCCGCCACCGTCATGTCCAACGACTATAGGGTCGTCCCCACGACCATGGGCCAAAGTTGGCCAGCCGCCGATATGTCCAACGACTATTGGGTCGTCCCCACGACCACGGGCCAATGTTAGCCAGCCGCCGACATGTCCGACGACTATAGGGTCGTCCCCACGACCCCGGGCCAAAGTTGGCAAGCCGCCGAAATGTCCGACGACTGTAGGGTCGCTACCACGACCTCGGGGCTAGGTTGGCCAGCCGCCGACATGTCCGACGACTATACGGTCGTCCCCACGACCTCGGGACTAGGTTGGCCAGCCGCCGACATGTCCGACGAGTATAGGGTCGTCCCCACGACCCCCCGACTAGGTGGGCCCGCCGCCGACTTGTCCGACAACTATAGGGTCGTCCCCGCGACCCCGGGACTAGGTTGGCTCGCCACCGTCATGTCTGACGACTATAGGGTCGTCCCCACGACCACGGGCCAAAGTTGGCCAGCCGCCGACATGTCCGACGACTATAGGGTCGTCCCCACGACCACGGGCCAAAGTTGGCCAGCCGCCGACATGTCCGACGACTATAGGGTCGTCCCCACGACCCCGGGACTAGGTTGGCTCGCCACCGACATGTCTGACGACTATAGGGTCGTCCCCACGACCCCGGGACTAGATTGGCCCGCCACCGTCAATTCCGACGACTACAGGGTCGTCCCCACGACCCCGGGCCAAAGTTGGACAGCCGCCGACTTGTCCGACGACTATAGGGTTGTCCCCACGACCACGGGCCAAAGTTGGCCAGCCGCCGGCTTGTCCGACGATTATAGGGTCGTCCCCACGACCCCGGGACTAGGTTGGCCCGCCGCCGACTTGTCCGACGACTATATGGTCGTCCCCACGACCACGGGCCAATGTTGGCCAGCCGCTGACTTGTCCGACGACTATAGGGTCGTCCCCACGACCGCGGGACTAGATTGGCTCGCCGCCGACTTGTCCGACGACTGTAGGGTCGTCCCCACGACCCCGGGACTAGATTGGCCCGCCACCGTCATTTCCGACGACTATAGGGTCGTCCCCACGACCACGGGCCAAAGTTGGCCAGCCGCCGACATGTCCGACGACTATAGGGTCGTCCCCACGACCCGGGACTAGACTAGCCCGCCACCGTCATGTCCGACGACTATAGGGTCATCCCCACGACCCCGGGTCTAGGTTGGCCCGCCGCCGACATGTCCGACGACTATAGGGTCGTCCCCACGACCCTTGGGCCAAAGTTGGACAGCCACCGACATTTCCGACGACTATACGGTCGTCCCCACGACCACGGGCCAAAGTTGGCCAGCCGCCGACATGTCCGACGACTATAGGATCGTCCCCACGACCCGGGACTATACTGGCCCGCCACAGTCATGTCCGACGACTATAGGGTCGTCCGCACGACCCCCGGACTAGGTTGGCCGGCCGCCGACTTGTCCGACGACTATAGGGTCGTCCCCACGACCCCCCGACTAGGTGGGCTCGCCGCCGACTTGCCCGACGACTATAGGGTCATCCCCACGACCCCGGGACTAGGTTGGCCCGCCGCCGACTTGTCCGACGACTATAGGGTCGTCCCCACGACCCCGGGACTAGGTTGGCTCGCCACCGTCATGTCTGACGACTATAGGGTCGTCCCCACCACCACGTGCCAAAGTTGGCCAGCCGCTGACATGTCCGACGACTATAGGGTCGTCCCCACGACCACAGGCCAAAGTTGGCCAGCCGCCGACATGTCCGACGACTATAGGGTCGTCCCCACGACCCGGGACTAGACTGGCCCGCCACCGTCATGTCCGACGACTATAGGGTCGTCCCCACGACCCCCGGACTAGGTTGGCCGGCCGCCGACTTGTCCGACGACTATAGGGTCGTCCCCACGACCCCCCGACTAGGTGGGCTCGCCGCCGACTTGTCCGACGACTATAGGGTCATCCCCACGACCCCGGGACTAGGTTGGCCCGCCGCCGACTTGTCCGACGACTATAGGGTCGTCCCCACGACCCCGGGACTAGTTTGGCTCGCCACCGACATGTCTGACGACTATAGGGTCGTCCCCACGACCCCGGGCCAAAGATGGCCAGCCGCCGACATGTCCGACGATTATAGGGTCGTCCCCACGACCCCGGGACTAGATTGGCCCGCCACCGTCATTTCCGACGACTATAGGGTCGTCCCCACGACCACGGGCCAAAGCTGGCCAGCCGCCGGCTTGTCCGACGACTATAGGGTCGTCCCCATGACCCGGGACTAGACTGGCCCGCCACCGTCATGTCCGACGACTACAGGGTCGTCCCCACGACCCCCGGACTAGGTTGGTACGCCGCCGACTCGTCCGACGAGTATAGGGTCCTCCCCACGACCACGGGCCAAAGTTGGCCAGCCGCCGACATGTCCGACGACTATAGGGTCGTCCCCACGACCCGGGACTAGACTGGCCCGCCACCGACATGTCCGACGACTATAGAGTCGTCCCCACGACCCCGGGTCAATGTTGGCACGCCGCCGACATGTCCGACGACTATAGGGTCGTCCCCACGACCCTTGGGCCAAAGTTGGACAGCCACCGACATTTCCGACGACTATACGGTCGTCCCCACGACCACGGGCCAAAGTTGGCCAGCCGCCGACATGTCCGACGACTATAGGATCGTCCCCACGACCCGGGACTAGACTGGCCCGCCACAGTCATGTCCGACGACTATAGGGTCGTCCGCACGACCCCCGGACTAGGTTGGCCGGCCGCCGACTTGTCCGACGACTATAGGGTCGTCCCCACGACCCCCCGACTAGGTGGGCTCGCCGCCGACTTGCCCGACGACTATAGGGTGCGTTCCCACGACCCCGGGCCAAAGTTGGCAAGCTGCCGACTTATCCGACGACTATAGGGTGGTCCCCACGACCCCGGGACTAGGTAGGCCCGCCGCCGACTTGTCCGACGACTATAGGGTCGTCCCCTCGACCCCGGGACTAGATTGGCCCGCCACCGTTATGTCCGACGACTATAGGGTCGTCCCCACGACCACGGGCCAAAGATGGCCAGCCGCCGACATGTCCGACGACTATAGGGTCGTCCCCACGACCCGGGACTAGACTGGCCCGCCACCGTCATGTCCGACGACTATAGGGTCGTCCCCACGACCCCCGGACTAGGTGGGCTCGCCCCCGACTTGTCCGACGACTATAGGGTCGTTCCCACGACCCCGGGCCAAAGTTGGCAAGCTGCCGACTTATCCGACGACAATAGGGTCGTCCCCACGACCCCGGGACTAGGTAGGCCCGCCGCCGACTTGTCCGACGACTATAGGGTCGTCCCCACGACCCCCGGGCCAAAGTTGGACAGCCACCGACATTTCCGACGACTATAGGGTCGTCTCCACGACCACGGGCCAAAGTTGGCCAGCCGCCGACATGTCCGACGACTATAGGGTCGTCCCCACGACCCGGGACTAGACTGGCCCGCCACCGACATGTCCGACGACTATAGAGTCGTCCCCACGACTCCGGGTCAATGTTGGCTCGCCGCCGACATGTCCGACGACTATAGGGTCGTCCCCACGACCCCTGGGCCAAAGTTGGACAGCCACCGACATTTCCGACGACTATACGGTCGTCCCCACGACCACGGGCCAAAGTTGGCCAGCCGCCGACATGTCCGAAGACTATAGGGTCGTCCCCACGACCCGGGACTAGACTGGCCCGCCACCATCATGTCCGACGACTATAGGGTCGTCCCCACGACCCCCTGACTAGGTTGGCCGGCCGCCGACTTGTCCGACGACTATAGGGTCGTCCCCACGACCCCCCGACTAGGTGGGCTCGCCGCCGACTTGTCCGACGACTATAGGGTGCGTTCCCACGACCCCGGGCCAAAGTTGGCAAGCTGCCGACTTATCCGACGACTATAGGGTGGTCCCCACGACCCCGGGACTAGGTAGGCCCGCCGCCGACTTGTCCGACGACTATAGGGTCGTCCCCACGACCCCGGGACTAGATTGGCCCGCCACCGTTATGTCCGACGACTATAGGGTCGTCCCCACGACCACGGGCCAAAGATGGCCAGCCGCCGACATGTCCGACGACTATAGGGTCGTCCCCACGACCCGGGACTAGACTGGCCCGCCACCGTCATGTCCGACGACTATAGGGTCGTCCCCACGACCCCCGGACTAGGTTGGCCGGCCGCCGACTTGTCCGACGACTATAGGGTCGTCCCCACGACGCCCGGAGTAGGTGGGCTCGCCCCCGACTTGTCCGACGACTATAGGGTCGTTCCCACGACCCCGGGCCAAAGTTGGCAAGCTGCCGACTTATCCGACGACTATAGGGTCGTCCCCACGACCCCGGGACTAGGTAGGCCCGCCGCCGACTTGTCCGACGACTATATGGTCGTCCCCACGACCCCGGGACTAGATTGGCCCGCCACCGTTATGTCCGACGACTATAGGGTCGTCCCCACGACCACGGGCCAAAGGTGGCCAGCCGGCGACATGTCCGACGACTATAGGGTCGTCCCCACGACCCGGGACTAGACTGGCCCGCCGCCGTCATGTCCGACGACTATAGGGTCATCCCCACGACCCCGGGACTAGGTTGGCCCGCCGCCGACTTGTCCGACGACTATAGGGTCGTCCCCACGACCCCGGGACTAGATTGGCCCGCCACCGTCATTTCCGACGACTATAGGGTCGTCCCCACGACCGCGGGACTAGATTGGCTCGCCGCCGACTTGTCCGACGACTGTAGGGTCGTCCCCACGACCCCGGGACTAGATTGGCCCGCCACCGTCATTTCCGACGACTATAGGGTCGTCCCCACGACCAGGGGCCAAAGTTGGCCAGCCGCCGACTTGTCCGACGACTATAGGGTCGTCCCCATGACCCGGGACTAGACTGGCCCGCCACCGTCATGTCCGACGACTATAGGGTCGTCCCCACGACCCCCGGACTAGGTTGGTACGCCGCCGACTTGAGGTCTGTGCCCACATATCCGTTCCGTCTCAGTTCCGTGTCAGTTCCGTGATCGCAAAAGGTATGGGTTGCTTGTTTGGAATGGAGCAGTGCACACTTGTCAGTTCCGTGAAATTCGACGGTCTTTCCGTATCCGTCAGTTCCGGGCCGTCAGGATCAGTGTTAAAAATATCGTTTGCGTGCTTTACAATGGAGCAGCGCACACTTGTCCGTGTCAGGGCTGTCAGCAGATGTCAGTGTGGAACCCGGATCCGTTCAGTGAAACTAAAATTCGGTTGCCTCCGATATTTTGGCCATTTGCACGGAGACGGAGGCTTGAAATGACTGAAGGGACGACCTTTTTTTATGACCGTGAAAGGTTCTCAGGTCGAGGCTCTCGAACCGCGCGTCGGGGGTCCCAGACCCTAGGGTCATAAAGACAAGGACAGCAATAGGCCGCTCAGTAATGAAAATGAGAATTTCTATAATTAATATCAGATCGCCATACAAGTACCACCAATGGATTGCTGGAGTTTTTGCAATGAAAATGATACCAAACGAGATAGAATTCTGATCATTTTTAATGATTGTAATGAAAAGAGTTTTGGATTGGTATATAAGGTATGATCGGATGCACGAATGTTGGGCGTCAAGGAAATAAAGCTGGACGTGCGTTTCAACAAGACTTGCCAACTTATGCTCTTTCCCGCTGCGATACATGTATCGCGATACATGTATGGTGGATACCGATTTTCCATTGATCATTATAGTTTCCATAGGAACCGTTCACACGACGATTCTCGTATCGCAATACTGATTTTGTCGACTCCGCAAACGTCGGCCGCACGATACTTTTTGTCTGAAGTCGACAGATGAAACGTGGAAACGAGGGGACCTTTTCACACGGCGCAGGGCGAAACACGTATCGCGATACGTGTCGATCATTTGTTCTTCAATAGAAAGTATCTTCTCGTGCCGCATACATTTTTGGACAAAATATTTTTCTGAAAAAATGAATGAGATTGAAGTGTTACCTATTTGGATTTTACACAAAAGATGTAGTAAAAAACGAGCGAATTGGAAACATTGGGTTCATCCCATAAACGGCATTAGACATGAAAAGGGAATTTTTGAAAGGGTTACCATGTGAAACGGAAACCCGTTGGACAGGTATCACCGCACTGACGGAAAGAACTGTGCGGCAGGCCCAGAGATGCCAGAAGTGGCGACAACAGGGGCGAATTATGACATAGTGTGTGCACAAATTGTATAGCAGGTATACATATATAGTAACGTTCACGCCCCTACGGAATCGGCTGAATTGGGACTGCAGGCCGGGCTAGAGCAGCAGGCCTCCTACACATTTGTCAGCAGGGGTGTGCGGGTACCCAACGTTTCGGGCTCTGGACGGGCCGGAAACTTTCGGGCGAGATCGGACGGGATCCCGATACTTTCGTATTCCTCGAGATCCCGAAGTTTTCTGGATCCCGCGACTCGTTTCGGGCTACAGGCATGACCGCCATGAGCGGGCAATTTGATTTCAGGTCGGCTCGGCAAAACTCGGACCCGATCGGCTCGAAAGCCAGCTATTAAGAGTATCTACTAAATATCAGTACCAGTGATAAGTTTTTACATTTCTGTCTCCTGTTAAATCATAATTTGTATCTTATTATTCATTTAAATATATATTTTCATTGTTACCAAATAGCCTGTGACGTGTCATATACGTACTTAAATAAATACCATATTCAAAATTTGGGAGAAAGACTATTTTTATATCGATAATCTTTTAAAAACTTAATAAAATATACTTTATACTTCGTACTTTATGTAAAGGGAATATGTATATACCTATTGGGTATTAAGTTTTTCAAGATAGGTTCAGATTTAACACAGAAAACGTACGGACAACTATAAACATACAGAAAGGAATATTTAAAAATATACGGGAAGGCGAATATTTTATTATTTCAAATTAACATGTAAGAAACATAATGGTTCTACGTTCTCAGGTAACAATTTTGTTCGGTTATCGAAAACGATATTTGCAACAGTGGAAGGCACCCCCGCATTTCTCATTCCCTGCCCAGATTCTGTAGGAACAAAATCCTTATTCTCTAGCATTTTTCGTTATATTTTATTAAGATTTTAAAATATTGTCGATATAAAAATAGTCTTCTCCCCAAGTTCTGAACATGATATTTATTTAAGTATGTATATGGACATATTCAGTATTCACAGACGATTTGGCAGCAATGAAAATACATATATATGTAAATGAATAATAAGATACAAATTTTGATTCAACAGGAAACAGAAAGGTAAAAACTTATCACTGGTATTGATATACTTATCACTGGTATTCTTTCCATCTTGGTCCCCTCTTAATGGCTAGCTTACGAGCCGATCGGGTCCGAGTTTTGCCGAGCCGACCTGAAACGAGTCTCGGGATCCCGAAAACATCCGATCCGTCCCGAGAGCGGGGAACTCGAGCCTCGGGACGATCCGCACACTCCAACTTGTCAATGACACGGAACTGACACGGAACTGACGCGGAACTGACACGGAACTGAGACGGAACGGATATGTGGGCACAGACCTTTGTCCGACGAGTATAGGGTCCTCCCCACGACCACGGGCCAAAGTTGGCCAGCTGCCGACATGTCCGACGACTATAGGGTCGTCCCCACGACCCGGGACTAGACTGGCCCGCCACCGACATGTCCGACGACTATAGAGTCGTCCCCACGACCCCGGGTCAATGTTGGCTCGCCGCCGACATGTCCGACGACTATAGGGTCGTCCCCACGACCCCCGGGCCAAAGTTGGACAGCCACCGACATTTCCGACGACTATAGGGTCGTCCCCACGACCACGGGCCAAAGTTGGCCAGCCGCCGACATATCCGACGACTATAGGGTCGTCCCCACGACCCCGGGACAAAGTTGGCCAGCCGCCGACATGTCCGACGACTATAGGGTCGTCCCCACAACCCGGGACTAGAGTGGCCCGCCACCGTCATGTCCGACGACTATATGGTCGTCCCCACGACCACGGGCCAATGTTGGCCAGCCGCTGACTTGTCCGACGACTATAGGGTCGTCCCCACGAACACGGGCCAAAGTTGGCCAGCCGCCGACTTGTCCGACGACTATAGGGTCGTCCCCATGACCCGGGACTAGACTGGCCCGCCACCGTCATGTCCGACGACTATAGGGTCGTCCCCACGAACCCCGGACTAGGTTGGTACGCCGCCGACTTGTCCGACGAGTATAGGGTCCTCCCCACGACCACGGGCCAAAGTTGGCCAGCCGCCGACATGTCCGACGACTATACGGTCGTCCCCACGACCTCGGGACTAGGTTGGCCAGCCGCCGACATGTCCGACGAGTATAGGGTCGTCCCCACGACCCCCCGACTAGGTGGGCTCGCCGCCGACTTGTCCGACAACTATAGGGTCGTCCCCGCGACCCCGGGACTAGGTTGGCTCGCCACCGTCATGTCTGACGACTATAGGGTCGTCCCCACGACCACGGGCCAAAGTTGGCCAGCCGCCGACATGTCCGACGACTATAGGGTCGTCCCCACGACCACGGGCCAAAGTTGGCCAGCCGCCGACATGTCCGACGACTATAGGGTCGTCCCCACGACCCCGGGACTAGGTTGGCTCGCCACCGACATGTCTGACGACTATAGGGTCGTCCCCACGACCCCGGGACTAGATTGGCCCGCCACCGTCAATTCCGACGACTACAGGGTCGTCCCCACGACCCCGGGCCAAAGTTGGACAGCCGCCGACTTGTCCGACGACTATAGGGTCGTCCCCACGACCCCGGGACTAGATTGGCCCGCCACCGTTATGTCCGACGACTATAGGGTCGTCCCCACGACCACGGGCCAAAGATGGCCAGCCGCCGACATGTCCGACGACTATAGGGTCGTCCCCACGACCCGGGACTAGACTGGCCCGCCACCGTCATGTCCGACGACTATAGGGTCGTCCCCACGACCCCCGGACTAGGTTGGCCGGCCGCCGACTTGTCCGACGACTATAGGGTCGTCCCCACGACCCCCGGAGTAGGTGGGCTCGCCCCCGACTTGTCCGACGACTATAGGGTCGTTCCCACGACCCCGGGCCAAAGTTGGCAAGCTGCCGACTTATCCGACGACTATAGGGTCGTCCCCATGACCCCGGGACTAGGTAGGCCCGCCGCCGACTTGTCCGACGACTATAGGGTCGTCCCCACGACCCCGGGACTAGATTGGCCCGCCACCGTTATGTTCGACGACTATAGGGTCGTCCCCACGACCACGGGCCAAAGGTGGCCAGCCGGCGACATGTCCGACGACTATAGGGTCGTCCCCACGACCCGGGACTAGACTGGCCCGCCACCGTCATGTCCGACGACTATAGGGTCATCCCCACGACCCCGGGACTAGGTTGGCCCGCCGCCGACTTGTCCGACGACTATAGGGTCGTCCCCACGACCCCGGGACTAGATTGGCCCGCCACCGTCATTTCCGACGACTATAGGGTCGTCCCCACGACCCCGGGCCAAAGTTGGCCAGCCGCTGATATGTCCGACGACTATACGGTCGTCCCCACGACCCCGGGAATAGATTGGCCCGCCACCGTCATTTCCGACGACTATAGGGTCGTCCCCACGACCCCGGGCCAAAGTTGGACAGCCACCGACATTTCCGACGACTATAGGGTCGTCCCCACGACCACGGGCCAAAGTTGGCCAGCCGCCGACATATCCGACGACTATAGGGTCGTCCCCATGACCCGGGACTAGACTGGCCCGCCGCCGACTTGTCCGACGACTATAGGGTCGTCCCCACGACCCCCCGACTAGGTGGGCTCGCCGCCGACTTGTCCGACGACTATAGGGGCGTCCCCACGACCCCGGGACTAGGTTGGCTCGCCACCGTCATGTCTGACGACTATAGGGTCGTCCCCACCACCACGTGCCAAAGTTGGCCAGCCGCCGACATGTCCGACGACTATAGGGTCGTCCCCACGACCACAGGCCAAAGTTGGCCAGCCGCCGACATGTCCGACGACTATAGGGTCGTCCCCACGACCCGGGACTAGACTGGCCCGCCACCGTCATGTCCGACGACTATAGGGTCGTCCCCACGACCCCCGGACTAGGTTGGCCGGCCGCCGACTTGTCCGACGACTATAGGGTCGTCCCCACGACCCCCCGACTAGGTGGGCTCGCCGCCGACTTGTCCGACGACTATAGGGTCATCCCCACGACCCCGGGACTAGGTAGGCCCGCCGCCGACTTTTCCGACGACTATAGGGTCGTCCCCACGACCCCGGGACTAGGTTGGCTCGCCACCGACATGTCTGACGACTATAGGGTCGTCCCCACGACCCCGGGCCAAAGATGGCCAGCCGCCGACATGTCCGACGATTATAGGGTCGTCCCCACGACCCCGGGACTAGATTGGCCCGCCACCGTCATTTCCAACGACTATAGGGTCGTCCCCACGACCACGGGCCAAAGCTGGCCAGCCGCCGGCTTGTCCGACGACTATAGGGTCGTCCCCATGACCCGGGACTAGACTGGCCCGCCACCGTCATGTCCGACGACTACAGGGTCGTCCCCACGACCCCCGGACTAGGTTGGTACGCCGCCGACTTGTCCGACGAGTATAGGGTCCTCCCCACGACCACCGGCCAAAGTTGGCCAGCCGCCGACATGTCCGACGACTATAGGGTCGTCCCCACGACCCGGGACTAGACTGGCCCGCCACCGACATGTCCGACGACTATAGAGTCGTCCCCACGACCCCGGGTCAATGTTGGCTCGCCGCCGACATGTCCGACGACTATAGGGTCGTCCCCACGACCCTTGGGCCAAAGTTGGACAGCCACCGACAATTCCGACGACTATACGGTCGTCCCCACGACCACGGGCCAAAGTTGGCCAGCCGCCGACATGTCCGACGACTATAGGGTCGTCCCCACGACCCGGGACTAGACTGGCCCGCCACAGTCATGTCCGACGACTATAGGGTCGTCCGCACGACCCCCGGACTAGGTTGGCCGGCCGCCGACTTGTCCGACGACTATAGGGTCGTCCCCACGACCCCCCGACTAGGTGGGCTCGCCGCCGACTTGCCCGACGACTATAGGGTGCGTTCCCACGACCCCGGGCCAAAGTTGGCAAGCTGCCGACTTATCCGACGACTATAGGGTGGTCCCCACGACCCCGGGACTAGGTAGGCCCGCCGCCGACTTGTCCGACGACTATAGGGTCGTCCCCTCGACCCCGGGACTAGATTGGCCCGCCACCGTTATGTCCGACGACTATAGGGTCGTCCCCACGACCACGGGCCAAAGATGGCCAGCCGCCGACATGTCCGACGACTATAGGGTCGTCCCCACGACCCGGGACTAGACTGGCCCGCCACCGTCATGTCCGACGACTATAGGGTCGTCCCCACGACCCCCGGACTAGGTGGGCTCGCCCCCGACTTGTCCGACGACTATAGGGTCGTTCCCACGACCCCGGGCCAAAGTTGGCAAGCTGCCGACTTATCCGACGACAATAGGGTCGTCCCCACGACCCCGGGACTAGGTAGGCCCGCCGCCGACTTGTCCGACGACTATAGGGTCGTCCCCACGACCCCCGGGCCAAAGTTGGACAGCCACCGACATTTCCGACGACTATAGGGTCGTCTCCACGACCACGGGCCAAAGTTGGCCAGCCGCCGACATGTCCGACGACTATAGGGTCGTCCCCACGACCCGGGACTAGACTGGCCCGCCACCGACATGTCCGACGACTATAGAGTCGTCCCCACGACTCCGGGTCAATGTTGGCTCGCCGCCGACATGTCCGACGACTATAGGGTCGTCCCCACGACCCCTGGGCCAAAGTTGGACAGCCACCGACATTTCCGACGACTATACGGTCGTCCCCACGACCACGGGCCAAAGTTGGCCAGCCGCCGACATGTCCGAAGACTATAGGGTCGTCCCCACGACCCGGGACTAGACTGGCCCGCCACCGTCATGTCCGACGACTATAGGGTCGTCACCACGACCCCCGGACTAGGTTGGCCGGCCGCCGACTTGTCCGACGACTATAGGGTCGTCCCCACGACCCCCCGACTAGGTGGGCTCGCCGCCGACTTGTCCGACGACTATAGGGTGCGTTCCCACGACCCCGGGCCAAAGTTGGCAAGCTGCCGACTTATCCGACGACTATAGGGTGGTCCCCACGACCCCGGGACTAGGTAGGCCCGCCGCCGACTTGTCCGACGACTATAGGGTCGTCCCCACGACCCCGGGACTAGATTGGCCCGCCACCGTTATGTCCGACGACTATAGGGTCGTCCCCACGACCACGGGCCAAAGATGGCCAGCCGCCGACATGTCCGACGACTATAGGGTCGTCCCCACGACCCGGGACTAGACTGGCCCGCCACCGTCATGTCCGACGACTATAGGGTCGTCCCCACGACCCCCGGACTAGGTTGGCCGGCCGCCGACTTGTCCGACGACTATAGGGTCGTCCCCACGACCCCCGGAGTAGGTGGGCTCGCCCCCGACTTGTCCGACGTCTATAGGGTCGTTCCCACGACCCCGGGCCAAAGTTGGCAAGCTGCCGACTTATCCGACGACTATAGGGTCGTCCCCATGACCCCGGGACTAGGTAGGCCCGCCGCCGACTTGTCCGACGACTATAGGGTCGTCCCCACGACCCCGGGACTAGATTGGCCCGCCACCGTTATGTCCGACGACTATAGGGTCGTCCCCACGACCACGGGCCAAAGGTGGCCAGCCGGCGACATGTCCGACGACTATAGGGTCGTCCCCACGACCCGGGACTAGACTGGCCCGCCACCGTCATGTCCGACGACTATAGGGTCATCCCCACGACCCCGGGACTAGGTTGGCCCGCCGCCGACTTGTCCGACGACTATAGTGTCGTCCCCACGACCCCGGGACTAGATTGGCCCGCCACCGTCATTTCCGACGACTGTAGGGTCGTCCCCACGACCGCGGGACTAGATTGGCTCGCCGCCGACTTGTCCGACGACTGTAGGGTCGTCCCCACGACCCCGGGACTAGATTGGCCCGCCACCGTCATTTCCGACGACTATAGGGTCGTCCCCACGACCAGGGGCCAAAGCTGGCCAGCCGCCGACTTGTCCGACGACTATAGGGTCGTCCCCATGACCCGGGACTAGACTGGCCCGCCACCGTCATGTCCGACGACTATAGGGTCGTCCCCACGACCCCCGGACTATGTTGGTACGCCGCCGACTTGTCCGACGAGTATAGGGTCCTCCCCACGACCACGGGCCAAAGTTGGCCAGCTGCCGACATGTCCGACGACTATAGGGTCGTCCCCACGACCCGGGACTAGACTGGCCCGCCACCGACATGTCCGACGACTATAGAGTCGTCCCCACGACCCCGGGTCAAAGTTGGCTCGCCGCCGACATGTCCGACGACTATAGGGTCGTCCCCACGACCCCCGGGCCAAAGTTGGACAGCCACCGACATTTCCGACGACTATAGGGTCGTCCCCACGACCACGGGCCAAAGTTGGCCAGCCGCCGACATATCCGACGACTATAGGGTCGTCCCCACGACCCCGGGACAAAGTTGGCCAGCCGCCGACATGTCCGACGACTATAGGGTCGTCCCCACGACCCGGGACTAGAGTGGCCCGCCACCGTCATGTCCGACGACTATATGGTCGTCCCCACGACCACGGGCCAATGTTGGCCAGCCGCTGACTTGTCCGACGACTATAGGGTCGTCCCCATGACCGCGGGACTAGATTGGCTCGCCGCCGACTTGTCCGACGACTGTAGGCTCGTCCCCACGACCGCGGGACTAGATTGGCCCGCCACCGTCATTTCCGACGACTATAGGGTCGTCCCCACGACCACGGGCCAAAGTTGGCCAGCCGCCGACTTGTCCGACGACTATAGGGTCGTCCCCATGACCCGGGACTAGACTGGCCCGCCACCGTCATGTCCGACGACTATAGGGTCGTCCCCACGAACCCCGGACTAGGTTGGTACGCCGCCGACTTGTCCGACGAGTATAGGGTCCTCCCCACGACCACGGGCCAAAGTTGGCCAGCCGCCGACATGTCCGACGACTATAGGGTCGTCCCCACGACCCGGGACTAGACTGGCCCGCCACCGACATGTCCGACGACTATAGAGTCGTCCCCACGACCCCGGGTCAATGTTGGCTCGCCGCCGACATGTCCGACGACTATAAGGTCGTCCCCACGACCCCCGGGCCAAAGTTGGACAGCCACCGACATTTCCGACGACTATAGGGTCGTCCCCACGACCCCCGGACTAGGTTGGCCGGCCGCCGACTTGTCCGACGACTATAGGGTCGTCCCCACGACCCCCCGACTAGGTGGGCTCGCCGCCGACTTGTCCGACGACTATAGGGTCGTCCCCACGACCCCGGGACTAGGTTGGCTCGCCGCCGACATGTCCGACGACTATAGGGTCGTCCCCACGACCACAGGCCAAAGTTGGCCAGCCGCCGACATGTCCGACGACTATAGGGTCGTCCCCACGACCCGGGACTAGACTGGCCCGCCACCGTCATGTCCGACGACTATAGGGTCGTCCCCACGACCCCCGGACTAGGTTGGCCGGCCGCCGACTTGTCCGACGACTATAGGGTCGTCCCCACGACCCCCCGACTAGGTGGGCTCGCCGCCGACTTGTCCGACGACTATAGGGTCATCCCCACGACCCCGGGACTAGGTTGGCCCGCCGCCGACTTGTCCGACGACTATAGGGTCGTCCCCACGACCCCGGAACTAGATTGGTCCGCCACCGTCATGTCCGACGACTATAGGGTCGTCCCCACGACCCCGGGCCAAAGTTGGCACGCCGCCGAAATGTCCGACGACTATAGGGTCGTCCCCACGACCCCGGGCCAAAGTTGGCCAATCGCCAACATGTCCGACGACTATAGGGTCGTCCGTACGACCCCGGGAATAGATTGGCCCGCCACCGTCATGTCCGACGACAATAGGGTCGTCCCCGCGACCCCGGGTCTAGGTTGGCCAGCCGCCGACATGTCCGACGACTATAGGGTCGTCCCCACGACCCCGGGACTAGGTTGACAAGCCGCCAACATATCCGACGACTATACGGTCGTCCCCACGACCCCTGGACTAGGCTGACAAGCCGCCAACATGTCCGACGACTATAGGGTCGTCCCGACGACCCCGGGCCAATGTTGGCCAATCGCCAACATGTCCGACGACTATAGAGTCGTCCCTACGACCCCGGCACTAGATTGGCCGGCCACCGTCATGTCCAACGACTATAGGGTCGTCCCCACGACCCCGGGACTAGGTTGACAAGCCGCCAACATATCCGACGACTATACGGTCGTCCCCACGACCTCGGGACTAGGTCGGCCAGCCGCCGTCATGTCCGACAACTATAGGGTCGTCCCCACGACCCCGGGCCAAAGTTGGCAAGCCGCCGAAATGTCCGACGACTATAGGGTCGTCCCCACAACCCCGGGACTAGATTGGCCCGCCACCGTCAAGTCCGACGACTATAGGATCGTCTCCACGACCACGGGCCAAAGTTGGCCAGCCGCCGACATGTCCGTCGACTATAGGGTCGTCCCCACGACCCCGGGCCAATGTTGGCCAATCGCCGACATGTCCGACGACTATAGGGTCGTCCCTACGACCCCGGGACTAGATTGGCCCGCCACCGTCATGTCCAACGACTATAGGGTCGTCCCTACGACCCCGGGACTAGATTGGCCCGCCACCGTCATGTCCAACGACTATACGGTCGTCCCCACGACCCCGGGACAAGGTTGGCCCGCCGCCGACTTGTCCGACGACTATAGGGTCGTCCCTACGACCCCGGGACTAGATTGGCCCGCCACCGTCATGTTCAACGACTATAGGGTCGTCCCCACGACCCCGGGACTAGGTTGACAAGCCGCCAACATATCCGACGACTATACGGTCGTCCCCACGACCTCGGGACTAGGTCGGCCAGCCGCCGTCATGTCCGACAACTATAGGGTCGTCCCCACGACCCCGGGCCAAAGTTGGCCAGCCGCCGGCTTGTCCGACGATTATAGGGTCGTCCCCACGACCCCGGGACTAGGTTGGCCCGCCGCCGACTTGTCCGACGACTATAGGGTCGTCCCCACGACCCCGGGACTAGGTTGGCCCGCCGCCGACTTGTCCGACGACTATAGGGTCGTCCCCACGACCCCGGGCCAAAGTTGGCCAGCCGCCGACATGTCCGACGACTATAGGGTCGTCCCCCGACCCGGGACTAGAGTGGCCCGCCACCGTCATGTCCGACGACTATATGGTCGTCCCCACGACCACGGACCAATGTAGGCCAGCCGCTGACTTGTCCGACGACTATAGGGTCGTCCCCACGACCGCGGGACTAGATTGGCTCGCCGCCGACTTGTCCGACGACTGTAGGGTCGTCCCCACGACCCCGGGAGTAGATTGGCCCGCCACCGTCATTTCCGACGACTATAGGGTCGTCCCCACGACCACGGGCCAAAGTTGGCCTGCCGCCGACTTGTCCGACGACTATAGGGTCGTCCCCATGACCCGGGACTAGACTGGCCCGCCACCGTCATGTCCGACGACTATAGGGTCGTCCCCACGACCCCGCGACTAGATTGGCCCGCCACCGTCAAGTCCGACGACTATAGGATCGTCTCCACGACCACGGCCCTAAGTTGGCCAGCCGCCGACATGTCCAACGACTATTGGGTCGTCCCCACGACCACGGGCCAAAGTTAGCCAGCCGCCGACGTGTCCGACGACTATAGGGTCGTCCCCACGACCCCGGGCCAAAGTTGGCAAGCCGCCGAAATGTCCGACGACTATAGGGTCGTCCCCACGACCGCGGGCCAAAGATGTCCAGCCGCCGTCTTGTCCGACGACTATAGGGTCGTCCCCACGACCCCGGGACTAGATTGGCCCGCCACCGTCATGTCCGACGACTATGCGGTCGTCCCCACGACCCCGGGACAAGGTTGGCCCGCCGCCGACTTGTCCGACGACTATAGGGTCGTCCCTACGACCCCGGGACTAGATTGGCCCGCCACCGTCATGTTCAACGACTATAGGGTCGTCCCCACGACCCCGGGCCAAAGTTGGCAAGCCGCCGAAATGTCCGACGACTATAGGGTCGTCCCCACGACCGCGAGCCAAGAATATCCAGCCGCCGTCTTGTCCGACGACTATAGGGTCGTCCCCACGACCCCGCGACTAGATTGGCCGCCACCGTGATGTCCGACGACTATAGTGTCGTCCCCACGACCCCGGCACAAGGTTGGCCCGCCGCCGACTTGTCCGACGAGTATAGGGTCGTACCCACGACCCCGGGACTAGGCTGACAAGCCGCCAACATGTCCGACGACTATAGGGCCGTCCCGACGACGCCGGGCCAATGTTGGCCAATCGCCAACATGTCCGACGACTATAGGGTCGTCCCTACGACCCCCGCACTAGATTGGCCGGCCACCGTCATGTCCAACGACTATAGGGTCGTCCCCACGACCCCGGGACTAGATTGGCCCGCCACCGTCAAGTCCGACGACTATAGGATCGTCTCCACGACCACGGCCCAAAGTTGGCCAGCCGCCGACATGTCCAACGACTATTGGGTCGTCCCCACGACCGCGGGCCAAAGTTAGCCAGCCGCCGACATGTCCGACGACTATAGGGTCGTCCCCACGACCCCGGGCCAAAGTTGGCAAGCCGCCGAAATGTCCGACGACTATAGGGTCGTCCCCACGACCGCGGGCCAAAGATGTCCAGCCGCCGTCTTGTCCGACGACTATAGGGTCGTTCCCACGACCCCGGGACTAGATTGGCCCGCCACCGTCATGTCCAACGACTATAGGGTCGTCCCCACGTCCCCGGGACTAGGTTGACAAGCCGCCGGAATGTCCGACGACTATAGGGTCGTCCCCACGACCGCGAGCCAAGGATGTCCAGCCGCCGTCTTGTCCGACGACTATAGGGTCGTCCCCACGACCCGGGACTAGACTGGCCCGCCACCGACATGTCCGACGACTATAGAGTCGTCCCCACGACCCCGGGTCAATGTTGGCACGCCGCCGACATGTCCGACGACTATAGGGTCGTCCCCACGACCCTTGGGCCAAAGTTGGACAGCCACCGACATTTCCGACGACTATACGGTCGTCCCCACGACCACGGGCCAAAGTTGGCCAGCCGCCGACATGTCCGACGACTATAGGATCGTCCCCACGACCCGGGACTAGACTGGCCCGCCACAGTCATGTCCGACGACTATAGGGTCGTCCGCACGACCCCCGGACTAGGTTGGCCGGCCGCCGACTTGTCCGACGACTATAGGGTCGTCCCCACGACCCCCCGACTAGGTGGGCTCGCCGCCGACTTGCCCGACGACTATAGGGTGCGTTCCCACGACCCCGGGCCAAAGTTGGCAAGCCGCCGAAATGTCCGACGACTATAGGGTCGTCCCCACGACCGCGAGCCAAGAATATCCAGCCGCCGTCTTGTCCGACGACTATAGGGTCGTCCCCACGACCCCGCGACTAGATTGGCCGCCACCGTCATGTCCGACGACTATAGTGTCGTCCCTACGACCCCCGCACTAGATTGGCCGGCCACCGTCATGTCCAACGACTATAGGGTCGTCCCCACGACCCCGGGACTAGATTGGCCCGCCACCGTCAAGTCCGACGACTATAGGATCGTCTCCACGACCACGGCCCAAAGTTGGCCAGCCGCCGACATGTCCAACGACTATTGGGTCGTCCCCACGACCGCGGGCCAAAGTTAGCCAGCCGCCGACATGTCCGACGACTATAGGGTCGTCCCCACGACCCCGGGCCAAAGTTGGCAAGCCGCCGAAATGTCCGACGACTATAGGGTCGTAACCACGACCGCGGGCCAAAGATGTCCAGCCGCCGTCTTGTCCGACGACTATAGGGTCGTTCCCACGACCCCGGGACTAGATTGGCCCGCCACCGTCATGTCCAACGACTATAGGGTCGTCCCCACGTCCCCGGGACTAGGTTGACAAGCCGCCGGAATGTCCGACGACTATAGGGTCGTCCCCACGACCGCGAGCCAAGGATGTCCAGCCGCCGTCTTGTCCGACGACTATAGGGTCGTCCCCACGACCCGGGACTAGACTGGCCCGCCACCGACATGTCCGACGACTATAGAGTCGTCCCCACGACCCCGGGTCAATGTTGGCACGCCGCCGACATGTCCGACGACTATAGGGTCGTCCCCACGACCCTTGGGCCAAAGTTGGACAGCCACCGACATTTCCGACGACTATACGGTCGTCCCCACGACCACGGGCCAAAGTTGGCCAGCCGCCGACATGTCCGACGACTATAGGATCGTCCCCACGACCCGGGACTAGACTGGCCCGCCACAGTCATGTCCGACGACTATAGGGTCGTCCCCACGACCCCCCGACTAGGTGGGCTCGCCGCCGACTTGCCCGACGACTATAGGGTGCGTTCCCACGACCCCGGGCCAAAGTTGGCAAGCTGCCGACTTATCCGACGACTATAGGGTGGTCCCCACGACCCCGGGACCAGGTAGGCCCGCCGCCGACTTGTCCGACGACTATAGGGTCGTCCCCTCGACCCCGGGACTAGATTGGCCCGCCACCGTTATGTCCGACGACTATAGGGTCGTCCCCACGACCACGGGCCAAAGATGGCCAGCCGCCGACATGTCCGACGACTATAGGGTCGTCCCCACGACCCGGGACTAGACTGGCCCGCCACCGTCATGTCCGACGACTATAGGGTCGTCCCCACGACCCCCGGACTAGGTGGGCTCGCCCCCGACTTGTCCGACGACTATAGGGTCGTTCCCACGACCCCGGGCCAAAGTTGGCAAGCTGCCGACTTATCCGACGACTATAGGGTGGTCCCCACGACCCCGGGACCAGGTAGGCCCGCCGCCGACTTGTCCGACGACTATAGGGTCGTCCCCTCGACCCCGGGACTAGATTGGCCCGCCACCGTTATGTCCGACGACTATAGGGTCGTCCCCACGACCACGGGCCAAAGATGGCCAGCCGCCGACATGTCCGACGACTATAGGGTCGTCCCCACGACCCGGGACTAGACTGGCCCGCCACCGTCATGTCCGACGACTATAGGGTCGTCCCCACGACCCCCGGACTAGGTGGGCTCGCCCCCGACTTGTCCGACGACTATAGGGTCGTTCCCACGACCCCGGGCCAAAGTTGGCAAGCTGCCGACTTATCCGACGACAATAGGGTCGTCCCCACGACCCCGGGACTAGGTAGGCCCGCCGCCGACTTGTCCGACGACTATAGGGTCGTCCCCACGACCCCCGGGCCAAAGTTGGACAGCCACCGACATTTCCGACGACTATAGGGTCGTCTCCACGACCACGGGCCAAAGTTGGCCAGCCGCCGACATGTCCGACGACTATAGGGTCGTCCCCACGACCCGGGACTAGACTGGCCCGCCACCGACATGTCCGACGACTATAGAGTCGTCCCCACGACTCCGGGTCAATGTTGGCTCGCCGCCGACATGTCCGACGACTATAGGGTCGTCCCCACGACCCCTGGGCCAAAGTTGGACAGCCACCGACATTTCCGACGACTATACGGTCGTCCCCACGACCACGGGCCAAAGTTGGCCAGCCGCCGACATGTCCGAAGACTATAGGGTCGTCCCCACGACCCGGGACTAGACTGGCCCGCCACCGTCATGTCCGACGACTATAGGGTCGTCCCCACGACCCCCTGACTAGGTTGGCCGGCCGCCGACTTGTCCGACGACTATAGGGTCGTCCCCACGACCCCCCGACTAGGTGGGCTCGCCGCCGACTTGTCCGACGACTATAGGGTGCGTTCCCACGACCCCGGGCCAAAGTTGGCAAGCTGCCGACTTATCCGACGACTATAGGGTGGTCCCCACGACCCCGGGACTAGGTAGGCCCGCCGCCGACTTGTCCGACGACTATAGGGTCGTCCCCACGACCCCGGGACTAGATTGGCCCGCCACCGTTATGTCCGACGACTATAGGGTCGTCCCCACGACCACGGGCCAAAGATGGCCAGCCGCCGACATGTCCGACGACTATAGGGTCGTCCCCACGACCCGGGACTAGACTGGCCCGCCACCGTCATGTCCGACGACTATAGGGTCGTCCCCACGACCCCCGGACTAGGTTGGCCGGCCGCCGACTTGTCCGACGACTATAGGGTCGTCCCCACGACCCGCGGAGTAGGTGGGCTCGCCCCCGACTTGTCCGACGACTATAGGGTCGTTCCCACGACCCCGGGCCAAAGTTGGCAAGCTGCCGACTTATCCGACGACTATAGGGTCGTCCCCACGACCCCGGGACTAGGTAGGCCCGCCGCCGACTTGTCCGACGACTATATGGTCGTCCCCACGACCCCGGGACTAGATTGGCCCGCCACCGTTATGTCCGACGACTATAGGGTCGTCCCCACGACCACGGGCCAAAGGTGGCCAGCCGGCGACATGTCCGACGACTATAGGGTCGTCCCCACGACCCGGGACTAGACTGGCCCGCCACCGTCATGTCCGACGACTATAGGGTCATCCCCACGACCCCGGGACTAGGTTGGCCCGCCGCCGACTTGTCCGACGACTATAGGGTCGTCCCCACGACCCCGGGACTAGATTGGCCCGCCACCGTCATTTCCGACGACTATAGGGTCGTCCCCACGACCGCGGGACTAGATTGGCTCGCCGCCGACTTGTCCGACGACTGTAGGGTCGTCCCCACGACCCCGGGACTAGATTGGCCCGCCACCGTCATTTCCGACGACTATAGGGTCGTCCCCACGACCAGGGGCCAAAGTTGGCCAGCCGCCGACTTGTCCGACGACTATAGGGTCGTCCCCATGACCCGGGACTAGACTGGCCCGCCACCGTCATGTCCGACGACTATAGGGTCGTCCCCACGACCCCCGGACTAGGTTGGTACGCCGCCGACTTGAGGTCTGTGCCCACATATCCGTTCCGTCTCAGTTCCGTGTCAGTTCCGTGATCGCAAAAGGTATGGGTTGCTTGTTTGGAATGGAGCAGTGCACACTTGTCAGTTCCGTGAAATTCGACGGTCTTTCCGTATCCGTCAGTTCCGGGCCGTCAGGATCAGTGTTAAAAATATCGTTTGCGTGCTTTACAATGGAGCAGCGCACACTTGTCCGTGTCAGGGCTGTCAGCAGATGTCAGTGTGGAACCCGGATCCGTTCAGTGAAACTAAAATTCGGTTGCCTCCGATATTTTGGCCATTTGCACGGAGACGGAGGCTTGAAATGACTGAAGGGACGACCTTTTTTTATGACCGTGAAAGGTTCTCAGGTCGAGGCTCTCGAACCGCGCGTCGGGGGTCCCAGACCCTAGGGTCATAAAGACAAGGACAGCAATAGGCCGCTCAGTAATGAAAATGAGAATTTCTATAATTAATATCAGATCGCCATACAAGTACCACCAATGGATTGCTGGAGTTTTTGCAATGAAAATGATACCAAACGAGATAGAATTCTGATCATTTTTAATGATTGTAATGAAAAGAGTTTTGGATTGGTATATAAGGTATGATCGGATGCACGAATGTTGGGCGTCAAGGAAATAAAGCTGGACGTGCGTTTCAACAAGACTTGCCAACTTATGCTCTTTCCCGCTGCGATACATGTATCGCGATACATGTATGGTGGATACCGATTTTCCATTGATCATTATAGTTTCCATAGGAACCGTTCACACGACGATTCTCGTATCGCAATACTGATTTTGTCGACTCCGCAAACGTCGGCCGCACGATACTTTTTGTCTGAAGTCGACAGATGAAACGTGGAAACGAGGGGACCTTTTCACACGGCGCAGGGCGAAACACGTATCGCGATACGTGTCGATCATTTGTTCTTCAATAGAAAGTATCTTCTCGTGCCGCATACATTTTTGGACAAAATATTTTTCTGAAAAAATGAATGAGATTGAAGTGTTACCTATTTGGATTTTACACAAAAGATGTAGTAAAAAACGAGCGAATTGGAAACATTGGGTTCATCCCATAAACGGCATTAGACATGAAAAGGGAATTTTTGAAAGGGTTACCATGTGAAACGGAAACCCGTTGGACAGGTATCACCGCACTGACGGAAAGAACTGTGCGGCAGGCCCAGAGATGCCAGAAGTGGCGACAACAGGGGCGAATTATGACATAGTGTGTGCACAAATTGTATAGCAGGTATACATATATAGTAACGTTCACGCCCCTACGGAATCGGCTGAATTGGGACTGCAGGCCGGGCTAGAGCAGCAGGCCTCCTACACATTTGTCAGCAGGGGTGTGCGGGTACCCAACGTTTCGGGCTCTGGACGGGCCGGAAACTTTCGGGCGAGATCGGACGGGATCCCGATACTTTCGTATTCCTCGAGATCCCGAAGTTTTCTGGATCCCGCGACTCGTTTCGGGCTACAGGCATGACCGCCATGAGCGGGCAATTTGATTTCAGGTCGGCTCGGCAAAACTCGGACCCGATCGGCTCGAAAGCCAGCTATTAAGAGTATCTACTAAATATCAGTACCAGTGATAAGTTTTTACATTTCTGTCTCCTGTTAAATCATAATTTGTATCTTATTATTCATTTAAATATATATTTTCATTGTTACCAAATAGCCTGTGACGTGTCATATACGTACTTAAATAAATACCATATTCAAAATTTGGGAGAAAGACTATTTTTATATCGATAATCTTTTAAAAACTTAATAAAATATACTTTATACTTCGTACTTTATGTAAAGGGAATATGTATATACCTATTGGGTATTAAGTTTTTCAAGATAGGTTCAGATTTAACACAGAAAACGTACGGACAACTATAAACATACAGAAAGGAATATTTAAAAATATACGGGAAGGCGAATATTTTATTATTTCAAATTAACATGTAAGAAACATAATGGTTCTACGTTCTCAGGTAACAATTTTGTTCGGTTATCGAAAACGATATTTGCAACAGTGGAAGGCACCCCCGCATTTCTCATTCCCTGCCCAGATTCTGTAGGAACAAAATCCTTATTCTCTAGCATTTTTCGTTATATTTTATTAAGATTTTAAAATATTGTCGATATAAAAATAGTCTTCTCCCCAAGTTCTGAACATGATATTTATTTAAGTATGTATATGGACATATTCAGTATTCACAGACGATTTGGCAGCAATGAAAATACATATATATGTAAATGAATAATAAGATACAAATTTTGATTCAACAGGAAACAGAAAGGTAAAAACTTATCACTGGTATTGATATACTTATCACTGGTATTCTTTCCATCTTGGTCCCCTCTTAATGGCTAGCTTACGAGCCGATCGGGTCCGAGTTTTGCCGAGCCGACCTGAAACGAGTCTCGGGATCCCGAAAACATCCGATCCGTCCCGAGAGCGGGGAACTCGAGCCTCGGGACGATCCGCACACTCCAACTTGTCAATGACACGGAACTGACACGGAACTGACGCGGAACTGACACGGAACTGAGACGGAACGGATATGTGGGCACAGACCTTTGTCCGACGAGTATAGGGTCCTCCCCACGACCACGGGCCAAAGTTGGCCAGCTGCCGACATGTCCAACGACTATAGGGTCGTCCCCACGACCCGGGACTAGACTGGCCCGCCACCGACATGTCCGACGACTATAGAGTCGTCCCCACGACCCCGGGTCAATGTTGGCTCGCCGCCGACATGTCCGACGACTATAGGGTCGTCCCCACGACCCCCGGGCCAAAGTTGGACAGCCACCGACATTTCCGACGACTATAGGGTCGTCCCCACGACCACGGGCCAAAGTTGGCCAGCCGCCGACATATCCGACGACTATAGGGTCGTCCCCACGACCCCGGGACAAAGTTGGCCAGCCGCCGACATGTCCGACGACTATAGGGTCGTCCCCACAACCCGGGACTAGAGTGGCCCGCCACCGTCATGTCCGACGACTATATGGTCGTCCCCACGACCACGGGCCAATGTTGGCCAGCCGCTGACTTGTCCGACGACTATAGGGTCGTCCCCACGACCCGGGACTAGACTGGCCCGCCACCGTCATGTCCGACGACTATAGGGTCGTCCCCACGACCCCCGGACTAGGTTGGCCGGCCGCCGACTTGTCCGACGACTATAGGGTCGTCCCCACGACCCCCCGACTAGGTGGGCTCGCCGCCGACTTGTCCGACGACTATAGGGTCATCCCCACGACCCCGGGACTAGGTTGGCCCGCCGCCGACTTTTCCGACGACTATAGGGTCGTCCCCACGACCCCGGGACTAGGTTGGCTCGCCACCGACATGTCTGACGACTATAGGGTCGTCCCCACGACCCCGGGCCAAAGATGGCCAGCCGCCGACATGTCCGACGATTATAGGGTCGTCCCCACGACCCCGGGACTAGATTGGCCCGCCACCGTCATTTCCAACGACTATAGGGTCGTCCCCACGACCACGGGCCAAAGCTGGCCAGCCGCCGGCTTGTCCGACGACTATAGGGTCGTCCCCATGACCCGGGACTAGACTGGCCCGCCACCGTCATGTCCGACGACTACAGGGTCGTCCCCACGACCCCCGGACTAGGTTGGTACGCCGCCGACTTGTCCGACGAGTATAGGGTCCTCCCCACGACCACGGGCCAAAGTTGGCCAGCCGCCGACATGTCCGACGACTATAGGGTCGTCCCCACGACCCGGGACTAGACTGGCCCGCCACCGACATGTCCGACGACTATAGAGTCGTCCCCACGACCCCGGGTCAATGTTGGCTCGCCGCCGACATGTCCGACGACTATAGGGTCGTCCCCACGACCCTTGGGCCAAAGTTGGACAGCCACCGACAATTCCGACGACTATACGGTCGTCCCCACGACCACGGGCCAAAGTTGGCCAGCCGCCGACATGTCCGACGACTATAGGGTCGTCCCCACGACCCGGGACTAGACTGGCCCGCCACAGTCATGTCCGACGACTATAGGGTCGTCCGCACGACCCCCGGACTAGGTTGGCCGGCCGCCGACTTGTCCGACGACTATAGGGTCGTCCCCACGACCCCCCGACTAGGTGGGCTCGCCGCCGACTTGCCCGACGACTATAGGGTGCGTTCCCACGACCCCGGGCCAAAGTTGGCAAGCTGCCGACTTATCCGACGACTATAGGGTGGTCCCCACGACCCCGGGACTAGGTAGGCCCGCCGCCGACTTGTCCGACGACTATAGGGTCGTCCCCTCGACCCCGGGACTAGATTGGCCCGCCACCGTTATGTCCGACGACTATAGGGTCGTCCCCACGACCACGGGCCAAAGATGGCCAGCCGCCGACATGTCCGACGACTATAGGGTCGTCCCCACGACCCGGGACTAGACTGGCCCGCCACCGTCATGTCCGACGACTATAGGGTCGTCCCCACGACCCCCGGACTAGGTGGGCTCGCCCCCGACTTGTCCGACGACTATAGGGTCGTTCCCACGACCCCGGGCCAAAGTTGGCAAGCTGCCGACTTATCCGACGACAATAGGGTCGTCCCCACGACCCCGGGACTAGGTAGGCCCGCCGCCGACTTGTCCGACGACTATAGGGTCGTCCCCACGACCCCCGGGCCAAAGTTGGACAGCCACCGACATTTCCGAAGACTATAGGGTCGTCTCCACGACCACGGGCCAAAGTTGGCCAGCCGCCGACATGTCCGACGACTATAGGGTCGTCCCCACGACCCGGGACTAGACTGGCCCGCCACCGACATGTCCGACGACTATAGAGTCGTCCCCACGACTCCGGGTCAATGTTGGCTCGCCGCCGACATGTCCGACGACTATAGGGTCGTCCCCACGACCCCTGGGCCAAAGTTGGACAGCCACCGACATTTCCGACGACTATACGGTCGTCCCCACGACCACGGGCCAAAGTTGGCCAGCCGCCGACATGTCCGAAGACTATAGGGTCGTCCCCACGACCCGGGACTAGACTGGCCCGCCACCGTCATGTCCGACGACTATAGGGTCGTCCCCACGACCCCCGGACTAGGTTGGCCGGCCGCCGAATTGTCCGACGACTATAGGGTCGACCCCCCGACTAGGTGGGCTCGCCGCCGACTTGTCCGACGACTATAGGGTGCGTTCCCACGACCCCGGGCCAAAGTTGGCAAGCTGCCGACTTATCCGACGACTATAGGGTGGTCCCCACGACCCCGGGACTAGGTAGGCCCGCCGCCGACTTGTCCGACGACTATAGGGTCGTCCCCACGACCCCGGGACTAGATTGGCCCGCCACCGTTATGTCCGACGACTATAGGGTCGTCCCCACGACCACGGGCCAAAGATGGCCAGCCGCCGACATGTCCGACGACTATAGGTTCGTCCCCACGACCCGGGACTAGACTGGCCCGCCACCGTCATGTCCGACGACTATAGGGTCGTCCCCACGATCCCCGGACTAGGTTGGCCGGCCGCCGACTTGTCCGACGACTATAGGGTCGTCCCCACGACCCCCGGAGTAGGTGGGCTCGCCCCCGACTTGTCCGACGACTATAGGGTCGTTCCCACGACCCCGGGCCAAAGTTGGCAAGCTGCCGACTTATCCGACGACTATAGGGTCGTCCCCATGACCCCGGGACTAGGTAGGCCCGCCGCCGACTTGTCCGACGACTATAGGGTCGTCCCCACGACCCCGGGACTAGATTGGCCCGCCACCGTTATGTCCGACGACTATAGGGTCGTCCCCACGACCACGGGCCAAAGGTGGCCAGCCGGCGACATGTCCGACGACTATAGGGTCGTCCCCACGACCCGGGACTAGACTGGCCCGCCACCGTCATGTCCGACGACTATAGGGTCATCCCCACGACCCCGGGACTAGGTTGGCCCGCCGCCGACTTGTCCGACGACTATAGGGTCGTCCCCACGACCCCGGGACTAGATTGGCCCGCCACCGTCATTTCCGACGACTGTAGGGTCGTCCCCACGACCGCGGAACTAGATTGGCTCGCCGCCGACTTGTCCGACGACTGTAGGGTCGTCCCCACGACCCCGGGACTAGATTGGCCCGCCACCGTCATTTCCGACGACTATAGGGTCGTCCCCACGACCAGGGGCCAAAGCTGGCCAGCCGCCGACTTGTCCGACGACTATAGGGTCGTCCCCATGACCCGGGACTAGACTGGCCCGCCACCGTCATGTCCGACGACTATAGGGTCGTCCCCACGACCCCCGGACTATGTTGGTACGCCGCCGACTTGTCCGACGAGTATAGGGTCCTCCCCACGACCACGGGCCAAAGTTGGCCAGCTGCCGACATGTCCGACGACTATAGGGTCGTCCCCACGACCCGGGACTAGACTGGCCCGCCACCGACATGTCCGACGACTATAGAGTCGTCCCCACGACCCCGGGTCAAAGTTGGCTCGCCGCCGACATGTCCGACGACTATAGGGTCGTCCCCACGACCCCCGGGCCAAAGTTGGACAGCCACCGACATTTCCGACGACTATAGGGTCGTCCCCACGACCACGGGCCAAAGTTGGCCAGCCGCCGACATATCCGACGACTATAGGGTCGTCCCCACGACCCCGGGACAAAGTTGGCCAGCCGCCGACATGTCCGACGACTATAGGGTCGTCCCCACGACCCGGGACTAGAGTGGCCCGCCACCGTCATGTCCGACGACTATATGGTCGTCCCCACGACCACGGGCCAATGTTGGCCAGCCGCTGACTTGTCCGACGACTATAGGGTCGTCCCCATGACCGCGGGACTAGATTGGCTCGCCGCCGACTTGTCCGACGACTGTAGGCTCGTCCCCACGACCGCGGGACTAGATTGGCCCGCCACCGTCATTTCCGACGACTATAGGGTCGTCCCCACGACCACGGGCCAAAGTTGGCCAGCCGCCGACTTGTCCGACGACTATAGGGTCGGCCCCATGACCCGGGACTAGACTGGCCCGCCACCGTCATGTCCGACGACTATAGGGTCGTCCCCACGAACCCCGGACTAGGTTGGAACGCCGCCGACTTGTCCGACGAGTATAGGGTCCTCCCCACGACCACGGGCCAAAGTTGGCCAGCCGCCGACATGTCCGACGACTATAGGGTCGTCCCCACGACCCGGGACTAGACTGGCCCGCCACCGACATGTCCGACGACTATAGAGTCGTCCCCACGACCCCGGGTCAATGTTGGCTCGCCGCCGACATGTCCGACGACTATAAGGTCGTCCCCACGACCCCCGGGCCAAAGTTGGACAGCCACCGACATTTCCGACGACTATAGGGTCGTCCCCACGACCCCCGGACTAGGTTGGCCGGCCGCCGACTTGTCCGACGACTATAGGGTCGTCCCCACGACCCCCCGACTAGGTGGGCTCGCCGCCGACTTGTCCGACGACAATAGGGTCGTCCCCACGACCCCGGGACTAGGTTGGCTCGCCGCCGACATGTCCGACGACTATAGGGTCGTCCCCACGACCACAGGCCAAAGTTGGCCAGCCGCCGACATGTCCGACGACTATAGGGTCGTCCCCACGACCCGGGACTAGACTGGCCCGCCACCGTCATGTCCGACGACTATAGGGTCGTCCCCACGACCCCCGGACTAGGTTGGCCGGCCGCCGACTTGTCCAACGACTATAGGGTCGTCCCCACGACCCCCCGACTAGGTGGGCTCCCCGCCGACTTGTCCGACGACTATAGGGTCATCCCCACGACCCCGGGACTAGGTTGGCCCGCCGCCGTCATGTCCGACGACTATAGGGTCGTCCCCACGACCCCGGGCCAAAGTTGGCACGCCGCCGAAATGTCCGACGACTATAGGGTCGTCCCCACGACCCCGGGCCAAAGTTGGCCAATCGCCAACATGTCCGACGACTATAGGGTCGTCCGTACGACCCCGGGAATAGATTGGCCCGCCACCGTCATGTCCGACGACAATAGGGTCGTCCCCACGACCCCGGGTCTAGGTTGGCCAGCCGCCGACATGTCCGACGACTATAGGGTCGTCCCCACGACCCCGGGACTAGGTTGACAAGCCGCCAACATATCCGACGACTATACGGTCGTCCCCACGACCCCTGGACTAGGCTGACAAGCCGCCAACATGTCCGACGACTATAGGGTCGTCCCGACGACCCCGGGCCAATGTTGGCCAATCGCCAACATGTCCGACGACTATAGAGTCGTCCCTACGACCCCGGCACTAGATTGGCCGGCCACCGTCATGTCCAACGACTATAGGGTCGTCCCCACGACCCCGGGACTAGGTTGACAAGCCGCCAACATATCCGACGACTATACGGTCGTCCCCACGACCTCGGGACTAGGTCGGCCAGCCGCCGTCATGTCCGACAACTATAGGGTCGTCCCCACGACCCCGGGCCAAAGTTGGCAAGCCGCCGAAATGTCCGACGACTATAGGGGCGTCCCCACAACCCCGGGACTAGATTGGCCCGCCACCGTCAAGTCCGACGACTATAGGATCGTCTCCACGACCACGGGCCAAAGTTGGCCAGCCGCCGACATGTCCGTCGACTATAGGGTCGTCCTCACGACCCCGGGCCAATGTTGGCCAATCGCCGACATGTCCGACGACTATAGGGTCGTCCCTACGACCCCGGGACTAGATTGGCCCGCCACCGTCATGTCCAACGACTATACGGTCGTCCCCACGACCCCGGGACAAGGTTGGCCCGCCGCCGACTTGTCCGACGACTATAGGGTCGCCCCTACGACCCCGGGACTAGATTGGCCCGCCACCGTCATGTTCAACGACTATAGGGTCGTCCCCACGACCCCGGGACTAGGTTGACAAGCCGCCAACATATCCGACGACTATACGGTCGTCCCCACGACCTCGGGACTAGGTCGGCCAGCCGCCGTCATGTCCGACAACTATAGGGTCGTCCCCACGACCCCGGGCCAAAGTTGGCCAGCCGCCGGCTTGTCCGACGACTATAGGGTCGTCCCCATGACCCGGGACTAGACTGGCCCGCCACCGTCATGTCCGACGACTATAGGGTCGTCCCCACGACCCCGCGACTAGATTGGCCCGCCACCGTCAAGTCCGACGACTATAGGATCGTCTCCACGACCACGGCCCTAAGTTGGCCAGCCGCCGACATGTCCAACGACTATTGGGTCGTCCCCACGACCACGGGCCAAAGTTAGCCAGCCGCCGACGTGTCCGACGACTATAGGGTCGTCCCCACGACCCCGGGCCAAAGTTGGCAAGCCGCCGAAATGTCCGACGACTATAGGGTCGTCCCCACGACCGCGGGCCCAAGATGTCCAGCCGCCGTCTTGTCCGACGACTATAGGGTCGTCCCCACGACCCCGGGACTAGATTGGCCCGCCACCGTCATGTCCGACGACTATGCGGTCGTCCCCACGACCCCGGGACAAGGTTGGCCCGCCGCCGACTTGTCCGACGACTATAGGGTCGTCCCTACGACCCCGGGACTAGATTGGCCCGCCACCGTCATGTTCAACGACTATAGGGTCGTCCCCACGACCCCGGGCCAAAGTTGGCAAGCCGCCGAAATGTCCGACGACTATAGGGTCGTCCCCACGACCGCGAGCCAAGAATATCCAGCCGCCGTCTTGTCCGACGACTATAGGGTCGTCCCCACGACCCCGCGACTAGATTGGCCGCCACCGTCATGTCCGACGACTATAGTGTCGTCCCCACGACCCCGGCACAAGGTTGGCCCGCCGCCGACTTGTCCGACGAGTATAGGGTCGTACCCACGACCCCGGGACTAGGCTGACAAGCCGCCAACATGTCCGACGACTATAGGGCCGTCCCGACGACGCCGGGCCAATGTTGGCCAATCGCCAACATGTCCGACGACTATAGGGCCGTCCCTACGACCCCCGCACTAGATTGGCCGGCCACCGTCATGTCCAACGACTATAGGGTCGTCCCCACGACCCCGGGACTAGATTGGCCCGCCACCGTCAAGTCCGACGACTATAGGATCGTCTCCACGACCACGGCCCAAAGTTGGCCAGCCGCCGACATGTCCAACGACTATTGGGTCGTCCCCACGACCGCGGGCCAAAGTTAGCCAGCCGCCGACATGTCCGACGACTATAGGGTCGTCCCCACGACCCCGGGCCAAAGTTGGCAAGCCGCCGAAATGTCCGACGACTATAGGGTCGTCCCCACGACCGCGGGCCAAAGATGTCCAGCCGCCGTCTTGTCCGACGACTATAGGGTCGTTCCCACGACCCCGGGACTAGATTGGCCCGCCACCGTCATGTCCAACGACTATAGGGTCGTCCCCACGTCCCCGGGACTAGGTTGACAAGCCGCCGGAATGTCCGACGACTATAGGGTCGTCCCCACGACCGCGAGCCAAGGATGTCCAGCCGCCGTCTTGTCCGACGACTATAGGGTCGTCCCCACGACCCCGGGCCAATGTTGGCCAATCGCCAACATGTCCGACGACTATAGGGTCGTCCCTACGACCCCGGGCCAAAGTTAGCCAGCCGCCGACATGTCCGACGACTATTGGATCGTCCCCACGACCACGGGCCAAAGTTGGCCAGCCGCCGACATGCCCGACGACTATAGGGTCGTCCCCACGACCCCGGGCCAATGTTGGCCAATCGCCGACATGTCCGACGACTATAGGGTCGTCCCTACGACCCCGGGACTAGATTGGCCCGCCACCGTCATGTCCAACGACTATACGGTCGTCCCCACGACCCCGGGACAAGGTTGGCCCGCCGCCGACTTGTCCGACGACTATAGGGTCGTCCCTACGACCCCGGGACTAGATTGGCCCGCCACCGTCATGTCCAACGACTATAGGGTCGTCCCCACGACCCCGGGACTAGGTTGACAAGCCGCCAACATATCCGACGACTATACGGTCGTCCCCACGACCCCGGGACTAGGCTGACAAGCCGCCAACATGTCCGACGACTACAGGGTCGTCCCGACGACCCCGGGCCAATGTTGGCCAATCGCCAACATGTCCGACGACTATAGAGTCGTCCCTACGACCCCGGCACTAGATTGGCCGGCCACCGTCATGTCCAACGACTATAGGGTCGTCCCCACGACCCCGGGACTAGGTTGACAAGCCGCCAACATATCCGACGACTATACGGTCGTCCCCACGACCTCGGGACTAGGTCGGCCAGCCGCCGTCATGTCCGACAACTATAGGGTCGTCCCCACGACCCCGGGCCAAAGTTGGCAAGCCGCCGAAATGTCCGACGACTATAGGGTCGTCCCCACAACCCCGGGACTAGATTGGCCCGCCACCGTCAAGTCCGACGACTATAGGAACGTCTCCACGACCACGGGCCAAAGTTGGCCAGCCGCCGACATGTCCGTCGACTATAGGGTCGTCCCCACGACCCCGGGCCAATGTTGGCCAATCGCCGACATGTCCGACGACTATAGGGTCGTCCCTACGACCCCGGGACTAGATTGGCCCGCCACCGTCATGTCCAACGACTATACGGTCGTCCCCACGACCCCGGGACAAGGTTGGCCCGCCGCCGACTTGTCCGACGACTATAGGGTCGTCCCTACGACCCCGGGACTAGATTGGCCCGCCACCGTCATGTTCAACGACTATAGGGTCGTCCCCACGACCCCGGGACTAGGTTGACAAGCCGCCAACATATCCGACGACTATACGGTCGTCCCCACGACCCCGGGACTAGGCTGACAAGCCGCCAACATGTCCGACGACTATAGGGTCGTCCCGACGACCCCGGGCCAATGTTGGCCAATCGCCAACATGTCCGACGACTATAGACTCGTCCCTACGACCCCGGCACTAGATTGGCCGGCCACCGTCATGTCCAACGACTATAGGGTCGTCCCCACGACCCCGGGACTAGGTTGACAAGCCGCCAACATATCCGACGACTATACGGTCGTCCCCACGACCTCGAGACTAGGTCGGCCAGCCGCCGTCATGTCCGACAATTATAGGGTCGTCCCCACGACCCCGGGCCAAAGTTGGCAAGCCGCCGAAATGTCCGACGACTATAGGGTCGTCCCCACAACCCCGGGACTAGATTGGCCCGCCACCGTCAAGTCCGACGACTATAGGGTCGTCCCCACGACCCCGGGCCAATGTTGGCCAGCCGCCGACATGTCCGTCGACTATAGGGTCGTCCCCACGACCCCGGGCCAATGTTGGCCAATCGCCGACATGTCCGACGACTATAGGGTCGTCCCTACGACCCCGGGACTAGATTGGCCCGCCACCGTCATGTCTAACGACTATAGGGTCGTCCCCACGACCATGGGCCAAAGTTGCCCAGCCGCCGTAATGTCCAACGACTATTGGGTCGTCCCCACGACCCCCGGATTAGATTGGCCCGCCACCGTCAAGTCCGACGACTATAGGGTCGTCCCCACGACCCCGGGCAAATTTGGCAAGCCGCCGACATATCTGACGACTATAGGGTCGTCCCCACAACCCCGGGACTAGATTGGCCCGCCACCGTCAAGTTCGACGACTATAGGATCGTCTCCACCACCACGGCCCAAAGTTGGCCAGCCGCCGACATGTCCAACGACTATTGGGTCGTCCCCACGACCGCGGGCCAAAGTTAGCCAGCCGCCGACATGTCCGACGACTATAGGGTCGTCCCCACGACCCCGGGCCAAAGTTGGCAAGCCGCCGAAATGTCCGACGACTATAGGGTCGTCCCCACGACCGCGGGCCAAAGATGTCCAGCCGCCGTCTTGTCCGACGACTATAGGGTCGTCCCCACGACCCCGGGACAAGGTTGGCCCGCCGCCGACTTGTCCGACGACTATAGGTTCGTACCCACGACCCCGGGACTAGATTGGCCCGCCACCGTCATGTCCAACGACTATAGGGTCGTCCCCACGACCCCGGGACTAGGTTGACAAGCCGCCGAAATGTCCGACGACTATAGGGTCGTCCCCACGACCGCGAGCCAAGGATGTCCAGCCGCCGTCTTGTCCGACGACTATAGGGTCGTACCCACGACCCCGGGACTAGATTGGCCCGCCACCCTCATGTCCAACGACTATAGGGTCGTCCCCACGACCCCGGGACTAGGTTGACAAGCCGCCGAAATGTCCGACGACTATAGGGTCGTCCCCACAACCCCGGGCCAAAGTTGGCATGCCGCCGAAATGTCCGACGACTATAGGGTCGTCCCCACGACCGCGGGCCAAAGATGTCCAGCCGCCGTCATGTCCAACGACTATAGGGTCGTCCCCACGACCCCGGGACTAGGTTGACAAGCCGCCGAAATGTCCGACGACTATAGGGTCGTCCCCACGACCGCGAGCCAAGGATGTCCAGCCGCCGTCTTGTCCGACGACTATAGGGTCGTCCCCATGACCCCGGGACTAGATTGGCCCGCCACCGTCATGTCCGACGACTATAGGGTCGTCTCCACGACCCCGGGACAAGGTTGGCCCGCCGCCGACTTGTCCGACGACTATAGGGTCGTACCCACGTCCCCGGATCTAGGCTGACAAGCCGCCAACATATCCGAAGACTATAGAGTCGTCCCCACGACCCCGGGCCAATGTTGGCCAATCGCCAACATGTCCGACGACTATAGGGTCGTCCGTACGACCCCGGGAATAGATTGGCCCGCCACCGTCATGTCCGACGACAATAGGGTCGTCCCCACGACCCCGGGTCTAGGATGGCCAGCCGCCGACATGTCCGACGACTATAGAGTCGTCCCCACGACACCGGGCCAAAGTTGGCCAGCCGCTGACATGTCCAATGACTATAGGGTCGTCCCCACGACCACGGGCCAAAGTTGGCCAGCCGCCGACATGTCCGACGACTATTGGATCGTCCCCACGACCACGGGCCAAAGTTGGCCAGCCGCCGACATGTCCGACGACTATAGGGTCGTCCCCACGACTCCGGGACTAGATTGGTCCGCCACCGTCATGTCCGACGACTATAGGGTCGTCCCCACGACCCCGGGCCAAAGTTGGCAAGCCGCCGAAATGTCCGACGACTATAGGGTCGTCCCCACGACCGCGGGCCAAAGATGTCCAGCCGCCGTCTTGTCCGACGACTATAGGGTCGTCCCCACGACCCCGGGACTAGATTGGCCCGCCACCGTCATGTCCGACGACTATACGGTCGTCCCCACGACCCCGGGACAAGGTTGGCCCGCCGCCGACTTGTCCGACGACTATAGGGTCGTCCCTACGACCCCGGGACTAGATTGGCCCGCCACCGTCATGTTCAAGGACTATAGGGTCGTCCCCACGACCCCGGGCCAAAGTTGGCAAGCCGCCGAAATGTCCGACGACTATAGGGTCGTCCCCACGACCGCGAGCCAAGAATATCCAGCCGCCGTCTTGTCCGACGACTATAGGGTCGTCCCCACGACCCCGCGACTAGATTGGCCGCCACCGTCATGTCCGACGACTATAGTGTCGTCCCCACGACCCCGGCACAAGGTTGGCCCGCCGCCGACTTGTCCGACGAGTATAGGGTCGTACCCACGACCCCGGGACTAGGCTGACAAGCCGCCAACATGTCCGACGACTATAGGGCCGTCCCGACGACGCCGGGCCAATGTTGGCCAATCGCCAACATGTCCGACGACTATAGGGTCGTCCCTACGACCCCCGCACTAGATTGGCCGGCCACCGTCATGTCCAACGACTATAGGGTCGTCCCCACGACCCCGGGACTAGATTGGCCCGCCACCGTCAAGTCCGACGACTATAGGATCGTCTCCACGACCACGGCCCAAAGTTGGCCAGCCGCCGACATGTCCAACGACTATTGGGTCGTCCCCACGACCGCGGGCCAAAGTTAGCCAGCCGCCGACATGTCCGACGACTATAGGGTCGTCCCCACGACCCCGGGCCAAAGTTGGCAAGCCGCCGAAATGTCCGACGACTATAGGGTCGTCCCCACGACCGCGGGCCAAAGATGTCCAGCCGCCGTCTTGTCCGACGACTATAGGGTCGTTCCCACGACCCCGGGACTAGATTGGCCCGCCACCGTCATGTCCAACGACTATAGGGTCGTCCCCACGTCCCCGGGACTAGGTTGACAAGCCGCCGGAATGTCCGACGACTATAGGGTCGTCCCCACGACCGCGAGCCAAGGATGTCCAGCCGCCGTCTTGTCCGACGACTATAGGGTCGTCCCCACGACCCCGGGCCAATGTTGGCCAATCGCCAACATGTCCGACGACTATAGGGTCGTCCCTACGACCCCGGGCCAAAGTTAGCCAGCCGCCGACATGTCCGACGACTATTGGATCGTCCCCACGACCACGGGCCAAAGTTGGCCAGCCGCCGACATGCCCGACGACTATAGGGTCGTCCCCACGACCCCGGGCCACTGTTGGCCAATCGCCGACATGTCCGACGACTATAGGGTCGTCCCTACGACCCC
This sequence comes from Andrena praecox, assembly GCA_963932275.1. Classification (NCBI taxonomy): domain Eukaryota; kingdom Metazoa; phylum Arthropoda; class Insecta; order Hymenoptera; family Andrenidae; genus Andrena; species Andrena praecox. The sequence goes on along the minus strand of CAWVQO010000396.1, from coordinate 431,424 downwards.
GGGACTAGATTGGCCCGCCACCGTCATGTCCAACGACTATACGGTCGTCCCCACGACCCCGGGACAAGGTTGGCCCGCCGCCGACTTGTCCGACGACTATAGGGTCGTCCCTACGACCCCGGGACTAGATTGGCCCGCCACCGTCATGTCCAACGACTATAGGGTCGTCCCCACGACCCCGGGACTAGGTTGACAAGCCGCCAACATATCCGACGACTATACGGTCGTCCCCACGACCCCGGGACTAGGCTGACAAGCCGCCAACATGTCCGACGACTATAGGGTCGTCCCGACGACCCCGGGCCAATGTTGGCCAATCGCCAACATGTCCGACGACTATAGAGTCGTCCCTACGACCCCGGCACTAGATTGGCCGGCCACCGTCATGTCCAACGACTATAGGGTCGTCCCCACGACCCCGGGACTAGGTTGACAAGCCGCCAACATATCCGACGACTATACGGTCGTCCCCACGACCTCGGGACTAGGTCGGCCAGCCGCCGTCATGTCCGACAACTATAGGGTCGTCCCCACGACCCCGGGCCAAAGTTGGCAAGCCGCCGAAATGTCCGACGACTATAGGGTCGTCCCCACAACCCCGGGACTAGATTGGCCCGCCACCGTCAAGTCCGACGACTATAGGAACGTCTCCACGACCACGGGCCAAAGTTGGCCAGCCGCCGACATGTCCGTCGACTATAGGGTCGTCCCCACGACCCCGGGCCAATGTTGGCCAATCGCCGACATGTCCGACGACTATAGGGTCGTCCCTACGACCCCGGGACTAGATTGGCCCGCCACCGTCATGTCCAACGACTATACGGTCGTCCCCACGACCCCGGGACAAGGTTGGCACGCCGCCGACTTGTCCGACGACTATAGGGTCGTCCCTACGACCCCGGGACTAGATTGGCCCGCCACCGTCATGTTCAACGACTATAGGGTCGTCCCCACGACCCCGGGACTAGGTTGACAAGCCGCCAACATATCCGACGACTATACGGTCGTCCCCACGACCCCGGGACTAGGCTGACAAGCCGCCAACATGTCCGACGACTATAGGGTCGTCCCGACGACCCCGGGCCAATGTTGGCCAATCGCCAACATGTCCGACGACTATAGACTCGTCCCTACGACCCCGGCACTAGATTGGCCGGCCACCGTCATGTCCAACGACTATAGGGTCGTCCCCACGACCCCGGGACTAGGTTGACAAGCCGCCAACATATCCGACGACTATACGGTCGTCCCCACGACCTCGAGACTAGGTCGGCCAGCCGCCGTCATGTCCGACAATTATAGGGTCGTCCCCACGACCCCGGGCCAAAGTTGGCAAGCCGCCGAAATGTCCGACGACTATAGGGTCGTCCCCACAACCCCGGGACTAGATTGGCCCGCCACCGTCAAGTCCGACGACTATAGGGTCGTCCCCACGACCCCGGGCCAATGTTGGCCAGCCGCCGACATGTCCGTCGACTATAGGGTCGTCCCCACGACCCCGGGCCAATGTTGGCCAATCGCCGACATGTCCGACGACTATAGGGTCGTCCCTACGACCCCGGGACTAGATTGGCCCGCCACCGTCATGTCTAACGACTATAGGGTCGTCCCCACGACCATGGGCCAAAGTTGCCCAGCCGCCGTAATGTCCAACGACTATTGGGTCGTCCCCACGACCCCCGGATTAGATTGGCCCGCCACCGTCAAGTCCGACGACTATAGGGTCGTCCCCACGACCCCGGGCAAATTTGGCAAGCCGCCGACATATCTGACGACTATAGGGTCGTCCCCACAACCCCGGGACTAGATTGGCCCGCCACCGTCAAGTTCGACGACTATAGGATCGTCTCCACCACCACGGCCCAAAGTTGGCCAGCCGCCGACATGTCCAACGACTATTGGGTCGTCCCCACGACCGCGGGCCAAAGTTAGCCAGCCGCCGACATGTCCGACGACTATAGGGTCGTCCCCACGACCCCGGGCCAAAGTTGGCAAGCCGCCGAAATGTCCGACGACTATAGGGTCGTCCCCACGACCGCGGGCCAAAGATGTCCAGCCGCCGTCTTGTCCGACGACTATAGGGTCGTCCCCACGACCCCGGGACAAGGTTGGCCCGCCGCCGACTTGTCCGACGACTATAGGTTCGTACCCACGACCCCGGGACTAGATTGGCCCGCCACCGTCATGTCCAACGACTATAGGGTCGTCCCCACGACCCCGGGACTAGGTTGACAAGCCGCCGAAATGTCCGACGACTATAGGGTCGTCCCCACGACCGCGAGCCAAGGATGTCCAGCCGCCGTCTTGTCCGACGACTATAGGGTCGTACCCACGACCCCGGGACTAGATTGGCCCGCCACCCTCATGTCCAACGACTATAGGGTCGTCCCCACGACCCCGGGACTAGGTTGACAAGCCGCCGAAATGTCCGACGACTATAGGGTCGTCCCCACAACCCCGGGCCAAAGTTGGCATGCCGCCGAAATGTCCGACGACTATAGGGTCGTCCCCACGACCGCGGGCCAAAGATGTCCAGCCGCCGTCATGTCCAACGACTATAGGGTCGTCCCCACGACCCCGGGACTAGGTTGACAAGCCGCCGAAATGTCCGACGACTATAGGGTCGCCCCACGACCGCGAGCCAAGGATGTCCAGCCGCCGTCTTGTCCGACGACTATAGGGTCGTCCCCATGACCCCGGGACTAGATTGGCCCGCCACCGTCATGTCCGACGACTATAGGGTCGTCTCCACGACCCCGGGACAAGGTTGGCCCGCCGCCGACTTGTCCGACGACTATAGGGTCGTCCCCACGACCCCGGGCCAAAGTTGGCAAGCCGCCGAAATGTCCGACGACTATAGGGTCGTCCCCACGACCGCGGGCCAAAGATGTCCAGCCGCCGTCTTGTCCGACGACTATAGGGTCGTCCCCACGACCCCGGGACTAGATTGGCCCGCCACCGTCATGTCCGACGACTATACGGTCGTCCCCACGACCCCGGGACAAGGTTGGCCCGCCGCCGACTTGTCCGACGACTATAGGTTCGTACCTACGACCCCGGGACTAGACTGGCCCGCCACCGTCATGTCCAACGACTATAGGGTCGTCCCCACGACCCCGGGACTAGGTTGACCAGCCGCCGAAATGTCCGACGACTATAGGGTCGTCCCCACGACCGCGAGCCAAGGATGTCCAGCCGCCGTCTTGTCCGACGACTATAGGGTCGTACCCACGACCCCGGGACTAGATTGGCCCGCCACCGTCATGTCCGACGATTATAGGGTCGTCCCCACGACCACGGGACTAGGTTGACCCGCCGCCGACGTGTCCGACAACTATAGGGTCGTACCCACGACGACGGGCCAAAGTTGGCCAAACGCCGACATATCCGACGACTATAGGGTCGTCCCCATGACCCTGGGACTAGATTGGCCCGCCACCGTCATATCCGACGACTATAGGGTCGTCCCCATGACCCTGGGACTAGGTTGGCTCGCCGCCGACTTGTCCGACGACTATAGGGTCGTCCCCACGACCCCGGGACTAGGTAGACCCGCCGCCGACGTGTCCGACACCTATAGGGTCGTCCCCACGACGACGGGCCAAAGTTGGCCAACCGCCGACATATCCGACGACTATAGGGTCGTCCCCACGACCCCGGGACTAGGTTGACCCGCCGCTGACTTGTCCGACGACTAAAGGGTCGTCCCCACAACCGCGGGACTACGTTGGCTCGCCGCCGACTTGTCCGACGACTATAGGGTCGTCCCCACGACCCCGGGCCAAAGTTGGCAAGCTGCCGACTTGTCCGACGACTATAGGGTTGTCCCCACGACCCCGGGACTAGGTAGACCCGCCGCCGATATGTCCGACGACTATAGAGTCGTCCCCACGACCCCGGGACTAGATTGGCCCGCCACCGTCTTGCCCGACGACTATAGGGTCGTCCCCACGACCCCGGGACTAGATTGGCCCGCCACCGTCATGTCCGACGACTATACGGTCGTCCCCACGACCCCGGGACAAGGTTGGCCCGCCGCCGACTTGTCCGACGACTATAGGTTCGTACCCACGACCCCGGGACTAGATTGGCCCGCCACCGTCATGTCCAACGACTATAGGGTCGTCCCCACGACCCCGGGACTTGGTTGACAAGCCGCCGAAATGTCCGACGACTATAGGGTCGTCCCCACGACCCCGGGACTAGATTGGCCCGCCACCGTCATGTCCGACAACTATCGGATCGTCCCCACGACCACGGGACAAGCTTGGCCCGCCACCGTCATGTCCAACGACTATAGGGTCGTCCCCACGACCCCGGGACTAGGTTGACAAGCCGCCAACATGTCCGACGACTATAGGGTCGTCCCCACGACCCCGGGCCAAAGTTGGCCAGCCTCCGTAATGTCCAACGACTATTGGGTCGTCCCCACGACCCCGGGACTAGATTGGCCCGCCACCGTCAAGTCCGACGACTATAGGGTCGTCCCCACGACCCCGGGCAAATTTGGCAAGCCGCCGACTTGTCCGACGACTATAGGGTCGTCCCCACGACCCCGGGAATAGATTGGCCCGCCGCCGACATGTCCGACGACTATAGGCTCGTCCCCACGACCTCGGGACTAGGTTGGCCAGCCGCCGACATGTCCGACGACTAAACAGTCGTCCCCACGACCACGGGACAAAGTTGGCCAGCCGCCGACTTGTCCGACGACTATAGGTTCGTCCCCACGACCCCGGGACTAAATTGGCCAGCCGCCGACATGTCCGACGACTATAGAGTCGTCCCCACGACCCCGGGACTAGATTGGCCCACCACCGTCATGTCGGACGTCTATTGGGTCGCCCCCACCACCCCGGGACTAAATTAGCCAGCCGCCGACATGTCCGACGACTATAGGGTCGTCCCCGCAACCCCGGGCCAAATTTGGCCGGCCGCCGAATTGTCCGACGACTATACGGTCCTCCCCACGACCTCGATACTAGGTTGGCCAGCCGCCGACATGTGCGACGACTATAGGGTCGTCCCCACGACCCCGGGGCTAAGTTGGCCCGCCGCCGTCTTGTCCGACGACTATAGGGTCGTTCTCACGACCCCGGGACTAGATTGGCCGGCCACCGTCATGTCCGACGACTATAGGGTCGTCCCCACGACCTCGGGACTAGGTTGGCCAGCCGCCGACATGTCCGATGACTATAGGGTCGTCCCCGCAACCCTGGGCCAAAGTTGGCCAGCCGCCGACATGTCCGACGACTATAGGTTCGTCCCCACGACCCCGGGACTAAATTGGCCAGCCGGCGATATGTCCGACGACTATAGGGTCGTCCCCACGACCCCGGGACTAGATTGGCCCGCCACCGTCATGTCCGACGACAATAGGGTCGTCCCCGCAACCCCGGGCCAAAGTTGGCCAGCCGCCGACTTGTCCGACGACTATAGGTTCGTCCCCACGACCCCGGGACTAAATTGGCCAGCCGCCGACATGTCCGACGACTATAGGGTCGTCCCCACGACCCCGGCGCTAGGTTGGCCCGCCGCCGTCTTGTCCGACGACTATAGGGTCGTTCTCACGACCCCGGGACTAGATTGGCCGGCCACCGTCATGTCCGACGACTATAGGGTCGCCCCCACGACCTCGGGACTAGGTTGGCCAGCCGCCGACATGTCCGATGACTATAGGGTCGTCCCCACAACCCCGGGCCAAAGTTGGCCCGCCGCCGTCTTGTCCGACGACTATAGGGTCGTTCTCACGACCCCGGGACTAGATTGGCCGGCCACCGTCATGTCCGACGACAATAGGGTCGTCCCCACGACACCGGGACTAGATTGGCCCGCCGCCGACTTGTCCGACGACTATAGGGTCATTCCTACGACCCCGGGACTAGATTGGCCCGCCACCGTCATGTCCGACGACAATAGGGTCGTCCCCACGACCCCGGGAATAGACTGGCCCGCCGCCGACATGTCCGACGACTATAGGCTCGTCCCCACGACCTCGGGACTAGGTTGGCCAGCCGCCGACATGTCCGACGACTAAACAGTCGTCCCCACGACCACGGGACAAAGTTGGCCAGCCGCCGACTTGTCCGACAACTATAGGTTCGTCCCCACGACCCCGGGACTAAATTGGCCAGCCGCCGACATGTCCGACGACTATAGGGTCGTCCCCACGACCCCGGGACTAGATTGGCCCACCACCGTCATGTCGGACGTCTATTGGGTCGCCCCCACGACCCCGGGACTAAATTAGCCAGCCGCCGACATGTCCGACGACTATAGGGTCGTCCCCGCAACCCCGGGCCAAAGTTGCCCGGCCGCCGAATTGTCCGACGACTATACGGTCCTCCCCACGACCCCGGGGCTAGGTTGGCCCGCCGCCGTCTTGTCCGACGACTATAGGGTCGTTCTCACGACCCCGGGACTAGATTGGCCGGCCACCGTCATGTCCGACGACTATAGGGTCGCCCCCACGACCTCGGGACTAGGTTGGCCAGCCGCCGACATGTCCGACGACTATAGGGTCGTCCCCACGACCACAGACCAAAGTTGGCCAATCGCCGACATGTCCGACGACTATCGGGTCGTCCCTATGACCCCGGGACTAGATTGGCCCGCCACAGTCATGTCCGGCGACAATAGGGTCGTCCCTACGACCCCGGGAATAGATTGGCCCGCCGCCGACATGTCCGACGACTATAGGCTCGTCCCCACGACCTCGGGACTAGGTTGGCCAGCCGGCGTCATGTCCGACGACTATCGGATCGACCCCACGACCACGGACCAAAGTTGGCTAATCGCCGACATGTCCGACGACTATAGGGTCGTCCCTATGACCCCGGGACTAGATTGGCCCGCCACCGTCATGTCCGGCGACAATAGGGTCGTCCCGACGACCCCGGGTCTAGGTTGGCCAGCCGCCGACATGTCCGACGACTAAACAGTCGTCCCCACGACCACGGGCCAAAGTTGGCCAGCCGCCCATATGTCCGACGACTATTGGGTCGTCCCCACGACCCCGGGACTAAATTGGCCAGCCGCCGACATGTCCGACGACTATAGGGTCGACCCGCCGACCGCGGGCCAAAGTTGGCCAATCGCCGACATGTCCGACGATTATTGAGTCGTCCCCACGACCACGGGCCAAAGTTGGCCAGCCGCCGACATGTCCGACGACTATAGGGTCGTCCCCACGACCCCGGGACTAGATTGGCCCACCACCGTCATGTCGGACGTCTATTGGGTCGCCCCCACCACCCCGGGACTAAATTAGCCAGCCGCCGACATGTCCGACGACTATAGGGTCGTCCCCGCAACCCCGGGCCAAATTTGGCCGGCCGCCGAATTGTCCGATGACTATACGGTCCTCCCCACGACCTCGATACTAGGTTGGCCAGCCGCCGACATGTGCGACGACTATAGGGTCGTCCCCACGACCCCGGGGCTAAGTTGGCCCGCCGCCGTCTTGTCCGACGACTATAGGGTCGTTCTCACGACCCCGGGACTAGATTGGCCGGCCACCGTCATGTCCGACGACTATAGGGTCGTCCCCACGACCTCGGGACTAGGTTGGCCAGCCGCCGACATGTCCGATGACTATAGGGTCGTCCCCGCAACCCTGGGCCAAAGTTGGCCAGCCGCCGACTTGTCCGACGACTATAGGTTCGTCCCCACAACCCCGGGACTAAATTGGCCAGCCGCCGATATGTCCGACGACTATAGGGTCGTCCCCACGACCCCGGGACTAGATTGGCCCGCCACCGTCATGTCCGACGACAATAGGGTCGTCCCCGCAACCCCGGGCCAAAGTTGGCCAGCCGCCGACTTGTCCGACGACTATAGGTTCGTCCCCACGACCCCGGGACTAAATTGGCCAGCCGCCGACATGTCCGACGACTATAGGGTCGTCCCAACGACCCCGGGGCTAGGTTGGCCCGCCGCCGTCTTGTCCGACGACTATAGGGTCGTTCTCACGACCCCGGGACTAGATTGGCCGGCCACCGTCATGTCCGACGACTACAGGGTCGCCCCCACGACCTCGGGACTAGGTTGGCCAGCCGCCGACATGTCCGATGACTATAGGGTCGTCCCCACAACCCCGGGCCAAAGTTGGCCCGCCGCCGTCTTGTCCGACGACTATAGGGTCGTTCTCACGACCCCGGGACTAGATTGGCCGGCCACCGTCATGTCCGACGACTATAGGGTCGCCCCCACGACCTCGGGACTAGGTTGGCCAGCCGCCGACATGTCCGACGACTATAGGGTCGTCCCCACGACCACGGGCCAAAGTTGGCCAGCCGCCGACATGTCCGACGACTATTGGGTCGTCCCCACGACCCCGGGCCAAAGTTGGCCAGCCGCCGACTTGTCCGACGACTATGGGGTCGTCCCCACGACCCCAGGACTAGATTGGCCCGCCACCGTCATGTCCGACGACAATAGGGTGGTCCCCACGACCACAGGCCAAAGTTGGCCAGCTGCCGACATGTCCGACGACTATAGGGTCGTCCTCACGACCCCGAGAATAGATTGGCCCGCCGCCGTCATGTCCGACGACTATAGGGTCGTCCCCACGACCCTGGGTCTAGATTGGCCAGCCGCCGACATGTCCGACGACTAAACAGTCGTCCCCACGACCACGGGCCAAAGTTGGCCAGCCGCCGACTTGTCCGACGACTATAGGTTCGTCCCTATGACCCCGGGGCTAGTTTGGCCCGCCACCGTCATGTCCGACGACAATAGGGTCGTCCCCACGACCCCGGGTCCAGGTCGGCCAGCCGCCGACATGTCCGACGAATATAGAGTCGTCCCCACGACACCGGGCCAAAGTTGGCCAGCCGGCGACATGTCCGACGACTATAGGGTCGTCCCCACGACCCCGGGTCTAGGTTGGCCAGCCGCCGACATGTCCGACGACTAAACAGTCGTCCCCACGACCACGGGCCAAAGTTGGCCAGCCGCCGTCATGTCCGACGACTATCGGATCGACCCCACGACCACGGACCAAAGTTGGCCAATCGCCGACATGTCCGACGACTATAGGGTCGTCCCTATGACCCCGGGACTAGATTGGCCCGCCACCGTCATGTCCGGCGACAATAGGGTCGTCCCGCCGACCCCGGGTCTAGGTTGGCCAGCCGCCGCCATGTCCGACGACTAAACAGTCGTCTCCACGACCACGGGCCAAAGTTGGCCAGCCGCCGACATGTCCGACGACTATTGGGTCGTCCCCACGACCCCGGGACTAAATTGGCCAGCCGCCGACATGTCCGACGACTATAGGGTCGTCCCGCCGACCGCGGGCCAAAGTTGGCCAATCGCCGACATGTCCGACGATTATTGAGTCGTCCCCACGACCACGGGCCAAAGTTGGCCAGCCGCCGACATGTCCGACGACTATAGGGTCGTCCCCACGACCCCGGGCCAATGTTGGCCAATCGCCGACATGTCCGACGACTATAGGGTCATCCCTACGACCCCGGGACTAGATTGGCCCGCCACCATCATGTCCGACGACAATAGGGTCGTCCCTACGACCCCGGGACTAGATTGGCCCGCCACCGTCATGTCCGACGACAATAGGGTCGTCCCCACGACCCCGGGACTAGATTGGCCCGCCGCCGACTTGTCCGACGACTATAGGGTCGTCCCCACGACCCCGGGACAAGGTTGGCCAGCCGCCGACTTGTCCGACGACTATAGGGTCGTCCCCACGACCCCGGGACTAGATTGGCCCGCCACCGTCATGTCCAACGACTATCGGATCGTCCCCACGACCACGGGCCAAAGTTGGCCTGCCGTCGACATGATCGACGACAATAGGGTCGTCCCCACGACACCGGGACTAGATTGGCCCGCCGCCGACTTGTCCGACGACTATAGGGTCATTCCTACGACCCCGGGACTAGATTGGCCCGCCACCGTCATGTCCGACGACAATAGGGTCGTCCCCACGACCCCGGGAATAGACTGGCCCGCCGCCGACATGTCCGACGACTATAGGCTCGTCCCCACGACCTCGGGACTAGGTTGGCCAGCCGCCGACATGTCCGACGACTAAACAGTCGTCCCCACGACCACGGGACAAAGTTGGCCAGCCGCCGACTTGTCCGACGACTATAGGTTCGTCCCCACGACCCCGGGACTAAATTGGCCAGCCGCCGACATGTCCGACGACTATAGGGTCGTCCCCACGACCCCGGGACTAGATTGGCACACCACCGTCATGTCGGACGTCTATTGGGTCGCCCCCACGACCCCAGGACTAAATTAGCCAGCCGCCGTCATGTCCGACGACAATAGGGTGGTCCCCACGACCACAGGCCAAAGTTGGCCAGCTGCCGACATGTCCGACGACTATAGGGTCGTCCTCACGACCCCGAGAATAGATTGGCCCGCCGCCGTCATGTCCGACGACTATAGGGTCGTCCCCACGACCCTGGGTCTAGATTGGCCAGCCGCCGACATGTCCGACGACTAAACAGTCGTCCCCACGACCACGGGCCAAAGTTGGCCAGCCGCCGACTTGTCCGACGACTATAGGTTCGTCCCTATGACCCCGGGGCTAGTTTGGCCCGCCACCGTCATGTCCGACGACAATAGGGTCGTCCCCACGACCCCGGGTCCAGGTCGGCCAGCCGCCGACATGTCCGACGACTAAACAGTCGTCCCCACGACCACGGGCCAAAGTTGGCCAGCCGCCGACTTGTCCGACGACTATAGGTTCGTCCCTATGACCCCGGGGCTAGTTTGGCCCGCCACCGTCATGTCCGACGACAATAGGGTCGTCCCCACGACACCGGGCCAAAGTTGGCCAGCCGGCGACATGTCCGACGACTATCGGATCGACCCCACGACCACGGACCAAAGTTGGCCAATCGCCGACATGTCCGACGACTATAGGGTCGTCCCTATGACCCCGGGACTAGATTGGCCCGCCACCGTCATGTCCGGCGACAATAGGGTCGTCCCGCCGACCCCGGGTCTAGGTTGGCCAGCCGCCGACATGTCCGACGACTAAACAGTCGTCTCCACGACCACGGGCCAAAGTTGGCCAGCCGCCGACATGTCCGACGACTATTGGGTCGTCCCCACGACCCCGGGACTAAATTGGCCAGCCGCCGACATGTCCGACGACTATAGGGTCGTCCCGCCGACCGCGGGCCAAAGTTGGCCAATCGCCGACATGTCCGACGATTATTGAGTCGTCCCCACGACCACGGGCCAAAGTTGGCCAGCCGCCGACATGTCCGACGACTATAGGGTCGTCCCCACGACCCCGGGCCAATGTTGGCCAATCGCCGACATGTCCGACGACTATAGGGTCATCCCTACGACCCCGGGACTAGATTGGCCCGCCACCATCATGTCCGACGACAATAGGGTCGTCCCTACGACCCCGGGACTAGATTGGCCCGCCACCGTCATGTCCGACGACAATAGGGTCGTCCCCACGACCCCGGGACTAGATTGGCCCGCCGCCGACTTGTCCGACGACTATAGGGTCGTCCCCACGACCCCGGGACAAGGTTGGCCAGCCGCCGACTTGTCCGACGACTATAGGGTCGTCCCCACGACCCCGGGACTAGATTGGCCCGCCACCGTCATGTCCAACGACTATCGGATCGTCCCCACGACCACGGGCCAAAGTTGGCCTGCCGTCGACATGATCGACGACAATATCGTCGTCCCCACGACACCGGGACTAGATTGGCCCGCCGCCGACTTGTCCGACGACTATAGGGTCATTCCTACGACCCCGGGACTAGATTGGCCCGCCACCGTCATGTCCGACGACAATAGGGTCGTCCCCACGACCCCGGGAATAGACTGGCCCGCCGCCGACATGTCCGACGACTATAGGCTCGTCCCCACGACCTCGGGACTAGGTTGGCCAGCCGCCGACATGTCCGACGACTAAACAGTCGTCCCCACGACCACGGGACAAAGTTGGCCAGCCGCCGACTTGTCCGACGACTATAGGTTCGTCCCCACGACCCCGGGACTAAATTGGCCAGCCGCCGACATGTCCGACGACTATAGGGTCGTCCCCACGACCCCGGGACTAGATTGGCACACCACCGTCATGTCGGACGTCTATTGGGTCGCCCCCACGACCCCAGGACTAAATTAGCCAGCCGCCGACATGTCCGACGACTATAGGGTCGTCCCCGCAACCCCGGGCCAAAGTTGGCCGGCCGCCGAATTGTCCGACGACTATACGGTCCTCCCCACGACCCCGGGGCTAGGTTGGCCCGCCGCCGTCTTGTCCGACGACTATAGGGTCGTTCTCACGACCCCGGGACTAGATTGGCCGGCCACCGTCATGTCCGACGACTATAGGGTCGCCCCCACGACCTCGGGACTAGGTTGGCCAGCCGCCGACATGTCCGACGACTATAGGGTCGTCCCCACGACCACGGGCCAAAGTTGGCCAGCCGCCGACATGTCCGACGACTATTGGGTCGTCCCCACGACCCCGGGACTAGATTGGCTCACCACCGTCGTGTCGGACGTCTATAGGGTCGTCCCCACGACCACGGGACTAGGTTGGCCAGCCGCCGACTTGTCCGACCACTATAGGGTCGTCCCCACAACGCCGGGACTAGGTTGGCTCGCCGCCGACATGTCCGACGACTATAGGTTCGTCCCCACGACCCCGGAGTAGGTTGGCCCGCCACCGTCTTGTCCGACGACTATAGGATCGTCTTCACGACCACGGGCCAAAGTTGGCCAGCCGCCGACATTTCCGACGACTATAGGGTCGTCCCCACGACCCCGGACTAGGTTAGCCAGCCGCCGACATGTCCGACGACAATAGGGTCGTCCCCACGACCCCGGGACTGGATTGGCCAGCCGCCTACATGTCCGACGACTATAGGGTCGTCCCCACGACCCCCGGACTAGGTTGGCTAGCCGCCGACTTCTCCGACCACTATAGGGTCGTCCCCACGACCTCGGGACTAGGTTTGCCAGCCGCCGACATGTCCGACGACTATAGGGTCGTCCCCACGACCCCGGACTAGGTTGGCCAGCCGCCATCATGTCCGACGACTATAGGGGCGTCCCCACGACCCCGGGCCAAAGTTGGCCGGCCGCCGAATTGTCCGACGACTATAGGTTCGTCCCCACGACCCCGGGACTAAATTGGCCAGCCGCCGACATGTCCGACGACTATTGGGTCGTCCCCACGACCCCGGGACTAGATTGGCCCGCCACCGTCATTTCCGACGACAATAGGGTCGTCCCCACGACCCCGGGCCTAGGTTGGCCAGCCGCCGACATGTCCGACGACTAAACAGTCGTCCCCACGACCACGGGCCAAAGTTGGCCAGCCGCCGACATGTCCGACGACTATTGGGTCGTCCCCACGACCCCGGGACTAGATTGGCCCACCACCGTCGTGTCGGACGTCTATAGGGTCGTCCCCACGACCACGGGACTAGGTTGGCCAGCCGCCGACTTGTCCGACCACTATAGGGTCGTCCCCACAACGCCGGGACTAGGTTGGCTCGCCGCCGACATGTCCGACGACTATAGGTTCGTCCCCACGACCCCCGGAGTAGGTTGGCCCGCCACCGTCTTGTCCGACGACTATAGGATCGTCTTCACGACCACGGGCCAAAGTTGGCCAGCCGCCGACATTTCCGACGACTATAGGGTCGTCCCCACGAGCACGGACCAAATTTGGCCAGCCGCCGTCTTGTCCGGCGACTATAGGGTCGTTCCCACGACCTCGGGAATAGGCTGGCCAGCCGCCGACATGTCCGACGACTATAGGGTCGCCCCCACGACCTCGGGACTAGGTTGGCCAGCCGCCGACATGTCCGACGACTATAGGGTCGTCCCCGGAACCCCGGGCCAAAGTTGGCCGGCCGCCGAATTGTCCGACGACTATACGGTCCTCCCCACGACCCCGGTACTAGATTGGCCAGCCGCCGACATGTCCGACGTCAACAGGGTCGTCCCCACGACCCCGGGACTAGATTGGCCAGCCACCGTCATGTCCGACGACTGTCGGATCGACCCCACGACCACGGGCCAAAGTTGGCCAGCCGCCGACATGTCCGACGACTATAGGGTCGTCCCCACGACCCCGGGACTAGATTGGCCCGCCACCGTCATGTCCGACGACTATCGGATCGTCCCCACGATCCCGGGCCAAAGTTGGCCAGCCGCCGACATGTCCGACGACAATAGGGTCGTCCCCACGACCTCGGGAATAGGCTGGCCAGCCGCCGACATGTCCGACGAATATAGGGTCGCCCCCACGACCTCGGGACTAGGTTGGCCAGCCGCCGACATGTCCGACGACTATAGGGTCGTCCCCGGAACCCCGGGCCAAAGTTGGCCGGCCGCCGAATTGTCCGACGACTATACGGTCCTCCCCACGACCCCGGTACTAGATTGGCCAGCCGCCGACATGTCCGACGTCAATAGGGTCGTCCCCACGACCCCGGGACTAGATTGGCCAGCCGCCTACATGTCCGACGACTATAGGGTCGTCCCCACGACCCCCGGACTAGGTTGGCTAGCCACCGACTTCTCCGACCACTATAGGGTCGTCCCCACGACCTCGGGACTAGGTTTGCCAGCCGCCGACATGTCCGACGACTATAGGGTCGTCCCCACGACCCCGGACTAGGTTGGCCAGCCGCCGACATGTCCGACGACTATAGGGTCGCCCCCACGACCCCGGGCCAAAGTTGGCCGGCCGCCGAATTGTCCGACGACTATAGGTTCGTCCCCACGACCCCGGGACTAAATTGGCCAGCCGCCGACATGTCCGACGACTATTGGGTCGTCTCCACGACCCCGGGACTAGATTGGCCCGCCACTCTCATGTCCGGCGACAATAGGGTCGTCCCCACGACCCCGGGTCTAGGTTGGCCAGCCGCCGACATGTCCGACGACTAAACAGTCGTCCCCACGACCACGGGCCAAAGTTGGCCAGCCGCCGACATGTCCGACGACTATAGGGTCGTCCCGCCGACCGCGGGCCAAAGTTGGCCAATCGCCGACATGTCCGACGACTATTGAGTCGTCCCCACGACCACGGGCCAAAGTTGGCCAGCCGCCGACATGTCCGACGACTATAGGGTCGTCCCCACGACCCCGGGCCAATGTTGGCCAACCGCCGACATGTCCGACGACAATAGGGTCGTCCCCACGACCCCGGGACTAGGTTGGCTCGCCGCCGACATGTCCGACGAATATAGGGTCGTCCCCACGACACCGGGCCAAAGTTGGCCAATCGCCGACATATCCGACGACTATAGGGTCGTCCCCACGGCCCCGGGACTAGATTGGCCCGCCACCGTCATGTCCAACGACTATCGGATCGTCCCCACGACCCCGGGCCAATATTGGCCAACCGCCGACGTGTCCGACGACTATAGGGTCGTACCTACGACCCCGGGACTAGATTGCCCCGCCACCGTCATGTCCGACGACAATAGGGTCGTCCCCACGACCCTGGGTCTAGATTGGCCAGCCGCCGACATGTCCGACGACTAAACAGTCGTCCCCACGACCACGGGCCAAAGTTGGCCAGCCGCCGACATGTCCGACGGCTATAGGGTCGTCACCACGACCCCGGAACTTGATTGGCCCGCCACCGTCATGTCCGACGACTATCGGATCGACCCCACGACCACGGGCCAAAGTTGGCCAATCGCCGACATGTCCGACGACTATAGGGTCGTCCCTATGACCCCGGGACGAGATTGGCCAGCCACCGTCATGTCCGACGACAATAGGGTCGTCCCCACGACCCCGGGTCTAGGTTGGCTAGCCGCCGACATATCCGACAACTAAACAGTCGTCCCCACGACCACGGGCCAAAGTTGGCCAGCCGCCGTCATGTCCGACGACTATCGGATCGACCCAACGACCACGGACCAAAGTTGGCCAATCGCCGACATGTCCGACGACTATAGGGTCGTCCCTATGACCCCGGGGCTAGTTTGGCCCGCCACCGTCATGTCCGACGACAATAGGGTCGTCCCCACGACCCCGGGTCCAGGTCGGCCAGCCGCCGACATGTCCGACGAATATAGAGTCGTCCCCACGACACCGGGCCAAAGTTGGCCAGCCGGCGACATGTCCGACGACTATAGGGTCGTCCCCACGACCCCGGGACTAGATTGGCACTAGACCGTCATGTCCGACGACGATCGGATCGTCCCCACGACCACGGGCCAAAGCTGGCCAGCCGCCGACATGTCCGACGACTATTGAGTCGTCCCCACGACCACGGGCCAAAGTTGGCCAGCCGCCGACATGTGCGACGACGATAGGGTCGTCCCCACGACCCCGGGACTAGATTGGCCCGCCACCGTCATGTCCGACGACAATAGGGTCGTCCCCACGACCCCGGGTCCAGGTTGGCCAGCCGCCGACATGGCCGACGAATGTAGAGTCGCCCCACGACACTGGGCCAAAGTTGGCCAGCCGGCGACATGTACGACGACTATAAGGTCGTCCCCACGACCCCGGGACTAGATTGGCCCGCCAACGTCATGTCCGACGACTATAGGGTCGATCCCACGACCACGGGCCAATATTGGACAATCGCCGACATGTCCGACGACTATAGGGTCGTACCTACGACCCCGGGACTAGATTGGCCCGCCACCGTCATGTCCGACGACAATAGGATCGTCCCCACGACCCTGGGTCTAGATTGGCCAGCCGCCGACATGTTCGACGACTAAACAGTCGTCCCCACGACCACGGGCCAAAGTTGGCCAGCCGCCGACACGTCCGACGGCTATTGGGTCGTCCCCACGACCCCGGGACTAGATTGTCCCTCCACCGTCATGTCCGACGACTATCGGATCGTCCCCACCACCACGGGCCAAAGTTGGCCAATCGCCGACATGTCCGACGACTATAGGGTCGTCCCTATGACCCCGGGACTAGATTGGCCCGCCACCGTCATGTCCGACGACAATAGGGTCGTCCCCACGACCCCGGGTCTAGGTTGGCCAGCCGCCGACATGTCCGACGACTAAACAGTCGTCCCCACGACCACGGGCCAAAGTTGGCCAGCCGCCGTCATGTCCGACGACTATCGGATCGACCCCACGACCACGGACCAAAGTTGGTCAATCGCCGACATGTCCGACGACTATAGGGTCGTCCCCACGACCCCGAGACTAAATTGGCCAGCCGCCGACATTTCCGACGACTATAGGGTCGCCCCCTCGACCCGGGACTAGACTGGCCCGCCACCGACATGTCCGACGACTATAGGGTCGTCCCCACGACCCCCGGACTAGGTTGGCCGGCCGCCGACATGTCCGACGACTATAGGGTCGTCCCCACGACCCCCCGACTAGGTGGGCTCGCCGCCGACTTGTCCGACGACTATAGGGTCGTCCCCACGACCCCGGGCCAAAGTTGGACAGCCACCGACATTTCCGACGACTATAGGGTCGTCCCCACGACCACGGGCCAAAGTTGGCCAGCCGCCGACATGTCCGACGACTATAGGGTCGTCCCCACGACCCGGGACTAGACTGGCCCGCCACCGTCATGTCCGACGACTATAGGGTCGTCCCCACGACCCCCGGACTAGGTTGGCCGGCCGCCGACTTGTCCGACGACTATAGGGTCGTCCCCACGACCCCCCGACTAGGTGGGCTCGCTGCCGACTTGTCCGACGACTATAGGGTCGTCCCCACTACCCCGGGACTAGGTTGGCTCGCCACCGTCATGTCTGACGACTATAGGGTCGTCCCCACGACCACGGGCCAAAGTTGGCCAGCCGCCGACATGTCCGACGACTATAGGGTCGTCCCCACGACCCGGGACTAGACTGGCCCGCCACCGACATGTCCGACGACTATAGAGTCGTCCCCACGACCCCGGGTCAATGTTGGCTCGCCGCCGACATGTCCGACGACTATAGGGTCGTCCCCACGACCCCCGGGCCAAAGTTGGACAGCCACCGACATTTCCGACGACTATAGGGTCGTCCCCACGACCACGGGCCAAAGTTGGCCAGCCGCCGACATGTCCGACGACTATAGGGTCGTCCCCACGACCCGGGACTAGACTGGCCCGCCACCGTCATGTCCGACGACTATAGGGTCGTCCCCACGACCCCCGGACTAGGTTGGCCGGCCGCCGACTTGTCCGACGACTATAGGGTCGTCCCCACGACCCCCCGACTAGGTGGGCTCGCCGCCGACTTGTCCGACGACTATAGGGTCGTCCCCACGACCCCGGGACTAGGTTGGCTCTCCAACGTCATGTCTGACGACTATAGGGTCGTCCCCACGACCACGGGCCAAAGTTGGCCAGCCGCCGACATGTCCGACGACTATGGGGTCGTCCCCACGACCCCGGGACTAGATTGGCCCGACACCGTCATTTCCCACGACTATAGGGTCGTCCCCACGATCCCGGGACTAGATTGGCCCGACACCGTCATGTCCGACGACTATAGGGTCGTCCCCATGACCCCGGGACTAGATTGGCCCGCCACCGTCAAGTCCGACGACTATAGGGTCGTCCCCACGACCCCGGGCCAAAGCTGGACAGCCGCCGACTTGTCCGACGACTATAGGGTCGTCCCCACGACCCCGGGCCAAAGCTGGACAGCCGCCGACTTGTCCGACGACTATAGGGTCGTGCCCACGACCAGGGACTAGACTGGCCCGCCACCGTCATGTCCAACGACTATGGGGTCGTCCCCACGACCCCGGGACTAGATTGGCCCGCCACCGTCATGTCCGACGACTATAGGGTCGTCCCCACGACCCCCGGACTAGGTTGGCCGGCCGCCGACTTGTCCGACGACTATAGGGTCGTCCCCACGACCCCCGGACTAGATGGGCTCGCCCCCGACTTGTCCGACGACTATATGGTCGTTCCCACGACCCCGGGCCAAAGTTGGCAAGCTGCCGACTTATCCAACGACTATAGGGTCGTCCCCACGACCCCGGGACTAGGTAGGCCCGCCCCCGACTTGTCCGACGACTATAGGGTCGTCCCCACGACCCCGGGACTAGATTGGCCCGCCACCGTTATGTCCGACGACTATAGGGTCGTCCCCACGACCACGGGCCAAAGTTGGCCAGCCGGCGACATGTCCGACGACTATAGGGTCGTCCCCACGACCCGGGACTAGACTGGCCCGTCACCGTCAGGTCCGACGACTATAGGGTCATCCCCACGACCCCGGGACTAGGTTGGCCCGCCGCCGACTTGTCCGACGACTATAGGGTCGTCCCCACGACCCCGGGACTAGATTAGCCCGCCACCGTCATTTCCGACGACTATAGGGTCGTCCCCACGACCACGGGCCAAAGTTGGCCAGCCGCCGACATATCCGACGACTGTAGGGTCGTCCCCACGACCCCGGGCCAAAGTTGGCCAGCCGCTGATATGTCCGACGACTATAGAGTCGACCCCACGACCCCGGGACTAGATTGGCCCGCCACCGTCATTTCCGACGACTATAGGGTCGTCCCCACGACCACGGGCCAAAGTTGGCCAGCCGCCGACTTGTCCGACGACTATAGGGTCGTCCCCATAACCCGGGACTAGACTGGCCCGCCACCGTCATGTCCGACGACTATAGGGTCGTCCCCACGACCCCCGGACTAGGTTGGTACGCCGCCGACTTGTCCGACGAGTATAGGGTCCTCCCCACGACCACGGGCCAAACCTGGACAGCCGGCGACTTGTCCGACGACTATAGGGTCGTCCCCACGACCCCGGGCCAAAGCTGGACAGCCGCCGACTTGTCCGACGACTATAGGGTCGTCCCCACGACCACGGGCCAAAGTTGGCCAGCCGGCGACATTTCCGACGACTATAGGGTCGTGCCCACGACCCGGGACTAGACTGGCCCGCCACCGTCATGTCCAACGATTATGGGGTCGTCCCCACGACCCCGGGACTAGATTGGCCCGCCACCGTCATGTCCGACAACTATGGGGTCGTCCACACGACCCCGAGACTAGATTGGCCCGCCACCGTCAAGTCCGACGACTATAGGGTCGTCCCCACGACCCCGGGACTAGATTGGCCCGCCACCGTCAAGTCCGACGACTATAGGGTCGTCCCCACGACCCCGGGCCAAACCTGGACAGCCGCCGACTTGTCCGACGACTATAGGGTCGTCCCCACGACCCCGGGCCAAAGCTGGACAGCCGGCGACATGTCCGACGACTATAGGGTCGTCCCCACGACCCGGGACTAGACTGGCCCGCCACCGTCATGTCCGACGACTATAGCGTCATCCCCACGACCCCGGGACTAGGTTGGCCCGCCGCCGTCTTGTCCGACGACTATAGGGTCGTCCCCACGACCCCGGGACTAGATTGGCCCGCCACCGTCATTTCCGACGACTATAGGGTCGTCCCCACGACCACGGGCCAAAGTTGGCCAGCCGCCGACATATCCGACGACTGTAGGGTCGTCCCCACGAGCCCGGGCCAAAGTTGGCCAGCCGCTGATATGTCCGACGACTATAGGGTCGTCCCCACGACCCCGGGACTAGATTGGCCCGCCACCGTCATGTCCGACGACTATAGGGTCGTCCCCACGACCCCAGGACTAGATTGGCCCGCCACCGTCATGTCCGACGACTCTAGGGTCGTCCCCACGACCACAGGCCAAAGTTGGCCAGCCGGCGACATGTCCGACGACTACTGGGTCGTCCCCACGACCCGGGCCTAGATTGGCCCGCCACTGTCATGTCCGACGACTATAGGGTCGTCCCCACGACCCCGGGACTAGGTTGGCTCGCCGCCGACTTGTCCGACGACTATTGGGTCGTCCCCACAACCCCGGGACTAGGTTGGCTCGCCGCCGTCATGTCCGACAACTATAGGGTCGTCCCAATAACCACGGGCCAAAGTTGGCCAGCCGCCGTCATATCCGACGACTCAAGGGTCGCCCCCATGACCCCGGGTCTAGATTAGCCCGCCACCGTCATGTCCGTCGACTATTGGGTCGTCCCCACAACCCCGGGACTAGGTTGGCTCGCCGCCATCATGTCCGACGACTATAGGGTCGTCCCCACGATCCCGGGACTAGACTGGCCCGCCACCGTCATGTCCGACGACTATAGGGTCGTCCCCACGACCCCCGGACTAGGTTGGCCGGCCGCCGACTTGTCCGACGACTATAGGGTCGTCCCCACGACCCCCCGACTAGGTGGGCTCGCCGCCGACTTGTCCGACTACTATAGGGTCGTCCCCACGACCCCGGGACTAGATTGGCCCGCCACCGTTATGTCCGACGACTATAGGGTCGTCCCCACGACCACGGGCCAAAGTTGGCCAGCCGGCGACATGTCCGACGACTATAGGGTCGTCCCCACGACCCGGGACTAGACTGGCCCGCCACCGTCATGTCCGACGACTATAGCGTCATCCCCACGACCCCGGGACTAGGTTGGCCCGCCGCCGACATATCCGACGACTGTAGGGTCGTCCCCACGACCCCGGGCCAAAGTTGGCCAGCCGCTGATATGTCCGACGACTATAGGGTCGTCCCCACGACCCCGGGACTAGATTGGCCCGCCACCGTCATGTCCGACGACTATAGGGTCGTCCCCACGACCCCAGGACTAGATTGGCCCGCCACCGTCATGTCCGACGACTCTAGGGTCGTCCCCACGACCACAGGCCAAAGTTGGCCAGACGGCGACATGTCCGACGACTACAGGGTCGTCCCCACGACCCGGGCCTAGATTGGCCCGCCACTGTCATGTCCGACGACTATAGGGTCGTCCCCACGACCCCGGGACTAGGTTGGCTCGCCGCCGACTTGTCCGACGACTATTGGGTCGTCCCCACAACCCCGGGACTAGGTTGGCTCGCCGCCGTCATGTCCGACAACTATAGGGTCGTCCCAATAACCACGGGCCAAAGTTGGCCAGCCGCCGTCATATCCGACGACTCAAGGGTCGCCCCCATGACCCCGGGACTAGATTAGCCCTCCACCGTCATGTCCGTCGACTATTGGGTCGTCCCCACAACCCCGGGACTAGGTTGGCTCGCCGCCATCATGTCCGACGACTATAGGGTCGTCCCCACGACCCCGGGCCAAAGTTGGACAGCCGCCGACATGTCCGACGACTATAGGGTCGTCCCCACGACCCGGGACTAGACTGGCCAGCCGGCGACATGTCCGACGACTATAGGGTCGTCCCCACGACCCGGGACTAGACTGGCCCGCCACCGTCATGTCCGACGACTATAGGGTCATCCCCACGACCCCGGGACTAGGTTGGCCCGCCGCCGACTTGTCCGACGACTATAGGGTCGTCCCCACGACCCCGGGACTAGATTGGCCCGCCACCGTCATTTCCGACGACTATAGGGTCGTCCCCACGACCACGGGCCAAAGTTGGCCAGCCGCCGACATATCCGACGACTGTAGGGTCGTCCCCACGACCCCGGGCCAAAGTTGGCCAGCCGCTGATATGTCCGACGACTATAGGGTCGTCCCCACGACCCCGGGACTAGATTGGCCCGCCACCGAATTGTCCGACGACTATTGGGTCGTCCCCACAACCCCGGGACTAGGTTGGCTCGCCGCCGTCATGTCCGACAACTATAGGGTCGTCCCAATAACCACGGGCCAAAGTTGGCCAGCCGCCGTCATATCCGACGACTCAAGGGTCGCCCCCATGACCCCGGGACTAGATTAGCCCGCCACCGTCATGTCCGTCGACTATTGGGTCGTCCCCACAACCCCGGGACTAGGTTGGCTCGCCGCCATCATGTCCGACGACTATAGGGTCGTCCCCACGACCCCGGGCCAAAGTTGGACAGCCGCCGACATTTCCGACGACTACAGGGTCGTCCCCACAACCCCGGTCCAAAGTTGGCAAGCCGCCGACATGTCCGACGACTATAGGGTCGTCCCCACGACCCCTGTACTAGGTTGGCTCACCGCCGACTTGTCCGACGACAATAGCGTCGTCCCCACGACCCCGGGCCAAAGATGGCCAGCCGCCGATTTGTCCGACGACTATAGGGTCGTCCCCACGACCACGGGCCAAAGTTGGCCAGCCTCCGACTTGTCCGACGACTATAGGGTCGTCCCCACGACCCCGGGACTAGATTGGCCCGCCAACGTCATGTCCGACGACAATAGGGTCGTCCCCACGACCCCGGGTCCAGGTTGGCCCGCTGCCGACATGTCCGACGACTATAGGGTCGTCCCTACAACCCCGGGACTAGATTGGCCCGACACCGTCAAGTCCGCCGACTATAGGGTCGTCCCCACGACCCCCGGACTAGCTTGGCCCGCCGTCGACTTGTCCGAAGACTATAGGGTCGTCCCCACGACCCCGGGACTAGATTAGCCCGCCACCGTCATTTCCGACGACTATAGGGTCGTCCCCACGACCACGGGCCAAAGTTGGCCAGCCGCCGACATATCCGACGACTGTAGGGTCGTCCCCACGACCCCGGGCCAAAGTTGGCCAGCCGCTGATATGTCCGACGACTATAGAGTCGACCCCACGACCCCGGGACTAGATTGGCCCGCCACCGTCATTTCCGACGACTATAGGGTCGTCCCCACGACCACGGGCCAAAGTTGGCCAGCCGCCGACTTGTCCGACGACTATAGGGTCGTCCCCATAACCCGGGACTAGACTGGCCCGCCACCGTCATGTCCGACGACTATAGGGTCGTCCCCACGACCCCCGGACTAGGTTGGTACGCCGCCGACTTGTCCGACGAGTATAGGGTCCTCCCCACGACCACGGGCCAAACCTGGACAGCCGGCGACTTGTCCGACGACTATAGGGTCGTCCCCACGACCCCGGGCCAAAGCTGGACAGCCGCCGACTTGTCCGACGACTATAGGGTCGTCCCCACGACCACGGGCCAAAGTTGGCCAGCCGGCGACATTTCCGACGACTATAGGGTCGTGCCCACGACCCGGGACTAGACTGGCCCGCCACCGTCATGTCCAACGATTATGGGGTCGTCCCCACGACCCCGGGACTAGATTGGCCCGCCACCGTCATGTCCGACAACTATGGGGTCGTCCACACGACCCCGAGACTAGATTGGCCCGCCACCGTCAAGTCCGACGACTATAGGGTCGTCCCCACGACCCCGGGACTAGATTGGCCCGCCACCGTCAAGTCCGACGACTATAGGGTCGTCCCCACGACCCCGGGCCAAAGCTGGACAGCCGCCGACTTGTCCGACGACTATAGGGTCGTCCCCACGACCCCGGGCCAAAGCTGGACAGCCGGCGACATGTCCGACGACTATAGGGTCGTCCCCACGACCCGGGACTAGACTGGCCCGCCACCGTCATGTCCGACGACTATAGCGTCATCCCCACGACCCCGGGACTAGGTTGGCCCGCCGCCGTCTTGTCCGACGACTATAGGGTCGTCCCCACGACCCCGGGACTAGATTGGCCCGCCACCGTCATTTCCGACGACTATAGGGTCGTCCCCACGACCACGGGCCAAAGTTGGCCAGCCGCCGACATATCCGACGACTGTAGGGTCGTCCCCACGACCCCGGGCCAAAGTTGGCCAGCCGCTGATATGTCCGACGACTATAGGGTCGTCCCCACGACCCCGGGACTAGATTGGCCCGCCACCGTCATGTCCGACGACTATAGGGTCGTCCCCACGACCCCAGGACTAGATTGGCCCGCCACCGTCATGTCCGACGACTCTAGGGTCGTCCCCACGACCACAGGCCAAAGTTGGCCAGCCGGCGACATGTCCGACGACTACTGGGTCGTCCCCACGACCCGGGCCTAGATTGGCCCGCCACTGTCATGTCCGACGACTATAGGGTCGTCCCCACGACCCCGGGACTAGGTTGGCTCGCCGCCGACTTGTCCGACGACTATTGGGTCGTCCCCACAACCCCGGGACTAGGTTGGCTCGCCGCCGTCATGTCCGACAACTATAGGGTCGTCCCAATAACCACGGGCCAAAGTTGGCCAGCCGCCGTCATATCCGACGACTCAAGGGTCGCCCCCATGACCCCGGGTCTAGATTAGCCCGCCACCGTCATGTCCGTCGACTATTGGGTCGTCCCCACAACCCCGGGACTAGGTTGGCTCGCCGCCATCATGTCCGACGACTATAGGGTCGTCCCCACGATCCCGGGACTAGACTGGCCCGCCACCGTCATGTCCGACGACTATAGGGTCGTCCCCACGACCCCCGGACTAGGTTGGCCGGCCGCCGACTTGTCCGACGACTATAGGGTCGTCCCCACGACCCCCCGACTAGGTGGGCTCGCCGCCGACTTGTCCGACTACTATAGGGTCGTCCCCACGACCCCGGGACTAGATTGGCCCGCCACCGTTATGTCCGACGACTATAGGGTCGTCCCCACGACCACGGGCCAAAGTTGGCCAGCCGGCGACATGTCCGACGACTATAGGGTCGTCCCCACGACCCGGGACTAGACTGGCCCGCCACCGTCATGTCCGACGACTATAGCGTCATCCCCACGACCCCGGGACTAGGTTGGCCCGCCGCCGACATATCCGACGACTGTAGGGTCGTCCCCACGACCCCGGGCCAAAGTTGGCCAGCCGCTGATATGTCCGACGACTATAGGGTCGTCCCCACGACCCCGGGACTAGATTGGCCCGCCACCGTCATGTCCGACGACTATAGGGTCGTCCCCACGACCCCAGGACTAGATTGGCCCGCCACCGTCATGTCCGACGACTCTAGGGTCGTCCCCACGACCACAGGCCAAAGTTGGCCAGACGGCGACATGTCCGACGACTACAGGGTCGTCCCCACGACCCGGGCCTAGATTGGCCCGCCACTGTCATGTCCGACGACTATAGGGTCGTCCCCACGACCCCGGGACTAGGTTGGCTCGCCGCCGACTTGTCCGACGACTATTGGGTCGTCCCCACAACCCCGGGACTAGGTTGGCTCGCCGCCGTCATGTCCGACAACTATAGGGTCGTCCCAATAACCACGGGCCAAAGTTGGCCAGCCGCCGTCATATCCGACGACTCAAGGGTCGCCCCCATGACCCCGGGACTAGATTAGCCCTCCACCGTCATGTCCGTCGACTATTGGGTCGTCCCCACAACCCCGGGACTAGGTTGGCTCGCCGCCATCATGTCCGACGACTATAGGGTCGTCCCCACGACCCCGGGCCAAAGTTGGACAGCCGCCGACATGTCCGACGACTATAGGGTCGTCCCCACGACCCGGGACTAGACTGGCCAGCCGGCGACATGTCCGACGACTATAGGGTCGTCCCCACGACCCGGGACTAGACTGGCCCGCCACCGTCATGTCCGACGACTATAGGGTCATCCCCACGACCCCGGGACTAGGTTGGCCCGCCGCCGACTTGTCCGACGACTATAGGGTCGTCCCCACGACCCCGGGACTAGATTGGCCCGCCACCGTCATTTCCGACGACTATAGGGTCGTCCCCACGACCACGGGCCAAAGTTGGCCAGCCGCCGACATATCCGACGACTGTAGGGTCGTCCCCACGACCCCGGGCCAAAGTTGGCCAGCCGCTGATATGTCCGACGACTATAGGGTCGTCCCCACGACCCCGGGACTAGATTGGCCCGCCACCGAATTGTCCGACGACTATTGGGTCGTCCCCACAACCCCGGGACTAGGTTGGCTCGCCGCCGTCATGTCCGACAACTATAGGGTCGTCCCAATAACCACGGGCCAAAGTTGGCCAGCCGCCGTCATATCCGACGACTCAAGGGTCGCCCCCATGACCCCGGGACTAGATTAGCCCGCCACCGTCATGTCCGTCGACTATTGGGTCGTCCCCACAACCCCGGGACTAGGTTGGCTCGCCGCCATCATGTCCGACGACTATAGGGTCGTCCCCACGACCCCGGGCCAAAGTTGGACAGCCGCCGACATTTCCGACGACTACAGGGTCGTCCCCACAACCCCGGTCCAAAGTTGGCAAGCCGCCGACATGTCCGACGACTATAGGGTCGTCCCCACGACCCCTGTACTAGGTTGGCTCACCGCCGACTTGTCCGACGACAATAGCGTCGTCCCCACGACCCCGGGCCAAAGATGGCCAGCCGCCGATTTGTCCGACGACTATAGGGTCGTCCCCACGACCACGGGCCAAAGTTGGCCAGCCTCCGACTTGTCCGACGACTATAGGGTCGTCCCCACGACCCCGGGACTAGATTGGCCCGCCAACGTCATGTCCGACGACAATAGGGTCGTCCCCACGACCCCGGGTCCAGGTTGGCCCGCTGCCGACATGTCCGACGACTATAGGGTCGTCCCTACAACCCCGGGACTAGATTGGCCCGACACCGTCAAGTCCGCCGACTATAGGGTCGTCCCCACGACCCCCGGACTAGCTTGGCCCGCCGTCGACTTGTCCGAAGACTATAGGGTCGTCCCCACGACCCCGGGACTAGGTTGACCTGCCGCCAACATGTCCGGCGACTTCAGGGTCGTCCCCACGACCACGGGCCAAAGTTGGCCAGCCGCCGACATGTCCGACGGCTATAGGGTCGTCCCCACGACCACGGGCTAAAGTTGGCCAATCCCCGACATGTCCGACGACTATAGGGTCGTACCTACGACCCCGGGACTCGATTGCCCCGGCACCGTCATGTCCAACGACTATCGGATCGTCCCCACGACCACGGGCCAAAGTTGGCCAGCCGCCGACATGTCCGACGACTATTGGGTCGTCCCCACGACCACGGGCCAAAGTTGGCCAGCCGCCGACATGTCCGACGACTATAGGGTCGTCCCCACGACCCCGGGCCAATAATGGCCAATCGCCGACATGTCCGACGACTATAGGGTCGTACCTACGACCCCGGGACTTGATTGGCCCGGCAGCGTCATGTCCAACGACTATCGGATCGTTCCCACGACCACGGGCCAAAGTTGGCCAGCCGCCGACAGATCCGACGACTATTTGGTCGTCCCCACGACCCTGGGACTAGATTGGCTAGCCACCGTCACGTCCGACGACTATCGGATCGTCCCCACGACCACGAGCCAAAGTTGGCCAGCCGCCGACATGTCCAACGACTATTGGGTCGCCCCACGACCACGGGCCAAAGTTGGCCAGCCGCCGACATGTCCGACGACAATAGGGTCGTCCCCACGACCCCGGGTCTAGGTTGGCCAGCCGCCGTCATGTCCGACGACTATAGAGTCGTCCCCACGACACCGGGCCAAAGTTGGCCAGCCGCTGACTTGTCCAACGACTATAGGGTCGTCCCCACGACCACGGGCGAAAGTTGGCCAGCCGCCGACATGTCCGACGACTATTGGATCGTCCCCACGACCACGGGCCAAAGTTGGCCAGCCGCCGACATGTGCGACGACTATAGGGTCGTCCCCACGACCCCGGGACAAGGTTGGCCAGCCGCCGACACGTCCGACGACTATAGGGTCGTCCCGACGACCCCGGGCCAATGTTGGCCAATCGCCAACATGTCCGACGAATATAGGGTCGTCCCTACGACCCCGGGACTAGATTGGCCCGCCACCGTCAAGTCCAACGATTATAGGGTCGTCCCCACGACCCCGGGACTAGATTGGCCCGCCGCCGACATGTCCGACGACTATTGGATCGTCCCCACGACCCCGGGCCAATGTTGGCCAATCGCCAACATGTCCGACGATTATAGGGTCGTCCCCACGATCCCGGGTCTAGGTTGGCCAGCCGCCGACATGTCCGACGACTATAGGGTCGTCCCCACGACCCGGGACTAGACTGGCCAGCCGGCGACATGTCCGACGACTATAGGGTCGTCCCCACGACCCGGGACTAGACTGGCCCGCCACCGTCATGTCCGACGACTATAGGGTCATCCCCACGACCCCGGGACTAGGCTGGCCCGCCGCCGACTTGTCCGACGACTATAGGGTCGTCCCCACGACCCCGGGACTAGATTGGCCCGCCACCGTCATTTCCGACGACTATAGGGTCGTCCCCACGACCACGGGCCAAAGTTGGCCAGCCGCCGACATATCCGACGACTGTAGGGTCGTCCCCACGACCCCGGGCCAAAGTTGGCCAGCCGCTGATATGTCCGACGACTATAGGGTCGTCCCCACGACCCCGGGACTAGATTGGCCCGCCACCGAATTGTCCGACGACTATTGGGTCGTCCCCACAACCCCGGGACTAGGTTGGCTCGCCGCCGTCATGTCCGACAACTATAGGGTCGTCCCAATAACCACGGGCCAAAGTTGGCCAGCCGCCGTCATATCCGACGACTCAAGGGTCGCCCCCATGACCCCGGGACTAGATTAGCCCGCCACCGTCATGTCCGTCGACTATTGGGTCGTCCCCACAACCCCGGGACTAGGTTGGCTCGCCGCCATCATGTCCGACGACTATAGGGTCGTCCCCACGACCCCGGGCCAAAGTTGGACAGCCGCCGACATTTCCGACGACTACAGGGTCGTCCCCACAACCCCGGTCCAAAGTTGGCAAGCCGCCGACATGTCCGACGACTATAGGGTCGTCCCCACGACCCCTGTACTAGGTTGGCTCACCGCCGACTTGTCCGACGACAATAGCGTCGTCCCCACGACCCCGGGCCAAAGATGGCCAGCCGCCGATTTGTCCGACGACTATAGGGTCGTCCCCACGACCACGGGCCAAAGTTGGCCAGCCTCCGACTTGTCCGACGACTATAGGGTCGTCCCCACGACCCCGGGACTAGATTGGCCCGCCACCGTCATGTCCGACGACAATAGGGTCGTCCCTACAACCCCGGGACTAGATTGGCCCGACACCGTCAAGTCCGCCGACTATAGGGTCGTCCCCACGACCCCCGGACTAGCTTGGCCCGCCGTCGACTTGTCCGACGACTATAGGGTCGTCCCCACGACCCCGGGCCAAAGCTGGACAGCCGCCGACTTGTCCGACGACTATAGGGTCGTCCCCACGACCACGGGCCAAAGTTGGCCAGCCGGCGACATTTCCGACGACTATAGGGTCGTGCCCACGACCCGGGACTAGACTGGCCCGCCACCGTCATGTCCAACGACTATGGGGTCGTCCCCACGACCCCGGGACTAGATTGGCCCGACTCCGTCATGTCCGACGACTATAGGGTGGTCCCCACGACCACGGGCCAAATTTGGCCAGCCGCCGACTTGTCCGAAGACTATAGGCTCGTCCCCACGTCCCCGGGTCATATATGGCCAGACGCCGACATGTCCGACGGCTATAGAGTCGTCCCCACGACCCCGGGTCAATGTTGGCCCGCCGCCGACATTTCCGACGACTATAGGGTCGTCCCCACGACCACGGGCCAAAGTTGGCCAGCCGCCGACATGTCCGACGACTATAGGGTCGTCCCCACGACCCCGGGACTAGATTGGCCCGCCACCGTCATGTCCGTCGACTATAGGGTCGTCCCCACAACCCTGGGCCAAAGTTGGCCAGCCGCCGACTTGTCCGAGGACTATAGGGTCGTCCCCACGACCACGGGCCAAAGTTGGCCAGCCGCCGACATGTCCGGCGACTATTGAGTCGTTCCCACGACCACGGGCCAAAGTTGGCCAGCCGCCGACATGTCCGACGACAATAGGGTCGTCACCACGACCCCGGGACTAGATTGGCCCGCCGCCGACTTGTCCGACGACTATAGGGTCATCCCTACGACCCCGGGACTAGATTGGCCCGCCACGGTCATGTCCGACGACAATAGGGTCGTCCCCACGACCCCGGGAATAGACTGGCCCGCCGCCGACATGTCCGACGACTATAGGGTCGTCCCCACGACCTCGGGACTAGGTTGGCCAGCCGCCGACATGTCCGACGACAAAACAGTCGTCCCCACGACCACGGGCCAAAGTTGGCCAGCCGCCGACATGTCCGACGACTATAGGGTCGTCCCCACGACCCCGGACTAGGTTGGCCAGCCGCCGACATGTCCGACGACTATAGGGTCGGCCCCACGACCCCGGGCCAAAGTTGGCCGGCCGCGGAATTGTCCGGCGACTACACGGTCCTCCCCACGACCCCCGGACTAGGTTGGCCAACCGCCGACATATCCGACGACTATAGGGTCGTCCCCACGATCCTGGGCCTGAGTTGGCCCGCCGGCGACATGTCCGACGACTATAGGGTCGTCCCCACGACCCCAGGACTAGATTGGCCCGCCACCGTCATGTCCGACGACAATAGGGTGGTCCCCACGACCCCGGGGCTAGGTTGGCCCGCCGCCGTCTTGTCCGACGACTATAGGGTCGTTCTCACGACCCCGGGACTAGATTGGCCGGCCACCGTCATGTCCGACGACTATAGGGTCGTCCCCACGACCACAGGCCACAGTTGGCCAGCCGCCGACATGTCCGACGACTATAGGGTCGTCCCCACGACCCCGAGAATAGATTGGCCCGCCGCCGTCATGTCCGACGACTATAGGGTCGTCCCCACGACCACGGGCCAAAGATGGCCAGCCGCCGTGTTGTCCGACGACTATAGTGTCGTCCCCACGACCCCCGGACTAGATTGGCCAGCTACCGTCATGTCCGACGACTATTGGGCCGTCCCCACGACCACGGGCCAAAGTTGGCCAGCCGCCGACATGTCCGACGATTATAGGGTCGTCCCCATGACCCCGGGCCAGTGTTGGCCAATCGCCGTCATGTCCGCCGACTATAGGGTCGTCCCCACGGCACCGGGCCAAAGTTGGCCAGCCGGCGACATGTCCGACGACTATTGAGTCCTCCCCACGACCACGGGCCAAAGTTGGCCAGCCGCCGTCATGTCCGTCGACTATAGGGTCGTCCCCACAACCCTGGGCCAAAGTTGGCCAGCCGCCGACTTGTCCGAGGACTATAGGGTCGTCCCCACGACCACGGGCCAAAGTTGGCCAACCGCCGACACCTCCGACGATTATAGGGTCGTCCCCACGACCCCGGGACTAGGTTGACCTGCCGCCAACATGTCCGGCGACTATAGGATCGTCCCCACAACCCTGGGCCAAAGATGGCCAGCCGCCGACTTGTCCGACGAGTATAGGGTCGACCCCACGACGCCGGGACTAGATTGGCCCCCCACCGTTTTGTCCGACGACAATAGGGTCGTCTTTACGACCACGGGCCAAAGTTGACCAGCCGCCGACATGTCCGACGACTATTGGATCGTCCCCACGACCCCGGGCCAAAGTTGGCCAGCCGCCGACATATCCGACGACTATAGGGTCGTCCCCACGACCCCGGGACTAGATTGGCCCGCCACCGTCAAGTCCGACGACTATAGGGTCGTCCCCACGACCACGGGCCAAAGTTGGCCAGCCGCCGACTTGTCCGACGACTATAGGGTCGTCCCCACGATCCCGGGACTAGATTGGCCCGCCACCGTCAAGTCCGACGACTATAGGGTCGTCCCCACGACCCCGGGCCAAAGCTGGACAGCCGCCGACTTGTCCGACGACTATAGGGTCGTCCCCACGACCACGGGCCAAAGTTGGCCAGCCGGCGACATGTCCGACGACTACAGGGTCGTCCCCACGACCCGGGCCTAGATTGGCCGCCACTGTCATGTCCGACGACTATAGGGTCGTGCCCACGACCCGGGACTAGACTGGCCCGCCACCGTCATGTCCAACGACTATGGGATCGACCCCACGACGCCGGGACTAGATTGGCCCCCCACCGTTTTGTCCGACGACAATAGGGTCGTCTTTACGACCACGGGCCAAAGTTGACCAGCCGCCGACATGTCCGACGACTATTGGATCGTCCCCACGACCCCGGGCCAAAGTTGGCAAGCCGCCGACATATCCGACGACTATAGGGTCGTCCCCACGACCCCGGGACTAGATTGGCCCGCCACCGTCAAGTCCGACGACAATAGGGTCGTCTTTACGACCACGGGCCAAAGTTGACCAGCCGCCGACATGTCCGACGACTATTGGACCGTCCCCACGACCCCGGGCCAAAGTTGGCAAGCCGCCGACATATCCGACGACTATAGGGTCGTCCCCACGACCCCGGGACTAGATTGGCCCGCCGCCGTCATGTCCGACGACTATGGGGTCGTCCACACGACCCTGAAACTAGATTGGCCCGCCACCGTCAAGTCCGACGACTATAGGGTCGTCCCCACTACCCCGGGACTAGGTTGGCTCGCCACCGTCATGTCTGACGACTATAGGGTCGTCCCCACGACCACGGGCCAAAGTTGGCCAGCCGCCGACATGTCCGACGACTATAGGGTCGTCCCCACGACCCGGGACTAGACTGGCCCGCCACCGTCATGTCCGACGACTATAGGGTCGTCCCCACGACCCCGGGACTAGATTGGCCCGCCACCGTCAAGTCCGACGACTATAGGGTCGTCCCCCCGACCCCGAGACTAGATTGGCCCGCCACCGTCAAGTCCGACGACTATAGGGTCGTCCCCACGACCCCGGGACTAGATTGGCCCGCCACCGTCAAGTCCGACGACTATAGGGTCGTCCCCACGACCCCGGGCCAAAGCTGGACAGCCGCCGACTTGTCCGACGACTATAGGGTCGTCCCCACGACCCCGGGCCAAAGCTGGACAGCCGCCGACTTGTCCGACGACTATAGGGTCATCCCCACGACCACGGGCCAAAGTTGGTTAGTCGGCGACATTTCCGACGACCATAGGCTCGTGCCCACGACCACGGGACTAGATTGGCTAGCCACCGTCACGTCCGACGACTATCGGATCGTCCCCACGACCACGGGCCAAAGTTGGCCAGCCGCCGACATGTCCGACGACTGTTGGGTCGTCCCCACGACCACGGGCCAATGTTGGCCAGCCGCCGACATGTCCGACGACTATAGGGTCGTCCCCACGACCCCGGGCCAATAATGGCCAATCGCCGACATGTCCGACGACTATAGGGTCGTACCCACGACCCCGGGACTTGATTGGTCCGGCACCGTCATGTCCAACGACTATCGGATCGTCCCTACGACTACGGGCCTAAGTTGACCAGCCGCCGACATGTCCGACGACTATAGGGTCGTCCCTATGACCCCGGGACTAGATTGGCCCGCCACCGTCATGTCCGACGACTATAGGGTCGTCCCCACGACCCCGGGCCAAAGGTGGCATGCCGCCGAAATGTCCGACGACTATAGGGTCGTCCCCACGACCCCGGGCCAAAGATGTCCAGCCGCCGTCTTCTCCGACGACTATAGGGTCGTCCCCACGACCCCGGGCCAATGTTGGCCAATCGCCGACATGTCCGACGACTATAGGGTCGTCCCTACGACCCCGGGACTAGATTGGCCCGCCACCGTCATGTCCAACGACTATAGGGTCGTCCCCACGACCACGGGCCAAAGTTGGCCAGCCTCCGACTTGTCCGACGACTATAGGGTTGTCCCTACAACCCCGGGCCAAAGTTGGCCAGCCGCCGACTTGTCCGAGGACTATAGGGTCGTCCCCACGGACCCGGGACTAGGTTGGCCAGCCGCCGACTAGTCCGACCACTATATTGTCGTCCCCACGACCCCGGGCAAAAGTTGGCCAGCCGCCGACTTGTCCGACGAGTATAGGGTCGTCCCCACGAAGCCGGGACTAGATTGGCCCGCCACCGTCTTGTCCGACGACAATAGGTTCGTCTTTACGACCACGGGCCAAAGTTGGCCCGCCACCGTCAAGTCCGACGACTATAGGGTCGTCCCCCCCGACCCCGGGACTAGATTGGCCCGCCACCGTCAAGTCCGACGACTATAGGGTCGTCCCCACGACCCCGGGACTAGATTGGCCCGCCACCGTCATGTCCGACGACTATAGGGTCGTCCCCACGACCCCCGGACTAGGTTGGCCGGCCGCCGACTTGTCCGACGACTATAGGGTCGTCCCCACGACCCCCGGACTAGATGGGCTCGCCCCCGACTTGTCCGACGACTATAGGGTCGTTCCCACGACCCCGGGCCAAAGTTGGCAAGCTGCCGACTTATCCGACGACTATAGGGTCGTCCCCACGACCCCGGGACTAGGTAGGCCCGCCCCCGACTTGTCCGACGACTATAGGGTCGTCCCCACGACCCCGGGACTAGATTGGCCCGCCACCGTTATGTCCGACGACTATAGGGTCGTCCCCACGACCACGGGCCAAAGTTGGCCAGCCGGCGACATGTCCGACGACTATAGGGTCGTCCCCACGACCCGGGACTAGACTGGCCCGTCACCGTCAGGTCCGACGACAATAGGGTCGTCCCCACGACCCCGGGTCCAGGTTGGCCAGCCGCCGACATGTCCGACGACTATAGGGTCGTCCCCACGACCCCGGGACTAGGCTGACAAGCCGCCAACATGTCCGACGACTATAGGGTCGTCCCCACGACCCCGGGCCAAAGATGTCCAGCCGCCGTCTTGTCCGACGACTATAGGGTCGTCCCCACGACCCCGAGTCCAGGTTGGCCAGCCGCCGACATTTCCGACGACTATAGAGTCGTCCCCACGACCCCGGGCCAAAGTTGGCCAGCCGCCGACATGTCCGACGACTATAGGGTCGTCCCCACGACCCCGAGACTAGATTGGCCCGCCACCGTCATGTCCGACGACAATAGGGTCGTCCCCACGACCCCGGGTCTAGGTTGGCCAGCCGCCGACTTGTCCGACGATTATAGGGTCGTCCCCACGACCGCGAGACTAGATTGGCCCGCCACCGTCATGTCCGACGACAATAGGGTCGTCCCCACGACCCCGAGTCCAGGTTGGCCAGCCGCCGACATTTCCGACGACTATAGAGTCGTCCCCACGACCCCGGGCCAAAGTTGGCCAGCCGCCGACATGTCCGACGACTATAGGGTCGTCCCCACGACCCAGAGACTAGATTGGCCCGCCACCGTCATGTCCGACGACAATAGGGTCGTCCCCACGACCCCGGGTCTAGGTTGGCCAGCCGCCGACTTGTCCGACGATTATAGGGTCGTCCCCACGACCGCGAGACTAGATTGGCCCGCCACCGTCATGTCCGACGACAATAGGGTCGTCCCCACGACCCCGGGTCCAGGTTGGCCAGCCGCCGACATTTCCGACGACTATAGAGTCGTCCCCACGACACCGGGCCAAAGTTCGCAAGCCGCCGAAATGTCCGACGACTATAGGGTCGTCCCCACGACCCGGGACTAGACTGGCCCGTCACCGTCAGGTCCGACGACAATAGGGTCGTCCCCACGACCCCGAGTCCAGGTTGGCCAGCCGCCGACATTTCCGACGACTATAGAGTCGTCCCCACGACCCCGGGCCAAAGTTTGCCAGCCGCCGACATGTCCGACGACTATAGGGTCGTCCCCACGACCCCGAGACTAGATTGGTCCGCCACCGTCATGTCCGACGACAATAGGGTCGTCCCCACGACCCCGGGTCCAGGTTGGCCAGCCGCCGACATTTCCGACGACTATAGTGTCGTCCCTACGACAACGGGCCAAAGTTGGCCAGCCGCAGACATGTCCGACGACTATAGGGCCATCCCCACGACCCCGGGACTAGATTGGCCCGCCACCGTAATGTCCGACGTTTATAGGGTCGTCCCCACGACCCCGGGTCTAGGTTGGCCAGCCGCCGACTTGTCCGACGACTATAGGGTCGTACCCACGACCCCGGGACTAGGCTGACAAGCCGCCAACATGTCCGACGACTATAGGGTCGTCCCCACGACCCCGGGCCAAAGATGTCCAGCCGCCGTCTTCTCCGACGACTATAGGGTCGTCGTCACGATTCCGGGTCCAGGTTGGCCAGCCGCCGACATTTCCGACGACTATAGAGTCGTCCCCACGACACCGGGCCAAAGTTGGCCAGCCGCCGACATGTCCGACGACTATAGGGTCGTCCCCACGACCCCGGGCCAAAGATGTCCAGCCGCCGTCTTGTCCGACGACTATAGGGTCGTCCCCACGACCCCGAGTACAGGTTGGCCAGCCGCCGACATTTCCGACGACTATAGAGTCGTCCCCACGACCCCGGGCCAAAGTTGGCCACACGCCGACATGTCCGACGACTATAGGGTCGTCCCCACGACCCCGAGACTAGATTGGCCCGCCACCGTCATGTCCGACGACAATAGGGTCGTCCCCACGACCCCGGGTCCAGGTTGGCCAGCCGCCGACATTTCCGACGACTATAGAGTCGTCCCCACGACACCGGGCCAAAGTTGGCCAGCCGCCGACATGTCCGACGACTATAGGGTCGTCCCCACGACCCCGGGACTAGGCTGACAAGCCGCCAACATGTCCGACGACTATAGGGTCGTCCCCACGACCCCGGGCCAAAGATGTCCAGCCGCCGTCTTGTCCGACGACTATAGGGTCGTCCCCACGACCCCGAGTCCAGGTTGGCCAGCCGCCGACATTTCCGACGACTATAGAGTCGTCCCCACGACCCCGGGCCAAAGTTGGCCAGCCGCCGACATGTCCGACGACTATAGGGTCGTCCCCACGACCCCGAGACTAGATTGGCCCGCCACCGTCATGTCCGACGACAATAGGGTCGTCCCCACGACCCCGGGTCCAGGTTGGCCAGCCGCCGACATTTCCGACGACTATAGTGTCGTCCCTACGACACCGGGCCAAAGTTGGCCAGCCGCAGACATGTCCGACGACTATAGGGTCATCCCCACGACCCCGGGACTAGATTGGCCCGCCACCGTCATGTCCGACGATTATAGGGTCGTCCCCACGACCCCGGGACAAGCTTGGCCCGCCGCCGAATTGTTCGACGACTATAGGGTCGTCCCCACGACCCCGGGACTAGATTGGCCCGCCACCGTCATGTCCGACGACAATAGGGTCGTCCCCACGACCCCGGGTCTAGGTTGGCCAGCCGCCGACTTGTCCGACGACTATAGGGTCGTACCCACGACCCCGGGACTAGGCTGACAAGCCGCCAACATGTCCGACGACTATAGGGTCGTCCCCACGACCCCGGGCCAAAGATGTCCAGCCGCCGTCTTGTCCGACGATTATAGGGTCGTCCCCACGACCCCGGGCCAAAGTTCGCAAGCCGCCGAAATGTCCGACGACTATAGGGTCGTCCCCACGACCCCGGGACTAGGTTGGCCAGCCGCCGACATGTCCGACGACTATAGGGTCGTCCCGACGACCCCGGGACTAGATTGGCCCGCCACCGTCATGTCCGACGAATATAGGGTCGTCCCCACGACCCCGGGTCTAGGTTGGCCAGCCACCGACTTGTCCGACGACTATAGGGTCGTACCCACGACCCCGGGACTAGGCTGACAAGCCGCCAACATGTCCGACGACTATAGGGTCGTCCCCACGACCCCGGGCCAAAGATGTCCAGCCGCCGTCTTGTCCGACGATTATAGGGTCGTCCCCACGACCTCGGGACAAGGTTGGCCCGCCGCCGACTTGTCCGACGACTATAGGGTCGTACCCACGACCCTGGGACTAGGCTGACAAGCCGCCAACATGTCCGACGACTATAGGGTCGTCCCCACGACCCCGGGCCAAAGATGTCCAGCCGCCGTCTTGTCCGACGACTATAGGGTCGTCCCCACGACCCCGGGACTAGATTGGCCCGCCACCGTCATGTCCAACGACTATAGGGTCGTCCCCACAACCACGGGCCAATGTTGGCCAGCCGCCGACATGTCCGACGACTATAGGGTCGTCCCCACGACCCCGGGCCAAAGTTCGCAAGCCGCCGAAATGTCCGACGACTATAGGGTCGTCCCCACGACCCCGGGACTAGGTTGGCCAGCCGCCGACATGTCCGACGACTATAGGGTCGTCCCGACGACCCCGGGACTAGATTGGCCCGCCACCGTCATGTCCGACGAATATAG
Organism: Andrena praecox; assembly: GCA_963932275.1. NCBI lineage: Eukaryota > Metazoa > Arthropoda > Insecta > Hymenoptera > Andrenidae > Andrena > Andrena praecox. Next base: position 392,661 of record CAWVQO010000396.1, on the reverse strand, counting down.
GGTCGTCCCCACGACCCCGGGCCAAAGTTGGCCAGCCGCCGACATGTCCGACGACTATAGGGTCGTCCCCACGACCCCGAGACTAGATTGGCCCGCCACCGTCATGTCCGACGACAATAGGGTCGTCCCCACGACCCCGGGTCCAGGTTGGCCAGCCGCCGACATTTCCGACGACTATAGTGTCGTCCCCACGACCCCGGGCCAAAGATGTCCAGCCGCCGTCTTGTCCGACGACTATAGGGTCGTCCCCACGACCCCGAGTCCAGGTTGGCCAGCCGCCGACATTTCCGACGACTATAGAGTCGTCCCCACGACCCCGGGCCAAAGTTGGCCCGACACCGTCATGTCCGACGACTATAGGGTCGTCCCCACGACCCCGGGACTAGATTGGCCCGCCACCGTCTTGTCCGACGACTATAAGGTCGTCTTCACGACCACGGGCCAAAGTTGGCCAGCCGCCGACATTTCCGACGACTATAGGGTCGTCCTCTCGACCACGGGCCAAATTTGGCCAGCTGCCGACTTGTCCGAACATTATAGGGTCGTCCCCACGACGCCGGGACTAGGTTGGCTCGCCGCCGACATTTCCGACGAATATAGGGTCGTCCCCACGACCACGGGCCATATTTGGCCAGCCGCCGACTTGTCCGACGACTATAGGGTCGTTCCCACGACCACGGGCCAAAGTTGGCCAGCCGCCGACTTGTTCGAGGACTATAGGGTCGTCCCCACGACCCCGGGTCTAGGTTGGCCCGCCACCGTCTTGTCCGACGACTATAAGGTCGTCTTCACGACCACGGGCCAAAGTTGGACAGCCACCGACATTTCCGACGACTATAGGGTGGTCCCCACGGACCCCGGGACTAGATTGGCCCGCCACCGTCAAGTCCGACGATTATAGGGTCGTCCCCACGACCTCGGGACTAGGTTGGCCAGCCGCCGACATGTCCGACGACTATAGGCTCGTCCCCACGACCCCGGGCCAATGTTGGCCAATCGCCGACATGTCCGACGACTATAGGGTCGTCCCTACGACCCCGGGACTAGATTGGCCCGCCACCGTCATGTCCAACGACTATAGGGTCGTCCCCACGACCCCGGGACTAGATTGGCCCGCCACCGTCAAGTCCGACGACTGTAGGGTCGTCCCCACGACCCCGGGACTAGATTGGCCCGCCACCGTCAAGTCCGACGACTATAGGGTCGTCCCCACGACCTCGGGACTAGGTTGGCCAGCCGCCGACATGTCCAACGACTATAGGGTCGTCCCCACAACCACGGGCCAAAGTTGGCCAGCCGCCGACATGTCCGACGACTATTGGATCGTGCCTACGACCCCGGGACTAGGTTGACAAGCCGCCAACATGTGCGACGACTATAGGGTCGTCCCCACGACCCCGGGCCAAAGATGGCATGCCGCCGAAATGTCCGACGACTATAGGGTCGTCCCCAGGACCGCGGGCCAAATATGTCCAGCCGCCGTCTTCTCCGACGACTATAGGGTCGTCCCCACGACCCCGGGCCAATGTTGGCCAATCGCCGACATGTCCGACGACTATAGGGTCGTTCCCACGGCCCCGGGCCAAAGTTGGCAAGCCGCCGAAATGTCCGACGACTGTAGGGTCGCCCCCACGACCCCGGGGCTAGGTTGGCCAGCCGCCGACATGTCCGACGACTATACGGTCGTCCCCACGACCTCGGGACTAGGTTGGCCAGCCGCCGACATGTCCGACGACTATAGGGTCGTCCCCACGACCCCGGGCCAAAGGTGGCATGCCCCCGAAATGTCCGACGACTATAGGGTCGTCCCCACGACCCCGGGCCAAAGATGTCCAGCCGCCGTCTTCTCCGACGACTATAGGGTCGTCCCCACGACCCCGGGCCAATGTCGGCCAATCGCCGTCATGTCCGACGACTATAGGGTCGTCCCCACGACCCCGGGCCAATGATGTCCAGCCGCCGTCTTGTCCGACGACTGTAGGGTCGTCCCCACGACCCCGGGACTAGATTGGCCCGCCACCGTCATGTCCAACGACTATAGGGTCGTCCCCACAACCACGGGCCAAAGTTGGCCAGCCGGCGACATGTCCGACGACTATTGGATCGTGCCTACGACCCTGGGACTAGGTTGACAAGCCGCCAACATGTGCGACGACTATAGGGTCGTCCCCACGACCCCGGGCCAAAGATGGCATGCCGCCGAAATGTCCGACGACTATAGGGTCGTCCCCAGGACCGCGGGCCAAAGATGTCCAGCCGCCGTCTTCTCCGACGACTATAGGGTCGTCCCCACGACCCCGGGCCAATGTTGGCCAATCGCCGACATGTCCGACGACTATAGGGTCGTCCCCACGGCCCCGGGCCAAAGTTGGCAAGCCGCCGAAATGTCCGACGACTGTAGGGTCGCCCCCACGACCCCGGGGCTAGGTTGGCCAGCCGCCGACATGTCCGACGACTATACGGTCGTCCCCACGACCTCGGGACTAGGTTGGCCAGCCGCCGACATGTCCGACGACTATAGGGTCGTCCCCACGACCCCGGGCCAAAGGTGGCATGCCCCCGAAATGTCCGACGACTATAGGGTCGTCCCCACGACCCCGGGCCAAAGATGTCCAGCCGCCGTCTTCTGCGACGACTATAGGGTCGTCCCCACGACCCCGGGCCAATGTTGGCCAATCGCCGACATGTCCGACGACTATAGGGTCGTCCCTACGACCCCGGGACTAGATTGGCCCGCCACCGTCATGTCCAACGACTATAGGGTCGTCCCCACGACCATGGGCCAAAGTTGGCCAGCCGCCGATATGTCCAACGATAATTGGGTCGTCCCCACGACCACGGGCCAATGTTAGCCAGCCGCCGACATGTCCGACGACTATAGGGTCGTCCCCACGACCCCGGGCCAAAGATGTCCAGCCGCCGTCTTCTCCGACGACTATAGGGTCGTCCCCACGACCCCGGGCCAATGTCGGCCAATCGCCGACATGTCCGACGACTATAGGGTCGTCCCCACGACCCCGGGACTAGATTGGCCCGCCACCGTCATGTCCAACGACTATAGGGTCGTCCCCAGGACCGCGGGCCAAAGATGTCCAGCCGCCGTCTTCTCCGACGACTATAGGGTCGTCCCCACGACCCCGGGCCAATGTTGGCCAATCGCCGACATGTCCGACGACTATAGGGTCGTCCCCACGGCCCCGGGCCAAAGTTGGCAAGCCGCCGAAATGTCCGACGACTGTAGGGTCGCCCCCACGACCCCGGGGCTAGGTTGGCCAGCCGCCGACATGTCCGACGACTATACGGTCGTCCCCACGACCTCGGGACTAGGTTGGCCAGCCGCCGACATGTCCGACGACTATAGGGTCGTCCCCACGACCCCGGGCCAACGGTGGCATGCCCCCGAAATGTCCGACGACTATAGGGTCGTCCCCACGACCCCGGGCCAAAGATGTCCAGCCGCCGTCTTCTCCGACGACTATAGGGTCGTCCCCACGACCCCGGGCCAATGTTGGCCAATCGCCGACATGTCCGACGACTATAGGGTCGTCCCTACGACCCCGGGACTAGATTGGCCCGCCACCGTCATGTCCAACGACTATAGGGTCGTCCCCACGACCATGGGCCAAAGTTGGCCAGCCGCCGATATGTCCAACGATAATTGGGTCGTCCCCACGACCACGAGCCAATGTTAGCCAGCCGCCGACATGTCCGACGACTATAGGGTCGTCCCCACGACCCCGGGCCAAAGTTGGCAAGCCGCCGAAATGTCCGACGACTGTAGGGTCGCTACCACGACCTCGGGGCTAGGTTGGCCAGCCGCCGACATGTCCGACGACTATACGGTCGTCCCCACGACCTCGGGACTAGGTTGGCCAGCCGCCGACATGTCCGACGAGTATAGGGTCGTCCCCACGACCCCGGGCCAAAGTTGGCAAGCCGCCGAAACGTCCGACGACTATAGGGTCGGCCCCACGACCCCGGGACTAGATTGGCCCGCCACCGTCATGTCCGACGATTATAGGGTCGTCCCCACGACCCCGGGACAAGCTTGGCCCGCCGCCGACTTGTCCGACGACTATAGGGTCGGCCCCATGACCCCGGGACTAGATTGGCCCGCCATCGTCATGTCCGACGATTATAGGGTCGTCCCCACGACCCCGGGACAAGCTTGGCCCGCCGCCGACTTGTCCAACGATTATAGGGTCGTCCCCACGACCCCAGGACTAGATTGGCCCGCCACCGTCATGTCCGACGATTATAGGGTCGTCCCCACGACCCCGGGACAAGCTTGGCCCGCCACCGTCAAGTCCGACGACTGTAGGGTCGTCCCCACGACCCCGGGACTAGATTGGCCCGCCACCGTCAAGTCCGACGACCTCGGGACTAGGTTGGCCAGCCGCCGACATGTCCGACGACTATAGGGTCGTCCCCACGACCCCGGGCCAAAGTTGGCAAGCCGCCGAAATGTCCGAAGACTGTAGGGTCGTCCCCACGACCCCGGGACTAGATTGGCCCGCCACCGTCATGTCCAACGACTATAGGGTCGTTCCCACAACCACGGGCCAAAGTTGGCCAGCCGCCGACATGTCCGACGACTATTGGATCGTCCCCACGACCACGGGCCAAAGTTGGCCAGCCGCCGACATGTCCGACGACTATAGGGTCGTCCCCACGACCCCGGGCCAAAGTTGGCCAGCCGCCGACATGTCCGACGACTATAGGGTCGTCCCCACGACCCCGAGACTAGATTGGCCCGCCACCGTCATGTCCGACGACAATAGGGTCGGCCCCACGACTCCGGGTCCAGGTTGGCCAGCCGCCGACATTTCCGACGACTATAGAGTCGTCCCCACGACACCGGTCCAAAGTTGGCCAGCCGCCGACATGTCCGACGACTATAGGGTCGTCCCCACGACCCCGGGACTAGATTGGCCCGCCACCGTCATGTCCAACGACTATAGGGTCGTCCCCACAACCACGGGCCAAAGTTGGCCAGCCGCCGACATGTCCCACGACTATAGGGTCGTCTCCACGACCCCGGGACTAGATTGGCCCGCTACCGTCAAGTCCGACGACTATAGGGTCGTCCCACGACCCCGGGCCAAAGTTGGCAAGCCGCCGAAATGTCCGACGACTGTAGGGTCGTCTCCACGACCCCGGGACTAGATTGGCCCGCCACCGTCAAGTCCGACGACTATAGGGTCGTCCCCACGACCCCGGGACTAGATTGGCCCGCCACCGTCATGTCCGACGACAATAGGGTCGTCCCCACGACCCCGGGTCTAGGTTGGCCAGCTGCCGACATGTCCGACGACTATAGAGTCGTCCCCACGACACCGCGCCAAAGTTGGACAGCCGCCGACATGTCCGACTACTATAGGGTCGTCCCCACGACCTCGGGTCTAGATTGGCCCGCTACCGTCATGTCCGAAGACTATAGGGTCGTCCCCACGACCTCGGGACTAGATTGGCCCGCTACCGTCAAGTCCGACGACTATAGGGTCGTCCCACGACCCCGGGCCAAAGTTGGCAAGCCGCCGAAATGTCCGACGACTGTAGGGTCGTCTCCACGACCCCGGGACTAGATTGGCCCGCCACCGTCAAGTCCGACGACTATAGGGTCGTCCCCACGACCTCGGGACTAGGTTGGCCAGCCGCCGACATGTCCGACCACTATTGGGTCGTCCCCACGACCACGGGCCAAAGTTGGCCAGCCGCCGACATGTCCGGCGACTATAGGGTCGTCCCCACGACCCCGGGCCAAAGATGTCCAGCCGCCGTGTTGTCCGACGCCTATAGGGTCGTCCCCACGACCCCGGGACTAGATTGGCCCGCCACCGTCATGTCCAACGACTATAGGGTCGTCCCCACCACCACGGGCCAAAGTTGGCCAGCCGCCGACATGTCCGACTATTATTGGATCGTCCCCACGACCCCGGGCCAAGGTTGGCCCGCCGCCGACTTGTCCGACGACTATAGGGTCGTACCCACGACCCTGGGACTAGGCTGACAAGTCGCCAACATGTCCGACGACTATAGGGTCGTCCCCACGACCCCGGGCCAAAGATGTCCAGCCGCCGTCTTGTCCGACGACTATAGGGTCGTCCCCACGACCCCGGGCCAATGATGTCCAGCCGCCGTCTTGTCCGACGACTATAGGGTCGTCCCCACGACCCCGGGACTAGATTGGCCCGCCACCGTCATGTCCAACGATTATAGGGTCGTCCCCACGACCCCGGGACTAGATTGGCCCGCGACCGTCATATCCGACGATTATAGGGTCGTCCCCACGACCCCGGGCCAAAGTTGGCAAGCTGCCGACTTGTCCGACGATTATAGGGTCGTCCCCACGACCCCGGGACTAGATTGGCCCGCCACCGCCATGTCCGACGACTATAGGGTCGTCCCCACGACCCCGGGCAAAAGTTGGCCAGCCGCCGACTTGTCCGACGACTATTGGGTCGTCCCCACGACCCCGGGACTAGATTGGCCCGCCACCGTCAAATCCGACGACTATAGGGTCGTCCCCACGACCCGGGACTAGGTTGAGCAGCCGGCAACATGTCCGACGACTATAGGGTCGTGCCCACGACCCCGGGCCAAAGTTGGCAAGCCGCCGACATGTCCGACGACTATAGGGTCGTCCCCACGACCCCTGGACTAGGTTGGCTCACCGCCGACTTGTCCGACGACAATAGCGTCGTCCCCACGACCCCGGGCCAAAGTTGGCCAGCCGCCGATTTGTCCGAAGACTGTAGGGTCGTCCCCACGACTCCGTGCCAAAGTTGGCAAGCTGCCGACTTGTCCGACGACTATAGGGTCGTCCCCACGACCCCGGGACTAGATTGGCCCGACACCGTCATGTCCGACGACTATTATTATTATTATTATTATTATTATTATTAAATGTCTTTATTCACCATTACAACTAAAATTACAATGGCGAATAGGCGAGGTTCAGCATTAACTGCTGCTCTACAACCTAACCTAACCTAAAATACAATAAAATAAGATAAAATAAATTATGAATAAGACAAGAATAAGAATAAGCCGATTACATAGGAAACCGCGAGAGGATGAAAGATCGAGCACTAAGTTTAAATGAAGCAAACGATGATAGGGACCGTATATTAGCAGGAATGGAGTTATAATAATAGGAAGATATGTAGGAGAAGGACGCAGTGAATTTATAAGAACGTTGGTGCGGCACAGACAAATCAAAACAGCGTCTCGTTGTCATAGAGCCGCTAGAGTGCATTGACTATAGGGTCGTCCCCACGACCACGGGCCAAATTTGGCCAGCCGCCGACTTGTCCGACGAGTATAGGGTCCTCCCCACGACCACGGGCCAAACTTGGCCAGCCGCCGGCATATCCGACGACTACAGGGTCGTCCCCCCGACCCGGGCCTAGATTGGCCCGCCACTGTCATGTCCGACGACTATAGGGTCGTCCCCACGACCACTGGTCAAAGTTGGCCAGCCGCCGACATATCCGAAGACTATAGGGTCGTCCACGCGACCACGGGCCAAAGTTGGCCAGCCGCCGGCTTGTCCGACGATTATAGGGTCGTCCCCACGACCCCGGGACTAGGTTGGCCCGCCGCCGACTTGTCCGACGACTATAGGGTCGTCCCCACGACCCCGGGCCAAAGTTGGTCAGCCGCTGATATGTCCGACGACTATAGGGTCGTCCCCACTACCACGGGCCAATGTTGGCCAGCCGCTGAGTTGTCCGACGACTATAGGGTCGTGCCCACGACCGCGGGACTAGATTGGCTCGCCGCCGAGTTGTCCGACGACTGTAGGGTCGTCCCCACGACTCCGTGCCAAAGTTGGCAAGCTGCCGACTTGTCCGACGACTATAGGGTCGTCCCCACGACCCCGGGACTAGGTTGGCCCGCCACCGTCATGTCCGACGATTATAGGGTCGTCCCCACGACCGCGAGACTAGATTGGCCCGCCACCGACATTTCCGACGACTATAGAGTCGTCCCCACGACACCGGGCCAAAGTTGGCCAGCCGCCGACATGTCCGACGACTATAGGGTCGTCCCCACGTCCCCGGGACTAGATTGGCCCGCCACCGACATTTCCGACGACTATAGAGTCGTCCCCACGACACCGGGCCAAAGTTGGCCAGCCGCCGACATGTCCGACGAGTATACGGTCGTCCCCACAACCACGGGCCAAAGTTGGCCAGCCGCCGACATGTCCGACGGCTATAGGGTCGTCACCACGACCCCGGGACTAGATTGGCCCGCCACCGTCATGTCCAACGACTATCGGATCGACCCCACGACCACGGGCCAAAGTTGGCGAATCGCCGACATGTCCGACGACTATTGGGTCGTCCCCACGACCCCGGGACAAGGGTGGCCTGCAGCCGACATGTCCGACGACTATAAAGTCGTCCCCAAGACACCGGGCCAAAGTTGGACAGCCGCCGACATGTCCGACGACTATAGGGTCGTCCCGCCGACCGCGGGCCAAAGTTGGCCAATCGCCGACATGTCCGATGACTATAGGGTCGTACCTACGACCCCGGGACTAGATTGCCCCGCCACCGTCATGTCCGACGACAATAGGGTCGTCCCCACGACCCTGGGTCTAGATTGGCCAGCCGCCGACATGTCCGACGACTAAACAGTCGTCCCCACGACCACGGGCCAAAGTTGGCCAGCCGCCGACATGTCCGACGGCTATAGGGTCGTCACCACGACCCCGGAACTTGATTGGCCCGCCACCGTCATGTCCGACGACTATCGGATCGACCCCACGACCACGGGCCAAAGTTGGCCAATCGCCGACATGTCCGACGACTATAGGGTCGTCCCTATGACCCCGGGACGAGATTGGCCAGCCACCGTCATGTCCGACGACAATAGGGTCGTCCCCACGACCCCGGGTCTAGGTTGGCTAGCCGCCGACATGTCCGACAACTAAACAGTCGTCCCCACGACCACGGGCCAAAGTTGGCCAGCCGCCGTCATGTCCGACGACTATCGGATCGACCCAACGACCACGGACCAAAGTTGGCCAATCGCCGACATGTCCGACGACTATAGGGTCGTCCCTATGACCCCGGGGCTAGTTTGGCCCGCCACCGTCATGTCCGACGACAATAGGGTCGTCCCCACGACCCCGGGTCCAGGTCGGCCAGCCGCCGACATGTCCGACGAATATAGAGTCGTCCCCACGACACCGGGCCAAAGTTGGCCAGCCGGCGACATGTCCGACGACTATAGGGTCGTCCCCACGACCCCGGGACTAGATTGGCACTAGACCGTCATGTCCGACGACGATCGGATCGTCCCCACGACCACGGGCCAAAGCTGGCCAGCCGCCGACATGTCCGACGACTATTGAGTCGTCCCCACGACCACGGGCCAAAGTTGGCCAGCCGCCGACATGTGCGACGACGATAGGGTCGTCCCCACGACCCCGGGACTAGATTGGCCCGCCACCGTCATGTCCGACGACAATAGGGTCGTCCCCACGACCCCGGGTCCAGGTTGGCCAGCCGCCGACATGGCCGACGAATGTAGAGTCGCCCCACGACACTGGGCCAAAGTTGGCCAGCCGGCGACATGTACGACGACTATAAGGTCGTCCCCACGACCCCGGGACTAGATTGGCCCGCCAACGTCATGTCCGACGACTATAGGGTCGATCCCACGACCACGGGCCAATATTGGACAATCGCCGACATGTCCGACGACTATAGGGTCGTACCTACGACCCCGGGACTAGATTGGCCCGCCACCGTCATGTCCGACGACAATAGGATCGTCCCCACGACCCTGGGTCTAGATTGGCCTGCCGCCGACATATCCGACGACTATAGGGTCGTCCCCACGACCCCGGGCCAAAGTTGGCCAGCCGCCGACATGTCCGACGACTATAGGGTCGTCCCCACGACCCCGGGCCAAAGTTGGCCAGCCGCCGACATGTCCGACGACTATAGGGTCGTCCCCACGACCCCGAGACTAGATTGGCCCGCCACCGTCATGTCCGACGACAATAGGGTCGTCCCCACGACCCCGGGTCTAGGTTGGCCAGCCGCCGACATGTCCGACGACTAAACAGTCGTCCCCACGACCACGGGCCAAAGTTGGCCAGCCGCCGTCATGTCCGACGACTATCGGATCGACCCCACGACCACGGACCAAAGTTGGTCAATCGCCGACATGTCCGACGACTATAGGGTCGTCCCCACGACCCCGAGACTAAATTGGCCAGCCGCCGACATTTCCGACGACTATAGGGCCGCCCCCTCGACCCGGGACTAGACTGGCCCGCCACCGACATGTCCGACGACTATAGGGTCGTCCCCACGACCCCCGGACTAGGTTGGCCGGCCGCCGACATGTCCGACGACTATAGGGTCGTCCCCACGACCCCCCGACTAGGTGGGCTCGCCGCCGACTTGTCCGACGACTATAGGGTCGTCCCCACGACCCCGGGCCAAAGTTGGACAGCCACCGACATTTCCGACGACTATAGGGTCGTCCCCACGACCACGGGCCAAAGTTGGCCAGCCGCCGACATGTCCGACGACTATAGGGTCGTCCCCACGACCCGGGACTAGACTGGCCCGCCACCGTCATGTCCGACGACTATAGGGTCGTCCCCACGACCCCCGGACTAGGTTGGCCGGCCGCCGACTTGTCCGACGACTATAGGGTCGTCCCCACGACCCCCCGACTAGGTGGGCTCGCCGCCGACTTGTCCGACGACTATAGGGTCGTCCCCACGACCCCGGGACTAGGTTGGCTCTCCAACGTCATGTCTGACGACTATAGGGTCGTCCCCACGACCACGGGCCAAAGTTGGCCAGCCGCCGACATGTCCGACGACTATAGGGTCGTCCCCACGACCCCGGGACTAGATTGGCCCGACACCGTCATTTCCCACGATTATAGGATCGTCCCCACGATCCCGGGACTAGATTGGCCCGACACCGTCATGTCCGACGACTATAGGGTCGTCCCCATGACCACGGGCCAAATTTGGCCAGCCTCCGACTTGTCCGAAGACTATAGGGTCGTCCCCACGTCCCCGGGTCAAAGTTGGCCAGCCGCCGACATGTCCGACGACTATAGGGTCGTCCCCACGACCGCGGGACTAGATGGGCTCGCCGCCGACTTGTCCGACGACTGTAGGGTCGTCCCCACGACCCCGGGACTAGATTGGCCCGCCACCGTCATTTCCGACGACTATAGGGTCGTCCCCACGACCCCGGGCCAAAGATGTCCAGCCGCCGTCTTCTTCGACGACTATAGGGTCGTCCCCACGACCCCGGGCCAATGTTGGCCAATCGCCGACATGTCCGACGACTATAGGGTCGTCCCTACGACCCCGGGACTAGATTGGCCCGCCACCGTCATGTCCAACGACTATAGGGTCGTCCCCACGACCACGGGCCAAAGTTGGCCAGCCTCCGACTTGTCCGACGACTATAGGGTTGTCCCTACAACCCCGGGCCAAAGTTGGCCAGCCGCCGACTTGTCCGAGGACTATAGGGTCGTCCCCACGGACCCGGGACTAGGTTGGCCAGCCGCCGACTAGTCCGACCACTATAGGGTCGTCCCCACGACCCCGGGCAAAAGTTGGCCAGCCGCCGACTTGTCCGACGAGTATAGGGTCGTCCCCACGAAGCCGGGACTAGATTGGCCCGCCACCGTCATGTCCGACGACTATAGGGTCATCCCCACGACCCCGGGTCTAGGTTTGCCCGCCGCCGACTTGTCCGACGACTATAGGGTCGTCCCCACGACCCCGGGACTAGGTTGGCTCGCCACCGATATGTCTCACGACTATAGAGTCGTCCCCACGGCCCCGGGACTAGATTGGCCCGCCACCGTCAAGTCCGACGACTATAGGGTCGTCCCCACGACCCCGGGCCAAAGTTGGACAGCCGCCGACATGTCCGACGACTATAGATTCGTCCTCACGACCCCGGGCCAAAGTTGACCAGCCGCCGACTTGTCCGACGACTATAGGGTCGTCCCTACGATCCCGGGACTAGATTGGGCAGCCGCCGACTTGTCCGACGACTATAGGGTCGTCCCCACGGCCACGGGCCAAAGATGGCCAGCCGCCGACTTGTCCGACGACTATAGGGTCGTCCCTACGATCCCGGGACTAGATTGGGCCGCCACCGCCATGTCCGACGACAATAAGGTCGTCCCCACGGCCACGGGCCAAAGTTGGCCAGCCGCCGACATGTCCGACGACTATAGATTCGTCCCCACGACCCCGGGCCAAAGTTGGCCAGCCGCCGATTTGTCCGACGACTATGGGGTCGTCCCTACGATCCCGGGACTAGATTGGGCAGCCGCCGACTTGTCCGACGACTATAGGGTCGTCCCCACGATCCCGAGACTAGATTGGCCCGCCACCGCCATGTCCGACGACAATAGGGTCGTCCCCACGATCCCGGGACTAGATTGGCCCGCCACCGCCATGTCCGACGATTATAGGGTTGTCCCCACGACCACGGGCCAACTTTGGCCAGCCGCCGACATATCCGACGACTAAAGGGTCGTCCCCACGACCACGGACCAAAGTTTGCCAGCCGCCGACTTGTCCGACGACTATAGGGTCGTCCCCACGGCCACGGGCCAAAGATGGCCAGCCGCCGACTTGTCCGACGACTATAGGGTCGTCCCTACGATCCCGGGACTAGATTGGGCCGCCACCGCCATGTCCGACGACAATAAGGTCGTCCCCACGGCCACGGGCCAAAGTTGGCCAGCCGCCGACATGTCCGACGACTATAGATTCGTCCCCACGACCCCGGGCCAAAGTTGGCCAGCCGCCGATTTGTCCGACGACTATGGGGTCGTCCCTACGATCCCGGGACTAGATTGGGCAGCCGCCGACTTGTCCGACGACTATAGGGTCGTCCCCACGATCCCGGGACTAGATTGGCCCGCCACCGCCATGTCCGACGACAATAGGGTCGTCCCCACGATCCCGGGACTAGATTAGCCCGCCACCGCCATGTCCGACGATTATAGGGTTGTCCCCACGACCACGGGCCAACTTTGGCCAGCCGCCGACATATCCGACGACTAAAGGGTCGTCCCCACGACCACGGACCAAAGTTTGCCAGCCGCCGACTTGTCCGACGACTATAGGGTCGTCCCCACGACCCCGGGACTAGATTGGCCCGCCACCGTCTTGTCCGACGACTATAGGGTCGTCTTCACGACCACGGGCCAAAGTTGGCCAGCCACCGACATTTCCGACGACTATAGGGTCGTCCCCACGACTACGGTCTAAAGTTGGCTCGCCGCCGACATGTCCGACGAATATAGGCTCGTCCCCACGACCCCCGGACTAGCTTGGCTCGCCGCCGACTTGTCCGACGACTATAGGGTCGTCCCCACGACCCCGGGCCAATAATGGCCAATCGCCGACATGTCCGACGACTATAGGGTCGTACCCACGACCCCGGGACTTGATTGGCCCGGCACCGTCATGTCCAACGACTATCGGATCGTCCCTACGACTACGGGCCTAAGTTGACCAGCCGCCGACATGTCCGACGACTATAGGGTCGTCCCTATGACCCCGGGACTAGATTGGCCCGCCACCGTCATGTCCGACGACTATAGGGTCGTCCCCACGACCCCGGGCCAAAGGTGGCATGCCGCCGAAATGTCCGACGACTATAGGGTCGTCCCCACGACCCCGGGCCAAAGATGTCCAGCCGCCGTCTTCTCCGACGACTATAGGGTCGTCCCCACGACCCCGGGCCAATGTTGGCCAATCGCCGACATGTCCGACGACTATAGGGTCGTCCCTACGACCCCGGGACTAGATTGGCCCGCCACCGTCATGTCCAACGACTATAGGGTCGTCCCCACGACCACGGGCCAAAGTTGGCCAGCCTCCGACTTGTCCGACGAGTATAGGGTCGTCCCCACGAAGCCGGGACTAGATTGGCCCGCCACCGTCTTGTCCGACGACAATAGGTTCGTCTTTACGACCACGGGCCAAAGTTGGCCAGCCGCCGACATTTCCGACGACTATAGGGTCGTCCCCACGATCACGGACCAAATTTGGCCAGCCGCAGACTTGTCCGACGACTATAGGGTCGTTCCCACGACCACGGGCCAAAGTAGGCCAGCCGCCGACATGTCCGAAGACTATAGGGTCGTCCCCACGACCCCGGGACTAGATTGGCCAGCCGCCGACATGTCCGACGACTATAGAGTCGTCCCCACGACGCCGGGCCAAAGTTGGCCAGCCGCTGACATGTCCAACGACTATTGGGTCGTCCCCACGACCACGGGCCAATGTTGACCAGCCGCCGACATGTCCGACGACTATAGTGTGGTCCCCACGACCCCGGTACTAGATAGGCCCGCCGCCAACATGTCCGACGACTATAGGCTCGTGCCCACGACCCCCGGACTAGGTTGGCTCGCCGCCGACTTGTCCGACGACTATAGGGTCGTCCCCACGACGCCGGGCAAAAGTTGGCCAGCCGCCGACATGTTCGACGAGTATAGGGACGTCCCAACGACGCCGGGACTAGATTGGCTAGTCACCGTCACGTCCGACGACTATCGGATCGTCCCCACGACCACGGGCCAAAGTTGGACAGCCGCCGACATTTCCGACGACTACAGGGTCGTCCCCACAACCCCGGTCCAAAGTTGGCAAGCCGCCGACATGTCCGACGACTATAGGGTCGTCCCCACGACCCCTGTACTAGGTTGGCTCACCGCCGACTTGTCCGACGACAATAGCGTCGTCCCCACGACCCCGGGCCAAAGATGGCCAGCCGCCGATTTGTCCGACGACTATAGGTTCGTCCCCACGACCACGGGCCAAAGTTGGCCAGCCTCCGACTTGTCCGACGACTATAGGGTCGTCCCCACGACCCCGGGACTAGATTGGCCCGCCACCGTCATGTCCGACGACAATAGGGTCGTCCCCACGACCCCGGGTCCAGGTTGGCCCGCTGCCGACATGTCCGACGACTATAGGGTCGTCCCTACAACCCCGGGAATAGATTGGCCCGACACCGTCAAGTCCGCCGACTATAGGGTCGTCCCCACGACCCCCGGACTAGCTTGGCCCGCCGTCGACTTGTCCGAAGACTATAGGGTCGTCCCCACGACCCCGGGACTATGTTGACCTGCCGCCAACATGTCCGGCGACTTCAGGGTCGTCCCCACGACCACGGGCCAAAGTTGGCCAGCCGCCGACATGTCCGACGGCTATAGGGTCGTCCCCACGACCACGGGCTAAAGTTGGCCAATCCCCGACATGTCCGACGACTATAGGGTCGTACCTACGACCCCGGGACTCGATTGCCCCGGCACCGTCATGTCCAACGACTATCGGATCGTCCCCACGACCACGGGCCAATGTTGGCCAGCCGCCGACATGTCCGACGACTATTGGGTCGTCCCCACGACCACGGGCCAAAGTTGGCCAGCCGCCGACATGTCCGACGACTATAGGGTCGTCCCCACGACCCCGGGCCAATAATGGCCAATCGCCGACATGTCCGACGACTATAGGGTCGTACCTACGACCCCGGGACTTGATTGGCCCGGCACCGTCATGTCCAACGACTATCGGATCGTTCCTACGACCACGGGCCAAAGTTGGCCAGCCGCCGACAGATCCGACGACTATTTGGTCGTCCCCACGACCCTGGGACTAGATTGGCTAGCCACCGTCACGTCCGACGACTATCGGATCGTCCCCACGACCACGAGCCAAAGTTGGCCAGCCGCCGGCATGTCCAACGACTATTGGGTCGCCCCACGACCACGGGCCAAAGTTGGCCAGCCGCCGACATGTCCGATGACTATATGGTCGTCCCCACGACCCCGGGTCTAGATTGGCCAGCCGCCGACATGTTCGACGACTATAGAGGCGTCCCCACGACACCGGTCAGCCGCTGACATGCCCAACGACTATAGGGTCGTCCCCACGACCACGGGCCAAAGTTGGCCAGCCGCCGACATGTCCGACGACAATAGGGTCGTCCCCACGACCCCGGGTCTAGGTTGGCCAGCCGCCGTCATGTCCGACGACTATAGAGTCGTCCCCACGACACCGGGCCAAAGTTGGCCAGCCGCTGACTTGTCCAACGACTATAGGGTCGTCCCCACGACCACGGGCCAAAGTTGGCCAGCCGCCGACATGTCCGACGACTATTGGATCGTCCCCACGACCACGGGCCAAAGTTGGCCAGCCGCCGACATGTGCGACGACTATAGGGTCGTCCCCACGACCCCGGGACAAGGTTGGCCAGCCGCCGACATGTCCGACGACTATAGGGTCGTCCCGACGACCCCGGGCCAATGTTGGCCAATCGCCAACATGTCCGACGAATATAGGGTCGTCCCTACGACCCCGGGACTAGATTGGCCCGCCACCGTCAAGTCCAACGATTATAGGGTCGTCCCCACGACCCCGGGACTAGATTGGCCCGCCGCCGACATGTCCGACGACTATTGGATCGTCCCCACGACCACGGGCCAAAGTTGGCCAGCCGCCGACATGTCCGGCGAATATAGGGTCGTCCCCACGACCCCGGAACTAGGTTGGCCAGCCGCCGACATGTCCGACGACTATAGGGTCGTCCCGACGACCCCGGGCCAATGTTGGCCAATCGCCAACATGTCCGACGACTATAGGGTCGTCCCCACGATCCCGGGTCTAGGTTGGCCAGCCGCCGACATGTCCGACGACTATAGGGTCGTCCCCACGACCCGGGACTAGACTGGCCAGCCGGCGACATGTCCGACGACTATAGGGTCGTCCCCACGACCCGGGACTAGACTGGCCCGCCACCGTCATGTCCGACGACTATAGGGTCATCCCTACGACCCCGGGACTAGGTTGGCCCGCCGCCGACTTGTCCGACGACTATAGGGTCGTCCCCACGACCCCGGGACTAGATTGGCCCGCCACCGTCATTTCCGACGACTATAGGGTCGTCCCCACGACCACGGGCCAAAGTTGGCCAGCCGCCGACATATCCGACGACTGTAGGGTCGTCCCCACGACCCCGGGCCAAAGTTGGCCAGCCGCTGATATGTCCGACGACTATAGGGTCGTCCCCACGACCCCGGGACTAGATTGGCCCGCCACCGAATTGTCCGACGACTATTGGGTCGTCCCCACAACCCCGGGACTAGGTTGGCTCGCCGCCGTCATGTCCGACAACTATAGGGTCGTCTCAATAACCACGGGCCAAAGTTGGCCAGCCGCCGTCATATCCGACGACTCAAGGGTCGCCCCCATGACCCCGGGACTAGATTAGCCCGCCACCGTCATGTCCGTCGACTATTGGGTCGTCCCCACAACCCCGGGACTAGGTTGGCTCGCCGCCATCATGTCCGACGACTATAGGGTCGTCCCCACGACCCCGGGCCAAAGTTGGACAGCCGCCGACATTTCCGACGACTACAGGGTCGTCCCCACGACCACGGGCCAAAGTTGGCCAGCCTCCGACTTGTCCGACGACTATAGGGTCGTCCCCACGACCACGGGCCAAAGTTGGCCAGCCGGCGACATTTCCGACGACTATAGGGTCGTCCCCACGACCACGGGCCAAAGTTGGCCAGCCGCCGACATGTCCGACGACTATAGGGTCGTCCCCACGACCCCGGGACTAGATTGGCCCGCCACCGTCATGTCCGTCGACTATAGGGTCGTCCCCACAACCCTGGGCCAAAGTTGGCCAGCCGCCGACTTGTCCGAGGACTATAGGGTCGTCCCCACGACCACGGGCCAAAGTTGGCCAGCCGCCGACATGTCCGGCGACTATTGAGTCGTCCCCACGACCACGGGCCAAAGTTGGCCAGCCGCCGACTTGTCCGACGACTATAGGGTCATCCCTACGACCCCGGGACTAGATTGGCCCGCCACGGTCATGTCCGACGACAATAGGGTCGTCCCCACGACCCCGGGAATAGACTGGCCCGCCGCCGACATGTCCGACGACTATAGGGTCGTCCCCACGACCTCGGGACTAGGTTGGCCAGCCGCCGACATGTCCGACGACAAAACAGTCGTCCCCACGACCACGGGCCAAAGTTGGCCAGCCGACGACATGTCCGACGACTATAGGGTCGTCCCCACGACCCCGGACTAGGTTGGCCAGCCGCCGACATGTCCGACGACTATAGGGTCGGCCCCACGACCCCGGGCCAAAGTTGGCCGGCCGCGGAATTGTCCGGCGACTACACGGTCCTCCCCACGACCCCCGGACTAGGTTGGCCAACCGCCGACATATCCGACGACTATAGGGTCGTCCCCACGATCCTGGGCCTAAGTTGGCCCGCCGGCGACATGTCCGACGACTATAGGGTCGTCCCCACGACCCCAGGACTAGATTGGCCCGCCACCGTCATGTCCGACGACAATAGGGTGGTCCCCACGACCCCGGGGCTAGGTTGGCCCGCCGCCGTCTTGTCCGACGACTATAGGGTCGTTCTCACGACCCCGGGACTAGATTGGCCGGCCACCGTCATGTCCGACGACTATAGGGTCGTCCCCACGACCACAGGCCACAGTTGGCCAGCCGCCGACATGTCCGACGACTATAGGGTCGTCCCCACGACCCCGAGAATAGATTGGCCCGCCGCCGTCATGTCCGACGACTATAGGGTCGTCCCCACGACCACGGGCCAAAGATGGCCAGCCGCCGTGTTGTCCGACGACTATAGTGTCGTCCCCACGACCCCCGGACTAGATTGGCCAGCTACCGTCATGTCCGACGACTATTGGGCCGTCCCCACGACCACGGGCCAAAGTTGGCCAGCCGCCGACATGTCCGACGATTATAGGGTCGTCCCCATGACCCCGGGCCAGTGTTGGCCAATCGCCGTCATGTCCGCCGACTATAGGGTCGTCCCCACGGCACCGGGCCAAAGTTGGCCAGCCGGCGACATGTCCGACGACTATTGAGTCCTCCCCACGACCACGGGCCAAAGTTGGCCAGCCGCCGTCATGTCCGTCGACTATAGGGTCGTCCCCACAACCCTGGGCCAAAGTTGGCCAGCCGCCGACTTGTCCGAGGACTATAGGGTCGTCCCCACGACCACGGGCCAAAGTTGGCCAACCGCCGACACCTCCGACGATTATAGGGTCGTCCCCACGACCCCGGGACTAGGTTGACCTGCCGCCAACATGTCCGGCGACTATAGGATCGTCCCCACAACCCTGGGCCAAAGATGGCCAGCCGCCGACTTGTCCGACGAGTATAGGGTCGACCCCACGACGCCGGGACTAGATTGGCCCCCCACCGTTTTGTCCGACGACAATAGGGTCGTCTTTACGACCACGGGCCAAAGTTGACCAGCCGCCGACATGTCCGACGACTATTGGATCGTCCCCACGACCCCGGGCCAAAGTTGGCAAGCCGCCGACATATCCGACGACTATAGGGTCGTCCCCACGACCCCGGGACTAGATTGGCCCGCCACCGTCAAGTCCGACGACTATAGGGTCGTCCCCACGACCACGGGCCAAAGTTGGCCAGCCGCCGACTTGTCCGACGACTATAGGGTCGTCCCCACGATCCCGGGACTAGATTGGCCCGCCACCGTCAAGTCCGACGACTATAGGGTCGTCCCCACGACCCCGGGCCAAAGCTGGACAGCCGCCGACTTGTCCGACGACTATAGGGTCGTCCCCACGACCACGGGCCAAAGTTGGCCAGCCGGCGACATGTCCGACGACTACAGGGTCGTCCCCACGACCCGGGCCTAGATTGGCCGCCACTGTCATGTCCGACGACTATAGGGTCGTGCCCACGACCCGGGACTAGACTGGCCCGCCACCGTCATGTCCAACGACTATGGGATCGTCCCCACGACCCCGGGACTAGATTGGCCCGCCACCGTCAAGTCCGACGACAATAGGGTCGTCTTTACGACCACGGGCCAAAGTTGACCAGCCGCCGACATGTCCGACGACTATTGGATCGTCCCCACGACCCCGGGCCAAAGTTGGCAAGCCGCCGACATATCCGACGACTATAGGGTCGTCCCCACGACCCCGGGACTAGATTGGCCCGCCGCCGTCATGTCCGACGACTATGGGGTCGTCCACACGACCCTGAAACTAGATTGGCCCGCCACCGTCAAGTCCGACGACTATAGGGTCGTCCCCACGACCCCGGGCCAAAGCTGGACAGCCGCCGACTTGTCCGACGACTATAGGGTCGTCCCCACGACCCCGGGCCAAAGCTGGACAGCCGCCGACTTGTCCGACGACTATAGGGTCATCCCCACGACCACGGGCCAAAGTTGGCCAGTCGGCGACATTTCCGACGACTATAGGCTCGTGCCCACGACCACGGGACTAGATTGGCTAGCCACCGTCACGTCCGACGACTATCGGATCGTCCCCACGACCACGGGCCAAAGTTGGCCAGCCGCCGACATGTCCGACGACTGTTGGGTCGTCCCCACGACCACGGGCCAATGTTGGCCAGCCGCCGACATGTCCGACGACTATAGGGTCGTCCCCACGACCCCGGGCCAATAATGGCCAATCGCCGACATGTCCGACGACTATAGGGTCGTACCCACGACCCCGGGACTTGATTGGTCCGGCACCGTCATGTCCAACGACTATCGGATCGTCCCTACGACTACGGGCCTAAGTTGACCAGCCGCCGACATGTCCGACGACTATAGGGTCGTCCCTATGACCCCGGGACTAGATTGGCCCGCCACCGTCATGTCCGACGACTATAGGGTCGTCCCCACGACCCCGGGCCAAAGGTGGCATGCCGCCGAAATGTCCGACGACTATAGGGTCGTCCCCACGACCCCGGGCCAAAGATGTCCAGCCGCCGTCTTCTCCGACGACTATAGGGTCGTCCCCACGACCCCGGGCCAATGTTGGCCAATCGCCGACATGTCCGACGACTATAGGGTCGTCCCTACGACCCCGGGACTAGATTGGCCCGCCACCGTCATGTCCAACGACTATAGGGTCGTCCCCACGACCACGGGCCAAAGTTGGCCAGCCTCCGACTTGTCCGACGACTATAGGGTTGTCCCTACAACCCCGGGCCAAAGTTGGCCAGCCGCCGACTTGTCCGAGGACTATAGGGTCGTCCCCACGGACCCGGGACTAGGTTGGCCAGCCGCCGACTAGTCCGACCACTATATTGTCGTCCCCACGACCCCGGGCAAAAGTTGGCCAGCCGCCGACTTGTCCGACGAGTATAGGGTCGTCCCCACGAAGCCGGGACTAGATTGGCCCGCCACCGTCTTGTCCGACGACAATAGGTTCGTCTTTACGACCACGGGCCAAAGTTGGCCCGCCACCGTCAAGTCCGACGACTATAGGGTCGTCCCCCCCGACCCCGGGACTAGATTGGCCCGCCACCGTCAAGTCCGACGACTATAGGGTCGTCCCCACGACCCCGGGACTAGATTGGCCCGCCACCGTCAAGTCCGACGACTATAGGGTCGTCCCCACGACCCCGGGCCAAAGCTGGACAGCCGCCGACTTGTCCGACGACTATAGGGTCGTCCCCACGACCCCGGGCCAAAGGTGGACAGCCGCCGACTTGTCCGACGACTATAGGGTCGTGCCCACGACCCGGGACTAGACTGGCCCGCCACCGTCATGTCCAACGACTATGGGGTCGTCCCCACGACCCCGGGACTAGATTGGCCCGCCACCGTCATGTCCGACGACTATAGGGTCGTCCCCACGACCCCCGGACTAGGTTGGCCGGCCGCCGACTTGTCCGACGACTATAGGGTCGTCCCCACGACCCCCGGACTAGATGGGCTCGCCCCCGACTTGTCCGACGACTATAGGGTCGTTCCCACGACCCCGGGCCAAATTTGGCAAGCTGCCGACTTATCCGACGACTATAGGGTCGTCCCCACGACCCCGGGACTAGGTAGGCCCGCCCCGACTTGTCCGACGACTATAGGGTCGTCCCCACGACCCCGGGACTAGATTGGCCCGCCACCGTTATGTCCGACGACTATAGGGTCGTCCCCACGACCACGGGCCAAAGTTGGCCAGCCGGCGACATGTCCGACGACTATAGGGTCGTCCCCACGACCCGGGACTAGACTGGCCCGTCACCGTCAGGTCCGACGACTATAGGGTCATCCCCACGACCCCGGGACTAGGTTGGCCCGCCGCCGACTTGTCCGACGACTATAGGGTCGTCCCCACGACCCCGGGACTAGATTGGCCCGCCACCGTCATTTCCGACGACTATAGGGTCGTCCCCACGACCACGGGCCAAAGTTGGCCAGCCGCCGACATATCCGACGACTGTAGGGTCGTCCCCACGACCCCGGGCCAAAGTTGGCCAGCCGCTGATATGTCCGACGACTATAGGGTCGACCCCACGACCCCGGGACTAGATTGGCCCGCCACCGTCATTTCCGACGACTATAGGGTCGTCCCCACGACCACGGGCCAAAGTTGGCCAGCCGCCGACATGTCCGACGACTATAGGGTCGTCCCCACGACCCCCGGGCCAAAGTTGGACAGCCACCGACATTTCCGACGACTATAGGGTCGTCCCCACGACCACGGGCCAAAGTTGGCCAGCCGCCGACATGTCCGACGACTATAGGGTCGTCCCCACGACCCGGGACTAGACTGGCCCGCCACCGTCATGTCCGACGACTATAGGGTCGTCCCCACGACCCCCGGACTAGGTTGGCCGGCCGCCGACTTGTCCGACGACTATAGGGTCGTCCCCACGACCCCCCGACTAGGTGGGCTCGCCGCCGACTTGTCCGACGACTATAGGGTCGTCCCCACGACCCCGGGACTAGGTTGGCTCGCCACCGTCATGTCTGACGACTATAGGGTCGTCCCCACGACCACGGGCCAAAGTTGGCCAGCCGGCGACATTTCCGACGACTATAGGGTCGTGCCCACGACCCGGGACTAGACTGGCCCGCCACCGTCAAGTCCGACGACTATAGGGTCGTCCCCACGACCCCGGGACTAGATTGGCCCGCCACCGTCAAGTCCGACGACTATAGGGTCGTCCCCACGACCCCGGGCCAAACCTGGACAGCCGCCGACTTGTCCGACGACTATAGGGTCGTCCCCACGACCCCGGGCCAAAGCTGGACAGCCGCCGACTTGTCCGACGACTATAGGGTCGTCCCCACGACCACGGGCCAAAGTTGGCCAGCCGGCGACATTTCCGACGACTATAGGGTCGTGCCCACGACCCGGGACTAGACTGGCCCGCCACCGTCATGTCCAACGATTATGGGGTCGTCCCCACGACCCCGGGACTAGATTGGCCCGCCACCGTCATCTCCGACGACTATGGGGTCGTCCACACGACCCCGAGACTAGATTGGCCCGCCACCGTGAAGTCCGACGACTATAGGGTCGTCCCCACGACCACGGGCCAAATTTGGCCAGCCGCCGACTTGTCCGACGACTATAGGGTCGTCCCCACGACCCGGGACTAGATTGGCCCGCCTCCGTCATTTCCGACGACTATAGGGTCGTCCCCACGACCCCGGGACTAGATTGGCCCGCCACCGTCATTTCCGACGACTATAGGGTCGTCCCCACGACCACGGGCCAAAGTTGGCCAGCCGCCGACATATCCGACGACTGTAGGGTCGTCCCCACGACCCCGGGCCAAAGTTGGCCAGCCGCTGATATGTCCGACGACTATAGGGTCGTCCCCACGACCCCGGGACTAGATTGGCCCGCCACCGTCATGTCCGACGACTATAGGGTCGTCCCCACGACCCCAGGACTAGATTGGCCCGCCACCGTCATGTCCGACGACTCTAGGGTCGTCCCCACGACCACAGGCCAAAGTTGGCCAGCCGGCGACATGTCCGACGACTACAGGGTCGTCCCCACGACCCGGGCCTAGATTGGCCCGCCACTGTCATGTCCGACGACTATAGGGTCGTCCCCACGACCCCGGGACTAGGTTGGCTCGCCGCCGACTTGTCCGACGACTATTGGGTCGTCCCCACAACCCCGGGACTAGGTTGGCTCGCCGCCGTCATGTCCGACAACTATAGGGTCGTCCCCACGACCCGGGACTAGACTGGCCCGCCACCGTCATGTCCGACGACTATAGGGTCGTCCCCACGACCCCCGGACTAGGTTGGCCGGCCGCCGACTTGTCCGACGACTATAGGGTCGTCCCCACGACCCCCCGACTAGGTGGGCTCGCCGCCGACTTGTCCGACGACTATAGGGTCGTCCCCACGACCCCGGGACTAGGTTGGCTCGCCACCGTCATGTCTGACGACTATAGGGTCGTCCCCACGACCACGGGCCAAAGTTGGCCAGCCGGCGACATTTCCGACGACTATAGGGTCGTGCCCACGACCCGGGACTAGACTGGCCCGCCACCGTCAAGTCCGACGACTATAGGGTCGTCCCCACGACCCCGGGACTAGATTGGCCCGCCACCGTCAAGTCCGACGACTATAGGGTCGTCCCCACGACCCCGGGCCAAACCTGGACAGCCGCCGACTTGTCCGACGACTATAGGGTCGTCCCCACGACCCCGGGCCAAAGCTGGACAGCCGCCGACTTGTCCGACGACTATAGGGTCGTCCCCACGACCACGGGCCAAAGTTGGCCAGCCGGCGACATTTCCGACGACTATAGGGTCGTGCCCACGACCCGGGACTAGACTGGCCCGCCACCGTCATGTCCAACGATTATGGGGTCGTCCCCACGACCCCGGGACTAGATTGGCCCGCCACCGTCATCTCCGACGACTATGGGGTCGTCCACACGACCCCGAGACTAGATTGGCCCGCCACCGTGAAGTCCGACGACTATAGGGTCGTCCCCACGACCACGGGCCAAATTTGGCCAGCCGCCGACTTGTCCGACGACTATAGGGTCGTCCCCACGACCCGGGACTAGATTGGCCCGCCTCCGTCATTTCCGACGACTATAGGGTCGTCCCCACGACCCCGGGACTAGATTGGCCCGCCACCGTCATTTCCGACGACTATAGGGTCGTCCCCACGACCACGGGCCAAAGTTGGCCAGCCGCCGACATATCCGACGACTGTAGGGTCGTCCCCACGACCCCGGGCCAAAGTTGGCCAGCCGCTGATATGTCCGACGACTATAGGGTCGTCCCCACGACCCCGGGACTAGATTGGCCCGCCACCGTCATGTCCGACGACTATAGGGTCGTCCCCACGACCCCAGGACTAGATTGGCCCGCCACCGTCATGTCCGACGACTCTAGGGTCGTCCCCACGACCACAGGCCAAAGTTGGCCAGCCGGCGACATGTCCGACGACTACAGGGTCGTCCCCACGACCCGGGCCTAGATTGGCCCGCCACTGTCATGTCCGACGACTATAGGGTCGTCCCCACGACCCCGGGACTAGGTTGGCTCGCCGCCGACTTGTCCGACGACTATTGGGTCGTCCCCACAACCCCGGGACTAGGTTGGCTCGCCGCCGTCATGTCCGACAACTATAGGGTCGTCCCAATAACCACGGGCCAAAGTTGGCCAGCCGCCGTCATATCCGACGACTCAAGGGTCGCCCCCATGACCCCGGGACTAGATTAGCCCTCCACCGTCATGTCCGTCGACTATTGGGTCGTCCCCACAACCCCGGGACTAGGTTGGCTCGCCGCCATCATGTCCGACGACTATAGGGTCGTCCCCACGACCCCGGGCCAAAGTTGGACAGCCGCCGACATTTCCGACGACTACAGGGTCGTCCCCACAACCCCGGACTAGGTTGGCCGGCCGCCGACTTGTCCGACGACTATAGGGTCGTCCCCACGACCACGGGCCAAAGTTGGCCCGCCACCGTCATTTCCGACGACTATAGGGTCGTCCCCACGACCACGGGCCAAAGTTGGCCAGCCGCCGACTTGTCCGACGACTATAGGGTCGTCCCCATAACCCGGGACTAGACTGGCCCGCCACCGTCATGTCCGACGACTATAGGGTCGTCCCCACGACCCCGGGACTAGGTTGGCTCGCCGCCGACTTGTCCGACGACTATTGGGTCGTCCCCACAACCCCGGGACTAGGTTGGCTCGCCGCCGTCATGTCCGACAACTATAGGGTCGTCCCAATAACCACGGGCCAAAGTTGGCCAGCCGCCGACATATCCGACGACTGTAGGGTCGTCCCCACGACCCCGGGCCAAAGTTGGCCAGCCGCTGATATGTCCGACGACTATAGGGTCGTCCCCACGACCCCGGGACTAGATTGGCCCGCCACCGTCATGTCCGACGACTATAGGGTCGACCCCACGACCCCGGGACTAGATTGGCCCGCCACCGTCATGTCCGACGACTATATGGTCGTCCCCACGAGCCCCGGACTAGGTTGGCTCGCCGCCGACTTGTCCGACGACTATAGGGTCGTCCCCACGACCCCAGCACTATATTGATCCGCCACCGTCATGTCCGACGACTATAGGGTCGTTCCCACGGCCCCGGGCCAAAGTTGGCCAGTCGCCGACTTGTCCGACGACTATACGGTCGTACCCACGACCCCGGGACTAGATTGGCCCGCCACCGTCAAGTCCGACGACTATACGGTCGTCCCCACGACCCCGGGACTAGATTGGCCCGCCACCGTCATGTCCGACGACTTCAGGGTCGTCCCCACGACCACGGGCCAAAGTTGGCCAGCCGCCGACATGTCCGACGACTATAGGGTCGTCCCATGGACCCCGGGACTAGATTGGCCCGCCACCGTCATGTCCGACGACTATAAGGTCGTCCCCACGACCCCCGGACTAGGTTGGCTCGCCGCCGACTTGTCCGACGATTATAAGGTCGTCCCCACGACCCCAGCACTATATTGGCCCGCCACCGTCATGTCCGACGACTATAGGGTCGTTCCCACGGCCCCGGGCCAAAGTTGGCCAGCCGCCGACTTGTCCGACGACTATACGGTCGTACCCACGACCCCGGGACTAGATTGGCCCGCCACCGTCAAGTCCGACGACTATACGGTCGTCCCCACGACCCCGGGACTAGATTGACCCGCCACCGTCATGTCCGACGACTTCAGGGTCGTCCCCACGACCACGGGCCAAAGTTGGCCAGCCGCCGACATGTCCGACGACTATAGGGTCGTCCCATGGACCCCGGGACTAGATTGGCCCGCCACCGTCATGTCCGACGACAATAGGGTCGTCCCCACGACCCCGGGTCCAGGTTGGCCAGCCGCCGACATTTCCGACGACTATAGAGTCGTCCCCACGACACCGGGCCAAAGTTGGCCAGCCGCCGACATGTCCGACGATTATAGGGTCGTCCCCACGACCCCGGGCCAATGTTGGCCAATCGCCGACATGTCCGACGACTATAGGGTCGTCCCTACGACCCCGGACTAGATTGGCCCGCCACCGTCATGTCCGACGATTATAGGGTCGTCCCTACGACCGCGAGACTAGATTGGCCCGCCACCGTCATGTCCGACGACAATAGGGTCGTCCCCACGACCCCGGGTCCAGGTTGGCCAGCCGCCGACATTTCCGACGACTATAGAGTCGTCCCCACGACACCGGGCCAAAGTTGGCCAGCCGCCGACATGTCCGACGATTATAGGGTCGTCCCCACGACCCCGGGAATAGATTGGCCCGCCCCCGACAAGTCCGACGACTATAGGGTCGTCCCCACGACCTCGGGACTAGGTTGGCCAGCCGCCGACATGTCCGACGACTATAGGGTCGTCGCCACGACCCCGGGCCAATGTTGGCCAATCGCCGACATGTCCGACGACTATAGGGTCGTCCCTACGACCCCGGACTAGGTTGGCCAGCCGCCGACATGTCCGACGACTATAGGGTCGTCCCCACGACCCCGGGCCAAAGTTGGCAAGCCGCCGACATGTCCGATGACTATAGGGTCGTCCCCACGACCCCGGGACTAGGTTGGCCCACCGCCGACTTGTCCGACGACAATAGGGTCGTCCCCACGACCCCGGGTCTAGGTTGGCCAGCTGCCGACATGTCCGACGATTATAGGGTCGTCCCCATGACCAGGGGCCAAAGTTGGCCTGCCGCCGAAATGTCCGACAACTATACAGTCGTCCCCACGACACCAGGCCAAAGTTGGCCAGCCGCCAACATGTCCGACGACTATAGGGTCGTCCCTACGACGCCGGGACTAGATTGGCCCGCCGCCGACTTGTCCGACGACTATAGGGTCGTCCCCACGACCCCCGGACTAGGTTGGCTCGCCGCCGACTTGTCCGACGACTATAGGGTCGTCCCCACGACCACGGGCCAAAGTTGGCATGCCGCCGAAATGTCCGACGACCATAGGGTCGTCCCCACGACCTCGGGACTAGGTTGGCCAGCCGCCGACATGTCCGACGACTATAGGGTCGTCGCCACGACCCCGGGCCAATGTTGGCCAATCGCCGACATGTCCGACGACTATAGGGTCGTCCCTACGACCCCGGACTAGGTTGGCCAGCCGCCGACATGTCCGACGACTATAGGGTCGTCCCCACGACCCCGGGCCAAAGTTGGCAAGCCGCCGACATGTCCGATGACTATAGGGTCGTCCCCACGACCCCGGGACTAGGTTGGCCCACCGCCGACTTGTCCGACGAAAATAGGGTCGTCCCCACGACCCCGGGTCTAGGTTGGCCAGCTGCCGACATGTCCGACGATTATAGGGTCGTCCCCATGACCAGGGGCCAAAGTTGGCCTGCCGCCGAAATGTCCGACAACTATACAGTCGTCCCCACGACACCAGGCCAAAGTTGGCCAGCCGCCAACATGTCCGACGACTATAGGGTCGTCCCTACGACCCCGGGAGTAGATTGGCCCCCCGCCGACTTGTCCGACGACTATAGGGTCGTCCCCACGACCCCCGGACTAGGTTGGCTCGCCGCCGACTTGTCCGACGACTATAGGGTCGTCCCCACGACCACGGGCCAAAGTTGGCCAGCCGCCGACATGTCCGACGACTATAGGGTCGTCCCATGGACCCCGGGACTAGATTGGCCCGCCACCGTCATGTCCGACGACTATAAGGTCGTCCCCACGACCCCCGGACTAGATTGGCTCGCCGCCGACTTGTCCGACGACTATAGGGTCGTCCCCACGACCCCAGCACTATATTGATCCGCCACCGTCATGTCCGACGACTATAGGGTTGTTCCCACGGCCCCGGGCCAAAGTTGGCCAGTCGCCGACTTGTCCGACGACTATACGGTCGTACCCACGACCCCGGGACTAGATTGGCCCGCCACCGTCAAGTCCAACGACTATAGGGTCGTCCCCACAACCACGGGCCAAAGTTGGCCAGCCGCCGACATGTCCGACGAATATAGGGTCGTCCCCACGACCCCGGGCCAATGTTGGCCAATCGCCGACATGTCCAACGACTATAGGGTCGTTACTACGACCCCGGGACTAGATTAGCCCGCCACCGTCATGTCCAACAACTATAGGGTCGTCCCCACGACCACGGGCCAAAGTTGGCATGCCGCCGAAATGTCCGACGACTATAGGGTCGTCCCCACGACACCGGGCCAAAGTTGGCCAGCCGCCGACATGTCCGACGACTATAGGGTCGTCCCCACGACCCCGGGACTAGATTGGCCCGCCACCGTCATGTCCGACGATTATAGGGTCGTCCCCACGACCGCGAGACTAGATTGGCCCGCCACCGTCATGTCCGACGACAATAGGGTCGTCCCCACGACCCCGGGTCCAGGTTGGCCAGCCGCCGACATTTCCGACGACTATAGGGTCGTCCCCACGACCCCGGGACTAGATTGGCCCGCCACCGTCATGTCCAACGATTATAGGGTCGTCCCCACGACCCCGGGACTAGATTGGCCCGCCACCGTCATGTCCGACGATTATAGGGTCGTCCCCACGACCCCGGGACAAGCTTGGCCCGCCGCCGACTTGTCCGACGACTATAGGGTCGTCCCCACGACCCCGGGCCTAGATTGGCCCGTCACCGTCATGTCCGACGACAATAGGGTCGTCCCCACGACCCCGGGCTAGGTTGGCCAGCCGCCGACATGTCCGACGACTATAGAGTCGTCCCCACGACTCCGGGCCAAAGTTGGACAGCCGCCGACATGTCCGACTACTATAGGGCCGTCCCCAGGACCTCGGGTCTAGATTGGCCCGCTACCGTCATGTCCGAAGACTATAGGATCGTCCCCACGACCACGGGACTAGATTGGCCCGCCACCGCCATGTCCGACGACAATAGGGTCGTCCCCACGACCCCGGGACTAGGTTGGCCAGCCGCCGACATGTCCGACGACTATAGGGTCGTCCCGACGACCCCGGGCCAATGTTGGCCAATCGCCGACATGTCCAACGACTATAGGGTCGTCCCTACGACCCCGGGACTAGATTAGCCCGCCACCGTCATGTCCAACAACTATAGGGTCGTCCCCACGACCACGGGCCAAAGTTGGCATGCCGCCGAAATGTCCGACGACTATAGGGTCGTCCCCACGACACCGGGCCAAAGTTGGCCAGCCGCCGACATGTCCGACGACTATAGGGTCGTCCCCACGACCCCGGGACTAGATTGGCCCGCCACCGTCATGTCCGACGATTATAGGGTCGTCCCCACGACCGCGACACTAGATTGGCCCGCCACCGTCATGTCCGACGACAATAGGGTCGTCCCCACGACCCCGGGTCCAGGTTGGCCAGCCGCCGACATTTCCGACGACTATAGGGTCGTCCCCACGACCCCGGGACTAGATTGGCCCGCCACCGTCATGTCCAACGACTATAGGGTCGTCCCCACAACCACGGGCCAAAGTTGGCCAGCCGCCGACATGTCCGACGACTATAGGGTCGTCCCCACGACCCCGGGCCAAAGTTGGCAAGCCGCCGACATGTCCGACGACTATAGGGTCGTCCCGACGACCCCGGGCCAATGTTGGCCAATCGCCAACATGGCCGACGACTATAGGGTCGTCCCTACGACCCCGGGACTAGATTGGCCCGCCACCGTCATGTCCAACGATTATAGCGTCGTCCCCACGACCCCGGGACTAGATTGGCCCGCCACCGTCATGTCCGACGATTATAGGGTCGTCCCCACGACCCCGGGACAAGCTTGGCCCGCCGCCGACTTGTCCGACGACTATAGGGTCGTCCCCACGACCCCGGGACTAGATTGGCCCGCCACCGTCATGTCCGACGACAATAGGGTCGTCCCCACGACCCCGGGTCTAGGTTGGCCAGCCGCCGACATGTCCGACGACTATAGAGTCGTCCCCACGACACCGGGCCAAAGTTGGACAGCCGCCGACATGTCCGACTACTATAGGGTCGTCCCCAGGACCTCGGGTCTAGATTGGCCCGCTACCGTCATGTCCGAAGACTATAGGGTCGTCCCCACGACCCCGGGTCTAGGTTGGCCAGCCGCCGACATGTCCGACGACAATCGGATCGTCCCCACGACCACGCGCCAAAGTTGGCCAGCCGCCGACATGTCCGACGACTATTGGATCGTCCCCACGACCACGGGCCAAAGTTGGCATGCCGCCGAAATGTCCGACGACTATAGGGTCGTCCCCACGACCCCGGGCCAATGTTGGCCAATCGCCGACATGTCCAACGACTATAGGGTCGTCCCTACGACCCCGGGACTAGAATAGCCCGCCACCGTCATGTCCAACAACTATAGGGTCGTCCCCACGACCACGGGCCAAAGTTGGCATGCCGCCGAAATGTCCGACGACTATAGGGTCGTCCCCACGACACCGGGCCAAAGTTGGCCAGCCGCCGACATGTCCGACGACTATAGGGTCGTCCCCACGACCCCGGGACTAGATTGGCCCGCCACCGCCATGTCCGACGACAATAGGGTCGTCCCCACGACCCCGGGACTAGGTTGGCCAGCCGCCGACATGTCCGACGACTATAGGGTCGTCCCGACGACCCCGGGCCAATGTTGGCCAATCGCCAACATGTCCGACGACTATAGGGTCGTCCCTACGACCCCGGGACTAGATTAGCCCGCCACCGTCATGTCCAACAACTATAGGGTCGTCCCCACGACCACGGGCCAAAGTTGGCATGCCGCCGAAATGTCCGACGACTATAGGGTCGTCCCCACGACACCGGGCCAAAGTTGGCCAGCCGCCGACATGTCCGACGACTATAGGGTCGTCCCCACGACCCCGGGACTAGATTGGCCCGCCACCGTCATGTCCGACGACAATAGGGTCGTCCCCACGACCCCGGGTCCAGGTTGGCCAGCCGCCGACATTTCCGACGACTATAGTGTCGTCCCCACGACCCCGGGCCAAAGATGTCCAGCCGCCGTCTTGTCCGACGACTATAGGGTCGTCCCCACGACCCCGAGTCCAGGTTGGCCAGCCGCCGACATTTCCGACGACTATAGAGTCGTCCCCACGACCCCGGGCCAAAGTTGGCCAGCCGCCGACATGTCCGACGACTATAGGGTCGTCCCCACGACCCCGAGACTAGATTGGCCCGCCACCGTCATGTCCGACGACAATAGGGTCGTCCCCACGACCCCGGGGCTAGGTTGGCCAGCCGCCGACATGTCCGACGACTATAGGGTCATCCCCACGACCCCGGGACTAGATTGGCCCGCCACCGTCATGTCCGACGACGGCCAAAGTTGGCAAGCCGCCGAAACGTCCGACGACTATAGGGTCGGCCCCACGACCCCGGGACTAGATTGGCCCGCCACCGTCATGTCCGACGATTATAGGGTCGTCCCCACGACCCCGGGACAAGCTTGGCCCGCCGCCGACTTGTCCGACGACTATAGGGTCGGCCTCACGACCCCGGGACTAGATTGGCCCGCCATCGTCATGTCCGACGATTATAGGGTCGTCCCCACGACCCCGGGACAAGCTTGGCCCGCCGCCGACTTGTCCAACGATTATAGGGTCGTCCCCACGACCCCAGGACTAGATTGGCCCGCCACCGTCATGTCCGACGATTATAGGGTCGTCCCCACGACCCCGGGACAAGCTTGGCCCGCCACCGTCAAGTCCGACGACTGTAGGGTCGTCCCCACGACCCCGGGACTAGATTGGCCCGCCACCGTCAAGTCCGACGACCTCGGGACTAGGTTGGCCAGCCGCCGACATGTCCGACGACTGTAGGGTCGTCCCCACGACCCCGGGTCTAGGTTGGCCAGCCGCCGACATGTCCGACGACAATAGAGTCGTCCCCACGACACCGGGCCAAAGTTGGCCAGCCGCTGACATGTCCAACGAATATAGGGTCGTCCCCACGACCCCGGGACTAGACTGGCCCGCCACCGTCATGTCCGACGACTATATGGTCGTCCCCACGACCACGGGCCAATGTAGGCCAGCCGCTGACTTGTCCGACGACTATAGGGTCGTCCCCACGACCCCGGGACTAGGTAGGCCCGCCGCCGACATGTCCGACGACTATACGGTCGTCCCCACGACCTCGGGACTAGGTTGGCCAGCCGCCGACATGTCCGACGACTATAGGGTCGTCCCCACGACCCCGGGCCAACGGTGGCATGCCCCCGAAATGTCCGACGACTATAGGGTCGTCCCCACGACCCCGGGCCAAAGATGTCCAGCCGCCGTCTTCTCCGACGACTATAGGGTCGTCCCCACGACCCCGGGCCAATGTTGGCCAATCGCCGACATGTCCGACGACTATAGGGTCGTCCCTACGACCCCGGGTCTAGATTGGCCCGCCACCGTCATGTCCAACGACTATAGGGTCGTCCCCACGACCATGGGCCAAAGTTGGCCAGCCGCCGATATGTCCAACGATAATTGGGTCGTCCCCACGACCACGGGCCAATGTTAGCCAGCCGCCGACATGTCCGACGACTATAGGGTCGTCCCCACGACCCCGGGCCAAAGTTGGCAAGCCGCCGAAATGTCCGACGACTGTAGGGTCGCTACCACGACCTCGGGGCTAGGTTGGCCAGCCGCCGACATGTCCGACGACTATACGGTCGTCCCCACGACCTCGGGACTAGGTTGGCCAGCCGCCGACATGTCCGACGAGTATAGGGTCGTCCCCACGACCCCGGGCCAAAGTTGGCAAGCCGCCGACATGTCCGACGACTATAGGGTCGTTCCTACGACCCCGGGACTAGATTGGCCCGCCACCGTCATGTCCAACGACTATAGGGTCGTCCCCACAACCCCGGGACTAGGTTGACAAGCCGCCAACATGTCCGACGACGGCCAAAGTTGGCAAGCCGCCGAAACGTCCGACGACTATAGGGTCGGCCCCACGACCCCGGGACTAGATTGGCCCGCCACCGTCATGTCCGACGATTATAGGGTCGTCCCCACGACCCCGGGACAAGCTTGGCCCGCCGTCGACTTGTCCGACGACTATAGGGTCGGCCCCATGACCCCGGGACTAGATTGGCCCGCCATCGTCATGTCCAACGACTATAGGGTCGTCCCCACAACCACGGGCCAAAGTTGGCCAGCCGCCGACATGTCCGACGACTATAGGGTCGTCCCCACGACCTCGGAACTAGGTTGGCCAGCCGCCGACATGTCCGATGACTATAGGGTCGTCCCCACGACCCCGGGCCAATGTTGGCCAATCGCCGACATGTCCGACGACTATAGGGTCGTCCCTACGACCCCGGGACTAGATTGGCCCGCCACCGTCATGTCCAACGACTATAGGGTCGTCCCCACGACCACGGGCCAAAGTTGGCATGCCGCCGACATGTCCGACGACTATAGGGTCGTCCCCACGACCCCGGGACTAGATTGGCCCGCCACCGTCAAGTCCGACGACTATAGGGTCGTCCCACGACCCCGGGCCAAAGTTGGCAAGCCGCCGAAATGTCCGACGACTGTAGGGTCGTCTCCACGACCCCGGGACTAGATTGGCCCGCCACCGTCAAGTCCGACGACTATAGGGTCGTCCCCACGACCTCGGGACTAGGTTGGCCAGCCGCCGACATGTCCGACCACTATTGGGTCGTCCCCACGACCACGGGCCAAAGTTGGCCAGCCGCCGACATGTCCGGCGACTATAGGGTCGTCCCCACGACCCCGGGCCAAAGATGTCCAGCCGCCGTGTTGTCCGACGCCTATAGGGTCGTCCCCACGACCCCGGGACTAGATTGGCCCGCCACCGTCATGTCCAACGACTATAGGGTCGTCCCCACCACCACGGGCCAAAGTTGGCCAGCCGCCGACATGTCCGACTATTATTGGATCGTCCCCACGACCCCGGGCCAAGGTTGGCCCGCCGCCGACTTGTCCGACGACTATAGGGTCGTACCCACGACCCTGGGACTAGGCTGACAAGTCGCCAACATGTCCGACGACTATAGGGTCGTCCCCACGACCCCGGGCCAAAGATGTCCAGCCGCCGTCTTGTCCGACGACTATAGGGTCGTCCCCACGACCCCGGGCCAATGATGTCCAGCCGCCGTCTTGTCCGACGACTATAGGGTCGTCCCCACGACCCCGGGACTAGATTGGCCCGCCACCGTCATGTCCAACGATTATAGGGTCGTCCCCACAACCACGGGCCAAAGTTGGCCAGCCGCCGACATGTCCGACGTCTATAGGGTCGTCCCCACGACCCCGGGCCAAAGTTGGCCAGCCGCCGACATGTCCGACGACTATAGGGTCGTCCCCACGACCCCGGGACTAGATTGGCCCGCGACCGTCATATCCGACGATTATAGGGTCGTCCCCACGACCCCGGGCCAAAGTTGGCAAGCTGCCGACTTGTCCGACGATTATAGGGTCGTCCCCACGACCCCGGGACTAGATTGGCCCGCCACCGCCATGTCCGACGACTATAGGGTCGTCCCCACGACCCCGGGCAAAAGTTGGCCAGCCGCCGACTTGTCCGACGACTATTGGGTCGTCCCCACGACCCCGGGACTAGATTGGCCCGCCACCGTCAAATCCGACGACTATAGGGTCGTCCCCACGACCCGGGACTAGGTTGAGCAGCCGGCAACATGTCCGACGACTATTGGGTCGTGCCCACGACCCCGGGCCAAAGTTGGCAAGCCGCCGACATGTCCGACGACTATAGGGTCGTCCCCACGACCCCTGGACTAGGTTGGCTCACCGCCGACTTGTCCGACGACAATAGCGTCGTCCCCACGACCCCGGGCCAAAGTTGGCCAGCCGCCGATTTGTCCGACGACTGTAGGGTCGTCCCCACGACTCCGTGCCAAAGTTGGCAAGCTGCCGACTTGTCCGACGACTATAGGGTCGTCCCCACGACCCCGGGACTAGATTGGCCCGACACCGTCATGACCGACGACTATTATTATTATTATTATTATTATTATTAAATGTCTTTATTCACCATTACAACTAAAATTACAATGGCGAATAGGCGAGGTTCAGCATTAACTGCTGCTCTACAACCTAACCTAACCTAAAATACAATAAAATAAGATAAAATAAATTATGAATAAGACAAGAATAAGAATAAGCCGATTACATAGGAAACCGCGAGAGGATGAAAGATCGAGCACTAAGTTTAAATGAAGCAAACGATGATAGGGACCGTATATTAGCAGGAATGGAGTTATAATAATAGGAAGATATGTAGGAGAAGGACGCAGTGAATTTATAAGAACGATGGTGCGGCACAGACAAATCAAAACAGCGTCTCGTTGTCATAGAGCCGCTAGAGTGCATTGACTATAGGGTCGTCCCCACGACCACGGGCCAAATTTGGCCAGCCGCCGACTTGTCCGACGAGTATAGGGTCCTCCCCACGACCACGGGCCAAACTTGGCCAGCCGCCGGCATATCCGACGACTACAGGGTCGTCCCCCCGACCCGGGCCTAGATTGGCCCGCCACTGTCATGTCCGACGACTATAGGGTCGTCCCCACGACCACTGGTCAAAGTTGGCCAGCCGCCGACATATCCGAAGACTATAGGGTCGTCCACGCGACCACGGGCCAAAGTTGGCCAGCCGCCGGCTTGTCCGACGATTATAGGGTCGTCCCCACGACCCCGGGACTAGGTTGGCCCGCCGCCGACTTGTCCGACGACTATAGGGTCGTCCCCACGACCCCGGGCCAAAGTTGGTCAGCCGCTGATATGTCCGACGACTATAGGGTCGTCCCCACTACCACGGGCCAATGTTGGCCAGCCGCTGAGTTGTCCGACGACTATAGGGTCGTGCCCACGACCGCGGGACTAGATTGGCTCGCCGCCGAGTTGTCCGACGACTGTAGGGTCGTCCCCACGACTCCGTGCCAAAGTTGGCAAGCTGCCGACTTGTCCGACGACTATAGGGTCGTCCCCACGACCCCGGGACTAGGTTGGCCCGCCACCGTCATTTCCGACGACTATAGGGTCGTCCCCACGACCACGGGCCAAAGTTGGCCAGCCGCCGACATATCCGACGACTATAGGGCCGTCCCCACGATCACGGGCCAATGTTGGCCAGCCGCTGACTTGTCCGACGACTATAGGGTCGTCCCCACGACCCCCCGACTAGGTGGGCTCGCCGCCGACTTGTCCGACGACTATAGGGTCATCCCCACGACCCCGGGACTAGGTTGGCCCGCCGCCGACTTGTCCGACGACTATAGGGTCGTCCCCACGACCCCGGGACTAGGTTGGCTCGCCACCGACATGTCTGACGACTATAGGGTCGTCCCCACGACCCCGGGCCAAAGATGGCCAGCCGCCGACATGTCCGACGATTATAGGGTCGTCCCCACGACCCCGGGACTAGATTGGCCCGCCACCGTCATTTCCGACGACTATAGGGTCGTCCCCACGACCACGGGCCAAAGCTGGCCAGCCGCCGACTTGTTCGAGGACTATAGGGTCGTCCCCACGACCCCGGGTCTAGGTTGGCCAGCCGCCGACATGTCCGACGACTATAGAGTCGTCCCCAAGACACCGGGCCAAAGTAGGACAGCCGCCGACATCTCCGACGACTATAGGGTCGTCCCCACGACCCCGGGCCAAATTTGGCCAGCCGCCGACTTGTCCGAAGACTATAGGGTCGTCCCCACGTCCCCGGGTCATATTTGGCCAGCCGCCGACATGTCCGACGACTATAGAGTCGTCCCCACGACCCCGGGTCAATTTTGGCTCGCCGCCGACATGTCCGACGACTATAGGGTCGTCCCCACGACCCCGGCCCAAAGTTGGCTCGCCGCCGACTTGTCCGACGACTGTAGGGTCGTCCCTACGACCACGGGCCAAAGTTGGCCCGCCGCCGACATGTCCAAAGACTATAGGGTCGTCCCCACGACCCCGGTACTAGATTGGCCCGCCACCGACATGTCCGACGACTATAGGGTCGTCCCCACGAGCCCGGGACTAGATTGGCTAGCCACCGTCACGTCCGACGACTATCGGATCGTCCCCACGACCATGGGCCATAGCTGGCCAGCCGCCAACATGTCCGACGACTATAGGGTCGTCCCCACGATCCCGGGACTAGATTGGCCCGACACCGTCATGTCCGACGACTATAGGGTCGTCCCCACGACCCCGGGACTAGATTGGCCCACCACCGTCTTGTCCGACGACTATAAGGTCGTCTTCACGACCACGGGCCAAATTTGGCCAGCTGCCGACTGGTCCGAACATTATAGGGTCGTCCCCAAGACCCCGGGCCAATGTTGGCCAATCGCCGACATGTCCGACGACTATAGGGTCGTCCCTACGACCCCGGGACTAGATTGGCCCGCCACCGTCATGTCCAACGACTATAGGGTCGTCCCCACGACCATGGGCCAAAGTTGGCCAGCCGCCGATATGTCCAACGACTATTGGGTCGTCCCCACGACCACGGGCCAATGTTAGCCAGCCGCCGACATGTCCGACGACTATAGGGTCGTCCCCACGACCCCGGGCCAAAGTTGGCAAGCCGCCGAAATGTCCGACGACTGTAGGGTCGCTACCACGACCTCGGGGCTAGGTTGGCCAGCCGTCGACATGTCCGACGACTATACGGTCGTCCCCACGACCTCGGGACTAGGTTGGCCAGCCGCCGACATGTCCGACGAGTATAGGGTCGTCCCCACGACCCCGGGCCAAAGTTGGCAAGCCGCCGACATGTCCGACGACTATAGGGTCGTTCCTACGACCCCGGGACTAGATTGGCCCGCCACCGTCATGTCCAACGACTATAGGGTCGTCCCCACAACCCCGGGACTAGGTTGACAAGCCGCCAACATGTCCGACGACGGCCAAAGTTGGCAAGCCGCCGAAACGTCCGACGACTATAGGGTCGGCCCCACGACCCCGGGACTAGATTGGCCCGCCACCGTCATGTCCGACGATTATAGGGTCGTCCCCACGACCCCGGGACAAGCTTGGCCCGCCGCCGACTTGTCCGACGACTATAGGGTCGGCCCCACGACCCCGGGACTAGATTGGCCCGCCATCGTCATGTCCGACGATTATAGGGTCGTCCCCACGACCCTGGGACAAGCTTGGCCCGCCGCCGACTTGTCCAACGATTATAGGGTCGTCCCCACGACCCCAGGACTAGATTGGCCCGCCACCGTCATGTCCGACGACTATAGGGTCGTCCCCACGACCCCCGGACTAGGTTGGCCGGCCGCCGACTTGTCCGACGACTATAGGGTCGTCCCCACGACCCCCCGACTAGGTGGGCTCGCCGCCGACTTGTCCGACGACTATAGGGTCGTCCCCACGACCCGGGACTAGACTGGCCCGCCACAGTCATGTCCGACGACTATAGAGTCGTCCGCAGGACCCCCGGACTAGGTTGGCCGGCCGCCGACATGTCCGACGACTATAGGGTCGTCCCCACGACCCCGAGACTAGATTGGCCCGCCACCGTCATGTCCGACGACAATAGGGTCGTCCCCACGACCCCGGGTCCAGGTTGGTCAGCCGCCGACATTTCCGACGACTATAGAGTCGTCCCCACGACACCGGGCCAAAGTTGGCCAGCCGCCGACATGTCCGACGACTATAGGGTCGTCCCCACGACCTCGGGCCTAGGTTGGCCAGCCGCCGACATGTCCGACGACTATAGGGTCGTCCCCACGACCCCGAGACTAGATTGGCCCGCCACCGTCATGTCCGACCACTATAGGGTCGTCCCCACGACCCCGGGACTAGATTGGCCCGCCACCGTCATGTCCGACGACTATAGGGTCGTCCCCACGACCCCGGGCCAAAGTTGGCAAGCCGGCGAAATGTCCGACGACTGTAGGGTCGTACCCACGACCCCGGGACTAGGCTGACAAGCCGCCGAAATGTCCGACGACTGTAGGGTCGTCCCCACGACCCCGGGACTAGATTGGCCCGCCACCGTCATGTCCGACGAGAATAGGGTCGTCCCCACGACCCCGGGTCTAGGTTGGCCTGCCGCCGACTTGTCCGACGACTATAGGGTCGTCCCCAGGACCTCGGGACTAGATTGGCCCGCCACCGTCATGTCCGACGACAATAGGGTCGTCCCCACGACCCCGGGTCTAGGTTGGCCAGCCGCCGACTTGTCCGACGACTATAGGGTCCTACCCACGACCCCGGGACTAGGCTGACAAGCCGCCAACATGTCCGACGACTATAGGGTCGTCCCCACGACCCCGGGCCAAAGATGTCCAGCCGCCGTCTTGTCCGACGACTATAGGGTCGTCCCCACGACCCCGGGCCAAAGATGTCCAGCCACCGTCTTGTCCGACGACTATAGGGTCGTCCCCACGACCCCGGGACTAGATTGGCCCGCCACCGTCATGTCCAACGACTATAGGGTCGTCCCCACGACCCCGGGTCCAAGTTGGCCAGCCGCCGACATTTCCGACGACTATAGAGTCGTCCCCACGACACCGGGCCAAAGTTGGCCAGCCGCCGACATGTCCGACGACTATAGGGTCGTCCCCACGACCCCGGGACTAGATTGGCCCGCCACCGTCATGTCCGACGATTATAGGGTCGTCCCCACGACCCCGGGACAAGCTTGGCCCGCCGCCGAATTGTTCGACGACTATAGGGTCGTCCCCACGACCCCGGGACTAGATTGGCCCGCCACCGTCATGTCCGACGACAATAGGGTCGTCCCCACGACCCCGGGTCTAGGTTGGCCAGCCGCCGAATTGTTCGACGACTATAGGGTCGTCCCCACGACCCCGGGACTAGATTGGCCCGCCACCGTCATGTCCGACGACAATAGGGTCGTCCCCACGACCCCGGGTCTAGGTTGGCCAGCCGCCGACTTGTCCGACGACTATAGGGTCGTCCCCAGGACCTCGGGACTAGATTGGCCCGCCACCGTCATGTCCAACGACTATAGGGTCGTCCCCACGACACCGGGCCAAAGTTGGCCAGCCGCCGACATGTCCGACGACTATAGGGTCGTCCCCACGACCCCGGGCCAAAGTTGGTCAGCCGCCGACATTTCCGACGACTATAGGGTCGTCCCCACGACCCCGGGCCAATGTTGGCCAGCCGCCGACATGTTCAACGACTATTGGGCCGTCCCCACGACCACGGGCCAAAGTTGACCAGCCGCCGACATGTCCGACGACTATAGGGTCGTCCCCACGACCCCGGGCCAATGTTGGCCAATCGCCGACATGTCCGACGACTACAGGGTCGTCCCTACGACCCCGGGCCAAAGTTGGCCAGGCGCCGTCATGTCCGACGACTATTGGGTCGTCCCCACGACCCCGGGCCAAAGTTGGCCAGCCGCCGACTTGTCCGACGACTATGGGGTCGTCCCATCGACCCCAGGACTAGGTTGGCCCGCCACCGTCTTGTCCGACGACTATAGGGTCGTCCCCACGACCCCGAGACTAGATTGGCCCGCCACCGTCATGTCCGACGACAATAGGGTCGTCCCCACGACCCCGGGTCCAGGTTGGCCAAGCGCTGACATTTCCGACGACTATAGAGTCGTCCCCACGACACCGGGCCAAAGTTGGCCAGCCGCCGACATGTCCGACAACTATAGGGTCGTCCCCACGACCCCGAGACGAGATTGGCCCGCCACCGTCATGTCCGACGATTATAGGGTCGTCCCCACGACGCCGGGACAAGCTTGGCCCGCCGCCGACTTGTCCGACGACTATAGGGTCGTCCCTACGACCCCGGGACAGGATTGGCCCGCCGCCGTCTTGTCCGACGACTATAGGGTCGTCCCCACGACCCCGGGACTAGATTGGCCCGCCACCGTCATGTCCGACGATTATAGTGTCGTCCCCACGACCCCGGGACAAGCTTGGCCCGCCGCCGACTTGTTCGACGAGTATAGGGTCGTCCCCACGACCCCGGGACTAGATTGCCCCGCCACCGTCGTGTCCGACGACAATAGGGTCATCCCCACGACCCCGGGTCTAGGTTGGCCAGCCGCCGACATGTCCGACGACTATAGAGTCGTCCCCACGACACCGGGCCAAAGTTGGCCAGCCGCCGACATGTCCGACGACTACAGGGTCGTCCCTACGACCCCGGGCCAAAGTTGGCCAGCCGCCGTCATGTCCGACGACTATTGGGTCGTCCCCACGACCCCGGGCCAAAGTTGGCCAGCCGCCGACTTGTCCGACGACTATGGGGTCGTCCCCACGACCCCAGGACTAGGTTGGCCCGCCACCGTCATGTCCGACGACTTTCGGGTCGTCCCCACGACCCCGGGTCCAGGTTGGCCAGCCGCCGACATTTCCGACGACTATAGAGTCGTCCCCACGACACCGGGCCAAAGTTGGACAGCCGCCGACATGTCCGACTACTATAGGGTCGTCCCCACGACCTCGGGTCTAGATTGGCCCGCTACCGTCATGTCCGAACACTATAGGGTCGTCCCCACGACCCCGAGACGAGATTGGCCCGCCACCGTCATGTCCGACGATTATAGGGTCGTCCCCACGACGCCGGGACAAGCTTGGCCCGCCGCCGACTTGTCCGACGACTATAGGGTCGTCCCTACGACCCCGGGACAGGATTGGCCCGCCGCCGTCTTGTCCGACGACTATAGGGTCGTCCCCACGACCCCGGGACTAGATTGGCCCGCCACCGTCATGTCCGACGATTATAGTGTCGTCCCCACGACCCCGGGACAAGCTTGGCCCGCCGCCGACTTGTTCGACGAGTATAGGGTCGTCCCCACGACCCCGGGACTAGATTGCCCCGCCACCGTCGTGTCCGACGACAATAGGGTCATCCCCACGACCCCGGGTCTAGGTTGGCCAGCCGCCGACATGTCCGACGACTATAGAGTCGTCCCCACGACACCGGGCCAAAGTTGGCCAGCCGCCGACATGTCCGACGACTACAGGGTCGTCCCTACGACCCCGGGCCAAAGTTGGCCAGCCGCCGTCATGTCCGACGACTATTGGGTCGTCCCCACGACCCCGGGCCAAAGTTGGCCTGCCGCCGACTTGTCCGACGACTATGGGGTCGTCCCCACGACCCCAGGACTAGGTTGGCCCGCCACCGTCATGTCCGACGACTTTCGGGTCGTCCCCACGACCCCGGGTCCAGGTTGGCCAGCCGCCGACATTTCCGACGACTATAGAGTCGTCCCCACGACACCGGGCCAAAGTTGGACAGCCGCCGACATGTCCGACTACTATAGGGTCGTCCCCACGACCTCGGGTCTAGATTGGCCCGCTACCGTCATGTCCGAACACTATAGGGTCGCCCCTACGACCACGGGACTAGATTGGCCCGCCACCGCCATGTCCGACGACTATAGGGTCGTCCCCACGACCCCGGGCCAAAGATGTCCAGCCGCCGTCTTGTCCGACGACTATAGGGTCGTCCCCACGACCCCGGGACTAGATTGGCCCGCCACCGTCAAGTCCGACGACCGCGGGACTAGGCTGACAAGCCGCCAACATGTCCGACGACTATAGGGTCGTCCGCACGACCCCGGGCCAAAGTTGGCCAGCCGCCGACATGTCCGACGACTATAGGGTCGTCCCCACGACCCGGAGACTAGATTGGCCCGCCACCGTCATGTCCGACGACAATGGGGTCGTCCCCACGACCCCGGGTCGAGGTTGGCCAGCCGCTGACATTTCCGACAACTATAGAGTCGTCCCCACGACACCGGGCCAAAGTTGGCCAGCCGCCGACATGTCCGACGACTACAGGGTCGTCCCTACGACCCCGGGCCAAAGTTGGCCAGCCGCCGTCATGTCCGACGACTATTGGGTCGTCCCCACGACCCCGGGCCAAAGTTGGCCAG
Organism: Andrena praecox; assembly: GCA_963932275.1. Classification (NCBI taxonomy): domain Eukaryota; kingdom Metazoa; phylum Arthropoda; class Insecta; order Hymenoptera; family Andrenidae; genus Andrena; species Andrena praecox. The sequence continues at coordinate 348,528 of CAWVQO010000396.1, read as the reverse complement.
CCGCCGACTTGTCCGACGACTATGGGGTCGTCCCCACGACCCCAGGACTAGGTTGGCCCGCCACCGTCATGTCAGACGACTTTCGGATCGTCCCCACGACCACGGGCCAAAGTTGGCCAGCCGCCGTCATGTCCGACGACTATTGGGTCGTCCCCACGACCCCGGGCCAAAGTTGGCCAGCCGCCGACTTGTCCGACGACTATGGGGTCGTCCCCACGACCCCAGGACTAGGTTGGCCCGCCACCGTCTTGTCCGACGACTATAGGGTCGTCCCCACGACCCCGAGACTAGATTGGCCCGCCAGCGTCATGTCCGACGACAATAGGGTCGTCCCCACGACCCCGGGTCCAGGTTGGCCAAGCGCTGACATTTCCGACGACTATAGAGTCGTCCCCACGACACCGGGCCAAAGTTGGCCAGCCGCCGACATGTCCGACGACTATAGGGTCGTCCCCACGACCCCGAGACGAGATTGGCCCGCCACCGTCATGTCCGACGATTATAGGGTCGTCCCCACGACGCCGGGACAAGCTTGGCCCGCCGCCGACTTGTCCGACGACTATAGGGTCGTCCCTACGACCCCGGGACAGGATTGGCCCGCCGCCGTCTTGTCCGACGACTATAGGGTCGTCCCCACGACCCCGGGACTAGATTGGCCCGCCACCGTCATGTCCGACGACAATAGGGTCGTCCCCACGACCCCGGGTCCAGGTTGGCCAAGCGCTGACATTTCCGACGACTATAGAGTCGTCCCCACGACACCGGGCCAAAGTTGGCCAGCCGCCGACATGTCCGACGACTATAGGGTCGTCCCCACCACCCCGAGACGAGATTGGCCCGCCACCGTCATGTCCGACGATTATAGGGTCGTCCCCACGACGCCGGGACAAGCTTGGCCCGCCGCCGACTTGTCCGACGACTATAGGCTCGTCCCTACGACCCCGGGACAGGATTGGCCCGCCGCCGTCTTGTCCGACGACTCTAGGGTCGTCCCCACGACCCCGGGACTAGATTGGCCCGCCACCGTCATGTCCGACAACTATAGGGTCGTCCCCACGACCCCGAGACTAGATTGGCCCGCCACCGTCATGTCCAACGACAATAGGGTCGTCCCCACGACCCCGGGACCAGGTTGGCCAAGCGCCGACATTTCCGACGACTATAGACGCGTCCCCACGACACCGGGCCAAAGTTGGCCAGCCGCCGACATGTCCGACGACTATAGGGTCGTCCCCACGACCCCGGGCCAAAGTTGGTCAGCCGCCGACATTTCCGTCGACTATAGGGTCGTCCCCACGACCCCGGGCCAATGTTGGCCAGCCGCCGACATGTTCAACGACTATTGGGCCGTCCCCACGACCACGGGCCAAAGTTGACCAGCCGCCGACATGTCCGACGACTATAGGGTCGTCCCCACGACCCCGGGCCAATGTTGGCCAATCGCCGACATGTCCGACGACTACAGGGTCGTCCCTACGACCCCGAGACTAGATAGGCCCGCCACCGTCATGTCCGACGACTATCGGATCGTCCCCACGACCACGGGCCAAAGTTGGCCAGCCGCCGTCATGTCCGACGACTATTGGGTCGTCCCCACGACCCCGGGCCAAAGTTGGCCAGCCGCCGACTTGTCCGACGACTATGGGGTCGTCCCCACGACCCCAGGACTAGGTTGGCCCGCCACCGTCTTGTCCGACGACTATAGGGTCGTCCCCACGACCCCGAGACTAGATTGGCCCGCCACCGTCATGTCCGACGACAATAGGGTCGTCCCCACGACCCCGGGTCCAGGTTGGCCAAGCGCTGACATTTCCGACGACTATAGAGTCGTCCCCACGACACCGGGCCAAAGTTGGCCAGCCGCCGACATGTCCGACGACTATAGGGTCGTCCCCACCACCCCGAGACGAGATTGGCCCGCCACCGTCATGTCCGACGATTATAGGGTCGTCCCCACGACGCCGGGACAAGCTTGGCCCGCCGCCGACTTGTCCGACGACTATAGGGTCGTCCCTACGACCCCGGGACAGGATTGGCCCGCCGCCGTCTTGTCCGACGACTATAGGGTCGTCCCCACGACCCCGGGACTAGATTGGCCCGCCACCGTCATGTCCGACGATTATAGTGTCGTCCCCACGACCCCGGGACAAGCTTGGCCCGCCGCCGACTTGTTCGACGACTATAGGGTCGTCCCCACGACCCCGGGACTAGATTGGCCCGCCACCGTCGTGTCCGACGACAATAGGGTCGTCCCCACGACCCCGGGTCTAGGTTGGCCAGCCGCCGACATGTCCGACGACTATAGAGTCGTCCCCACGACACCGGGCCAAAGTTGGACAGCCGCCGACATGTCCGACTACTATAGGGTCGTCCCCACGACCCCGGGACAAGCTTGGCCCGCCGCCGACTTGTTCGACGACTATAGGGTCGTCCCTACGACCCCGGGACTAGATTGGCCCGCCACCGTCATGTCCGACGACTATCGGGTCGTCCCCACGACCCCGAGACTAGATTGGCCCGCCACCGTCATGTCCGACGACAATAGGGTCGTCCCCACGACCCCGGGACCAGGTTGGCCAAGCGCCGACATTTCCGACGACTATAGACGCGTCCCCACGACACCGGGCCAAAGTTGGCCAGCCGCCGACATGTCCGACGACTATAGGGTCGTCCCCACGACCCCGGGCCAAAGTTGGTCAGCCGCCGACATTTCCGACGACTATAGGGTCGTCCCCACGACCCCGGGCCAATGTTGGCCAGCCGCCGACATGTTCAACGACTATTGGGCCGTCCCCACGACCACGGGCCAAAGTTGACCAGCCGCCGACATGTCCGACGACTATAGGGTCGTCCCCACGACCCCGGGCCAATGTTGGCCAATCGCCGACATGTCCGACGACTACAGGGTCGTCCCTACGACCCCGGGCCAAAGTTGGCCAGCCGCCGTCATGTCCGACGACTATTGGGTCGTCCCCACGACCCCGGGCCAAAGTTGGCCAGCCGCCGACTTGTCCGACGACTATGGGGTCGTCCCCACGACCCCAGGACTAGGTTGGCCCGCCACCGTCATGTCCGACGACTTTCGGATCGTCCCCACGACCACGGGCCAAAGTTGGCCAGCCGCCGTCATGTCCGACGACTATTGGGTCGTCCCCACGACCCCGGGCCAAAGTTGGCCAGCCGCCGACTTGTCCGACGACTATGGGGTCGTCCCCACGACCCCAGGACTAGGTTGGCCCGCCACCGTCTTGTCCGACGACTATAGGGTCGTCCCCACGACCCCGAGACTAGATTGGCCCGCCAGCGTCATGTCCGACGACAATAGGGTCGTCCCCACGACCCCGGGTCCAGGTTGGCCAAGCGCTGACATTTCCGACGACTATAGAGTCGTCCCCACGACACCGGGCCAAAGTTGGCCAGCCGCCGACATGTCCGACGACTATAGGGTCGTCCCCACGACCCCGAGACGAGATTGGCCCGCCACCGTCATGTCCGACGATTATAGGGTCGTCCCCACGACGCCGGGACAAGCTTGGCCCGCCGCCGACTTGTCCGACGACTATAGGGTCGTCCCTACGACCCCGGGACAGGATTGGCCCGCCGCCGTCTTGTCCGACGACTATAGGGTCGTCCCCACGACCCCGGGACTAGATTGGCCCGCCACCGTCATGTCCGACGATTATAGTGTCGTCCCCACGACCCCGGGACAAGCTTGGCCCGCCGCCGACTTGTTCGACGACTATAGGGTCGTCCCCACGACCCCGGGACTAGATTGCCCCGCCACCGTCGTGTCCGACGACAATAGGGTCGTCCCCACGACCCCGGGTCTAGGTTGGCCAGCCGCCGACATGTCCGACGACTATAGAGTCGTCCCCACGACACCGGGCCAAAGTTGGACAGCCGCCGACATGTCCGACTACGATAGGGTCGTCCCCACGACCTCGGGTCTAGATTGGCCCGCTACCGTCATGTCCGACGACTATAGGGTCGTCCCCACGACCCCGGGCCAAAGATGTCCAGCCGCCGTCTTGTCCGACGACTATAGGGTCGTCCCCACGACCCCGGGACTAGATTGGCCCGCCACCGTCAAGTCCGACGACCGCGGGACTAGGCTGACAAGCCGCCAACATGTCCGACGACTATAGGGTCGTCCGCACGACCCCGGGCCAAAGTTGGCCAGCCGCCGACATGTCCGACGACTATAGGGTCGTCCCCACGACCCGGAGACTAGATTGGCCCGCCACCGTCATGTCCGACGACAATGGGGTCGTCCCCACGACCCCGGGTCGAGGTTGGCCAGCCGCTGACATTTCCGACAACTATAGAGTCGTCCCCACGACACCGGGCCAAAGTTGGCCAGCCGCCGACATGTCCGACGACTATAGGGTCGTCCCCACGACCCCGGGTCCAGGTTGGCCAGCCGCCGACATTTCCGACGACTATAGAGTCGTCCCCACGACACCGGGCCAAAGTTGGCCAGCCGCCGACATGTCCGACGACTATAGGGTCGTCCCCACGACCCCGGGTCCAGGTTGGCCAGCCGCCGACATTTCCGACGACTATAGAGTCGTCCCCACGACACCGGGCCAAAGTTGGCCAGCCGCCGACATGTCCGACGACTATAGGGTCGTCCCCACGACCCCGGGTCCAGGTTGGCCAGCCGCCGACATTTCCGACGACTATAGAGTCGTCCCCACGACACCGGGCCAAAGTTGGCCAGCCGCCGACATGTCCGACGACTATAGGGTCGTCCCCACGACACCGGGTCCAGGTTGGCCAGCCGCCGAGATTTCCGACGACTATAGAGTCGTCCCCACGACACCGGGCCAAAGTTGGACAGCCGCCGACATGTCCGACTACTATAGGGTCGTCCCCACGACCTCGGGTCTAGATTGGCCCGCTACCGTCATGTCCGAACACTATAGGGTCGCCCCTACGACCACGGGACTAGATTGGCCCGCCACCGCCATGTCCGACGACTATAGGGTCGTCCCCACGACCCCGGGCCAAAGATGTCCAGCCGCCGTCTTGTCCGACGACTATAGGGTCGTCCCCACGACCCCGGGACTAGATTGGCCCGCCACCGTCAAGTCCGACGACCGCGGGACTAGGCTGACAAGCCGCCAACATGTCCGACGACTATAGGGTCGTCCGCACGACCCCGGGCCAAAGTTGGCCAGCCGCCGACATGTCCGACGACTATAGGGTCGTCCCCACGACCCGGAGACTAGATTGGCCCGCCACCGTCATGTCCGACGACAATGGGGTCGTCCCCACGACCCCGGGTCGAGGTTGGCCAGCCGCTGACATTTCCGACAACTATAGAGTCGTCCCCACGACACCGGGCCAAAGTTGGCCAGCCGCCGACATGTCCGACGACTATAGGGTCGTCCCCACGACCCCGGGTCCAGGTTGGCCAGCCGCCGACATTTCCGACGACTATAGAGTCGTCCCCACGACACCGGGCCAAAGTTGGCCAGCCGCCGACATGTCCGACGACTATAGGGTCGTCCCCACGACCCCGGGTCCAGGTTGGCCAGCCGCCGACATTTCCGACGACTATAGAGTCGTCCCCACGACACCGGGCCAAAGTTGGCAAGCCGCCGAAATGTCCGACGACTGTAGGGTCGTCCCCACGACCCCGGGTCCAGGTTGGCCAGCCGCCGACATTTCCGACGACTATAGAGTCGTCCCCACAACACCGGGCCAAAGTTGGCCAGCCGCCGACATGTCCGACGACTATAGGGTCGTCCCCACGACCCCGAGACGAGATTGGCCCGCCACCGTCATGTCCGACGATTATAGGGTCGTCCCCACGACGCCGGGACAAGCTTGGCCCGCCGCCGACTTGTCCGACGACTATAGGGTCGTCCCTACGACCCCGGGACAGGATTGGCCCGCCGCCGTCTTGTCCGACGACTATAGGGTCGTCCCCACGACCCCGGGACTAGATTGGCCCGCCACCGTCATGTCCGACGACAATAGGGTCGTCCCCACGACCCCGGGTCCAGGTTGGCCAAGCGCTGACATTTCCGACGACTATAGAGTCGTCCCCACGACACCGGGCCAAAGTTGGCCAGCCGCCGACATGTCCGACGACTATAGGGTCGTCCCCACCACCCCGAGACGAGATTGGCCCGCCACCGTCATGTCCGACGATTATAGGGTCGTCCCCACGACGCCGGGACAAGCTTGGCCCGCCGCCGACTTGTCCGACGACTATAGGCTCGTCCCTACGACCCCGGGACAGGATTGGCCCGCCGCCGTCTTGTCCGACGACTCTAGGGTCGTCCCCACGACCCCGGGACTAGATTGGCCCGCCACCGTCATGTCCGACAACTATAGGGTCGTCCCCACGACCCCGAGACTAGATTGGCCCGCCACCGTCATGTCCAACGACAATAGGGTCGTCCCCACGACCCCGGGACCAGGTTGGCCAAGCGCCGACATTTCCGACGACTATAGACGCGTCCCCACGACACCGGGCCAAAGTTGGCCAGCCGCCGACATGTCCGACGACTATAGGGTCGTCCCCACGACCCCGGGCCAAAGTTGGTCAGCCGCCGACATTTCCGTCGACTATAGGGTCGTCCCCACGACCCCGGGCCAATGTTGGCCAGCCGCCGACATGTTCAACGACTATTGGGCCGTCCCCACGACCACGGGCCAAAGTTGACCAGCCGCCGACATGTCCGACGACTATAGGGTCGTCCCCACGACCCCGGGCCAATGTTGGCCAATCGCCGACATGTCCGACGACTACAGGGTCGTCCCTACGACCCCGAGACTAGATAGGCCCGCCACCGTCATGTCCGACGACTATCGGATCGTCCCCACGACCACGGGCCAAAGTTGGCCAGCCGCCGTCATGTCCGACGACTATTGGGTCGTCCCCACGACCCCGGGCCAAAGTTGGCCAGCCGCCGACTTGTCCGACGACTATGGGGTCGTCCCCACGACCCCAGGACTAGGTTGGCCCGCCACCGTCTTGTCCGACGACTATAGGGTCGTCCCCACGACCCCGAGACTAGATTGGCCCGCCACCGTCATGTCCGACGACAATAGGGTCGTCCCCACGACCCCGGGTCCAGGTTGGCCAAGCGCTGACATTTCCGACGACTATAGAGTCGTCCCCACGACACCGGGCCAAAGTTGGCCAGCCGCCGACATGTCCGACGACTATAGGGTCGTCCCCACCACCCCGAGACGAGATTGGCCCGCCACCGTCATGTCCGACGATTATAGGGTCGTCCCCACGACGCCGGGACAAGCTTGGCCCGCCGCCGACTTGTCCGACGACTATAGGGTCGTCCCTACGACCCCGGGACAGGATTGGCCCGCCGCCGTCTTGTCCGACGACTATAGGGTCGTCCCCACGACCCCGGGACTAGATTGGCCCGCCACCGTCATGTCCGACGATTATAGTGTCGTCCCCACGACCCCGGGACAAGCTTGGCCCGCCGCCGACTTGTTCGACGACTATAGGGTCGTCCCCACGACCCCGGGACTAGATTGGCCCGCCACCGTCGTGTCCGACGACAATAGGGTCGTCCCCACGACCCCGGGTCTAGGTTGGCCAGCCGCCGACATGTCCGACGACTATAGAGTCGTCCCCACGACACCGGGCCAAAGTTGGACAGCCGCCGACATGTCCGACTACTATAGGGTCGTCCCCACGACCCCGGGACAAGCTTGGCCCGCCGCCGACTTGTTCGACGACTATAGGGTCGTCCCTACGACCCCGGGACTAGATTGGCCCGCCACCGTCATGTCCGACGACTATCGGGTCGTCCCCACGACCCCGAGACTAGATTGGCCCGCCACCGTCATGTCCGACGACAATAGGGTCGTCCCCACGACCCCGGGACCAGGTTGGCCAAGCGCCGACATTTCCGACGACTATAGACGCGTCCCCACGACACCGGGCCAAAGTTGGCCAGCCGCCGACATGTCCGACGACTATAGGGTCGTCCCCACGACCCCGGGCCAAAGTTGGTCAGCCGCCGACATTTCCGACGACTATAGGGTCGTCCCCACGACCCCGGGCCAATGTTGGCCAGCCGCCGACATGTTCAACGACTATTGGGCCGTCCCCACGACCACGGGCCAAAGTTGACCAGCCGCCGACATGTCCGACGACTATAGGGTCGTCCCCACGACCCCGGGCCAATGTTGGCCAATCGCCGACATGTCCGACGACTACAGGGTCGTCCCTACGACCCCGGGCCAAAGTTGGCCAGCCGCCGTCATGTCCGACGACTATTGGGTCGTCCCCACGACCCCGGGCCAAAGTTGGCCAGCCGCCGACTTGTCCGACGACTATGGGGTCGTCCCCACGACCCCAGGACTAGGTTGGCCCGCCACCGTCATGTCCGACGACTTTCGGATCGTCCCCACGACCACGGGCCAAAGTTGGCCAGCCGCCGTCATGTCCGACGACTATTGGGTCGTCCCCACGACCCCGGGCCAAAGTTGGCCAGCCGCCGACTTGTCCGACGACTATGGGGTCGTCCCCACGACCCCAGGACTAGGTTGGCCCGCCACCGTCTTGTCCGACGACTATAGGGTCGTCCCCACGACCCCGAGACTAGATTGGCCCGCCACCGTCATGTCCGGCGACAATAGGGTCGTCCCCACGACCCCGGGTCCAGGTTGGCCAAGCGCTGACATTTCCGACGACTATAGAGTCGTCCCCACGACACCGGGCCAAAGTTGGCCAGCCGCCGACATGTCCGACGACTATAGGGTCGTCCCCACGACCCCGAGACGAGATTGGCCCGCCACCGTCATGTCCGACGATTATAGGGTCGTCCCCACGACGCCGGGACAAGCTTGGCCCGCCGCCGACTTGTCCGACGACTATAGGGTCGTCCCTACGACCCCGGGACAGGATTGGCCCGCCGCCGTCTTGTCCGACGACTATAGGGTCGTCCCCACGACCCCGGGACTAGATTGGCCCGCCACCGTCATGTCCGACGATTATAGTGTCGTCCCCACGACCCCGGGACAAGCTTGGCCCGCCGCCGACTTGTTCGACGACTATAGGGTCGTCCCCACGACCCCGGGACTAGATTGCCCCGCCACCGTCGTGTCCGACGACAATAGGGTCGTCCCCACGACCCCGGGTCTAGGTTGGCCAGCCGCCGACATGTCCGACGACTATAGAGTCGTCCCCACGACACCGGGCCAAAGTTGGACAGCCGCCGACATGTCCGACTACGATAGGGTCGTCCCCACGACCTCGGGTCTAGATTGGCCCGCTACCGTCATGTCCGACGACTATAGGGTCGTCCCCACGACCCCGGGCCAAAGATGTCCAGCCGCCGTCTTGTCCGACGACTATAGGGTCGTCCCCACGACCCCGGGACTAGATTGGCCCGCCACCGTCAAGTCCGACGACCGCGGGACTAGGCTGACAAGCCGCCAACATGTCCGACGACTATAGGGTCGTCCGCACGACCCCGGGCCAAAGTTGGCCAGCCGCCGACATGTCCGACGACTATAGGGTCGTCCCCACGACCCGGAGACTAGATTGGCCCGCCACCGTCATGTCCGACGACAATGGGGTCGTCCCCACGACCCCGGGTCGAGGTTGGCCAGCCGCTGACATTTCCGACAACTATAGAGTCGTCCCCACGACACCGGGCCAAAGTTGGCCAGCCGCCGACATGTCCGACGACTATAGGGTCGTCCCCACGACCCCGGGTCCAGGTTGGCCAGCCGCCGACATTTCCGACGACTATAGAGTCGTCCCCACGACACCGGGCCAAAGTTGGCCAGCCGCCGACATGTCCGACGACTATAGGGTCGTCCCCACGACCCCGGGTCCAGGTTGGCCAGCCGCCGACATTTCCGACGACTATAGAGTCGTCCCCACGACACCGGGCCAAAGTTGGCCAGCCGCCGACATGTCCGACGACTATAGGGTCGTCCCCACGACCCCGGGTCCAGGTTGGCCAGCCGCCGACATTTCCGACGACTATAGAGTCGTCCCCACGACACCGGGCCAAAGTTGGCCAGCCGCCGACATGTCCGACGACTATAGGGTCGTCCCCACGACACCGGGTCCAGGTTGGCCAGCCGCCGAGATTTCCGACGACTATAGAGTCGTCCCCACGACACCGGGCCAAAGTTGGACAGCCGCCGACATGTCCGACTACTATAGGGTCGTCCCCACGACCTCGGGTCTAGATTGGCCCGCTACCGTCATGTCCGAACACTATAGGGTCGCCCCTACGACCACGGGACTAGATTGGCCCGCCACCGCCATGTCCGACGACTATAGGGTCGTCCCCACGACCCCGGGCCAAAGATGTCCAGCCGCCGTCTTGTCCGACGACTATAGGGTCGTCCCCACGACCCCGGGACTAGATTGGCCCGCCACCGTCAAGTCCGACGACCGCGGGACTAGGCTGACAAGCCGCCAACATGTCCGACGACTATAGGGTCGTCCGCACGACCCCGGGCCAAAGTTGGCCAGCCGCCGACATGTCCGACGACTATAGGGTCGTCCCCACGACCCGGAGACTAGATTGGCCCGCCACCGTCATGTCCGACGACAATGGGGTCGTCCCCACGACCCCGGGTCGAGGTTGGCCAGCCGCTGACATTTCCGACAACTATAGAGTCGTCCCCACGACACCGGGCCAAAGTTGGCCAGCCGCCGACATGTCCGACGACTATAGGGTCGTCCCCACGACCCCGGGTCCAGGTTGGCCAGCCGCCGACATTTCCGACGACTATAGAGTCGTCCCCACGACACCGGGCCAAAGTTGGCCAGCCGCCGACATGTCCGACGACTATAGGGTCGTCCCCACGACCCCGGGTCCAGGTTGGCCAGCCGCCGACATTTCCGACGACTATAGAGTCGTCCCCACGACACCGGGCCAAAGTTGGCAAGCCGCCGAAATGTCCGACGACTGTAGGGTCGTCCCCACGACCCCGGGTCCAGGTTGGCCAGCCGCCGACATTTCCGACGACTATAGAGTCGTCCCCACAACACCGGGCCAAAGTTGGCCAGCCGCCGACATGTCCGACGACTATAGGGTCGTCCCCACGACCCCGGGTCCAGGTTGGCCAGCCGCCGACATTTCCGACGACTATAGAGTCGTCCCCACGACACCGGGCCAAAGTTGGCCAGCCGCCGACATGTCCGACGACTATAGGGTCGTCCCCACGACACCGGGTCCAGGTTGGCCAGCCGCCGAGATTTCCGACGACTATAGAGTCGTCCCCACGACACCGGGCCAAAGTTGGACAGCCGCCGACATGTCCGACTACTATAGGGTCGTCCCCACGACCTCGGGTCTAGATTGGCCCGCTACCGTCATGTCCGAACACTATAGGGTCGCCCCTACGACCACGGGACTAGATTGGCCCGCCACCGCCATGTCCGACGACTATAGGGTCGTCCCCACGACCCCGGGCCAAAGATGTCCAGCCGCCGTCTTGTCCGACGACTATAGGGTCGTCCCCACGACCCCGGGACTAGATTGGCCCGCCACCGTCAAGTCCGACGACCGCGGGACTAGGCTGACAAGCCGCCAACATGTCCGACGACTATAGGGTCGTCCGCACGACCCCGGGCCAAAGTTGGCCAGCCGCCGACATGTCCGACGACTATAGGGTCGTCCCCACGACCCGGAGACTAGATTGGCCCGCCACCGTCATGTCCGACGACAATGGGGTCGTCCCCACGACCCCGGGTCGAGGTTGGCCAGCCGCTGACATTTCCGACAACTATAGAGTCGTCCCCACGACACCGGGCCAAAGTTGGCCAGCCGCCGACATGTCCGACGACTATAGGGTCGTCCCCACGACCCCGGGTCCAGGTTGGCCAGCCGCCGACATTTCCGACGACTATAGAGTCGTCCCCACGACACCGGGCCAAAGTTGGCCAGCCGCCGACATGTCCGACGACTATAGGGTCGTCCCCACGACCCCGGGTCCAGGTTGGCCAGCCGCCGACATTTCCGACGACTATAGAGTCGTCCCCACGACACCGGGCCAAAGTTGGCAAGCCGCCGAAATGTCCGACGACTGTAGGGTCGTCCCCACGACCCCGGGTCCAGGTTGGCCAGCCGCCGACATTTCCGACGACTATAGAGTCGTCCCCACAACACCGGGCCAAAGTTGGCCAGCCGCCGACATGTCCGACGACTATAGGGTCGTCCCCACGACCCCGGGACAAGGTTGGCCCGCCGCCGACATGTCCGACGACTATAGGGTCGTCCCCACGACCCCGGGCCAAAGATGTCCAGCCACCGTCTTGTCCGACAACTATAGGGTCGTCCCCACGACCACGGGCCAAAGTTGGCAAGCCGCCGACTTTTCCGACGAATATAGGGTCGTCTCCACGACCCCGGGACTAGATTGGCCAGCCGCCGACATGTCCGGCGACTATAGAATCGTCCCCACGGCCTCGGGCCAAAGTTGACCAGCCACCGACATTTCCGACGACTATAGGGTCGTCCCCACGACCATGGGCCAAAGTTGGTCAGCCGCCGACTTGTCCGACGACTATTGGGTCGCCCCACGGCCCCGGACTAGGATGGCTCGCCGCCGACATGTCCGACGACTATAGGATCGTCCCCACGACGCCGGGACTAGGTTGGACAGCCGCCGATATGTCCGACGACTATAGGGTCGTCCCCATGACCACGGGCCAAAGTTGGTCAGCCGCCGACTTGTCCGACGACTATAGGGTCGTCCCCATGATCCGGGACTAGACTGGCCCGCCACCGTCATGTCCGACGACTATATGGTCGTCCCCACGACCACGGGCCAATGTAGGCCAGCCGCTGACTTGTCCGACGACTATAGGGTCGTCCCCACGACCCCGGGACTAGGTAGGCCCGCCGCCGACTTGTCTGACGACTATAGGGTCGTCCCCACGACCCCGGGACTAGATTGGCCCGCCACCGTTATGTCCGACGACTATAGGGTCGTCCCCACGACCACGGGCCAAAGTTGGCCAGCCGCCGACATGTCCGACGACTATAGGGTCGTCCCCACGACCCGGGACTAGACTGGCCCGCCACCGTCATGTCCGACGACTATAGGGTCGTCCCCACGACCCCCGGACTAGGTTGGCCGGCCGCCGACTTGTCCGACGACTATAGGGTCGTCCCCACGACCCCGGGACTAGGTTGGCTCGCCACCGTCATGTCTGACGACTATAGGGTCGTCCCCACGACCCCGGGACTAGGTTGGCTCGCCACCGTCATGTCTGACGACTATAGGGTCGTCTCCACGACCCCGGGCCAAAGTTGGCCAGCCGCCGACATGTCCGACGACTTTAGGGTCATCCCCACGACCCGGGACTAGAGTGGCCCGCCACCGTCATGTCCGACGACTATATGGTCGTCCCCACGACCACGGGCCAATGTTGGCCAGCCGCTGACTTGTCCGACAACTATAGGGTCGTCCCCACGACCGCGGGACTAGATTGGCTCGCCGCCGACTTGTCCGACGACTATAGTGTCGTCCCCACGACCCCGGGACTAGATTGGCCCGCCACCGTCATTTCCGACGACTATAGGGTCGTCCCCACGACCCCCGGACTAGGTTGGCCGGCCGCCGACTTGTCCGACGACTATAGGGTCGTCCCCACGACCCCCCGACTAGGTGGGCTCGCCGCCGACTTGTCCGACGACTATAGGGTCGTCCCCACGACCCCGGGACTAGGTTGGCTCGCCACCGTCATGTCTGACGACTATAGGGTCGTCCCCACGACCACGGGCCAAAGTTGGCCAGCCGCCGACTTGTCCGACGACTATAGGGTCGTCCCTACGATCCCGGGACTAGATTGGGCCGCCACCGCCATGTCCGACGACAATAAGGTCGTCCCCACGGCCACGGGCCAAAGTTGGCCAGCCGCCGACATGTCCGACGACTATAGATTCGTCCCCACGACCCCGGGCCAAAGTTGGCCAGCCGCCGACTTGTCCGACGACTATAGGGTCGTCCCTACGATCCCGGGACTAGATTGGGTAGCCGCCGACTTGTCCGACGACTATAGGGTCGTCCCCACGATCCCAGGACGAGATTGGCCCGCCACCGCCATGTCCGACGATTATAGGGTTGTCCCCACGACCACGGGCCAACTTTGGCCAGCCGCCGACATATCTGACGACTAAAGGGTCGTCCCCACGACCACGGGCCAAAGTTTGCCAGCCGCCGACTTGTCCGACGACTATAGGGTCGTCCCCACGGCCCCGCGCAAACGTTGGCCAGCCGCCGACTTGTCCGACGACTATAGGGTCGTCCCCACGACTACGGTCTAAAGTTGGCTCGCCGCCGACATGTCCGACGACTATAGGCTCGTCCCCACGACCCCCGGACTAGCTTGGCTCGCCGCCGACTTGTCCGACGACTATAGGGTCGTCCCCACGACCCCGCGCAAACGTTGGCCAGCCGCCGACTTGTCCGACGACTATAGGGTCGTCCCCATGACCCGGGACTAGACTGGCCCGCCACCGTCATGTCCGACGACTATAGGGTCGTCCCCACGACCCCCGGACTAGGTTGGTACGCCGCCGACTTGTCCGACGAGTATAGGGTCCTCCCCACGACCACGGGCCAAAGTTGGCCAGCCGGCGACATGTCCGACGACTATAGGGTCGTCCCTACGACCCCGGGACTAGGTTGGCTCGCCACCGACATGTCCGACGACTATAGGGTCGTCCCCACGACCCTGGACTAGACTGGCCCGCCACCGTCAAGTCCGACGACTATAGGGTCGTCCCCACGACCCCGGGTCTAGGTTGACAAGCCGCCGTAATGTCCGACGACTGTAGGGTCGTCCCCACGACCCCGGGATTAGATTGGCCCGCCGCCGTCAAGTCCGACGACTATAGGGTCGTCCCCACGACCCCGGGACTAAATTGGCCCGCCACCGTCATGTCCAACGACTATAGGGTCGTCCCCACGACCCCGGGACTAGGTTGACAAGCCGCCAAAATGTTCGACGAATATAGGGTCGTCCCCACGACCCCGGGCTAAAGATGGCATGCCGCCGAAATGTCCGACGTTGGACCCTATAGTCGTTGGACATGTCAGCGGCTGGCCAACTTTGGCCCGGTGTCGTGGGGACGACCCAATAGTCGTCGGACACGTCGGCGGCTGGCCAACTTTGGCCCGTGGTCGTGGGGACGATCCGATAGTCGTTGGACATGACGGTGGCGGGCCAATCTAGTCCGGGGGTCGTGGGGACGACCCTACAGTCGTCGGACATTTCGGCGTCTTGCCAACTTTGGCCCGGGGTCGTGGGGACGACCCTATAGTCGTCGGACATGTCGGCGGCTGGTCAACTTTGGCCCGTGGTCGTGGGGACGACCCTATAGTCGTCGGACTTGTCGGTGGCGGGCCAATCTAGTCCGGGGGTCGTGGGGACGACCCTACAGTCGTCGGACATTTCGGCGGCTTGCTAACTTTGGCCCGGGGTCGTGGGGACGATCCAATAGTCGTCGGACATGTCGGCGGCTGGTCAACTTTGGCCCGTGGTCGTGGGGACGACCCTATAGTCGTTGGACATGTCAGCGGCTGGCCAACTTTGGCCCGGTGTCGTGGGGACGACCCAATAGTCGTCGGACACGTCGGCGGCTGGCCAACTTTGGCCCGTGGTCGTGGGGACGATCCGATAGTCGTTGGACATGACGGTGGCGGGCCAATCTAGTCCGGGGGTCGTGGGGACGACCCTACAGTCGTCGGACATTTCGGCGGCTTGCCAACTTTGGCCCGGGGTCGTGGGGACGACCCTATAATCGTCGGACATTTCGGCGGCATGCCAACTTTGGCCCGTGGATGTGGGAACGACCCAATAGTCGTCGGACATGTCGGCGATTGGCCAACATTGGCCCGGGGTCGTGGGGACGACATTATAGTCGTCGGACATGTCGGCGGCTGGCCAACCTAGTCCCGAGGTCGTGGGGACGACCCTATAGTCGTCGGACTTGACGGTGGCGGGCCAATCTAGTCCCGGGGTCGTGGGGACGACCCTACAGTCGTCGGACATTTCGGCGTCTTGCCAACTTTGGCCCGGGGTCGTGTGGACGACCCTATAGTCGTCGGACATGTCGGCGGGTGGCCAACCTAGTCCCGAGGTCGTGGGGACGACCCTATAGTCGTCGGACAAGACGGCGGCTGGACATCCTTGGCTCGCGGTCGTGGGGACGACCCTATAGTCGTCGGACATTTCGGCGGCTGGTCAACCTAGTCCCGGGGTCGTGGGGACGAACCTATAGTCGTTGGACATTACGGTGGCGGGCCTACCTAGTCCCGGGGTCGTGGGGACGACCCTATAGTCGTCGGACAAGTCAGCGGCTGGCCTACATTGGCCCGTGGTCGTGGGGACGACCATATAGTCGTCGGACATGACGGTGGCGGGCCAGTCTAGTCCCGGATCATGGGGACGACCCTATAGTCGTCGGACAAGTCGGCGGCTGACCAACTTTGGCCCGTGGTCATGGGGACGACCCTATAGTCGTCGGACATATCGGCGGCTGTCCAACCTAGTCCCGGGTCATGGGGACGACCCTATAGTCGTCGGACATGTCGGCGGCTGGCCAACTTTGGCCCGTGGTCGTGGGGAGGACCCTATACTCGTCGGACAAGTCGGCGGCGTACCAACCTAGTCCGGGGGTCGTGGGGACGACCCTATAGTCGTCGGACATGTCGGCGGCTGGCCAACTTTGGCCCGTGGTCGTGGGGAGGACCCTAGACTCGTCGGACATGTCGGCGGCGAGCCAACATTGACCCGGGGTCGTGGGGACGACTCTATAGTCGTCGGATATGTCGGTGGCGGGCCAGTCTAGTCCCGGGTCGTGGGGACGACCCTATAGTCGTCGGACATGTCGGCGGCTGGCCAACTTTGGCCCGTGGTCGTGGGGAGGACCATATAGTCGTCGGACATGACGGTGGCGGGCCACTCTAGTCCCGGGTCATGGGGACGACCCTATAGTCGTCGGACATGTCGGCGGCTGGCCAACTTTGGCCCGTGGTCGTGGGGAGGACCCTATACTCGTCGGACAAGTCGGCGGCGTACCAACCTAGTCCGGGGGTCGTGGGGACGACCCTATAGTCGTCGGACATGTCGGCGGCTGGCCAACTTTGGCCCGTGGTCGTGGGGAGGACCCTATACTCGTCGGACATGTCGGCGGCGAGCCAACATTGACCCGGGGTCGTGGGGACGACTCTATAGTCGTCGGATATGTCGGTGGCGGGCCAGTCTAGTCCCGGGTCGTGGGGACGACCCTATAGTCGTCGGACATGTCGGCGGCTGGCCAACTTTGGCCCGTGGTCGTGGGGAGGACCCTATACTCGTCGGACAAGTCGGCGGCGTACCAACCTAGTCCGGGGGTCGTGGGGACGACCCTATAGTCGTCGGACATGACGGTGGCGGGCCAGTCTAGTCCCGGGTCATGGGGACGACCCTATAGTCGTCGGACAAGTCGGCGGCTGGCCAACTTTGGCCCGTGGTCGTGGGGACGACCCTATAGTCGTCGGACATGTTGGCGGCTTGTCAGCCTAGTCCCAGGGTCGTGGGTACGATCCTATAGTCGTCGGACAAGTCGGCGGCGGGCCAACATTGTCCCGGGGTCGTGGGGACGACCCTATAGTCGTCGGACATGACGGTGGCGGGCCAGTCTAGTCCCGGGTAGTGGGGACGACCCTAGAGTCGTCGGACATGTCGGCGGCTGGCCAACTTTGGCCCGCGGTCGTGGGGACGACCCTATAGTCGTCAGACATGACGGTGGCGAGCCAACCGAGTCCCGGGGTCGTGGGGACGACCCTATAGTCGTCGGACATGTCGGCGATTGGCCAACTCTGGCCCATGGTCGTTGGGACGACCCTATAGTCGTCGGACATGACGGTGGCGGGCCAGTCTAGTCCCGGGTCGTAGGGACGACCCTATAGTCGTCGGACATGTCGGCGATTGGCCAACATTGGCCCGGGGTCGTGGGGACGACCCTACAGTCGTCGGACATTTCGGCGGCTTGCCAACTTTGGCCCGGGGTCGTGGGGACGACCCTATAGTCGTCGGACATGACGGTGGCGGACCAATCTAGTCCCGGGGTCGTGGAGACGACCCTACAGTCGTCGGACATTTCGGCGCCTTGCCAACTTTGGCCCGGGGTCGTGGGGACGACCCTATAGTCGTCGGACATGACGGTGGCGGACCAATCTAGTCCCGGGGTCGTGAGGACGACCCTATAGTCGTCGGGCATGTCGGCGGCTGGCCAACTTTGGCCCGTGGTCGTGGGGACGATCCAATAGTCGTCGGACATGTCGGCGGCTGGCTAACTTTGGCCCGGTGTCGTGGGGACGACCCTATAGTCGTCGGACATGTTGGCGATTGGCCAACATTGGCCCGGGGTCGTGGGGACTACTCTATAGTCGTCGGACATGTTGGCGGCTTGTCAGCCTAGTCCCGGGGTCGTGGGTACGACCCTATAGTCGTCGGACAAGTCGGCGGCGGGCCAACCTTGTCCCGGGGTCGTGGGGACGACCCTATAGTCGTCGGACATGACGGTGGCGGGCCAATCTAGTCCCGGGGTCGTGGGGACGACCCTATAGTCGTCGGACAAGACGGCGGCTGGACATCCTTGGCTCGCGGTCGTGGGGACGACCCTATAGTCGTCGGACATTTCGGCGGCTTGCCAAATTTGCCCGGGGTCGTGGGGACGACCCTATAGTCGTCGGACTTGACGGTGGCGGGCCAATCCAGTCCCGGGGTCGTGGGGACGACCCTATAGTCGTCGGACATTTCGGCGGCATGCCAACTTTGGCTCGGGGTCGTGGGGACGACCCTATAGTCGTCGGACATTTCGGCGGCTGGTCAACCTACTCCCGGGGTCGTGGGGACGACCCTATAGTGGTGGGACATGACGGTGGCGGGCCAATCTAGTCCCGGGGTCGTGGGTACGAACCTATAGTCGTTGGACAAGTCGGCGGCGGGCCAACCTTGTCCCGGGGTCGTGGGGACGACCGTATAGTCGTCGGACATGACGGTGGCGGGCCAATCTAGTCCCGGGGTCGTGGGGACGACCCTATAGTCGTCGGACAAGACGGCGGCTGGACATCTTTGGCCCGCGGTCGTGGGGACGACCCTATAGTCGTCGGACTTGACGGTGGCGGGCCAATCTAGTCCCGGGGTCGTGGGGACGACCCTACAGTCGTCGGACATTTCGGCGTCTTGCCAACTTTGGCCCGGGGTCGTGTGGACGACCCAATAGTCGTCGGACACGTCGGCGGCTGGCCAACTTTGGCCCGTGGTCGTGGGGACGATCCGATAGTCGTTGGACATGACGGTGGCGGGCCAATCTAGTCCGGGGGTCGTGGGGACGACCCTACAGTCGTCGGACATTTCGGCGGCTTGCCAACTTTGGCCCGGGGTCGTGGGGACGACCCTATAATCGTCGGACATTTCGGCGGCATGCCAACTTTGGCCCGTGGATGTGGGAACGACCCAATAGTCGTCGGACATGTCGGCGATTGGCCAACATTGGCCCGGGGTCGTGGGGACGACATTATAGTCGTCGGACATGTCGGCGGCTGGCCAACCTAGTCCCGAGGTCGTGGGGACGACCCTATAGTCGTCGGACTTGACGGTGGCGGGCCAATCTAGTCCCGGGGTCGTGGGGACGACCCTACAGTCGTCGGACATTTCGGCGTCTTGCCAACTTTGGCCCGGGGTCGTGTGGACGACCCTATAGTCGTCGGACATGTCGGCGGGTGGCCAACCTAGTCCCGAGGTCGTGGGGACGACCCTATAGTCGTCGGACAAGACGGCGGCTGGACATCCTTGGCTCGCGGTCGTGGGGACGACCCTATAGTCGTCGGACATTTCGGCGGCTGGTCAACCTAGTCCCGGGGTCGTGGGGACGAACCTATAGTCGTTGGACATTACGGTGGCGGGCCAATCTAGTCCCGGGGTCGTGGGTACGAACCTATAGTCGTCGGACAAGTCGGCGGCGGGCCAACCTTGTCCCGAGGTCGTGGGGACGACCGTATAGTCGTCGGACATGACGGTGGCGGGCCAATCTAGTCCCGGGGTCGTGGGGACGACCCTATAGTCGTCGGGCAAGACGGCGGCTGGACATCTTTGGCCCGCGGTCGTGGGGACGACCCTAAAGTCGTCGGACATTTCGGCGGCTTGCCAACTTTGGCCCGGGGTCGTGGGGACGACCCTATAGTCGTCGGACATGTCGGCGGCTGGCTAACTTTGGCCCGTGGTCGTGGGGACGACCCAATAGTCGTTGGACATATCGGCAGCTGGCCAACTTTGGGCCGTGGTCGTGGAGACGATCCTATAGTCGTCGGACTGGACGGTGGCGGGCCAATCTAGTCCCGGGGTCGTGGAGACGACCCTACAGTCGTCGGACATTTCGGCGCCTTGCCAACTTTGGCCCGGGGTCGTGGGGACGACCCTATAGTCGTCGGATTTGACGGTGGCGGGCCAATCTAGTCCCGGGGTCGTGGGGACGACCCAATAGTCGTTGGACATTACGGCGGCTGGCCAACTCTGGCCCATGGTCGTTGGGACGACCCTATAGTCGTTGGACATGACGGTGGCGGGCCAACCTAGTCCCGGGGTCGTAGGGACGACCCTATAGTCGTCGGACATGTCGGCGATTGCCCAACATTGGCCCGGGGTCGTGGGGACGACCCTACAGTCGTCGGACATTTCGGCGGCTTGCCAACTTTGGCCCGGGGTCGTGGGGACGACCCTATAGTCGTCGGACATGACGGTGGCGGACCAATCTAGTCCCGGGGTCGTGGAGACGACCCTACAGTCGTCGGACATTTCGGCGCCTTGCCAACTTTGGCCCGGGGTCGTGGGGACGACCCTATAGTCGTCGGACATGACGGTGGCGGACCAATCTAGTCCCGGGGTCGTGAGGACGACCCTATAGTCGTCGGGCATGTCGGCGGCTGGCCAACTTTGGCCCGTGGTCGTGGGGACGTTCCAATAGTCGTCGGACATGTCGGCGGCTGGCTAACTTTGGCCCGGTGTCGTGGGGACGACCCTATAGTCGTCGGACATGTTGGCGATTGGCCAACATTGGCCCGGGGTCGTGGGGACTACTCTATAGTCGTCGGACATGTTGGCGGCTTGTCAGCCTAGTCCCGGGGTCGTGGGTACGACCCTATAGTCGTCGGACAAGTCGGCGGCGGGCCAACCTTGTCCCGGGGTCGTGGGGACGACCCTATAGTCGTCGGACATGACGGTGGCGGGCCAATCTAGTCCCGGGGTCGTGGGGACGACCCTATAGTCGTCGGACAAGACGGCGGCTGGACATCCTTGGCTCGCGGTCGTGGGGACGACCCTATAGTCGTCGGACATTTCGGCGGCTTGCCAAATTTGCCCGGGGTCGTGGGGACGACCCTATAGTCGTCGGACTTGACGGTGGCGGGCCAATCCAGTCCCGGGGTCGTGGGGACGACCCTATAGTCGTCGGACATTTCGGCGGCATGCCAACTTTGGCTCGGGGTCGTGGGGACGACCCTATAGTCGTCGGACATTTCGGCGGCTGGTCAACCTACTCCCGGGGTCGTGGGGACGACCCTATCTTGGTTGGACATGACGGTGGCGGGCCAATCTAGTCCCGGGGTCGTGGGTACGAACCTATAGTCGTCGGACAAGTCGGCGGCGGGCCAACCTTGTCCCGGGGTCGTGGGGACGACCGTATAGTCGTCGGACATGACGGTGGCGGGCCAATCTAGTCCCGGGGTCGTGGGGACGACCCTATAGTCGTCGGACTTGACGGTGGCGGGCCAATCTAGTCCCGGGGTCGTGGGGACGACCCAATAGTCGTTGGACATTCCGGCGGCTGGCCAACTTTGGCCCATGGTCGTGGGGACGACCCTATAGTCGTTGGACATGACGGTGGCGGGCCAATCTAGTCCCGGGGTCGTAGGGACGACCCTATAGTCGTCGGACATGTCGGCGATTGGCCAACATTGGCCCGGGGTCGTGGGGACGACCCTATAGTCGTCGGACATGTCGGCGGCTGGCCAACTTTGGCCCGTGGTCGTGGGGAGGACCATATAGTCGTCGGACATGACGGTGGCGGGCCACTCTAGTCCCGGGTCATGGGGACGACCCTATAGTCGTCGGACATGTCGGCGGCTGGCCAACTTTGGCCCGTGGTCGTGGGGAGGACCCTATACTCGTCGGACAAGTCGGCGGCGTACCAACCTAGTCCGGGGGTCGTGGGGACGACCCTATAGTCGTCGGACATGTCGGCGGCTGGCCAACTTTGGCCCGTGGTCGTGGGGAGGACCCTATACTCGTCGGACATGTCGGCGGCGAGCCAACATTGACCCGGGGTCGTGGGGACGACTCTATAGTCGTCGGATATGTCGGTGGCGGGCCAGTCTAGTCCCGGGTCGTGGGGACGACCCTATAGTCGTCGGACATGTCGGCGGCTGGCCAACTTTGGCCCGTGGTCGTGGGGAGGACCATATAGTCGTCGGACATGACGGTGGCGGGCCACTCTAGTCCCGGGTCATGGGGACGACCCTATAGTCGTCGGACATGTCGGCGGCTGGCCAACTTTGGCCCGTGGTCGTGGGGAGGACCCTATACTCGTCGGACAAGTCGGCGGCGTACCAACCTAGTCCGGGGGTCGTGGGGACGACCCTATAGTCGTCGGACATGTCGGCGGCTGGCCAACTTTGGCCCGTGGTCGTGGGGAGGACCCTATACTCGTCGGACATGTCGGCGGCGAGCCAACATTGACCCGGGGTCGTGGGGACGACTCTATAGTCGTCGGATATGTCGGTGGCGGGCCAGTCTAGTCCCGGGTCGTGGGGACGACCCTATAGTCGTCGGACATGTCGGCGGCTGGCCAACTTTGGCCCGTGGTCGTGGGGAGGACCCTATACTCGTCGGACAAGTCGGCGGCGTACCAACCTAGTCCGGGGGTCGTGGGGACGACCCTATAGTCGTCGGACATGACGGTGGCGGGCCAGTCTAGTCCCGGGTCATGGGGACGACCCTATAGTCGTCGGACAAGTCGGCGGCTGGCCAACTTTGGCCCGTGGTCGTGGGGACGACCCTATAGTCGTCGGACATGTTGGCGGCTTGTCAGCCTAGTCCCAGGGTCGTGGGTACGATCCTATAGTCGTCGGACAAGTCGGCGGCGGGCCAACATTGTCCCGGGGTCGTGGGGACGACCCTATAGTCGTCGGACATGACGGTGGCGGGCCAGTCTAGTCCCGGGTAGTGGGGACGACCCTAGAGTCGTCGGACATGTCGGCGGCTGGCCAACTTTGGCCCGCGGTCGTGGGGACGACCCTATAGTCGTCAGACATGACGGTGGCGAGCCAACCGAGTCCCGGGGTCGTGGGGACGACCCTATAGTCGTCGGACATGTCGGCGATTGGCCAACTCTGGCCCATGGTCGTTGGGACGACCCTATAGTCGTCGGACATGACGGTGGCGGGCCAGTCTAGTCCCGGGTCGTAGGGACGACCCTATAGTCGTCGGACATGTCGGCGATTGGCCAACATTGGCCCGGGGTCGTGGGGACGACCCTACAGTCGTCGGACATTTCGGCGGCTTGCCAACTTTGGCCCGGGGTCGTGGGGACGACCCTATAGTCGTCGGACATGACGGTGGCGGACCAATCTAGTCCCGGGGTCGTGGAGACGACCCTACAGTCGTCGGACATTTCGGCGCCTTGCCAACTTTGGCCCGGGGTCGTGGGGACGACCCTATAGTCGTCGGACATGACGGTGGCGGACCAATCTAGTCCCGGGGTCGTGAGGACGACCCTATAGTCGTCGGGCATGTCGGCGGCTGGCCAACTTTGGCCCGTGGTCGTGGGGACGATCCAATAGTCGTCGGACATGTCGGCGGCTGGCTAACTTTGGCCCGGTGTCGTGGGGACGACCCTATAGTCGTCGGACATGTTGGCGATTGGCCAACATTGGCCCGGGGTCGTGGGGACTACTCTATAGTCGTCGGACATGTTGGCGGCTTGTCAGCCTAGTCCCGGGGTCGTGGGTACGACCCTATAGTCGTCGGACAAGTCGGCGGCGGGCCAACCTTGTCCCGGGGTCGTGGGGACGACCCTATAGTCGTCGGACATGACGGTGGCGGGCCAATCTAGTCCCGGGGTCGTGGGGACGACCCTATAGTCGTCGGACAAGACGGCGGCTGGACATCCTTGGCTCGCGGTCGTGGGGACGACCCTATAGTCGTCGGACATTTCGGCGGCTTGCCAAATTTGCCCGGGGTCGTGGGGACGACCGTATAGTCGTCGGACATGACGGTGGCGGGCCAATCTAGTCCCGGGGTCGTGGGGACGACCCTATAGTCGTCGGGCAAGACGGCGGCTGGACATCTTTGGCCCGCGGTCGTGGGGACGACCCTAAAGTCGTCGGACATTTCGGCGGCTTGCCAACTTTGGCCCGGGGTCGTGGGGACGACCCTATAGTCGTCGGACATGTCGGCGGCTGGCTAACTTTGGCCCGTGGTCGTGGGGACGACCCAATAGTCGTTGGACATATCGGCAGCTGGCCAACTTTGGGCCGTGGTCGTGGAGACGATCCTATAGTCGTCGGACTGGACGGTGGCGGGCCAATCTAGTCCCGGGGTCGTGGAGACGACCCTACAGTCGTCGGACATTTCGGCGCCTTGCCAACTTTGGCCCGGGGTCGTGGGGACGACCCTATAGTCGTCGGATTTGACGGTGGCGGGCCAATCTAGTCCCGGGGTCGTGGGGACGACCCAATAGTCGTTGGACATTACGGCGGCTGGCCAACTCTGGCCCATGGTCGTTGGGACGACCCTATAGTCGTTGGACATGACGGTGGCGGGCCAACCTAGTCCCGGGGTCGTAGGGACGACCCTATAGTCGTCGGACATGTCGGCGATTGCCCAACATTGGCCCGGGGTCGTGGGGACGACCCTACAGTCGTCGGACATTTCGGCGGCTTGCCAACTTTGGCCCGGGGTCGTGGGGACGACCCTATAGTCGTCGGACATGACGGTGGCGGACCAATCTAGTCCCGGGGTCGTGGAGACGACCCTACAGTCGTCGGACATTTCGGCGCCTTGCCAACTTTGGCCCGGGGTCGTGGGGACGACCCTATAGTCGTCGGACATGACGGTGGCGGACCAATCTAGTCCCGGGGTCGTGAGGACGACCCTATAGTCGTCGGGCATGTCGGCGGCTGGCCAACTTTGGCCCGTGGTCGTGGGGACGTTCCAATAGTCGTCGGACATGTCGGCGGCTGGCTAACTTTGGCCCGGTGTCGTGGGGACGACCCTATAGTCGTCGGACATGTTGGCGATTGGCCAACATTGGCCCGGGGTCGTGGGGACTACTCTATAGTCGTCGGACATGTTGGCGGCTTGTCAGCCTAGTCCCGGGGTCGTGGGTACGACCCTATAGTCGTCGGACAAGTCGGCGGCGGGCCAACCTTGTCCCGGGGTCGTGGGGACGACCCTATAGTCGTCGGACATGACGGTGGCGGGCCAATCTAGTCCCGGGGTCGTGGGGACGACCCTATAGTCGTCGGACAAGACGGCGGCTGGACATCCTTGGCTCGCGGTCGTGGGGACGACCCTATAGTCGTCGGACATTTCGGCGGCTTGCCAAATTTGCCCGGGGTCGTGGGGACGACCCTATAGTCGTCGGACTTGACGGTGGCGGGCCAATCCAGTCCCGGGGTCGTGGGGACGACCCTATAGTCGTCGGACATTTCGGCGGCATGCCAACTTTGGCTCGGGGTCGTGGGGACGACCCTATAGTCGTCGGACATTTCGGCGGCTGGTCAACCTACTCCCGGGGTCGTGGGGACGACCCTATCTTGGTTGGACATGACGGTGGCGGGCCAATCTAGTCCCGGGGTCGTGGGTACGAACCTATAGTCGTCGGACAAGTCGGCGGCGGGCCAACCTTGTCCCGGGGTCGTGGGGACGACCGTATAGTCGTCGGACATGACGGTGGCGGGCCAATCTAGTCCCGGGGTCGTGGGGACGACCCTATAGTCGTCGGACTTGACGGTGGCGGGCCAATCTAGTCCCGGGGTCGTGGGGACGACCCAATAGTCGTTGGACATTCCGGCGGCTGGCCAACTTTGGCCCATGGTCGTGGGGACGACCCTATAGTCGTTGGACATGACGGTGGCGGGCCAATCTAGTCCCGGGGTCGTAGGGACGACCCTATAGTCGTCGGACATGTCGGCGATTGGCCAACATTGGCCCGGGGTCGTGGGGACGACCCTATAGTCGTCGGACATGTCGGCGGCTGGCCAACTTTGGCCCGTGGTCGTGGGGAGGACCATATAGTCGTCGGACATGACGGTGGCGGGCCACTCTAGTCCCGGGTCATGGGGACGACCCTATAGTCGTCGGACATGTCGGCGGCTGGCCAACTTTGGCCCGTGGTCGTGGGGAGGACCCTATACTCGTCGGACAAGTCGGCGGCGTACCAACCTAGTCCGGGGGTCGTGGGGACGACCCTATAGTCGTCGGACATGTCGGCGGCTGGCCAACTTTGGCCCGTGGTCGTGGGGAGGACCCTATACTCGTCGGACATGTCGGCGGCGAGCCAACATTGACCCGGGGTCGTGGGGACGACTCTATAGTCGTCGGATATGTCGGTGGCGGGCCAGTCTAGTCCCGGGTCGTGGGGACGACCCTATAGTCGTCGGACATGTCGGCGGCTGGCCAACTTTGGCCCGTGGTCGTGGGGAGGACCATATAGTCGTCGGACATGACGGTGGCGGGCCACTCTAGTCCCGGGTCATGGGGACGACCCTATAGTCGTCGGACATGTCGGCGG
Organism: Andrena praecox; assembly: GCA_963932275.1. Lineage (NCBI taxonomy): Eukaryota > Metazoa > Arthropoda > Insecta > Hymenoptera > Andrenidae > Andrena > Andrena praecox. The sequence goes on along the minus strand of CAWVQO010000396.1, from coordinate 321,727 downwards.
CTGGCCAACTTTGGCCCGTGGTCGTGGGGAGGACCCTATACTCGTCGGACAAGTCGGCGGCGTACCAACCTAGTCCGGGGGTCGTGGGGACGACCCTATAGTCGTCGGACATGTCGGCGGCTGGCCAACTTTGGCCCGTGGTCGTGGGGAGGACCCTATACTCGTCGGACATGTCGGCGGCGAGCCAACATTGACCCGGGGTCGTGGGGACGACTCTATAGTCGTCGGATATGTCGGTGGCGGGCCAGTCTAGTCCCGGGTCGTGGGGACGACCCTATAGTCGTCGGACATGTCGGCGGCTGGCCAACTTTGGCCCGTGGTCGTGGGGAGGACCCTATACTCGTCGGACAAGTCGGCGGCGTACCAACCTAGTCCGGGGGTCGTGGGGACGACCCTATAGTCGTCGGACATGACGGTGGCGGGCCAGTCTAGTCCCGGGTCATGGGGACGACCCTATAGTCGTCGGACAAGTCGGCGGCTGGCCAACTTTGGCCCGTGGTCGTGGGGACGACCCTATAGTCGTCGGACATGTTGGCGGCTTGTCAGCCTAGTCCCAGGGTCGTGGGTACGATCCTATAGTCGTCGGACAAGTCGGCGGCGGGCCAACATTGTCCCGGGGTCGTGGGGACGACCCTATAGTCGTCGGACATGACGGTGGCGGGCCAGTCTAGTCCCGGGTAGTGGGGACGACCCTAGAGTCGTCGGACATGTCGGCGGCTGGCCAACTTTGGCCCGCGGTCGTGGGGACGACCCTATAGTCGTCAGACATGACGGTGGCGAGCCAACCGAGTCCCGGGGTCGTGGGGACGACCCTATAGTCGTCGGACATGTCGGCGATTGGCCAACTCTGGCCCATGGTCGTTGGGACGACCCTATAGTCGTCGGACATGACGGTGGCGGGCCAGTCTAGTCCCGGGTCGTAGGGACGACCCTATAGTCGTCGGACATGTCGGCGATTGGCCAACATTGGCCCGGGGTCGTGGGGACGACCCTACAGTCGTCGGACATTTCGGCGGCTTGCCAACTTTGGCCCGGGGTCGTGGGGACGACCCTATAGTCGTCGGACATGACGGTGGCGGACCAATCTAGTCCCGGGGTCGTGGAGACGACCCTACAGTCGTCGGACATTTCGGCGCCTTGCCAACTTTGGCCCGGGGTCGTGGGGACGACCCTATAGTCGTCGGACATGACGGTGGCGGACCAATCTAGTCCCGGGGTCGTGAGGACGACCCTATAGTCGTCGGGCATGTCGGCGGCTGGCCAACTTTGGCCCGTGGTCGTGGGGACGATCCAATAGTCGTCGGACATGTCGGCGGCTGGCTAACTTTGGCCCGGTGTCGTGGGGACGACCCTATAGTCGTCGGACATGTTGGCGATTGGCCAACATTGGCCCGGGGTCGTGGGGACTACTCTATAGTCGTCGGACATGTTGGCGGCTTGTCAGCCTAGTCCCGGGGTCGTGGGTACGACCCTATAGTCGTCGGACAAGTCGGCGGCGGGCCAACCTTGTCCCGGGGTCGTGGGGACGACCCTATAGTCGTCGGACATGACGGTGGCGGGCCAATCTAGTCCCGGGGTCGTGGGGACGACCCTATAGTCGTCGGACAAGACGGCGGCTGGACATCCTTGGCTCGCGGTCGTGGGGACGACCCTATAGTCGTCGGACATTTCGGCGGCTTGCCAAATTTGCCCGGGGTCGTGGGGACGACCCTATAGTCGTCGGACATGACGGTGGCGGGCCAATCCAGTCCCGGGGTCGTGGGGACGACCCTATAGTCGTCGGACATTTCGGCGGCATGCCAACTTTGGCTCGGGGTCGTGGGGACGACCCTATAGTCGTCGGACATTTCGGCGGCTGGTCAACCTACTCCCGGGGTCGTGGGGACGACCCTATAGTGGTGGGACATGACGGTGGCGGGCCAATCTAGTCCCGGGGTCGTGGGTACGAACCTATAGTCGTTGGACAAGTCGGCGGCGGGCCAACCTTGTCCCGGGGTCGTGGGGACGACCGTATAGTCGTCGGACATGACGGTGGCGGGCCAATCTAGTCCCGGGGTCGTGGGGACGACCCTATAGTCGTCGGACAAGACGGCGGCTGGACATCTTTGGCCCGCGGTCGTGGGGACGACCCTATAGTCGTCGGACAAGTCAGCGGCTGGCCTACATTGGTCCGTGGTCGTGGGGACGACCATATAGTCGTCGGACATGACGGTGGCGGGCCGCTCTAGTCCCGGGTCGTGGGGACGACCCTATAGTCGTCGGACATGTCGGCGGCTGGCCAACTTTGGCCCGGGGTCGTGGGGACGACCCTATAGTCGTCGGATATGTCGGCGGCTGGCCAACTTTGGCCCGTGGTCGTGGGGACGACCCTATAGTCGTCGGACAAGTCGGCGGCGGGCCAACCTAGTCCCGGGGTCGTGGGGACAACCCTATAATCGTCGGACAAGCCGGCGGCTGGCCAACTTTGGCCCGTGGTCGTGGGAACGACCCTATAGTCGTCGGACAAGTCGGCGGCTGTCCAACTTTGGCCCGGGGTCGTGGGGACGACCCTATAGTCGTCGGACTTGACGGTGGCGGGCCAATCTAGTCCCGGGGTCGTGGGGACGACCATATAGTCGTCAGACATGTCGGTGGCGAGCCAACCTAGTCCCGGGGTCGTGGGGACGACCCTATAGTCGTCGGACAAGTCGGCGGCGGGCCAACCTAGTCCCGGGGTCGTGGGGATGACCCTATAGTCGTCGGACATGACGGTGGCGGCCAATCTAGTCCCGGGGTCGTGGGGACGACCCTATAGTCGTCGGACAAGACGGCGGCTGGACATCCTTGGCTCGCGGTCGTGGGGACCACCCTATAGTCGTCGGACATTTCGGCGGCTTGCGAAATTTGCCCGGGGTCGTGGGGACGACCCTATAGTCGTCGGACTTGACGGTGGCGGGCCAATCCAGTCCCGGGGTCGTGGGGACGACCCTATAGTCGTCGGACATTACGGCGGCATGCCAACTTTGGCTCGGGGTCGTGGGGACGACCCTATAGTCGTCGGACATTTCGGCGGCTGGTCAACCTACTCCCGGGGTCGTGGGGACGACCCTATAGTGGTTGGACATGACGGTGGCGGGCCAATCTAGTCCCGGGGTCGTGGGGACGACCCTATAGTCGTCGGACATGTCGGCGGCTGGCTAACTTTGGCCCGTGGTCGTGGGGACGACCCAATAGTCGTTGGACATGTCGGCGGCTGGCCAACTTTGGGCCGTGGTCGTGGAGACGATCCTATAGTCGTCGGACTTGACGGTGGCGGGCCAATCTAGTCGCGGGGTCGTGGGGACGACCCTATAGTCGTCGGACATGACGGTGGCGGGCCAGTCTAGTCCCGGGACATGGGGACGACCCTATAGTCGTCGGACAAGTCGGCGGCTGGCCAACTTTGGCCCGTGGTCGTGGGGACGACCCTATAGTCGTCGGAAATGACGGTGGCGGGCCAATCTAGTCCCGGGGTCGTGGGGACGACCCTACAGTCGTCGGACAAGTCGGCGGCGAGCCAATCTAGTCCCGCGGTCGTGGGGACTACCCTATAGTCGTCGGACAAGTCAGCGGCTGGCCTACATTGGTCCGTGGTCGTGGGGACGACCATATAGTCGTCGGACATGACGGTGGCGGGCCGCTCTAGTCCCGGGTCGTGGGGACGACCCTATAGTCGTCGGACATGTCGGCGGCTGGCCAACTTTGGCCCGGGGTCGTGGGGACGACCCTATAGTCGTCGGATATGTCGGCGGCTGGCCAACTTTGGCCCGTGGTCGTGGGGACGACCCTATAGTCGTCGGACAAGTCGGCGGCGGGCCAACCTAGTCCCGGGGTCGTGGGGACAACCCTATAATCGTCGGACAAGCCGGCGGCTGGCCAACTTTGGCCCGTGGTCGTGGGAACGACCCTATAGTCGTCGGACAAGTCGGCGGCTGTCCAACTTTGGCCCGGGGTCGTGGGGACGACCCTATAGTCGTCGGACTTGACGGTGGCGGGCCAATCTAGTCCCGGGGTCGTGGGGACGACCATATAGTCGTCAGACATGTCGGTGGCGAGCCAACCTAGTCCCGGGGTCGTGGGGACGACCCTATAGTCGTCGGACAAGTCGGCGGCGGGCCAACCTAGTCCCGGGGTCGTGGGGATGACCCTATAGTCGTCGGACATGACGGTGGCGGGCCAGTCTAGTCCCGGGTAGTGGGGACGACCCTAGAGTCGTCGGACATGTCGGCGGCTGGCCAACTTTGGCCCGCGGTCGTGGGGACGACCCTATAGTCGTCAGACATGACGGTGGCGAGCCAACCGAGTCCCGGGGTCGTGGGGACGACCCTATAGTCGTCGGACATGTCGGCGATTGGCCAACTCTGGCCCATGGTCGTTGGGACGACCCTATAGTCGTCGGACATGACGGTGGCGGGCCAGTCTAGTCCCGGGTCGTAGGGACGACCCTATAGTCGTCGGACATGTCGGCGATTGGCCAACATTGGCCCGGGGTCGTGGGGACGACCCTACAGTCGTCGGACATTTCGGCGGCTTGCCAACTTTGGCCCGGGGTCGTGGGGACGACCCTATAGTCGTCGGACATGACGGTGGCGGACCAATCTAGTCCCGGGGTCGTGGAGACGACCCTACAGTCGTCGGACATTTCGGCGCCTTGCCAACTTTGGCCCGGGGTCGTGGGTACGAACCTATAGTCGTCGGACAAGTCGGCGGCGGGCCAACCTTGTCCCGGGGTCGTGGGGACGACCGTATAGTCGTCGGACATGACGGTGGCGGGCCAATCTAGTCCCGGGGTTGTGGGGACGACCCTATAGTCGTCGGACAAGACGGCGGCTGGACATCTTTGGCCCGCGGTCGTGGGGACGACCCTATAGTCGTCGGACAAGTCAGCGGCTGGCCTACATTGGTCCGTGGTCGTGGGGACGACCATATAGTCTTCGGACATGACGGTGGCGGGCCGCTCTAGTCCCGGGTCGTGGGGACGACCCTATAGTCGTCGGACATGTCGGCGGCTGGCCAACTTTGGCCCGGGGTCGTGGGGACGACCCTATAGTCGTCGGATATGTCGGCGGCTGGCCAACTTTGGCCCGTGGTCGTGGGGACGACCCTATAGTCGTCGGACAAGTCGGCGGCGGGCCAACCTAGTCCCGGGGTCGTGGGGACAACCCTATAATCGTCGGACAAGCCGGCGGCTGGCCAACTTTGGCCCGTGGTCGTGGGAACGACCCTATAGTCGTCGGACAAGTCGGCGGCTGTCCAACTTTGGCCCGGGGTCGTGGGGACGACCCTATAGTCGTCGGACTTGACGGTGGCGGGCCAATCTAGTCCCGGGGTCGTGGGGACGACCATATAGTCGTCAGACATGTCGGTGGCGAGCCAACCTAGTCCCGGGGTCGTGGGGACGACCCTATAGTCGTCGGACAAGTCGGCGGCGGGCCAACCTAGTCCCGGGGTCGTGGGGATGACCCTATAGTCGTCGGACATGACGGTGGCGGGCCAGTCTAGTCCCGGGTCGTGGGGACGACCCTATAGTCGTCGGACATGTCGGCGGCTGGCCAACATTGGCCCGCGGTCGTGGGGACGACCCTATAGTCGTCAGACATGACGGTGGCGAGCCAACCTAGTCCCGGGGTCGTGGGGACGACCCTATAGTCGTCGGACATGTCGGCGATTGGCCAACTCTGGCCCATGGTCGTTGGGACGACCCTATAGTCGTCGGACATGACGGTGGCGGGCCAGTCTAGTCCCGGGTCGTAGGGACGACCCTATAGTCGTCGGACATGTCGGCAATTGGCCAACATTGGCCCGGGGTCGTGGGGACGACCCTACAGTCGTCGGACATTTCGGCGGCTTGCCAACTTTGGCCCGGGGTCGTGGGGACGACCCTATAGTCGTCGGACATGACGGTGGCGGACCAATCTAGTCCCGGGGTCGTGGAGACGACGCTACAGTCGTCGGACATTTCGGCGCCTTGCCAACTTTGGCCCGGGGTCGTGGGGACGACCCTATAGTCGTCGGACATGACGGTGGCGGACCAATCTAGTCCCGGGGTCGTGAGGACGACCCTATAGTCGTCGGGCATGTCGGCGGCTGGCCAACTTTGGCCCGTGGTCGTGGGGACGATCCAATAGTCGTCGGACATGTCGGCGGCTGGCTAACTTTGGCCCGGTGTCGTGGGGACGACCCTATAGTCGTCCGACATGTTGGCGATTGGCCAACATTGGCCCGGGGTCGTGGGGACTACTCTATAGTCGTCGGACATGTTGGCGGCTTGTCAGCCTAGTCCCGGGGTCGTGGGTACGACCCTATAGTCGTCGGACAAGTCGGCGGCGGGCCAACCTTGTCCCGGGGTCGTGGGGACGACCCTATAGTCGTCGGACATGACGGTGGCGGGCCAATCTAGTCCCGGGGTCGTGGGTACGACCCTATAGTCGTCGGACAAGACGGCGGCTGGACATCCTTGGCTCGCGGTCGTGGGGACGACCCTATAGTCGTCGGACATTTCGGCGGCTTGCCAAATTTGCCCGGGGTCGTGGGGACGACCCTATAGTCGACGGACATGTCGGCGGCTGGCCAACTTTGGCCCGTGGTCGTGGAGACGATCCTATACTCGTCGGACTTGACGGTGGCGGGCCAATCTAGTCCGGGGTTGTGGGGACGACCCTATAGTCGTCGGACATTTCGGCGGCTTGCCAACTTTGGCCCGTGGTCGTGGAGACGATCCTATACTCGTCGGACTTGACGGTGGCGGGCCAATCTAGTCCGGGGTCGTCGGGACGACCCTATAGTCGTCGGACATGTTGGCGGTTTGTCAGCCTAGTCCCGGGGTCGTGGGTACGACCCTATAGTCGTCGGACAAGTCGGCGGCGGGCCAACCTTGTCCCGGGGTCGTGGGGACGACCCTATAGTCGTCGGACATGACGGTGGCGGGCCAATCTAGTCCCGGGGTCGTGGGGACGACCCTATAGTCGTCGGACATGTCGGCGATTGGCCAACATTGGCCCGGGGTCGTGGGGATGACCCTATAGTCGTCGGACATGTCGGCGGCTGGCCAACCTAGTCACGAGGTCGTGGGGACGACCCTATAGTCGTCGGACTTCACGGTGGCGGGCCAATCTAGTCCCGGGGTCGTGGGGACGACCCTACAGTCGTCGGACATTTCGGCGGCTTGCCAACTTTGGCCCGTGGTCGTGGGGACGACCCTATAGTCGTCGGAAATGACGGTGGCGGGCCAATCTTTTCCGGGGGTCGTGGGGACGACCGTATAGTCGTCGGACATATCAGCGGCTGGCCAACTTTGGCCCGGGGTCGTGGGGACGACCCTATAGTCGTCGGACAAGTCGGCGGCGGGCCAACCTAGTCCCGGGGTCGTGGGGACGACCCAATAATCGTCGGACAAGCCGGCGGCTGGCCACCTTTGGCCCGTGGTCGTGGGGACGACCCTATAGTCGTCGGACAAGTCGGCGGCTGTCCAACTTTGGCCCGGGGTCGTGGGGACGACCCTATAGTCGTCGGACTTGACGGTGGCGAGCCAATCTAGTCCCGGGGTCGTGGGGACGACCCTATAGTCGTCAGATATGTCGGTGGCGAGCCAACCTAGTCCCGGGGTCGTGGGGACGACGCTATAGTCGTCGGACAAGTCGGCGGCGGGCCAACCTAGACCCGGGGTCGTTGGGATGACCCTATAGTCGTCGGACATGACGGTGGCGGGCCAGTCTAGTCCCGTGTCGTGGGGACGACCCTATAGTCGTCGGATATGTCGGCGGCTGGCCAACTTTGGCCCGTGGTCGTGGGGACGACCCTATAGTCGTCAGACATGACGGTGGCGAGCTAACCTAGTCCCGGGGTCGTGGGGACGACCCTATAGTCGTCGGACATGACGGTGGCGGGCCAGTCTAGTCCCGGGTCGTGGGGACGACCCTATAGTCGTCGGACATGTCGGCGGCTGGCCAACTTTGGCCCGTGGTCGTGGGGACGACCCTATAGTCGTCGGAAATGTCGGTGGCTGTCCAACTTTGGCCCGGGGGTCGTGGGGACGACCCTATAGTCGTCGGACAAGTCGGCAGCTTGCCAACTTTGGCACGGAGTCGTGGGGACGACCCTACAGTCGTCGGACAAGTCGGCGGCGAGCCAATCTAGCCCCGCGGTCGTGGGGACGACCCTAAGTCGTCGGACAAGTCAGCGGCTGGCCAACATTGGCCCGTGGTCGTGGGGACGACCCTATAGTCGTCGGATATGTCGGCGGCTGGCCAACTTTGGCCCGTCGTCGTGGGGACGACCCTACAGTCGTCGGACATGTCGGCGGCGAGCCCACCTATTCGGGGGGTCGTGGGGACGACCCTATAGTCGTCGGACAAGTCGGCGGCCGGCCAACCTAGTCCGGGGGTCGTGGGGACGACCCTATAGTCGTCGGACATGACGGTGGCGGGCCAGTCTAGTCCCGGGTCGTGGGGACGACCCTATAGTCGTCGGACATGTCGGCGGCTGGCCAACTTTGGCCCGTGGTCGTGGGGACGACCCTATAGTCGTCGGAAATGTCGGTGGCTGTCCAACTTTGGCCCAGGGGTCGTGGGGACGACCCTATAGTCGTCGGACATGTCGGCGGCGAGCCAACATTGACCCGGGGTCGTGGGGACGACTCTATAGTCGTCGGACATGTCGGTGGCGGGCCAATCTAGTCCCGGGTCGTGGGGACGACCCTATAGTCGTCGGACATGTCGGCGGCTGGCCAACTTTGGCCCGTGGTCGTGGGGAGGACCCTATACTCGTCGGACAAGTCGGCGGCGTACCAACCTAGTCCGGGAGTCGTGGGGACGACCCTATTGTCGTCGGAAATGACGGTGGCGGGCCAATCTATTCCCGGGGTCGTGGGGACGACCATATAGTCGTCGGACAAGTCGGCAGCTTGCCAACTTTGGCACGGAGTCGTGGGGACGACCCTACAGTCGTCGGACAAGTCGGCGGCGAGCCAACATTGGCCCGTGGTACGTGGGGACGACCCTATAGTCGTCGGATATGTCGGCGGCTGGCCAACTTTGGCCCATGGTCGTGGGGACGACCCTATAGTCGTCGGACATAACGGTGGCGGGCCAATCTAGTCCCGGGGTCGTGGGGACGACCCTATAGTCGTCGGACAATTCGGCGGCGGGCCTACCTAGTCCCGGGGTCGTGGGGACGACCCTATAGTCGTCGGACAAGCCGGCGGCGTACCAACCTAGTCCGGGAGTCGTGGGGACGACCCTATTGTCGTCGGAAATGACGGTGGCGGGCCAATCTAGTCCCGGGGTTGTGGGGACGACCCTATAGTCGTCGGACATTTCGGCGGCTTGCCAACTTTGGCCCGGGGTCGTGGGGACGACCCTATAGTCGTCGGACATGACGGCGGCTGGCCGACCTAGTCCCGAGGTCGTGGGGACGACCGTATAGTCGTCGGATATGTTGGCGGCTTGTCAACCTAGTCCCGGGGTCGCGGGGACGACACTATAGTCGTTGGACATGACGGTGGCCGGCCAATCTAGTGCCGGGGTCGTAGGGACGACCCTACAGTCGTCGGACATGTTGGCGGCTTGTCAGCCTAGTCCCGGGGTCGTGGGTACGACCCTATAGTCGTCGGACAAGTCGGCGGCGGGCCAACCTTGTCCCGGGGTCGTGGGGACGACACTATAGTCGTCGGACATGACGGTGGCGGGCCAATCTAGTCGCGGGGTCGTGGGGACGACCCTATAGTCGTCGGACATGACGGCGGCTGGATATTCTTGGCTCGCGGTCGTGGGGACGACCCTATAGTCGTCGGACATTTCGGCGGCTTGCCAACTTTGACCCGGGGTCGTGGGGACGACCCTATAGTCGTTGGACATTTCGGCGGCATGCCAACTTTGGCCCGGGGTCGTGGGGACTACCCTATAGTCGTTGGACATGACGGTGGCGGGCCAATCTAGTCCCGGGGTTGTAGGGACGACCCTATAGTCGGCGGACATGTCGGCGGCTGGCCAACCTAGTCCCGAGGTCGTGGGGACGACCCTATAGTCGTCGGACTTCACGGTGGCGGGCCAATCTAGACCCGGGGTCGTGGGGACGACCCTACAGTCGTCGGACATTTCGGCGGCTTGCCAACTTTGGCCCGGGGTCGTGGGGACGACCCTGTAGTCGTCGGACATGACGGTGGCGGACCAATCTAGTCCCGGGGTCGTGGGGGCGACCCTATAGTCGTCGGACATGCCGGCGGCTGGCCAACTTTGGCTCGCGGTCGTGGGGACGACCCTATAGTCGTCGGACATTTCGGCGGCTTGTCAACCTAGTCCCGGGGTCGTGGAGACGATCCTATAGTCGTCGGACTTGACGGTGGCGGGCCAATCTAGTCCCGGGGTTGTGGGGACGACCCTATAGTCGTCGGATATGTCGGCGGCTTGCCAAATTTGCCCGGGGTCGTGGGGACGACCCTATAGTCGTCGGACTTGACGGTGGCGGGCCAATCTAGTCCCGGGGTCGTGGGGACGACCCAATAGTCGTTGGACATTACAGCGGCTGGCCAACTTTGGCCCATGGTCGTGGGGACGACCCTATAGTCGTTGGACATGACGGTGGCGGGCCAATCTAGTCCCGGGGTCGTAGGGAAGACCCTATAGTCGTCGGACATGTCGGCGATTGGCCAACATTGGCCCGGGGTCGTGGGGACGACCCTATAGTCGACGGACATGTCGGCGGCTGGCCAACTTTGGCCCGTGGTCGTGGAGACGACCCTATAGTCGTTGGACATTTCGGCGGCATGCCAACTTTGGCCCGGGGTCGTGGGGACGACCCTATAGTCGTTGGACATGACGGTGGCGGGCCAATCTAGTCCCGGGGTCGTAGGGACGACCCTATAGTCGTCGGACATGTCGGCGGCTGGCCAACCTAGTCCCGATGTCGTGGGGACGACCCTATAGTCGTCGGACTTCACGGTGGCGGGCCAATCTAGTCCCGGGGTCGTGGGGACGACCCTACAGTCGTCGGACATTTCGGCGGCTTGCCATCTTTGGCCCGGGGTCGTGGGGACTACCCTATAGTCGTCGGACATGACGGTGGCATGCCAACTTTGGCCCGTGGTCGTGGGGACGATCCAATAGTCGTCGGACATGTCGACGGCTGGCCAACTTTGGCCCGTGGTCGTGGGGACGACCCTATAGTCGTTGGACATGTCAGCGGCTGGCCAACTTTGGCCCGTGGTCGTGGGGACGACCCTATAGTCGTTGGACATGTCAGCGGCTGGCCAACTTTGGCCCGGTGTCGTGGGGACGACTCTATAGTCGTCGGATATGTCGGCGGCTGGCCAACCTAGACCCGGGGTCGTGGGGACGACCCTATTGTCTTCGGACATGACGGTGGCGGGCCAATCTATTCCCGGGGTCGTACGGACGACCCTATAGTCGTCGGACATTTTGGCGATTGGCCAACATTGGCCCGGGGTCGTGGGGACGACTCTATAGTCGTCGGACATGTTGGCGGTTTGTCAGCCTAGTCCCGGGGTCGTGGGTACGACCCTATAGTCGTCGGACATGTCGGCGATTGGCCAACATTGGCCCGGGGTCGTGGGGATGACCCTATAGTCGTCGGACATGTCGGCGGCTGGCCAACCTAGTCACGAGGTCGTGGGGACGACCCTATAGTCGTCGGACTTCACGGTGGCGGGCCAATCTAGTCCCGGGGTCGTGGGGACGACCATACAGTCGTCGGACATTTCGGCGGCTTGCCAACTTTGGCCCGTGGTCGTGGGGACGACCCTATAGTCGTCGGAAATGACGGTGGCGGGCCAAACTTTTCCGGGGGTCGTGGGGACGACCGTATAGTCGTCGGACATATCAGCGGCTGGCCAACTTTGGCCCGGGGTCGTGGGGACGACCCTATAGTCGTCGGACAAGTCGGCGGCGGGCCAACCTAGTCCCGGGGTCGTGGGGACGACCCAATAATCGTCGGACAAGCCGGCGGCTGGCCACCTTTGGCCCGTGGTCGTGGGGACGACCCTATAGTCCTCGGACAAGTCGGCGGCTGTCCAACTTTGGCCCGGGGTCGTGGGGACGACCCTATAGTCGTCGGACTTGACGGTGGCGAGCCAATCTAGTCCCGGGGTCGTGGGGACGACCCTATAGTCGTCAGATATGTCGGTGGCGAGCCAACCTAGTCCCGGGGTCGTGGGGACGACGCTATAGTCGTCGGACAAGTCGGCGGCGGGCCAACCTAGACCCGGGGTCGTTGGGATGACCCTATAGTCGTCGGACATGACGGTGGCGGGCCAGTCTAGTCCCGTGTCGTGGGGACGACCCTATAGTCGTCGGACATGTCGGCGGCTGGCCAACTTTGGCCCGTGGTCGTGGGGACGACCCTATAGTCGCCAGACATGACGGTGGCGAGCCAACCTAGTCCCGGGGTCGTGGGGACGACCCTATAGTCGTCGGACATGACGGTGGCGGGCCAGTCTAGTCCCGGGTCGTGGGGACGACCCTATAGTCGTCGGACATGTCGGCGGCTGGCCAACTTTGGCCCGTGGTCGTGGGGACGACCCTATAGTCGTCGGAAATGTCGGTGGCTGTCCAACTTTGGCCCGGGGGTCGTGGGGACGACCCTATAGTCGTCGGACATGTCGGCGGCGAGCCAACATTGACCCGGGGTCGTGGGGACGACTCTATAGTCGTCGGACATGTCGGCGGCTGGCCAAATATGACCCGGGGACGTGGGGACGAGCCTATAGTCTTCGGACAAGTCGGCGGCTGTCCAACTTTGGCCCAGGGGTCGTGGGGACGACCCTATAGTCGTCGGAAATGTCGGTGGCTGTCCAACTTTGGCCCAAGGGTCGTGGGGACGACCCTATAGTCGTCGGACAAGTCGGCGGCCGGCCAACCTAGTCCGGGGGTCGTGGGGACGACCCTATAGTCGTCGGACATGACGGTGGCGGGCCAGTCTAGTCCCGGGTCGTGGGGACGACCCTATAGTCGTCGGACATGTCGGCGGCTGGCCAACTTTGGCCCGTGGTCGTGGGGACGACCCTATAGTCGTCGGAAATGTCGGTGGCTGTCCAACTTTGGCCCAGGGGTCGTGGGGACGACCCTATAGTCGTCGGACATGTCGGCTGCGAGCCAACATTGACCCGGGGTCGTGGGGACGACTCTATAGTCGTCGGACAAGTCGGCGGCGGGGCAACCTAGTCCCGGGGTCGTGGGGACGACCCTATAGTCGTCGGAAATGTCGGTGGCTGTCCAACTTTGGCCCGGGGGTCGTGGGGACGACCCTATAGTCGTCGGACATGTCGGCGGCGAGCCAACATTGACCCGGGGTCGTGGGGACGACTCTATAGTCGTCGGACATGTCGGCGGCTGGCCAAATATGACCCGGGGACGTGGGGACGAGCCTATAGTCTTCGGACAAGTCGGCGGCTGTCCAACTTTGGCCCAGGGGTCGTGGGGACGACCCTATAGTCGTCGGAAATGTCGGTGGCTGTCCAACTTTGGCCCAGGGGTCGTGGGGACGACCCTATAGTCGTCGGACAAGTCGGTGGCGGGCCAATCTAGTCCCGGGTCGTGGGGACGACCCTATAGTCGTCGGACATGTCGGCGGCTGGCCAACTTTGGCCCGTGGTCGTGGGGACGACCCTATAGTCGTCGGACATGACGGTGGCGGGCCAGTCTAGTCCCGGGTCATGGGGACGACCCTATAGTCGTCGGACAAGTCGGCGGCTGGCCAACTTTGGCCCGTGGTCGTGGGGACGACCCTACAGTCGTCAGACATGACGGTGGCGAGCCAACCTAGTCCCGGGGTCGTGGGGACGACCCTATAGTCGTCGGACAAGTCGGCGGCGGGGCAACCTAGTCCCGGGGTCGTGGGGACGACCCTATAGTCGTCGGAAATGTCGGTGGCTGTCCAACTTTGGCCCAGGGGTTGTGGGGACGACCCTATAGTCGTCGGACATGTCGGCGGCGAGCCAACATTGACCCGGGGTGGTGGGGACGACTCTATAGTCGTCGGACATGTCGGTGGCGGGCCAGTCTAGTCCCGGGTCGTGGGGACGACCCTATAGTCGTCGGACATGTCGGCGGCGAGCCAACATTGACCCGGGGTCGTGGGGACGACTCTAAAGTCGCCGGACATGTCGGTGGCGGGCCAGTCTAGTCCCGGGTCGTGGGGACGACCCTATAGTCGTCGGACATGTCGGCGGCTGGCCAACTTTGGCCCGTGGTCGTGGGGAGGACCCTATACTCGTCGGACAAGTCGGCGGCGTACCAACCTAGTCCGGGAGTCGTGGGGACGACCCTATTGTCGTCGGAAATGACGGTGGCGGGCCAATCTATTCCCGGGGTCGTGGGGACGACCATATAGTCGTCGGACAAGTCGGCAGCTTGCCAACTTTGGCACGGAGTCGTGGGGACGACCCTACAGTCGTCGGACAAGTCGGCGGCGAGCCAACATTGGCCCGTGGTACGTGGGGACGACCCTATAGTCGTCGGATATGTCGGCGGCTGGCCAACTTTGGCCCGTGGTCGTGGGGACGACCCTATAGTCGTCGGACATAACGGTGGCGGGCCAATCTAGTCCCGGGGTCGTGGGGACGACCCTATAGTCGTCGGACAATTCGGCGGCGGGCCTACCTAGTCCCGGGGTCGTGGGGACGACCCTATAGTCGTCGGACAAGCCGGCGGCGTACCAACCTAGTCCGGGAGTCGTGGGGACGACCCTATTGTCGTCGGAAATGACGGTGGCGGGCCAATCTCTTCCCGGGGTCGTGGGGACGACCATATAGTCGTCGGACAAGTCGGCAGCTTGCCAACTTTGGCACGGAGTCGTGGGGACGACCCTATAGTCGTCGGACATGTCGGCGGCTGGCCAACTTTGGCCCGTGGTCGTGGGGAGGACCCTATACTCGTCGGACAAGTCGGCGGCGTACCAACCTAGTCCGGGAGTCGTGGGGACGACCCTATTGTCGTCGGAAATGACGGTGGCGGGCCAATCTATTCCCGGGGTCGTGGGGACGACCCTATAGTCGTCGGACAAGTCGGCGGCGGGCCAACCTAGTCCCGGGGTCGTGGGGACGACCCTATAATCGTCGGACAAGCCGGCGGCTGGCCAACTTTGGCCCGTGGTCGTGGGAACGACCCTATAATCGTCGGACAAGTCGGCGGCTGTCCAACGTTGGCCCGGGGTCGTGGGGACGACCCTATAGTCGTCGGACATGTCGGCGGCTGTCCAACGTTGGCCCGGGGTCGTGGGGACGACCCTATAGTCGTCGGACATGTCGGCGGCTGGCTAACTTTGGCCCGTGGTCGTGGGGACGACCCAATAGTCGTTGGACATATCGGCGGCTGGCCAACTTTGGGCCGTGGTCGTGGAGACGATCCTATAGTCGTCGGACTTGACGGTGGCGGGCCAATCTAGTCCCGGGGTCGTGGGGACGACCCTATAGTCGTCGGACATTTCGGCGGCTTGCCAACTTTGGCCCGGGGTCGTGGGGACGACCCTATAGTCGTCGGACATGACGGCGGCTGGCCGACCTAGTCCCGAGGTCGTGGGGACGACCGTATAGTCGTCGGATATGTTGGCGGCTTGTCAACCTAGTCCCGGGGTCGCGGGGACGACACTATAGTCGTTGGACATGACGGTGGCCGGCCAATCTAGTGCCGGGGTCGTAGGGACGACCCTACAGTCGTCGGACATGTTGGCGGCTTGTCAGCCTAGTCCCGGGGTCGTGGGTACGACCCTATAGTCGTCGGACAAGTCGGCGGCGGGCCAACCTTGTCCCGGGGTCGTGGGGACGACACTATAGTCGTCGGACATGACGGTGGCGGGCCAATCTAGTCGCGGGGTCGTGGGGACGACCCTATAGTCGTCGGACATGACGGCGGCTGGATAATCTTGGCTCGCGGTCGTGGGGACGACCCTATAGTCGTCGGACATTTCGGCGGCATGCCAACTTTGACCCGGGGTCGCGGGGACGACCCTATAGTCGTTGGACATTTCGGCGGCATGCCAACTTTGGCCCGGGGTCGTGGGGACTACCCTATAGTCGTTGGACATGACGGTGGCGGGCCAATCTAGTCCCGGGGTCGTGGGGACGACCCTATAGTCGTCGGACATGTCGGCGGCTGGCCAACCTAGTCCCGAGGTCGTGGGGACGACCCTATAGTCGTCGGACTTCACGGTGGCGGGCCAATCTAGACCCGGGGTCGTGGGGACGACCCTACAGTCGTCGGACATTTCGGCGGCTTGCCAACTTTGGCCCGGGGTCGTGGGGACGACCCTATAGTCGTCGGACATGACGGTGGCGGACCAATCTAGTCCCGGGGTCGTGGGGGCGACCCTATAGTCGTCGGACATGCCGGCGGCTGGCCAACTTTGGCTCGCGGTCGTGGGGACGACCCTATAGTCGTCGGACATTTGGGCGGCTTGTCAACCTAGTCCCGGGGTCGTGGAGACGATCCTATAGTCGTCGGACTTGACGGTGGCGGGCCAATCTAGTCCCGGGGTTGTGGGGACGACCCTATAGTCGTCGGATATGTCGGCGGCTTGCCAAATTTGCCCGGGGTCGTGGGGACGACCCTATAGTCGTCGGACTTGACGGTGGCGGGCCAATCTAGTCCCGGGGTCGTGGGGACGACCCAATAGTCGTTGGACATTACGGCGGCTGGCCAACTTTGGCCCATGGTCGTGGGGACGACCCTATAGTCGTTGGACATGACGGTGGCGGGCCAATCTAGTCCCGGGGTCGTAGGGAAGACCCTATAGTCGTCGGACATGTCGGCGATTGGCCAACATTGGCCCGGGGTCGTGGGGACGACCCTATAGTCGACGGACATGTCGGCGGCTGGCCAACTTTGGCCCGTGGTCGTGGAGACGACCCTATAGTCGTTGGACATTTCGGCGGCATGCCAACTTTGGCCCGGGGTCGTGGGGACGACCCTATAGTCGTTGGACATGACGGTGGCGGGCCAATCTAGTCCCGGGGTCGTAGGGACGACCCTATAGTCGTCGGACATGTCGGCGGCTGGCCAACCTAGTCCCGATGTCGTGGGGACGACCCTATAGTCGTCGGACTTCACGGTGGCGGGCCAATCTAGTCCCGGGGTCGTGGGGACGACCCTACAGTCGTCGGACATTTCGGCGGCTTGCCATCTTTGGCCCGGGGTCGTGGGGACTACCCTATAGTCGTCGGACATGACGGTGGCATGCCAACTTTGGCCCGTGGTCGTGGGGACGATCCAATAGTCGTCGGACATGTCGACGGCTGGCCAACTTTGGCCCGTGGTCGTGGGGACGACCCTATAGTCGTTGGACATGTCAGCGGCTGGCCAACTTTGGCCCGGGGTCGTCGGACATGTTGGCGGTTTGTCAGCCTAGTCCCGGGGTCGTGGGTACGACCCTATAGTCGTCGGACAAGTCGGCGGCGGGCCAACCTTGTCCCGGGGTCGTGGGGACGACCCTATAGTCGTCGGACATGACGGTGGCGGGCCAATCTAGTCCCGGGGTCGTGGGGACGACCCTATAGTCGTCGGACATTTCGGCGGCATGCCAACTTTGGCCCGGGGTCGTGGGGACGACCCTATAGTCGTTGGACATGACGGTGGCGGGCCAATCTAGTCCCGGGGTCGTAGGGACGACCCTATAGTCGTCGGACATGTCGGCGATTGGCCAACATTGGCCCGGGGTCGTGGGGATGACCCTATAGTCGTCGGACATGTCGGCGGCTGGCCAACCTAGTCACGAGGTCGTGGGGACGACCCTATAGTCGTCGGACTTCACGGTGGCGGGCCAATCTAGTCCCGGGGTCGTGGGGACGACCCTACAGTCGTCGGACATTTCGGCGGCTTGCCAACTTTGGCCCGTGGTCGTGGGGACGACCCTATAGTCGTCGGAAATGACGGTGGCGGGCCAATCTTTTCCGGGGGTCGTGGGGACGACCGTATAGTCGTCGGACATATCAGCGGCTGGCCAACTTTGGCCCGGGGTCGTGGGGACGACCCTATAGTCGTCGGACAAGTCGGCGGCGGGCCAACCTAGTCCCGGGGTCGTGGGGACGACCCAATAATCGTCGGACAAGCCGGCGGCTGGCCACCTTTGGCCCGTGGTCGTGGGGACGACCCTATAGTCGTCGGACAAGTCGGCGGCTGTCCAACTTTGGCCCGGGGTCGTGGGGACGACCCTATAGTCGTCGGACTTGACGGTGGCGAGCCAATCTAGTCCCGGGGTCGTGGGGACGACCCTATAGTCGTCAGATATGTCGGTGGCTAGCCAACCTAGTCCCGGGGTCGTGGGGACGACGCTATAGTCGTCGGACAAGTCGGCGGCGGGCCAACCTAGACCCGGGGTCGTTGGGATGACCCTATAGTCGTCGTACATGACGGTGGCGGGCCAGTCTAGTCCCGTGTCGTGGGGACGACCCTATAGTCGTCGGACATGTCGGCGGCTGGCCAACTTTGGCCCGTGGTCGTGGGGACGACCCTATAGTCGTCAGACATGACGGTGGCGAGCCAACCTAGTCCCGGGGTCGTGGGGACGACCCTATAGTCGTCGGACATGACGGTGGCGGGCCAGTCTAGTCCCGGGTCGTGGGGACGACCCTATAGTCGTCGGACATGTCGGCGGCTGGCCAACTTTGGCCCGTGGTCGTGGGGACGACCCTATAGTCGTCGGAAATGTCGGTGGCTGTCCAACTTTGGCCCGGGGGTCGTGGGGACGACCCTATAGTCGTCGGACATGTCGGCGGCGAGCCAACATTGACCCGGGGTCGTTGGGATGACCCTATAGTCGTCGTACATGACGGTGGCGGGCCAGTCTAGTCCCGTGTCGTGGGGACGACCCTATAGTCGTCGGACATGTCGGCGGCTGTCCAACTTTGGCCCAGGGGTCGTGGGGACGACCCTATAGTCGTCGGAAATGTCGGTGGCTGTCCAACTTTGGTCCAGGGGTCGTGGGGACGACCCTATAGTCGTCGGACAAGTCGGCGGCCGGCCAACCTAGTCCGGGGGTCGTGGGGACGACCCTATAGTCGTCGGACATGACGGTGGCGGGCCAGTCTAGTCCCGGGTCGTGGGGACGACCCTATAGTCGTCGGACATGTCGGCGGCTGGCCAACTTTGGCCCGTGGTCGTGGGGACGACCCTATAGTCGTCGGAAATGTCGGTGGCTGTCCAACTTTGGCCCAGGGGTCGTGGGGACGACCCTATAGTCGTCGGAAATGTCGGTGGCTGTCCAACTTTGGCCCAGGGGTCGTGGGGACGACCCTATAGTCGTCGGACAAGTCGGCGGCCGGCCAACCTAGTCCGGGGGTCGTGGGGACGACCCTATAGTCGTCGGACATGACGGTGGCGGGCCAGTCTAGTCCCGGGTCGTGGGGACGACCCTATAGTCGTCAGACATGACGGTGGCGAGCCAACCTAGTCCCGGGGTCGTGGGGACGACCCTATAGTCGTCGGACATGTCGGCGGCGAGCCCACCTATTCGGGGGGTCGTGGGGACGACCCTATAGTCGTCGGACAAGTCGGCGGCCGGCCAACCTAGTCCGGGGGTCGTGGGGACGACCCTATAGTCGTCGGACATGACGGTGGCGGGCCAGTCTAGTCCCGGGTCGTGGGGACGACCCTATAGTCGTCGGACATGTCGGCGGCTGGCCAACTTTGGCCCGTGGTCGTGGGGACGACCCTATAGTCGTCGGAAATGTCGGTGGCTGTCCAACTTTGGCCCAGGGGTCGTGGGGACGACCCTATAGTCGTCGGACATGTCGGCGGCGAGCCAACATTGACCCGGGGTCGTGGGGACGACTCTATAGTCGTCGGACATGTCGGTGGCGGGCCAATCTAGTCCCGGGTCGTGGGGACGACCCTATAGTCGTCGGACATGTCGGCGGCTGGCCAACTTTGGCCCGTGGTCGTGGGGACGACCCTATAGTCGTCGGACATGACGGTGGCGGGCCAGTCTAGTCCCGGGTCATGGGGACGACCCTATAGTCGTCGGACAAGTCGGCGGCTGGCCAACTTTGGCCCGTGGTCGTGGGGACGACCCTACAGTCGTCAGACATGACGGTGGCGAGCCAACCTAGTCCCGGGGTCGTGGGGACGACCCTATAGTCGTCGGACAAGTCGGCGGCGGGGCAACCTAGTCCCGGGGTCGTGGGGACGACCCTATAGTCGTCGGAAATGTCGGTGGCTGTCCAACTTTGGCCCAGGGGTTGTGGGGACGACCCTATAGTCGTCGGACATGTCGGCGGCGAGCCAACATTGACCCGGGGTCGTGGGGACGACTCTATAGTCGTCGGACATGTCGGTGGCGGGCCAGTCTAGTCCCGGGTCGTGGGGACGACCCTATAGTCGTCGGACATGTCGGCGGCGAGCCAACATTGACCCGGGGTCGTGGGGACGACTCTATAGTCGTCGGACATGTCGGTGGCGGGCCAGTCTAGTCCCGGGTCGTGGGGACGACCCTATAGTCGTCGGACATGTCGGCGGCTGGCCAACTTTGGCCCGTGGTCGTGGGGAGGACCCTATACTCGTCGGACAAGTCGGCGGCGTACCAACCTAGTCCGGGAGTCGTGGGGACGACCCTATTGTCGTCGGAAATGACGGTGGCGGGCCAATCTATTCCCGGGGTCGTGGGGACGACCATATAGTCGTCGGACAAGTCGGCAGCTTGCCAACTTTGGCACGGAGTCGTGGGGACGACCCTACAGTCGTCGGACAAGTCGGCGGCGAGCCAACATTGGCCCGTGGTACGTGGGGACGACCCTATAGTCGTCGGATATGTCGGCGGCTGGCCAACTTTGGCCCGTGGTCGTGGGGACGACCCTATAGTCGTCGGACATAACGGTGGCGGGCCAATCTAGTCCCGGGGTCGTGGGGACGACCCTATAGTCGTCGGACAATTCGGCGGCGGGCCTACCTAGTCCCGGGGTCGTGGGGACGACCCTATAGTCGTCGGATAAGTCGGCAGCTTGCCAACTTTGGCCCGGGGTCGTGGGAACGACCCTATAGTCGTCGGACAAGTCGGGGGCGAGCTCACCTAGTCCGGGGTCGTGGGGACGACCCTATAGTCGTCGGACAAGTCGGCGGCCGGCCAACCTAGTCCGGGGGTCGTGGGGACGACCCTATAGTCGTCGGACATGACGGTGGCGGGCCAGTCTAGTCCCGGGTCGTGGGGACGACCCTATAGTCGTCGGACATGTCGGCGGCATGCCAACTTTGGCCCGTGGTCGTGGGGACGACCCTATTGTCGTCGGACAAGTCGGCAGCTTGCCAACTTTGGCACGGAGTCGTGGGGACGACCCTACAGTCGTCGGACAAGTCGGCGGCGAGCCAATCTAGCCCCGCGGTCGTGGGGACGACCCTAATTCGTCGGACAAGTCAGCGGCTGGCCAACATTGGCCCGTGGTCGTGGGGACGACCCTATAGTCGTCGGATATGTCGGCGGCTGGCCAACTTTGGCCCGTCGTCGTGGGGACGACCCTACAGTCGTCGGACATGTCGGCGGCGAGCCCACCTATTCGGGGGGTCGTGGGGACGACCCTATAGTCGTCGGACAAGTCGGCGGCCGGCCAACCTAGTCCGGGGGTCGTGGGGACGACCCTATAGTCGTCGGACATGACGGTGGCGGGCCAGTCTAGTCCCGGGTCGTGGGGACGACCCTATAGTCGTCGGACATGTCGGCGGCTGGCCAACTTTGGCCCGTGGTCGTGGGGAGGACCCTATACTCGTCGGACAAGTCGGCGGCGTACCAACCTAGTCCGGGGGTCGTGGGGACGACCCTATAGTCGTCGGACATGACGGTGGCGGGCCAGTCTAGTCCCGGGTCATGGGGACGACCCTATAGTCGTCGGACATGTCGGCGGCTGGCCAACTTTGGCCCGTGGTCGTGGGGACGACCCTATAGTCGTCAGACATGACGGTGGCGAGCCAACCTAGTCCCGGGGTCGTGGGGACGACCCTATAGTCGTCGGACAAGTCGGCGGCGAGCCCACCTAGTCGGGGGGTAGTGGGGACGACCCTATAGTCGTCGGGTACAAGTCGGCGGCCGGCCAACCTAGTCCGGGGGTCGTGGGGACGACCCTATAGTCGTCGGACATGACGGTGGCGGGCCAGTCTAGTCCCGGGTCGTGGGGACGACCCTATAGTCGTCGGACATGTCGGCGGCTGGCCAACTTTGGCCCCTGGTCGTGGGGACGACCCTATAGTCGTCGGAAATGTCGGTGGCTGTCCAACTTTGGCCCGGGGGTCGTGGGGACGACCCAATAGTCGTCGGAAATGTCGGCGGCGAGCCAACATTGACCCGGGGTCGTGGGGGCGACTCTATAGTCGTCGGACATGACGGTGGCGGACCAATCTAGTCCCGGGGTCGTGGGGACGACCCTACAGTCGTCGAACATGTCGGCGGCTTGCCAAATTTGCCCGGGGTCGTGGGGACGACCCTATAGTCGTCGGATTTGACGGTGGCGGGCCAATCTAGTCCCGGGGTCGTCGGGACGACCCAATAGTCGTTGGACATTACGGCGGCTGGCCAACTCTGGCCCATGGTCGTTGGGACGACCCTATAGTCGTTGGACATGACGGTGGCGGGCCAACCTAGTCCCGGGGTCGTAGGGACGACCCTATAGTCGTCGGACATGTCGGCGATTGGCCAACATTGGCCCGGGGTCGTGGGGACGACCCTACAGTCGTCGGACATTTCGGCGGCTTGCCAACTTTGGCCCGGGGTCGTGGGGACGACCCTATAGTCGTCGGACATGACGGTGGCGGACCAATCTAGTCCCGGGGTCGTGGAGACGACCCTACAGTCGTCGGACATTTCGGCGCCTTGCCAACTTTGGCCCGGGGTCGTGGGGACGACCCTATAGTCGTCGGACATGACGGTGGCGGACCAATCTAGTCCCGGGGTCGTGAGGACGACCCTATAGTCGTCGGGCATGTCGGCGGCTGGCCAACTTTGGCCCGTGGTCGTGGGGACGATCCAATAGTCGTCGGACATGTCGGCGGCTGGCTAACTTTGGCCCGGTGTCGTGGGGACGACCCTATAGTCGTCGGACATGTTGGCGATTGGCCAACATTGGCCCGGGGTCGTGGGGACTACTCTATAGTCGTCGGACATGTTGGCGGCTTGTCAGCCTAGTCCCGGGGTCGTGGGTACGACCCTATAGTCGTCGGAGATGTTGGCGGCGGGCCAACCTTGTCCCGGGGTCGTGGGGACGACCCTATAGTCGTCGGACATGACGGTGGCGGCCAATCTAGTCCCGGGGTCGTGGGGACGACCCTATAGTCGTCGGACAAGACGGCGGCTGGACATCCTTGGCTCGCGGTCGTGGGGACGACCCTATAGTCGTCGGACATTTCGGCGGCTTGCCAAATTTGCCCGGGGTCGTGGGGACGACCCTATAGTCGTCGGACTTGACGGTGGCGGGCCAATCCAGTCCCGGGGTCGTGGGGACGACCCTATAGTCGTCGGACATTTCGGCGGCATGCCAACTTTGGCTCGGGGTCGTGGGGACGACCCTATAGTCGTCGGACATTTCGGCGGCTGGTCAACCTACTCCCGGGGTCGTGGGGACGACCCTATAGTGGTGGGACATGACGGTGGCGGGCCAATCTAGTCCCGGGGTCGTGGGTACGAACCTATAGTCGTCGGACAAGTCGGCGGCGGGCCAACCTTGTCCCGGGGTCGTGGGGACGACCGTATAGTCATCGGACATGACGGTGGCGGGCCAATCTAGTCCCGGGGTCGTGGGGACGACCCTATAGTCGTCGGACAAGACGGCGGCTGGACATCTTTGGCCCGCGGTCGTGGGGACGACCCTATAGTCGTCGGACAAGTCAGCGGCTGGCCTACATTGGTCCGTGGTCGTGGGGACGACCATATAGTCGTCGGACATGACGGTGGCGGGCCGCTCTAGTCCCGGGTCGTGGGGACGACCCTATAGTCGTCGGACATGTCGGCGGCTGGCCAACTTTGGCCCGGGGTCGTGGGGACGACCCTATAGTCGTCGGATATGTCGGCGGCTGGCCAACTTTGGCCCGTGGTCGTGGGGACGACCCTATAGTCGTCGGACAAGTCGGCGGCGGGCCAACCTAGTCCCGGGGTCGTGGGGACAACCCTATAATCGTCGGACAAGCCGGCGGCTGGCCAACTTTGGCCCGTGGTCGTGGGAACGACCCTATAGTCGTCGGACAAGTCGGCGGCTGTCCAACTTTGGCCCGGGGTCGTGGGGACGACCCTATAGTCGTCGGACTTGACGGTGGCGGGCCAATCTAGTCCCGGGGTCGTGGGGACGACCATATAGTCGTCAGACATGTCGGTGGCGAGCCAACCTAGTCCCGGGGTCGTGGGGACGACCCTATAGTCGTCGGACAAGTCGGCGGCGGGCCAACCTAGTCCCGGGGTCGTGGGGATGACCCTATAGTCGTCGGACATGACGGTGGCGGGCCAGTCTAGTCCCGGGTCGTGGGGACGACCCTATAGTCGTCGGACATGTCGGCGGCTGGCCAACATTGGCCCGCGGTCGTGGGGACGACCCTATAGTCGTCAGACATGACGGTGGCGAGCCAACCTAGTCCCGGGGTCGTGGGGACGACCCTATAGTCGTCGGACATGTCGGCGATTGGCCAACTCTGGCCCATGGTCGTTGGGACGACCCTATAGTCGTCGGACATGACGGTGGCGGGCCAGTCTAGTCCCGGGTCGTAGGGACGACCCTATAGTCGTCGGACATGTCGGCGATTGGCCAACATTGGCCCGGGGTCGTGGGGACGACCCTACAGTCGTCGGACATTTCGGCGGCTTGCCAACTTTGGCCCGGGGTCGTGGGGACGACCCTATAGTCGTCGGACATGACGGTGGCGGACCAATCTAGTCCCGGGGTCGTGGAGACGACCCTACAGTCGTCGGACATTTCGGCGCCTTGCCAACTTTGGCCCGGGGTCGTGGGGACGACCCTATAGTCGTCGGACATGACGGTGGCGGACCAATCTAGTCCCGGGGTCGTGAGGACGACCCTATAGTCGTCGGGCATGTCGGCGGCTGGCCAACTTTGGCCCGTGGTCGTGGGGACGATCCAATAGTCGTCGGACATGTCGGCGGCTGGCTAACTTTGGCCCGGTGTCGTGGGGACGACCCTATAGTCGTCGGACATGTTGGCGATTGGCCAACATTGGCCCGGGGTCGAGGGGACTACTCTATAGTCGTCGGACATGTTGGCGGCTTGTCAGCCTAGTCCCGGGGTCGTGGGTACGACCCTATAGTCGTCGGACAAGTCGGCGGCGGGCCAACCTTGTCCCGGGGTCGTGGGGACGACCCTATAGTCGTCGGACATGACGGTGGCGGGCCAATCTAGTCCCGGGGTCGTGGGGACGACCCTATAGTCGTCGGACAAGACGGCGGCTGGACATCCTTGGCTCGCGGTCGTGGGGACGACCCTATAGTCGTCGGACATTTCGGCGGCTTGCCAAATTTGCCCGGGGTCGTGGGGACGACCCTATAGTCGTCGGACTTGACGGTGGCGGGCCAATCCAGTCCCGGGGTCGTGGGGACGACCCTATAGTCGTCGGACATTTCGGCGGCATGCCAACTTTGGCTCGGGGTCGTGGGGACGACCCTATAGTCGTCGGACATTTCGGCGGCTGGTCAACCTACTCCCGGGGTCGTGGGGACGACCCTATAGTGGTTGGACATGACGGTGGCGGGCCAATCTAGTCCCGGGGTCGTGGGTACGAACCTATAGTCGTCGGACAAGTCGGCGGCGGGCCAACATTGTCCCGGGGTCGTGGGGACGACCGTATAGTCGTCGGACATGACGGTGGCGGGCCAATCTAGTCCCGGGGTCGTGGGGACGACCCTACAGTCGTCGGACAAGACGGCGGCTGGACATCTTTGGCCCGCGGTCGTGGGGACGACCCTATAGTCGTCGGACATTTCGGCGGCTTGCCAACTTTGGCCCGGGGTCGTGGGGACGACCCTATAGTCGTCGGACATGTCGGCGGCTGGCCACCTTTGGCCCGTGGTCGTGGGGACGACCCTATAGTCGTCGGACAAGTCGGCGGCTGTCCAACTTTGGCCCGGGGTCGTGGGGACGACCCTATAGTCGTCGGACATGACGGTGGCGGGCCAGTCTAGTCCCGTGTCGTGGGGACGACCCTATAGTCGTCGGACATGTCGGCGGCTGGCCAACTTTGGCCCGTGGTCGTGGGGACGACCCTATAGTCGTCAGACATGACGGTGGCGAGCCAACCTAGTCCCGGGGTCGTGGGGACGACCCTATAGTCGTCGGACATGACGGTGGCGGACCAATCTAGTCCCGGGGTCGTGAGGACGACCCTATAGTCGTCGGGCATGTCGGCGGCTGGCCAACTTTGGCCCGTGGTCGTGGGGACGATCCAATAGTCGTCGGACATGTCGGCGGCTGGCTAACTTTGGCCCGGTGTCGTGGGGACGACCCTATAGTCGTCGGACATGTTGGCGATTGGCCAACATTGGCCCGGGGTCGAGGGGACTACTCTATAGTCGTCGGACATGTTGGCGGCTTGTCAGCCTAGTCCCGGGGTCGTGGGTACGACCCTATAGTCGTCGGACAAGTCGGCGGCGGGCCAACCTTGTCCCGGGGTCGTGGGGACGACCCTATAGTCGTCGGACATGACGGTGGCGGGCCAATCTAGTCCCGGGGTCGTGGGGACGACCCTATAGTCGTCGGACAAGACGGCGGCTGGACATCCTTGGCTCGCGGTCGTGGGGACGACCCTATAGTCGTCGGACATTTCGGCGGCTTGCCAAATTTGCCCGGGGTCGTGGGGACGACCCTATAGTCGTCGGACTTGACGGTGGCGGGCCAATCCAGTCCCGGGGTCGTGGGGACGACCCTATAGTCGTCGGACATTTCGGCGGCATGCCAACTTTGGCTCGGGGTCGTGGGGACGACCCTATAGTCGTCGGACATTTCGGCGGCTGGTCAACCTACTCCCGGGGTCGTGGGGACGACCCTATAGTGGTTGGACATGACGGTGGCGGGCCAATCTAGTCCCGGGGTCGTGGGTACGAACCTATAGTCGTCGGACAAGTCGGCGGCGGGCCAACATTGTCCCGGGGTCGTGGGGACGACCGTATAGTCGTCGGACATGACGGTGGCGGGCCAATCTAGTCCCGGGGTCGTGGGGACGACCCTACAGTCGTCGGACAAGACGGCGGCTGGACATCTTTGGCCCGCGGTCGTGGGGACGACCCTATAGTCGTCGGACATTTCGGCGGCTTGCCAACTTTGGCCCGGGGTCGTGGGGACGACCCTATAGTCGTCGGACATGTCGGCGGCTGGCCACCTTTGGCCCGTGGTCGTGGGGACGACCCTATAGTCGTCGGACAAGTCGGCGGCTGTCCAACTTTGGCCCGGGGTCGTGGGGACGACCCTATAGTCGTCGGACATGACGGTGGCGGGCCAGTCTAGTCCCGTGTCGTGGGGACGACCCTATAGTCGTCGGACATGTCGGCGGCTGGCCAACTTTGGCCCGTGGTCGTGGGGACGACCCTATAGTCGTCAGACATGACGGTGGCGAGCCAACCTAGTCCCGGGGTCGTGGGGACGACCCTATAGTCGTCGGACATGACGGTGGCGGGCCAGTCTAGTCCCGGGTCGTGGGGACGACCCTATAGTCGTCGGACATGTCGGCGGCTGGCCAACTTTGGCCCGTGGTCGTGGGGACGACCCTATAGTCGTCGGAAATGTCGGTGGCTGTCCAACTTTGGCCCGGGGGTCGTGGGGACGACCCTATAGTCGTCGGACAAGTCGGCAGCTTGCCAACTTTGGCACGGAGTCGTGGGGACGACCCTACAGTCGTCGGACAAGTCGGCGGCGAGCCAATCTAGCCCCGCGGTCGTGGGGACGACCCTAAGTCGTCGGACAAGTCAGCGGCTGGCCAACATTGGCCCGTGGTCGTGGGGACGACCCTATAGTCGTCGGATATGTCGGCGGCTGGCCAACTTTGGCCCGTCGTCGTGGGGACGACCCTACAGTCGTCGGACATGTCGGCGGCGAGCCCACCTATTCGGGGGGTCGTGGGGACGACCCTATAGTCGTCGGACAAGTCGGCGGCCGGCCAACCTAGTCCGGGGGTCGTGGGGACGACCCTATAGTCGTCGGACATGACGGTGGCGGGCCAGTCTAGTCCCGGGTCGTGGGGACGACCCTATAGTCGTCGGACATGTCGGCGGCTGGCCAACTTTGGCCCGTGGTCGTGGGGACGACCCTATAGTCGTCGGAAATGTCGGTGGCTGTCCAACTTTGGCCCAGGGGTCGTGGGGACGACCCTATAGTCGTCGGACATGTCGGCGGCGAGCCAACATTGACCCGGGGTCGTGGGGACGACTCTATAGTCGTCGGACATGTCGGTGGCGGGCCAATCTAGTCCCGGGTCGTGGGGACGACCCTATAGTCGTCGGACATGTCGGCGGCTGGCCAACTTTGGCCCGTGGTCGTGGGGAGGACCCTATACTCGTCGGACAAGTCGGCGGCGTACCAACCTAGTCCGGGAGTCGTGGGGACGACCCTATTGTCGTCGGAAATGACGGTGGCGGGCCAATCTATTCCCGGGGTCGTGGGGACGACCATATAGTCGTCGGACAAGTCGGCAGCTTGCCAACTTTGGCACGGAGTCGTGGGGACGACCCTACAGTCGTCGGACAAGTCGGCGGCGAGCCAACATTGGCCCGTGGTACGTGGGGACGACCCTATAGTCGTCGGACATGTCGGCGATTGGCCAACATTGGCCCGGGGTCGTGGGGACGACCCTATAGTCGACGGACATGTCGGCGGCTGGCCAACTTTGGCCCGTGGTCGTGGAGACGACCCTATAGTCGTTGGACATTTCGGCGGCATGCCAACTTTGGCCCGGGGTCGTGGGGACGACCCTATAGTCGTTGGACATGACGGTGGCGGGCCAATCTAGTCCCGGGGTCGTAGGGACGACCCTATAGTCGTCGGACATGTCGGCGGCTGGCCAACCTAGTCCCGGGGTCGTAGGGACGACCCTATAGTCGTCGGACATGTCGGCGATTGGCCAACATTGGCCCGGGGTCGTGGGGATGACCCTATAGTCGTCGGACATGTCGGCGGCTGGCCAACCTAGTCACGAGGTCGTGGGGACGACCCTATAGTCGTCGGACTTCACGGTGGCGGGCCAATCTAGTCCCGGGGTCGTGGGGACGACCCTACAGTCGTCGGACATTTCGGCGGCTTGCCAACTTTGGCCCGTGGTCGTGGGGACGACCCTATAGTCGTCGGAAATGACGGTGGCGGGCCAATCTTTTCCGGGGGTCGTGGGGACGACCGTATAGTCGTCGGACATATCAGCGGCTGGCCAACTTTGGCCCGGGGTCGTGGGGACGACCCTATAGTCGTCGGACAAGTCGGCGGCGGGCCAACCTAGTCCCGGGGTCGTGGGGACGACCCAATAATCGTCGGACAAGCCGGCGGCTGGCCACCTTTGGCCCGTGGTCGTGGGGACGACCCTATAGTCGTCGGACAAGTCGGCGGCTGTCCAACTTTGGCCCGGGGTCGTGGGGACGACCCTATAGTCGTCGGACTTGACGGTGGCGAGCCAATCTAGTCCCGGGGTCGTGGGGACGACCCTATAGTCGTCAGATATGTCGGTGGCTAGCCAACCTAGTCCCGGGGTCGTGGGGACGACGCTATAGTCGTCGGACAAGTCGGCGGCGGGCCAACCTAGACCCGGGGTCGTTGGGATGACCCTATAGTCGTCGTACATGACGGTGGCGGGCCAGTCTAGTCCCGTGTCGTGGGGACGACCCTATAGTCGTCGGACATGTCGGCGGCTGGCCAACTTTGGCCCGTGGTCGTGGGGACGACCCTATAGTCGTCAGACATGACGGTGGCGAGCCAACCTAGTCCCGGGGTCGTGGGGACGACCCTATAGTCGTCGGACATGACGGTGGCGGGCCAGTCTAGTCCCGGGTCGTGGGGACGACCCTATAGTCGTCGGACATGTCGGCGGCTGGCCAACTTTGGCCCGTGGTCGTGGGGACGACCCTATAGTCGTCGGAAATGTCGGTGGCTGTCCAACTTTGGCCCGGGGGTCGTGGGGACGACCCTATAGTCGTCGGACATGTCGGCGGCGAGCCAACATTGACCCGGGGTCGTGGGGACGACTCTATAGTCGTCGGACATGTCGGCGGGTGGCCAAATATGACCCGGGGACGTGGGGACGAGCCTATAGTCTTCGGACAAGTCGGCGGCTGTCCAACTTTGGCCCAGGGGTCGTGGGGACGACCCTATAGTCGTCGGAAATGTCGGCGGCTGGCCAACTTTGGCCCGTGGTCGTGGGGAGGACCCTATACTCGTCGGACAAGTCGGCGGCGTACCAACCTAGTCCGGGGGTCGTGGGGACGACCCTATAGTCGTCGGACATGACGGTGGCGGGCCAGTCTAGTCCCGGGTCATGGGGACGACCCTATAGTCGTCGGACAAGTCGGCGGCTGGCCAACTTTGGCCCGTGGTCGTGGGGACGACCCTATAGTCGTCGGACATGTTGGCGGCTTGTCAGCCTAGTCCCAGGGTCGTGGGTACGATCCTATAGTCGTCGGACAAGTCGGCGGCGGGCCAACATTGTCCCGGGGTCGTGGGGACGACCCTATAGTTGTTGGACATGACGGTGGCGGGCTAATCTAGTCCCGGGGTCGTAGGGACGACCCTATAGTCGTTGGACATGTCGGCGATTGGCCAACATTGGCCCGGGGTCGTGGGGACGACCCTATAGTCGTCGGACATGTCGGCGGCTGGCCAACTTTGGCCCGTGGTCGTGGGGAGGACCATATAGTCGTCGGACATGACGGTGGCGGGCCACTCTAGTCCCGGGTCATGGGGACGACCCTATAGTCGTCGGACATGTCGGCGGCTGGCCAACTTTGGCCCGTGGTCGTGGGGAGGACCCTATACTCGTCGGACAAGTCGGCGGCGTACCAACCTAGTCCGGGGGTCGTGGGGACGACCCTATAGTCGTCGGACATGTCGGCGGCTGGCCAACTTTGGCCCGTGGTCGTGGGGAGGACCCTATACTCGTCGGACATGTCGGCGGCGAGCCAACATTGACCCGGGGTCGTGGGGACGACTCTATAGTCGTCGGATATGTCGGTGGCGGGCCAGTCTAGTCCCGGGTCGTGGGGACGACCCTATAGTCGTCGGACATGTCGGCGGCTGGCCAACTTTGGCCCGTGGTCGTGGGGAGGACCCTATACTCGTCGGACAAGTCGGCGGCGTACCAACCTAGTCCGGGGGTCGTGGGGACGACCCTATAGTCGTCGGACATGACGGTGGCGGGCCAGTCTAGTCCCGGGTCATGGGGACGACCCTATAGTCGTCGGTCATGTCGGCGGCTGGCCAACTTTGGCCCGTGGTCGTGGGGACGACCCTATAGTCGTCAGACATGACGGTGGCGAGCCAACCTAGTCCCGGGGTCGTGGGGACGACCCTATAGTCGTCGGACAAGTCGGCGGCGAGCCCACCTAGTCGGGGGGTAGTGGGGACGACCCTATAGTCGTCGGGTACAAGTCGGCGGCCGGCCAACCTAGTCCGGGGGTCGTGGGGACGACCCTATAGTCGTCGGACATGACGGTGGCGGGCCAGTCTAGTCCCGGGTCGTGGGGACGACCCTATAGTCGTCGGACATGTCGGCGGCTGGCCAACTTTGGCCCCTGGTCGTGGGGACGACCCTATAGTCGTCGGAAATGTCGGTGGCTGTCCAACTTTGGCCCGGGGGTCGTGGGGACGACCCAATAGTCGTCGGAAATGTCGGCGGCGAGCCAACATTGACCCGGGGTCGTGGGGACGACTCTATAGTCGTCGGACATGACGGTGGCGGACCAATCTAGTCCCGGGGTCGTGGGGACGACCCTACAGTCGTCGAACATGTCGGCGGCTTGCCAAATTTGCCCGGGGTCGTGGGGACGACCCTATAGTCGTCGGATTTGACGGTGGCGGGCCAATCTAGTCCCGGGGTCGTCGGGACGACCCAATAGTCGTTGGACATTACGGCGGCTGGCCAACTCTGGCCCATGGTCGTTGGGACGACCCTATAGTCGTTGGACATGACGGTGGCGGGCCAACCTAGTCCCGGGGTCGTAGGGACGACCCTATAGTCGTCGGACATGTCGGCGATTGGCCAACATTGGCCCGGGGTCGTGGGGACGACCCTACAGTCGTCGGACATTTCGGCGGCTTGCCAACTTTGGCCCGGGGTCGTGGGGACGACCCTATAGTCGTCGGACATGACGGTGGCGGACCAATCTAGTCCCGGGGTCGTGGAGACGACCCTACAGTCGTCGGACATTTCGGCGCCTTGCCAACTTTGGCCCGGGGTCGTGGGGACGACCCTATAGTCGTCGGACATGACGGTGGCGGACCAATCTAGTCCCGGGGTCGTGAGGACGACCCTATAGTCGTCGGGCATGTCGGCGGCTGGCCAACTTTGGCCCGTGGTCGTGGGGACGATCCAATAGTCGTCGGACATGTCGGCGGCTGGCTAACTTTGGCCCGGTGTCGTGGGGACGACCCTATAGTCGTCGGACATGTTGGCGATTGGCCAACATTGGCCCGGGGTCGTGGGGACTACTCTATAGTCGTCGGACATGTTGGCGGCTTGTCAGCCTAGTCCCGGGGTCGTGGGTACGACCCTATAGTCGTCGGAGATGTCGGCGGCGGGCCAACCTTGTCCCGGGGTCGTGGGGACGACCCTATAGTCGTCGGACATGACGGTGGCGGCCAATCTAGTCCCGGGGTCGTGGGGACGACCCTATAGTCGTCGGACAAGACGGCGGCTGGACATCCTTGGCTCGCGGTCGTGGGGACGACCCTATAGTCGTCGGACATTTCGGCGGCTTGCGAAATTTGCCCGGGGTCGTGGGGACGACCCTATAGTCGTCGGACTTGACGGTGGCGGGCCAATCCAGTCCCGGGGTCGTGGGGACGACCCTATAGTCGTCGGACATTACGGCGGCTTGCCAACTTTGGCTCGGGGTCGTGGGGACGACCCTATAGTCGTCGGACATTTCGGCGGCTGGTCAACCTACTCCCGGGGTCGTGGGGACGACCCTATAGTGGTTGGACATGACGGTGGCGGGCCAATCTAGTCCCGGGGTCGTGGGGACGACCCTATAGTCGTCGGACATGTCGGCGGCTGGCTAACTTTGGCCCGTGGTCGTGGGGACGACCCAATAGTCGTTGGACATGTCGGCGGCTGGCCAACTTTGGGCCGTGGTCGTGGAGACGATCCTATAGTCGTCGGACTTGACGGTGGCGGGCCAATCTAGTCGCGGGGTCGTGGGGACGACCCTATAGTCGTCGGACATGACGGTGGCGGGCCAGTCTAGTCCCGGGACATGGGGACGACCCTATAGTCGTCGGACAAGTCGGCGGCTGGCCAACTTTGGCCCGTGGTCGTGGGGACGACCCTATAGTCGTCGGAAATGACGGTGGCGGGCCAATCTAGTCCCGGGGTCGTGGGGACGACCCTACAGTCGTCGGACAAGTCGGCGGCGAGCCAATCTAGTCCCGCGGTCGTGGGGACGACCCTATAGTCGTCGGACAAGTCAGCGGCTGGCCTACATTGGTCCGTGGTCGTGGGGACGACAATATAGTCGTCGGACATGACGGTGGCGGGCCGCTCTAGTCCCGGGTCGTGGGGACGACCCTATAGTCGTCGGACATGTCGGCGGCTGGCCAACTTTGGCCCGGGGTCGTGGGGACGACCCTATAGTCGTCGGATATGTCGGCGGCTGGCCAACTTTGGCCCGTGGTCGTGGGGACGACCCTATAGTCGTCGGACAAGTCGGCGGCGGGCCAACCTAGTCCCGGGGTCGTGGGGACAACCCTATAATCGTCGGACAAGCCGGCGGCTGGCCAACTTTGGCCCGTGGTCGTGGGGACGACCCTATAGTCGTCGGACTTGACGGTGGCGGGCCAATCTAGTCCCGGGGTCGTGGGGACGACCATATAGTCGTCAGACATGTCGGTGGCGAGCCAACCTAGTCCCGGGGTCGTGGGGACGACCCTATAGTCGTCGGACAAGTCGGCGGCGGGCCAACCTAGTCCCGGGGTCGTGGGGATGACCCTATAGTCGTCGGACATGACGGTGGCGGGCCAGTCTAGTCCCGGGTAGTGGGGACGACCCTAGAGTCGTCGGACATGTCGGCGGCTGGCCAACTTTGGCCCGCGGTCGTGGGGACGACCCTATAGTCGTCAGACATGACGGTGGCGAGCCAACCGAGTCCCGGGGTCGTGGGGACGACCCTATAGTCGTCGGACATGTCGGCGATTGGCCAACTCTGGCCCATGGTCGTTGGGACGACCCTATAGTCGTCGGACATGACGGTGGCGGGCCAGTCTAGTCCCGGGTCGTAGGGACGACCCTATAGTCGTCGGACATGTCGGCGATTGGCCAACATTGGCCCGGGGTCGTGGGGGACGACCCTACAGTCGTCGGACATTTCGGCGGCTTGCCAACTTTGGCCCGGGGTCGTGGGGACGACCCTATAGTCGTCGGACATGACGGTGGCGGACCAATCTAGTCCCGGGGTCGTGGAGACGACCCTACAGTCGTCGGACATTTCGGCGCCTTGCCAACTTTGGCCCGGGGTCGTGGGGACGACCCTATAGTCGTCGGACATGACGGTGGCGGACCAATCTAGTCCCGGGGTCGTGAGGACGACCCTATAGTCGTCGGGCATGTCGGCGGCTGGCCAACTTTGGCCCGTGGTCGTGGGGACGATCCAATAGTCGTCGGACATGTCGGCGGCTGGCTAACTTTGGCCCGGTGTCGTGGGGACGACCCTATAGTCGTCGGACATGTTGGCGATTGGCCAACATTGGCCCGGGGTCGTGGGGACTACTCTATAGTCGTCGGACATGTTGGCGGCTTGTCAGCCTAGTCCCGGGGTCGTGGGTACGACCCTATAGTCGTCGGACAAGTCGGCGGCGGGCCAACCTTGTCCCGGGGTCGTGGGGACGACCCTATAGTCGTCGGACATGACGGTGGCGGGCCAATCTAGTCCCGGGGTCGTGGGGACGACCCTATAGTCGTCGGACAAGACGGCGGCTGGACATCCTTGGCTCGCGGTCGTGGGGACGACCCTATAGTCGTCGGACATTTCGGCGGCTTGCCAAATTTGCCCGGGGTCGTGGGGACGACCCTATAGTCGTCGGACTTGACGGTGGCGGGCCAATCCAGTCCCGGGGTCGTGGGGACGACCCTATAGTCGTCGGACATTTCGGCGGCATGCCAACTTTGGCTCGGGGTCGTGGGGACGACCCTATAGTCGTCGGACATTTCGGCGGCTGGTCAACCTACTCCCGGGGTCGTGGGGACGACCCTATAGTGGTGGGACATGACGGTGGCGGGCCAATCTAGTCCCGGGGTCGTGGGTACGAACCTATAGTCGTCGGACAAGTCGGCGGCGGGCCAACCTTGTCCCGGGGTCGTGGGGACGACCGTATAGTCGTCGGACATGACGGTGGCGGGCCAATCTAGTCCCGGAGTCGTGGGGACGACCCTATAGTCGTCGGACAAGACGGCGGCTGGACATCTTTGGCCCGCGGTCGTGGGGACGACCCTATAGTCGTCGGACAAGTCAGCGGCTGGCCTACATTGGTCCGTGGTCGTGGGGACGACCATATAGTCGTCGGACATGACGGTGGCGGGCCGCTCTAGTCCCGGGTCGTGGGGACGACCCTATAGTCGTCGGACATGTCGGCGGCTGGCCAACTTTGGCCCGGGGTCGTGGGGACGACCCTATAGTCGTCGGATATGTCGGCGGCTGGCCAACTTTGGCCCGTGGTCGTGGGGACGACCCTATAGTCGTCGGACAAGTCGGCGGCGGGCCAACCTAGTCCCGGGGTCGTGGGGACAACCCTATAATCGTCGGACAAGCCGGCGGCTGGCCAACTTTGGCCCGTGGTCGTGGGAACGACCCTATAGTCGTCGGACAAGTCGGCGGCTGTCCAACTTTGGCCCGGGGTCGTGGGGACGACCCTATAGTCGTCGGACTTGACGGTGGCGGGCCAATCTAGTCCCGGGGTCGTGGGGACGACCATATAGTCGTCAGACATGTCGGTGGCGAGCCAACCTAGTCCCGGGGTCGTGGGGACGACCCTATAGTCGTCGGACAAGTCGGCGGCGGGCCAACCTAGTCCCGGGGTCGTGGGGATGACCCTATAGTCGTCGGACATGACGGTGGCGGGCCAGTCTAGTCCCGGTTCGTGGGGACGACCCTATAGTCGTCGGACATGTCGGCGGCTGGCCAACATTGGCCCGCGGTCGTGGGGACGACCCTATAGTCGTCAGACATGACGGTGGCGAGCCAACCTAGTCCCGGGGTCGTGGGGACGACCCTATAGTCGTCGGACATGTCGGCGATTGGCCAACTCTGGCCCATGGTCGTTGGGACGACCCTATAGTCGTCGGACATGACGGTGGCGGGCCAGTCTAGTCCCGGGTCGTAGGGACGACCCTATAGTCGTCGGACATGTCGGCGATTGGCCAACATTGGCCCGGGGTCGTGGGGACGACCCTACAGTCGTCGGACATTTCGGCGGCTTGCCAACTTTGGCCCGGGGTCGTGGGGACGACCCTATAGTCGTCGGACATGACGGTGGCGGACCAATCTAGTCCCGGGGTCGTGGAGACGACCCTACAGTCGTCGGACATTTCGGCGCCTTGCCAACTTTGGCCCGGGGTCGTGGGGACGACCCTATAGTCGTCGGACATGACGGTGGCGGACCAATCTAGTCCCGGGGTCGTGAGGACGACCCTATAGTCGTCGGGCATGTCGGCGGCTGGCCAACTTTGGCCCGTGGTCGTGGGGACGATCCAATAGTCGTCGGACATGTCGGCGGCTGGCTAACTTTGGCCCGGTGTCGTGGGGACGACCCTATAGTCGTCGGACATGTTGGCGATTGGCCAACATTGGCCCGGGGTCGAGGGGACTACTCTATAGTCGTCGGACATGTTGGCGGCTTGTCAGCCTAGTCCCGGGGTCGTGGGTACGACCCTATAGTCGTCGGACAAGTCGGCGGCGGGCCAACCTTGTCCCGGGGTCGTGGGGACGACCCTATAGTCGTCGGACATGACGGTGGCGGGCCAATCTAGTCCCGGGGTCGTGGGGACGACCCTATAGTCGTCGGACAAGACGGCGGCTGGACATCCTTGGCTCGCGGTCGTGGGGACGACCCTATAGTCGTCGGACATTTCGGCGGCTTGCCAAATTTGCCCGGGGTCGTGGGGACGACCCTATAGTCGTCGGACTTGACGGTGGCGGGCCAATCCAGTCCCGGGGTCGTGGGGACGACCCTATAGTCGTCGGACATTTCGGCGGCATGCCAACTTTGGCTCGGGGTCGTGGGGACGACCCTATAGTCGTCGGACATTTCGGCGGCTGGTCAACCTACTCCCGGGGTCGTGGGGACGACCCTATAGTGGTTGGACATGACGGTGGCGGGCCAATCTAGTCCCGGGGTCGTGGGTACGAACCTATAGTCGTCGGACAAGTCGGCGGCGGGCCAACATTGTCCCGGGGTCGTGGGGACGACCGTATAGTCGTCGGACATGACGGTGGCGGGCCAATCTAGTCCCGGGGTCGTGGGGACGACCCTACAGTCGTCGGACAAGACGGCGGCTGGACATCTTTGGCCCGCGGTCGTGGGGACGACCCTATAGTCGTCGGACATTTCGGCGGCTTGCCAACTTTGGCCCGGGGTCGTGGGGACGACCCTATAGTCGTCGGACATGTCGGCGGCTGGCCACCTTTGGCCCGTGGTCGTGGGGACGACCCTATAGTCGTCGGACAAGTCGGCGGCTGTCCAACTTTGGCCCGGGGTCGTGGGGACGACCCTATAGTCGTCGGACTTGACGGTGGCGGGCCAATCTAGTCCCGGGGTCGTGGGGACGACCCAATAGTCGTTGGACATTACGGCGGCTGGCCAACTTTGGCCCATGGTCGTGGGGACGACCCTATAGTCGTTGGACATGACGGTGGCGGGCCAATCTAGTCCCGGGGTCGTAGGGAAGACCCTATAGTCGTCGGACATGTCGGCGATTGGCCAACATTGGCCCGGGGTCGTGGGGACGACCCTATAGTCGTCGGACATGACGGTGGCGGACCAATCTAGTCCCGGGGTCGTGGGGACGACCCTATAGTCGTCGGACATTTCGGCGGCTTGTCAACCTAGTCCCGGGGTCGTGGAGACGACCCTATAGTCGTCGGACATGTCGGCGGCTGGCCAACCTAGTCCCGATGTCGTGGGGACGACCCTATAGTCGTCGGACTTCACGGTGGCGGGCCAATCTAGTCCCGGGGTCGTGGGTACGACCCTATAGTCGTCGGACAAGACGGCGGCTGGACATCTTTGGCCCGCGGTCGTGGGGACGACCCTATAGTCGTCGGACATTTCGGCGGCTTGCCAACTTTGGCCCGGGGTCGTGGGGACGACCCTATAGTCGACGGACATGTCGGCGGCTGGCCAACTTTGGCCCGTGGTCGTGGAGACGATCCTATACTCGTCGGACTTGACGGTGGCGGGCCAATCTAGTCCCGGGGTCGTGGGGACGACCATACAGTCGTCGGACATTTCGGCGGCTTGCCAACTTTGGCCCGTGGTCGTGGGGACGACCCTATAGTCGTCGGAAATGACGGTGGCGGGCCAATCTTTTCCGGGGGTCGTGGGGACGACCGTATAGTCGTCGGACATATCAGCGGCTGGCCAACTTTGGCCCGGGGTCGTGGGGACGACCCTATAGTCGTCGGACAAGTCGGCGGCGGGCCAACCTAGTCCCGGGGTCGTGGGGACGACCCAATAATCGTCGGACAAGCCGGCGGCTGGCCACCTTTGGCCCGTGGTCGTGGGGACGACCCTATAGTCGTCGGACAAGTCGGCGGCTGTCCAACTTTGGCCCGGGGTCGTGGGGACGACCCTATAGTCGTCGGACTTGACGGTGGCGAGCCAATCTAGTCCCGGGGTCGTGGGGACGACCCTATAGTCGTCAGATATGTCGGTGGCGAGCCAACCTAGTCCCGGGGTCGTGGGGACGACGCTATAGTCGTCGGACAAGTCGGCGGCGGGCCAACCTAGACCCGGGGTCGTTGGGATGACCCTATAGTCGTCGGACATGACGGTGGCGGGCCAGTCTAGTCCCGTGTCGTGGGGACGACCCTATAGTCGTCGGACATGTCGGCGGCTGGCCAACTTTGGCCCGTGGTCGTGGGGACGACCCTATAGTCGTCAGACATGACGGTGGCGAGCCAACCTAGTCCCGGGGTCGTGGGGACGACCCTATAGTCGTCGGACATGACGGTGGCGGGCCAGTCTAGTCCCGGGTCGTGGGGACGACCCTATAGTCGTCGGACATGTCGGCGGCTGGCCAACTTTGGCCCGTGGTCGTGGGGACGACCCTATAGTCGTCGGAAATGTCGGTGGCTGTCCAACTTTGGCCCGGGGGTCGTGGGGACGACCCTATAGTCGTCGGACATGTCGGCGGCGAGCCAACATTGACCCGGGGTCGTGGGGACGACTCTATAGTCGTCGGACATGTCGGCGGCTGGCCAAATATGACCCGGGGACGTGGGGACGAGCCTATAGTCTTCGGACAAGTCGGCGGCTGTCCAACTTTGGCCCAGGGGTCGTGGGGACGACCCTATAGTCGTCGGAAATGTCGGTGGCTGTCCAACTTTGGCCCAGGGGTCGTGGGGACGACCCTATAGTCGTCGGACAAGTCGGCGGCCGGCCAACCTAGTCCGGGGGTCGTGGGGACGACCCTATAGTCGTCGGACATGACGGTGGCGGGCCAGTCTAGTCCCGGGTCGTGGGGACGACCCTATAGTCGTCGGACATGTCGGCGGCTGGCCAACTTTGGCCCGTGGTCGTGGGGACGACCCTATAGTCGTCGGAAATGTCGGTGGCTGTCCAACTTTGGCCCAGGGGACGTGGGGACGACCCTATAGTCGTCGGACATGTCGGCTGCGAGCCAACATTGACCCGGGGTCGTGGGGACGACTCTATAGTCGTCGGACATGTCGGTGGCGGGCCAATCTAGTCCCGGGTCGTGGGGACGACCCTATAGTCGTCGGACATGTCGGCGGCTGGCCAACTTTGGCCCGTGGTCGTGGGGACGACCCCATAGTCGTCGGACATGACGGTGGCGGGCCAGTCTAGTCCCGGGTCTTGGGGACGACCCTATAGTCGTCGGACAAGTCGGCGGCTGGCCAACTTTGGCCCGTGGTCGTGGGGACGACCCTACAGTCGTCAGACATGACGGTGGCGAGCCAACCTAGTCCCGGGGTCGTGGGGACGACCCTATAGTCGTCGGACAAGTCGGCGGCGGGGCAACCTAGTCCCGGGGTCGTGGGGACGACCCTATAGTCGTCGGAAATGTCGGTGGCTGTCCAACTTTGGCCCAGGGGTTGTGGGGACGACCCTATAGTCGTCGGACATGTCGGCGGCGAGCCAACATTGACCCGGGGTCGTGGGGACGACTCTATAGTCGTCGGACATGTCGGTGGCGGGCCAGTCTAGTCCCGGGTCGTGGGGACGACCCTATAGTCGTCGGACATGTCGGCGGCGAGCCAACATTGACCCGGGGTCGTGGGGACGACTCTATAGTCGCCGGACATGTCGGTGGCGGGCCAGTCTAGTCCCGGGTCGTGGGGACGACCCTATAGTCGTCGGACATGTCGGCGGCTGGCCAACTTTGGCCCGTGGTCGTGGGGAGGACCCTATACTCGTCGGACAAGTCGGCGGCGTACCAACCTAGTCCGGGAGTCGTGGGGACGACCCTATTGTCGTCGGAAATGACGGTGGCGGGCCAATCTATTCCCGGGGTCGTGGGGACGACCATATAGTCGTCGGACAAGTCGGCAGCTTGCCAACTTTGGCACGGAGTCGTGGGGACGACCCTACAGTCGTCGGACAAGTCGGCGGCGAGCCAACATTGGCCCGTGGTACGTGGGGACGACCCTATAGTCGTCGGATATGTCGGCGGCTGGCCAACTTTGGCCCGTGGTCGTGGGGACGACCCTATAGTCGTCGGACATAACGGTGGCGGGCCAATCTAGTCCCGGGGTCGTGGGGACGACCCTATAGTCGTCGGACAATTCGGCGGCGGGCCTACCTAGTCCCGGGGTCGTGGGGACGACCCTATAGTCGTCGGACAAGCCGGCGGCGTACCAACCTAGTCCGGGAGTCGTGGGGACGACCCTATTGTCGTCGGAAATGACGGTGGCGGGCCAATCTCTTCCCGGGGTCGTGGGGACGACCATATAGTCGTCGGACAAGTCGGCAGCTTGCCAACTTTGGCACGGAGTCGTGGGGACGACCCTATAGTCGTCGGACATGTCGGCGGCTGGCCAACTTTGGCCCGTGGTCGTGGGGAGGACCCTATACTCGTCGGACAAGTCGGCGGCGTACCAACCTAGTCCGGGAGTCGTGGGGACGACCCTATTGTCGTCGGAAATGACGGTGGCGGGCCAATCTATTCCCGGGGTCGTGGGGACGACCCTATAGTCGTCGGACAAGTCGGCGGCGGGCCAACCTAGTCCCGGGGTCGTGGGGACGACCCTATAATCGTCGGACAAGCCGGCGGCTGGCCAACTTTGGCCCGTGGTCGTGGGAACGACCCTATAATCGTCGGACAAGTCGGCGGCTGTCCAACGTTGGCCCGGGGTCGTGGGGACGACCCTATAGTCGTCGGACATGTCGGCGGCTGTCCAACGTTGGCCCGGGGTCGTGGGGACGACCCTATAGTCGTCGGACATGTCGGCGGCTGGCTAACTTTGGCCCGTGGTCGTGGGGACGACCCAATAGTCGTTGGACATATCGGCGGCTGGCCAACTTTGGGCCGTGGTCGTGGAGACGATCCTATAGTCGTCGGACTTGACGGTGGCGGGCCAATCTAGTCCCGGGGTTGTGGGGACGACCCTATAGTCGTCGGATATGTCGGCGGCTTGCCAAATTTGCCCGGGGTCGTGGGAACGACCCTATAGTCGTCGGACTTGACGGTGGCGGGCCTATCTAGTCCCGGGGTCGTGGGGACGACCCTATAGTCGTCGGACATTTCGGCGGCTTGCCAACTTTGGCCCGGGGTCGTGGGGACGACCCTATAGTCGTCGGACATGACGGCGGCTGGCCGACCTAGTCCCGAGGTCGTGGGGACGACCGTATAATCGTCGGATATGTTGGCGGCTTGTCAACCTAGTCCCGGGGTCGCGGGGACGACACTATAGTCGTTGGACATGACGGTGGCCGGCCAATCTAGTGCCGGGGTCGTAGGGACGACCCTACAGTCGTCGGACATGTTGGCGGCTTGTCAGCCTAGTCCCGGGGTCGTGGGTACGACCCTATAGTCGTCGGACAAGTCGGCGGCGGGCCAACCTTGTCCCGGGGTCGTGGGGACGACACTATAGTCGTCGGACATGACGGTGGCGGGCCAATCTAGTCGCGGGGTCGTGGGGACGACCCTATAGTCGTCGGACATGACGGCGGCTGGATATTCTTGGCTCGCGGTCGTGGGGACGACCCTATAGTCGTCGGACATTTCGGCGGCTTGCCAACTTTGACCCGGGGTCGTGGGGACGACCCTATAGTCGTTGGACATTTCGGCGGCATGCCAACTTTGGCCCGGGGTCGTGGGGACTACCCTATAGTCGTTGGACATGACGGTGGCGGGCCAATCTAGTCCCGGGGTCGTGGGGACGACCCTATAGTCGTCGGACATGTCGGCGGCTGGCCAACCTAGTCCCGAGGTCGTGGGGACGACCCTATAGTCGTCGGACTTCACGGTGGCGGGCCAATCTAGACCCGGGGTCGTGGGGACGACCCTACAGTCGTCGGACATTTCGGCGGCTTGCCAACTTTGGCCCGGGGTCGTGGGGACGACCCTATAGTCGTCGGACATGACGGTGGCGGACCAATCTAGTCCCGGGGTCGTGGGGGCGACCCTATAGTCGTCGGACATGCCGGCGGCTGGCCAACTTTGGCTCGCGGTCGTGGGGACGACCCTATAGTCGTCGGACATTTCGGCGGCTTGTCAACCTAGTCCCGGGGTCGTGGA
Source organism: Andrena praecox (assembly GCA_963932275.1). Taxonomy (NCBI): domain Eukaryota; kingdom Metazoa; phylum Arthropoda; class Insecta; order Hymenoptera; family Andrenidae; genus Andrena; species Andrena praecox. The sequence continues at coordinate 278,630 of CAWVQO010000396.1, read as the reverse complement.
GACGATCCTATAGTCGTCGGACTTGACGGTGGCGGGCCAATCTAGTCCCGGGGTTGTGGGGACGACCCTATAGTCGTCGGATATGTCGGCGGCTTGCCAAATTTGCCCGGGGTCGTGGGGACGACCCTATAGTCGTCGGACTTGACGGTGGCGGGCCAATCTAGTCCCGGGGTCGTGGGGACGACCCAATAGTCGTTGGACATTACGGCGGCTGGCCAACTTTGGCCCATGGTCGTGGGGACGACCCTATAGTCGTTGGACATGACGGTGGCGGGCCAATCTAGTCCCGGGGTCGTAGGGAAGACCCTATAGTCGTCGGACATGTCGGCGATTGGCCAACATTGGCCCGGGGTCGTGGGGACGACCCTATAGTCGACGGACATGTCGGCGGCTGGCCAACTTTGGCCCGTGGTCGTGGAGACGACCCTATAGTCGTTGGACATTTCGGCGGCATGCCAACTTTGGCCCGGGGTCGTGGGGACGACCCTATAGTCGTTGGACATGACGGTGGCGGGCCAATCTAGTCCCGGGGTCGTAGGGACGACCCTATAGTCGTCGGACATGTCGGCGGCTGGCCAACCTAGTCCCGATGTCGTGGGGACGACCCTATAGTCGTCGGACTTCACGGTGGCGGGCCAATCTAGTCCCGGGGTCGTGGGGACGACCCTACAGTCGTCGGACATTTCGGCGGCTTGCCATCTTTGGCCCGGGGTCGTGGGGACTACCCTATAGTCGTCGGACATGACGGTGGCATGCCAACTTTGGCCCGTGGTCGTGGGGACGATCCAATAGTCGTCGGACATGTCGACGGCTGGCCAACTTTGGCCCGTGGTCGTGGGGACGACCCTATAGTCGTTGGACATGTCAGCGGCTGGCCAACTTTGGCCCGTGGTCGTGGGGACGACCCTATAGTCGTTGGACATGTCAGCGGCTGGCCAACTTTGGCCCGGTGTCGTGGGGACGACTCTATAGTCGTCGGATATGTCGGCGGCTGGCCAACCTAGACCCGGGGTCGTGGGGACGACCCTATTGTCTTCGGACATGACGGTGGCGGGCCAATCTATTCCCGGGGTCGTACGGACGACCCTATAGTCGTCGGACATTTTGGCGATTGGCCAACATTGGCCCGGGGTCGTGGGGACGACTCTATAGTCTTCGGACATGTTGGCGGCTTGTCAGCCTAGTCCCGGGGTCGTGGGGACGACCCTATAGTCGTTAGACATGACGGTGGCGGGCCAATCTAGTCCCGGGGTCGTGGGTACGACCCTATAGTCGTCGGACAAGACGGCGGCTGGACATCTTTGGCCCGCGGTCGTGGGGACGACCCTATAGTCGTCGGACATTTCGGCGGCTTGCCAACTTTGGCCCGGGGTCGTGGGGACGACCCTATAGTCGACGGACATGTCGGCGGCTGGCCAACTTTGGCCCGTGGTCGTGGAGACGATCCTATACTCGTCGGACTTGACGGTGGCGGGCCAATCTAGTCCGGGGTTGTGGGGACGACCCTATAGTCGTCGGACATTTCGGCGGCTTGCCAACTTTGGCCCGGGGTCGTGGGGACGACCCTATAGTCGTCGGACATGTCGGCGGCTGGCCGACCTAGTCCCGAGGTCGTGGGGACGACCGTATAGTCGTCGGATATGTTGGCGGCTTGTCAACCTAGTCCCGGGGTCGTGGGGACGACCCTATAGTCGTTGGACATGACGGTGGCCGGCCAATCAAGTGCCGGGGTCGTAGGGACGACCCTATAGTCGTCGGACATGTTGGTGATTGGCCAACATTGGCCCGGGGTCGTCGGGACGACCCTATAGTCGTCGGACATGTTGGCGGTTTGTCAGCCTAGTCCCGGGGTCGTGGGTACGACCCTATAGTCGTCGGACAAGTCGGCGGCGGGCCAACCTTGTCCCGGGGTCGTGGGGACGACCCTATAGTCGTCGGACATGACGGTGGCGGGCCAATCTAGTCCCGGGGTCGTGGGGACGACCCTATAGTCGTCGGACAAGACGGCGGCTGGATATTCTTGGCTCGCGATCGTGGGGACGACCCTATAGTCGTCGGACATTTCGGCGGCTTGCCAACTTTGGCCCGGGGTCGTGGGGACGACCCTATAGTCGTCGGACATTTCGGCGGCATGCCAACTTTGGCCCGGGGTCGTGGGGACGACCCTATAGTCGTTGGACATGACGGTGGCGGGCCAATCTAGTCCCGGGGTCGTAGGGACGACCCTATAGTCGTCGGACATGTCGGCGATTGGCCAACATTGGCCCGGGGTCGTGGGGATGACCCTATAGTCGTCGGACATGTCGGCGGCTGGCCAACCTAGTCACGAGGTCGTGGGGACGACCCTATAGTCGTCGGACTTCACGGTGGCGGGCCAATCTAGTCCCGGGGTCGTGGGGACGACCCTACAGTCGTCGGACATTTCGGCGGCTTGCCAACTTTGGCCCGTGGTCGTGGGGACGACCCTATAGTCGTCGGAAATGACGGTGGCGGGCCAATCTTTTCCGGGGGTCGTGGGGACGACCGTATAGTCGTCGGACATATCAGCGGCTGGCCAACTTTGGCCCGGGGTCGTGGGGACGACCCTATAGTCGTCGGACAAGTCGGCGGCGGGCCAACCTAGTCCCGGGGTCGTGGGGACGACCCAATAATCGTCGGACAAGCCGGCGGCTGGCCACCTTTGGCCCGTGGTCGTGGGGACGACCCTATAGTCGTCGGACAAGTCGGCGGCTGTCCAACTTTGGCCCGGGGTCGTGGGGACGACCCTATAGTCGTCGGACTTGACGGTGGCGAGCCAATCTAGTCCCGGGGTCGTGGGGACGACCCTATAGTCGTCAGATATGTCGGTGGCGAGCCAACCTAGTCCCGGGGTCGTGGGGACGACGCTATAGTCGTCGGACAAGTCGGCGGCGGGCCAACCTAGACCCGGGGTCGTTGGGATGACCCTATAGTCGTCGTACATGACGGTGGCGGGCCAGTCTAGTCCCGTGTCGTGGGGACGACCCTATAGTCGTCGGACATGTCGGCGGCTGGCCAACTTTGGCCCGTGGTCGTGGGGACGACCCTATAGTCGTCAGACATGACGGTGGCGAGCCAACCTAGTCCCGGGGTCGTGGGGACGACCCTATAGTCGTCGGACATGACGGTGGCGGGCCAGTCTAGTCCCGGGTCGTGGGGACGACCCTATAGTCGTCGGACATGTCGGCGGCTGGCCAACTTTGGCCCGTGGTCGTGGGGACGACCCTATAGTCGTCGGAAATGTCGGTGGCTGTCCAACTTTGGCCCGGGGGTCGTGGGGACGACCCTATAGTCGTCGGACATGTCGGCGGCGAGCCAACATTGACCCGGGGTCGTGGGGACGACTCTATAGTCGTCGGACATTTCGGCGGCTTGCCAACTTTGGCCCGGGGTCGTGGGGGCGAGCCTATAGTCGTCGGACATTTCGGCGGCATGCCAACTTTGGCCCGGGGTCGTGGGGACGACCCTATAGTCGTCGGAAATGTCGGTGGCTGTCCAACTTTGGCCCAGGGGTCGTGGGGACGACCCTATAGTCGTCGGACAAGTCGGCGGCCGGCCAACCTAGTCCGGGGGTCGTGGGGACGACCCTATAGTCGTCGGACATGACGGTGGCGGGCCAGTCTAGTCCCGGGTCGTGGGGACGACCCTATAGTCGTCAGACATGACGGTGGCGAGCCAACCTAGTCCCGGGGTCGTGGGGACGACCCTATAGTCGTCGGACATGTCGGCGGCGAGCCCACCTATTCGGGGGGTCGTGGGGACGACCCTATAGTCGTCGGACAAGTCGGCGGCCGGCCAACCTAGTCCGGGGGTCGTGGGGACGACCCTATAGTCGTCGGACATGACGGTGGCGGGCCAGTCTAGTCCCGGGTCGTGGGGACGACCCTATAGTCGTCAGACATGACGGTGGCGGGCCAATCTAGACCCGGGGTCGTGGGGACGACCCTACAGTCGTCGGACATTTCGGCGGCTTGCCAACTTTGGCCCGGGGTCGTGGGGACGACCCTATAGTCGTCGGACATGACGGTGGCGGACCAATCTAGTCCCGGGGTCGTGGGGGCGACCCTATAGTCGTCGGACATGCCGGCGGCTGGCCAACTTTGGCTCGCGGTCGTGGGGACGACCCTATAGTCGTCGGACATTTCGGCGGCTTGTCAACCTAGTCCCGGGGTCGTGGAGACGATCCTATAGTCGTCGGACTTGACGGTGGCGGGCCAATCTAGTCCCGGGGTTGTGGGGACGACCCTATAGTCGTCGGATATGTCGGCGGCTTGCCAAATTTGCCCGGGGGCGTGGGGACGACCCTATAGTCGTCGGACTTGACGGTGGCGGGCCAATCTAGTCCCGGGGTCGTGGGGACGACCCAATAGTCGTTGGACATTACGGCGGCTGGCCAACTTTGGCCCATGGTCGTGGGGACGACCCTATAGTCGTTGGACATGACGGTGGCGGGCCAATCTAGTCCCGGGGTCGTAGGGAAGACCCTATAGTCGTCGGACATGTCGGCGATTGGCCAACATTGGCCCGGGGTCGTGGGGACGACCCTATAGTCGACGGACATGTCGGCGGCTGGCCAACTTTGGCCCGTGGTCGTGGAGACGACCCTATAGTCGTTGGACATTTCGGCGGCATGCCAACTTTGGCCCGGGGTCGTGGGGACGACCCTATAGTCGTTGGACATGACGGTGGCGGGCCAATCTAGTCCCGGGGTCGTAGGGACGACCCTATAGTCGTCGGACATGTCGGCGGCTGGCCAACCTAGTCCCGATGTCGTGGGGACGACCCTATAGTCGTCGGACTTCACGGTGGCGGGCCAATCTAGTCCCGGGGTCGTGGGGACGACCCTACAGTCGTCGGACATTTCGGCGGCTTGCCATCTTTGGCCCGGGGTCGTGGGGACTACCCTATAGTCGTCGGACATGACGGTGGCATGCCAACTTTGGCCCGTGGTCGTGGGGACGATCCAATAGTCGTCGGACATGTCGACGGCTGGCCAACTTTGGCCCGTGGTCGTGGGGACGACCCTATAGTCGTTGGACATGTCAGCGGCTGGCCAACTTTGGCCCGTGGTCGTGGGGACGACCCTATAGTCGTTGGACATGTCAGCGGCTGGCCAACTTTGGCCCGGTGTCGTGGGGACGACTCTATAGTCGTCGGATATGTCGGCGGCTGGCCAACCTAGACCCGGGGTCGTGGGGACGACCCTATTGTCTTCGGACATGACGGTGGCGGGCCAATCTATTCCCGGGGTCGTACGGACGACCCTATAGTCGTCGGACATTTTGGCGATTGGCCAACATTGGCCCGGGGTCGTGGGGACGACTCTATAGTCTTCGGACATGTTGGCGGCTTGTCAGCCTAGTCCCGGGGTCGTGGGGACGACCCTATAGTCGTTAGACATGACGGTGGCGGGCCAATCTAGTCCCGGGGTCGTGGGTACGACCCTATAGTCGTCGGACAAGACGGCGGCTGGACATCTTTGGCCCGCGGTCGTGGGGACGACCCTATAGTCGTCGGACATTTCGGCGGCTTGCCAACTTTGGCCCGGGGTCGTGGGGACGACCCTATAGTCGACGGACATGTCGGCGGCTGGCCAACTTTGGCCCGTGGTCGTGGAGACGATCCTATACTCGTCGGACTTGACGGTGGCGGGCCAATCTAGTCCGGGGTTGTGGGGACGACCCTATAGTCGTCGGACATGTCGGCGGCTGGCCGACCTAGTCCCGAGGTCGTGGGGACGACCGTATAGTCGTCGGATATGTTGGCGGCTTGTCAACCTAGTCCCGGGGTCGTGGGGACGACCCAATAGTCGTTGGACATGACGGTGGCCGGCCAATCAAGTGCCGGGGTCGTAGGGACGACCCTATAGTCGTCGGACATGTTGGTGATTGGCCAACATTGGCCCGGGGTCGTCGGGACGACCCTATAGTCGTCGGACATGTTGGCGGTTTGTCAGCCTAGTCCCGGGGTCGTGGGTACGACCCTATAGTCGTCGGACAAGACGGCGGCGGGCCAACCTTGTCCCGGGGTCGTGGGGACGACCCTATAGTCGTCGGACATGACGGTGGCGGGCCAATCTAGTCCCGGGGTCGTGGGGACGACCCTATAGTCGTCGGACAAGACGGCGGCTGGATATTCTTGGCTCGCGATCGTGGGGACGACCCTATAGTCGTCGGACATTTCGGCGGCTTGCCAACTTTGGCCCGGGGTCGTGGGGACGACCCTATAGTCGTCGGACATTTCGGCGGCATGCCAACTTTGGCCCGGGGTCGTGGGGACGACCCTATAGTCGTTGGACATGACGGTGGCGGGCCAATCTAGTCCCGGGGTCGTAGGGACGACCCTATAGTCGTCGGACATGTCGGCGATTGGCCAACATTGGCCCGGGGTCGTGGGGATGACCCTATAGTCGTCGGACATGTCGGCGGCTGGCCAACCTAGTCACGAGGTCGTGGGGACGACCCTATAGTCGTCGGACTTCACGGTGGCGGGCCAATCTAGTCCCGGGGTCGTGGGGACGACCCTACAGTCGTCGGACATTTCGGCGGCTTGCCAACTTTGGCCCGTGGTCGTGGGGACGACCCTATAGTCGTCGGAAATGACGGTGGCGGGCCAATCTTTTCCGGGGGTCGTGGGGACGACCGTATAGTCGTCGGACATATCAGCGGCTGGCCAACTTTGGCCCGGGGTCGTGGGGACGACCCTATAGTCGTCGGACAAGTCGGCGGCGGGCCAACCTAGTCCCGGGGTCGTGGGGACGACCCAATAATCGTCGGACAAGCCGGCGGCTGGCCACCTTTGGCCCGTGGTCGTGGGGACGACCCTATAGTCGTCGGACAAGTCGGCGGCTGTCCAACTTTGGCCCGGGGTCGTGGGGACGACCCTATAGTCGTCGGACTTGACGGTGGCGAGCCAATCTAGTCCCGGGGTCGTGGGGACGACCCTATAGTCGTCAGATATGTCGGTGGCGAGCCAACCTAGTCCCGGGGTCGTGGGGACGACGCTATAGTCGTCGAACAAGTCGGCGGCGGGCCAACCTAGACCCGGGGTCGTTGGGATGACCCTATAGTCGTCGTACATGACGGTGGCGGGCCAGTCTAGTCCCGTGTCGTGGGGACGACCCTATAGTCGTCGGACATGTCGGCGGCTGGCCAACTTTGGCCCGTGGTCGTGGGGACGACCCTATAGTCGTCAGACATGACGGTGGCGAGCCAACCTAGTCCCGGGGTCGTGGGGACGACCCTATAGTCGTCGGACATGACGGTGGCGGGCCAGTCTAGTCCCGGGTCGTGGGGACGACCCTATAGTCGTCGGACATGTCGGCGGCTGGCCAACTTTGGCCCGTGGTCGTGGGGACGACCCTATAGTCGTCGGAAATGTCGGTGGCTGTCCAACTTTGGCCCGGGGGTCGTGGGGACGACCCTATAGTCGTCGGACATGTCGGCGGCGAGCCAACATTGACCCGGGGTCGTGGGGACGACTCTATAGTCGTCGGACATGTCGGCGGCTGGCCAAATATGACCCGGGGACGTGGGGACGAGCCTATAGTCTTCGGACAAGTCGGCGGCTGTCCAACTTTGGCCCAGGGGTCGTGGGGACGACCCTATAGTCGTCGGAAATGTCGGTGGCTGTCCAACTTTGGCCCAGGGGTCGTGGGGACGACCCTATAGTCGTCGGACAAGTCTGCGGCCGGCCAACCTAGTCCGGGGGTCGTGGGGACGACCCTATAGTCGTCGGACATGACGGTGGCGGGCCAGTCTAGTCCCGGGTCGTGGGGACGACCCTATAGTCGTCGGACATGTCGGCGGCTGGCCAACTTTGGCCCGTGGTCGTGGGGACGACCCTATAGTCGTCGGAAATGTCGGTGGCTGTCCAACTTTGGCCCAGGGGTCGTGGGGACGACCCTATAGTCGTCGGAAATGTCGGTGGCTGTCCAACTTTGGCCCAGGGGTCGTGGGGACGACCCTATAGTCGTCGGACAAGTCGGCGGCCGGCCAACCTAGTCCGGGGGTCGTGGGGACGACCCTATAGTCGTCGGACATGACGGTGGCGGGCCAGTCTAGTCCCGGGTCGTGGGGACGACCCTATAGTCGTCAGACATGACGGTGGCGAGCCAACCTAGTCCCGGGGTCGTGGGGACGACCCTATAGTCGTCGGACATGTCGGCGGCGAGCCCACCTATTCGGGGGGTCGTGGGGACGACCCTATAGTCGTCGGACAAGTCGGCGGCCGGCCAACCTAGTCCGGGGGTCGTGGGGACGACCCTATAGTCGTCGGACATGACGGTGGCGGGCCAGTCTAGTCCCGGGTCGTGGGGACGACCCTATAGTCGTCGGACATGTCGGCGGCTGGCCAACTTTGGCCCGTGGTCGTGGGGACGACCCTATAGTCGTCGGAAATGTCGGTGGCTGTCCAACTTTGGCCCAGGGGTCGTGGGGACGACCCTATAGTCGTCGGACATGTCGGCGGCGAGCCAACATTGACCCGGGGTCGTGGGGACGACTCTATAGTCGTCGGACATGTCGGTGGCGGGCCAATCTAGTCCCGGGTCGTGGGGACGACCCTATAGTCGTCGGACATGTCGGCGGCTGGCCAACTTTGGCCCGTGGTCGTGGGGACGACCCTATAGTCGTCGGACATGACGGTGGCGGGCCAGTCTAGTCCCGGGTCGTGGGGACGACCCTATAGTCGTCGGACATGTCGGCGGCTGGCCAACTTTGGCCCGTGGTCGTGGGGACGACCCTATAGTCGTCAGACATGACGGTGGCGAGCCAACCTAGTCCCGGGGTCGTGGGGACGACCCTATAGTCGTCGGACATGACGGTGGCGGGCCAGTCTAGTCCCGGGTCGTGGGGACGACCCTATAGTCGTCGGACATGTCGGCGGCTGGCCAACTTTGGCCCGTGGTGGTGGGGACGACCCTATAGTCGTCGGAAATGTCGGTGGCTGTCCAACTTTGGCCCGGGGGTCGTGGGGACGACCCTATAGTCGTCGGACATGTCGGCGGCGAGCCAACATTGACCCGGGGTCGTGGGGACGACTCTATAGTCGTCGGACATGTCGGCGGCTGGCCAAATATGACCCGGGGACGTGGGGACGAGCCTATAGTCTTCGGACAAGTCGGCGGCTGGACAACTTTGGCCCGTGGTGGTGGGGACGACCCTATAGTCGTCGGAAATGTCGGTGGCTGTCCAACTTTGGCCCGGGGGTCGTGGGGACGACCCTATAGTCGTCGGACATGACGGTGGCGGGCCAGTCTAGTCCCGGGTCGTGGGGACGACCCTATAGTCGTCGGACATGACGGTGGCGGGCCAATCTAGTCCCGGGGTCGTGGGGACGACCCTATAGTCGTCGGACATGACGGTGGCGGGCCAATCTAGTCCCGGGGTCGTGGGGACGACCCTATAGTCGTCGGACATGTCGGCGGCATGCCAACTTTGGCCCGTGGTCGTGGGGACGACCCTATAGTCGTTGGACATGACGGTGGCGGGCCAATCTAGTCCCGGGGTCGTAGGGACGACCCTATAGTCTTCGGACATGTCGGCGATTGGCCAACATTGGCCCGGGGTCGAGGGGACGACCCTATAGTCGTCGGACATGTCGGCGGCTGGCCAACCTAGTCCCGAGGTTGTGGGGACGACCGTATAGTCGTCGGACATGTCGGCGGCTGGCCAACTTTGGCCCGGTGTCGTGGGGACGACTCTATAGTCGTCGGAAATGTCGGTGGCGGGCCAATCTAGTCTCGCGGTCGTGGGGACGACCCTATAATCGTCGGACATGACGGTGGCGGGCCAATCTAGTCCCGGGGTCGTGGGGACGACCCTATAGTCGTCGGACATGTCGGCGGCTGGCCAACCTAGTCCCGGGGTCGTGGGGACGACCCTATAGTCGTCGGACATTTCGGCGGCTTGCCAACTTTGGCCCGGGTTCGTGGGGACGACCCTATAGTCGTCGGACATGTCGGCGGCTGTCCAACTTTGGCCCGGTGTCGTGGGGACGACCCTATAGTCGTCGGACATGTCGGCGGCTGGCCAACTTTGGCCCGGGGTCGTGGGGACGACCCTATTGTCGTCGGACATGACGGTGGCGGGCCAATCTAGTCTCGGGGTCGTGGGGACGACCCTATAGTCGTCGGACATGTCGGCGGCTGGCCAACTTTGGCCCGGGGTCGTGGGGACGACCCTATAGTCGTCGGACATTTCGGCGGCATGACAACTTTGGCCCGTGGTCGTGGGGACGACCCTATAGTCGTTGGACATGACGGTGGCGGGCTAATCTAGTCCCGGGGTCGTAGGGACGACCCTATACTCGTTGGACAGGTCGGCGATTGGCCAACATTGGCCCGGGGTCGTGGGGACGACCCTATAGTCGTCGGAAATGTCGGCGGCTGGCCAACTTTGGCGCGTGGTCGTGGGGACGATCCGATTGTCGTCGGACATGTCGGCGGCTGGCCAACTTTGGCCCGTGGTCGTGGGGACGATCCAATAGTCGTCGGACATGTCGGCGGCTGGCCAACTTTGGCGCGTGGTCGTGGGGACGATCCGATTGTCGTCGGACATGACGGCGGCTGGCCAACCTAGACCCGGGGTCGTGGGGACGACCCTATTGTCGTCGGACTTGGCGCTGGCGGGCCAATCTAGTCCCGTGGTCGTGGGGACGACCCTATAGTCTTCGGACATGACGGTAGCGGGCCAATCTAGACCCGAGGTCGTGGGGACGACCCTATAGTAGTCGGACATGTCGGCGGCGGTCCAACTTTGGCCCGGTGTCGTGGGGACGACTCTATAGTCGTCGGACATGTCGGCGGCTGGCCAACCTAGACCCGGGGTCGTGGGGACGACCCTATAATCGTTGGACATGACGGTGGCGGGCCAATCTAGTCCCGGGGTCGTAGGGACGACCCTATAGTCGTCGGACATGTTGGCGATTGGCCAACATTGGCCCGGGGTCGTCGGGACGACCCTATATTCGTCGGACATGTCGGCGGCTGGCCAACCTAGTCCCGGGGTCGTGGGGACGACCCTATAGTCGTCGGACATTTCGGCGGCTTGCCAACTTTGGCCCGGGTTCGTGGGGACGACCCTATAGTCGTCGGACATGTCGGCGGCTGTCCAACTTTGGCCCGGTGTCGTGGGGACGACTCTATAGTCGTCGGACATGTCGGCGGCTGGCCAACCTAGACCCGGGGTCGTGGGGACGACCCTATTGTCGTCGGACATGACGGTGGCGGGCCAATCTAGTCCCGGTGTCTTGGGGACGACCCTATAGTCGTCGGACAAGTCGGCGGCGGGCCAAGCTTGTCCCGGGGTCGTGGGGACGACCCTATAGTCGTCGGACATGTCGGCGGCATGCCAACTTTGGCCCGTGGTCGTGGGGACGACCCTATAGTCGTTGGACATGACGGTGGCGGGCCAATCTAGTCCCGGGGTCGTAGGGACGACCCTATAGTCGTCGGACATGTCGGCGATTGGCCAACATTGGCCCGGGGTCGAGGGGACGACCCTATAGTCGTCGGACATGTCGGCGGCTGGCCAACCTAGTCCCGAGGTCGTGGGGACGACCCTATAGTCGTCGGTCATGTCGGCGGCTGGCCAACTTTGGCCCGTGGTTGTGGGGACGACCCTATAGTCGTCGGACATGTCGGCGGCTGGCCAACTTTGGCCCGGTGTCGTGGGGACCACTCTATAGTCGTCGGAAATGTCGGCGGCTGGCCAACCTGGACCCGGGGTCGTGGGGACGACCCTATAGTCGTTGGACATGACGGTGGCGGGCCAATCTAGTCCCGGGGTCGTGGGGACGACCCTATAGTCGTTGGACATGTCGGCGGCTGGCCAACTTTGGACCGGTGTCGTGGGGACGACTCTACAGGGTGTCCCAAAAATGTCGGACTTCCTTGAAAGGGGTTACTCAGGGGGTGATTTGAAACAACTTTTTCCTTAGCGAAAATATTGTCCGAAGCTTCGTTAAGGAGATATTAACCAAAAACCCCGACCAATCAGAGCGCGCGCCTTCCGCCTGAGTTCCCGCGGTAGCGTTGGCTACGAGGTAGGCGACCGCGCTTGTGCTACGAACGTACGAACAAGCAAGTCGGCATGCATCGAAGGAAACCGCGTTACACATTTTTTTTTTAAAGCAGAATCTTAAATAAGAATAATTTGAAGTGAGAGGACAAGAAGTACGTAAATTTCGTTTTTAAATAAGGCATAAACGAAAAGCTAACGTAACAGAAAATGTACGACAAGTGATCGTAATTCGTTATTGAGGTAAAAATCCGTAGTTTAAGAACGGCCAACACAACTAAATTTAAAAAATAATATTAGGTGTATGAATAAATTCTTTCCGACTGGAATTTCTATCGCGGTGGTATTCAAAAGCTGCCAGAAAAATGGCAAAAGGTAATGAACAATAATGGAAATTATTGCGATGATCGAGTTGTTTTCATATTTTTTAAATCGAACTGTTATTGTACCCTAAAATCGGAAAGAATTTATTTTCACACCTAATAATCACCAATAAATTAAATAAAACTCACCCTTTCTGGACATTCCTTTCCTTGCTTTCCTTCCCTTTTCGGAAACCTGGCCACTGTACCGATCCTGGTCATCGGCGTCCAGTGCTCAGCTGATCGCAGGGTCAATGTACCGAATATTCACTTCACTGCACGGCTACTAACACTGATCACTGAACCGATCCTGGTCATCGATGGACGAGCCCAGTGCACAGCTGGTTTCAGGTACACGACACCATCCAAGGTTAATGTGCCGAATATTCACTTTACTGCACGGCTACTAACACTGATCACTGAATTTATTTTTCACGGAACGTGTTGTTCCTATGTTATAAAAATTGGTGGCTGCGAAAGGGGCCGATTACTATTAATTACTGGGACGAGATTACTACTATTACCCGGCGAAAAGAAAACTCGTGGCAGACTGTCTCGGGCTGTGCAGTCCGCTGCTGTGACGATTGGTCGAGTCACCTATTTGGGCACACTTTTAAAGACGGGACACACGTATTTTGGTTATTGGCTGAAGTTGCCACATACATTGTCGCACCGCGCGACGAAGAGATCGAACGAAACACGAGATCGAGTGGGATAGAGCGATTTGACCAAGCGTAGCCTACGCTTTTGTTTTGACGATCGTCGTTCGGAACTCGGATCCGTATCTGATCGCTGCACAGCAGCGGACTGCACAGCCCGAGACAGTCTGCCACGAGTTTTCTTTTCGCCGGGTAATAGTAGTAATCTCGTCCCAGTAATTAACAGTAATCGGCCCCTTTCGCGGCCACCAATTTTTATAACGTAGGAACAACACGTTCCGTGAAAAATAAATTCAGTGATCAGTGTTAGTAGCCGTGCAGTAAAGTGAATATTCGGCACATTAACCTTGGATGGTGTCGTGTACCTGAAACCAGCTGTGCACTGGGCTCGTCCATCGATGACCAGGATCGGTTCAGTGATCAGTGTTAGTAGCCGTGCAGTGAAGTGAATATTCGGTACATTGACCCTGCGATCAGCTGAGCACTGGACGCCGATGACCAGGATCGGTACAGTGGCCAGGTTTCCGAAAAGGGAAGGAAAGCAAGGAAAGGAATGTCCAGAAAGGGTGAGTTTTATTTAATTTATTGGTGATTATTAGGTGTGAAAATAAATTCTTTCCGATTTTAGGGTACAATAACAGTTCGATTTAAAAAATATGAAAACAACTCGATCATCGCAATAATTTCCATTATTGTTCATTACCTTTTGCCATTTTTCTGGCAGCTTTTGAATACCACCGCGATAGAAATTCCAGTCGGAAAGAATTTATTCATACACCTAATATTATTTTTTAAATTTAGTTGTGTTGGCCGTTCTTAAACTACGGATTTTTACCTCAATAACGAATTACGATCACTTGTCGTACATTTTCTGTTACGTTAGCTTTTCGTTTATGCCTTATTTAAAAACGAAATTTACGTACTTCTTGTCCTCTCACTTCAAATTATTCTTATTTAAGATTCTGCTTTAAAAAAAAAATGTGTAACGCGGTTTCCTTCGATGCATGCCGACTTGCTTGTTCGTACGTTCGTAGCACAAGCGCGGTCGCCTACCTCGTAGCCAACGCTACCGCGGGAACTCAGGTGGAAGGCGCGCGCTCTGATTGGTCGGGGTTTTTGGTTAATATCTCCTTAACGAAGCTTCGGACAATATTTTCGCTAAGGAAAAAGTTGTTTCAAATCACCCCCTGAGTAACCCCTTTCAAGGAAGTCCGACATTTTTGGGACACCCTGTATAGTCGTCGGAAATGTCGGCGGCTTGCCAACTTTGGCCCGGGGTCGTGGGGACGACCCTATAGTCGTCGGACTTGACGGTGGCGGGCCAATCTAGTCCCGGGGTCGTGGGGACGACCCTACAGTCGTCGGACATTTCGGCGGCTTGCCAACTTTGGCCCGGGGTCGTGGGGACGACCCTATAGTCGTCGGACATGACGGTGGCGGACCAATCTAGTCACGGGGTCGTGGGGACGACCCTATAGTCGTCGGACATGTCGGCGGCTGGCCAACTTTGGCCCGTGGTCGTGGGGACGTTCCAATAGTCGTCGGACATGTCGGCGGCAGGCCAGCTTTGGCCCGTGGTCGTGGGGACGACCCTATAGTCGTCGGACATGTCGGCGGCTAGCCAACATTGGCCTGTGATCGTGGGGACGACCCAATAGTCGTTGGAAATGTCAGCGGCTGGCCAACTTTGACCCGGTGTCGTGGGGACGACTCTATAGTCGTCGGACATGTCGGCGGCTGGCCAATCTAGTCCCGGGGTCGTGGGGACGACCCTATAGTCTTCGGACATGTCGGCGGCTGGCCAACTTTGGCATCGTGGTCGTGGGGACGATCCAATAGTCGTCGGACATGTCGGCGGCTGGCCAGCTTTGGCCCGGGGTCGTAGGGACGACCCTATAGTCGTCGGACATGTCGGCGATTGGACAACATTGGCCCGGGGTCGTGGGGACGACATTATAGTCGTCGGACATGTCGGCGGCTGGCCAACCTAGTCCCGAGGTCGTGGGGACGACCCTATAGTCGTCGGACTTGACGGTGGCGGGCCAATCTAGTCCCGGGGTCGCGGGGACGACCCTACAGTCGTCGGACATTTCGGCGTCTTGCCAACTTTGGCCCGGGGTCGTGGGGACGACCCTATAGTCGTCGGACATGACGGTGGCGGACCAATCTAGTCCCGGGGTCGTGGGGACGACCCTATAGTCGTCGGACATGTCGGCGGCTGGCCAACTTTGGCCCGTGGTCGTGGGGACGATCCAAAAGTCGTCGGACATGTCGGCGGCTGGCTAACTTTGTCGCGTGGTCGTGGGGACGATCCGATTGTCGTCGGACATGTCGGCGGCTGGCCAACTTTGGCCCGTGGTCGTGGGGACGACCCAATAGTCGTTGGAAATGTCAGCGGCTGGCCAACTTTGACCCGGTGTCGTGGGGACGACCCTATAGTCGTCGGACATGACGGTGGCGGACCAATCTAGTCCCGGGGTCGTGGGGACGACCCTATTGTCGTCGGACATGACGGTGGCGGGCCAATCTAGTCCCGGTGTCTTGGGGACGACCCTATAGTCGTCGGACAAGTCGGCGGCGGGCCAAGCTTGTCCCGGGGTCGTGGGGACGACCCTATAGTCGTCGGACATGTCGGCGGCGGGCCAATCTAGTCCCGGGGTCGTGGGGACGACCCTATAGTCGTCGGACATGTCGGCGGCTGGCCAACTTTTGCCCGTGGTCGTTGGGACGACTGTTTAGTCGTCGGACATGTCGGCGGCTGGCCAACCTAGACCCAGGGTCGTGGGGACGCCCCTATTGTCGTCGGACATGACGGTGGCGGGCCAATCTAGTCCCGGGGTCGTAGGTACGACCCTATGGTCGTCGGACATGTCGGCGATTGGCCAACATTGGCCCGGGGTTGTGGGGACGATTCGATAGTCGTTGGACATGACGGTGGCGGGCCAATCTAGTCCCGGGGTCGTGGGGACTACCCTATAGTCGTTGGACATGACGGTGGCGGGCCAATCTAGTCCCGGGGTCGTGGGTACGACCCTATAGTCGTCGGACAAGACGGCGGCTGGACATCTTTGGCCCGCGGTCGTGGGGACGACCCTATAGTCGTCGGACATTTCGGCGGCTTGCCAACTTTGGCCCGGGGTCGTGGGGACGACCCTATAGTCGACGGACATGTCGGCGGCTGGCCAACTTTGGCCCGTGGTCGTGGAGACGATCCTATACTCGTCGGACTTGACGGTGGCGGGCCAATCTAGTCCCGGGGTTGTGGGGATGACCCTATAGTCGTCGGACATTTCGGCGGCTTGCCAACTTTGGCCCGGGGTCGTGGGGACGACCCTATAGTCGTCGGACATGTCGGCGGCTGGCCGACCTAGTCCCGAGGTCGTGGGGACGACCGTATAGTCGTCGGATATGTTGGCGGCTTGTCAACCTAGTCCCGGGGTCGTGGGGACGACCCTATAGTCGTTGGACATGACGGTGGCCGGCCAATCTAGTCCCGGGGTCGTCGGGACGACCCTATAGTCGTCGGATATGTCAGCGGCAGGCCAACTTTGGCCCGTGGTCGTGGGGACGACCCTATAGTCGTCGGACAAGTCGGCGGCGGGCCAACCTAGTCCCGGGGTCGTGGGGACGACCCTATATTCGTCGGACAAGCCGGCGGCTTGCCAACTTTGGCCCGTGGTCGTGGGGACGACCCTATAGTCGTCGGACAAGTCGGCGGCAGGCCAACTTTGGCCCGTGGTCGTGGGGACGACCCTATAGTCGTCGGACAAGTCGGCGGCGGGCGAACCTAGTCCCGGGGTCGTGGGGACGACCCTATAGTCGTCGGACATGTCGGCGGCTTGCCAAATTTGCCCGGGGTCGAGGGGACGACCCTATAGTCGTCGGACTTGACGGTGGCGGGCCAATCTAGTCCCGGGGTCGTGGGGACGACCCTATAGTCGTCGGACATGTCGGCGGCTGTCCAACTTTGGCCCGGTGTCGTGGGGACGACTCTATAGTCGTCGGACATGTCGGCGGCTGGCCAACCTAGACCCGGGGTCGTGGGGACGACCCTATAGTCGTCGGACATGTCGGCGGCTGGCCAACTTTGGCGCGTGGTCGTGGGGACGACCCTATAGTCGTCGGACATGTCGGCGGCTGGCCAACTTTGGCCCGTGGTTGTGGGAACGACCCTATAGTCGTTGGACATGACGGTGGCGGGCCAATCTAGTCCCGGGGTCGTGGGGACGACCCTATAGTCGTCGGACATGTCGGCGGCATGCCAACTTTGGCCCGTGGTCGTGGGGACGACCCTATAGTCGTTGGACATGACGGTGGCGGGCCACTCTAGTCCCGGGGTCGTAGGGACGACCCTATAGTCGTCGGACATGTCGGCGATTGGCCAACATTGGCCCGGGGTCGAGGGGACGACCCTATAGTCGTCGGACATGTCGGCGGCTGGCCAACCTAGTCCCGAGGTCGTGGGGACGACCCTATAATCGTCGGTCATGTCGGCGGCTGGCCAACTTTGGCCCGTGGTTGTGGGGACGACCCTATAGTCGTCGGACATGTCGGCGGCTGGCCAACTTTGGCCCGGTGTCGTGGGGACCACTCTATAGTCGTCGGAAATGTCGGCGGCTGGCCAACCTGGACCCGGGGTCGTGGGGACGACCCTATTGTCGTCGGACATGACGGTGGCGGGCCAATCTAGTCTCGGGGTCGTGGGGACGACCCTATAGTCGTCGGACATGTCGGCGGCTGGCCAACTTTGGCCCGGGGTCGTGGGGACGACTCTATAGTCGTCGGAAATGTCGGCGGCTGGCCAACCTGGACTCGGGGTCGTGGGGACGACCCTATAGTCGTCGGACAAGACGGCGGCTGGATATCTTTGGCCCGGGGTCGTGGGGACGACCCTATAGTCGTCGGACATGTCGGCGGCGGGCCAACCTTGTCCCGGGGTCGTGGGGACGACCCTATAGTCGTCGAACAAGTCGGCGGCGGGCCAAGCTTGTCCCGGGGTCGTGGGGACGACCCTATAATCGTCGGACATGACGGTGGCGGGCCAATCTAGTCCCGGGGTCGTGGGGACGACCCTATAGTCGTCGGACATGTCGGCGGCTGGCCAACTTTGGCCCGGTGTCGTGGGGACGACTCTATAGTCGTCGGAAATGTCGGCGGCTGGCCAACCTGGACCCGGGGTCGTGGGGACGACCCTATTGTCGTCGGACATGACGGTGGCGGGCCAATCTAGTCTAGGGGTCGTGGGGACGACCCTATAGTCGTCGGACATGTCGGCGGCTGGCCAACTTTGGCCCGGGGTCGTGGGGACGACCCTATAATCGTCGGACATGACGGTGGGGAACCAATCTAGTCCCGGGGTCGTGGGGACGACCATACAGTCGTCGGACATTTCGGCGGCTTGCCAACTTTGGCCCGGGGTCGTGGGGACGACCCTATAGTCGTCGGACTTGACGGTGGCGGGCCAATCTAGTCCCAAGGTCCTGGGGACGACCCTATAGTCGTCGGACTTGACGGTGGCGGGCCAATCTAGTCTCGGGGTCGTGGGGACGACCCTACAGTCGTCGGACATTTCGGCGGCTTGCCAACTTTGGCCCGGGGTCGTGGGGACGACCCTATAGTCGTCGGACATGTCGGCGGCTGGCCAACTTTGGCCCGTGGTCGTGGGGACGATCCAATAGTCGTCGGACATGTCGGCGGCTGGCCAACTTTGGCGCGTGGTCGTGGGGACGATCCGATTGTCGTCGGACATGTCGGCGGCTGGCCAACCTAGACCCGGGGTCGTGGGGACGACCCTATTGTCGTCGGACTTGGCGGTGGCGGGCCAATCTAGTCCCGTGGTCGTGGGGACGACCCTATAGTCTTCGGACATGACGGTAGCGGGCCAATCTAGACCCGAGGTCGTGGGGACGTCCCTATAGTAGTCGGACATGTCGGGGGCGGTCCAACTTTGGCCCGGTGTCGTGGGGACGACTCTATAGTCGTCGGACATGTCGGCGGCTGGCCAACCTAGACCCGGGGTCGTGGGGACGACCCTATAATCGTTGGACATGACGGTGGCGGGCCAATCTAGTCCCGGGGTCGTAGGGACGACCCTATAGTCGTCGGACATGTTGGCGATTGGCCAACATTGGCCCGGGGTCGTCGGGACGACCCTATAGTCGTCGGACATGTCGGCGGCTGGCCAACCTAGTCCCGGGGTCGTGGGGACGACCCTATAGTCGTCGGACATTTCGGCGGCTTGCCAACTTTGGCCCGGGTTCGTGGGGACGACCCTATAGTCGTCGGACATGTCGGCGGCTGTCCAACTTTGGCCCGGTGTCGTGGGGACGACTCTATAGTCGTCGGACATGTCGGCGGCTGGCCAACCTAGACCCGGGGTCGTGGGGACGACCCTATTGTCGTCGGACATGACGGTAGCGGGCCAATCTAGTCCCGGTGTCGTGGGGACGACCCTATAGTCGTCGGACAAGTCGGCGGCGGGCCAAGCTTGTCCCGGGGTCGTGGGGACGACCCTATAACGTCGGACATGTCGGCGGCTGGCCAACTTTGGCCCGTGTTTGTGGGAACGACCCTATAGTCGTTGCACATGACGGTGGCGGGCCAATCTAGTCCCGGGGTCGTGGGGACGACCCTACAGTCGTCGGAAATGTCGGCGGCTGGCCAACCTAGACCCGGGGTCGTGGGGACGACCCTATTGTCGTCGGACATGCCGGTGGCGGGCCAATTTAGTCCCGGGGTCGTGGGGACGACCCTATAGTCGTCGGACAAGACGGCGGCTGGACATCTTTGGCCCGTGGTCGTGGGGACGACCCTATAGTCGTCGGACAAGACGGTGGCGGACCAATCTAGTCCCGGGGTCGTGGGGACGACCCTATAGTCGTCGGACATGTCGGCGGCTGGCCAACTTTGGCCCGCGGTCGTGGGGACGATCCAATAGTCGTCGGACATGTCGGCGGCTGGCCAACTTTGGCCCGTGGTTGTGGGAACGACCCTATAGTCGTTGGACATGACGCTGGTGGGCCAATCTAGTCCCGGGGTCGTGGGGACTACCCTATAGTCGTAGGACAAGACGGCGGCTGGACATCTTTGGCCCGGGGTCGTGGGGACGACCCTATAGTCGTCGGACAAGTTGGCGGCATGCCAACTTTGGCCCGTGGTTGTGGGAACGACCCTATAGTCGTTGGACATGACGCTGGGGGGCCAATCTAGTCCCGGGGTCGTGGGGACTACCCTATAGTCGTAGGACAAGACGGCGGCTGGACATCTTTGGCCCGGGGTCGTGGGGACGACCCTATAGTCGTCGGACAAGTTGGCGGCATGCCAACTTTGGCGCGTGGTCGTGGGGACGACCCTATAGTCGTTGGACATGACGGTGGCGGGCCAATCTAGTCCCGAGGTCCTGGGGACGACCCTATAGTCGTCGGACAAGTCGACGGCTGGCCAACCTAGACCCGGGGTCGTAGGGACGACCCTATTGTCGTCGGACATGCCGGTGGCGGGCCAATTTAGTCCCGGGGTCGTGGGGACGACCCTATAGTCGTCGGACAAGACGGCGGCTGGACATCTTTGGCCTGTGGTCGTGGGGACGACCCTATAGTCGTCGGACAAGACGGTGGCGGACCAATCTGGTCCCGGGGTCGTGGGGACGACCCTATAGTCGTCGGACATGTCGGCGGCTGGCCAACTTTGGCCCGCGGTCGTGGGGACGATCCAATAGTCGTCGGACATGTCGGCGGCTGGCCAACTTTGGCCCGTGGTTGTGGGAACGACCCTATAGTCGTTGGACATGACGCTGGTGGGCCAATCTAGTCCCGGGGTCGTGGGGACTACCCTATAGTCGTAGGACAAGACGGCGGCTGGACATCTTTGGCCCGGGGTCGTGGGGACGACCCTATAATCGTCGCACAAGTTGGCGGCATGCCAACTTTGGCCCGTGGTCGTGGGGACGACCCTATAGTCGTTGGACATGACGGTGGCGGGCTAATCTAGTCCCGGGGTCGTAGGGACGACCCTATAGTCGTTGGACATGTCGGCGATTGGCCAACATTGGCCCGGGGTCGTGGGGACGACCCTATAGTCGTCGGACATGTCGGCGGCTGGCCAACTTTGGCGCGTGGTCGTGGGGACGATCCGATTGTCGTCGGACATGTCGGCGGCTGGCCAACTTTGGCCCGTGGTCGTGGGGACGATCCAATAGTCGTCGGACATGTCGGCGGCTGGCCAACTTTGGCGCGTGGTCGTGGGGACGATCCGATTGTCGTCGGACATGTCGGCGGCTGGCCAACCTAGACCCGGGGTCGTGGGGACGACCCTATTGTCGTCGGACTTGGCGGTGGCGGGCCAATCTAGTCCCGTGGTCGTGGGGACGACCCTATAGTCTTCGGACATGACGGTAGCGGGCCAATCTAGACCCGAGGTCGTGGGGACGACCCTATAGTAGTCGGACATGTCGGCGGCGGTCCAACTTTGGCCCGGTGTCGTGGGGACGACTCTATAGTCGTCGGACATGTCGGCGGCTGGCCAACCTAGTCCCGGGGTCGTGGGGACGACCCTATAGTCGTCGGACATTTCGGCGGCTTGCCAACTTTGGCCCGGGTTCGTGGGGACGACCCTATAGTCGTCGGACATGTCGGCGGCTGTCCAACTTTGGCCCGGTGTCGTGGGGACGACTCTATAGTCGTCGAACATGTCGGCGGCTGGCCAACCTAGACCCGGGGTCGTGGGGACGACCCTATTGTCGTCGGACATGACGGTAGCGGGCCAATCTAGTCCCGGTGTCGTGGGGACGACCCTATAGTCGTCGGACAAGTCGGCGGCGGGCCAAGCTTGTCCCGGGGTCGTGGGGACGACCCTATAGTCGTCGGACATGTCGGCGGCTGGCCAACTTTGGCGCGTGGTCGTGGGGACGATCCGATTGTCGTCGGACATGTCGGCGGCTGGCCAACTTTGGCCCGTGGTCGTGGGGACGATCCAATAGTCGTCGGACATGTCGGCGGCTGGCCAACTTTGGCGCGTGGTCGTGGGGACGATCCGATTGTCGTCGGACATGTCGGCGGCTGGCCAACCTAGACCCGGGGTCGTGGGGACGACCCTATAATCGTCGGACATGACGGTGGCGGGCCAATCTAGTCCCGGGGTCGTGGGGACGACCCTATAGTCGTCGGACATTTCGGCGGCTTGCTAACTTTGGCCCGGGGTCGTGGGGACGACCCTATAGTCGTCGGACATTTCGGCGGCATGCCAACTTTGGCCCGTGGTCGTGGGGACGACCCTATAGTCGTTGGACATGACGGTGGCGGGCTAATCTAGTCCCGGGGTCGTAGGGACGACCCTATACTCGTTGGACATGTCGGCGATTGGCCAACATTGGCCCGGGGTCGTGGGGACGACCCTATAGTCGTCGGAAATGTCGGCGGCTGGCCAACTTTGGCGCGTGGTCGTGGGGACGATCCGATTGTCGTCGGACATGTCGGCGGCTGGCCAACTTTGGCCCGTGGTCGTGGGGACGATCCAATAGTCGTCGGACATGTTGGCGGCTGGCCAACTTTGGCGCGTGGTCGTGGGGACGATCCGATTGTCGTCGGACATGACGGCGGCTGGCCAACCTAGACCCGGGGTCGTGGGGACGACCCTATTGTCGTCGGACTTGGCGGTGGCGGGCCAATCTAGTCCCGTGGTCGTAGGGACGACCCTATACTCGTTGGACATGTCGGCGATTGGCCAACATTGGCCCGGGGTCGTGGGGACGACCCTATAGTCTTCGGACATGACGGTAGCGGGCCAATCTAGACCCGAGGTCGTGGGGACGACCCTATAGTAGTCGGACATGTCGGCGGCGGTCCAACTTTGGCCCGGTGTCTTGGGGACGACTCTATAGTCGTCGGACATGTCGGCGGCTGGCCAACCTAGACCCGGGGTCGTGGGGACGACCCTATAATCGTTGGACATGACGGTGGCGGGCCAATCTAGTCCCGGGGTCGTAGGGACGACCCTATAGTCGTCGGACATGTTGGCGATTGGCCAACATTGGCCCGGGGTCGTCGGGACGACCCTATATTCGTCGGACATGTCGGCGGCTGGCCAACCTAGTCCCGGGGTCGTGGGGACGACCCTATAGTCGTCGGACATTTCGGCGGCTTGCCAACTTTGGCCCGGGTTCGTGGGGACGACCCTATAGTCGTCGGACATGTCGGCGGCTGTCCAACTTTGGCCCGGTGTCGTGGGGACGACTCTATAGTCGTCGGACATGTCGGCGGCTGGCCAACCTAGACCCGGGGTCGTGGGGACGACCCTATAATCGTTGGACATGACGGTGGCTGGCCAATCTAGTCCCGGGGTCGTAGGGACGACCCTATAGTCGTCGGACATGTTGGCGATTGGCCAACATTGGCCCGGGGTCGTCGAGACGACCCTATATTCGTCGGACATGTCGGCGGCTGGCCAACCTAGTCCCGGGGTCGTGGGGACGACCCTATAGTCGTCGGACATTTCGGCGGCTTGCCAACTTTGGCCCGGGTTCGTGGGGACGACCCTATAGTCGTCGGACATGTCGGCGGCTGTCCAACTTTGGCCCGGTGTCGTGGGGACGACTCTATAGTCGTCGGACATGTCGGCGGCTGGCCAACCTAGACCCGGGGTCGTGGGGACGACCCTATTGTCGTCGGACATGACGGTGGCGGGCCAATCTAGTCCCGGTGTCTTGGGGACGAACCTATAGTCGTCGGACAAGTCGGCGGCGGGCCAAGCTTGTCCCGGGGTCGTGGGGACGACCCTATAGTCGTCGGACATGTCGGCGGCATGCCAACTTTGGCCCGTGGTCGTGGGGACGACCCTATAGTCGTTGGACATGACGGTGGCGGGCCAATCTAGTCCCGGGGTCGTAGGGACGACCCTATAGTCGTCGGACATGTCGGCGATTGGCCAACATTGGCCCGGGGTCGAGGGGACGACCCTATAGTCGTCGGACATGTCGGCGGCTGGCCAACCTAGTCCCGAGGTCGTGGGGACGACCCTATAGTCGTCGGTCATGTCGGCGGCTGGCCAACTTTGGCCCGTGGTTGTGGGGACGACCCTATAGTCGTCGGACATGTCGGCGGCTGGCCAACTTTGGCCCGGTGTCGTGGGGACGACTCTATTGTCGTCGGAAATGTCGGCGGCTGGCCAACCTGGACTCGGGGTCGTGGGGACGACCCTATAGTCGTCGGACATGACGGTGGCGGGCCAATCTAGTCTCGGGGTCGGTGGGACGACCCTATAGTCGTCGGACATGTCGGCGGCTGGCCAACTTTGGCCCGGGGTCGTGGGGACGACTCTATTGTCGTCGGAAATGTCGGCGGCTGGCCAACCTGGACTCGGGGTCGTGGGGACGACCCTATAGTCGTCGGACAAGACGGCGGCTGGATATCTTTGGCCCGGGGTCGTGGGGACGACCCTATAGTCGTCGGACATGTCGGCGGCGGGCCAACCTTGTCCCGGGGTCGTGGGGACGACCCTATAGTCGTCGAACAAGTCGGCGGCGGGCCAAGCTTGTCCCGGGGTCGTGGGGACGACCCTATAATCGTCGGACATGACGGTGGCGGGCCAATCTAGTCCCGGGGTCGTGGGGACGACCCTACAGTCGTCGGACATGTCGGCGGCTGGCCAACTTTGGCCCGGTGTCGTGGGGACGACTCTATAGTCGTCGGAAATGTCGGCGGCTGGCCAACCTGGACCCGGGGTCGTGGGGACGACCCTATTGTCGTCGGACATGACGGTGGCGGGCCAATCTAGTCTCGGGGTCGTGGGGACGACCCTATAGTCGTCGGACATGTCGGCGGCTGGCCAACTTTGGCCCGGGGTCGTGGGGACGACCCTATAGTCGTCGGACATGACGGTGGCGGACCAATCTAGTCCCGGGGTCGTGGGGACGACCCTACAGTCGTCGGACATTTCGGCGGCTTGCCAACTTTGGCCCGGGGTCGTGGGGACGACCCTATAGTCGTCGGACTTGACGGTGGCGGGCCAATCTAGTCCCAAGGTCCTGGGGACGACCCTATAGTCGTCGGACTTGACGGTGGCGGGCCAATCTAGTCTCGGGGTCGTGGGGACGACCCTACAGTCGTTGGACATGACGGTGGCGGGCCAATCTAGTCCCGGGGTCGTGGGGACGACCCTATAGTCGTCGGACATGTCGGCGGCTGGCCAACTTTGGACCGGTGTCGTGGGGACGACTCTATAGTCGTCGGAAATGTCGGCGGCTTGCCAACTTTGGCCCGGGGTCGTGGGGATGACCCTATAGTCGTCGGACTTGACGGTGGCGGGCCAATCTAGTCCCGGGGTCGTGGGGACGACCCTACAGTCGTCGGACATTTCGGCGGCTTGCCAACTTTGGCCCGGGGTCGTGGGGACGACCCTATAGTCGTCGGACATGACGGTGGCGGACCAATCTAGTCACGGGGTCGTGGGGACGACCCTATAGTCGTCGGACATGTCGGCGGCTGGCCAACTTTGGCCCGTGGTCGTGGGGACGATCCAATAGTCGTCGGACATGTCGGCGGCAGGCCAGCTTTGGCCCGTGGTCGTGGGGACGACCCTATAGTCGTCGGACATGTCGGCGGCTTGCCAACATTGGCCCGTGGTCGTGGGGACGACCCAATAGTCGTTGGAAATGTCAGCGGCTGGCCAACTTTGACCCGGTGTCGTGGGGACGACTTTATAGTCGTCGGACATGTCGGCGGCTGGCCAATCTAGTCCCGGGGTCGTGGGGACGACCCTATAGTCTTCGGACATGTCGGCGGCTGGCCAACTTTGGCCCGGTGTCGTGGGGACGACCCAATAGTCGTCGGACATGTCGGCGGCTGGCCAACCTAGACCCGGGGTCGTGGGGACGACCCTATAGTCGTCGGACATGTCGGCGGGTGGCCAACCTAGACCCGGGGTCGTGGGGACGACCCTATAGTCGTCGGACATGTCGGCGGGTGGCCAACCTAGTCCCGAGTGTCGTGGGGACGACCCTATAATCGTCGGACATTTCGGCGGCATGCCAACTTTGGCCCGTGGTCGAGGGGACGACCCTATAGTCGTTGGACATGACGGTGGCGGGCCAATCTAGTCCCGAGGTCCTGGGGACGACCCTATAGTCGTCGGACAAGTCGGCGGCTGGCCAACCTAGACCCGGGGTCGTGGGGACGACCCTATTGTCGTCGGACATGACGGTGGCGGGCCAATCTAGTCCCGGGGTCGTGGGGACGACCCTATAGTCGTCGGACATGTCGGCGGCTGGCCAACTTTGGCGCGTGGTCGTGGGGACGACCCTATAGTCGTCGGACATGTCGGCGGCTGGCCAACTTTGGCCCGGTGTCGTGGGGACGACCCTATAGTCGTCGGACATGTCGGCGGGTGGCCAACTTTGGCGCGTGGTCGTGGGGACGATCCGATTGTCGTCGGACATGTCGGCGGCTGGCCAACTTTGGCACCGTGGTCGTGGGGACGATCCAATAGTCGTCGGACATGTCGGCGGCTGGCCAACTTTGGCGCGTGGACGTGGGGACGATCCGATTGTCGTCGGACATGTCGGCGGCTGGCGAACCTAGACCCGGGGTCGTGGGGACGACCCTATTGTCGTCGGACATGGCGGTGGCGGGCCAATCTAGTCCCGTGGTCGTGGGGACGACCCTATAGTCTTCGGACATGACGGTAGCGGGCCAATCTAGACCCGAGGTCCTGGGGACGACCCTATAGTAGTCGAACATGTCGGCGGCTGTCCAACATTGGCCCGGTGTCGTGGGGACGACTCTATAGTCGTCGGACATGTCGGCGGCTGGCCAACCTAGTCCCGGGGTCGTGGGGACGACCCTATAGTCGTCGGACATTTCGGCGGCTTGCCAACTTTGGCCCGGGGTCGTGGGGACGACCCTATAGTCGTCGGACATGTCGGCGGCTGGCCAACTTTGGCCTGTGGTTGTGGGGACGACCCTATAGTCGTTGGACATGACGGTGGCGGGCCAATCTAGTCCCGGGGTCGTGGGGACGACCCTATAGTCGTCGGACATGTCGGCGGCTGGCCAACTTTGGACCGGTGTCGTGGGGACGACTCTATAGTCGTCGGAAATGTCGGCGGCTTGCCAACTTTGGCCCGGGGTCGTGGGGACGACCCTATAGTCGTCGGACTTGACGGTGGCGGGCCAATCTAGTCCCGGGGTCGTGGGGACGACCCTACAGTCGTCGGACATTTCGGCGGCTTGCCAACTTTGGCCCGGGGTCGTGGGGACGACCCTATAGTCGTCGGACATGACGGTGGCGGACCAATCTAGTCACGGGGTCGTGGGGACGACCCTATAGTCGTCGGACATGTCGGCGGCTGGCCAACTTTGGCCCGTGGTCGTGGGGACGATCCAATAGTCGTCGGACATGTCGGCGGCAGGCCAGCTTTGGCCCGTGGTCGTGGGGACGACCCTATAGTCGTCGGACATGTCGGCGGCTAGCCAACATTGGCCTGTGATCGTGGGGACGACCCAATAGTCGTTGGAAATGTCAGCGGCTGGCCAACTTTGACCCGGTGTCGTGGGGACGACTCTATAGTCGTCGGACATGTCGGCGGCTGGCCAATCTAGTCCCGGGGTCGTGGGGACGACCCTATAGTCTTCGGACATGTCGGCGGCTGGCCAACTTTGGCCCGTGGTCGTGGGGACGACCCTATAGTCGTCGGAAATGTCGGTGGCTGTCCAACATTGGCCCAGGGGTCGTGGGGACGACCCTATAGTCGTCGGAAATGACGGTGGCGGGCCAATCTAGTCCCGGGGTCGTGGGGACGACCCTATAGTCGTCGGACAAGTCGCCGGCGGGCCAACCTAGTCCCGGGGTCGTGGGGATGACCCTATAGTCGTCGGACATGTCGCCGGCTAGCCAACTTTGGCCCGTGGTCGTGGGGACGACCCTATAGTCGTCGGACATAACGGTGGCGGGCCAATCTAGTCCCGGGGTCGTGGGGACGACCCTATAGTGGTCGGACAAGTCGGCGGCGGGCCTACCTAGTCCCGGGGTCGTGGGGACGACCCTATAGTCGTCGGATAAGTCGGCAGCTTGCCAACTTTGGCCCGGGGTCGTGGGAACGACCCTATAGTCGTCGGACAAGTCGGCGGCGAGCCCACCTAGTGGGGCGGTCGTGGGGACGACCCTATAGTCGTCGGATAAGTCGGCGGCCGGCCAACCTAGTCCGGGGGTCGTGGGGACGACCCTATAGTCGTCGGACATGACGGTGGCGGGCCAGTCTAGTCCCGGGTCGTGGGGACGACCCTATAGTCGTCGGACATGTCGGCGGCTGGCCAACTTTGGCCCGTGGTCGTGGGGACGACCCTATAGTCGTCGGAAAGGTCGGTGGCTGTCCAACTTTGGCCCAGGGGTCGTGGGGACGACCCTATAGTCGTCGGACATGTCGGCGGCGAGCCAACATTGACCCGGGGTCGTGGGGACGACTCTATAGTCGTCGGACATGTCGGTGGCGGGCCAGTCTAGTCCCGGGTCGTGGGGACGACCCTATAGTCGTCGGACATATCAGCGGCTGGCCAACTTTGGCCCGGGGTCGTGGGGACGACCCTATAGTCGTCGGACATGTCGCCGGCTGGCCAACTTTGGCCCGTGGTCGTGGGGACGACCCTATAGTCGTCGGACATAACGGTGGCGGGCCAATCTAGTCCCGGGGTCGTGGGGACGACCCTATAGTGGTCGGACAAGTCGGCGGCGGGCCTACCTAGTCCCGGGGTCGTGGGGACGACCCTATAGTCGTCGGATAAGTCGGCAGCTTGCCAACTTTGGCCCGGGGTCGTGGGAACGACCCTATAGTCGTCGGACAAGTCGGCGGCGAGCCCACCTAGTGGGGCGGTCGTGGGGACGACCCTATAGTCGTCGGACAAGTCGGCGGCCGGCCAACCTAGTCCGGGGGTCGTGGAGACGACCCTATAGTCGTCGGACATGACGGTGGCGGGCCAGTCTAGTCCCGGGTCGTGGGGACGACCCTATAGTCGTCGGACATGTCGGCGGCTGGCCAGCTTTGGCCCATGGTCGTGGGGACGACCCTATAGTCGTTGGACATGACGGTGACGGGCCAACTTTGGCCCGTGGTGGTGGGGACGACCCTATAGTCGTCGGAAATGTCGGTGGCTCTCCAACTTTGGCCCGGGGGTCGTGGTGACGACCCTATAGTCGTCGGACATGTCGGCGGCGAGCCAACATTGACCCGGGGTCGTGGGGACGACTCTATAGTCGTCGGACATGTCGGTGGCGGGCCAGTCTAGTCCCGGGTCGTGGGGACGACCCTATAGTCGTCGGACATGTCGGCGGCCAGCCAACTTTGGCCCGTGGTCGTGGGGAGGACCCTATACGCGTCGGACAAGTCGGCGGCATACCAACCTAGTCCGGGGGTCGTGGGGACGACCCAAAGTGGGTCGGACATGACGGTGGCGGGCCAGTCTAGTCCCGGGTCATGGGGACGACCCTATAGTCGTCGGACATGTCGGCGGCGAGCCAACATTGACCCGGGGTCGTGGGGACGACCCTATAGTCGTCGGACAAGTCGGCGGCCGGCCAACCTAGTCCGGGGGTCGTGGGGACGACCCTATAGTCGTCGGACATGACGGTGGCGGGCCAGTCTAGTCCCGGGTCGTGGGGACGACCCTATAGTCGTCGGACATGTCGGCGGCGAGCCAACATTGACCCGGGGTCGTGGGGACGACCCTATAGTCGTCGGACAAGTCGGCGGCCGGCCAACCTAGTCCGGGGGTCGTGGGGACGACCCTATAGTCGTCGGACATGACGGTGGCGGGCCAGTCTAGTCCCGGGTCGTGGGGACGACCCTATAGTCGTCGGACATGTCGGCGGCCAGCCAACTTTGGCCCGTGGTCGTGGGGAGGACCCTATACGCGTCGGACAAGTCGGCGGCATACCAACCTAGTCCGGGGGTCGTGGGGACGACCCAAAGTGGGTCGGACATGACGGTGGCGGGCCAGTCTAGTCCCGGGTCATGGGGACGACCCTATAGTCGTCGGGCAAGTCGGCGGCTGGCCAACTTTGGCCCGTGGTCGTGGGGACGACCCTATAGTCGTCGGAAATGACGGTGGCGGGCCAATCTAGTCCCGGGGTCGTGGGGACGACCCTACAGTCGTCGGACAAGTCGGCGGCCGGCCAACCTAGTCCGGGGGTCGTGGGGACGACCCTATAGTCGTCGGACATGACGGTGGCGGGCCAGTCTAGTCCCGGGTCGTGGGGACGACCCTATAGTCGTCGGAAATGTCGGCGGCTGGCCAACCTGGACCCGGTGTCGTGGGGACGACCCTATAGTCGTCGGACATGTCGGCGGCTGGCCAACTTTTGCCCGTGGTCGTTGGGACGACTGTTTAGTCGTCGGACATGTCGGCGGCTGGCCAATCTAGTCCCGGGGTCGTGGGGACGACCCTATAGTCGTCGGACATGTCGGCGGCGGGCCAATCTAGTCCCGGGGTCGTGGGGACGACCCTATAGTCGTCGGACAAGACGGTGGCGGGCCAATCTAGTCCCGGGGTCGTGGGGACGACCCTATAGTCGTCGGACAAGTCGGCGGCGGGCCAATCTAGTCCCGGGGTCGTGGGGACGACCCTATAGTCGTCGGACATGTCGGCGGCTGGCCAACTTTTGCCCGTGGTCGTTGGGACGACTGTTTAGTCGTCGGACATGTCGGCGGCTGGCCAACCTAGACCCAGGGTCGTGGGGACGCCCCTATTGTCGTCGGACATGACGGTGGCGGGCCAATCTAGTCCCGGGGTCGTAGGTACGACCCTATGGTCGTCGGACATGTCGGCGATTGGCCAACATTGGCCCGGGGTTGTGGGGACGATTCGATAGTCGTTGGACATGATGGTGGCGGGCCAATCTAGTCCCGGGGTCGTGGGGACTACCCTATAGTCGTTGGACATGACGGTGGCGGGCCAATCTAGTCCCGGGGTCGTGGGTACGACCCTATAGTCGTCGGACAAGACGGCGGCTGGACATCTTTGGCCCGCGGTCGTGGGGACGACCCTATAGTCGTCGGACATTTCGGCGGCTTGCCAACTTTGGCCCGGGGTCGTGGGGACGACCCTATAGTCGACGGACATGTCGGCGGCTGGCCAACTTTGGCCCGTGGTCGTGGAGACGATCCTATACTCGTCGGACTTGACGGTGGCGGGCCAATCTAGTCCCGGGGTTGTGGGGATGACCCTATAGTCGTCGGACATTTCGGCGGCTTGCCAACTTTGGCCCGGGGTCGTGGGGACGACCCTATAGTCGTCGGACATGTCGGCGGCTGGCCGACCTAGTCCCGAGGTCGTGGGGACGACCGTATAGTCGTCGGATATGTTGGCGGCTTGTCAACCTAGTCCCGGGGTCGTGGGGACGACCCTATAGTCGTTGGACATGACGGTGGCCGGCCAATCTAGTCCCGGGGTCGTCGGGACGACCCTATAGTCGTCGGATATGTCAGCGGCAGGCCAACTTTGGCCCGTGGTCGTGGGGACGACCCTATAGTCGTCGGACAAGTCGGCGGCGGGCCAACCTAGTCCCGGGGTCGTGGGGACGACCCTATATTCGTCGGACAAGCCGGCGGCTTGCCAACTTTGGCCCGTGGTCGTGGGGACGACCCTATAGTCGTCGGACAAGTCGGCGGCAGGCCAACTTTGGCCCGTGGTCGTGGGGACGACCCTATAGTCGTCGGACAAGTCGGCGGCGGGCGAACCTAGTCCCGGGGTCGTGGGGACGACCCTATAGTCGTCGGACATGTCGGCGGCTTGCCAAATTTGCCCGGGGTCGTGGGGACGACCGTATAGTCGTCGGATATGTTGGCGGCTTGTCAACCTAGTCCCGGGGTCGTGGGGACGACCCTATAGTCGTTGGACATGACGGTGGCCGGCCAATCTAGTCCCGGGGTCGTCGGGACGACCCTATAGTCGTCGGATATGTCAGCGGCTGGCCAACTTTGGCGCGTGGTCGTGGGGACGACCCTATAGTCGTCGGACATGTCGGCGGCTGGCCAACTTTGGCCCGTGGTTGTGGGAACGACCCTATAGTCGTTGGACATGACGGTGGCGGGCCAATCTAGTCCCGGGGTCGTGGGGACGACCCTATAGTCGTCGGACATGTCGGCGGCATGCCAACTTTGGCCCGTGGTCGTGGGGACGACCCTATAGTCGTTGGACATGACGGTGGCGGGCCACTCTAGTCCCGGGGTCGTAGGGACGACCCTATAGTCGTCGGACATGTCGGCGATTGGCCAACATTGGCCCGGGGTCGAGGGGACGACCCTATAGTCGTCGGACATGTCGGCGGCTGGCCAACCTAGTCCCGAGGTCGTGGGGACGACCCTATAATCGTCGGTCATGTCGGCGGCTGGCCAACTTTGGCCCGTGGTTGTGGGGACGACCCTATAGTCGTCGGACATGTCGGCGGCTGGCCAACTTTGGCCCGGTGTCGTGGGGACCACTCTATAGTCGTCGGAAATGTCGGCGGCTGGCCAACCTGGACCCGGGGTCGTGGGGACGACCCTATTGTCGTCGGACATGACGGTGGCGGGCCAATCTAGTCTCGGGGTCGTGGGGACGACCCTATAGTCGTCGGACATGTCGGCGGCTGGCCAACTTTGGCCCGGGGTCGTGGGGACGACTCTATAGTCGTCGGAAATGTCGGCGGCTGGCCAACCTGGACTCGGGGTCGTGGGGACGACCCTATAGTCGTCGGACAAGACGGCGGCTGGATATCTTTGGCCCGGGGTCGTGGGGACGACCCTATAGTCGTCGGACATGTCGGCGGCGGGCCAACCTTGTCCCGGGGTCGTGGGGACGACCCTATAGTCGTCGAACAAGTCGGCGGCGGGCCAAGCTTGTCCCGGGGTCGTGGGGACGACCCTATAATCGTCGGACATGACGGTGGCGGGCCAATCTAGTCCCGGGGTCGTGGGGACGACCCTATAGTCGTCGGACATGTCGGCGGCTGGCCAACTTTGGCCCGGTGTCGTGGGGACGACTCTATAGTCGTCGGAAATGTCGGCGGCTGGCCAACCTGGACCCGGGGTCGTGGGGACGACCCTATTGTCGTCGGACATGACGGTGGCGGGCCAATCTAGTCTAGGGGTCGTGGGGACGACCCTATAGTCGTCGGACATGTCGGCGGCTGGCCAACTTTGGCCCGGGGTCGTGGGGACGACCCTATAATCGTCGGACATGACGGTGGCGGACCAATCTAGTCCCGGGGTCGTGGGGACGACCATACAGTCGTCGGACATTTCGGCGGCTTGCCAACTTTGGCCCGGGGTCGTGGGGACGACCCTATAGTCGTCGGACTTGACGGTGGCGGGCCAATCTAGTCCCAAGGTCCTGGGGACGACCCTATAATCGTCGGACTTGACGGTGGCGGGCCAATCTAGTCTCGGGGTCGTGGGGACGACCCTACAGTCGTCGGACATTTCGGCGGCTTGCCAACTTTGGCCCGGGGTCGTGGGGACGACCCTATAGTCGTCGGACATGTCGGCGGCTGGCCAACTTTGGCCCGTGGTCGTGGGGACGATCCAATAGTCGTCGGACATGTCGGCGGCTGGCCAACTTTGGCGCGTGGTCGTGGGGACGATCCGATTGTCGTCGGACATGTCGGCGGCTGGCCAACCTAGACCCGGGGTCGTGGGGACGACCCTATTGTCGTCGGACTTGGCGGTGGCGGGCCAATCTAGTCCCGTGGTCGTGGGGACGACCCTATAGTCTTCGCACATGACGGTAGCGGGCCAATCTAGACCCGAGGTCGTGGGGACGTCCCTATAGTAGTCGGACATGTCGGCGGCGGTCCAACTTTGGCCCGGTGTCGTGGGGACGACTCTATAGTCGTCGGACATGTCGGCGGCTGGCCAACCTAGACCCGGGGTCGTGGGGACGACCCTATAATCGTTGGACATGACGGTGGCGGGCCAATCTAGTCCCGGGGTCGTAGGGACGACCCTATAGTCGTCGGACATGTTGGCGATTGGCCAACATTGGCCCGGGGTCGTCGGGACGACCCTATAGTCGTCGGACATGTCGGCGGCTGGCCAACCTAGTCCCGGGGTCGTGGGGACGACCCTATAGTCGTCGGACATTTCGGCGGCTTGCCAACTTTGGCCCGGGTTCGTGGGGACGACCCTATAGTCGTCGGACATGTCGGCGGCTGTCCAACTTTGGCCCGGTGTCGTGGGGACGACCCTACAGTCGTCGGACATGTCGGCGGCGGGCCAACCTTGTCCCGGGGTCGTGGGGACGACCCTATAGTCGTCGAACAAGTCGGCGGCGGGCCAAGCTTGTCCCGGGGTCGTGGGGACGACCCTATAATCGTCGGACATGACGGTGGCGGGCCAATCTAGTCCCGGGGTCGTGGGGACGACCCTATAGTCGTCGGACATGTCGGCGGCTGGCCAACTTTGGCCCGGTGTCGTGGGGACGACTCTATAGTCGTCGGAAATGTCGGCGGCTGGCCAACCTGGACCCGGGGTCGTGGGGACGACCCTATTGTCGTCGGACATGACGGTGGCGGGCCAATCTAGTCTAGGGGTCGTGGGGACGACCCTATAGTCGTCGGACAAGTTGGCGGCATGCCAACTTTGGCCCGTGGTTGTGGGAACGACCCTATAGTCGTTGGACATGACGCTGGGGGGCCAATCTAGTCCCGGGGTCGTGGGGACTACCCTATAGTCGTAGGACAAGACGGCGGCTGGACATCTTTGGCCCGGGGTCGTGGGGACGACCCTATAGTCGTCGGACAAGACGGTGGCGGACCAATCTGGTCCCGGGGTCGTGGGGACGACCCTATAGTCGTCGGACATGTCGGCGGCTGGCCAACTTTGGCCCGCGGTCGTGGGGACGATCCAATAGTCGTCGGACATGTCGGCGGCTGGCCAACTTTGGCCCGTGGTTGTGGGAACGACCCTATAGTCGTTGGACATGACGCTGGTGGGCCAATCTAGTCCCGGGGTCGTGGGGACTACCCTATAGTCGTAGGACAAGACGGCGGCTGGACATCTTTGGCCCGGGGTCGTGGGGACGACCCTATAGTCGTCGCACAAGTTGGCGGCATGCCAACTTTGGCCCGTGGTCGTGGGGACGACCCTATAGTCGTTGGACATGACGGTGGCGGGCTAATCTAGTCCCGGGGTCGTAGGGACGACCCTATAGTCGTTGGACATGTCGGCGATTGGCCAACATTGGCCCGGGGTCGTGGGGACGACCCTATAGTCGTCGGACATGTCGGCGGCTGGCCAACTTTGGCGCGTGGTCGTGGGGACGATCCGATTGTCGTCGGACATGTCGGCGGCTGGCCAACTTTGGCCCGTGGTCGTGGGGACGATCCAATAGTCGTCGGACATGTCGGCGGCTGGCCAACTTTGGCGCGTGGTCGTGGGGACGATCCGATTGTCGTCGGACATGTCGGCGGCTGGCCAACCTAGACCCGGGGTCGTGGGGACGACCCTATTGTCGTCGGACTTGGCGGTGGCGGGCCAATCTAGTCCCGTGGTCGTGGGGACGACCCTATAGTCTTCGGACATGACGGTAGCGGGCCAATCTAGACCCGAGGTCGTGGGGACGACCCTATAGTAGTCGGACATGTCGGCGGCGGTCCAACTTTGGCCCGGTGTCGTGGGGACGACTCTATAGTCGTCGGACATGTCGGCGGCTGGCCAACCTAGTCCCGGGGTCGTGGGGACGACCCTATAGTCGTCGGACATTTCGGCGGCTTGCCAACTTTGGCCCGGGTTCGTGGGGACGACCCTATAGTCGTCGGACATGTCGGCGGCTGTCCAACTTTGGCCCGGTGTCGTGGGGACGACTCTATAGTCGTCGAACATGTCGGCGGCTGGCCAACCTAGACCCGGGGTCGTGGGGACGACCCTATTGTCGTCGGACATGACGGTAGCGGGCCAATCTAGTCCCGGTGTCGTGGGGACGACCCTATAGTCGTCGGACAAGTCGGCGGCGGGCCAAGCTTGTCCCGGGGTCGTGGGGACGACCCTATAGTCGTCGGACATGTCGGCGGCTGGCCAACTTTGGCGCGTGGTCGTGGGGACGATCCGATTGTCGTCGGACATGTCGGCGGCTGGCCAACTTTGGCCCGTGGTCGTGGGGACGATCCAATAGTCGTCGGACATGTCGGCGGCTGGCCAACTTTGGCGCGTGGTCGTGGGGACGATCCGATTGTCGTCGGACATGTCGGCGGCTGGCCAACCTAGACCCGGGGTCGTGGGGACGACCCTATAATCGTTGGACATGACGGTGGCGGGCCAATCTAGTCCCGGGGTCGTAGGGACGACCCTATAATCGTTGGACATGACGGTGGCGGGCCAATCTAGTCCCGGGGTCGTAGGGACGACCCTATAGTCGTCGGACATGTTGGCGATTGGCCAACATTGGCCCGGGGACGTCGGGACGACCCTATAGTCGTCGGACATGTCGGCGGCTGGCCAACCTAGTCCCGGGGTCGTGGGGACGACCCTATAGTCGTCGGACATTTCGGCGGCTTGCCAACTTTGGCCCGGGGTCGTGGGGACGACCCTATAGTCGTCGGACATGACGGTGGCGGACCAATCTACTCCCGGGGTCGTGGGGACGACCCTACAGTCGTCGGACATTTCGGCGGCTTGCCAACTTTGGCCCGGGGTCGTGGGGACGACCCTATAGTCGTCGAACTTGACGGTGGCGGGCCAATCTAGTCCCAAGGTCCTGGGGACGGCCCTATAGTCGTCGGACTTGACGGTGGCGGGCCAATCTAGTCTCGGGGTCGTGGGGACGACCCTACAGTCGTCGGACATTTCGGCGGCTTGCCAACTTTGGCCCGGGGTCGTGGGGACGACCCTATAGTCGTCGGACATGACGGTGGCGGGCCAATCTAGTCCCGGGGTCGTGGGGACGACCCTATAGTCGTCGGACATTTCGGCGGCTTGCTAACTTTGGCCCGGGGTCGTGGGGACGACCCTATAGTCGTCGGACATTTCGGCGGCATGCCAACTTTGGCCCGTGGTCGTGGGGACGACCCTATAGTCGTTGGACATGACGGTGGCGGGCTAATCTAGTCCCGGGGTCGTAGCGACGACCCTATACTCGTTGGACATGTCGGCGATTGGCCAACATTGGCCCGGGGTCGTGGGGACGACCCTATAGTCGTCGGAAATGTCGGCGGCTGGCCAACTTTGGCGCGTGGTCGTGGGGACGATCCGATTGTCGTCGGACATGTCGGCGGCTGGCCAACTTTGGCCCGTGGTCGTGGGGACGATCCAATAGTCGTCGGACATGTCGGCGGCTAGCCAACTTTGGCGCGTGGTCGTGGGGACGATCCGATTGTCGTCGGACATGACGGCGGCTGGCCAACCTAGACCCGGGGTCGTGGGGACGACCCTATTGTCGTCGGACTTGGCGGTGGCGGGCCAATCTAGTCCCGTGGTCGTAGGGACGACCCTATACTCGTTGGACATGTCGGCGATTGGCCAACATTGGCCCGGGGTCGTGGGGACGACCCTATAGTCTTCGGACATGACGGTAGCGGGCCAATCTAGACCCGAGGTCGTGGGGACGACCCTATAGTAGTCGGACATGTCGGCGGCGGTCCAACTTTGGCCCGGTGTCTTGGGGACGACTCTATAGTCGTCGGACATGTCGGCGGCTGGCCAACCTAGACCCGGGGTCGTGGGGACGACCCTATAATCGTTGGACATGACGGTGGCGGGCCAATCTAGTCCCGGGGTCGTAGGGACGACCCTATAGTCGTCGGACATGTTGGCGATTGGCCAACATTGGCCCGGGGTCGTCGGGACGACCCTATATTCGTCGGACATGTCGGCGGCTGGCCAACCTAGTCCCGGGGTCGTGGGGACGACCCTATAGTCGTCGGACATTTCGGCGGCTTGCCAACTTTGGCCCGGGTTCGTGGGGACGACCCTATAGTCGTCGGACATGTCGGCGGCTGTCCAACTTTGGCCCGGTGTCGTGGGGACGACTCTATAGTCGTCGGACATGTCGGCGGCTGGCCAACCTAGACCCGGGGTCGTGGGGACGACCCTATAATCGTTGGACATGACGGTGGCTGGCCAATCTAGTCCCGGGGTCGTAGGGACGACCCTATAGTCGTCGGACATGTTGGCGATTGGCCAACATTGGCCCGGGGTCGTCGGGACGACCCTATATTCGTCGGACATGTCGGCGGCTGGCCAACCTAGTCCCGGGGTCGTGGGGACGACCCTATAGTCGTCGGACATTTCGGCGGCTTGCCAACTTTGGCCCGGGTTCGTGGGGACGACCCTATAGTCGTCGGACATGTCGGCGGCTGTCCAACTTTGGCCCGGTGTCGTGGGGACGACTCTATAGTCGTCGGACATGTCGGCGGCTGGCCAACCTAGACCCGGGGTCGTGGGGACGACCCTATTGTCGTCGGACATGACGGTGGCGGGCCAATCTAGTCCCGGTGTCTTGGGGACGACCCTATAGTCGTCGGACAAGTCGGCGGCGGGCCAAGCTTGTCCCGGGGTCGTGGGGACGACCCTATAGTCGTCGGACATGTCGGCGGCATGCCAACTTTGGCCCGTGGTCGTGGGGACGACCCTATAGTCGTTGGACATGACGGTGGCGGGCCAATCTAGTCCCGGGGTCGTAGGGACGACCCTATAGTCGTCGGACATGTCGGCGATTGGCCAACATTGGCCCGGGGTCGAGGGGACGACCCTATAGTCGTCGGACATGTCGGCGGCTGGCCAACCTAGTCCCGAGGTCGTGGGGACGACCCTATAGTCGTCGGTCATGTCGGCGGCTGGCCAACTTTGGCCCGTGGTTGTGGGGACGACCCTATAGTCGTCGGACATGTCGGCGGCTGGCCAACTTTGGCCCGGTGTCGTGGGGACGACTCTATTGTCGTCGGAAATGTCGGCGGCTGGCCAACCTGGACTCGGGGTCGTGGGGACGACCCTATAGTCGTCGGACATGACGGTGGCGGGCCAATCTAGTCTCGGGGTCGGTGGGACGACCCTATAGTCGTCGGACATGTCGGCGGCTGGCCAACTTTGGCCCGGGGTCGTGGGGACGACTCTATTGTCGTCGGAAATGTCGGCGGCTGGCCAACCTGGACTCGGGGTCGTGGGGACGACCCTATAGTCGTCGGACAAGACGGCGGCTGGATATCTTTGGCCCGGGGTCGTGGGGACGACCCTATAGTCGTCGGACATGTCGGCGGCGGGCCAACCTTGTCCCGGGGTCGTGGGGACGACCCTATAGTCGTCGAACAAGTCGGCGGCGGGCCAAGCTTGTCCCGGGGTCGTGGGGACGACCCTATAATCGTCGGACATGACGGTGGCGGGCCAATCTAGTCCCGGGGTCGTGGGGACGACCCTACAATCGTCGGACATGTCGGCGGCTGGCCAACTTTGGCCCGGTGTCGTGGGGACGACTCTATAGTCGTCGGAAATGTCGGCGGCTGGCCAACCTGGACCCGGGGTCGTGGGGACGACCCTATTGTCGTCGGACATGACGGTGGCGGGCCAATCTAGTCTCGGGGTCGTGGGGACGACCCTATAGTCGTCGGACATGTCGGCGGCTGGCCAACTTTGGCCCGGGGTCGTGGGGACGACCCTATAGTCGTCGGACATGACGGTGGCGGACCAATCTAGTCCCGGGGTCGTGGGGACGACCCTACAGTCGTCGGACATTTCGGCGGCTTGCCAACTTTGGCCCGGGGTCGTGGGGACGACCCTATAGTCGTCGGACTTGACGGTGGCGGGCCAATCTAGTCCCAAGGTCCTGGGGACGACCCTATAGTCGTCGGACTTGACGGTGGCGGGCCAATCTAGTCTCGGGGTCGTGGGGACGACCCTACAGTCGTTGGACATGACGGTGGCGGGCCAATCTAGTCCCGGGGTCGTGGGGACGACCCTATAGTCGTCGGACATGTCGGCGGCTGGCCAACTTTGGACCGGTGTCGTGGGGACGACTCTATAGTCGTCGGAAATGTCGGCGGCTTGCCAACTTTGGCCCGGGGTCGTGGGGACGACCCTATAGTCGTCGGACTTGACGGTGGCGGGCCAATCTAGTCCCGGGGTCGTGGGGACGATCCTACAGTCGTCGGACATTTCGGCGGCTTGCCAACTTTGGCCCGGGGTCGTGGGGACGACCCTATAGTCGTCGGACATGTCGGCGGCTGGCCAACTTTGGACCGGTGTCGTGGGGACGACTCTATAGTCGTCGGAAATGTCGGCGGCTTGCCAACTTTGGCCCGGGGTCGTGGGGACGACCCTATAGTCGTCGGACTTGACGGTGGCGGGCCAATCTAGTCCCGGGGTCGTGGGGACGATCCTACAGTCGTCGGACATTTCGGCGGCAGGCCAGCTTTGGCCCGTGGTCGTGGGGACGACCCTATAGTCGTCGGACATGTCGGCGGCTAGCCAACATTGGCCTGTGATCGTGGGGACGACCCAATAGTCGTTGGAAATGTCAGCGGCTGGCCAACTTTGACCCGGTGTCGTGGGGACGACTCTATAGTCGTCGGACATGTCGGCGGCTGGCCAATCTAGTCCCGGGGTCGTGGGGACGACCCTATAGTCTTCGGACATGTCGGCGGCTGGCCAACTTTGGCATCGTGGTCGTGGGGACGATCCAATAGTCGTCGGACATGTCGGCGGCTGGCCAGCTTTGGCCCGGGGTCGTAGGGACGACCCTATAGTCGTCGGACATGTCGGCGATTGGACAACATTGGCCCGGGGTCGTGGGGACGACATTATAGTCGTCGGACATTTCGGCGGCTGGCCAACCTAGTCCCGAGGTCGTGGGGACGACCCTATAGTCGTCGGACTTGACGGTGGCGGGCCAATCTAGTCCCGGGGTCGCGGGGACGACCCTACAGTCGTCGGACATTTCGGCGTCTTGCCAACTTTGGCCCGGGGTCGTGGGGACGACCCTATAGTCGTCGGACATGACGGTGGCGGACCAATTTAGTCCCGGGGTCGTGGGGACGACCCTATAGTCGTCGGACATGTCGGCGGCTGGCCAACTTTGGCCCGTGGTCGTGGGGACGATCCAAAAGTCGTCGGACATGTCGGCGGCTGGCTAACTTTGTCGCGTGGTCGTGGGGACGATCCGATTGTCGTCGGACATGTCGGCGGCTGGCCAACTTTGGCCCGTGGTCGTGGGGACGACCCAATAGTCGTTGGAAATGTAAGCGGCTGGCCAACTTTGACCCGGTGTCGTGGGGACGACCCTATAGTCGTCGGACATGACGGTGGCGGACCAATCTAGTCCCGGGGTCGTGGGGACGACCCTATAGTCGTCGGACATGTCGGCGGCTTGCCAACATTGGCCCGTGGTCGTGGGGACGACCCAATAGTCGTTGGAAATGTCAGCGGCTGGCCAACTTTGACCCGGTGTCCTGGGGACGACTTTATAGTCGTCGGACATGTCGGCGGCTGGCCAATCTAGTCCCGGGGTCGTGGGGACGACCCTATAGTCTTCGGACATGTCGGCGGCTGGCCAACTTTGGCCCGGTGTCGTGGGGACGACCCAATAGTCGTCGGACATGTCGGCGGCTGGCCAACCTAGACCCGGGGTCGTGGGGACGACCCTATAGTCGTCGGACATGTCGGCGGGTGGCCAACCTAGTCCCGAGTGTCGTGGGGACGACCCTATAGTCGTCGGACATGTCGGCGGCTTCCCAACGTTGGCCCGGGGTCGTGGGGACGATCCAATAGTCGTCGGACATGTCGGCGGCTGGTCAACTTTGGCCCGTGGTCGTGGGGACGATCCGATAGTCGTTGGACATGACGGTGCCGGGGCAATAGAGTCCCGGGG
This sequence comes from Andrena praecox, assembly GCA_963932275.1. NCBI lineage: Eukaryota > Metazoa > Arthropoda > Insecta > Hymenoptera > Andrenidae > Andrena > Andrena praecox. Next base: position 236,757 of record CAWVQO010000396.1, on the reverse strand, counting down.
TAGTAGGTACGACCCTATAGTCGTCGGACATGTCGGCGATTGGCCATTATTGGCCCGGGGTCGAGTGGACGACCCTACAGTCTTCGGACATTTCGGCGGCTTGCCAACTTTGGCCCGGGGTCGTGGGGACGACCCTATAATCGTCGGACATTTCGGCGGCATGCCAACTTTGGCCCGTGGTCGAGGGGACGACCCTATAGTCGTTGGACATGACGGTGGCGGGCCAATCTAGTCCCGAGGTCCTGGGGACGACCCTATAGTCGTCGGACAAGTCGGCGGCTGGCCAACCTAGACCCGGGGTCGTGGGGACGACCCTATTGTCGTCGGACATGACGGTGGCGGGCCAATCTAGTCCCGGGGTCGTGGGGACGACCCTATAGTCGTCGGACATGTCGGCGGCTGGCCAACTTTGGCGCGTGGTCGTGGGGACGACCCTATAGTCGTCGGACATGTCGGCGGCTGGCCAACTTTGGCCCGGTGTCGTGGGGACGACCCTATAGTCGTCGGACATGTCGGCGGGTGGCCAACTTTGGCGCGTGGTCGTGGGGACGATCCGATTGTCGTCGGACATGTCGGCGGCTGGCCAACTTTGGCACCGTGGTCGTGGGGACGATCCAATAGTCGTCGGACATGTCGGCGGCTGGCCAACTTTGGCGCGTGGACGTGGGGACGATCCGATTGTCGTCGGACATGTCGGCGGCTGGCGAACCTAGACCCGGGGTCGTGGGGACGACCCTATTGTCGTCGGACATGGCGGTGGCGGGCCAATCTAGTCCCGTGGTCGTGGGGACGACCCTATAGTCTTCGGACATGACGGTAGCGGGCCAATCTAGACCCGAGGTCCTGGGGACGACCCTATAGTAGTCGAACATGTCGGCGGCTGTCCAACATTGGCCCGGTGTCGTGGGGACGACTCTATAGTCGTCGGACATGTCGGCGGCTGGCCAACCTAGTCCCGGGGTCGTGGGGACGACCCTATAGTCGTCGGACATTTCGGCGGCTTGCCAACTTTGGCCCGGGGTCGTGGGGACGACCCTATAGTCGTCGGACATGTCGGCGGCTGGCCAACTTTGGCCTGTGGTTGTGGGGACGACCCTATAGTCGTTGGACATGACGGTGGCGGGCCAATCTAGTCCCGGGGTCGTGGGGACGACCCTATAGTCGTCGGACATGTCGGCGGCTGGCCAACTTTGGACCGGTGTCGTGGGGACGACTCTATAGTCGTCGGAAATGTCGGCGGCTTGCCAACTTTGGCCCGGGGTCGTGGGGACGACCCTATAGTCGTCGGACTTGACGGTGGCGGGCCAATCTAGTCCCGGGGTCGTGGGGACGACCCTACAGTCGTCGGACATTTCGGCGGCTTGCCAACTTTGGCCCGGGGTCGTGGGGACGACCCTATAGTCGTCGGACATGACGGTGGCGGACCAATCTAGTCACGGGGTCGTGGGGACGACCCTATAGTCGTCGGACATGTCGGCGGCTGGCCAACTTTGGCCCGTGGTCGTGGGGACGATCCAATAGTCGTCGGACATGTCGGCGGCAGGCCAGCTTTGGCCCGTGGTCGTGGGGACGACCCTATAGTCGTCGGACATGTCGGCGGCTAGCCAACATTGGCCTGTGATCGTGGGGACGACCCAATAGACGTTGGAAATGTCAGCGGCTGGCCAACTTTGACCCGGTGTCGTGGGGACGACTCTATAGTCGTCGGACATGTCGGCGGCTGGCCAATCTAGTCCCGGGGTCGTGGGGACGACCCTATAGTCTTCGGACATGTCGGCGGCTGGCCAACTTTGGCATCGTGGTCGTGGGGACGATCCAATAGTCGTCGGACATGTCGGCGGCTGGCCAGCTTTGGCCCGGGGTCGTAGGGACGACCCTATAGTCGTCGGACATGTCGGCGATTGGACAACATTGGCCCGGGGTCGTGGGGACGACATTATAGTCGTCGGACATGTCGGCGGCTGGCCAACCTAGTCCCGAGGTCGTGGGGACGACCCTATAGTCGTCGGACTTGACGGTGGCGGGCCAATCTAGTCCCGGGGTCGCGGGGACGACCCTACAGTCGTCGGACATTTCGGCGTCTTGCCAACTTTGGCCCGGGGTCGTGGGGACGACCCTATAGTCGTCGGACATGTCGGCGGCTGGCCAACTTTGGACCGGTGTCGTGGGGACGACTCTATAGTCGTCGGAAATGTCGGCGGCTTGCCAACTTTGGCCCGGGGTCGTGGGGACGACCCTATAGTCGTCGGACTTGACGGTGGCGGGCCAATCTAGTCCCGGGGTCGTGGGGACGACCCTACAGTCGTCGGACATTTCGGCGGCTTGCCAACTTTGGCCCGGGGTCGTGGGGACGACCCTATAGTCGTCGGACATGACGGTGGCGGACCAATCTAGTCACGGGGTCGTGGGGACGACCCTATAGTCGTCGGACATGTCGGCGGCTGGCCAACTTTGGCCCGTGGTCGTGGGGACGATCCAATAGTCGTCGGACATGTCGGCGGCAGGCCAGCTTTGGCCCGTGGTCGTGGGGACGACCCTATAGTCGTCGGACATGTCGGCGGCTAGCCAACATTGGCCTGTGATCGTGGGGACGACCCAATAGTCGTTGGAAATGTCAGCGGCTGGCCAACTTTGACCCGGTGTCGTGGGGACGACCCTATAGTCGTCGGACATGACGGTGGCGGACCAATCTAGTCCCGGGGTCGTGGGGACGACCCTATAGTCGTCGGACATGTCGGCGGCTTGCCAACATTGGCCCGTGGTCGTGGGGACGACCCAATAGTCGTTGGAAATGTCAGCGGCTGGCCAACTTTGACCCGGTGTCGTGGGGACGACTCTATAGTCGTCGGACATGTCGGCGGCTGGCCAATCTAGTCCCGGGGTCGTGGGGACGACCCTATAGTCTTCGGACATGTCGGCGGCTGGCCAACTTTGGCCCGGTGTCGTGGGGACGACCCAATAGTCGTCGGACATGTCGGCGGCTGGCCAACCTAGACCCGGGGTCGTGGGGACGACCCTATAGTCGTCGGACATGTCGGCGGGTGGCCAACCTAGTCCCGAGTGTCGTGGGGACGACCCTATAGTCGTCGGACATGTCGGCGGCTTGCCAACGTTGGCCCGGGGTCGTGGGGACGATCCAATAGTCGTCGGACATGTCGGCGGCTGGTCAACTTTGGCCCGTGGTCGTGGGGACGATCCGATAGTCGTTGGACATGACGGTGCCGGGGCAATCGAGTCCCGGGGTAGTAGGTACGACCCTATAGTCGTCGGACATGTCGGCGATTGGCCATTATTGGCCCGGGGTCGAGTGGACGACCCTATAGTCGTCGGACATGTCGGCGGCTGGCCAACTTTGGCCCATGGTCGTGGGGACGACCCAATAGTCGTCGGACATGTCGGCGTCTGGCCAACTTTGGCCCGTGGTCGTGGGGACGACCCTACAGTCGTCGGACTTGACGGTGGCGGGCCAATCTAGTCCCGGGGTCGTGGGGACGACCCTACAGTCGTCGGACATTTCGGCGGCTTGCCAACTTTGGCCCGGGGTCGTGGGGACGACCCTATAGTCGTCGGACATGACGGTGGCGGACCAATCTAGTCACGGGGTCGTGGGGACGACCCTATAGTCGTCGGACATGTCGGCGGCTGGCCAACTTTGGCCCGTGGTCGTGGGGACGATCCAAAAGTCGTCGGACATGTCGGCGGCTGGCCAACTTTGGCGGGTGGTCGTGGGGACGATCCGATTGTCGTCGGACATGTCGGCGGCTGGCCAACCTAGACCCGGGGTCGTGGGGACGACCCTATTGTCGTCGGACATGACGGTGGCGGGCCAATCTAGTCCCGGGGTCATAGGGACGACCCTATAGTCGTCGGACATGTCGGCGATTGGCCAACTTTGGTCCGTGGTCGTTGGGTCGATCCGATAGTCGTCGGACATGACGGCGGCTGGCCAACTTTGGCCCGTGGTCGTGGGGACGACTGTTTAGTCGTCGGACATGTCGGCGGCTGGACAACTTTGGCCCGTGGTCGTGGGGACGACCCTATAGTCGTCGGACATGTTGGCGGAAGGTCAACGTAGGCCCGTGGTCGTGGGGACGACCCTATAGACGTCCGACATGACGGTGGTGGGCTAATATTGGCCCGGGGTCGTGGGGACGATCCGATAGTCGTCGGACATGACGGTGGCTGGCCAACTTTGGCCCGTGGTCGTGGGGACGACTGTTTAGTCGTCGGACATGTCGGCGGCTGGTCAACCTAGACCCGGGGTCGTGGGGACGACCCTATTGTCGTCGGACATGACGGTGGCTGGCCAATCTAGTACCGGGGTCGTGGGGACGACCCTATAGTCGTCGGACATGTCGGCGATTGGCCAACATTGGCCCGGTGTCGTGGGGACGACCCTATAGTCGTCGGACATCTCGCCGGCTGGCCAACTTTGGCCCGTGGTCGTGGGGACGAACCGATAATCGTCGGACATGACGGTGGCGGGCCAGCTTTGGCCCGTGATCGTGGGGACGACCCTATAGTCGTCGGACATGACGGTGGCGGGCCAATCTAGTCCCGGGGTCGTGGGGACGACCCTATAGTCGTCGGACATGACGGTGGCGGGCCAATCTGGTCCCAGGGTCGTGGGGACGACCCTATAGTCGTCGGACATGTCGGCGGCTGGCCAACTTTGGCCCGTGGTCGTGGGGACGACTCTATAGTCGTCGGACATGTCGGCGGCTGGCCAACCTAGACCCGCGGTCGTGGGGACGACCCTATAGTCGTCGGACATGACGGTGGCGGACCAATCTAGTCCCGAGGTCGGTGGGACGACCCTACAGTCGTCGGACATGTTGGCGGCAGGTCTGCCTAGTCCCGGGGTCGTGGGGACGAACCTATAGTCGTCGGACAACACGGCGGCTGGACATCTTTGGCCCGCGGTCGTGGGGACGACCCTATAGTCGTCGGACATGTCGGCGGCTGGCCAACGTAGGCCCGTTGTCGTGGGGACGACCCTATAGACGTCGGACATGACGTTGGCGGGCCAATCTAGTCCCGGGGTCGTGGGGACGACCCTATAGTCGTCGTACATGTCGCCGGCTGGCCAACTTTGGCCCGGTGTCGTGGGGCGACTCTATATTCGTCGGACATGTCGGCGGCTGGCCAATCTAGACCCAGGGTCGTGGGGACGATCCTATTGTCGTCGGACATGACGGTGGCGGGCCAATCTAGTCCCGGGGTCGTAGGTACGACCCTATAGTCGTCGGACATGTCCGCGATTGTCCAATATTGGCCCGGGGTCGTGGGGACGACCCTATAGTCGTCGCACATGTCGGCGGCTGGCCAACTTTGGTCCGTGGTCGTGGGGTCGATCCGATAGTCGTCGGACATGACGGCGGCTGGCCAACTTTGGCCCGTGGTCGTGGGGACGACTGTTTAGTCGTCGGACATGTCGGCGGCTGGCCAACCTAGACCCGGGGTCGTGGGGACGACCCTATTGTCGTCGGACATGACGGTGGCGGGCCAATCTAGTCCCGGGGTCGTGGGGACGACCCTATAGACGTCGCACATGTCGGCGGCTGGCCAACTTTGGTCCGTGGTCGTGGGGACGACCCTATAGTCGTCGGACATGACGGTGGCGGACCAATCTAGTCCCGAGGTCGGTGGGACGACCCTACAGTCGTCGGACATGTTGGCGGCTTGCCAACGTTGGCCCGGGGTCGTGGGGACGATCCAATAGTCGTCGGACATGTCGGCGGCTGGTCAACTTTGGCCCGGGGTCGTGGGGACGACCCTATAGTCGTCGGACATGTCGGCGGCTGGCCAACTTTGGACCGGTGTCGTGGGGACGACTCTATAGTCGTCGGAAATGTCGGCGGCTTGCCAACTTTGGCCCGGGGTCGTGGGGACGACCCTATAGTCGTCGGACTTGACGGTGGCGGGCCAATCTAGTCCCGGGGTCGTGGGGACGACCCTACAGTCGTCGGACATTTCGGCGGCTTGCCAACTTTGGCCCGGGGTCGTGGGGACGACCCTATAGTCGTCGGACATGACGGTGGCGGACCAATCTAGTCACGGGGTCGTGGGGACGACCCTATAGTCGTCGGACATGTCGGCGGCTGGCCAACTTTGGCCCGTGGTCGTGGGGACGATCCAATAGTCGTCGGACATGTCGGCGGCAGGCCAGCTTTGGCCCGTGGTCGTGGGGACGACCCTATAGTCGTCGGACATGTCGGCGGCTAGCCAACATTGGCCTGTGATCGTGGGGACGACCCAATAGTCGTTGGAAATGTCAGCGGCTGGCCAACTTTGACCCGGTGTCGTGGGGACGACTCTATAGTCGTCGGACATGTCGGCGGCTGGCCAATCTAGTCCCGGGGTCGTGGGGACGACCCTATAGTCTTCGGACATGTCGGCGGCTGGCCAACTTTGGCATCGTGGTCGTGGGGACGATCCAATAGTCGTCGGACATGTCGGCGGCTGGCCAGCTTTGGCCCGGGGTCGTAGGGACGACCCTATAGTCGTCGGACATGTCGGCGATTGGACAGCATTGGCCCGGGGTCGTGGGGACGACATTATAGTCGTCGGACATGTCGGCGGCTGGCCAACCTAGTCCCGAGGTCGTGGGGACGACCCTATAGTCGTCGGACATTTCGGCGTCTTGCCAACTTTGGCCCGGGGTCGTGGGGACGACCCTATAGTCGTCGGACATGACGGTGGCGGACCAATCTAGTCCCGGGGTCGTGGGGACGACCCTATAGTCGTCGGACATGACGGTGGCGGACCAATCTAGTCCCGGGGTCGTGGGGACGACCCTATAGTCGTCGGACATGTCGGCGGCTGGCCAACTTTGGCCCGTGGTCGTGGGGACGATCCAAAAGTCGTCGGACATGTCGGCGGCTGGCTAACTTTGTCGCGTGGTCGTGGGGACGATCCGATTGTCGTCGGACATGTCGGCGGCTGGCCAACTTTGGCCCGTGGTCGTGGGGACGACCCAATAGTCGTTGGAAATGTCAGCGGCTGGCCAACTTTGACCCGGTGTCGTGGGGACGACCCTATAGTCGTCGGACATGACGGTGGCGGACCAATCTAGTCCCGGGGTCGTGGGGACGACCCTATAGTCGTCGGACATGTCGGCGGCTTGCCAACATTGGCCCGTGGTCGTGGGGACGACCCAATAGTCGTTGGAAATGTCAGCGGCTGGCCAACTTTGACCCGGTGTCGTGGGGACGACTCTATAGTCGTCGGACATGTCGGCGGCTGGCCAATCTAGTCCCGGGGTCGTGGGGACGACCCTATAGTCTTCGGACATGTCGGCGGCTGGCCAACTTTGGCCCGTGGTCGTGGGGACGACTGTTTAGTCGTCGGACATGTCGGCGGCTGGACAACTTTGGCCCGTGGTCGTGGGGACGACCCTATAGTCGTCGGACATGTTGGCGGAAGGTCAACGTAGGCCCGTGGTCGTGGGGACGACCCTATAGACGTCCGACATGACGGTGGTGGGCTAATATTGGCCCGGGGTCGTGGGGACGATCCGATAGTCGTCGGACATGACGGTGGCTGGCCAACTTTGGCCCGTGGTCGTGGGGACGACTGTTTAGTCGTCGGACATGTCGGCGGCTGGTCAACCTAGACCCGGGGTCGTGGGGACGACCCTATTGTCGTCGGACATGACGGTGGCTGGCCAATCTAGTACCGGGGTCGTGGGGACGACCCTATAGTCGTCGGACATGTCGGCGGCTGGCCATCTTTTGCCCGTGGTCGTGGGGACGACCCAATAGTCGTCGGACATGTCGCCGGCTGGCCAACTTTGGCCCGTGGTCGTGGGGACGAACCGATAATCGTCGGACATGACGGTGGCGGGCCAATCTAGTCCCGGGGTCGTGGGGACGACCCTATAGTCGTCGGACATGTCGGCGGCTGGCCAACTTTTGCCCGTGGTCGTGGGGACGACTGTTTAGTCGCCGGACATGTCGGCGGCTGGCCAACCTATACCCAGGGTCGTGGGGACGACCCTATTGTCGTCGGACATGACGGTGGCGGGCCAATCTAGTCCCGGGGTCGTAGGTACGACCCTATGGTCGTCGGACATGTCGGCGATTGGCCAACATTGGCCCGGTGTCGTGGGGACGACCCTATAGTCGTCGGACATCTCGCCGGCTGGCCAACTTTGGCCCGTGGTCGTGGGGACGAACCGATAATCGTCGGACATGACGGTGGCGGGCCAGCTTTGGCCCGTGATCGTGGGGACGACCCTATAGTCGTCGGACATGACGGTGGCGGGCCAATCTAGTCCCGGGGTCGTGGGGACGACCCTATAGTCGTCGGACATGACGGTGGCGGGCCAATCTGGTCCCAGGGTCGTGGGGACGACCCTATAGTCGTCGGACATGTCGGCGGCTGGCCAACTTTGGCCCGTGGTCGTGGGGACGACTCTATAGTCGTCGGACATGTCGGCGGCTGGCCAACCTAGACCCGCGGTCGTGGGGACGACCCTATAGTCGTCGGACATGACGGTGGCGGACCAATCTAGTCCCGAGGTCGGTGGGACGACCCTACAGTCGTCGGACATGTTGGCGGCAGGTCTGCCTAGTCCCGGGGTCGTGGGGACGAACCTATAGTCGTCGGACAACACGGCGGCTGGACATCTTTGGCCCGCGGTCGTGGGGACGACCCTATAGTCGTCGGACATGTCGGCGGCTGGCCAACGTAGGCCCGTTGTCGTGGGGACGACCCTATAGACGTCGGACATGACGTTGGCGGGCCAATCTAGTCCCGGTGTCGTGGGGACGACCCTATAGTCGTCGTACATGTCGCCGGCTGGCCAACTTTGGCCCGGTGTCGTGGGGCGACTCTATATTCGTCGGACATGTCGGCGGCTGGCCAATCTAGACCCAGGGTCGTGGGGACGATCCTATTGTCGTCGGACATGACGGTGGCGGGCCAATCTAGTCCCGGGGTCGTAGGTACGACCCTATAGTCGTCGGACATGTCCGCGATTGTCCAATATTGGCCCGTGGTCGTGGGAACGACCCTATAGTCGTCGGACAAGACGGCGCCTGGCCAAATTTGGCCCGTGGTCGTGGGGACGACCCTATAGTCGTCGGACATGTCGGCGGCTGGCCAACGTAGGCCCGTTGTCGTGGGGACGACCCTATAGACGTCGGACATGACGTTGGCGGGCCAATCTAGTCCCGGGGTCGTGGGGACGACCCTATAGTCGTCGCACATGTCGGCGGCTGGCCAACTTTGGTCCGTGGTCGTGGGGTCGATCCGATAGTCGTCGGACATGACGGCGGCTGGCCAACTTTGGCCCGTGGTCGTGGGGACGACTGTTTAGCCGTCGGACATGTCGGCGGCTGGCCAACCTAGACCCGGGGTCGTGGGGACGACCCTATTGTCGTCGGACATGACGGTGGCGGGCCAATCTAGTCCCGGGGTCGTGGGGACGACCCTATAGTCGTCGCACATGTCGGCGGCTGGCCAACCTAGACCCGCGGTCGTGGGGACGACCCTATAGTCGTCGGACATGACGGTGGCGGACCAATCTAGTCCCGAGGTCGGTGGGACGACCCTACAGTCGTCGGACATGTTGGCGGCAGGTCTGCCTAGTCCCGGGGTCGTGGGGACGAACCTATAGTCGTCGGACAACACGGCGGCTGGACATCTTTGGCCCGCGGTCGTGGGGACGACCCTATAGTCGTCGGACATGTCGGCGGCTGGCCAACGTAGGCCCGTTGTCGTGGGGACGACCCTATAGACGTCGGACATGACGTTGGCGGGCCAATCTAGTCCCGGGGTCGTGGGGACGACCCTATAGTCGTCGCACATGTCGGCGGCTGGCCAACTTTGGTCCGTTGTCGTGGGGTCGATCCGATAGTCGTCGGACATGACGGCGGCTGGCCAACTTTGGCCCGTGGTCGTGGGGACGACTGTTTAGTCGTCGGACATGTCGGCGGCTGGCCAACCTAGACCCGGGGTCGTGGGGACGACCCTATTGTCGTCGGACATGACGGTGGCGGGCCAATCTAGTCCCGGGGTCGTGGGGACGACCCTATAGTCGTCGCACATGTCGGCGGCTGGCCAACTTTGGTCCGTGGTCGTGGGGTCGATCCGATAGTCGTCGGACATGACGGCGGCTGGCCAACTTTGGCCCGTGGTCGTGGGGACGACTGTTTAGTCGTCGGACATTTCGGCGGCTGGCCAACCTAGACCCGGGGTCATAGGGACGACCCTATAGTCGTCGCACATGTCGGCGGCTGGCCAACTTTGGTCCGTGGTCGTGGGGTCGATCCGATAGTCGTCGGACATGTCGGCGGCGGGCCAATCTAGTCCCCGGGTCGTGGGCACGACCCTATAGTCGTCGGACATGTCGGCGGCAGGCCAACTTTGGCCCGTGGTCGTGGGGACGATCCGATAGTCGTTGGACATGACGGTGCCGGGGCAATCGAGTCCCGGGGTAGTAGGTACGACCCTATAGTCGTCGGACATGTCGGCGATTGGCCATTATTGGCCCGGGGTCGAGGGGACGACCCTATAGTCGTCGGACATGTCGGCTGCTGGCCAACTTTGGCCCATGGTCGTGGGGACGACCCAATAGTCGTCGGACATGTCGGCGTCTGGCCAACTTTGGCCCGTGGTCGTGGGGACGACCCTACAGTCGTCGGACATTTCGGCGGCTTGCCAACTTTGGCCCGGGGTCGTGGGGACGACCCTATAGTCGTCGGACTTGACGGTGGCGGGCCAATCTAGTCCCGGGGTTGTGGGGACGAACATACAGTCGTCGGACATTTCGGCGGCTTGCCAACTTTGGCCCGGGGTCGTGGGGACGACCCTATAGTCGTCGGACATGTCGGGGATTGGCCACCTTTAGCCCGTGGTCGTGGGGACGACCCTATAGCCGCCGGATTTGACGGTGGCGGGCCAATCTAGTCCCTGGGTCGTGGGGACGACCCAACAGTCGTCGGACATTTCGGCGGCTTGCCAACTTTGGCCCGGGGTCGTGGGGACGACCCTATAGTCGTCGGACATGTCGGCGATTGGCCAACATTGGCCCGGGGTCGTGGGGACGACCCTATAGTCGTCGGACATGTCGGCGGTTGGCCAACCTAGTCCCGAGGTCGTGGGGACGACCCTATAGTCGTCGGACAAGTCAGCGGCTGGCCAACATTGGCCCGTGGTCGTGGGGACGACCATATAGTCGTCGGACATGACGGTGGCGGGTCAGTCTAGTCCCGGGTTGTGGGGTCGACCCTATAGTCGTCGGACATGTCGGCGGCTGGCCAACTTTGGCCCAGGGTTGTGGGGACGACCCTATAGTCGCCGGACAAGTCGACGGCGGGCCAAGCTAGTCCGGGGGTCGCGGGGACGACCCTATAGTCGGCGGACTTGACGGTGTCGGGCCAATCTAGCCCCGGGGTTGTGGGGACGACCCTATAGTCGTCGGACATGTCGGCGGCTTGCCCAAATTTGCCCGGGGTCGTGGGGACGACCCTATAGTCGTCGGATAAGTGGGCGGCAAGCCAACCTAGTCCCGGGGTCGTGGGGACGACCCGATAGTCGTCGGACAAGTCGGCGGCGAGCCCACCTAGTCGGGGGGTCGTGGGGACCACCCTATAGTCGTCGGACAAGTCGGCGGCCGGCCAACCTAGTCCGGGGGTCGTGGGAACGACCCTATAGTCGTCGGACATGACGGTGGCGGGCCAGTCTAGTTCCGGGTCGTGGGGACGACCCTATAGTCGTCGGACATGTCGGCGGCTGGCCAACTTTGGCCCGTGGTCGTGGGGACGACCGTATAGTCGTCGGAAATGTCGGTGGCTGTCCAACTTTGGCCCGTGGTCGTGGGGACGACCCTATAGTCGTCGGACAAGTCGGCGGCTGTCCAACTTTGGCCCGCGGTCGTGGGGACGACCCTATAGTCGTCGGAAATGTCGGTGGCTGTCCAACTTTGGCCCAGGGGTCGTGGGGACGACCCAATAGTCGTCGGACAAGTCAGCGGCTGGCCAACATTGGCCCGTGGTCGTGGGGACGACACTATAGTCGTCGGATATGTCGGCGGCGAGCCAATCTAGTCCCGCGGTCGTGGAGACGACCCTATAGTCGTCGGACAAGTCAGCGGCTGGCCAACATTGGCCCGTGGTCGTGGGGACGACCATATAGTCGTCGGACATGACGGTGGCGGGTCAGTCTAGTCCCGGGTTGTGGGGTCGACCCTATAGTCGTCGGACATGTCGGCGGCTGGCCAACTTTGGCCCAGGGTTGTGGGGACGACCCTATAGTCGCCGGACAAGTCGACGGCGGGCCAAGCTAGTCCGGGGGTCGCGGGGACGACCCTATAGTCGGCGGACTTGACGGTGTCGGGCCAATCTAGCCCCGGGGTTGTGGGGACGACCCTATAGTCGTCGGACATGTCGGCGGCTTGCCCAAATTTGCCCGGGGTCGTGGGGACGACCCTATAGTCGTCGGATAAGTGGGCGGCAAGCCAACCTAGTCCCGGGGTCGTGGGGACGACCCGATAGTCGTCGGACAAGTCGGCGGCGAGCCCACCTAGTCGGGGGGTCGTGGGGACCACCCTATAGTCGTCGGACAAGTCGGAGGCCGGCCAACCTAGTCCGGGGGTCGTGGGAACGACCCTATAGTCGTCGGACATGACGGTGGCGGGCCAGTCTAGTTCCGGGTCGTGGGGACGACCCTATAGTCGTCGGACATGTCGGCGGCTGGCCAACTTTGGCCCGTGGTCGTGGGGACGACCGTATAGTCGTCGGAAATGTCGGTGGCTGTCCAACTTTGGCCCGTGGTCGTGGGGACGACCTTATAGTCGTCGGACAAGTCGGCGGCTGTCCAACTTTGGCCCGCGGTCGTGGGGACGACCCTATAGTCGTCGGAAATGTCGGTGGCTGTCCAACTTTGGCCCAGGGGTCGTGGGGACGACCCAATAGTCGTCGGACAAGTCAGCGGCTGGCCAACATTGGCCCGTGGTCGTGGGGACGACACTATAGTCGTCGGATATGTCGGCGGCTGGCCAACTTTGGCCCGTGGTCGTGGGGACGACCCTATAGTCGTCGGACAAGTCGGCGGCTGGCCAACACTGGCCCGTGGTCGTGGGGACGACCCTATAGTCGTCGGACAAGTCGGCGGCTGTCCAACTTTGGCCCGGGGTCGTGGGGACGACCCTATAGTCGTCGGACTTAACGGTGGCGGGCCAATCTAGTCCCGGGGTCGTGGGGACGACCCTATAGTCGTCAGACATGTCGGTGGCGAGCCAACCTAGTCCCGGGGTCGTGGGGACGACCCTATTGTCGTCGGACAAGTCGGCGGCGAGCCAACATTGACCCGGGGTCGTGGGGACGACTCTATAGTCGTCGGACATGTCGGTGGCGGGCCAACTTTGGCCCGTGGTCGTGGGGACGACCCTACAGTCGTCGGACATTTCGGCGGCTTGCCAACTTTGGGACGGGGTCGTGGGGACGACCCTATAGTCGTCGGACATGACGGTGGCTGGCCAACCTAGTCCCGAGGTCGTGGGGGCGACCCTACAGTCGTCGGACATGTCGGCGGCTGGCCAACCTAGTCCCGAGGTCGTCGGACTTGACGGTGGCGGGCCAATCTAGTCCCGGGTTCGTGGGGATGACCCTATTGTCGTCGGACATGGCGGTGGCGGGCCAATCTAGTCCCGTGGTCGTGGGGACGACCCTATAGTCGTCGGACATGTCGGCGGCTGGCCAACTTTGGCCCGTGGTCGTGGGGACGATCCAATAGTCGTCGGACATGTCCGCGGCTGGCCAACTTTGGCCCGTGGTCGTGGGGACGATCCGATAGGCGTCGGACATGTCGGCGATTGGCCATTATTGGCCCGGGGTCGTGGGGACGACCCTATAGTCGTCGGACATGTCGGCGGCTGGCCAACCTAGTCCCGAGGTCGTCGGACATGACGGTGGCGGGCCAACCTAGTCCCGAGGTCGTGGGGGCGACCCTACAGTCGTCGGACATGTCGGCGGCTGGCCAACCTAGTCCCGAGGTCGTCGGACTTGACGGTGGCGGGCCAATCTAGTCCCGGGGTCGTGGGGACGACCCTATAGTCGTTGGACATGTCAGCGGCTGGCCAACTTTGGCCCGGTGTCGTGGGGACAACTCTATAGTCGTCGGACATGTCGGCGGCTGGCCAACCTAGACCCGGGGTCGTGGGGACGACCCTATTGTCGTCGGACATGACGGGGGCGGGCCAATCTATTCCCGGGGTCGTAGGGACGACCCTATAGTCGTCGGACATGTCGGCGATTGGCCAACATTGGCCCGGGGTCGTCGGGACGACCCTATAGTCGTCGGACATGTCGGCGGCTGGCCAATCTAGTCCCGGGGTCGTGGGGACGACCCTATAGTCGTCGGACATGTCGGCGGCTGGCCAACTTTGGCCCCTGGTCGTGGGGACGATCCGATAGTCGTTGGACATGACGGTGGCGGGGCAATCTAGTCCCGGGGTCGTGGGGACGATCCAATAGTCGTCGGACATGTCGGCGGCTGGCCAACTTTGGCCCGTGGTCGTGGGGACGACCCTATAGTCGTTGGACATGTCAGCGGCTGGCCAACTTTGGCCCGGTGTCGTGGGGACAACTCTATAGTCGTCGGACATGTCGGCGGCTGGCCAACCTAGACCCGGGGTCGTGGGGACGACCCTATTGTCGTCGGACATGACGGTGGCGGGCCAATCTATTCCCGGGGACGTAGGGACGACCCTATAGTCGTCGGACATGTTGGCGGCTGGCCAACTTTGGCCCGTGGTCGTGGGGACGATCCAATAGTCGTCGGACATGTCGGCGGCTGACGAACTTAGGCCCGTGGTCGTGGGGACGACCCTATAGTCGTTGGACATGTCAGCGGCTGGCCAACTTTGGCCCGTGGTCGTGGGGACGACCCTATAGTCGACGGGCAAGTCGGCGGCGGGCCAACCTTGTACCGGGGTCGTGGGGGCGACCCTATTGTCGTCGGACATGACGGTGGCGGGCCAATCTAGTCCCGGGGTCGTGGGGACGACCATATAGTCGTCGCACATGACGGCGGCTGGCCAACTTTGGTCCGTGGTCGTGGGGTCGATCCGATAGTCGTCGGACATGACGGCGGCTGGCCAACTTTGGCCCGTGGTCGTGGGGACGACTGTTTAGTCGTCGGACATTTCGGCGGCTGGCCAACCTAGACCCGGGGTCGTGGGGACGACCCTATAGTCGTCGGACATGACGGTGGCGGGCCAATCTGGTCCCAGGGTCGTGGGGACGACCCTATAGTCGTTGGACATGTCGGCGGCTGGCCAACTTTGGCCCGTGGTCGTGGGGACGACTCTATAGTCGTCGGACATGTCGGCGGCTGGCCAACCTAGACCCGCGGTCGTGGGGACGACCCTATAGTCGTCGGACATGACGGTGGCGGACCAATCTAGTCCCGAGGTCGGTGGGACGACCCTACAGTCGTCGGACATGTTGGCGGCAGGTCTGCCTAGTCCCGGGGTCGTGGGGACGAACCTATAGTCGTCGTACAACACGGCGGCTGGACATCTTTGGCCCGCGGTCGTGGGGACGACCCTATAGTCGTCGGACATATCGGCGGCTGGCCAACGTAGGCCCGTTGTCGTGGGGACGACCCTATAGACGTCGGACATGACGTTGGCGGGCCAATCTAGTCCCGGGGTCGTGGGGACGACCCTATAGTCGTCGTACATGTCGCCGGCTGGCCAACTTTGGCCCGTGGTCGTGGGGACGACTCTATAGTCGTCGGACATGTCGGCGGCTGGCCAACCTAGACCCGCGGTCGTGGGGACGACCCTATAGTCGTCGGACATGACGGTGGCGGACCAATCTAGTCCCGAGGTCGGTGGGACGACCCTATAGTCGTCGGACATGTTGGCGATTGGCCAACATTGGCCCGGGGTCGTCGGGACGACCCTATAGTCGTCGGACATGTCGGCGCCTGGCCAACCTAGTCCCGAGGTCGTGGGGACGACCTTGTAGTCGTCGGACATGTCGGCGGCTGGCCAACCTAGTCCCGAGGTCGTGGGGACGACCCTATAGTCGTCGGACATGTCGGCGGCTGGCCAACTTTGGCCCGTGGTCGTGGAGACGATCCAATAGTCGTCGGACATGTCGGCGGCTGGCCAACTTTGGCCCGTGGTCGTGGGGACGATCCGATAGTCGTCGGACATGTCGGCGGCTGGCCAACCTAGACCCGGGGTCGTGGGGACGACCCTATTGTCGTCGGACATGGCGGTGGCGGGCCAATCTAGTCCCGTGGTCGTGAGGACGACCCTATAGTCTTCGGACATGACGGTAGCGGGCCAATCTAGACCCGAGGTCGTGGGGACGACCCTATAGTCGTCGGACATGACGGTAGCGGGACAATCTAGACCCGAGGTCGTGGGGACGACCTCATAGTCTTCGGACATGTCGGCGGCTGTCCAACTTTGGCCCGGTGTCGTGGGGACGACTCTATAGTCGTCGGACATGTCGGCGGCTGGCCAACCTAGACCCGGGGTCGTGGGGACGACCCTATTGTCGTCGGACATGACGGTGGCGGGCCAATCTAGTCCCGGGGTCGTGGGGACGACCCTATAGTCGTCGGACAAGTCGGCGGCGGGCCAAGCTTGTCCCGGGGTCGTGGGGACGACCCTATAGTCGTCGGACATGTCGGCGATTGGCCAACATTGGCCCGGGGTCGTGGGGACGACCCTATTGTCGTCGGACATGACGGTGGCGGGCCAATCTAGTCCCAGGGTCGTGGGGACGACCCTATAGTCGTCGGACATGACGGTGGCAGGCCAATCTGGTCCCAGGGTCGTGGGGACGACCCTATAGTCGTCGGACATGTCGGCGGCTGGCCAACGTAGGCCCGTTGTCGTGGGGACGACCCTATAGACGTCGGACATGACGTTGGCGGGCCAATCTAGTCCCGGGGTCGTGGGGACGACCCTATAGTCGTCGTACATGTCGCCGGCTGGCCAACTTTGGTCCGTGGTCGTGGGGTCGATCCGATAGTCGTCGGACATGACGGCGGCTGGCCAACTTTGGCCCGTGGTCGTGGGGACGACTGTTTAGTCGTCGGACATGTCGGCGGCTGGCCAACCTAGACCCGGGGTCGTGGGGACGACCGTATTGTCGTCGGACATGACGGTGGCGGGCCAATCTAGTCCCGGGGTCGTGGGGACGACCCTATAGTCCTCGCACATGTCGGCGGCTGGCCAACTTTGGTCCGTGGTCGTGGGGTCGATCCGATAGTCGTCGGACATGACGGCGGCTGGCCAACTTTGGCCCGTGGTCGTGGGGACGACTGTTTAGTCGTCGGACATGTCGGCGGCTGGCCAACCTAGACCCGGGGTCATAGGGACGACCATATAGTCGTCGCACATGTCGGCGGCTGGCCAACTTTGGTCCGTGGTCGTGGGGTCGATCCGATAGTCGTCGGACATGACGTCGGCTGGCCAACTTTGGCCCGTGGTCGTGGGGACGACTGTTTAGTCGTCGGACATGTCGGCGGCTGGCCAACCTAGACCCGGGGTCGTGGGGACGACCCTATTGTCGTCGGACATGACGGTGGCGGGCCAATCTAGTCCAGGGGTCATAGGGACGACCCTATAGTCGTCGGACATGTCGGCGATTGGCCAACTTTGGTCCGTGGTCGTTGGGTCGATCCGATAGTCGTCGGACATGACGGCGGCTGGCCAACTTTGGCCCGTGGTCGTGGGGACGACTGTTTAGTCGTCGGACATGTCGGCGGCTGGACAACTTTGGCCCGTGGTCGTGGGGACGACCCTATAGTCGTCGGACATTTTGGCGGAAGGTCAACGTAGGCCCGTGGTCGTGGGGACGACCCTATAGACGTCCGACATGACGGTGGTGGGCTAATATTGGCCCGGGGTCGTGGGGACGATCCGATAGTCGTCGGACATGACGGTGGCGGGCCAATCTAGTCCCGGGGTCGTAGGTACGACCCTATGGTCGTCGGACATGTCGGCGATTGGCCAACATTGGCCCGGTGTCGTGGGGACGACCCTATAGTCGTCGGACATGTCGCCGGCTGGCCAACTTTGGCCCGTGGTCGTGGGGACGAACCGATAATCGTCGGACATGACGGTGGCGGGCCAGCTTTGGCCCGTGGTCGTGGGGACGACCCTATAGTCGTCGGACATGACGGTGGCGGGCCAATCTAGTCCCGGGGTCGTGGGGACGACCCTATAGTCGTCGGACATGACGGTGGCGGGCCAATCTGGTCCCAGGGTCGTGGGGACGACCCTATAGTCGTCGGACATGTCGGCGGCTGGCCAACTTTGGTCCGTGGTCGTGGGGTCGATCCGATAGTCGTCGGACATGACGGCGGCTGGCCAACTTTGGCCCGTGGTCGTGGGGACGACTGTTTAGTCGTCGGACATTTCGGCGGCTGGCCTACCTAGACCCGGGGTCATAGGGACGACCCTATAGTCGTCGCACATGTCGGCGGCTGGCCAACTTTGGTCCGTGGTCGTGGGGTCGATCCGATAGTCGTCGGACATGTCGGCGGCGGGCCAATCTAGTCCCCGGGTCGTGGGGACGACCCTATAGTCGTCGGACATGTCGGCGGCTGGCCAACGTAGGCCCGTTGTCGTGGGGACGACCCTATAGACGTCGGACATGACGTTGGCGGGCCAATCTAGTCCCGGGGTCGTGGGGACGACCCTATAGTCGTCGCACATGTCGGCGGCTGGCCAACTTTGGTCCGTGGTCGTGGGGTCGATCCGATAGTCGTCGGACATGACGGCGGCTGGCCAACTTTGGCCCGTGGGCGTGGGGACGACCCTATAGTCGTCGGACATGTCGGCGATTGGCCAACATTGGCCCGGGGTCGTGGGGACGACCCTATAGTCGTCGGACATGTCGGCGGTTGGCCAACCTAGTCCCGAGGTCGTGGGGACGACCCTATAGTCGTCGGACTTGACGGTGGCGGGCCAATCTAGTCCCGGGGTCGTGGGACGACCCTACAGTCGTCGGACATTTCGGCGGCTTGCCAACTTTGGCCCGGGGTCGTGGGGACGACCCTATAGTCGTCGGACATGTCGGCGGCTGGCCAACTTTGGCCCGTGGTCGTGGGGACGATCCAATAGTCGTCGGACATGTCGGCGGCTGGCCAACTTTGGCCCGTGGGCGTGGGGACGACCCTATAGTCGTCGGACATGTCGGCGATTGGCCAACATTGGCCCGGGGTCGTGGGGACGACCCTATAGTCGTCGGACATGTCGGCGGTTGGCCAACCTAGTCCCGAGGTCGTGGGGACGACCCTATAGTCGTCGGACATGTCGGCGGCTGGCCAACTTTGGTCCGTGGTCGTGGGGTCGATCCGATAGTCGTCGGACATGTCGGCGGCGGGCCAATCTAGTCCCCGGGTCGTGGGGACGACCCTATAGTCGTCGGACATGTCGGCGGCTGGCCAACGTAGGCCCGTTGTCGTGGGGACGACCCTATAGACGTCGGACATGACGTTGGCGGGCCAATCTAGTCCCGGGGTCGTGGGGACGACCCTATAGTCGTCGCACATGTCGGCGGCTGGCCAACTTTGGTCCGTGGTCGTGGGGTCGATCCGATAGTCGTCGGACATGACGGCGGCTGGCCAACTTTGGCCCGTGGGCGTGGGGACGACCCTATAGTCGTCGGACATGGCGGCGATTGGCCAACATTGGCCCGGGGTCGTGGGGACGACCCTATAGTCGTCGGACATGTCGGCGGTTGGCCAACCTAGTCCCGAGGTCGTGGGGACGACCCTATAGTCGTCGGACTTGACGGTGGCGGGCCAATCTAGTCCCGGGGTCGTGGGACGACCCTACAGTCGTCGGACATTTCGGCGGCTTGCCAACTTTGGCCCGGGGTCGTGGGGACGACCCTATAGTCGTCGGACATGTCGGCGGCTGGCCAACTTTGGCCCGTGGTCGTGGGGACGATCCAATAGTCGTCGGACATGTCGGCGGCTGGCCAACTTTGGCCCGTGGGCGTGGGGACGATCCGATAGTCGTCGGACATGTCGGCGGCTGGCCAACTTTGGCCCGTGGTCGTGGGGGCGATCCAATAGTCGTCGGACATGTCGGCGGCTGGCCAACTTTGGCCCGTGGTCGTGGGGACGACTCTATAGTCGTCGGACATGTTGGCGGCTTGTCAGCCTAGTCCCGGGGTCGTGGGTACGACCCTATAGTCGTTGGACATGACGGTGGCGGGCCAATCTAGTCCCAGGGTCGTGGGTACGACCCTATAGTCGTCGGACAAGACGGCGGCTGGACATTTTTGGCCCGCGGTCGTGGGGACGACCCTATAGTCGTCGGACATGACGGTGGCGGGCCAATCTAGTCCCGGGGTCGTGGGGACGACCCTATAGTCGTCGGACAAGACGGCGGCTGGACATCCTTGGCTCGCGGTCGTGGGGACGACCCTATAGTCGTCGGACATTTCGGCGGCCTGTCAACCTAGTCCCGGGGTCGTGGGGACGACCCTATAGTCGTTGGACATGACGGTGGCGGGCCAATCTAGTCCCGGGGTCGTGGGTACGACCCTATAGTCGTCGGACAAGACGGCGGCTGGACATCTTTGGCCAGCGGTCGTGGGGACGACCCTATAGTCGTCGGACATTTCGGCGGCTTGCCAACTTTGGCCCGGGGTCGTGGGGACGACCCTATAGTCGTTGGACATGACGGTGGCGGGCCAATCTAGTCCCGGGGTCGTAGGAACGACCCTATAGTCGTCGGACATGTCGGCGATTGGCCAACATTGGCCCGGGGTCGTGGGGACGACCCTATAGTCGTCGGACATGTCGGCGGCTGGCCAACCTAGTCCCGAGGTCGTGGGGACGACCCTATAGTCGTCGGACTTCACGGTGGCGGGCCAATCTAGTCCCGGGGTCGTGGGGACGACCCTACAGTCGTCGGACATTTCGGCGGCTTGCCAACTTTGGCCCGGTGTCGTGGGGACGACCCTATAGTCGTCGGACATGACGGTGGCGGGCCAATCTATTCCCGGGGTCGTGGGGACGACCCTATAGTTGTTGGACATGACGGTGGCGGGCCAATCTAGTCCCGGGGTCGTGGGTACGACCCTATAGTCGTCGGACAAGACGGCGGCTGGACATCTTTGGCCAGCGGTCGTGGGGACGACCCTACAGTCGTCGGACATTTCGGCGGCTTGCCAACTTTGGCCCGGTGTCGTGGGGACGACCCTATAGTCGTCGGACATGACGGTGGCGGGCCAATCTATTCCCGGGGTCGTAGGGACGACCCTATAGTCGTCGGACATGTCGGCGATTGGCCAACATTGGCCCGGGGTCGTGGGGACGACTCTATAGTCGTCGGACATGTCGGCGGCTGGCCAACCTAGACCCGCGGTCGTGGGGACGACCCTATAGTCGTCGGACATGACGGTGGCGGACCAATCTAGTCCCGAGGTCGGTGGGACGACCCTATAGTCGTCGGACATGTCGGCGATTGGCCAACATTGGCCCGGTGTCGTGGGGACGACTCTATAGTCGTCGGACATGTCGGCGGCTGGCCAACCTAGACCCGGGGTCGTGGGGACGACCCTATTGTCGTCGGACATGACGGTGGCGGGCCAATCTAGTCCCGGGGTCGTGGGGATGACCCTATAGACGTCGGACATGACGTTGGCGGGCCAATCTAGTCCCGGGGTCGTGGGGACGACCCTATAGTCGTCGTACATGTCGCCGGCTGGCCAACTTTGGCCCGTGGTCGTGGGGACGACTCTATAGTCGTCGGACATGTCGGCGGCTGGCCAACCTAGACCCGCGGTCGTGGGGACGACCCTATAGTCGTCGGACATGACGGTGGCGGACCAATCTAGTCCCGAGGTCGGTGGGACGACCCTATAGTCGTCGGACATGTTGGCGATTGGCCAACATTGGCCCGGGGTCGTCGGGACGACCCTATAGTCGTCGGACATGTCGGCGCCTGGCCAACCTAGTCCCGAGGTCGTGGGGACGACCTTGTAGTCGTCGGACATGTCGGCGGCTGGCCAACCTAGTCCCGAGGTCGTGGGGACGACCCTATAGTCGTCGGACATGTCGGCGGCTGGCCAACTTTGGCCCGTGGTCGTGGAGACGATCCAATAGTCGTCGGACATGTCGGCGGCTGGCCAACTTTGGCCCGTGGTCGTGGGGACGATCCGATAGTCGTCGGACATGTCGGCGGCTGGCCAACCTAGACCCGGGGTCGTGGGGACGACCCTATTGTCGTCGGACATGGCGGTGGCGGGCCAATCTAGTCCCGTGGTCGTGAGGACGACCCTATAGTCTTCGGACATGACGGTAGCGGGCCAATCTAGACCCGAGGTCGTGGGGACGACCCTATAGTCGTCGGACATGACGGTAGCGGGACAATCTAGACCCGAGGTCGTGGGGACGACCTCATAGTCTTCGGACATGTCGGCGGCTGTCCAACTTTGGCCCGGTGTCGTGGGGACGACTCTATAGTCGTCGGACATGTCGGCGGCTGGCCAACCTAGACCCGGGGTCGTGGGGACGACCCTATTGTCGTCGGACATGACGGTGGCGGGCCAATCTAGTCCCGGGGTCGTGGGGACGACCCTATAGTCGTCGGACAAGTCGGCGGCGGGCCAAGCTTGTCCCGGGGTCGTGGGGACGACCCTATAGTCGTCGGACATGTCGGCGATTGGCCAACATTGGCCCGGGGTCGTGGGGACGACCCTATTGTCGTCGGACATGACGGTGGCGGGCCAATCTAGTCCCAGGGTCGTGGGGACGACCCTATAGTCGTCGGACATGACGGTGGCAGGCCAATCTGGTCCCAGGGTCGTGGGGACGACCCTATAGTCGTCGGACATGTCGGCGGCTGGCCAACGTAGGCCCGTT
Source organism: Andrena praecox (assembly GCA_963932275.1). Lineage (NCBI taxonomy): Eukaryota > Metazoa > Arthropoda > Insecta > Hymenoptera > Andrenidae > Andrena > Andrena praecox. The sequence continues at coordinate 213,900 of CAWVQO010000396.1, read as the reverse complement.
GTCGTGGGGACGACCCTATAGACGTCGGACATGACGTTGGCGGGCCAATCTAGTCCCGGGGTCGTGGGGACGACCCTATAGTCGTCGTACATGTCGCCGGCTGGCCAACTTTGGTCCGTGGTCGTGGGGTCGATCCGATAGTCGTCGGACATGACGGCGGCTGGCCAACTTTGGCCCGTGGTCGTGGGGACGACTGTTTAGTCGTCGGACATGTCGGCGGCTGGCCAACCTAGACCCGGGGTCGTGGGGACGACCGTATTGTCGTCGGACATGACGGTGGCGGGCCAATCTAGTCCCGGGGTCGTGGGGACGACCCTATAGTCGTCGCACATGTCGGCGGCTGGCCAACTTTGGTCCGTGGTCGTGGGGTCGATCCGATAGTCGTCGGACATGACGGCGGCTGGCCAACTTTGGCCCGTGGTCGTGGGGACGACTGTTTAGTCGTCGGACATGTCGGCGGCTGGACAACTTTGGCCCGTGGCCGTGGGGACGACCCTATAGTCGTCGGACATTTTGGCGGAAGGTCAACGTAGGCCCGTGGTCGTGGGGACGACCCTATAGACGTCCGACATGACGGTGGTGGGCTAATATTGGCCCGGGGTCGTGGGGACGATCCGATAGTCGTCGGACATGACGGTGGCGGGCCAATCTAGTCCCGGGGTCGTAGGTACGACCCTATGGTCGTCGGACATGTCGGCGATTGGCCAACATTGGCCCGGTGTCGTGGGGACGACCCTATAGTCGTCGGACATGTCGCCGGCTGGCCAACTTTGGCCCGTGGTCGTGGGGACGAACCGATAATCGTCGGACATGACGGTGGCGGGCCAGCTTTGGCCCGTGGTCGTGGGGACGACCCTATAGTCGTCGGACATGACGGTGGCGGGCCAATCTAGTCCCGGGGTCGTGGGGACGACCCTATAGTCGTCGGACATGACGGTGGCGGGCCAATCTGGTCCCAGGGTCGTGGGGACGACCCTATAGTCGTCGGACATGTCGGCGGCTGGCCAACTTTGGTCCGTGGTCGTGGGGTCGATCCGATAGTCGTCGGACATGACGGCGGCTGGCCAACTTTGGCCCGTGGTCGTGGGGACGACTGTTTAGTCGTCGGACATTTCGGCGGCTGGCCTACCTAGACCCGGGGTCATAGGGACGACCCTATAGTCGTCGCACATGTCGGCGGCTGGCCAACTTTGGTCCGTGGTCGTGGGGTCGATCCGATAGTCGTCGGACATGTCGGCGGCGGGCCAATCTAGTCCCCGGGTCGTGGGGACGACCCTATAGTCGTCGGACATGTCGGCGGCTGGCCAACGTAGGCCCGTTGTCGTGGGGACGACCCTATAGACGTCGGACATGACGTTGGCGGGCCAATCTAGTCCCGGGGTCGTGGGGACGACCCTATAGTCGTCGCACATGTCGGCGGCTGGCCAACTTTGGTCCGTGGTCGTGGGGTCGATCCGATAGTCGTCGGACATGACGGCGGCTGGCCAACTTTGGCCCGTGGGCGTGGGGACGACCCTATAGTCGTCGGACATGTCGGCGATTGGCCAACATTGGCCCGGGGTCGTGGGGACGACCCTATAGTCGTCGGACATGTCGGCGGTTGGCCAACCTAGTCCCGAGGTCGTGGGGACGACCCTATAGTCGTCGGACTTGACGGTGGCGGGCCAATCTAGTCCCGGGGTCGTGGGACGACCCTACAGTCGTCGGACATTTCGGCGGCTTGCCAACTTTGGCCCGGGGTCGTGGGGACGACCCTATAGTCGTCGGACATGTCGGCGGCTGGCCAACTTTGGCCCGTGGTCGTGGGGACGATCCAATAGTCGTCGGACATGTCGGCGGCTGGCCAACTTTGGCCCGTGGGCGTGGGGACGATCCGATAGTCGTCGGACATGTCGGCGGCTGGCCAACTTTGGCCCGTGGTCGTGGGGGCGATCCAATAGTCGTCGGACATGTCGGCGGCTGGCCAACTTTGGCCCGTGGTCGTGGGGACGACTCTATAGTCGTCGGACATGTTGGCGGCTTGTCAGCCTAGTCCCGGGGTCGTGGGTACGACCCTATAGTCGTTGGACATGACGGTGGCGGGCCAATCTAGTCCCAGGGTCGTGGGTACGACCCTATAGTCGTCGGACAAGACGGCGGCTGGACATTTTTGGCCCGCGGTCGTGGGGACGACCCTATAGTCGTCGGACATGACGGTGGCGGGCCAATCTAGTCCCGGGGTCGTGGGGACGACCCTATAGTCGTCGGACAAGACGGCGGCTGGACATCCTTGGCTCGCGGTCGTGGGGACGACCCTATAGTCGTCGGACATGACGGTGGCGGGCCAATCTAGTCCCGGGGTCGTAGGGACGACCCTATAGTCGTCGGACATGTCGGCGATTGGCCAACATTGGCCCGGGGTCGTGGGGACGACCCTATAGTCGTCGGACATGTCGGCGGCTGGCCAACCTAGTCCCGAGGTCGTGGGGACGACCCTATAGTCGTCGGACTTCACGGTGGCGGGCCAATCTAGTCCCGGGGTCGTGGGGACGACCCTACAGTCGTCGGACATTTCGGCGGCTTGCCAACTTTGGCCCGGTGTCGTGGGGACGACCCTATATTCGTCGGACATGACGGTGGCGGGCCAATCTATTCCCGGGGTCGTAGGGACGACCCTATAGTCGTCGGACATGTCGGCGATTGGCCAACATTGGCCCGGGGTCGTGGGGACGACCCTATAGTCGTCGGACATGTCTGCGGCTGGCCAACCTAGTCCCGAGGTCGTGGGGACGACCCTATAGTCGTCGGACTTCACGGTGGCGGGCCAATCTAGTCCCGGGGTCGTGGGGACGACCCTACAGTCGTCGGACATTTCGGCGGCTTGCCAACATTGGCCCGGGGTCGTGGGGACGACTCTATAGTCGTCGGACATGTTGGCGGCTTGTCAGCCTAGTCCCAGGGTCGTGGGTACGACCCTATAGTCGTCGGACATGACGGTGGCGGGCGAATCTAGTCCCGGGGTCGTGGGAACGACCCTATAGTCGTCGGACATTTCGGCGGCTTGTCAACCTAGTCCCGGGGTTGTGGGGACGACCCTATAGTCGTTGGACATGACGGTGGCGGGCCAATCTAGTCCCGAGGTCGTAGGAACGACCCTATAGTCGCCGGACATGTCGGCGGCTTGCCAACTTTGGCCCGGGGTCGTGGGGGCGACCCTATAGTCGTCGGACAAGTCGGCGGCGGGGCAACCTAGTCCCGGGGTCGTGGGGACGACCCTATACTCGTCGGACAAGTCGGCGGCGAGCCAACCTAGTCCGGGGGTCGTGGGGACGACCCTATAGTCGTCGATCATGTCGGCGGCTGGCCAACCTAGACCCAGGGTCCTGGGGCGACCCTATTGTCGTTGGACATGACGGTGGCGGGCCAATCTAGTCCCGAGGTCGTAGGAACGACCCTCTAGTCGCCGGACATGTCGGCGGCTTGCCAACTTTGGCCCGGGGTCGTGGGGACGACCCTATACTCGTCGGACAAGTCGGCGGCGAGCCAACCTAGTCCGGGGGTCGTGGGGACGACCCTATAGTCGTCGATCATGTCGGCGGCTGGCCAACCTAGACCCAGGGTCCTGGGGCGACCCTATTGTCGTTGGACATGACGGCGGCTGGCCAACTTTGGCCCGTGGTCGTGGGGACGACTGTTTAGTCGTCGGACATTTCGGCGGCTGGCCTACCTAGACCCGGGGTCATAGGGACGACCCTATAGTCGTCGCACATGTCGGCGGCTGGCCAACTTTGGTCCGTGGTCGTGGGGTCGATCCGATAGTCGTCGGACATGTCGGCGGCGGGCCAATCTAGTCCCCGGGTCGTGGGGACGACCCTATAGTCGTCGGACATGTCGGCGGCTGGCCAACGTAGGCCCGTTGTCGTGGGGACGACCCTATAGACGTCGGACATGACGTTGGCGGGCCAATCTAGTCCCGGGGTCGTGGGGACGACCCTATAGTCGTCGCACATGTCGGCGGCTGGCCAACTTTGGTCCGTGGTCGTGGGGTCGATCCGATAGTCGTCGGACATGACGGCGGCTGGCCAACTTTGGCCCGTGGTCGTGGGGACGACTGTTTAGTCGTCGGACATGTCGGCGGCTGGCCAACCTAGACCCGGGGTCGTGGGGACGACCCTATTGTCGTCGGACATGACGGTGGCGGGCCAATCTAGTCCCGGGGTCGTGGGGACGACCCTATAGTCGTCGCACATGTCGGCGGCTGGCCAACCTAGACCCGCGGTCGTGGGGACGACCCTATAGTCGTCGGACATGACGGTGGCGGACCAATCTAGTCCCGAGGTCGGTGGGACGACCCTACAGTCGTCGGACATGTTGGCGGCAGGTCTGCCTAGTCCCGGGGTCGTGGGGACGAACCTATAGTCGTCGGACAACACGGCGGCTGGACATCTTTGGCCCGCGGTCGTGGGGACGACCCTATAGTCGTCGGACATGTCGGCGGCTGGCCAACGTAGGCCCGTTGTCGTGGGGACGACCCTATAGACGTCGGACATGACGTTGGCGGGCCAATCTAGTCCCGGGGTCGTGGGGACGACCCTATAGTCGTCGCACATGTCGGCGGCTGGCCAACTTTGGTCCGTGGTCGTGGGGTCGATCCGATAGTCGTCGGACATGACGGCGGCTGGCCAACTTTGGCCCGTGGTCGTGGGGACGACTGTTTAGTCGTCGGACATGTCGGCGGCTGGCCAACCTAGACCCGGGGTCGTGGGGACGACCCTATTGTCGTCGGACATGACGGTGGCGGGCCAATCTAGTCCCGGGGTCGTGGGGACGACCCTATAGTCGTCGCACATGACGGCGGCTGGCCAACTTTGGTCCGTGGTCGTGGGGTCGATCCGATAGTCGTCGGACATGACGGCGGCTGGCCAACTTTGGCCCGTGGTCGTGGGGACGACTGTTTAGTCGTCGGACATTTCGGCGGCTGGCCAACCTAGACCCGGGGTCATAGGGACGACCCTATAGTCGTCGCACATGTCGGCGGCTGGCCAACTTTGGTCCGTGGTCGTGGGGTCGATCCGATAGTCGTCGGACATGTCGGCGGCGGGCCAATCTAGTCCCCGGGTCGTGGGCACGACCCTATAGTCGTCGGACATGTCGGCGGCAGGCCAACTTTGGCCCGTGGTCGTGGGGACGATCCGATAGTCGTTGGACATGACGGTGCCGGGGCAATCGAGTCCCGGGGTAGTAGGTACGACCCTATAGTCGTCGGACATGTCGGCGATTGGCCATTATTGGCCCGGGGTCGAGGGGACGACCCTATAGTCGTCGGACATGTCGGCTGCTGGCCAACTTTGGCCCATGGTCGTGGGGACGACCCAATAGTCGTCGGACATGTCGGCGTCTGGCCAACTTTGGCCCGTGGTCGTGGGGACGACCCTACAGTCGTCGGACATTTCGGCGGCTTGCCAACTTTGGCCCGGGGTCGTGGGGACGACCCTATAGTCGTCGGACTTGACGGTGGCGGGCCAATCTAGTCCCGGGGTTGTGGGGACGAACATACAGTCGTCGGACATTTCGGCGGCTTGCCAACTTTGGCCCGGGGTCGTGGGGACGACCCTATAGTCGTCGGACATGTCGGGGATTGGCCACCTTTAGCCCGTGGTCGTGGGGACGACCCTATAGCCGTCGGATTTGACGGTGGCGGGCCAATCTAGTCCCTGGGTCGTGGGGACGACCCAACAGTCGTCGGACATTTCGGCGGCTTGCCAACTTTGGCCCGGGGTCGTGGGTACGACCCTATAGTCGTCGGACAAGACGGCGGCTGGACATTTTTGGCCCGCGGTCGTGGGGACGACCCGATAGTCGTCGGACATGACGGTGGCGGGCCAATCTAGTCCCGGGGTCGTGGGGACGACCCTATAGTCGTCGGACAAGACGGCGGCTGGACATCCTTGGCTCGCGGTCGTGGGGACGACCCTATAGTCGTCGGACATTTCGGCGGCCTGTCAACCTAGTCCCGGGGTCGTGGGGACGACCCTATAGTCGTTGGACATGACGGTGGCGGGCCAATCTAGTCCCGGGGTCGTGGGTACGACCCTATAGTCGTCGGACAAGACGGCGGCTGGACATCTTTGGCCAGCGGTCGTGGGGACGACCCTATAGTCGTCGGACATGTCGGCGGCTGGCCAACTTTGGCCCGTGGTCGTGGGGACGATCCGATAGTCGTCGGACATGACGGTGGCGGGCCAACCTAGACCCGGGGTCGTGGGGACGACCCTATATTCGTTGGACATGTCAGCGGCTGGCCAAATTTGGCCCGGTGTCGTGGGGACGACTCTATTGTCGTCGGACATGTCGGCGGCTGGCCAACCTAGACCCGGGGTCGTGGGGACGACCCTATAGTCGTCGGACATGTCGGCGTCTGGCCAACCTAGTCCCGAGGTCGTCGCACTTGAGAGTGGCGGGCCAATCTAGTCCCGGGGTCGTGGGGACGACCCTACAGTCGTCGGACATTTCGGCGGCTTGCCAACTTTGGGACGGGGTCGTGGGGACGACCCTATAGTCGTCGGACATGACGGTGGCTGGCCAACCTAGTCCCGAGGTCGTGGGGGCGACCCTACAGTCGTCGGACATGTCGGCGGCTGGCCAACCTAGTCCCGAGGTCGTCGGACTTGACGGTGGCGGGCCAATCTAGTCCCGGGGTCGTGGGGATGACCCTATTGTCGTCGGACATGGCGGTGACGGGCCAATCTAGTCCCGTGGTCGTGGGGACGACCCTATAGTCGTCGGACATGTCGGCGGCTGGCCAACTTTGGCCCGTGGTCGTGGGGACGATCCAATAGTCGTCGGACATGTCCGCGGCTGGCCAACTTTGGCCCGTGGTCGTGGGGACGATCCGATAGGCGTCGGACATGTCGGCGATTGGCCATTATTGGCCCGGGGTCGTGGGGACGACCCTATAGTCGTCGGACATGTCGGCGGCTGGCCAACCTAGTCCCGAGGTCGTCGGACTTGACGGTGGCGGGCCAATCTAGTCCCGGGGTCGTGGGGACGATCCGATAGTCGTTGGACATGACGGTGGCGGGCCAATCTAGTCCCGGGGTCGTGGGGACGATCCAATAGTCGTCGGACATGTCGGCGGCTGGCCAACTTTGGCCCGTGGTCGTTGGGTCGATCCGATAGTCGTCGGACATGACGGCGGCTGGCCAACTTTGGCCCGTGGTCGTGGGGACGACTGTTTAGTTGTCGGACATGTCGGCGGCTGGCCAATCTCGACCCAGGGTCGTGGGGACGACCCTATTGTCGTCGGACATGACGGTGGCGGGGCAATCTAGTCCCGGGGTCGTAGGTACGACCCTATAGTCGTCGGACATGTCGGCGATTGGCCAATATTGGCCCGGGGTCGTTGGCACGTTCCGATAGTCGTTGGACATGACGGTGGCGGCCCATCTAGTCCCGGGGTTGTGGGGACGACCCTATAGTCGTCGGACATGTCGGCGGCTGGACAACTTTGGCCCGTGGTCGTGGGGACGACCCTATAGTCGTCGGACATGTTGGCGGAAGGTCAACGTAGGCCCGTGGTCGTGGGGACAACCCTATAGACGTCCGACATAACGGTGGTGGGCCAATATTGGCCCGGGGTCGTGGGGACGATCCGATAGTCGTCGGACATGACGGTGGCTGGCCAACTTTGGCCCGTGGTCGTGGGGACGACTGTTTAGTCGTCGGACATGTCGGCGGCTGGCCAACCTAGACCCGGGGTCGTGGGGACGACCCTATTGTCGTCGGACATGACGGTGGCGGGCCAATCTAGTACCGGGGTCGTGGGACGACCCTATAGTCGCGGACATGTCGGCGGCTGGCCAACTTTTGCCCGTGGTCGTGGGGACGACACAATAGTCGTCGGACATGTCGCCGGCTGGCCAACTTTGGCCCGTGGTCGTGCGGACGAACCGATAATCGTCGGACATGACGGTGGCGGGCCAATCTAGTCCCGGGGTCGTGGGGACGACCCTATAGTCGCCGGGCAAGTCGGCGGCGGGCCAACCTTGTACCGGGGTCGTGGGGACGACCCTATAGTCGTCGGACATGTCGGCGATTGGCCAACTTTGGCCCGGTGTCGTGGGGACGACCCTATAGTCGTCGGACATGTTGGCGGAAGGTCAACGTAGGCCCGTGGTCGTGGGGACGACCCTATAGACGTCCGACATGACGGTGGTGGGCCAATATTGGCCCGGGGTCGTGGGGACGATCCGATAGTCGTCGGACATGACGGTGGCTGGCCAACTTTGGCCCGTGGTCGTGGAGACGACTGTTTAGTCGTCGGACATGTCGGCGGCTGGTCAACCTAGACCCGGGGTCGTGGGGACGACCCTATTGTCGTCGGACATGACGGTGGCGGGCCAATCTAGTACTGGGGTCGTGGGGACGACCCTATAGTCGTCGGACATGTCGGCGGCTGGCCAACTTTTGCCCGTGGTCGTGGGGACGACCCAATAGTCGTCGGACATGTCGCCGGCTGGCCAACTTTGGCCCGTGGTCGTGGGGACGAACCGATAATCGTCGGACATGACGGTGGCGGGCCAATCTAGTCCCGGGGTCGTGGGGACGACCCTAAAGTCGTCGGACATGTCGGCGGCTGGCCAACTTTTGCCCGTGGTCGTGGGGACGACTGTTTAGTCGTCGGTCATGTCGGCGGCCGGCCAATCTAGACCCAGGGTCGTGGGGACGACCCTATAGTCGTCGGACATTTTGGCGGAAGGTCAACGTAGGCCCGTGGTCGTGGGGACGACCCTATAGACGTCCGACATGACGGTGGTGGGCTAATATTGGCCCGGGGTCGTGGGGACGATCCGATAGTCGTCGGACATGACGGTGGCGGGCCAATCTAGTCCCGGGGTCGTAGGTACGACCCTATGGTCGTCGGACATGTCGGCGATTGGCCAACATTGGCCCGGTGTCGTGGGGACGACCCTATAGTCGTCGGACATGTCGCCGGCTGGCCAACTTTGGCCCGTGGTCGTGGGGACGAACCGATAATCGTCGGACATGACGGTGGCGGGCCAGCTTTGGCCCGTGGTCGTGGGGACGACCCTATAGTCGTCGGACATGACGGTGGCGGGCCAATCTAGTCCCGGGGTCGTGGGGACGACCCTATAGTCGTCGGACATGACGGTGGCGGGCCAATCTGGTCCCAGGGTCGTGGGGACGACCCTATAGTCGTCGGACATGTCGGCGGCTGGCCAACTTTGGTCCGTGGTCGTGGGGTCGATCCGATAGTCGTCGGACATGACGGCGGCTGGCCAACTTTGGCCCGTGGTCGTGGGGACGACTGTTTAGTCGTCGGACATTTCGGCGGCTGGCCTACCTAGACCCGGGGTCATAGGGACGACCCTATAGTCGTCGCACATGTCGGCGGCTGGCCAACTTTGGTCCGTGGTCGTGGGGACGACTGTTTAGTCGTCGGACATTTCGGCGGCTGGCCTACCTAGACCCGGGGTCATAGGGACGACCCTATAGTCGTCGCACATGTCGGCGGCTGGCCAACTTTGGTCCGTGGTCGTGGGGTCGATCCGATAGTCGTCGGACATGTCGGCGGCGGGCCAATCTAGTCCCCGGGTCGTGGGGACGACCCTATAGTCGTCGGACATGTCGGCGGCTGGCCAACGTAGGCCCGTTGTCGTGGGGACGACCCTATAGACGTCGGACATGACGTTGGCGGGCCAATCTAGTCCCGGGGTCGTGGGGACGACCCTATAGTCGTCGCACATGTCGGCGGCTGGCCAACTTTGGTCCGTGGTCGTGGGGTCGATCCGATAGTCGTCGGACATGACGGCGGCTGGCCAACTTTGGCCCGTGGGCGTGGGGACGACCCTATAGTCGTCGGACATGTCGGCGATTGGCCAACATTGGCCCGGGGTCGTGGGGACGACCCTATAGTCGTCGGACATGTCGGCGGTTGGCCAACCTAGTCCCGAGGTCGTGGGGACGACCCTATAGTCGTCGGACTTGACGGTGGCGGGCCAATCTAGTCCCGGGGTCGTGGGACGACCCTACAGTCGTCGGACATTTCGGCGGCTTGCCAACTTTGGCCCGGGGTCGTGGGGACGACCCTATAGTCGTCGGACATGTCGGCGGCTGGCCAACTTTGGCCCGTGGTCGTGGGGACGATCCAATAGTCGTCGGACATGTCGGCGGCTGGCCAACTTTGGCCCGTGGGCGTGGGGACGATCCGATAGTCGTCGGACATGTCGGCGGCTGGCCAACTTTGGCCCGTGGTCGTGGGGGCGATCCAATAGTCGTCGGACATGTCGGCGGCTGGCCAACTTTGGCCCGTGGTCGTGGGGACGACTCTATAGTCGTCGGACATGTTGGCGGCTTGTCAGCCTAGTCCCGGGGTCGTGGGTACGACCCTATAGTCGTTGGACATGACGGTGGCGGGCCAATCTAGTCCCAGGGTCGTGGGTACGACCCTATAGTCGTCGGACAAGACGGCGGCTGGACATTTTTGGCCCGCGGTCGTGGGGACGACCCTATAGTCGTCGGACATGACGGTGGCGGGCCAATCTAGTCCCGGGGTCGTGGGGACGACCCTATAGTCGTCGGACAAGACGGCGGCTGGACATCCTTGGCTCGCGGTCGTGGGGACGACCCTATAGTCGTCGGACATGACGGTGGCGGGCCAATCTAGTCCCGGGGTCGTAGGGACGACCCTATAGTCGTCGGACATGTCGGCGATTGGCCAACATTGGCCCGGGGTCGTGGGGACGACCCTATAGTCGTCGGACATGTCGGCGGCTGGCCAACCTAGTCCCGAGGTCGTGGGGACGACCCTATAGTCGTCGGACTTCACGGTGGCGGGCCAATCTAGTCCCGGGGTCGTGGGGACGACCCTACAGTCGTCGGACATTTCGGCGGCTTGCCAACTTTGGCCCGGTGTCGTGGGGACGACCCTATAGTCGTCGGACATGACGGTGGCGGGCCAATCTATTCCCGGGGTCGTAGGGACGACCCTATAGTCGTCGGACTTCACGGTGGCGGGCCAATCTAGTCCCGGGGTCGTGGGGACGACCCTACAGTCGTCGGACATTTCGGCGGCTGGCCAACTTTGGTCCGTGGTCGTGGGGTCGATCCGATAGTCGTCGGACATGACGGCGGCTGGCCAACTTTGGCCCGTGGGCGTGGGGACGACCCTATAGTCGTCGGACATGTCGGCGATTGGCCAACATTGGCCCGGGGTCGTGGGGACGACCCTATAGTCGTCGGACATGTCGGCGATTGGCCAACATTGGCCCGGGGTCGTGGGGACGACCCTATAGTCGTCGGACATGTCTGCGGCTGGCCAACCTAGTCCCGAGGTCGTGGGGACGACCCTATAGTCGTCGGACTTCACGGTGGCGGGCCAATCTAGTCCCGGGGTCGTGGGGACGACCCTACAGTCGTCGGACATTTCGGCGGCTTGCCAACATTGGCCCGGGGTCGTGGGGACGACTCTATAGTCGTCGGACATGTTGGCGGCTTGTCAGCCTAGTCCCAGGGTCGTGGGTACGACCCTATAGTCGTCGGACATGACGGTGGCGGGCGAATCTAGTCCCGGGGTCGTGGGAACGACCCTATAGTCGTCGGACATTTCGGCGGCTTGTCAACCTAGTCCCGGGGTTGTGGGGACGACCCTATAGTCGTTGGACATGACGGTGGCGGGCCAATCTAGTCCCGAGGTCGTAGGAACGACCCTATAGTCGCCGGACATGTCGGCGGCTTGCCAACTTTGGCCCGGGGTCGTGGGGGCGACCCTATAGTCGTCGGACAAGTCGGCGGCGGGGCAACCTAGTCCCGGGGTCGTGGGGACGACCCTATACTCGTCGGACAAGTCGGCGGCGAGCCAACCTAGTCCGGGGGTCGTGGGGACGACCCTATAGTCGTCGATCATGTCGGCGGCTGGCCAACCTAGACCCAGGGTCCTGGGGCGACCCTATTGTCGTTGGACATGACGGTGGCGGGCCAATCTAGTCCCGAGGTCGTAGGAACGACCCTATAGTCGCCGGACATGTCGGCGGCTTGCCAACTTTGGCCCGGGGTCGTGGGGACGACCCTATACTCGTCGGACAAGTCGGCGGCGAGCCAACCTAGTCCGGGGGTCGTGGGGACGACCCTATAGTCGTCGATCATGTCGGCGGCTGGCCAACCTAGACCCAGGGTCCTGGGGCGACCCTATTGTCGTTGGACATGACGGCGGCTGGCCAACTTTGGCCCGTGGTCGTGGGGACGACTGTTTAGTCGTCGGACATTTCGGCGGCTGGCCTACCTAGACCCGGGGTCATAGGGACGACCCTATAGTCGTCGCACATGTCGGCGGCTGGCCAACTTTGGTCCGTGGTCGTGGGGTCGATCCGATAGTCGTCGGACATGTCGGCGGCGGGCCAATCTAGTCCCCGGGTCGTGGGGACGACCCTATAGTCGTCGGACATGTCGGCGGCTGGCCAACGTAGGCCCGTTGTCGTGGGGACGACCCTATAGACGTCGGACATGACGTTGGCGGGCCAATCTAGTCCCGGGGTCGTGGGGACGACCCTATAGTCGTCGCACATGTCGGCGGCTGGCCAACTTTGGTCCGTGGTCGTGGGGTCGATCCGATAGTCGTCGGACATGACGGCGGCTGGCCAACTTTGGCCCGTGGTCGTGGGGACGACTGTTTAGTCGTCGGACATGTCGGCGGCTGGCCAACCTAGACCCGGGGTCGTGGGGACGACCCTATTGTCGTCGGACATGACGGTGGCGGGCCAATCTAGTCCCGGGGTCGTGGGGACGACCCTATAGTCGTCGCACAAGTCGGCGGCTGGCCAACCTAGACCCGCGGTCGTGGGGACGACCCTATAGTCGTCGGACATGACGGTGGCGGACCAATCTAGTCCCGAGGTCGGTGGGACGACCCTACAGTCGTCGGACATGTTGGCGGCAGGTCTGCCTAGTCCCGGGGTCGTGGGGACGAACCTATAGTCGTCGGACAACACGGCGGCTGGACATCTTTGGCCCGCGGTCGTCGGGACGACCCTATAGTCGTCGGACATGTCGGCGGCTGGCCAACGTAGGCCCGTTGTCGTGGGGACGACCCTATAGACGTCGGACATGACGTTGGCGGGCCAATCTAGTCCCGGGGTCGTGGGGACGACCCTATAGTCGTCGCACATGTCGGCGGCTGGCCAACTTTGGTCCGTGGTCGTGGGGTCGATCCGATAGTCGTCGGACATGACGGCGGCTGGCCAACTTTGGCCCGTGGTCGTGGGGACGACTGTTTAGTCGTCGGACATGTCGGCGGCTGGCCAACCTAGACCCGGGGTCGTGGGGACGACCCTATTGTCGTCGGACATGACGGTGGCGGGCCAATCTAGTCCCGGGGTCGTGGGGACGACCCTATAGTCGTCGCACATGACGGCGGCTGGCCAACTTTGGTCCGTGGTCGTGGGGTCGATCCGATAGTCGTCGGACATGACGGCGGCTGGCCAACTTTGGCCCGTGGTCGTGGGGACGACTGTTTAGTCGTCGGACATTTCGGCGGCTGGCCAACCTAGACCCGGGGTCATAGGGACGACCCTATAGTCGTCGCACATGTCGGCGGCTGGCCAACTTTGGTCCGTGGTCGTGGGGTCGATCCGATAGTCGTCGGACATGTCGGCGGCGGGCCAATCTAGTCCCCGGGTCGTGGGCACGACCCTATAGTCGTCGGACATGTCGGCGGCAGGCCAACTTTGGCCCGTGGTCGTGGGGACGATCCGATAGTCGTTGGACATGACGGTGCCGGGGCAATCGAGTCCCGGGGTAGTAGGTACGACCCTATAGTCGTCGGACATGTCGGCGATTGGCCATTATTGGCCCGGGGTCGAGGGGACGACCCTATAGTCGTCGGACATGTCGGCTGCTGGCCAACTTTGGCCCATGGTCGTGGGGACGACCCAATAGTCGTCGGACATGTCGGCGTCTGGCCAACTTTGGCCCGTGGTCGTGGGGACGACCCTACAGTCGTCGGACATTTCGGCGGCTTGCCAACTTTGGCCCGGGGTCGTGGGGACGACCCTATAGTCGTCGGACTTGACGGTGGCGGGCCAATCTAGTCCCGGGGTTGTGGGGACGAACATACAGTCGTCGGACATTTCGGCGGCTTGCCAACTTTGGCCCGGGGTCGTGGGGACGACCCTATAGTCGTCGGACAAGACGGCGGCTGGACATTTTTGGCCCGCGGTCGTGGGGACGACCCTATAGTCGTCGGACATGACGGTGGCGGGCCAATCTAGTCCCGGGGTCGTGGGGACGACCCTATAGTCGTCGGACAAGACGGCGGCTGGACATCCTTGGCTCGCGGTCGTGGGGACGACCCTATAGTCGTCGGACATTTCGGCGGCCTGTCAACCTATATCCGGGGTCGTGGGGACGACCCTATAGTCGTTGGACATGACGGTGGCGGGCCAATCTAGTCCCGGGGTCGTGGGTACGACCCTATAGTCGTCGGACAAGACGGCGGCTGGACATCTTTGGCCAGCGGTCGTGGGGACGACCCTATAGTCGTCGGACATGTCGGCGGCTGGCCAACTTTGGCCCGTGGTCGTGGGGACGATCCGATAGTCGTCGGACATGACGGTGGCGGGCCAACCTAGACCCGGGGTCGTGGGGACGACCCTATATTCGTTGGACATGTCAGCGGCTGGCCAAATTTGGCCCGGTGTCGTGGGGACGACTCTATTGTCGTCGGACATGTCGGCGGCTGGCCAACCTAGACCCGGGGTCGTGGGGACGACCCTATAGTCGTCGGACATGTCGGCGTCTGGCCAACCTAGTCCCGAGGTCGTCGCACTTGAGTGTGGCGGGCCAATCTAGTCCCGGGGTCGTGGGGACGACCCTACAGTCGTCGGACATTTCGGCGGCTTGCCAACTTTGGGACGGGGTCGTGGGGACGACCCTATAGTCGTCGGACATGACGGTGGCTGGCCAACCTAGTCCCGAGGTCGTGGGGGCGACCCTACAGTCGTCGGACATGTCGGCGGCTGGCCAACCTAGTCCCGAGGTCGTCGGACTTGACGGTGGCGGGCCAATCTAGTCCCGGGGTCGTGGGGATGACCCTATTGTCGTCGGACATGGCGGTGACGGGCCAATCTAGTCCCGTGGTCGTGGGGACGACCCTATAGTCGTCGGACATGTCGGCGGCTGGCCAACTTTGGCCCGTGGTCGTGGGGACGATCCAATAGTCGTCGGACATGTCCGCGGCTGGCCAACTTTGGCCCGTGGTCGTGGGGACGATCCGATAGGCGTCGGACATGTCGGCGATTGGCCATTATTGGCCCGGGGTCGTGGGGACGACCCTATAGTCGTCGGACATGTCGGCGGCTGGCCAACCTAGTCCCGAGGTCGTCGGACTTGACGGTGGCGGGCCAATCTAGTCCCGGGGTCGTGGGGACGATCCGATAGTCGTTGGACATGACGGTGGCGGGCCAATCTAGTCCCGGGGTCGTGGGGACGATCCAATAGTCGTCGGACATGTCGGCGGCTGGCCAACTTTGGCCCGTGGTCGTGGGGACGACCCTATAGTCGTTGGACATGTCAGCGGCTGGCCAACTTTGGCCCGGTGTCGTGGGGACAACTCTATAGTCGTCGGACATGTCGGCGGCTGGCCAACCTAGACCCGGGGTCGTGGGGACGACCCTATTGTCGTCGGACATGACGGTGGCGGGCCAATCTATTCCCGGGGTCGTAGGGACGACCCTATAGTCGTCGGACATGTCGGCGATTGGCCAACTTTGGTCCGTGGTCGTTGGGTCGATCCGATAGTCGTCGGACATGACGGCGGCTGGCCAACTTTGGCCCGTGGTCGTGGGGACGACTGTTTAGTTGTCGGACATGTCGGCGGCTGGCCAATCTCGACCCAGGGTCGTGGGGACGACCCTATTGTCGTCGGACATGACGGTGGCGGGGCAATCTAGTCCCGGGGTCGTAGGTACGACCCTATAGTCGTCGGACATGTCGGCGATTGGCCAATATTGGCCCGGGGTCGTTGGCACGTTCCGATAGTCGTTGGACATGACGGTGGCGGCCCATCTAGTCCCGGGGTTGTGGGGACGACCCTATAGTCGTCGGACATGTCGGCGGCTGGACAACTTTGGCCCGTGGTCGTGGGGACGACCCTATAGTCGTCGGACATGTTGGCGGAAGGTCAACGTAGGCCCGTGGTCGTGGGGACAACCCTATAGACGTCCGACATAACGGTGGTGGGCCAATATTGGCCCGGGGTCGTGGGGACGATCCGATAGTCGTCGGACATGACGGTGGCTGGCCAACTTTGGCCCGTGGTCGTGGGGACGACTGTTTAGTCGTCGGACATGTTGGCGGCTGGCCAACCTAGACCCGGGGTCGTGGGGACGACCCTATTGTCGTCGGACATGACGGTGGCGGGCCAATCTAGTACCGGGGTCGTGGGACGACCCTATAGTCGCGGACATGTCGGCGGCTGGCCAACTTTTGCCCGTGGTCGTGGGGACGACACAATAGTCGTCGGACATGTCGCCGGCTGGCCAACTTTGGCCCGTGGTCGTGCGGACGAACCGATAATCGTCGGACATGACGGTGGCGGGCCAATCTAGTCCCGGGGTCGTGGGGACGACCCTATAGTCGCCGGGCAAGTCGGCGGCGGGCCAACCTTGTACCGGGGTCGTGGGGACGACCCTATAGTCGTCGGACATGTCGGCGATTGGCCAACTTTGGCCCGGTGTCGTGGGGACGACCCTATAGTCGTCGGACATGTTGGCGGAAGGTCAACGTAGGCCCGTGGTCGTGGGGACGACCCTATAGACGTCCGACATGACGGTGGTGGGCCAATATTGGCCCGGGGTCGTGGGGACGATCCGATAGTCGTCGGACATGACGGTGGCTGGCCAACTTTGGCCCGTGGTCGTGGGGACGACTGTTTAGTCGTCGGACATGTTGGCGGCTGGCCAACCTAGACCCGGGGTCGTGGGGACGACCCTATTGTCGTCGGACATGACGGTGGCGGGCCAATCTAGTACCGGGGTCGTGGGACGACCCTATAGTCGCGGACATGTCGGCGGCTGGCCAACTTTTGCCCGTGGTCGTGGGGACGACACAATAGTCGTCGGACATGTCGCCGGCTGGCCAACTTTGGCCCGTGGTCGTGCGGACGAACCGATAATCGTCGGACATGACGGTGGCGGGCCAATCTAGTCCCGGGGTCATAGGGACGACCCTATAGTCGTCGGACATGTCGGCGATTGGCCAACTTTGGTCCGTGGTCGTGGGGTCGATCCGATAGTCGTCGGACATGACGGCGGCGGGCCAATCTATTCTCTGGGTCGTGTGGACGACCCTATAGTCGTCGGACATGTCGGCGGCTGTCCAACTTTGGCCCGGTGTCTTGGGGACGACTCTATAGTCGTCGGACATGTCGGCTGCAGGCCACCCTTGTCCCGGGGTCGTGGGGACGACCCAATAGTCGTCGGACATGTCGGCGGCTGGCAAACTTTGGCCCGTGGTCGTGGGGACGACCCTATAGTTTGTCGGACATGTCGGCGATTTGCCAACATTGGCCCGGGGTCGTGGGGACGACCCAATAATCGTCGGACATGTCGGCGGCTGGCCAACTTTGGCCCGTGGTCGTGGGGACGACCCTATAGTCGTCGGACATGTCGGCGATTGGCCAATATTGGCCCGGGGTCGTGGGGACGATCCGATAGTCGTTGGACATGACGGTGGCGGGCCAACTTTGGCCCGTGGTCGTGGGGACGACCCTATAGTCGTCGGACATGACGGTGGCGGGCCAATCTAGCCCCGGGGTCGTGGGGACGACCCTATAGTCGACGGGCAAGTCGGCGGCGGGCCAACCTTGTACCGGGGTCGTGGGGACGACCCTATTGTCGTCGGACATGACGGTGGCGGGCCAATCTAGTCCCGGGGTCGTGGGGACGACCCTATAGTCGTCGCACATGTCGGCGGCTGGCCAACTTTGGCCCGTGGTCGTGGGGACGACTCAATAGTCGTCGGACATGTCGGCGGCTGGCCAGCTTCCGCCCGTGGTCGTGGGGACGATCCGATAGTCGTCGGACATGACGGTCTAGGGTCAATCTAGTCCCGGGGTCGTGGGGACGACCCTATAGTCGTCGGACATGTCGGCAGCTGGCCAACTTTGGCCCGTGGTCGTGGGGACGATCCAATAGTCGTCGGACATGTCGGCGGCTGACGAACTTAGGCCCGTGGTCGTGGGGACGACCCTATAGTCGTTGGACATGTCAGCGGCTGGCCAACTTTGGCCCGTGGTCGTGGGGACGACCCTATAGTCGTCGGAAATGTTGGTGGCTGTCCAACTTTGGCCCAGGGGTCGTGGGGACGACCCTATAGTCGTCGGACATGTCGGCGGCGAGCCAAAATTGACCCGGGGTCGTGGTGACGACTCTATAGTCGTCGGACATGTCGGTGGCGGGCCAGTCTAGTCCCGGGTCGTGGGGACGACCCTATAGTCGTCGGACATGTCGGCGGCTGGCCAACTTTGGCCCGTGGTCGTGGGGACGACCCTATAGTCGTCGGAAATGACGGTGGCGGGCCAATCTAGTCCCGGGGTCGTGGGGACGACCCTATAGTCGTCGGACAAGTCGCCGGCGGGCCAACCTAGTCCCGGGGTCGTGGGGATGACCCTATAGTCGTCGGACATGTCGCCGGCTGGCCAACTTTGGCCCGTGGTCGTGGGGACGACCCTATAGTCGTCGGACAAGTCGGCGGCGAGCCCACCTAGTGGGGCGGTCGTGGGGACCACCCTATAGTCGTCGGACAAGTCGGCGGCCGGCCAACCTAGTCCGGGGGTCGTGGGGACGACACTATAGTCGTCGGACATGACGGTGGCGGGCCAGTCTAGTCCCGGGTCGTGGGGACGACCCTATAGTCGTCGGACATGTCGGCGATTGGCCAACATTGGCCCGGGGTCGTCGGGACGACCCTATAGTCGTCGGACATGTCGGCGGCTGGCCAATCTAGTCCCGGGGTCGTGGGGACGTCCCTATAGTCGTCGGACATGTCGGCGGCTGGCCAACTTTGGCCCGTGGTCGTGGGGACGATCCAATAGTCGTCGGACATGTCGGCGGCTGACGAACTTAGGCCCGTGGTCGTGGGGACGCCCCTATAGTCGTTGGACATGTCAGCGGCTGGCCAACTTTGGCCCGTGGTCGTGGGGACGACCCTATAGTCTTCGGACATGACGGTAGCGGGCCAATCTAGTCCCGGGGTCGTGGGGACGACCCTATAATCGTTGGACATGACGGTGGCGGGCCAATCTAGTCCCGGGGTCGTAGGGACGACCCTATAGTCGTCGGACATGTTGGCGTTTGGCCAACATTGGCCCGGGGTCGTCGGGACGACCCTATAGTCGTCGGACATGTCGGCGGCTGGCCAATCTAGTCCCGGGGTCGTGGGGACGACCCTATAGTCGTCGGACATGTCGGCGGCTGGCCAACTTTGGCCAGCGGTCGTGGGGACGACCCTATAGTCGTCGGACATGTCGGCGGCTGGCCAACTTTGGCCCGTGGTCGTGGGGACGATCCGATAGTCGTCGGACATGACGGTGGCGGGCCAACCTAGACCCGGGGTCGTGGGGACGACCCTATATTCGTTGGACATGTCAGCGGCTGGCCAAATTTGGCCCGGTGTCGTGGGGACGACTCTATTGTCGTCGGACATGTCGGCGGCTGGCCAACCTAGACCCGGGGTCGTGGGGACGACCCTATAGTCGTCGGACATGTCGGCGTCTGGCCAACCTAGTCCCGAGGTCGTCGCACTTGAGTGTGGCGGGCCAATCTAGTCCCGGGGTCGTGGGGACGACCCTAGAGTCGTCGGACATTTCGGCGGCTTGCCAACTTTGGGACGGGGTCGTGGGGACGACCCTATAGTCGTCGGACATGACGGTGGCTGGCCAACCTAGTCCCGAGGTCGTGGGGGCGACCCTACAGTCGTCGGACATGTCGGCGGCTGGCCAACCTAGTCCCGAGGTCGTCGGACTTGACGGTGGCGGGCCAATCTAGTCCCGGGGTCGTGGGGATGACCCTATTGTCGTCGGACATGGCGGTGACGGGCCAATCTAGTCCCGTGGTCGTGGGGACGACCCTATAGTCGTCGGACATGTCGGCGGCTGGCCAACTTTGGCCCGTGGTCGTGGGGACGATCCAATAGTCGTCGGACATGTCCGCGGCTGGCCAACTTTGGCCCGTGGTCGTGGGGACGATCCGATAGGCGTCGGACATGTCGGCGATTGGCCATTATTGGCCCGGGGTCGTGGGGACGACCCTATAGTCGTCGGACATGTCGGCGGCTGGCCAACCTAGTCCCGAGGTCGTCGGACTTGACGGTGGCGGGCCAATCTAGTCCCGGGGTCGTGGGGACGATCCGATAGTCGTTGGACATGACGGTGGCGGGCCAATCTAGTCCCGGGGTCGTGGGGACGATCCAATAGTCGTCGGACATGTCGGCGGCTGGCCAACTTTGGCCCGTGGTCGTGGGGACGACCCTATAGTCGTTGGACATGTCAGCGGCTGGCCAACTTTGGCCCGGTGTCGTGGGGACAACTCTATAGTCGTCGGACATGTCGGCGGCTGGCCAACCTAGACCCGGGGTCGTGGGGACGACCCTATTGTCGTCGGACATGACGGTGGCGGGCCAATCTATTCCCGGGGTCGTAGGGACGACCCTATAGTCGTCGGACATGTCGGCGATTGGCCAACTTTGGTCCGTGGTCGTTGGGTCGATCCGATAGTCGTCGGACATGACGGCGGCTGGCCAACTTTGGCCCGTGGTCGTGGGGACGACTGTTTAGTTGTCGGACATGTCGGCGGCTGGCCAATCTCGACCCAGGGTCGTGGGGACGACCCTATTGTCGTCGGACATGACGGTGGCGGGGCAATCTAGTCCCGGGGTCGTAGGTACGACCCTATAGTCGTCGGACATGTCGGCGATTGGCCAATATTGGCCCGGGGTCGTTGGCACGTTCCGATAGTCGTTGGACATGACGGTGGCGGCCCATCTAGTCCCGGGGTTGTGGGGACGACCCTATAGTCGTCGGACATGTCGGCGGCTGGACAACTTTGGCCCGTGGTCGTGGGGACGACCCTATAGTCGTCGGACATGTTGGCGGAAGGTCAACGTAGGCCCGTGGTCGTGGGGACAACCCTATAGACGTCCGACATAACGGTGGTGGGCCAATATTGGCCCGGGGTCGTGGGGACGATCCGATAGTCGTCGGACATGACGGTGGCTGGCCAACTTTGGCCCGTGGTCGTGGGGACGACTGTTTAGTCGTCGGACATGTTGGCGGCTGGCCAACCTAGACCCGGGGTCGTGGGGACGACCCTATTGTCGTCGGACATGACGGTGGCGGGCCAATCTAGTACCGGGGTCGTGGGACGACCCTATAGTCGCGGACATGTCGGCGGCTGGCCAACTTTTGCCCGTGGTCGTGGGGACGACACAATAGTCGTCGGACATGTCGCCGGCTGGCCAACTTTGGCCCGTGGTCGTGCGGACGAACCGATAATCGTCGGACATGACGGTGGCGGGCCAATCTAGTCCCGGGGTCGTGGGGACGACCCTATAGTCGCCGGGCAAGTCGGCGGCGGGCCAACCTTGTACCGGGGTCGTGGGGACGACCCTATAGTCGTCGGACATGTCGGCGATTGGCCAACTTTGGCCCGGTGTCGTGGGGACGACCCTATAGTCGTCGGACATGTTGGCGGAAGGTCAACGTAGGCCCGTGGTCGTGGGGACGACCCTATAGACGTCCGACATGACGGTGGTGGGCCAATATTGGCCCGGGGTCGTGGGGACGATCCGATAGTCGTCGGACATGACGGTGGCTGGCCAACTTTGGCCCGTGGTCGTGGGGACGACTGTTTAGTCGTCGGACATGTCGGCGGCTGGTCAACCTAGACCCGGGGTCGTGGGGACGACCCTATTGTCGTCGGACATGACGGTGGCGGGCCAATCTAGTACTGGGGTCGTGGGGACGACCCTATAGTCGTCGGACATGTCGGCGGCTGGCCAACTTTTGCCCGTGGTCGTGGGGACGACCCAATAGTCGTCGGACATGTCGCCGGCTGGCCAACTTTGGCCCGTGGTCGTGGGGACGAACCGATAATCGTCGGACATGACGGTGGCGGGCCAATCTAGTCCCGGGGACGTGGGGACGACCCTAAAGTCGTCGGACATGTCGGCGGCTGGCCAACTTTTGCCCGTGGTCGTGGGGACGACTGTTTAGTCGTCGGTCATGTCGGCGGCCGGCCAATCTAGACCCAGGGTCGTGGGGACGACCCTATTGTCGTCGGACATGACGGTGGCGGGCCAATCTAGTCCCGGGGTCATAGGGACGACCCTATAGTCGTCGGACATGTCGGCGATTGGCCAACTTTGGTCCGTGGTCGTGGGGTCGATCCGATAGTCGTCGGACATGACGGCGGCGGGCCAATCTATTCTCTGGGTCGTGTGGACGACCCTATAGTCGTCGGACATGTCGGCGGCTGTCCAACTTTGGCCCGGTGTCTTGGGGACGACTCTATAGTCGTCGGACATGTCGGCTGCAGGCCACCCTTGTCCCGGGGTCGTGGGGACGACCCAATAGTCGTCGGACATGTCGGCGGCTGGCAAACTTTGGCCCGTGGTCGTGGGGACGACCCTATAGTTTGTCGGACATGTCGGCGATTTGCCAACATTGGCCCGGGGTCGTGGGGACGACCCAATAATCGTCGGACATGTCGGCGGCTGGCCAACTTTGGCCCGTGGTCGTGGGGACGACCCTATAGTCGTCGGACATGTCGGCGATTGGCCAATATTGGCCCGGGGTCGTGGGGACGATCCGATAGTCGTTGGACATGACGGTGGCGGGCCAACTTTGGCCCGTGGTCGTGGGGACGACCCTATAGTCGTCGGACATGACGGTGGCGGGCCAATCTAGCCCCGGGGTCGTGGGGACGACCCTATAGTCGACGGGCAAGTCGGCGGCGGGCCAACCTTGTACCGGGGTCGTGGGGACGACCCTATTGTCGTCGGACATGACGGTGGCGGGCCAATCTAGTCCCGGGGTCGTGGGGACGACCCTATAGTCGTCGCACATGTCGGCGGCTGGCCAACTTTGGCCCGTGGTCGTGGGGACGTCTCAATAGTCGTCGGACATGTCGGCGGCTGGCCAGCTTCCGCCCGTGGTCGTGGGGACGATCCGATAGTCGTCGGACATGACGGTCTAGGGTCAATCTAGTCCCGGGGTCGTGGGGACGACCCTATAGTCGTCGGACATGTCGGCAGCTGGCCAACTTTGGCCCGTGGTCGTGGGGACGATCCAATAGTCGTCGGACATGTCGGCGGCTGACGAACTTAGGCCCGTGGTCGTGGGGACGACCCTATAGTCGTTGGACATGTCAGCGGCTGGCCAACTTTGGCCCGTGGTCGTGGGGACGACCCTATAGTCGTCGGAAATGTTGGTGGCTGTCCAACTTTGGCCCAGGGGTCGTGGGGACGACCCTATAGTCGTCGGACATGTCGGCGGCGAGCCAAAATTGACCCGGGGTCGTGGTGACGACTCTATAGTCGTCGGACATGTCGGTGGCGGGCCAGTCTAGTCCCGGGTCGTGGGGACGACCCTATAGTCGTCGGACATGTCGGCGGCTGGCCAACTTTGGCCCGTGGTCGTGGGGACGACCCTATAGTCGTCGGAAATGACGGTGGCGGGCCAATCTGGTCCCGGGGTCGTGGGGACGACCCTATAGTCGTCGGACAAGTCGCCGGCGGGCCAACCTAGTCCCGGGGTCGTGGGGATGACCCTATAGTCGTCGGACATGTCGCCGGCTGGCCAACTTTGGCCCGTGGTCGTGGGGACGACCCTATAGTCGTCGGACAAGTCGGCGGCGAGCCCACCTAGTGGGGCGGTCGTGGGGACCACCCTATAGTCGTCGGACAAGTCGGCGGCCGGCCAACCTAGTCCGGGGGTCGTGGGGACGACACTATAGTCGTCGGACATGACGGTGGCGGGCCAGTCTAGTCCCGGGTCGTGGGGACGACCCTATAGTCGTCGGACATGTCGGCGATTGGCCAACATTGGCCCGGGGTCGTCGGGACGACCCTATAGTCGTCGGACATGTCGGCGGCTGGCCAATCTAGTCCCGGGGTCGTGGGGACGTCCCTATAGTCGTCGGACATGTCGGCGGCTGGCCAACTTTGGCCCGTGGTCGTGGGGACGATCCAATAGTCGTCGGACATGTCGGCGGCTGACGAACTTAGGCCCGTGGTCGTGGGGACGCCCCTATAGTCGTTGGACATGTCAGCGGCTGGCCAACTTTGGCCCGTGGTCGTGGGGACGACCCTATAGTCTTCGGACATGACGGTAGCGGGCCAATCTAGTCCCGGGGTCGTGGGGACGACCCTATAATCGTTGGACATGACGGTGGCGGGCCAATCTAGTCCCGGGGTCGTAGGGACGACCCTATAGTCGTCGGACATGTTGGCGTTTGGCCAACATTGGCCCGGGGTCGTCGGGACGACCCTATAGTCGTCGGACATGTCGGCGGCTGGCCAATCTAGTCCCGGGGTCGTGGGGACGACCCTATAGTCGTCGGACATGTCGGCGGCTGGCCAACTTTGGCCCCTGGTCGTGGGGACGATCCGATAGTCGTTGGACATGACGGTGGCGGGCCAATCTAGTCCCGGGGTCGTGGGGACGATCCAATAGTCGTCGGACATGTCGGCGGCTGGCCAACTTTGGCCCGTGGTCGTGGGGACGACCCTATAGTCTTCGGACATGACGGTAGCGGGCCAATCTAGTCCCGGGGTCGTGGAGACGACCCTATAATCGTTGGACATGACGGTGGCGGGCCAATCTAGTCCCGGGGTCGTAGGGACGACCCTATAGTCGTCGGACATGTTGGCGATTGGCCAACATTGGCCCGGGGTCGTCGGGACGACCCTATAGTCGTCGGACATGTCGGCGGCTGGCCAATCTAGTCCCGGAGTCGTGGGGATGTCCCTATAGTCGTCGGACATGTCGGCGGCTGGCCAACTTTGGCCCCTGGTCGTGGGGACGATCCGATAGTCGTTGGACATGACGGTGGCGGGCCAATCTAGTCCCGGGGTCGTGGGGACGATCCAATAGTCGTCGGACATGTCGGCGGCTGGCCAACTTTGGCCCGTGGTCGTGGGGACGACCCTATAGTCGTTGGACATGTCAGCGGCTGGCCAACTTTGGCCCGGTGTCGTGGGGACAACTCTATAGTCGTCGGACATGTCGGCGGCTGGCCAACCTAGACCCGGGGTCGTGGGGACGACCCTATTGTCGTCGGACATGACGGTGGCGGGCCAATCTATTCCCGGGGTCGTAGGGACGACCCTATAGTCGTCGGACATGTTGGCGATTGGCCAACATTGGCCCGGGGTCGTCGGGACGACCCTATAGTCGTCGGACATGTCGGCGGCTGGCCAACCTAGTCCCGAGGTCGTGGGGACGACCTTGTAGTCGTCGGACAGGTCGGCGGCTGGCCAACCTAGTCCCGAGGTCGTGGGGACGACCCTATAGTCGTCGGACATGTCGGCGGCTGGCCAACTTTGGCCCGTGGTCGTGGAGACGATCCAATAGTCGTCGGACATGTCAGCGGCTGGCCAACTTTGGCCCGTGGTCGTGGGGACGATCCGATAGTCGTCGGACATGTCGGCGGCTGGCCAACCTAGACCCGGGGTCGTGGGGACGACCCTATTGTCGTCGGACATGGCGGTGGCGGGCCAATCTAGTCCCGGGGTCGTGGGGACGACCCTATAGTCGGCGGACATGTCGGCGGCTGGCCAACTTTTGCCCGTGGTCGTGGGGACGACTGTTTAGTCGCCGGACATGTCGGCGGCTGGCCAACCTAGACCCAGGGTCGTGGGGACGACCCTATTGTCGTCGGACATGACGGTGGCGGGCCAATCTAGTCCCGGGGTCGTAGGTACGACCCTATGGTCGTCGGACATGTCGGCGATTGGCCAACATTGGCCCGGTGTCGTGGGGACGACCCTATAGTCGTCGGACATGTCGCCGGCTGGCCAACTTTGGCCCGTGGTCGTGGGGACGAACCGATAATCGTCGGATATGACGGTGGCGGGCCAGCTTTGGCCCGTGGTCGTGGGGACGACCCTATAGTCGTCGGACATGTCGGTGGCGGGCCAATCTAGTCCCGGGGTCGTGGGGACGACCCTATAGTCGTCGCACATGTCGGCGGCTGGCCAACTTTGGCCCGTGGTCGTGGGGACGACTCAATAGTCGTCGGACATGTCGGCGGCTGGCCAGCTTTCGCCCGTGGTCGTGGGGACGATCCGATAGTCGTCGGACATGACGGTCTAGGGCCAATCTAGTCCCGGGGTCCTGGGGACGACCCTATAGTCGTCGGACATGTCGCCGGCTGGCCAAATTTGGCCCGGTGTCGTGGGGACGACTCTATATTCGTCGGACATGTCGGCGGCTGGCCGACCTGGACCCGGGGTCGTGGGGACGACCCTATTGTCGTCAGACATGTCGGCGATTTGCCAACATTGGCCCGGGGTCGTGGGGACGACTCTATATTCGTCGGACATATCGGCGGCTGGCCAACCTGGACCCGGGGTCGTGGGGACGACCCAATTGTCGTCGGACATGACGGTGGCGGGCCAATCTAGTCCCGGGGTCATAGGGACGACCCTATAGTCGTCGGACATGTCGGCGATTGGCCAACTATGGCCCGTGGTCGTGGGGTCGATCCGATAGTCGTCGGACATGACGGTGGCGGCCAATCTAGTCCCGGGGTCGTGGTGACGACCCTATAGCCGTCGGACATGTCGGCGGCTGGCCAACTTTGGCCCGTGGTCGTGGGGACGACTGTTTAGTCGTCGGTCATGTCGGCGGCCGGCCAATCTAGACCCAGGGTCGTGGGGACGACCCTATTGTCGTCGGACATGACGGTGGCGGGCCAATCTAGTCCCGGGGTCATAGGGACGACCCTATAGTCGTCGGACATGTCGGCGATTGGCCAACTTTGGTCCGTGGTCGTGGGGTCGATCCGATAGTCGTCGGACATGACGGCGGCGGGCCAATCTATTCTCTGGGTCGTGTGGACGACCCTATAGTCGTCGGACATTTCGGCGGCTGTCCAACTTTGGCCCGCTGTCTTGGGGACGACTCTATAGTCGTCGGACATGTCGGCTGCAGGCCACCCTTGTCCCGGGGTCGTGGGGACGACCGAATAGTCGTCGGACATGTCGGCGGCTGGCAAACTTTGGCCCGTGGTCGTGGGGACGACCCTATAGTCGTCGGACATGTCGGCGATTTGCCAACATTGGCCCGGGGTCGTGGGGACGACCCAATAGTCGTCGGACATGTCGGCGGCTGGCCAACTTTGGCCCGTGGTCGTGGGGACGACCCTATAGTCGTCGGACATGTCTGCGATTGGCCAATATTGGCCCGGGGTCGTGGGGACGATCCGATAGTCGTTGGACATGACGGTGGCGGGCCAACCATGGCCCGTGGTCGTGGGGACGACCCTATAGTCGTCGGACATGACGGTGGCGGGCCAATCTAGCCCCGGGGTCGTGGGGACGACCCTATAGTCGACGGGCAAGTCGGCGGCGGGCCAACCTTGTACCGGGGTCGTGGGGACGACCCTATTGTCGTCGGACATGACGGTGGCGGGCCAATCTAGTCCCGGGGTCGTGGGGACGACCCTATAGTCGTCGCACATGTCGGCGGCTGGCCAACTTTGGCCCGTGGTCGTGGGGACGACTCAATAGTCGTCGGACATGTCGGCGGCTGGCCAGCTTTCGCCCGTGGTCGTGGGGACGATCCGATAGTCGTCGGACATGACGGTCTAGGGTCAATCTAGTCCCGGGGTCGTGGGGACGACCCTATAGTCGTCGGACATGTCGGCAGCTGGCCAACTTTGGCCCGTGGTCGTGGGGACGATCCAATAGTCGTCGGACATGTCGGCGGCTGACGAACTTAGGCCCGTGGTCGTGGGGACGACCCTATAGTCGTTGGACATGTCAGCGGCTGGCCAACTTTGGCCCGTGGTCGTGGGGACGACCCTATAGTCGTCGGAAATGTTGGTGGCTGTCCAACTTTGGCCCAGGGGTCGTGGGGACGACCCTATAGTCGTCGGACATGTCGGCGGCGAGCCAAAATTGACCCGGGGTCGTGGTGACGACCCTATAGTCGTCGGAAATGACGGTGGCGGGCCAATCTAGTCCCGGGGTCGTGGGGACGACCCTATAGTCGTCGGACAAGTCGCCGGCGGGCCAACCTAGTCCCGGGGTCGTGGGGATGACCCTATAGTCGTCGGACATGTCGCCGGCTGGCCAACTTTGGCCCGTGGTCGTGGGGACGACCCTATAGTCGTCGGACAAGTCGGCGGCGAGCCCACCTAGTGGGGCGGTCGTGGGGACCACCCTATAGTCGTCGGACAAGTCGGCGGCCGGCCAACCTAGTCCGGGGGTCGTGGGGACGACACTATAGTCGTCGGACATGACGGTGGCGGGCCAGTCTAGTCCCGGGTCGTGGGGACGACCCTATAGTCGTCGGACATGTCGGCGGCTGGCCAACTTTGGCCCGTGGTCGTGGGGACGACCCTATAGTCGTCGGAAAGGTCGGTGGCTGTCCAACTTTGGCCCAGGGGTCGTGGGGACGACCCTATAGTCGTCGGACATGTCGGCGGCGAGCCAAAATTGACCCGGGGTCGTGGTGACGACTCTATAGTCGTCGGACATGTCGGTGGCGGGCCAGTCTAGTCCCGGGTCGTGGGGACGACCCTATAGTCGTCGGACATGTCGGCGGCTGGCCAACTTTGGCCCGTGGTCGTGGGGACGACCCTATAGTCGTCGGAAATGACGGTGGCGGGCCAATCTAGTCCCGGGGTCGTGGGGACGACCCTATAGTCGTCGGACAAGTCGCCGGCGGGCCAACCTAGTCCCGGGGTCGTGGGGATGACCCTATAGTCGTCGGACATGTCGCCGGCTGGCCAACTTTGGCCCGTGGTCGTGGGGACGACCCTATAGTCGTCGGACATAACGGTGGCGGGCCAATCTAGTCCCGGGGTCGTGGGGACGACCCTATAGTGGTCGGACAAGTCGGCGGCGGGCCTACCTAGTCCCGGGGTCGTGGGGACGACCCTATAGTCGTCGGATAAGTCGGCAGCTTGCCAACTTTGGCCCGGGGTCGTGGGAACGACCCTATAGTCGTCGGACAAGTCGGCGGCGAGCCCACCTAGTGGGGCGGTCGTGGGGACGACCCTATAGTCGTCGGACAAGTCGGCGGCCGGCCAACCTAGTCCGGGGGTCGTGGGGACGACCCTATAGTCGTCGGACATGACGGTGGCGGGCCAGTCTGGTCCCGGGTCGTGGGGACGACCCTATAGTCGTCGGACATGTCGGCGGCTGGCCAGCTTTGGCCCGTGGTCGTGGGGACGACCCTATTGTCGTCGGAAATGACGGTGGCGGGCCAATCTATTCCCGGGGTCGTGGGGACGACCCTATAGTCGTCGGAGAAGTCGGCAGCTTGCCAACTTTGGCACGGAGTCGTGGGGACGACCCTACAGTCGTCGGACAAGTCGGCGGCGAGCCAATCTAGCCCCGCGGTCGTGGGGACGACCCTAAGTCGTCGGACAAGTCAGCGGCTGGCCAACATTGGCCCGTGGTCGTGGGGACGACCCTATAGTCGTCGGATATGTCGGCGGCTGGCCAACTTTGGCCCGTGGTCGTGGGGACGACCCTATAGTCGTCGGACATGTCGGCGGCGAGCCCACCTATTCGGGGGTTCGTGGGGACGACCCTATAGTCGTCGGACAAGTCGGCGGCCGGCCAACCTAGTCCGGGGGTCGTGGGGACGACACTATAGTCGTCGGACATGACGGTGGCGGGCCAGTCTAGTCCCGGGTCGTGGGGACGACCCTATAGTCGTCGGACATGTCGGCGGCTGGCCAACTTTGGCCCGTGGTCGTGGGGACGACCCTATAGTCGTCGGAAATGTCGGTGGCTGTCCAACTTTGGCCCAGGGGTCGTGGGGACGACCCTATAGTCGTCGGACATGTCGGCGGCGAGCCAAAATTGACCCGGGGTCGTGGTGACGACTCTATAGTCGTCGGACATGTCGGTGGCGGGCCAGTCTAGTCCCGGGTCGTGGGGACGACCCTATAGTCGTCGGACATGTCGGCGGCTGGCCAACTTTGGCCCGTGGTCGTGGGGACGACCCTATAGTCGTCGGAAATGACGGTGGCGGGCCAATCTAGTCCCGGGGTCGTGGGGACGACCCTATAGTCGTCGGACAAGTCGCCGGCGGGCCAACCTAGTCCCGGGGTCGTGGGGATGGCCCTATAGTCGTCGGACATGTCGCCGGCTAGCCAACTTTGGCCCGTGGTCGTGGGGACGACCCTATAGTCGTCGGACATAACGGTGGCGGGCCAATCTAGTCCCGGGGTCGTGGGGACGACCCTATAGTGGTCGGACAAGTCGGCGGCGGGCCTACCTAGTCCCGGGGTCGTGGGGACGACCCTATAGTCGTCGGATAAGTCGGCAGCTTGCCAACTTTGGCCCGGGGTCGTGGGAACGACCCTATAGTCGTCGGACAAGTCGGCGGCGAGCCCACCTAGTGGGGCGGTCGTGGGGACGACCCTATAGTCGTCGGACAAGTCGGCGGCCGGCCAACCTAGTCCGGGGGTCGTGGGGACGACCCTATAGTCGTCGGACATGACGGTGGCGGGCCAGTCTAGTCCCGGGTCGTGGGGACGACCCTATAGTCGTCGGACATGTCGGCGGCTGGCCAGCTTTGGCCCGTGGTCGTGGGGACGACCCTATTGTCGTCGGAAATGACGGTGGCGGGCCAATCTAGTCCCGGGGTCGTAGGGACGACCCTATAGTCGTCGGACATGTTGGCGATTGGCCAACATTGGCCCGGGGTCGTCGGGACGACCCTATAGTCGTCGGACATGTCGGCGGCTGGCCAATCTAGTCCCGGAGTCGTGGGGACGTCCCTATAGTCGTCGGACATGTCGGCGGCTGGCCAACTTTGGCCCCTGGTCGTGGGGACGATCCGATAGTCGTTGGACATGACGGTGGCGGGCCAATCTAGTCCCGGGGTCGTGGGGACGATCCAATAGTCGTCGGACATGTCGGCGCCTGGCCAACTTTGGCCCGTGGTCGTGGGGACGACCCTATAGTCGTTGGACATGTCAGCGG
This sequence comes from Andrena praecox, assembly GCA_963932275.1. Taxonomy (NCBI): domain Eukaryota; kingdom Metazoa; phylum Arthropoda; class Insecta; order Hymenoptera; family Andrenidae; genus Andrena; species Andrena praecox. Next base: position 182,682 of record CAWVQO010000396.1, on the reverse strand, counting down.
CTGGCCAACTTTGGCCCGGTGTCGTGGGGACAACTCTATAGTCGTCGGACATGTCGGCGGCTGGCCAACCTAGACCCGGGGTCGTGGGGACGACCCTATTGTCGTCGGACATGACGGTGGCGGGCCAATCTATTCCCGGGGTGGTAGGGACGACCCTATAGTCGTCGGACATGTTGGCGATTGGCCAACATTGGCCCGGGGTCGTCGGGACGACCCTATAGTCGTCGGACATGTCGGCGGCTGGCCAACCTAGTCCCGAGGTCGTGGGGACGACCTTGTAGTCGTCGGACAGGTCGGCGGCTGGCCAACCTAGTCCCGAGGTCGTGGGGACGACCCTATAGTCGTCGGACATGTCGGCGGCTGGCCAACTTTGGCCCGTGGTCGTGGAGACGATCCAATAGTCGTCGGACATGTCAGCGGCTGGCCAACTTTGGCCCGTGGTCGTGGGGACGATCCGATAGTCGTCGGACATGTCGGCGGCTGGCCAACCTAGACCCGGGGTCGTGGGGACGACCCTATTGTCGTCGGACATGGCGGTGGCGGGCCAATCTAGTCCCGGGGTCGTGGGGACGACCCTATAGTCGTCGGACATGTCGGCGGCTGGCCAACTTTTGCCCGTGGTCGTGGGGACGACTGTTTAGTCGCCGGACATGTCGGCGGCTGGCCAACCTAGACCCAGGGTCGTGGGGACGACCCTATTGTCGTCGGACATGACGGTGGCGGGCCAATCTAGTCCCGGGGTCGTAGGTACGACCCTATGGTCGTCGGACATGTCGGCGATTGGCCAACATTGGCCCGGTGTCGTGGGGACGACCCTATAGTCGTCGGACATGTCGCCGGCTGGCCAACTTTGGCCCGTGGTCGTGGGGACGAACCGATAATCGTCGGATATGACGGTGGCGGGCCAGCTTTGGCCCGTGGTCGTGGGGACGACCCTATAGTCGTCGGACATGTCGGTGGCGGGCCAATCTAGTCCCGGGGTCGTGGGGACGACCCTATAGTCGTCGCACATGTCGGCGGCTGGCCAACTTTGGCCCGTGGTCGTGGGGACGACTCAATAGTCGTCGGACATGTCGGCGGCTGGCCAGCTTTCGCCCGTGGTCGTGGGGACGATCCGATAGTCGTCGGACATGACGGTCTAGGGCCAATCTAGTCCCGGGGTCCTAGGGACGACCCTATAGTCGTCGGACATGTCGCCGGCTGGCCAAATTTGGCCCGGTGTCGTGGGGACGACTCTATATTCGTCGGACATGTCGGCGGCTGGCCGACCTGGACCCGGGGTCGTGGGGACGACCCTATTGTCGTCGGACATGTCGGCGATTTGCCAACATTGGCCCGGGGTCGTGGGGACGACTCTATATTCGTCGGACATATCGGCGGCTGGCCAACCTGGACCCGGGGTCGTGGGGACGACCCAATTGTCGTCGGACATGACGGTGGCGGGCCAATCTAGTCCCGGGGTCATAGGGACGACCCTATAGTCGTCGGACATGTCGGCGATTGGCCAACTATGGCCCGTGGTCGTGGGGTCGATCCGATAGTCGTCGGACATGACGGTGGCGGCCAATCTAGTCCCGGGGTCGTGGTGACGACCCTATAGCCGTCGGACATGTCGGCGGCTGGCCAACTTTGGCCCGTGGTCGTGGGGTCGATCCGATAGTCGTCGGACATGACGGCGGCGGGCCAATCTATTCTCTGGGTCGTGTGGACGACCCTATAGTCGTCGGACATTTCGGCGGCTGTCCAACTTTGGCCCGGTGTCTTGGGGACGACTCTATAGTCGTCGGACATGTCGGCTGCAGGCCACCCTTGTCCCGGGGTCGTGGGGACGACCCAATAGTCGTCGGACATGTCGGCGGCTGGCAAACTTTGGCCCGTGGTCGTGGGGACGACCCTATAGTCGTCGTACATGTCGGCGATTTGCCAACATTGGCCCGGGGTCGTGGGGACGACCCAATAGTCGTCGGACATGTCGGCGGCTGGCCAACTTTGGCCCGTGGTCGTGGGGACGACCCTATAGTCGTCGGACATGTCGGCGATTGGCCAATATTGGCCCGGGGTCGTGGGGACGATCCGATAGTCGTTGGACATGACGGTGGCGGGCCAACTTTGGCCCGTGGTCGTGGGGACGACCCTATAGTCGTCGGACATGACGGTGGCGGGCCAATCTAGCCCCGGGGTCGTGGGGACGACCCTATAGTCGACGGGCAAGTCGGCGGCGGGCCAACCTTGTACCGGGGTCGTGGGGACGACCCTATTGTCGTCGGACATGACGGTGGCGGGCCAATCTAGTCCCGGGGACGTGGGGACGACCCTATAGTCGTCGCACATGTCGGCGGCTGGCCAACTTTGGCCCGTGGTCGTGGGGACGACTCAATAGTCGTCGGACATGTCGGCGGCTGGCCAGCTTTCGCCCGTGGTCGTGGGGACGATCCGATAGTCGTCGGACATGACGGTCTAGGGTCAATCTAGTCCCGGGGTCGTGGGGACGACCCTATAGTCGTCGGACATGTCGGCAGCTGGCCAACTTTGGCCCGTGGTCGTGGGGACGATCCAATAGTCGTCGGACATGTCGGCGGCTGACGAACTTAGGCCCGTGGTCGTGGGGACGACCCTATAGTCGTTGGACATGTCAGCGGCTGGCCAACTTTGGCCCGTGGTCGTGGGGACGACCCTATAGTCGTCGGAAATGTTGGTGGCTGTCCAACTTTGGCCCAGGGGTCGTGGGGACGACCCTATAGTCGTCGGACATGTCGGCGGCTGGCCAACTTTGGCCCGTGGTCGTGGGGACGACCCTATAGTCGTCGGAAATGACGGTGGCGGGCCAATCTAGTCCCGGGGTCGTGGGGACGACCCTATAGTCGTCGGACAAGTCGCCGGCGGGCCAACCTAGTCCCGGGGTCGTGGGGATGACCCTATAGTCGTCGGACATGTCGCCGGCTGGCCAACTTTGGCCCGTGGTCGTGGGGACGACCCTATAGTCGTCGGACAAGTCGGCGGCGAGCCCACCTAGTGGGGCGGTCGTGGGGACCACCCTATAGTCGTCGGACAAGTCGGCGGCCGGCCAACCTAGTCCGGGGGTCGTGGGGACGACACTATAGTCGTCGGACATGACGGTGGCGGGCCAGTCTAGTCCCGGGTCGTGGGGACGACCCTATAGTCGTCGGACATGTCGGCGGCTGGCCAACTTTGGCCCGTGGTCGTGGGGACGACCCTATAGTCGTCGGAAAGGTCGGTGGCTGTCCAACTTTGGCCCAGGGGTCGTGGGGACGACCCTATAGTCGTCGGACATGTCGGCGGCGAGCCAAAATTGACCCGGGGTCGTGGTGACGACTCTATAGTCGTCGGACATGTCGGTGGCGGGCCAGTCTAGTCCCGGGTCGTGGGGACGACCCTATAGTCGTCGGACATGTCGGCGGCTGGCCAACTTTGGCCCGTGGTCGTGGGGACGACCCTATAGTCGTCGGAAAGGTCGGTGGCTGTCCAACTTTGGCCCAGGGGTCGTGGGGACGACCCTATAGTCGTCGGACATGTCGGCGGCGAGCCAAAATTGACCCGGGGTCGTGGTGACGACTCTATAGTCGTCGGACATGTCGGTGGCGGGCCAGTCTAGTCCCGGGTCGTGGGGACGACCCTATAGTCGTCGGACATGTCGGCGGCTGGCCAACTTTGGCCCGTGGTCGTAGGGACGACCCTATAGTCGTCGGAAATGACGGTGGCGGGCCAATCTAGTCCCGGGGTCGTGGGGACGACCGTATAGTCGTCGGACAAGTCGCCGGCGGGCCAACCTAGTCCCGGGGTCGTGGGGATGACCCTATAGTCGTCGGACATGTCGCCGGCTGGCCAACTTTGGCCCGTGGTCGTGGGGACGACCCTATAGTCGTCGGACATAACGGTGGCGGGCCAATCTAGTCCCGGGGTCGTGGGGACGACCCTATTGTCGTCGGACATGTCGGCGATTTGCCAACATTGGCCCGGGGTCGTGGGGACGACCCAATAGTCGTCGGACATGTCGGCGGCTGGCCAACTTTGGCCCGTGGTCGTGGGGACGACCCTATAGTCGTCGGACATGTCGGCGATTGGCCAATATTGGCCCGGGGTCGTGGGGACGATCCGATAGTCGTTGGACATGACGGTGGCGGGCCAACTTTGGCCCGTGGTCGTGGGGACGACCCTATAGTCGTCGGACATGACGGTGGCGGGCCAATCTAGCCCCGGGGTCGTGGGGACGACCCTATAGTCGACGGGCAAGTCGGCGGCGGGCCAACCTTGTACCGGGGTCGTGGGGACGACCCTATAGTCGTCGGACATGTCGGCGATTGGCCAATATTGGCCCGGGGTCGTGGGGACGATCCGATAGTCGTTGGACATGACGGTGGCGGGCCAACTTTGGCCCGTGGTCGTGGGGACGACCCTATAGTCGTCGGACATGACGGTGGCGGGCCAATCTAGCCCCGGGGTCGTGGGGACGACCCTATAGTCGACGGGCAAGTCGGCGGCGGGCCAACCTTGTACCGGGGTCGTGGGGACGACCCTACTGTCGTCGGACATGACGGTGGCGGGCCAATCTAGTCCCGGGGTCGTGGGGACGACCCTATAGTCGTCGCACATGTCGGCGGCTGGCCAACTTTGGCCCGTGGTCGTGGGGACGACTCAATAGTCGTCGGACATGTCGGCGGCTGGCCAGCTTTCGCCCGTGGTCGTGGGGACGATCCGATAGTCGTCGGACATGACGGTCTAGGGTCAATCTAGTCCCGGGGTCGTGGGGACGACCCTATAGTCGTCGGACATGTCGGCAGCTGGCCAACTTTGGCCCGTGGTCGTGGGGACGATCCAATAGTCGTCGGACATGTCGGCGGCTGACGAACTTAGGCCCGTGGTCGTGGGGACGACCCTATAGTCGTTGGACATGTCAGCGGCTGGCCAACTTTGGCCCGTGGTCGTGGGGACGACCCTATAGTCGTCGGAAATGTTGGTGGCTGTCCAACTTTGGCCCAGGGGTCGTGGGGACGACCCTATAGTCGTCGGACATGTCGGCGGCGAGCCAAAATTGACCCGGGGTCGTGGTGACGACTCTATAGTCGTCGGACATGTCGGTGGCGGGCCAGTCTAGTCCCGGGTCGTGGGGACGACCCTATAGTCGTCGGACATGTCGGCGGCTGGCCAACTTTGGCCCGTGGTCGTGGGGACGACCCTATAGTCGTCGGAAATGACGGTGGCGGGCCAATCTAGTCCCGGGGTCGTGGGGACGACCCTATAGTCGTCGGACAAGTCGCCGGCGGGCCAATCTAGTCCCGGGGTCGTGGGGACGACCCTATAGTCGTCGCACATGTCGGCGGCTGGCCAACTTTGGCCCGTGGTCGTGGGGACGACTCAATAGTCGTCGGACATGTCGGCGGCTGGCCAGCTTTCGCCCGTGGTCGTGGGGACGATCCGATAGTCGTCGGACATGACGGTCTAGGGTCAATCTAGTCCCGGGGTCGTGGGGACGACCCTATAGTCGTCGGACATGTCGGCGGCTGGCCAACTTTGGCCCGTGGTCGTGGGGACGACCCTATAGTCGTCGGAAATGACGGTGGCGGGCCAACCTAGTCCCGGGGTCGTGGGGATGACCCTATAGTCGTCGGACATGTCGCCGGCTGGCCAACTTTGGCCCGTGGTCGTGGGGACGACCCTATAGTCGTCGGACATAACGGTGGCGGGCCAATCTAGTCCCGGGGTCGTGGGGACGACCCTATAGTGGTCGGACAAGTCGGCGGCGGGCCTACCTAGTCCCGGGGTCGTGGGGACGACCCTATAGTCGTCGGATAAGTCGGCAGCTTGCCAACTTTGGCCCGGGGTCGTGGGAACGACCCTATAGTCGTCGGACAAGTCGGCGGCGAGCCCACCTAGTGGGGCGGTCGTGGGGACGACCCTATAGTCGTCGGACAAGTCGGCGGCCGGCCAACCTAGTCCGGGGGTCGTGGGGACGACCCTATAGTCGTCGGACATGACGGTGGCGGGCCAGTGTAGTCCCGGGTCGTGGGGACGACCCTATAGTCGTCGGACATGTCGGCGGCTGGCCAGCTTTGGCCCGTGGTCGTGGGGACGACCCTATTGTCGTCGGAAATGACGGTGGCGGGCCAATCTATTCCCGGGGTCGTGGGGACGACCCTATAGTCGTCGGACGAGTCGGCAGCTTGCCAACTTTGGCACGGAGTCGTGGGGACGACCCTACAGTCGTCGGACAAGTCGGCGGCGAGCCAATCTAGCCCCGCGGTCGTGGGGACGACCCTAAGTCGTCGGACAAGTCAGCGGCTGGCCAACATTGGCCCGTGGTCGTGGGGACGACCCTATAGTCGTCGGATATGTCGGCGGCTGGCCAACTTTGGCCCGTGGTCGTGGGGACGACCCTATAGTCGTCGGACATGTCGGCGGCGAGCCCACCTATTCGGGGGGTCGTGGGGACGACCCTATAGTCGTCGGACAAGTCGGCGGCCGGCCAACCTAGTCCGGGGGTCGTGGGGACGACACTATAGTCGTCGGACATGACGGTGGCGGGCCAGTCTAGTCCCGGGTCGTGGGGACGACCCTATAGTCGTCGGACATGTCGGCGGCTGGCCAACTTTGGCCCGTGGTCGTGGGGACGACCCTATAGTCGTCGGAAATGTCGGTGGCTGTCCAACTTTGGCCCAGGGGTCGTGGGGACGACCCTATAGTCGTCGGACATGTCGGCGGCGAGCCAAAATTGACCCGGGGTCGTGGTGACGACTCTATAGTCGTCGGACATGTCGGTGGCGGGCCAGTCTAGTCCCGGGTCGTGGGGACGACCCTATAGTCGTCGGACATGTCGGCGGCTGGCCAACTTTGGCCCGTGGTCGTGGGGACGACCCTATAGTCGTCGGAAATGACGGTGGCGGGCCAATCTAGTCCCGGGGTCGTGGGGACGACCCTATAGTCGACGGGCAAGTCGGCGGCGGGCCAACCTTGTACCGGGGTCGTGGGGACGACCCTACTGTCGTCGGACATGACGGTGGCGGGCCAATCTAGTCCCGGGGTCGTGGGGACGACCCTATAGTCGTCGCACATGTCGGCGGCTGGCCAACTTTGGCCCGTGGTCGTGGGGACGACTCAATAGTCGTCGGACATGTCGGCGGCTGGCCAGCTTTCGCCCGTGGTCGTGGGGACGATCCGATAGTCGTCGGACATGACGGTCTAGGGTCAATCTAGTCCCGGGGTCGTGGGGACGACCCTATAGTCGTCGGACATGTCGGCAGCTGGCCAACTTTGGCCCGTGGTCGTGGGGACGATCCAATAGTCGTCGGACATGTCGGCGGCTGACGAACTTAGGCCCGTGGTCGTGGGGACGACCCTATAGTCGTTGGACATGTCAGCGGCTGGCCAACTTTGGCCCGTGGTCGTGGGGACGACCCTATAGTCGTCGGAAATGTTGGTGGCTGTCCAACTTTGGCCCAGGGGTCGTGGGGACGACCCTATAGTCGTCGGACATGTCGGCGGCGAGCCAAAATTGACCCGGGGTCGTGGTGACGACTCTATAGTCGTCGGACATGTCGGTGGCGGGCCAGTCTAGTCCCGGGTCGTGGGGACGACCCTATAGTCGTCGGACATGTCGGCGGCTGGCCAACTTTGGCCCGTGGTCGTGGGGACGACCCTATAGTCGTCGGAAATGACGGTGGCGGGCCAATCTAGTCCCGGGGTCGTGGGGACGACCCTATAGTCGTCGGACAAGTCGCCGGCGGGCCAATCTAGTCCCGGGGTCGTGGGGACGACCCTATAGTCGTCGCACATGTCGGCGGCTGGCCAACTTTGGCCCGTGGTCGTGGGGACGACTCAATAGTCGTCGGACATGTCGGCGGCTGGCCAGCTTTCGCCCGTGGTCGTGGGGACGATCCGATAGTCGTCGGACATGACGGTCTAGGGTCAATCTAGTCCCGGGGTCGTGGGGACGACCCTATAGTCGTCGGACATGTCGGCGGCTGGCCAACTTTGGCCCGTGGTCGTGGGGACGACCCTATAGTCGTCGGAAATGACGGTGGCGGGCCAACCTAGTCCCGGGGTCGTGGGGATGACCCTATAGTCGTCGGACATGTCGCCGGCTGGCCAACTTTGGCCCGTGGTCGTGGGGACGACCCTATAGTCGTCGGACATAACGGTGGCGGGCCAATCTAGTCCCGGGGTCGTGGGGACGACCCTATAGTGGTCGGACAAGTCGGCGGCGGGCCTACCTAGTCCCGGGGTCGTGGGGACGACCCTATAGTCGTCGGATAAGTCGGCAGCTTGCCAACTTTGGCCCGGGGTCGTGGGAACGACCCTATAGTCGTCGGACAAGTCGGCGGCGAGCCCACCTAGTGGGGCGGTCGTGGGGACGACCCTATAATCGTCGGACAAGTCGGCGGCCGGCCAACCTAGTCCGGGGGTCGTGGGGACGACCCTATAGTCGTCGGACATGACGGTGGCGGGCCAGTGTAGTCCCGGGTCGTGGGGACGACCCTATAGTCGTCGGACATGTCGGCGGCTGGCCAGCTTTGGCCCGTGGTCGTGGGGACGACCCTATTGTCGTCGGAAATGACGGTGGCGGGCCAATCTATTCCCGGGGTCGTGGGGACGACCCTATAGTCGTCGGACAAGTCGGCAGCTTGCCAACTTTGGCACGGAGTCGTGGGGACGACCCTACAGTCGTCGGACAAGTCGGCGGCGAGCCAATCTAGCCCCGCGGTCGTGGGGACGACCCTAAGTCGTCGGACAAGTCAGCGGCTGGCCAACATTGGCCCGTGGTCGTGGGGACGACCCTATAGTCGTCGGATATGTCGGCGGCTGGCCAACTTTGGCCCGTGGTCGTGGGGACGACCCTATAGTCGTCGGACATGTCGGCGGCGAGCCCACCTATTCGGGGGGTCGTGGGGACGACCCTATAGTCGTCGGACAAGTCGGCGGCCGGCCAACCTAGTCCGGGGGTCGTGGGGACGACACTATAGTCGTCGGACATGACGGTGGCGGGCCAGTCTAGTCCCGGGTCGTGGGGACGACCCTATAGTCGTCGGACATGTCGGCGGCTGGCCAACTTTGGCCCGTGGTCGTGGGGACGACCCTATAGTCGTCGGAAATGTCGGTGGCTGTCCAACTTTGGCCCAGGGGTCGTGGGGACGACCCTATAGTCGTCGGACATGTCGGCGGCGAGCCAAAATTGACCCGGGGTCGTGGTGACGACTCTATAGTCGTCGGACATGTCGGTGGCGGGCCAGTCTAGTCCCGGGTCGTGGGGACGACCCTATAGTCGTCGGACATGTCGGCGGCTGGCCAACTTTGGCCCGTGGTCGTGGGGACGACCCTATAGTCGTCGGAAATGACGGTGGCGGGCCAATTTAGTCCCGGGGTCGTGGGGACGACCCTATAGTCGTCGGACAAGTCGCCGGCGGGCCAACCTAGTCCCGGGGTCGTGGGGATGGCCCTATAGTCGTCGGACATGTCGCCGGCTAGCCAACTTTGGCCCGTGGTCGTGGGGACGACCCTATAGTCGTCGGACATAACGGTGGCGGGCCAATCTAGTCCCGGGGTCGTGGGGACGACCCTATAGTGGTCGGACAAGTCGGCGGCGGGCCTACCTAGTCCCGGGGTCGTGGGGACGACCCTATAGTCGTCGGATAAGTCGGCAGCTTGCCAACTTTGGCCCGGGGTCGTGGGAACGACCCTATAGTCGTCGGACAAGTCGGCGGCGAGCCCACCTAGTGGGGCGGTCGTGGGGACGACCCTATAGTCGTCGGACAAGTCGGCGGCCGGCCAACCTAGTCCGGGGGTCGTGGGGACGACCCTATAGTCGTCGGACATGTCGGCGGCTGGCCAACTTTGGCCCGTGGTCGTGGGGACGACCCTATAGTCGTCGGAAAGGTCGGTGGTTGTCCAACTTTGGCCCAGTGGTCGTGGGGACGACCCTATAGTCGTCGGACATGTCGGCGGCGAGCCAACATTGACCCGGGGTCGTGGGGACGACTCTATAGTCGTCGGACATGTCGGTGGCGGGCCAGTCTAGTCCCGGGTCGTGGGGACGACCCTATAGTCGTCGGACATATCAGCGGCTGGCCAACTTTGGCCCGGGGTCGTGGGGACGACCCTATAGTCGTCGGACAAGTCGGCGGCCGGCCAACCTAGTCCGGGGGTCGTGGTGACGACCCTATAGTCGTCGAACATGACGGTGGCGGGCCAGTCTAGTCCGGGGTCGTGGGGACGACCCTATAGTCGTCGGACATGTCGGCGGCTGGCCAACTTTGGCCCGTGGTCGTGGGGACGACCCTATAGTCGTCGGAAATGTCGGTGGCTGTCCAACTTTGGCCCAGGGGTCGTGGGGACGACCCTATAGTCGTCGGACATGTCGGCGGCGAGCCAACATTGACCCGGGGTCGTGGGGACGACTCTATAGTCGTCGGACATGTCGTTGGCGGGCCAGTCTAGTCGCGGGTCGTGGGGACGACCCTATAGTCGTCGGACATGTCGGCGGCTGGCCAACTTTGGCCCGTGGTCGTGGGGACGACCCTATAGTCGTCGGAAATGTCGGTGGCTGTCCAACTTTGGCCCAGGGGTCGTGGGGACGACCCTATAGTCGTCGGACATGTCGGCGGCGAGCCAACATTGACCCGGGGTCGTGGGGACGACTCTATAGTCGTCGGACATGTCGGTGGCGGGCCAGTCTAGTCCCGGGTCGTGGGGACGACCCTATAGTCGTCGGACATATCAGCGGCTGGCCAACTTTGGCCCGTGGACGTGGGGACGACTCAATAGTCGTCGGACATGTCGGCGTCTGGCCAACTTTGGCCCGTGGTCGTGGGGATGACCCTACAGTCGTCGGACATTTCGGCGGCTTGCCAACTTTGGCCCGGGGTCGTGGGGACGACCCTATAGTCGTCGGACTTGACGGTGGCGGGCCAATCTAGTCCCGGGGTCGTGGGGACGACCCTATAGTCGTCGGACTTGACGGTGGCGGGCCAATCTAGTCCCGGGGTCGTAGGTACGACCCTATAGTCGTCGGACATGTCGGCGGCCGGCCAACCTAGTCCGGGGGTCGTGGGGACGACCCTATAGTCGTCGGACATGTCGGCGGCTGGCCAACTTTGGCCCGTGGTCGTGGGGACGACCCTATAGTCGTCGGAAAGGTCGGTGGTTGTCCAACTTTGGCCCAGTGGTCGTGGGGACGACCCTATAGTCGTCGGACATGTCGGCGGCGAGCCAACATTGACCCGGGGTCGTGGGGACGACTCTATAGTCGTCGGACATGTCGGTGGCGGGCCAGTCTAGTCCCGGGTCGTGGGGACGACCCTATAGTCGTCGGACATATCAGCGGCTGGCCAACTTTGGCCCGGGGTCGTGGGGACGACCCTATAGTCGTCGGACAAGTCGGCGGCCGGCCAACCTAGTCCGGGGGTCGTGGTGACGACCCTATAGTCGTCGAACATGACGGTGGCGGGCCAGTCTAGTCCGGGGTCGTGGGGACGACCCTATAGTCGTCGGACATGTCGGCGGCTGGCCAACTTTGGCCCGTGGTCGTGGGGACGACCCTATAGTCGTCGGAAATGTCGGTGGCTGTCCAACTTTGGCCCAGGGGTCGTGGGGACGACCCTATAGTCGTCGGACATGTCGGCGGCGAGCCAACATTGACCCGGGGTCGTGGGGACGACTCTATAGTCGTCGGACATGTCGTTGGCGGGCCAGTCTAGTCGCGGGTCGTGGGGACGACCCTATAGTCGTCGGACATGTCGGCGGCTGGCCAACTTTGGCCCGTGGTCGTGGGGACGACCCTATAGTCGTCGGAAATGTCGGTGGCTGTCCAACTTTGGCCCAGGGGTCGTGGGGACGACCCTATAGTCGTCGGACATGTCGGCGGCGAGCCAACATTGACCCGGGGTCGTGGGGACGACTCTATAGTCGTCGGACATGTCGGTGGCGGGCCAGTCTAGTCCCGGGTCGTGGGGACGACCCTATAGTCGTCGGACATATCAGCGGCTGGCCAACTTTGGCCCGTGGACGTGGGGACGACTCAATAGTCGTCGGACATGTCGGCGTCTGGCCAACTTTGGCCCGTGGTCGTGGGGATGACCCTACAGTCGTCGGACATTTCGGCGGCTTGCCAACTTTGGCCCGGGGTCGTGGGGACGACCCTATAGTCGTCGGACTTGACGGTGGCGGGCCAATCTAGTCCCGGGGTCGTGGGGACGACCCTATAGTCGTCGGACTTGACGGTGGCGGGCCAATCTAGTCCCGGGGTCGTAGGTACGACCCTATAGTCGTCGGACATGTCGGCGATTGTCCAATATTGGCCCGTGGTCGTGGGAACGACCCTATAGTCGTCGGACATGTCGGCGGCTGGCCAACGTAGGCCCGTTGTCGTGAGGACGACCCTATAGACGTCGGACATGACGTTGGCGGGCCAATCTTGTCCCGGGGTCGTGGGGACGACCTTATAGTCGTCGTACATGTCGCCGGCTGGCCAACTTTGGCCCAGTGTCGTGGGCGACTCTACATTCGTCGGCCATGTCGGCGGCTGGCCAACCTGGACCCGGGGTCGTGGGGACGACCCTATTGTCGTCGGACATGACGGTGGCGGGCCAATCTAGTCCCGGGGTCGTGGGGACGAACATATAGTCGTCGGACATGTCGGCGGCTGGCCAACTTTGGCCCGTGGTCGTGGGAACGACTGTTTAGTCGTCGGACATGTCGGCGGCTGGCCAATCTAGACCCAGGGTCGTGGGGACGACCCTATTGTCGTCGGGCATGACGGTGGCGGGGCAATCTAGTCCCGGGGTCGTAGGTACGACCCTATAGTCGTCGGACATGTCGGCGATTGGCCAATATTGGCCCGGGGTCGCTGGGACGATCCGATAGTCGTTGGACATGACGGTGGCGGGCCAATCTAGTCCCGGGGTCGTGGGGACGACCCTATAGTCGTCGGACATGTCGGCGGCTGGACAACTTTGGCCCGTGGTCGTGGGGACGACCCTATAGTCGTCGGACATGTTGGCGGAAGGTCAACGTAGGCCCGTGGTCGTGGGGACGACCCTATAGACGTCCGACATGACGGTGGTGGGCCAATATTGGCCCGGGGTCGTGGGGACGATCCGATAGTCGTCGGACATGACGGTGGCGGGCCAATCTAGTCCCGAGGTCGTAGGAACGACCCTATAGTCGTCGGACATGTCGGCGGCTTGCCAACTTTGGCCCGGGGTCGTGGGGACGACCCTATAGTCGTCGGACAAGTCGGCGGCGGGGCAACCTAGTCTCGGGGTCGTGGGGACGACCCTATACTCGTCGGACAAGTCGGCGGCGAGCCAACCTAGTCCGGGGGTCGTGGGGACGACCCTATAGTCGTCGGAGAAGTCTGCGGCGGGCCAACCTAGTCCCGGGGTCGTATGGACGACCCTATAGTCGTCGGACATGTCGCCGGCTGGCCAACTTTGGCCCGTGGTCGTGGGGACGACCCTATAGTCGTCGGACAAGTCGGCGGCTGACCAACTTTGGCCCGTGGTCGTGGGGACGACCCTATAGTCGTCAGACATGACGGTGGCGAGCCAATCTAGCCCCGCGGTCGTGGGGACGACCCTAAGTCGTCGGACAAGTCAGCGGCTGGCCAACATTGGCCCGTGGTCGTGGGGACGACCCTATAGTCGTCGGATATGTCGGCGGCTGGCCAACTTTGGCCCGTGGTCGTGGGGACGACCCTATTGTCGTCGGAAATGACGGTGGCGGGCCAATCTATTCCCGGGGTCGTGGGGACGACCCTATAGTCGTCGGACAAGTCGGCAGCTTGCCAACTTTGGCACGGAGTCGTGGGGACGACCCTACAGTCGTCGGACAAGTCGGCGGCGAGCCAATCTAGCCCCGCGGTCGTGGGGACGACCCTAAGTCGTCGGACAAGTCAGCGGCTGGCCAACATTGGCCCGTGGTCGTGGGGACGACCCTATAGTCGTCGGATATGTCGGCGGCTGGCCAACTTTGGCCCGTGGTCGTGGGGACGACCCTATAATCGTCGGACATGTCGGCGGCGAGCCCACCTATTCGGGGGGTCGTGGGGACGTCCCTATAGTCGTCGGACAAGTCGGCGGCCGGCCAACCTAGTCCGGGGGTCGTGGGGACGACACTATAGTCGTCGGACATGACGGTGGCGGGCCAGTCTAGTCCCGGGTCGTGGGGACGACCCTATAATCGTCGGACATGTCGGCGGCGAGCCAAAATTGACCCGGGGTCGTGGTGACGACTCTATAGTCGTCGGACATGTCGGTGGCGGGCCAGTCTAGTCCCGGGTCGTGGGGACGACCCTATAGTCGTCGGACATGTCGGCGTCTGGCCAACTTTGGCCCGTGGTCGTGGGGACGACCCTATAGTCGTCGGAAATGACGGTGGCGGGCCAATCTAGTCCCGGGGTCGTGGGGACGACCCTATAGTCGTCGGACAAGTCGCCGGCGGGCCAACCTAGTCCCGGGGTCGTGGGGATGACCCTATAGTCGTCGGACATGTCGCCGGCTGGCCAACTTTGGCCCGTGGTCGTGGGGACGACCCTATAGTCGTCGGACATAACGGTGGCGGGCCAATCTAGTCCCGGGGTCGTGGGGACGACCCTATAGTTGTCGGACAAGTCGGCGGCGGGCCTACCTAGTCCCGGGGTCGTGGGGACGACCCTATAGTCGTCGGATAAGTCGGCAGCTTGCCAACTTTGGCCCGGGGTCGTGGGAACGACCCTATAGTCGTCGGACAAGTCGGCGGCGAGCCCACCTAGTGGGGCGGTCGTGGGGACGACCCTATAGTCGTCGGACAAGTCGGCGGCCGGCCAACCTAGTCCGGGGGTCGTGGGGACGACACTGTAGTCGTCGGACATGACGGTGGCGGGCCAGTCTAGTCCCGGGTCGTGGGGACGACCCTATAGTCGTCGGACATGTCGGCGGCTGGCCAACTTTGGCCCGTGGTCGTGGGGACGACCATATAGTCGTCGGAAATGTCGGTGGCTGTCCAACTTTGGCCCAGGGGTCGTGGGGACGGCCCTATAGTCGTCGGACATGTCGGCGGCGAGCCAAAATTGACCCGGGGTCGTGGTGACGACTCTATAGTCGTCGGACAAGTCGCCGGCGGGCCAACCTAGTCCCGGGGTCGTGAGGATGACCCTATAGTCGTCGGACATGTCGGCGGCGAGCCAAAATTGACCCGGGGTCGTGGTGACGACTCTATAGTCGTCGGACAAGTCGCCGGCGGGCCAACCTAGTCCCGGGGTCGTGAGGATGACCCTATAGTCGTCGGACAAGTCGGCGGCTGGCCAACTTTGGCCCGTGGTCGTGGGGACGACCCTATAGTCGTCAGACATGACGGTGGCGAGCCAATCTAGCCCCGCGGTCGTGGGGACGACCCTAAGTCGTCGGACAAGTCAGCGGCTGGCCAACATTGGCCCGTGGTCGTGGGGACGACCCTATAGTCGTCGGATATGTCGGCGGCTGGCCAACTTTGGCCCGTGGTCGTGGGGACGACCCTATTGTCGTCGGAAATGACGGTGGCGGGCCAATCTATTCCCGGGGTCGTGGGGACGACCCTATAGTCGTCGGACAAGTCGGCAGCTTGCCAACTTTGGCACGGAGTCGTGGGGACGACCCTACAGTCGTCGGACAAGTCGGCGGCGAGCCAATCTAGCCCCGCGGTCGTGGGGACGACCCTAAGTCGTCGGACAAGTCAGCGGCTGGCCAACATTGGCCCGTGGTCGTGGGGACGACCCTATAGTCGTCGGATATGTCGGCGGCTGGCCAACTTTGGCCCGTGGTCGTGGGGACGACCCTATAGTCGTCGGACATGTCGGCGGCGAGCCCACCTATTCGGGGGGTCGTGGGGACGTCCCTATAGTCGTCGGACAAGTCGGCGGCCGGCCAACCTAGTCCGGGGGTCGTGGGGACGACACTATAGTCGTCGGACATGACGGTGGCGGGCCAGTCTAGTCCCGGGTCGTGGGGACGACCCTATAATCGTCGGACATGTCGGCGGCGAGCCAAAATTGACCCGGGGTCGTGGTGACGACTCTATAGTCGTCGGACATGTCGGTGGCGGGCCAGTCTAGTCCCGGGTCGTGGGGACGACCCTATAGTCGTCGGACATGTCGGCGTCTGGCCAACTTTGGCCCGTGGTCGTGGGGACGACCCTATAGTCGTCGGAAATGACGGTGGCGGGCCAATCTAGTCCCGGGGTCGTGGGGACGACCCTATAGTCGTCGGACAAGTCGCCGGCGGGCCAACCTAGTCCCGGGGTCGTGGGGATGACCCTATAGTCGTCGGACATGTCGCCGGCTGGCCAACTTTGGCCCGTGGTCGTGGGGACGACCCTATAGTCGTCGGACATAACGGTGGCGGGCCAATCTAGTCCCGGGGTCGTGGGGACGACCCTATAGTGGTCGGACAAGTCGGCGGCGGGCCTACCTAGTCCCGGGGTCGTGGGGACGACCCTATAGTCGTCGGATAAGTCGGCAGCTTGCCAACTTTGGCCCGGGGTCGTGGGAACGACCCTATAGCCGTCGGACAAGTCGGCGGCGAGCCCACCTAGTGGGGCGGTCGTGGGGACGACCCTATAGTCGTCGGACAAGTCGGCGGCCGGCCAACCTAGTCCGGGGGTCGTGGGGACGACACTATAGTCGTCGGACATGACGGTGCCGGGCCAGTCTAGTCCCGGGTCGTGGGGACGACCCTATAGTCGTCGGACATGTCGGCGGCTGGCCAACTTTGGCCCGTGGTCGTGGGGACGACCCTATAGTCGTCGGAAATGTCGGTGGCTGTCCAATTTTGGCCCAGGGGTCGTGGGGACGGCCCTATAGTCGTCGGACATGTCGGCGGCGAGCCAACATTGACCCGGGGTCGTGGGGACGACTCTATAGTCGTCGGACATGTCGGTGGCGGGCCAGTCTAGTCCCGGGTCGTGGGGACGACCCTATAGTCGTCGGACATATCAGCGGCTGGCCAACTTTGGCCCGGGGTCGTGGGGACGACCCTATAGTCGTCGGACATGACGGTGGCGGGCCAGTCTAGTCCCGGGTCATGGGGACGACCCTATAGTCGTCGGACAAGTCGGCGGCTGGCCAACTTTAGCCCGTGGTCGTGGGGACGACCCTATAGTCGTCAGATATGACGGTGGCGAGCCAACCTAGTCCCGGGGTCGTGGGGACGACCCTATAGTCGTCGGATAAGTCGGCGGCGGGGCAACCTAGTCCCGGGGTCGTGGGGACGACCCTATAGTCGTCGGACATGACGGTGGCGGGCCAGTCTAGTCCCGGGTCGTGGGGACGACCCTATAGTCGTCGGACATTTCGGCGGCTTGCCAACTTTGGCCCGGGGTCGTGGGGACGACCCTATAGTCGTCGGACATGTCGGCGGCTGGCCAACTTTGGCCCGTGGTCGTGGAGACGACCCTATAGTCGTCGGACAAGTCGGCGGCGGGCCAACCTTGTCCCGGGGTCGTGGGGACGACACTATAGTCGTCGGACATGACGGTGGCGGGCCAATCTAGTCGCGGGGTCGTGGGGACAACCCTATAGTCGTCGGACAAGACGGCGGCTGGATATTCTTGGCTCGCGGTCGTGGGGACGACCCTATAGTCGTCGGACATTTCGGCGGCTTGCCAACTTTGGCCCGGGGTCGTGGGGACGACCCTATAGTCGTCGGACATGACGGTGGCGGACCAATCTAGTCCCGGGGTCGTGGGGACGACCCTATAGACGTCGGACTTGACGGTGGCCGGCCAATCTATTCCCGGGGTCGTGGGGACGACCCTACAGTCGTCGGACATTTCGGCGGCTTGCCAACTTTGGCCCGGGGTCGTGGGGACAACCCTATAGTCGTCGGACATGTCGGCGGCTGGCCAAAATTGGCCCGACGTCGTGGGGGCGACCCTATAGTCGTCGGACATGTCGGCGGCTGGCCAACCTAGTCCCGAGGTCGTCGGACTTGACGGTGGCGGGCCAATCTAGTCCCGGGGTCGTAGGGACGACCCTATAGTCGTCGGACATGTTGGCGATTGGCCAACATTGGCCCGGGGTCGTCGGGTCGACCGTATAGTCGTCGGACATGTCGGCGGCTGGCCAACATTGGCCCGTGGTCGTGGGGACGACCCTATTGTCGTCGGAAATGACGGTGGCGGGCCAATCTATTCCCGGGGTCGTGGGGACGACCCTATAGTCGTCGGACAAGTCGGCAGCTTGCCAACTTTGGCACGGAGTCGTGGGGACGACCCTACAGTCGTCGGACAAGTCGGCGGCGAGCCAATCTAGCCCCGCGGTCGTGGGGACGACCCTAAGTCGTCGGACAAGTCAGCGGCTGGCCAACATTGGCCCGTGGTCGTGGGGACGACCCTATAGTCGTCGGATATGTCGGCGGCTGGCCAACTTTGGCCCGTGGTCGTGGGGACGACCCTATAGTCGTCGGACATGTCGGCGGCGAGCCCACCTATTCGGGGGGTCGTGGGGACGACCCTATAGTCGTCGGACAAGTCGGCGGCCGGCCAACCTAGTCCGGGGGTCGTGGGGACGACACTATAGTCGTCGGACATGACGGTGGCGGGCCAGTCTAGTCCCGGGTCGTGGGGACGACCCTATAGTCGTCGGACATGTCGGCGGCTGGCCAGCTTTCGCCCGTGGTCGTGTGGGCGACCCTATAGTCGTCGGAAAGGTCGGTGGCTGTCCAACTTTGGCCCAGGGGTCGTGGGGACGACCCTATAGTCGTCGGACATTTCGGCGGCTTGCCAACTTTGGCCCGGGGTCGTGGGGACGACCCTATAGTCGTCGGACATGTCGGCGGCTGGCCGACCTGGTCCCGAGGTCGTGGGGACGATCGTATAGTCGTCGGATATGTTGGCGGCTTGTCAACCTAGTCCCGGGGTCGTGGGGACGACCCTATAGTCGTTGGACATGACGGTGGCCGGCCAATCTAGTGCCGGGGTCGTAGGGACGACCCTATAGTCGTCGGATAAGTCGGCAGCTTGCCAACTTTGGCCCGGGGTCGTGGGAACGACCCTATAGTCGTCGGACATGTCGGCGGCGGGCGCACCTAGTCGGGGGGTCGTGGGGACGACCCTATAGTCGTCGGACAAGCCGGCGGCTGGCCAACTTTGGCCCAGGGGTCGTGGGGACGACCCTATAGTCGTCGGACATGTCGGCGGCGAGCCAACATTGACCCGTGGTCGTGGGGACCACTCTATAGTCGTCGGACATGTCGGTGGCGGGCCAGTCTAGTCCCGGGTCGTGGGGACGACCCTATAGTCGTCGGACATGTCGGCGGCTGGCCAACTTTGGCCCGTGGTCGTGGGGAGGACCCTATACTCGTCGGACAAGTCGGCGGCGTACCAACCTAGTCCGGGGGTCGTGAGGACGACCCTATAGTCGTCGGACAAGCCGGCGGCTGGCCAACTTTGGCCCAGGGGTCGTGGGGACGACCCTATAGTCGTCGGACATGTCGGCGGCGAGCCAACATTGACCCGTGGTCGTGGGGACCACTCTATAGTCGTAGGACATGTCGGCGGCTGGCCAATCTAGTCCCGGGGTCGTGGGGACGACCCTATAGTCGTCGGACATGTCGGCGGCTTGCCAACATTGGCCCGTGGTCGTGGGGACGACCCAATAGTCGTTGGAAATGTCAGCGGCTGGCCAACTTTGACCCGGTGTCGTGGGCACGACTCTATAGTCGTCGGACATGTCGGCGGCTGGCCAATCTAGTCCCGGGGTCGTGGGGACGACCCTATAGTCTTCGGACATGTCGGCGGCTGGCCAACTTTGGCCCGGTGTCGTGGGGACGACCCAATAGTCGTCGGACATGTCGGCGGCTGGCCAACCTAGACCCGGGGTCGTGGGGACGACCCTATAGTCGTCGGACATGTCGGCGGGTGGCCAACCTAGTCCCGAGGTCGTGGGGACGACCCTATAGTCGTCGGACATGTCGGCGGCTTGCCAACTTTGGCCCGGGGTCGTGGGGACGATCCAATAGTCGTCGGACATGTCGGCGGCTGGTCAACTTTGGCCCGTGGTCGTGGGGACGACCCTATAGTCGTTGGACATGTCAGCGGCTGGCCAACTTTGGCCCGGTGTCGTGGGGACGACCCAATAGTCGTCGGACATGTCGGCGGCTGGCCAACTTTGGCCCGTGGTCGTGGGGACGATCCGATAGTCGTTGGACATGACGGTGGCGGACCAATCTAGTCCCGGGGTCGTGGGGACGACCCTATAGTCGTCGGACATGTCGGCGGCTGGCCAACATTGGCCCGTGGTCGTGGGGACGATCCAAAAGTCGTCGGACATGTCGGCGGCTGGCCAACCTAGTCCGGGGGTCGTGGGGACGACCCTATAGTCCTCGGACAAGTCGGCGGCTGGCCAACTTTGGCCCGTGGTCGTGGGGACGACCCTATAGTCGTCGGGCAAGTCGACGGCAGGCCAACATAGGCCCAGGGTCGTGGCGATAACCCTACAGTCGTCGGACATGTCGGCGGCGGGCCAATCTAGTCCCCGGGTCGTGGGCACGACCCTATAGTCGTCGGACATGTCGGCGGCAGGCCAACTTTGGTCGGTGGTCGTGGGGACGATCCGATAGTCGTTGGACATGACGGTGCCGGGGCAATCGAATCCCGGGGTAGTAGGTACGACCCTATAGCCGTCGGACATGTCGGCGATTGGCCATTATTGGCCCGGGGTCGAGGGGACGACCCTATAGTCGTCGGACATGTCGGCGGCTGGCCAACTTTGGCCCATGGTCGTGGGGACGACCCAATAGTCGTCGGACATGTCGGCGTCTGGCCAACTTTGGCCCGTGGTCGTGGGGACGACCCTACAGTCGTCGGACATTTCGGCGGCTTGCCAACTTTGGCCCGGGGTCGTGGGGACGACCCTATAGTCGTCGGACTTGACGGTGGCGGGCCAATCTAGTCCCGGGGTTGTGGGGACGAACCTACAGTCGTCGGACATTTCGGCGGCTTGCCAACTTTGGCCCGGGGTCGTGGGGACGACCCTATAGTCGTCGGACTTGACGTTGGCGGGCCAATCTAGTCCCGAGGTCGTGGGGACGACCCTATAGTCGTCGGACATGACGGTGGCCGGCCAATCTATTCCCGGGGTCGTGGGGACGACCCTACAGTCGTCGGACATTTCGGCGGCTTGCCAACTTTGGCCCGGGTTCGTGGGGGCGACCCTATAGTCGTCGGACATGTCGGCGGCTGGCCAAAATTGGCCCGAGGTCGTGGGGGCGACCCTATAGTCGTCGGACATGTCGGCGGCTGGCCAACCTAGTCCCGAGGTCGTCGGACTTGACGGTGGCGGGCCAATCTAGTCCCGGGGTCGTGGGGACGACCCTACAGTCGTCGGACATTTCGGCGGCTTGCCAACTTTGGCCCGGGGTCGTGGGGACGACCCTATAGTCGTCGGACATGTCGGCGGCTGGCCAGCTTTGGCCCATGGTCGTGGGGACGACCCAATAGTCGTCGGACATGTCGGCGTCTGGCCAACTTTGGCCCGTGGTCGTGGGGACGACCCTACAGTCGTCGGACATTTCGGCGGCTTGCCAACTTTGGCCCGGGGTCGTGGTGACGACCCTATAGACGTCGGACTTGACGGTGGCGGGCCAATCTAGTCCCGGGGTTGTGGGGACGACCCTACAGTCGTCGGACATTTCGGCGGCTTGCCAACTTTGGCCCGGGGTCGTGGGGACGACCCTATAGTCGTCGGACTTGACGGTGGCGGGCCAATCTAGTCCCGGGGTTGTGGGGACGACCCTACAGTCGTCGGACATGTCGGCGGCTGACCAACTTTGGCCCGTGGTCGTGGGGACGATCCGATAGTCGTTGGACATGACGGTGGCGGGCCAATCTAGTCCGGGGGTCGTGGGGACGACCCTACAGTCGTCGGACATTTCGGCGGCTTACCAACTTTGGCCCGGGGTCGTGGGGACGACCCTATAGTCGTCGGACTTGACGGTGGCGGGCCAATCTAGTCCCGGGGTTGTGGGGACGAACCTACAGTCGTCGGACATTTCGGCGGCTTGCCAACTTTGGCCCGGGGTCGTGGGGACGACCCTATAGTCGTCGGACTTGACGTTGGCGGGCCAATCTAGTCCCGAGGTCGTGGGGACGACCCTATAGTCGTCGGACTTGACGGTGGCCGGCCAATCTATTCCCGGGGTCGTGGGGACGACCCTACAGTCGTCGGACATTTCGGCGGCTTGCCAACTTTGGCCCGGGTTCGTGGGGGCGACCCTATAGTCGTCGGACATGTCGGCGGCTGGCCAAAATTGGCCCGAGGTCGTGGGGGCGACCCTATAGTCGTCGGACATGTCGGCGGCTGGCCAACCTAGTCCCGAGGTCGTCGGACTTGACGGTGGCGGCCAATCTAGTCCCGGGGTCGTGGGGACGACCCTACAGTCGTCGGACATTTCGGCGGCTTGCCAACTTTGGCCCGGGGTCGTGGGGACGACCCTATAATCGTCGGACATGACGGTGGCGGACCAATCTAGTCCCGGGGTCGTGGGGACGACCCTATAGACGTCGGACTTGACGGTGGCCGGCCAATCTATTCCCGGGGTCGTGGGGACGACCCTACAGTCGTCGGACATTTCGGCGGCTTGCCAACTTTGGCCCGGGGTCGTGGGGACGACCCTATAGTCGTCGGACATGTCGGCGGCTGGCCAACCTAGTCCCGAGGTCGTCGGACTTGACGGTGGCGGGCCAATCTAGTCCCGGGGTCGTAGGGACGACCCTATAGTCGTCGGACATGTTGGCGATTGGCCAACATTGGCCCGGGGTCGTCGGGTCGACCCTATAGTCGTCGGACATGTCGGAGGCTGGATATTCTTGCCTCGCGGTCGTGGGGACGACCCTATAGTCGTCGGACATTTCGGCGGCTTGCCAACTTTGGCCCGGGGTCGTGGGGACGACCCTATAGTCGTCGGACAAGTCGGCGGCCGGCCAACCTAGTCCGGGGGTCGTGGGGACGACCCTATAGTCGTCGGACATGACGGTGGCGCGCCAGTCTAGTCCCGGGTCGTGGGGACGACCCTATAGTCGTCGGACATGTCGGCGGCTGGCCAACTTTGCCCCGTGGTCGTGGGGACGACCCTATAGTCGTCGGAAAGGTCGGTGGCTGTCCAACTTTGGCCCAGGGGTCGTGGGGACGACCCTATAGTCGTCGGACATATCAGCGGCCGGCCAACCTAGTCCGGGGGTCGTGGGGACGACCCTATAGTCGTCGGACATGACGGTGGCGGGCCAGTCTAGTCCCGGGTCGTGGGGACGACCCTATAGTCGTCGGACATGTCGGCGGCTGGCCAACTTTGGCCCGTGGTCGTGGGGACGACCCTATAGTCGTCGGACATATCAGCGGCTGGCCAACTTTGGCCCGGGGTCGTGGGGACGACCCTATAGTCGTCGGACAAGTCGGCGGCCGGCCAACCTAGTCCGGGGGTCGTGGTGACGACCCTATAGTCGTCGAACATGACGGTGGCGGGCCAGTCTAGTCCGGGGTCGTGGGGACGACCCTATAGTCGTCGGACATGTCGGCGGCGAGCCAACATTGACCCGTGGTCGTGGGGAACACTCTATAGTCGTCGGACATGTCGGTGGCGGGCCAGTCTAGTCCCGGGTCGTGGGGACGACCCTATAGTCGTCGGACATGTCGGCGGCTGGCCAACTTTGGCCCGTGGTCGTGGGGAGGACCCTATACTCGTCGGACAAGTCGGCGGCGTACCAACCTAGTCCGGGGGTCGTGAGGACGACCCTATAGTCGTCGGACTAAACGGTGGCAGGCCAGTCTAGTCCCGGGTCATGGGGACGACCCTATAGTCGTCGGACAAGCCGGCGGCTGGCCAACTTTGGCCCGTGGTCGTGGGGACGACCCTATAGTCGTCAGACATGACGGTGACGAGCCAACCTAGTCCCGGGGTCGTGGGGACGACCCTATAGTCGTCGGACATGTCGGCGATTGGCCAACATTGGCCCGGGGTCGTGGGGACGACCCTATAGTCGTCGGACATGTCTGCGGCTGGCCAACCTAGTCCCGAGGTCGTGGGGACGACCCTATAGTCGTCGGACTTGTCGCTGGCGGGCCAATCTAGTCCCGGGGTCGTGGGGACGACCCTATAGTCGTCGGACATGTCGGCGGCTGGCTAACTTTGGCCCGTGGTCGTGGGGACGACCCAATAGTCGTCGGACATGTCTGCGGCTGGCCAACCTAGTCCCGAGGTCGTGGGGACGACCCTATAGTCGTCGGACTTGTCGCTGGCGGGCCAATCTAGTCCCGGGGTCGTGGGGACGACCCTATAGTCGTCGGACATGTCGGCGGCTGGCTAACTTTGGCCCGTGGTCGTGGGGACGACCCAATAGTCGTTGGACATGTCGGCGGCTGGCCAACTTTGGCCCGTGGTTGTGGGAACGACCCTATAGTCGTTGGACATGACGGTGGCGGGCCAATCTAGTCCCGGGGTCGTGGGGACGACCCTACAGTCTTCGGACATTTCGGCGGCTTGCCAACTTTGGCCCGGGGTCGTGGGGACGACCCTATAATCGTCGGACATGTCGGCGGCTGGTCAACTTTGGCCCGTGGTCGTGGGGACGACCCTATAGTCGTCGGACAAGACGGTGGCGGACCAATCTAGTCCCGGGGTCGTGGGGACGACCCTATAGTCGTCGGACATGTCGGCGGCTGGCCAACTTTGGCCCGTGGTCGTGGGGACGATCCAATAGTCGTCGGACATGTCGGCGGCTGGCCAACTTTGGCCCGTGGTTGTGGGAACGACCCTACAGTCGTTGGACATGACGCTGGCGGGCCAATCTAGTCCCGGGGTCGTGGGGACTACCCTATAGTCGTAGGACAAGACGGCGGCTGGACATCTTTGGCCCGGGGTCGTGGGGACGACCCTATAGTCGTCGGACATGTTGGCGGCTTGTCAGCCTAGTCCCGGGGTGGTGGGTACGACCCTATAGTCGTCGGACAAGTCGGCGGCGGGCCAACCTTGTCCCGGGGTCGTGGGGACGACCCTATAGTCGTCGGACATGTCGGCAGCTGGCCAACTTTGGCCCGGGGTCGTGGGGACGACCCTATAGTCGTCGGACATGTCGGCGGCTGGCCAACTTTGGCCCGTGGTTGTGGGGACGACCCTATAGTCGTTGGACATGACGGTGGCGGGCCAATTTAGTCCCGGGGTCGTGGGGACGACCCTATAGTCGTCGGACAAGACGGCGGCTGGACATCGTTGGCCCGGGGTCGTGGGGACGACCCTATAGTCGTCGGACATGACGGTGGCGGGCCAATCTAGTCCCGGGGTCGTGGGGACGACCCTATAGTCGTCGGACATGTCGGCGGCTGGCCAACTTTGGCCCGTGGTCGTGGGGACGATCCAATAGTCGTCGGACATGTCGGCGGCTGGCCAACTTTGGCCCGTGGTTGTGGGAACGACCCTATAGTCGTTGGACATGACGGTGGCGGGCCAATCTAGTCCCGGGGTCGTGGGGACGACCCTACAGTCTTCGGACATTTCGGCGGCTTGCCAACTTTGGCGCGGGGTCGTGGGGACGACCCTATAATCTTCGGACATTTCGGCGGCATGCCAACTTTGGCCCGTGGTCGTGGGGACGACCCTATAGTCGTTGGACATGACGGTGGCTGGCCAATCTAGTCCCGAGGTCCTGGGGACGACCCTATAGTCGTCGGACAAGTCGGCGGCTGGCCAACCTAGACCCGGGGTCGTGGGGACGACCCTATTGTCGTCGGACATGACGGTGGCGGGCCAATCTAGTCCCGGGGTCGTGGGGACGACCCTATAGTCGTCGGACATGTCGGCGGCTGGCCAACTTTAGCGCGTGGTCGTGGGGACGACCCTATAGTCGTCGGACATGTCGGCGGCTGGCCAACTTTGGCCCGGTGTCGTGGGGACGACCCTATAGTCGTCGGACATGTCGGCGGCTGGCCAACTTTGGCGCGTGGTCGTGGGGACGATCCGATTGTCGTCGGACATGTCGGCGGCTGGTCAACTTTGGCCCGTGGTCGTGGGGACGACCCTATAGTCGTCGGACAAGACGGTGGCGGACCAATCTAGTCCCGGGGTCGTGGGGACGACCCTATAGTCGTCGGACATGTCGGCGGCTGGCCAACTTTGGCCCGTGGTCGTGGGGACGATCCAATAGTCGTCGGACATGTCGGCGGCTGGCCAACTTTGGCCCGTGGTTGTGGGAACGACCCTACAGTCGTTGGACATGACGCTGGCGGGACAATCTAGTCCCGGGGTCGTGGGGACTACCCTATAGTCGTAGGACAAGACGGCGGCTGGACATCTTTGGCCCGGGGTCGTGGGGACGACCCTATAGTCGTCGGACATGTTGGCGGCTTGTCAGCCTAGTCCCGGGGTGGTGGGTACGACCCTATAGTCGTCGGACAAGTCGGCGGCGGGCCAACCTTGTCCCGGGGTCGTGGGGACGACCCTATAGTCGTCGGACATGTCGGCAGCTGGCCAACTTTGGCCCGGGGTCGTGGGGACGACCCTATAGTCGTCGGACATGTCGGCGGCTGGCCAACTTTGGCCCGTGGTTGTGGGGACGACCCTATAGTCGTTGGACATGACGGTGGCGGGCCAATCTAGTCCCGGGGTCGTGGGGACGACCCTATAGTCGTCGGACAAGACGGCGGCTGGACATCGTTGGCCCGGGGTCGTGGGGACGACCCTGTAGTCGTCGGACATGTTGGCGGCTTGTCAGCCTAGTCCCAGGGTCGTGGGTACGACCCTATAGTCGTCGGACAAGTCGGAGGCGGGCCAACCTTGTCCCGGGGTCGTGGGGACGACCCTATAGTCGTCGGACATGTCGGCGGCTGGCCAACTTTGGCCCGGTGTCGTGGGGACGACTCTATAGTCGTCGGAAATGTCGGCGGCTGGCCAACCTGGACCCGGGGTCGTGGGGACGACCGTACTGTCGTCGGACATGACGGTGGCGGGCCAATCTAGTCTCGCGGTCGTGGGGACGACCCTATAATCGTCGGACATGACGGTGGCGGGCCAATCTAGTCCCGGGGTCGTGGGGACGACCCTACAGTCGTCGGACATTTCGGCGGCTTGCCAACTTTGGCCCGGGGTCATGGGGACGACCCTATAGTCGTCGGACATGACGGTGGCGGACCAATCTAGTCCCGGGGTCGTGGGGCCGACCCTATAGTCGTCGGACATGTCGGCGGCTGGCCAACTTTGGCCCGTGGTCGTGGGGACGATCCAATAGTCGTCGGACATGTCGGCGGCTGGCCAACTTTGGCCCGTGGTCGTGGGGACGACCCTATAGTCGTTGGACATGTCAGCGGCTGGCCAACTTTGGCCCGTGGTTGTGGGAACGACCCTATAGTCGTTGGACATGACGGTGGCGGGCCAATCTAGTCCCGGGGTCGTGGGGACGACCCTACAGTCTTCGGACATTTCGGCGGCTTGCCAACTTTGGCGCGGGGTCGTGGGGACGACCCTATAATCTTCGGACATTTCGGCGGCATGCCAACTTTGGCCCGTGGTCGTGGGGACGACCCTATAGTCGTTGGACATGACGGTGGCTGGCCAATCTAGTCCCGAGGTCCTGGGGACGACCCTATAGTCGTCGGACAAGTCGGCGGCTGGCCAACCTAGACCCGGGGTCGTGGGGACGACCCTATTGTCGTCGGACATGACGGTGGCGGGCCAATCTAGTCCCGGGGTCGTGGGGACGACCCTATAGTCGTCGGACATGTCGGCGGCTGGCCAACTTTAGCGCGTGGTCGTGGGGACGACCCTATAGTCGTCGGACATGTCGGCGGCTGGCCAACTTTGGCCCGGTGTCGTGGGGACGACCCTATAGTCGTCGGACATGTCGGCGGCTGGCCAACTTTGGCGCGTGGTCGTGGGGACGATCCGATTGTCGTCGGACATGTCGGCGGCTGGTCAACTTTGGCCCGTGGTCGTGGGGACGACCCTATAGTCGTCGGACAAGACGGTGGCGGACCAATCTAGTCCCGGGGTCGTGGGGACGACCCTATAGTCGTCGGACATGTCGGCGGCTGGCCAACTTTGGCCCGTGGTCGTGGGGACGATCCAATAGTCGTCGGACATGTCGGCGGCTGGCCAACTTTGGCCCGAGGTTGTGGGAACGACCCTACAGTCGTTGGACATGACGCTGGCGGGACAATCTAGTCCCGGGGTCGTGGGGACTACCCTATAGTCGTAGGACAAGACGGCGGCTGGACATCTTTGGCCCGGGGTCGTGGGGACGACCCTATAGTCGTCGGACATGTTGGCGGCTTGTCAGCCTAGTCCCGGGGTGGTGGGTACGACCCTATAGTCGTCGGACAAGTCGGCGGCGGGCCAACCTTGTCCCGGGGTCGTGGGGACGACCCTATAGTCGTCGGACATGTCGGCAGCTGGCCAACTTTGGCCCGGGGTCGTGGGGACGACCCTATAGTCGTCGGACATGTCGGCGGCTGGCCAACTTTGGCCCGTGGTTGTGGGGACGACCCTATAGTCGTTGGACATGACGGTGGCGGGCCAATCTAGTCCCGGGGTCGTGGGGACGACCCTATAGTCGTCGGACAAGACGGCGGCTGGACATCGTTGGCCCGGGGTCGTGGGGACGACCCTATAGTCGTCGGACATGTTGGCGGCTTGTCAGCCTAGTCCCAGGGTCGTGGGTACGACCCTATAGTCGTCGGACAAGTCGGAGGCGGGCCAACCTTGTCCCGGGGTCGTGGGGACGACCCTATAGTCGTCGGACATGTCGGCGGCTGGCCAACTTTGGCCCGGTGTCGTGGGGACGACTCTATAGTCGTCGGAAATGTCGGCGGCTGGCCAACCTGGACCCGGGGTCGTGGGGACGACCGTACTGTCGTCGGACATGACGGTGGCGGGCCAATCTAGTCTCGCGGTCGTGGGGACGACCCTATAATCGTCGGACATGACGGTGGCGGGCCAATCTAGTCCCGGGGTCGTGGGGACGACCCTACAGTCGTCGGACATTTCGGCGGCTTGCCAACTTTGGCCCGGGGTCATGGGGACGACCCTATAGTCGTCGGACATGACGGTGGCGGACCAATCTAGTCCCGGGGTCGTGGGGCCGACCCTATAGTCGTCGGACATGTCGGCGGCTGGCCAACTTTGGCCCGTGGTCGTGGGGACGATCCAATAGTCGTCGGACATGTCGGCGGCTGGCCAACTTTGGCCCGTGGTCGTGGGGACGACCCTATAGTCGTCGGACATGTTGGCGGCTTGTCAGCCTAGTCCCAGGGTCGTGGGTACCACCCTATAGTCGTCGGACAAGTCGGAGGCGGGCCAACCTTGTCCCGGGGTCGTGGGGACGACCCTATAGTCGTCGGACATGTCGGCGGCTGGCCAACTTTGGCCCGGTGTCGTGGGGACGACTCTATAGTCGTCGGAAATGTCGGCGGCTGGCCAACCTGGACCCGGAGTCGTGGGGACGACCCTATTGTCGTCGGACATGACGGTGGCGGGCCAATCTAGTCTCGCGGTCGTGGGGACGACCCTATAATCGTCGGACATGACGGTGGCGGGCCAATCTAGTCCCGGGGTCGTGGGGACGACCCTATAGTCGTCGGACATGTCGGCGGCTGGCCAACTTTGGCCCGTGGTCGTGGGGACGATCCAATAGTCGTCGGACATGTCGGCGGCTGGCCAACTTTGGCCCGTGGTTGTGGGAACGACCCTATAGTCGTTGGACATGACGGTGGCGGGCCAATCTAGTCCCGGGGTCGTGGGGACGACCCTACAGTCTTCGGACATTTCGGCGGCTTGCCAACTTTGGCGCGGGGTCGTGGGGACGACCCTATAATCTTCGGACATTTCGGCGGCATGCCAACTTTGGCCCGTGGTCGTGGGGACGACCCTATAGTCGTTGGACATGACGGTGGCGGGCCAATCTAGTCCCGAGGTCCTGGGGACGACCCTATAGTCGTCCGACAAGTCGGCGGCTGGCCAACCTAGACCCGGGGTCGTGGGGACGACCCTATTGTCGTCGGACATGACGGTGGCGGGCCAATCTAGTCCCGGGGTCGTGGGGACGACCCTATAGTCGTCGGACATGTCGGCGGCTGGCCAACTTTGGCGCGTGGTCGTGGGGACGACCCTATAGTCGTCGGTCATGTCGGCGGCTGGCCAACTTTGGCCCGGTGTCGTGGGGACGACCCTATAGTCGTCGGACATGTCGGCGGCTGGCCAACTTTGGCGCGTGGTCGTGGGGACGATCCGATTGTCGTCGGACATGTCGGCGGCTGGTCAACTTTGGCCCGTGGTCGTGGGGACGACCCTATAGTCGTCGGACAAGACGGTGGCGGACCAATCTAGTCCCGGGGTCGTGGAGACGACCCTATAGTCGTCGGACATGTCGGCGGCTGGCCAACTTTGGCCCGTGGTCGTGGGGACGATCCAATAGTCGTCGGACATGTCGGCGGCTGGCCAACTTTGGCCCGTGGTTGTGGGAACGACCCTACAGTCGTTGGACATGACGCTGGCGGGCCAATCTAGTCCCGGAGTCGTGGGGACTACCCTATAGTCGTAGGACAAGACGGCGGCTGGACATCTTTGGCCCGGGGTCGTGGGGACGACCCTATAGTCGTCGGACATGTTGGCGGCTTGTCAGCCTAGTCCCGGGGTGGTGGGTACGACCCTATAGTCGTCGGACAAGTCGGCGGCGGGCCAACCTTGTCCCGGGGTCGTGGGGACGACCCTATAGTCGTCGGACATGTCGACGGCTGGCCAACTTTGGCCCGTGGTTGTGGGGACGACCCTATAGTCGTCGGAAATGTCGGCGGCTGGCCAACCTGGACCCGGGGTCGTGGGGACGACCCTATAGTCGTCGGACTTGACGGTGGCGGGCCAATCTAGTCCCGGGGTCGTGGGGACGACCCTATAGTCGTCGGACATGTCGGCGGCTGGCCAACTTTGGCCCGGTGTCGTGGGGACGACCCTATAGTCGTCGGACAAGTCGGCGGCGGGCCAACTTTGTCCCGGGGTCGTGGGGACGACCCTATAGTCGTCGGACATGTCGGCGGCTGGCCAACCTAGTCCCGAGGTCGTCGGACATGTCGGCGGCTGGCCAACTTTGGCCCGTGGTCGTGGGAACGATCCAATAGTCGTCGGACATGTCGGCGGCTGGCCAACTTTGGCCCGTGGTCGTGGGAACGATCCAATAGTCGTCGGACATGTCGGCGGCTGGCCAACGTTGGCCCGTGGTCGTGGGGACGACCCTATAGTCGTTGGGCATGTCAGCGGCTGGCCAACTTTGGCCCGTGGTCGTGGGGACGATCCGATAGTCGTTGGACATGACGGTGCCGGGGCAATCGAGTCCCGGGGTCGTAGGTACGACCCTATAGTCGTCGGACATGTCGGGGATTGGCCACCTTTAGCACGTGGTCGTGGGGACGACCCTATAGCCGTCGGATTTCACGGTGGCGGGCCAATCTAGTCCCTGGGTCGTGGGGACGACCCAACAGTCGTCGGACATTTCGGCGGCTTGCCAACTTTGGCCCGGTGTAGTGGGGACGCCTCTATAGTCGTCGAACATGTCGGCGGTTGGCCAACCTAGACCCGGGGTCGTAGGTACGACCCTATAGTCGTCGGACATGTCGGCGATTGGCCATTATTGGCCCGGGGCCGTGGGGACGACCCTATAGTCGTCGGACATGTCGGCGGCTGGCCAACTTTGGCCCGGTGTCGTAGGGACGACACTATAGTCGTCGAAAATGTCGGCGGCTGGCCAACCTGGACCCGGGGTGTTGGGGACGACCCTATTGTCGTCGGACATGACGGTGGCGGGCCAATCTAGTCTCGGGGTCGTGGGGACGACCCTATAGTCGTCGGACATGTCGGCGGCTGGCCAACTTTGGCCCGGGGTCGTGGGGACGACTCTATAGTCGTCGGAAATGTCGGCGGCTGGCCAACCTGGACTCGGGGTCGTGGGGACGACCCTATAGTCGTCGGACAAGACGGCGGCTGGACATCTTTGGCCCGGGGTCGTGGGGACGACCCTATAGTCGTCGGACATGTTGGCGGCTTGTCAGCCTAGTCCCGGGGTGGTGGGTACGACCCTATAGTCGTCGGACAAGACGGCGGCTGGCCAACTTTGGCCCGGTGTCGTGGGACGACTCTATAGTCGTCGGAAATGTCGGCGGCTGGCCAACCTGGACCCGGGGTCGTGGGGACGACCCTATAGTCGTCGGACTTGACGGTGGCGGGCCAATCTAGTCCCGGGGTCGTGGGGACGACCCTATAGTCGTCGGACAAGACGGCGGCTGGACATCTTTGGCCCGGGGTCGTGGGGACATGTTGGCGGCTTGTCAGCCTAGTCCCGGCGTCGTGGGTACGACCCTATAGTCGTCGGACAAGTCGGCGGCTGGCCAACCTAGATCCGGGGTCGTGGGGACGACCCTATTGTCGTCGGACATGACAGTGGCCGGCCAATCTAGTCCCGGGGTCGTGGGGACGACCCTATAGTCGTCGAACAATTCGGCGGCGGGCCAAACTTGTCCCGGGGTCGTGGGGACGACCCTATAATCGTCGGACATGACGGTGGCGGGCCAATCTAGTCCCGGGGTCGTGGGGATGACCCTATAGTCGTCGGACATGTCGGCGGCTGGCCAACTTTGGCCCGGTGTCGTAGGGACGACACTATAGTCGTCGGAAATGTCGGCGGCTGGCCAACCTGGACCCGGGGTGTTGGGGACGACCCTATTGTCGTCGGACATGACGGTGGCGGGCCAATCTAGTCTCGGGGTCGTGGGGACGACCCTATAGTCGTCGGACATGTCGACGGCTGGCCAACTTTGGCCCGTGGTTGTGGGGACGACCCTATAGTCGTCGGAAATGTCGGCGGCTGGCCAACCTGGACCCGGGGTCGTGGGGACGACCCTATAGTCGTCGGACTTGACGGTGGCGGGCCAATCTAGTCCCGGGGTCGTGGGGACGACCCTATAGTCGTCGGACATGTCGGCGGCTGGCCAACTTTGGCCCGGTGTCGTGGGGACGACCCTATAGTCGTCGGACAAGTCGGCGGCGGGCCAACTTTGTCCCGGGGTCGTGGGGACGACCCTATAGTCGTCGGACATGTCGGCGGCTGGCCAACCTAGTCCCGAGGTCGTCGGACATGTCGGCGGCTGGCCAACTTTGGCCCGTGGTCGTGGGAACGATCCAATAGTCGTCGGACATGTCGGCGGCTGGCCAACTTTGGCCCGTGGTCGTGGGGACGACCCTATAGTCGTTGGACATGTCAGCGGCTGGCCAACTTTGGCCCGGTGTCGTGGGGACGACTCTATAGTCGTCGGACATGTCGGCGGCTGGCCAACCTAGACCCGGGGTTCGTGGGGACGACCCTATTGTCGTCGGACATGTCGGCGGCTGGCCAACTTTGGCCCGAGGTCGTGGGGACGACCCTATAGTCGTTGGGCATGTCAGCGGCTGGCCAACTTTGGCCCGTGGTCGTGGGGACGATCCGATAGTCGTTGGACATGACGGTGCCGGGGCAATCGAGTCCCGGGGTCGTAGGTACGACCCTATAGTCGTCGGACATGTCGGGGATTGGCCACCTTTAGCGCGTGGTCGTGGGGACGACCCTATAGCCGTCGGATTTCACGGTGGCGGGCCAATCTAGTCCCTGGGTCGTGGGGACGACCCAACAGTCGTCGGACATTTCGGCGGCTTGCCAACTTTGGCCCGGTGTAGTGGGGACGCCTCTATAGTCGTCGAACATGTCGGCGGTTGGCCAACCTAGACCCGGGGTCGTAGGTACGACCCTATAGTCGTCGGACATGTCGGCGATTGGCCATTATTGGCCCGGGGCCGTGGGGACGACCCTATAGTCGTCGGACATGTCGGCGGCTGGCCAACTTTGGCCCGGTGTCGTAGGGACGACACTATAGTCGTCGAAAATGTCGGCGGCTGGCCAACCTGGACCCGGGGTGTTGGGGACGACCCTATTGTCGTCGGACATGACGGTGGCGGGCCAATCTAGTCTCGGGGTCGTGGGGACGACCCTATAGTCGTCGGACATGTCGGCGGCTGGCCAACTTTGGCCCGGGGTCGTGGGGACGACTCTATAGTCGTCGGAAATGTCGGCGGCTGGCCAACCTGGACTCGGGGTCGTGGGGACGACCCTATAGTCGTCGGACAAGACGGCGGCTGGACATCTTTGGCCCGGGGTCGTGGGGACGACCCTATAGTCGTCGGACATGTTGGCGGCTTGTCAGCCTAGTCCCGGGGTGGTGGGTACGACCCTATAGTCGTCGGACAAGACGGCGGCTGGCCAACTTTGGCCCGGTGTCGTGGGACGACTCTATAGTCGTCGGAAATGTCGGCGGCTGGCCAACCTGGACCCGGGGTCGTGGGGACGACCCTATAGTCGTCGGACTTGACGGTGGCGGGCCAATCTAGTCCCGGGGTCGTGGGGACGACCCTATAGTCGTCGGACAAGACGGCGGCTGGACATCTTTGGCCCGGGGTCGTGGGGACATGTTGGCGGCTTGTCAGCCTAGTCCCGGCGTCGTGGGTACGACCCTATAGTCGTCGGACAAGTCGGCGGCTGGCCAACCTAGATCCGGGGTCGTGGGGACGACCCTATGGTCGTCGGACATGACGGTGGCCGGCCAATCTAGTCCCGGGGTCGTGGGGACGACCCTATAGTCGTCGAACAATTCGGCGGCGGGCCAAACTTGTCCCGGGGTCGTGGGGACGACCCTATAATCGTCGGACATGACGGTGGCGGGCCAATCTAGTCCCGGGGTCGTGGGGATGACCCTATAGTCGTCGGACATGTCGGCGGCTGGCCAACTTTGGCCCGGTGTCGTAGGGACGACACTATAGTCGTCGGAAATGTCGGCGGCTGGCCAACCTGGACCCGGGGTGT
Source organism: Andrena praecox (assembly GCA_963932275.1). Lineage (NCBI taxonomy): Eukaryota > Metazoa > Arthropoda > Insecta > Hymenoptera > Andrenidae > Andrena > Andrena praecox. The sequence goes on along the minus strand of CAWVQO010000396.1, from coordinate 147,804 downwards.
TGGGGACGACCCTATTGTCGTCGGACATGACGGTGGCGGGCCAATCTAGTCTCGGGGTCGTGGGGACGACCCTATAGTCGTCGGACATGTCGACGGCTGGCCAACTTTGGCCCGTGGTTGTGGGGACGACCCTATAGTCGTCGGAAATGTCGGCGGCTGGCCAACCTGGACCCGGGGTCGTGGGGACGACCCTATAGTCGTCGGACTTGACGGTGGCGGGCCAATCTAGTCCCGGGGTCGTGGGGACGACCCTATAGTCGTCGGACATGTCGGCGGCTGGCCAACTTTGGCCCGGTGTCGTGGGGACGACCCTATAGTCGTCGGACAAGTCGGCGGCGGGCCAACTTTGTCCCGGGGTCGTGGGGACGACCCTATAGTCGTCGGACATGTCGGCGGCTGGCCAACCTAGTCCCGAGGTCGTCGGACATGTCGGCGGCTGGCCAACTTTGGCCCGTGGTCGTGGGAACGATCCAATAGTCGTCGGACATGTCGGCGGCTGGCCAACTTTGGCCCGTGGTCGTGGGGACGACCCTATAGTCGTTGGACATGTCAGCGGCTGGCCAACTTTGGCCCGGTGTCGTGGGGACGACTCTATAGTCGTCGGACATGTCGGCGGCTGGCCAACCTAGACCCGGGGTTCGTGGGGACGACCCTATTGTCGTCGGACATGTCGGCGGCTGGCCAACTTTGGCCCGAGGTCGTGGGGACGACCCTATAGTCGTTGGGCATGTCAGCGGCTGGCCAACTTTGGCCCGTGGTCGTGGGGACGATCCGATAGTCGTTGGACATGACGGTGCCGGGGCAATCGAGTCCCGGGGTCGTAGGTACGACCCTATAGTCGTCGGACATGTCGGGGATTGGCCACCTTTAGCGCGTGGTCGTGGGGACGACCCTATAGCCGTCGGATTTCACGGTGGCGGGCCAATCTAGTCCCTGGGTCGTGGGGACGATCCAACAGTCGTCGGACATTTCGGCGGCTTGCCAACTTTGGCCCGGTGTAGTGGGGACGCCTCTATAGTCGTCGAACATGTCGGCGGTTGGCCAACCTAGACCCGGGGTCGTAGGTACGACCCTATAGTCGTCGGACATGTCGGCGATTGGCCATTATTGGCCCGGGGCCGTGGGGACGACCCTATAGTCGTCGGACATGTCGGCAGCTGGCCAACTTTGGCCCGGGGTCGTGGGGACGACCCTATAGTCGTCGGACTTGACGGTGGCGGGCCAATCTAGTCCCGAGGTCCTGGGGACGACCCAATAGTCGTCGGACTTGACGGTGGCGGGCCAATGTAGTCCCGGGGTCGTGGGGACAACCCTAAAGCCGTCGGACATTTCAGCGGCTTGCCAACTTTGGCCCGGGGTCGTGGGGACTACCCTATAGTCGTCGGACAAGTCGGCGGCGGGCCAACCTTGTCCCGGGGTCGTGGGGATGACCCTATAGTCGTCGGACATGTCGGCGGCTGGCCAACTTTGGCCCGGTGTCGTAGGGACGACACTATAGTCGTCGGAAATGTCGGCGGCTGGCCAACCTGGACTCGGGGTCGTGGGGACGACCCTATAGTCGTCGGACAAGACGGCGGCTGGACATCTTTGGCCCGGGGTCGTGGGGACGACCCTATAGTCGTCGGACATGTTGGCGGCTTGTCAGCCTAGTCCCGGGGTGGTGGGTACGACCCTATAGTCGTCGGACAAGTCGGCGGCGGGCCAACTTTGTCCCGGGGTCGTGGGGACGACCCTATAGTCGTCGGACATGTCGGCAGCTGGCCAACTTTGGCCCGGGGTCGTGGGGACGACCCTATAGTCGTCGGACATGTCGGCGGCTGGCCAACTTTGGCCCGTGGTTGTGGGGACGACCCTATAGTCGTTGGACATGACGCTGGCGGGCCAATCTAGTGCCGGGGTCGTGGGGACGACCCTATAGTCGTCGGACATGTTGGCAATTGGCCAACATTGGCCCGGGGTCGTCGGGACGACCCTATAGTCGTCGGACATGTCGGCGGCTGGCCAACTTTGGCCCGGTGTCGTAGGGACGACACTATAGTCGTCGAAAATGTCGGCGGCTGGCCAACCTGGACCCGGGGTGTTGGGGACGACCCTATTGTCGTCGGACATGACGGTGGCGGGCCAATCTAGTCTCGGGGTCGTGGGGACGACCCTATAGTCGTCGGACATGTCGGCGGCTGGCCAACTTTGGCCCGGGGTCGTGGGGACGACTCTATAGTCGTCGGAAATGTCGGCGGCTGGCCAACCTGGACTCGGGGTCGTGGGGACGACCCTATAGTCGTCGGACAAGACGGCGGCTGGACATCTTTGGCCCGGGGTCGTGGGGACGACCCTATAGTCGTCGGACATGTTGGCGGCTTGTCAGCCTAGTCCCGGGGTGGTGGGTACGACCCTATAGTCGTCGGACAAGTCGGCGGCGGGCCAACTTTGTCCCGGGGTCGTGGGGACGACCCTATAGTCGTCGGACATGTCGGCAGCTGGCCAACTTTGGCCCGGGGTCGTGGGGACGACCCTATAGTCGTCGGACATGTCGGCGGCTGGCCAACTTTCGCCCGTGGTTGTGGGGACGACCCTATAGTCGTTGGACATGACGCTGGCGGGCCAATCTAGTCCCGGGGTCGTGGGGACGACCCTATAGTCGTCCGACATGTTGGCGATTGGCCAACATTGGCCCGGGGTCGTCGGGACGACCCTATAGTCGTCGGACATGTCGGCGGCTGGCCAGCCTAGTCCCGGGGCCGTGGGGACGACCCTATAGTCGTCGGACATTTCGGCGGCTTGCCAACTTTGGCCCGGGGTCGTGGGGACGACCCTATAGTCGTCGGACATGTCGGCGGCTGGCCAACTTTGGCCCGTGGTTGTGGGGACGACCCTATAGTCGTTGGACATGACGGTGGCGGGCCAATCTAGTCCCGGGGTCGTGGGGACGACCCTATAGTCGTCGGACAAGACGGCGGCTGGCCAACTTTGGCCCGGTGTCGTGGGACGACTCTATAGTCGTCGGAAATGTCGGCGGCTGGCCAACCTGGACCCGGGGTCGTGGGGACGACCCTATAGTCGTCGGACTTGACGGTGGCGGGCCAATCTAGTCCCGGGGTCGTGGGGACGACCCTATAGTCGTCGGACAAGACGGCGGCTGGACATCTTTGGCCCGGGGTCGTGGGGACATGTTGGCGGCTTGTCAGCCTAGTCCCGGCGTCGTGGGTACGACCCTATAGTCGTCGGACAAGTCGGCGGCTGGCCAACCTAGACCCGGGGTCGTGGGGACGACCCTATTGTCGTCGGACATGACGGTGGCCGGCCAATCTAGTCCCGGGGTCGTGGGGACGACCCTATAGTCGTCGAACAATTCGGCGGCGGGCCAAACTTGTCCCGGGGTCGTGGGGACGACCCTATAATCGTCGGACATGACGGTGGCGGGCCAATCTAGTCCCGGGGTCGTGGGGATGACCCTATAGTCGTCGGACATGTCGGCGGCTGGCCAACTTTGGCCCGGTGTCGTAGGGACGACACTATAGTCGTCGGAAATGTCGGCGGCTGGCCAACCTGGACCCGGGGTGTTGGGGACGACCCTATTGTCGTCGGACATGACGGTGGCGGGCCAATCTAGTCTCGGGGTCGTGGGGACGACCCTATAGTCGTCGGACATGTCGACGGCTGGCCAACTTTGGCCCGTGGTTGTGGGGACGACCCTATAGTCGTCGGAAATGTCGGCGGCTGGCCAACCTGGACCCGGGGTCGTGGGGACGACCCTATAGTCGTCGGACTTGACGGTGGCGGGCCAATCTAGTCCCGGGGTCGTGGGGACGACCCTATAGTCGTCGGACATGTCGGCGGCTGGCCAACTTTGGCCCGGTGTCGTGGGGACGACCCTATAGTCGTCGGACAAGTCGGCGGCGGGCCAACTTTGTCCCGGGGTCGTGGGGACGACCCTATAGTCGTCGGACATGTCGGCGGCTGGCCAACCTAGTCCCGAGGTCGTCGGACATGTCGGCGGCTGGCCAACTTTGGCCCGTGGTCGTGGGAACGATCCAATAGTCGTCGGACATGTCGGCGGCTGGCCAACTTTGGCCCGTGGTCGTGGGGACGACCCTATAGTCGTTGGACATGTCAGCGGCTGGCCAACTTTGGCCCGAGGTCGTGGGGACGACCCTATAGTCGTTGGGCATGTCAGCGGCTGGCCAACTTTGGCCCGTGGTCGTGGGGACGATCCGATAGTCGTTGGACATGACGGTGCCGGGGCAATCGAGTCCCGGGGTCGTAGGTACGACCCTATAGTCGTCGGACATGTCGGCGATTGGCCATTATTGGCCCGGGGCCGTGGGGACGACCCTATAGTCGTCGGACATGTCGGCAGCTGGCCAACTTTGGCCCGGGGTCGTGGGGACGACCCTATAGTCGTCGGACTTGACGGTGGCGTGCCAATCTAGTCCCGAGGTCCTGGGGACGACCCAATAGTCGTCGGACTTGACGGTGGCGGGCCAATGTAGTCCCGGGGTCGTGGGGACAACCCTAAAGCCGTCGGACAAGTCGGCGGCGGGCCAACCTTGTCCCGGGGTCGTGGGCACGACCCTATAGTCGTCGGACATGTCGGCGGCTGGCCAACTTTGGCCCGGTGTCGTGGGGACGACTCTATAGTCGTCGGAAATGTCGGCGGCTGGCCAACCTGGACCCGGGGTCGTGGGGACGACCCTATTGTCGTCGGACATGACGGTGGCGGGCCAATCTAGTCTCGCGGTCGTGGGGACGACCCTATAATCGTCGGACATGACGGTGGCGGGCCAATCTAGTCCCGGGGTCGTGGGGACGACCCTATAGTCGTCGTCCATGTCTGCGGCTGGCCAACTTTAGCCCGTGGTTGTGGGGACGACCCTATAATCGTTGGACATGACGGTGGCGGGCCAATCTAGTCCCGGGGTCGTGGGGACGACCCTATAGTCGTCGGACAAGACGGCGGCTGGACATCATTGGCCCGGGGTCGTGGGGACGACCCTATAGTCTTCGGACATGTTGGCGGCTTGTCAGCCTAGTCCCGGGGTCGTGGGGACGACCCTATAGTCGTTGGACAAGTCGGCGGCGGGCCAACCTTTTCCCGGGGTCGTGGGGACGACCCTATAGTCGTCGGACATGTCGGCGGCTGGCCAACTTTGGCCCGGTGTCGTGGGGACGACCCAATAGTGGTCGGACATGTCGGCGGCCGGCCAACCTAGTCCCGAGGTCGTGGGGACGACCCTATTGTCGTCGGACATGACGGTGGCCGGCCAATCTAGTCCCGGGGTCGTGGGGACGACCCTATTGTCGTCGGACATGACGGTGGCCGGCCAATCTAGTCCCGGGGTGGTGGGGACGACCCTATAGTCGTCGGACATGTCGGCGGCTGGCCAACTTTGGCCCGGTGTCGTGGGGACGACCCTATAGTCGTCGGACAAGTCGGCGGCGGGCCAACTTTGTCCCGGGGTCGTGGGGACGACCCTATAGTCGTCGGACATGTCGGCGGCTGGCCAACCTAGACCCGGGGTCGTGGGGACGACCCTATTGTCGTCGGACATGACGGTGGCCGGCCAATCTAGTCCCGGGGTCGTGGGGACGACCCTATAGTCGTCGAACAATTCGGCGGCGGGCCAAACTTGTCCCGGGGTCGTGGGGACGACCCTATAATCGTCGGACATGACGGTGGCGGGCCAATCTAGTCCCGGGGTCGTGGGGACGACCCTATAGTCGTCGGACATGTCGGCGGCTGGCCAACTTTGGCCCGGTGTCGTGGGGACGACCCTATAGTCGTCGGACAAGTCGGCGGCGGGCCAACTTTGTCCCGGGGTCGTGGGGACGACCCTATAGTCGTCGGACATGTCGGCGGCTGGCCAACCTAGTCCCGAGGTCGTCGGACATGTCAGCGGCTGGCCAACTTTGGCCCGGTGTCGTGGGGACGACTCTATAGTCGTCGGACATGTCGGCGGCTGGCCAACCTAGACCCGGGGTTCGTGGGGACGACCCTATTGTCGTCGGACATGTCGGCGGCTGGTCAACTTTGGCCCGAGGTCGTGGGGACGACCCTATAGTCGTTGGGCATGTCAGCGGCTGGCCAACTTTGGCCCGTGGTCGTGGGGACGATCCGATAGTCGTTGGACATGACGGTGCCGGGGCAATCGAGTCCCGGGGTCGTAGGTACGACCCTATAGTCGTCGGACATGTCGGGGATTGGCCACCTTTAGCGCGTGGTCGTGGGGACGACCCTATAGCCGTCGGATTTGACGGTGGCGGGCCAATCTTGTCCCTGGGTCGTGGGGACGACCCAACAGTCGTCGGACATTTCGGCGGCTTGCCAACTTTGGCCCGGTGTAGTGGGGACGCCTCTATAGTCGTCGAACATGTCGGCGGTTGGCCAACCTAGACCCGGGGTCGTAGGTACGACCCTATAGTCGTCGGACATGTCGGCGATTGGCCATTATTGGCCCGGGGCCGTGGGGACGACCCTATAGTCGTCGGACATGTCGGCAGCTGGCCAACTTTGGCCCGGGGTCGTGGGGACGACCCTATAGTCGTCGGACATGTCGGCGGCTGGCCAACTTTGGCCCGTGGTTGTGGGGACGACCCTATAGTCGTTGGACATGACGCTGGCGGGCCAATCTAGTCCCGGGGTCGTGGGGACGACCCTATAGTCGTCGGACATGTTGGCGATTGGCCAACATTGGCCCGGGGTCGTCGGGACGACCCTATAGTCGTCGGACATGTCGGCGGCTGGCCAACCTAGTCCCGGGGCCGTGGGGACGACCCTATAGTCGTCGGACATTTCGGCGGCTTGCCAACTTTGGCCCGGGGTCGTGGGGACGACCCTATAGTCGTCGGACATGTCGGCGGCTGGCCAACTTTGGCCCGTGGTTGTGGGGACGACCCTATAGTCGTTGGACATGACGGTGGCGGGCCAATCTAGTCCCGGGGTCGTGGGGACGACCCTATAGTCGTCGGACAAGACGGCGGCTGGCCAACTTTGGCCCGGTGTCGTGGGACGACTCTATAGTCGTCGGAAATGTCGGCGGCTGGCCAACCTGGACCCGGGGTCGTGGGGACGACCCCAGAGTCGTCGGACTTGACGGTGGCGGGCCAATCTAGTCCCGAGGTCGTGGGGACGACCCTATAGTCGTCGGACAAGACGGCGGCTGGACATCTTTGGCCCGGGGTCGTGGGGACATGTTGGCGGCTTGTCAGCCTAGTCCCGGGGTCGTGGGTACGACCCTATAGTCGTCGGACAAGTCGGCGGCTGGCCAACCTAGACCCGGGGTCGTGGGGACGACCCTATTGTCGTCGGACATGACGGTGGCCGGCCAATCTAGTCCCGGGGTCGTGGGGACGACCCTATAGTCGTCGAACAATTCGGCGGCGGGCCAAACTTGTCCCGGGGTCGTGGGGACGACCCTATAATCGTCGGACATGACGGTGGCGGGCCAATCTAGTCCCGGGGTCGTGGGGATGACCCTATAGTCGTCGGACATGTCGGCGGCTGGCCAACTTTGGCCCGGTGTCGTAGGGACGACACTATAGTCGTCGGAAATGTCGGCGGCTGGCCAACCTGGACCCGGGGTGTTGGGGACGACCCTATTGTCGTCGGACATGACGGTGGCGGGCCAATCTAGTCTCGGGGTCGTGGGGACGACCCTATAGTCGTCGGACATGTCGACGGCTGGCCAACTTTGGCCCGTGGTTGTGGGGACGACCCTATAGGCGTCGGAAATGTCGGCGGCTGGCCAACCTGGACCCGGGGTCGTGGGGACGACCCTATAGTCGTCGGACTTGACGGTGGCGGGCCAATCTAGTCCCGGGGTCGTGGGGACGACCCTATAGTCGTCGGACATGTCGGCGGCTGGCCAACTTTGGCCCGGTGTCGTGGGGACGACCCTATAGTCGTCGGACAAGTCGGCGGCGGGCCAACTTTGTCCCGGGGTCGTGGGGACGACCCTATAGTCGTCGGACATGTCGGCGGCTGGCCAACCTAGTCCCGAGGTCGTCGGACATGTCGGCGGCTGGCCAACTTTGGCCCGTGGTCGTGGGAACGATCCAATAGTCGTCGGACATGTCGGCGGCTGGCCAACTTTGGCCCGTGGTCGTGGGGACGACCCTATAGTCGTTGGACATGTCAGCGGCTGGCCAACTTTGGCCCGGTGTCGTGGGGACGACTCTATAGTCGTCGGACATGTCGGCGGCTGGCCAACCTAGACCCGGGGTTCGTGGGGACGACCCTATTGTTGTCGGACATGTCGGCGGCTGGCCAACTTTGGCCCGAGGTCGTGGGGACGACCCTATAGTCGTTGGGCATGTCAGCGGCTGGCCAACTTTGGCCCGTGGTCGTGGGGACGATCCGATAGTCGTTGGACATGACGGTGCCGGGGCAATCGAGTCCCGGGGTCGTAGGTACGACCCTATAGTCGTCGGACATGTCGGGGATTGGCCACCTTTAGCGCGTGGTCGTGGGGACGACCCTATAGCCGTCGGATTTGACGGTGGCGGGCCAATCTAGTCCCTGGGTCGTGGGGACGACCCAACAGTCGTCGGACATTTCGGCGGCTTGCCAACTTTGGCCCGGTGTAGTGGGGACGCCTCTATAGTCGTCGAACATGTCGGCGGTTGGCCAACCTAGACCCGGGGTCGTAGGTACGACCCTATAGTCGTCGGACATGTCGGCGATTGGCCATTATTGGCCCGGGGCCGTGGGGACGACCCTATAGTCGTCGGACATGTCGGCAGCTGGACATCTTTGGCCCGGGGTCGTGGGGACGACCCTATAGTCGTCGGACATGACGGTGGCCGGCCAATCTAGTCCCGGGGTCGTGGGGACGACCCTATAGTCGTCGAACAATTCGGCGGCGGGCCAAACTTGTCCCGGGGTCGTGGGGACGACCCTATAATCGTCGGACATGACGGTGGCGGGCCAATCTAGTCCCGGCGTCGTGGGTACGACCCTATAGTCGTCGGACAAGTCGGCGGCTGGCCAACCTAGATCCGGGGTCGTGGGGACGACCCTATTGTCGTCGGACATGACGGTGGCCGGCCAATCTAGTCCCGGGGTCGTGGGGACGACCCTATAGTCGTCGAACAATTCGGCGGCGGGCCAAACTTGTCCCGGGGTCGTGGGGACGACCCTATAATCGTCGGACATGACGGTGGCGGGCCAATCTAGTCCCGGGGTCGTGGGGATGACCCTATAGTCGTCGGACATGTCGGCGGCTGGCCAACTTTGGCCCGGTGTCGTAGGGACGACACTATAGTCGTCGGAAATGTCGGCGGCTGGCCAACCTGGACCCGGGGTGTTGGGGACGACCCTATTGTCGTCGGACATGACGGTGGCGGGCCAATCTAGTCTCGGGGTCGTGGGGACGACCCTATAGTCGTCGGACATGTCGACGGCTGGCCAACTTTGGCCCGTGGTTGTGGGGACGACCCTATAGTCGTCGGAAATGTCGGCGGCTGGCCAACCTGGACCCGGGGTCGTGGGGACGACCCTATAGTCGTCGGACTTGACGGTGGCGGGCCAATCTAGTCCCGGGGTCGTGGGGACGACCCTATAGTCGTCGGACATGTCGGCGGCTGGCCAACTTTGGCCCGGTGTCGTGGGGACGACCCTATAGTCGTCGGACAAGTCGGCGGCGGGCCAACTTTGTCCCGGGGTCGTGGGGACGACCCTATAGTCGTCGGACATGTCGGCGGCTGGCCAACCTAGTCCCGAGGTCGTCGGACATGTCGGCGGCTGGCCAACTTTGGCCCGTGGTCGTGGGAACGATCCAATAGTCGTCGGACATGTCGGCGGCTGGCCAACTTTGGCCCGTGGTCGTGGGGACGACCCTATAGTCGTTGGACATGTCAGCGGCTGGCCAACTTTGGCCCGGTGTCGTGGGGACGACTCTATAGTCGTCGGACATGTCGGCGGCTGGCCAACCTAGACCCGGGGTTCGTGGGGACGACCCTATTGTCGTCGGACATGTCGGCGGCTGGCCAACTTTGGCCCGAGGTCGTGGGGACGACCCTATAGTCGTTGGGCATGTCAGCGGCTGGCCAACTTTGGCCCGTGGTCGTGGGGACGATCCGATAGTCGTTGGACATGACGGTGCCGGGGCAATCGAGTCCCGGGGTCGTAGGTACGACCCTATAGTCGTCGGACATGTCGGGGATTGGCCACCTTTAGCGCGTGGTCGTGGGGACGACCCTATAGCCGTCGGATTTCACGGTGGCGGGCCAATCTAGTCCCTGGGTCGTGGGGACGACCCAACAGTCGTCGGACATTTCGGCGGCTTGCCAACTTTGGCCCGGTGTAGTGGGGACGCCTCTATAGTCGTCGAACATGTCGGCGGTTGGCCAACCTAGACCCGGGGTCGTAGGTACGACCCTATAGTCGTCGGACATGTCGGCGATTGGCCATTATTGGCCCGGGGCCGTGGGGACGACCCTATAGTCGTCGGACATGTCGGCAGCTGGCCAACTTTGGCCCGGGGTCATGGGGACGACCCTATAGTCGTCGGACTTGACGGTGGCGGGCCAATCTAGTCCCGAGGTCCTGGGGACGACCCAATAGTCGTCGGACTTGACGGTGGCGGGCCAATGTAGTCCCGGGGTCGTGGGGACAACCCTAAAGCCGTCGGACATTTCAGCGGCTTGCCAACTTTGGCCCGGGGTCGTGGGGACTACCCTATAGTCGTCGGACAAGTCGGCGGCGGGCCAACCTTGTCCCGGGGTCGTGGGGATGACCCTATAGTCGTCGGACATGTCGGCGGCTGGCCAACTTTGGCCCGGTGTCGTAGGGACGACACTATAGTCGTCGGAAATGTCGGCGGCTGGCCAACCTGGACTCGGGGTCGTGGGGACGACCCTATAGTCGTCGGACAAGACGGCGGCTGGACATCTTTGGCCCGGGGTCGTGGGGACGACCCTATAGTCGTCGGACATGTTGGCGGCTTGTCAGCCTAGTCCCGGGGTGGTGGGTACGACCCTATAGTCGTCGGACAAGTCGGCGGCGGGCCAACTTTGTCCCGGGGTCGTGGGGACGACCCTATAGTCGTCGGACATGTCGGCAGCTGGCCAACTTTGGCCCGGGGTCGTGGGGACGACCCTATAGTCGTCGGACATGTCGGCGGCTGGCCAACTTTGGCCCGTGGTTGTGGGGACGACCCTATAGTCGTTGGACATGACGCTGGCGGGCCAATCTAGTCCCGGGGTCGTGGGGACGACCCTATAGTCGTCGGACATGTTGGCAATTGGCCAACATTGGCCCGGGGTCGTCGGGACGACCCTATAGTCGTCGGACATGTCGGCGGCTGGCCAACTTTGGCCCGGTGTCGTAGGGACGACACTATAGTCGTCGAAAATGTCGGCGGCTGGCCAACCTGGACCCGGGGTGTTGGGGACGACCCTATTGTCGTCGGACATGACGGTGGCGGGCCAATCTAGTCTCGGGGTCGTGGGGACGACCCTATAGTCGTCGGACATGTCGGCGGCTGGCCAACTTTGGCCCGGGGTCGTGGGGACGACTCTATAGTCGTCGGAAATGTCGGCGGCTGGCCAACCTGGACTCGGGGTCGTGGGGACGACCCTATAGTCGTCGGACAAGACGGCGGCTGGACATCTTTGGCCCGGGGTCGTGGGGACGACCCTATAGTCGTCGGACATGTTGGCGGCTTGTCAGCCTAGTCCCGGGGTGGTGGGTACGACCCTATAGTCGTCGGACAAGTCGGCGGCGGGCCATCTTTGTCCCGGGGTCGTGGGGACGACCCTATAGTCGTCGGACATGTCGGCAGCTGGCCAACTTTGGCCCGGGGTCGTGGGGACGACCCTATAGTCGTCGGACATGTCGGCGGCTGGCCAACTTTCGCCCGTGGTTGTGGGGACGACCCTATAGTCGTTGGACATGACGCTGGCGGGCCAATCTAGTCCCGGGGTCGTGGGGACGACCCTATAGTCGTCCGACATGTTGGCGATTGGCCAACATTGGCCCGGGGTCGTCGGGACGACCCTATAGTCGTCGGACATGTCGGCGGCTGGCCAGCCTATTCCCGGGGCCGTGGGGACGACCCTATAGTCGTCGGACATTTCGGCGGCTTGCCAACTTTGGCCCGGGGTCGTGGGGACGACCCTATAGTCGTCGGACATGTCGGCGGCTGGCCAACTTTGGCCCGTGGTTGTGGGGACGACCCTATAGTCGTTGGACATGACGGTGGCGGGCCAATCTAGTCCCGGGGTCGTGGGGACGACCCTATAGTCGTCGGACAAGACGGCGGCTGGCCAACTTTGGCCCGGTGTCGTGGGACGACTCTATAGTCGTCGGAAATGTCGGCGGCTGGCCAACCTGGACCCGGGGTCGTGGGGACGACCCTATAGTCGTCGGACTTGACGGTGGCGGGCCAATCTAGTCCCGGGGTCGTGGGGACGACCCTATAGTCGTCGGACAAGACGGCGGCTGGACATCTTTGGCCCGGGGTCGTGGGGACATGTTGGCGGCTTGTCAGCCTAGTCCCGGCGTCGTGGGTACGACCCTATAGTCGTCGGACAAGTCGGCGGCTGGCCAACCTAGACCCGGGGTCGTGGGGACGACCCTATTGTCGTCGGACATGACGGTGGCCGGCCAATCTAGTCCCGGGGTCGTGGGGACGACCCTATAGTCGTCGAACAATTCGGCGGCGGGCCAAACTTGTCCCGGGGTCGTGGGGACGACCCTATAATCGTCGGACATGACGGTGGCGGGCCAATCTAGTCCCGGGGTCGTGGGGATGACCCTATAGTCGTCGGACATGTCGGCGGCTGGCCAACTTTGGCCCGGTGTCGTAGGGACGACACTATAGTCGTCGGAAATGTCGGCGGCTGGCCAACCTGGACCCGGGGTGTTGGGGACGACCCTATTGTCGTCGGACATGACGGTGGCGGGCCAATCTAGTCTCGGGGTCGTGGGGACGACCCTATAGTCGTCGGACATGTCGACGGCTGGCCAACTTTGGCCCGTGGTTGTGGGGACGACCCTATAGTCGTCGGAAATGTCGGCGGCTGGCCAACCTGGACCCGGGGTCGTGGGGACGACCCTATAGTCGTCGGACTTGACGGTGGCGGGCCAATCTAGTCCCGGGGTCGTGGGGACGACCCTATAGTCGTCGGACATTTCGGCGGCTTGCCAACTTTGGCCCGGGGTCGTGGGGACGACCCTATAGTCGTCGGACATGTCGGCGGCTGGCCAACTTTGGCCCGTGGTTGTGGGGACGACCCTATAGTCGTTGGACATGACGGTGGCGGGCCAATCTAGTCCCGGGGTCGTGGGGACGACCCTATAGTCGTCGGACAAGACGGCGGCTGGCCAACTTTGGCCCGGTGTCGTGGGACGACTCTATAGTCGTCGGAAATGTCGGCGGCTGGCCAACCTGGACCCGGGGTCGTGGGGACGACCCTATAGTCGTCGGACTTGACGGTGGCGGGCCAATCTAGTCCCGAGGTCGTGGGGACGACCCTATAGTCGTCGGACAAGACGGCGGCTGGACATCTTTGGCCCGGGGTCGTGGGGACATGTTGGCGGCTTGTCAGCCTAGTCCCGGGGTCGTGGGTACGACCCTATAGTCGTCGGACAAGTCGGCGGCTGGCCAACCTAGACCCGGGGTCGTGGGGACGACCCTATTGTCGTCGGACATGACGGTGGCCGGCCAATCTAGTCCCGGGGTCGTGGGGACGACCCTATAGTCGTCGAACAATTCGGCGGCGGGCCAAACTTGTCCCGGGGTCGTGGGGACGACCCTATAATCGTCGGACATGACGGTGGCGGGCCAATCTAGTCCCGGGGTCGTGGGGATGACCCTATAGTCGTCGGACATGTCGGCGGCTGGCCAACTTTGGCCCGGTGTCGTAGGGACGACACTATAGTCGTCGGAAATGTCGGCGGCTGGCCAACCTGGACCCGGGGTGTTGGGGACGACCCTATTGTCGTCGGACATGACGGTGGCGGGCCAATCTAGTCTCGGGGTCGTGGGGACGACCCTATAGTCGTCGGACATGTCGACGGCTGGCCAACTTTGGCCCGTGGTTGTGGGGACGACCCTATAGGCGTCGGAAATGTCGGCGGCTGGCCAACCTGGACCCGGGGTCGTGGGGACGACCCTATAGTCGTCGGACTTGACGGTGGCGGGCCAATCTAGTCCCGGGGTCGTGGGGACGACCCTATAGTCGTCGGACATGTCGGCGGCTGGCCAACTTTGGCCCGGTGTCGTGGGGACGACCCTATAGTCGTCGGACAAGTCGGCGGCGGGCCAACTTTGTCCCGGGGTCGTGGGGACGACCCTATAGTCGTCGGACATGTCGGCGGCTGGGCAACCTAGTCCCGAGGTCGTCGGACATGTCGGCGGCTGGCCAACTTTGGCCCGTGGTCGTGGGAACGATCCAATAGTCGTCGGACATGTCGGCGGCTGGCCAACTTTGGCCCGTGGTCGTGGGGACGACCCTATAGTCGTTGGACATGTCAGCGGCTGGCCAACTTTGGCCCGGTGTCGTGGGGACGACTCTATAGTCGTCGGACATGTCGGCGGCTGGCCAACCTAGACCCGGGGTTCGTGGGGACGACCCTATTGTTGTCGGACATGTCGGCGGCTGGCCAACTTTGGCCCGAGGTCGTGGGGACGACCCTATAGTCGTTGGGCATGTCAGCGGCTGGCCAACTTTGGCCCGTGGTCGTGGGGACGATCCGATAGTCGTTGGACATGACGGTGCCGGGGCAATCGAGTCCCGGGGTCGTAGGTACGACCCTATAGTCGTCGGACATGTCGGGGATTGGCCACCTTTAGCGCGTGGTCGTGGGGACGACCCTATAGCCGTCGGATTTGACGGTGGCGGGCCAATCTAGTCCCTGCGTCGTGGGGACGACCCAACAGTCGTCGGACATTTCGGCGGCTTGCCAACTTTGGCCCGGTGTAGTGGGGACGCCTCTATAGTCGTCGAACATGTCGGCGGTTGGCCAACCTAGACCCGGGGTCGTAGGTACGACCCTATAGTCGTCGGACATGTCGGCGATTGGCCATTATTGGCCCGGGGCCGTGGGGACGACCCTATAGTCGTCGGACATGTCGGCAGCTGGACATCTTTGGCCCGGGGTCGTGGGGACGACCCTATAGTCGTCGGACATGTTGGCGGCTGGCCAACCTAGTCCCGAGGTCGTCGGACATGTCGGCGGCTGGCCAACTTTGGCCCGTGGTCGTGGGAACGATCCAATAGTCGTCGGACATGTCGGCGGCTGGCCAACTTTGGCCCGAGGTCGTGGGGACGACCCTATAGTCGTTGGACATGACGCTGGCGGGCCAATCTAGTCCCGGGGTCGTGGGGACGACCCTATAGTCGTCGGACAAGACGGCGGCTGGACATCTTTGGCCCGGGGTCGTGGGGACGACCCTATAGTCGTCGGACATGTTGGCGGCTTGTCAGCCTAGTCCCAGGGTCGTGGGTACGACCCTATAGTCGTCGGACAAGTCGGCGGCGGGCCAACCTTGTCCCGGGGTCGTGGGCACGACCCTATAGTCGTCGGACATGTCGGCGGCTGGCCAACTTTGGCCCGGTGTCGTGGGGACGACTCTATAGTCGTCGGAAATGTCGGCGGCTGGCCAACCTGGACCCGGGGTCGTGGGGACGACCCTATTGTCGTCGGACATGACGGTGGCGGGCCAATCTAGTCTCGCGGTCGTGGGGACGACCCTATAATCGTCGGACATGACGGTGGCGGGCCAATCTAGTCCCGGGGTCGTGGGGACGACCCTATAGTCGTCGTCCATGTCGGCGGCTGGCCAACTTTAGCCCGTGGTTGTGGGGACGACCCTATAATCGTTGGACATGACGGTGGCGGGCCAATCTAGTCCCGGGGTCGTGGGGACGACCCTATAGTCGTCGGACAAGACGGCGGCTGGACATCATTGGCCCGGGGTCGTGGGGACGACCCTATAGTCTTCGGACATGTTGGCGGCTTGTCAGCCTAGTCCCGGGGTCGTGGGGACGACCCTATAGTCGTTGGACAAGTCGGCGGCGGGCCAACCTTGTCCCGGGGTCGTGGGGACGACCCTATAGTCGTCGGACATGTCGGCGGCTGGCCAACTTTGGCCCGGTGTCGTGGGGACGACCCAATAGTGGTCGGACATGTCGGCGGCCGGCCAACCTAGTCCCGAGGTCGTGGGGACGACTCTATAGTCGTCGGACTTGACGGTGGCGGGCCAATCTAGTCCCGGGGTCGTGGGGACGACCCTATAGTCGTCGGACATGTCGGCGGCTGGCCAACTTTGGCCCGGTGTCGTGGGGACGACCCTATAGTCGTCGGACAAGTCGGCGGCGGGCCAACTTCGTCCCGGGGTCGTGGGGACGACCCTATAGTCGTCGGACATGACGGTGGCGGGCCAATCTAGTCCCGGGGTCGTGGGGATGACCCTATAGTCGTCGGACATGTCGGCGGCTGGCCAACCTAGACCCGGGGTCGTGGGGACGACCCTATTGTCGTCGGACATGACGGTGGCCGGCCAATCTAGTCCCGGGGTCGTGGGGACGACCCTATAGTCGTCGAACAATTCGGCGGCGGGCCAAACTTGTCCCGGGGTCGTGGGGACGACCCTATAATCGTCGGACATGACGGTGGCGGGCCAATCTAGTCCCGGGGTCGTGGGGACGACCCTATAGTCGTCGGACATGTCGGCGGCTGGCCAACTTTGGCCCGGTGTCGTGGGGACGACCCTATAGTCGTCGGACAAGTCGGCGGCGGGCCAACTTTGTCCCGGGGTCGTGGGGACGACCCTATAGTCGTCGGACATGTCGGCGGCTGGCCAACCTAGTCCCGAGGTCGTCGGACATGTCAGCGGCTGGCCAACTTTGGCCCGGTGTCGTGGGGACGACTCTATAGTCGTCGGACATGTCGGCGGCTGGCCAACCTAGACCCGGGGTTCGTGGGGACGACCCTATTGTCGTCGGACATGTCGGCGGCTGGCCAACTTTGGCCCGGGGTCGTGGGGACGACCCTATAGTCGTCGGACATGTCGGCGGCTGGCCAACTTTGGCCCGTGGTTGTGGGGACGACCCTATAGTCGTTGGACATGACGGTGGCGGGCCAATCTAGTCCCGGGGTCGTGGGGACGACCCTATAGTCGTCGGACAAGACGGCGGCTGGCCAACTTTGGCCCGGTGTCGTGGGACGACTCTATAGTCGTCGGAAATGTCGGCGGCTGGCCACCCTGGACCCGGGGTCGTGGGGACGACCCTATAGTCGTCGGACTTGACGGTGGCGGGCCAATCTAGTCCCGAGGTCGTGGGGACGACCCTATAGTCGTCGGACAAGACGGCGGCTGGACATCTTTGGCCCGGGGTCGTGGGGACATGTTGGCGGCTTGTCAGCCTAGTCCCGGGGTCGTGGGTACGACCCTATAGTCGTCGGACAAGTCGGCGGCTGGCCAACCTAGACCCGGGGTCGTGGGGACGACCCTATTGTCGTCGGACATGACGGTGGCCGGCCAATCTAGTCCCGGGGTCGTGGGGACGACCCTATAGTCGTCGAACAATTCGGCGGCGGGCCAAACTTGTCCCGGGGTCGTGGGGACGACCCTATAATCGTCGGACATGACGGTGGCGGGCCAATCTAGTCCCGGGGTCGTGGGGATGACCCTATAGTCGTCGGACATGTCGGCGGCTGGCCAACTTTGGCCCGGTGTCGTAGGGACGACACTATAGTCGTCGGAAATGTCGGCGGCTGGCCAACCTGGACCCGGGGTGTTGGGGACGACCCTATTGTCGTCGGACATGACGGTGGCGGGCCAATCTAGTCTCGGGGTCGTGGGGACGACCCTATAGTCGTCGGACATGTCGACGGCTGGCCAACTTTGGCCCGTGGTTGTGGGGACGACCCTATAGTCGTCGGAAATGTCGGCGGCTGGCCAACCTGGACCCGGGGTCGTGGGGACGACCCTATAGTCGTCGGACTTGACGGTGGCGGGCTAATCTAGTCCCGGGGTCGTGGGGACGACCCTATAGTCGTCGGACATGTCGGCGGCTGGCCAACTTTGGCCCGGTGTCGTGGGGACGACCCTATAGTCGTCGGACAAGTCGGCGGCGGGCCAACTTTGTCCCGGGGTCGTGGGGACGACCCTATAGTCGTCGGACATGTCGGCGGCTGGCCAACCTAGTCCCGAGGTCGTCGGACATGTCGGCGGCTGGCCAACTTTGGCCCGTGGTCGTGGGAACGATCCAATAGTCGTCGGACATGTCGGCGGCTGGCCAACTTTGGCCCGTGGTCGTGGGGACGACCCTATAGTCGTTGGACATGTCAGCGGCTGGCCAACTTTGGCCCGGTGTCGTGGGGACGACCCTATAGTCGTCGGACATGTCGGGGATTGGCCACCTTTAGCGCGTGGTCGTGGGGACGACCCTATAGCCGTCGGATTTGACGGTGGCGGGCCAATCTAGTCCCTGGGTCGTGGGGACGACCCAACAGTCGTCGGACATTTCGGCGGCTGGCCAACTTTGGCCCGGGGTCGTGGGGACGACCCTATAGTCGTCGGACATGTCGGCGGCTGGCCAACTTTGGCCCGTGGTTGTGGGGACGACCCTATAGTCGTTGGACATGACGGTGGCGGGCCAATCTAGTCCCGGGGTCGTGGGGACGACCCTATAGTCGTCGGACAAGACGGCGGCTGGCCAACTTTGGCCCGGTGTCGTGGGACGACTCTATAGTCGTCGGAAATGTCGGCGGCTGGCCACCCTGGACCCGGGGTCGTGGGGACGACCCTATAGTCGTCGGACTTGACGGTGGCGGGCCAATCTAGTCCCGAGGTCGTGGGGACGACCCTATAGTCGTCGGACAAGACGGCGGCTGGACATCTTTGGCCCGGGGTCGTGGGGACATGTTGGCGGCTTGTCAGCCTAGTCCCGGGGTCGTGGGTACGACCCTATAGTCGTCGGACAAGTCGGCGGCTGGCCAACCTAGACCCGGGGTCGTGGGGACGACCCTATTGTCGTCGGACATGACGGTGGCCGGCCAATCTAGTCCCGGGGTCGTGGGGACGACCCTATAGTCGTCGAACAATTCGGCGGCGGGCCAAACTTGTCCCGGGGTCGTGGGGACGACCCTATAATCGTCGGACATGACGGTGGCGGGCCAATCTAGTCCCGGGGTCGTGGGGATGACCCTATAGTCGTCGGACATGTCGGCGGCTGGCCAACTTTGGCCCGGTGTCGTAGGGACGACACTATAGTCGTCGGAAATGTCGGCGGCTGGCCAACCTGGACCCGGGGTGTTGGGGACGACCCTATTGTCGTCGGACATGACGGTGGCGGGCCAATCTAGTCTCGGGGTCGTGGGGACGACCCTATAGTCGTCGGACATGTCGACGGCTGGCCAACTTTGGCCCGTGGTTGTGGGGACGACCCTATAGTCGTCGGAAATGTCGGCGGCTGGCCAACCTGGACCCGGGGTCGTGGGGACGACCCTATAGTCGTCGGACTTGACGGTGGCGGGCTAATCTAGTCCCGGGGTCGTGGGGACGACCCTATAGTCGTCGGACATGTCGGCGGCTGGCCAACTTTGGCCCGGTGTCGTGGGGACGACCCTATAGTCGTCGGACAAGTCGGCGGCGGGCCAACTTTGTCCCGGGGTCGTGGGGACGACCCTATAGTCGTCGGACATGTCGGCGGCTGGCCAACCTAGTCCCGAGGTCGTCGGACATGTCGGCGGCTGGCCAACTTTGGCCCGTGGTCGTGGGAACGATCCAATAGTCGTCGGACATGTCGGCGGCTGGCCAACTTTGGCCCGTGGTCGTGGGGACGACCCTATAGTCGTTGGACATGTCAGCGGCTGGCCAACTTTGGCCCGGTGTCGTGGGGACGACTCTATAGTCGTCGGACATGTCGGCGGCTGGCCAACCTAGACCCGGGGTTCGTGGGGACGACCCTATTGTTGTCGGACATGTCGGCGGCTGGCCAACTTTGGCCCGAGGTCGTGGGGACGACCCTATAGTCGTTGGGCATGTCAGCGGCTGGCCAACTTTGGCCCGTGGTCGTGGGGACGATCCGATAGTCGTTGGACATGACGGTGCCGGGGCAATCGAGTCCCGGGGTCGTAGGTACGACCCTATAGTCGTCGGACATGTCGGGGATTGGCCACCTTTAGCGCGTGGTCGTGGGGACGACCCTATAGCCGTCGGATTTGACGGTGGCGGGCCAATCTAGTCCCTGGGTCGTGGGGACGACCCAACAGTCGTCGGACATTTCGGCGGCTTGCCAACTTTGGCCCGGTGTAGTGGGGACGCCTCTATAGTCGTCGAACATGTCGGCGGTTGGCCAACCTACACCCGGGGTCGTAGGTACGACCCTATAGTCGTCGGACATGTCGGCGATTGGCCATTATTGGCCCGGGGCCGTGGGGACGACCCTATAGTCGTCGGACATGTCGGCAGCTGGCCAACTTTGGCCCGGGGTCGTGGGGACGACCCTATAGTCGTCGGACATGTCGGCGGCTGGCCAACTTTGGCCCGTGGTTGTGGGGACGACCCTATAGACGTTGGACATGACGCTGGCGGGCCAATCTAGTCCCGGGGTCGTGGGGACGACCCTATAGTCGTCGGACAAGACGGCGGCTGGACATCTTTGGCCCGGGGTCGTGGGGACGACCCTATAGTCGTCGGACATGTTGGCGGCTTGTCAGCCTAGTCCCGGGGTCGTGGGGACGACCCTATAGTCGTCGGACAAGTCGGCGGCGGGCCAACCTTGTCCCGGGGTCGTGGGCACGACCCTATAGTCGTCGGACATGTCGGCGGCTGGCCAACTTTGGCCCGGTGTCGTGGGGACGACTCTATAGTCGTCGGAAATGTCGGCGGCTGGCCAACCTGGACCCGGGGTCGTGGGGACGACCCTATAGTCGTCGGAAATGTCGGCGGCTGGCCAACCTGGACCCGGGGTCGTGGGGACGACCCTATTGTCGTCGGACATGACGGTGGCGGGCCAATCTAGTCTCGCGGTCGTGGGGACGACCCTATAATCGTCGGACATGACGGTGGCGGGCCAATCTAGTCCCGGGGTCGTGGGGACGACCCTATAGTCGTCGTCCATGTCGGCGGCTGGCCAACTTTAGCCCGTGGTTGTGGGGACGACCCTATAATCGTTGGACATGACGGTGGCGGGCCAATCTAGTCCCGGGGTCGTGGGGACGACCCTATAGTCGTCGGACAAGACGGCGGCTGGACATCATTGGCCCGGGGTCGTGGGGACGACCCTATAGTCTTCGGACATGTTGGCGGCTTGTCAGCCTAGTCCCGGGGTCGTGGGGACGACCCTATAGTCGTTGGACAAGTCGGCGGCGGGCCAACCTTGTCCCGGGGTCGTGGGGACGACCCTATAGTCGTCGGACATGTCGGCGGCTGGCCAACTTTGGCCCGGTGTCGTGGGGACGACCCAATAGTGGTCGGACATGTCGGCGGCCGGCCAACCTAGTCCCGAGGTCGTGGGGACGACTCTATAGTCGTCGGACTTGACGGTGGCGGGCCAATCTAGTCCCGGGGTCGTGGGGACGACCCTACAGTCGTCGGACATTTCGGCGGCTTGCCAACTTTGGACCGGGGTCGTGGGGACGACCCTATAGTCGTCGGACTTGACGGTGGCGGGCCAATCTAGTCCCGAGGTCCTGGGGACGACCCAATAGTCGTCGGACTTGACGGTGGCGGGCCAATGTAGTCCCGGGGTCTTGGGGACAACCCTAAAGCCGTCGGACATTTCAGCGGCTTGCCAACTTTGGCCCGGGGTCGTGGGGACTACCCTATAGTCGTCGGACAAGTCGGCGGCGGGCCAACCTTGTCCCGGGGTCGTGGGGACGACCCTATAGTCGTCGGACATGTCGGCGGCTGGCCAACTTTGGCCCGGTGTCGTGGGGACGACTCTATAGTCGTCGGAAATGTCGGCGGCTGGCCAACCTGGACCCGGTGTCGTGGGGACGACTCTATAGTCGTCGGAAATGTCGGCGGCTGGCCAACCTGGACCCGGGGTCGTGGGGACAACCCTATTGTCGTCGGACATGACGGTAGCGGGCCAATCTAGTCTCGGGGTCGTGGGGACGACCCTATAGTCGTCGGACATGACGGTGGCGGGCCAATCTAGTCCCGGGGTCGTGGGGACGACCCTATAGTCGTCGGACATGTCGGCGGCTGGCCAACTTTGGACCGGGGTCGTGGGGACGAACCTACAGTCGTCGGACATTTCGGCGGCTTGCCAACTTTGGCCCGGGGTCGTGGGGACGACCCTATAGTCGTCGGACTTGACGGTAGCGGGCCAATCTAGTCCCGAGGTCGTGGGAACGACCCTATAGTCGTCGGACAAGTCGGCGGCGGGCCAACCTAGTCCCGAGGTCGTGGGGACGACCCTATAGTCGTCGGACTTGACGGTGGCGGGCCAATCTTGTCCCGGGGTCGTGGAGACGACCCTACAGTCGTCGGACATTTCGGCGGCTTGCCAACTTTGGCCCGGGGTCGTGGGACGACCCTATAGTCGTCGGACTTGACGGTAGCGGGCCAATCTAGTCCCGAGGTCTTGGGGACGACCCTATAGTCTTCGGACATGACGGTAGCGGGCCAATCTAGACCCGAGGTCGTGGGGACGACCCTATAGTAGTCGGACATGTCGGCGGCTGTCCAACTTTGGCCCGGTGTCGTGGGGACGACTCTATAGTCGTCGGAAATGTCGGCGGCTGGCCAACCTGGACCGGTGTCGTGGGGACGACTCTATAGTCGTCGGAAATGTCGGCGGCTGGCCAACCTAGTCCCGGGGTCGTGGGGACGACCCTATAGTCGTCGGACATTTCGGCGGCTTGCCAACTTTGGCCCGGGGTCGTGGGGACGACCCTATAGTCGTCGGATATGTCGGCGGCTGGCCAACTTTGGCCCGTGGTTGTGGGGACGACCCTATAGTCGTTGGACATGACGGTGGCGGGCCGATCTAGTCCCGGGGTCGTGGGGACGACCCTATAGTCGTCGGACATGTCGGCGGCTGGCCAACTTTGGACCGGTGTCGTGGGGACGACTCTATAGTCGTCGGAAATGTCGGCGGCTGGCCAACCTGGACCCGGAGTCGTGGGGCCGACCCTATTGTCGTCGGACATGACGTTGGCGGGCCAATCTAGTCTCGGGGTCGTGGGGACGACCCTATAGTCGTCGCACATGTCGGCGGCTGGCCAACTTTGGCCCGGGGTCGTAGGGACGACCCTATAGTCGTCGGACATGTCGACGGCTGGCCAACTTTGGCCCGTGGTTGTGGGGACGACCCTATAGTCGTCGGAAATGTCGGCGGCTGGCCAACCTGGACCCGGGGTCGTGGGGACGACCCTATAGTCGTCGGACT
This sequence comes from Andrena praecox, assembly GCA_963932275.1. Lineage (NCBI taxonomy): Eukaryota > Metazoa > Arthropoda > Insecta > Hymenoptera > Andrenidae > Andrena > Andrena praecox. The sequence continues at coordinate 124,452 of CAWVQO010000396.1, read as the reverse complement.
TGACGGTGGCGGGCCAATCTAGTCCCGGGGTCGTGGGGACGACCCTATAGTCGTCGGACATGTCGGCGGCTGGCCAACTTTGGCCCGGTGTCGTGGGGACTACTCTATAGTCGTCGGAAATGTCGGCGGCTGGCCAACCTGGACCCGGGGTCGTGGGGACGACCCTATTGTCGTCGGACATGACGGTGGCGGGCCAATCTAGTCTCGGGGTCGTGGGGACGACCCTATAGTCGTCGGACATGTCGGCGGCTGGCCAACTTTGGCCCGGGTCGTGGGGACGACTCTATAGTCGTCGGAAATGCCGGCGGCTGGCCAACCTGGACTCGGGGTCGTGGGGACGACCCTATAGTCGTCGGACAAGACGGCGGCTGGACATCTTTGGCCCGGGGTCGTGGGGACGACCCTATAGTCGTCGGACATGTTGGCGGCTTGTCAGCGTAGTCCCGGGGTGGTGGGTACGACCCTATAGTCGTCGGACAAGTCGGCGGCGGGCCAACCTTGTCCCGGGGTCGTGGGGACGACCCTATAGTCGTCGGACATGTCGGCGGCTGGACATCTTTGGCCCGGGGTCGTGGGGACGACCCTATAGTCGTCGGACATGTTGGCGGCTTGTCAGCGTAGTCCCGGGGTGGTGGGTACGACCCTATAGTCGTCGGACAAGTCGGCGGGGGGCCAACCTTGTCCCGGGGTCGTGGGGACGACCCTATAGTCGTCGGACATGTCGGCGGCTGGCTAAACTAGCCCCGAGGTCGTCGGACTTGACGGTGGCGGACCAATCTAGTCCCGGGGTTGGGACGACCCTATAGTCGTCGGACATGTCGGCGGCTGGCCAAACTAGTCCTGAGGTCGTGGGGGCGACCCTATAGTCGTCGGACATGTCGGCGGCTGGCCAAACTTGTCCCGAGGTCGTCGGACTTGACGGTGGCGGGCCAATCTAGTCCCGGGGTCGTGGGGACGATCCTACAGTCGTCGGACATTTCGGCGGCTTGCCAACTTTGGCCCGTGGTCGTGGGGACGACCCTATAGTCGTCGGACAGGTCGGCGGCTGGCCAACATTGGCCCGGGGTCGTGGGGACGACGCTATTGTCGACGGAGAAGTCGGCGGTGAGCCAACCTAGTCCAGGGGTCGTGGGGACGACCCTATAGTCGTCGGACATGTCGGCGGCTTGCCAACTTTGGCCCGGGGTCGTGGGGACGACCCTATTGTCGTCGGACAGGTCGGCGGCTGGCCAAATTTGGCCCGGTGTCGTGGGGACGACTCTATAGTCGTCGGAAATGTCGGCGGCTGGCCAACATTGGCCCGGGGTCGTGGGGACGACGCTATTGTCGACGGAGAAGTCGGCGGTGAGCCAACCTAGTCCAGGGGTCGTGGGGACGACCCTATAGTCGTCGGACATGTCGGCGGCTGGCCAAACTTGTCCCGAGGTCGTCGGACTTGACGGTGGCGGGCCAATCTAGTCCCGGGGGCGTAGGGACGATCCTACAGTCGTCGGACATTTCGGCGGCTGGCCAACTTTGGCCCGTGGTCGTGGGGACGACCCTATAGTCGTCGGACATGACGGTGGCGGGCCAATCTAGTCCCGGGGTCGTGGGGACGACCCTATAATCGTTGGACATGACGGTGGCGGACCAATCTAGTCCCGGGGTTGTGGGGACGACCCTATAGTCGTCGGACATGTCGGCGGCTGGCCAAACTAGTCCTGCGGTCGTGGGGGCGACCCTATAGTCGTCGGACATGTCGGCGGCTGGCCAACCTTGTCCCGAGGTCGTCGGACTTGACGGTGGCGGGCCAATCTAGTCCCGGGGTCGTGGGGACGATCCTACAGTCGTCGGACATTTCGGCGGCTTGCCAACTTTGGCCCGTGGTCGTGGGGACGACCCTATAGTCGTCGGACATGACGGTGGCGGGCCAATCTAGTCCCGGGGTCGTAGGGACGACCCTATAGTCGTCGGACATGTCGGCGGCTGGCCAACTTTGGCCCGTGGTCGTGGGGACGATCCAATAGTCGTCGGACATGTCGGCGGCTGGCCAACTTTGGCCCGTGGTCGTGGGGACGACCCTATAGTCGTTGGACATGTCAGCGGCTGGCCAACTTTGGCCCAGTGTCGTGGGGACGATTCTATAGTCGTCGGACATGTCGACGGCTGGCCAACCTAGACCCGGGGTCGTGGGGACGACCCTATTGTCGTCGGACATGTCGGCGGCTGGCCAACTTTGGCCCGTGGTCGTGGGGACGATCCGATAGTCGTTGGACATGACGGTGGCGGGCCATTCTAGTCCCGGGGTCGTGGGGACGACCCTATAGTCGTCGAACATGTCGGCGGCTGGCCAACTTTGGCCCGGTGTCGTGGGGACGACTCTATTGTCGTCGGACATGTCGGCGGCGGGCCAACTTTGGCCCGTGTTTGTGGGGACGACCCTATAGTCGTTGGACATGACGGTGGCGGGCCAATCTAGTCCCGGGGTCGTGGGGACGACTCTATAGTCGTCGGACAAGACGGCGGCTGGACATCTTTGGCCCGGGGTCGTGGGGACGACCCTATAGTCGTCGTACATGTCGGCGGCTGGCCAACTTTGGTCCGTGGTCGTGGGGACGACCCAATAGTGATCGGACATGTCGGCGGCTGGCCAACCTAGTCCCGAAGTCGTGGGGACGACCCTATAGTCGTCGGACATGTCGGCGGCTGGCCAACATTGGCCCGTGGTCGTGGGGACGATTCAATAGTCGTCGGACATGTCGGCGGCTGGCCAACTTTGGCCCGTAGTCGTGGGGACGACGCTATTGTCGACGGACAAGTCGGCGGTGAGCCAACCTAGTCCAGGGGTCGTGGGGACGACCCTATAGTCGTCGGACAAGTCGGCGGCGGGCCAAGCTTGTCCCGAGGTCGTGGGGACGACCCTATAATCGTCGGACATGACGGTGGCGGGCCAATCTAGTCCCGGGGTCGTGGGGACGACCCTATAATCGTTGGACATGACGGTGGCGGACCAATCTAGTCCCGGGGTTGTGGGGACGACCCTATAGTCGTCGGACATGTCGGCGGCTGGCCAAACTAGTCCTGCGGTCGTGGGGGCGACCCTATAGTCGTCGGACATGTCGGCGGCTGGCCAACCTTGTCCCGAGGTCGTCGGACTTGACGGTGGCGGGCCAATCTAGTCCCGGGGTCGTGGGGACGATCCTACAGTCGTCGGACATTTCGGCGGCTTGCCAACTTTGGCCCGTGGTCGTGGGGACGACCCTATAGTCGTCGGACATGACGGTGGCGGGCCAATCTAGTCCCGGGGTCGTAGGGACGACCCTATAGTCGTCCGACATGTCGGCGGCTGGCCACCTTTGGCCCGTAGACGTGGGGACGATCCGACAGTCGCCGGACATGACGGTGGCGGGCCAATCTAGTCCCGGGGTCGTGGGGACGACCCTATTGTCGTCGGACATGTCGGCGGCTGGCCAAACTAGCCCCGAGGTCGTCGGACTTGACGGTGGCGGACCAATCTAGTCCCGGGGTTGGGACGACCCTATAGTCGTCGGACATGTCGGCGGCTGGCCAAACTAGTCCTGAGGTCGTGGGGGCGACCCTATAGTCGTCGGACATGTCGGCGGCTGGCCAAACTTGTCCCGAGGTCGTCGGACTTGACGGTGGCGGGCCAATCTAGTCCCGGGGTCGTGGGGACGATCCTACAGTCGTCGGACATTTCGGCGGCTTGCCAACTTTGGCCCGTGGTCGTGGGGACGACCCTATAGTCGTCGGACAGGTCGGCGGCTGGCCAACATTGGCCCGGGGTCGTGGGGACGACGCTATTGTCGACGGAGAAGTCGGCGGTGAGCCAACCTAGTCCAGGGGTCGTGGGGACGACCCTATAGTCGTCGGACATGTCGGCGGCTTGCCAACTTTGGCCCGGGGTCGTGGGGACGACCCTATTGTCGTCGGACAGGTCGGCGGCTGGCCAAATTTGGCCCGGTGTCGTGGGGACGACTCTATAGTCGTCGGAAATGTCGGCGGCTGGCCAACATTGGCCCGGGGTCGTGGGGACGACGCTATTGTCGACGGAGAAGTCGGCGGTGAGCCAACCTAGTCCAGGGGTCGTGGGGACGACCCTATAGTCGTCGGACATGTCGGCGGCTGGCCAAACTTGTCCCGAGGTCGTCGGACTTGACGGTGGCGGGCCAATCTAGTCCCGGGGGCGTAGGGACGATCCTACAGTCGTCGGACATTTCGGCGGCTGGCCAACTTTGGCCCGTGGTCGTGGGGCGACCCAATAGTCGTTGGACATGTCGGCGGCTGGCCAACATTGGCCCGTGGTCGTGGGGACGACCCAATAGTCGTTGGACATGTCGGCGGCTGGCCAACTGTGGCCCGTGGTCGTGGGGACGACCCTATTGTCGTCGGACATGGCGGTGGCGGGCCAATCTAGTCCCGTGGTCGTGGGCACGACCCTATAGTCGTCGGACATGTCGGCGGCTGGCCAACTTTGGCCCGTGGTCGTGGGGACGATCCAATAGTCGTCGGACATGTCGGCGGCTGGCCAACTTTGGCCCGTGGTCGTGGGGACGACCCTATAGTCGTTGGACATGTCAGCGGCTGGCCAACTTTGGCCCGGTGTCGTGGGGACGATTCTATAGTCGTCGGACATGTCGACGGCTGGCCAACCTAGACCCGGGGTCGTGGGGACGACCCTATTGTCGTCGGACATGTCGGCGGCTGGCCAACTTTGGCCCGTGGTCGTGGGGACGATCCGATAGTCGTTGGACATGACGGTGGCGGGCCATTCTAGTCCCGGGGTCGTGGGGACGACCCTATAGTCGTCGGACATGTCGGCGGCTGGCCAACTTTGGCCCGGTGTCGTGGGGACGACTCTATAGTCGTCGGACATGTCGGCGGCGGGCCAACTTTGGCCCGTGTTTGTGGGGACGACCCTATAGTCGTTGGACATGACGGTGGCGGGCCAATCTAGTCCCGGGGTCGTGGGGACGACTCTATAGTCGTCGGACAAGACGGCGGCTGGACATCTTTGGCCCGGGGTCGTGGGGACGACCCTATAGTCGTCGTACATGTCGGCGGCTGGCCAACTTTGGTCCGTGGTCGTGGGGACGACCCAATAGTGATCGGACATGTCGGCGGCTGGCCAACCTAGTCCCGAAGTCGTGGGGACGACCCTATAGTCGTCGGACATGTCGGCGGCTGGCCAACATTGGCCCGTGGTCGTGGGGACGATTCAATAGTCGTCGGACATGTCGGCGGCTGGCCAACTTTGGCCCGTAGTCGTGGGGACGACGCTATTGTCGACGGACAAGTCGGCGGTGAGCCAACCTAGTCCAGGGGTCGTGGGGACGACCCTATAGTCGTCGGACAAGTCGGCGGCGGGCCAAGCTTGTCCCGAGGTCGTGGGCACGACCCTATAATCGTCGGACATGACGGTGGCGGGCCAATCTAGTCCCGGGGTCGTGGGGACGACCCTATAATCGTTGGACATGACGGTGGCGGACCAATCTAGTCCCGGGGTTGTGGGGACGACCCTATAGTCGTCGGACATGTCGGCGGCTGGCCAAACTAGTCCTGCGGTCGTGGGGGCGACCCTATAGTCGTCGGACATGTCGGCGGCTGGCCAACCTTGTCCCGAGGTCGTCGGACTTGACGGTGGCGGGCCAATCTAGTCCCGGGGTCGTGGGGACGATCCTACAGTCGTCGGACATTTCGGCGGCTTGCCAACTTTGGCCCGTGGTCGTGGGGACGACCCTATAGTCGTCGGACATGACGGTGGCGGGCCAATCTAGTCCCGGGGTCGTAGGGACGACCCTATAGTCGTCCGACATGTCGGCGGCTGGCCACCTTTGGCCCGTAGACGTGGGGACGATCCGACAGTCGCCGGACATGACGGTGGCGGGCCAATCTAGTCCCGGGGTCGTGGGGACGACCCTATTGTCGTCGGACATGTCGGCGGCTGGCCAAATTTGGCCCGGTGTCGTGGGGACGACTCTATAGTCGTCGGAAATGTCGGCGGCTGGCCAACTTTGGCCCGGGGTCGTGGGGACGACGCTATTGTCGACGGACAAGTCGGCGGTGAGCCAACCTAGTCCAGGGGTCGTGGGGACGACCCTATAGTCGTCGGACATGTCGGCGGCTTAACAACTTGGGCCCGGGGTCGTGGGCACGACCCTATAGTCGTCGGACATGTCGGCGGCTGGCCAACCTACTCCCGAGGTCGTGGGGCCGACCCTATAGTCATCGGACTTGACGGTGGTGGGCCAATCTAGTCCCGGGGTCGTGGGGACGACCCTACAGTCATCGGACATTTCGGCGTCTTGCCAACTTTGGCCCGGGGTCGTGGGGACGACCCTATAGTCGTCGGACATGTCGGCGGCTGACCAACCTAGTCACGAGGTCGTGGGGGCGACCCTGTAGTCGTCGGACATGTCGGCGGCTGGCCAAACTAGCCCCGAGGTCGTCGGACTTGACGGTGGCGGACCAATCTAGTCCCGGGGTTGGGACGACCCTATAGTCGTCGGACATGTCGGCGGCTGGCCAAACTAGTCCTGAGGTCGTGGAGGCGACCCTATAGTCGTCGGACATGTCGGCGGCTGGCCAAACTTGTCCCGAGGTCGTCGGACTTGACGGTGGCGGGCCAATCTAGTCCCGGGGTCGTGGGGACGATCCTACAGTCGTCGGACATTTCGGCGGCTTGCCAACTTTGGCCCGTGGTCGTGGGGATGACCCTATAGTCGTCGGACAGGTCGGCGGCTGGCCAACATTGGCCCGGGGTCGTGGGGACGACGCTATTGTCGGCGGAGAAGTCGGCGGTGAGCCAACCTAGTCCAGGGGTCGTGGGGACGACCCTATAGTCGTCGGACATGTCGGCGGCTTGCCAACTTTGGCCCGGGATCGTGGGGACGACCCTATTGTCGTCGGACATGTCGGCGGCTGGCCAAATTTGGCCCGGTGTCGTGGGGACGACTCTATAGTCGTCGGAAATGTCGGCGGCTGGCCAACATTGGCCCGGGGTCGTGGGGACGACGCTATTGTCGACGGAGAAGTCGGCGGTGAGCCAACCTAGTCCAGGGGTCGTGGGGACGACCCTATAGTCGTCGGACATGTCGGCGGCTTGCCAACTTTGGCCCGGGGTCGTGGGCACGACCCTATTGTCGTCGGACATGTTGCCGGCTGGTCAACCTAGTCTCGGGGTCGTGGGGACGACCCTATAGTCGTCGGAAATGTCGGCGGCTGGCTAACTTTGGCGGGTGGTCGTGAATACGACCCTATAGTCGTCGGACAAGACAGAGGCGGGCCAATCTTGTCCCGGGGTCGTGGGGACGACCCAATAGTCGTCGGACATGTCGGCGGCTGGCCAACCTACTCCCGAGGTCGTGGGGCCGACCCTATAGTCATCGGACTTGACGGTGGTGGGCCAATCTAGTCCCGGGGTCGTGGGGACGACCCTACAGTCGTCGGACATTTCGGCGTCTTGCCAACTTTGGCCCGGGGTCGTGGGGACGACGCTATTGTCGACGGACAAGTCGGCGGTGAGCCAACCTAGTCCAGGGGTCGTGGGGACGACCCTATAGTCGTCGGACATGTCGGCGGCTGGCCAACTTTTGCCCTGGGTCGTGGGGACGACCCTATAGTCGTCGGACTTGACGGTGTCGGGCCAATCTAGTCCCGGGGTCGTGGGGACGACCCTATTGTCGTCGGACATGACGGTGGCGGGCCAATCTAGTCCCGGGGTCGTGGGGACGACCCTATAGTCGTCGGACATTTCGGCGGCTTGCCAACTTTGGCCCGTGGTCGTGGGGACGACCCTATAGTCGTCGGACATGACGGTGGCGGGCCAATCTAGTCCCGGGGTCGTAGGGACGACCCTATAGTCGTCCGACATGTCGGCGGCTGGCCACCTTTGGCCCGTAGACGTGGGGACGATCCGACAGTCGCCGGACATGTCGACGGCTGGCCAACCTAGACCCGGGGTCGTGGGGACGACCCTATTGTCGTCGGACATGTCGGCGGCTGGCCAACTTTGGCCCGTGGTCGTGGGGACGATCCGATAGTCGTTGGACATGACGGTGGCGGGCCATTCTAGTCCCGGGGTCGTGGGGACGACCCTATAGTCGTCGGACATGTCGGCGGCTGGCCAACTTTGGCCCGGTGTCGTGGGGACGACTCTATAGTCGTCGGACATGTCGGCGGCGGGCCAACTTTGGCCCGTGGTTGTGGGGACGACCCAATAGTCGTTGGACATGACGGTGGCGGGCCAATCTAGTCCCGGGGTCGTGGGGACGACTCTATAGTCGTCGGACAAGACGGCGGCTGGACATCTTTGGCCCGGGGTCGTGGGGACGACCCTATAGTCGTCGTACATGTCGGCGGCTGGCCAACTTTGGTCCGTGGTCGTGGGGACGACCCAATAGTGGTCGGACATGTCGGCGGCTGGCCAACCTAGTCCCGAAGTCGTGGGGACGACCCTATAGTCGTCGGACATGTCGGCGGCTGGCCAACATTGGCCCGTGGTCGTGGGGACGATCCAATAGTCGTCGGACATGTCGGCGGCTGGCCAACTTTGGCCCGTGGTCGTGGGGACGACCCTATAGTCGTTGGACATGTCAGCGGCTGGCCAACTTTGGCCCGGTGTCGTGGGGACGACTCTATAGTCGTCGGACATGTCGACGGCTGGCCAACCTAGACCCGGGGTCGTGGGGACGACCCTATTGTCGTCGGACATGTCGGCGGCTGGCCAACTTTGGCCCGTGGTCGTGGGGACGATCCGATAGTCGTTGGACATGACGGTGGCGGGCCATTCTAGTCCCGGGGTCGTGGGGACGACCCTATAGTCGTCGGACATGTCGGCGGCTGGCCAACTTTGGCCCGGTGTCGTGGGGACGACTCTATAGTCGTCGGACATGTCGGCGGCGGGCCAACTTTGGCCCGTGTTTGTGGGGACGACCCTATAGTCGTTGGACATGACGGTGGCGGGCCAATCTAGTCCCGGGGTCGTGGGGACGACTCTATAGTCGTCGGACAAGACGGCGGCTGGACATCTTTGGCCCGGGGTCGTGGGGACGACCCTATAGTCGTCGTACATGTCGGCGGCTGGCCAACTTTGGTCCGTGGTCGTGGGGACGACCCAATAGTGATCGGACATGTCGGCGGCTGGCCAACCTAGTCCCGAAGTCGTGGGGACGACCCTATAGTCGTCGGACATGTCGGCGGCTGGCCAACATTGGCCCGTGGTCGTGGGGACGATTCAATAGTCGTCGGACATGTCGGCGGCTGGCCAACTTTGGCCCGTAGTCGTGGGGACGACGCTATTGTCGACGGACAAGTCGGCGGTGAGCCAACCTAGTCCAGGGGTCGTGGGGACGACCCTATAGTCGTCGGACAAGTCGGCGGCGGGCCAAGCTTGTCCCGAGGTCGTGGGGACAACCCTATAATCGTCGGACATGACGGTGGCGGGCCAATCTAGTCCCGGGGTCGTGGGGACGACCCTATAATCGTTGGACATGACGGTGGCGGACCAATCTAGTCCCGGGGTTGTGGGGACGACCCTATAGTCGTCGGACATGTCGGCGGCTGGCCAAACTAGTCCTGCGGTCGTGGGGGCGACCCTATAGTCGTCGGACATGTCGGCGGCTGGCCAACCTTGTCCCGAGGTCGTCGGACTTGACGGTGGCGGGCCAATCTAGTCCCGGGGTCGTGGGGACGATCCTACAGTCGTCGGACATTTCGGCGGCTTGCCAACTTTGGCCCGTGGTCGTGGGGACGACCCTATAGTCGTCGGACATGACGGTGGCGGGCCAATCTAGTCCCGGGGTCGTAGGGACGACCCTATAGTCATCCGACATGTCGGCGGCTGGCCACCTTTGGCCCGTAGACGTGGGGACGATCCGACAGTCGCCGGACATGACGGTGGCGGGCCAATCTAGTCCCGGGGTCGTGGGGACGACCCTATTGTCGTCGGACATGTCGGCGGCTGGCCAAATTTGGCCCGGTGTCGTGGGGACGACTCTATAGTCGTCGGAAATGTCGGCGGCTGGCCAACTTTGGCCCGGGGTCGTGGGGACGACGCTATTGTCGACGGACAAGTCGGCGGTGAGCCAACCTAGTCCAGGGGTCGTGGGGACGACCCTATAGTCGTCGGACATGTCGGCGGCTTAACAACTTGGGCCCGGGGTCGTGGGCACGACCCTATAGTCGTCGGACATGTCGGCGGCTGGCCAACCTACTCCCGAGGTCGTGGGGCCGACCCTATAGTCATCGGACTTGACGGTGGTGGGCCAATCTAGTCCCGGGGTCGTGGGGACGACCCTACAGTCATCGGACATTTCGGCGTCTTGCCAACTTTGGCCCGGGGTCGTGGGGACGACCCTATAGTCGTCGGACATGTCGGCGGCTGACCAACCTAGTCACGAGGTCGTGGGGGCGACCCTGTAGTCGTCGGACATGTCGGCGGCTGGCCAAACTAGCCCCGAGGTCGTCGGACTTGACGGTGGCGGACCAATCTAGTCCCGGGGTTGGGACGACCCTATAGTCGTCGGACATGTCGGCGGCTGGCCAAACTAGTCCTGAGGTCGTGGGGGCGACCCTATAGTCGTCGGACATGTCGGCGGCTGGCCAAACTTGTCCCGAGGTCGTCGGACTTGACGGTGGCGGGCCAATCTAGTCCCGGGGTCGTGGGGACGATCCTACAGTCGTCGGACATTTCGGCGGCTTGCCAACTTTGGCCCGTGATCGTGGGGATGACCCTATAGTCGTCGGACAGGTCGGCGGCTGGCCAACATTGGCCCGGGGTCGTGGGGACGACGCTATTGTCGGCGGAGAAGTCGGCGGTGAGCCAACCTAGTCCAGGGGTCGTGGGGACGACCCTATAGTCGTCGGACATGTCGGCGGCTTGCCAACTTTGGCCCGGGATCGTGGGGACGACCCTATTGTCGTCGGACATGTCGGCGGCTGGCCAAATTTGGCCCGGTGTCGTGGGGACGACTCTATAGTCGTCGGAAATGTCGGCGGCTGGCCAACATTGGCCCGGGGTCGTGGGGACGACGCTATTGTCGACGGAGAAGTCGGCGGTGAGCCAACCTAGTCCAGGGGTCGTGGGGACGACCCTATAGTCGTCGGACATGTCGGCGGCTGGCCAACCTTGTCCCGAGGTCGTCGGACTTGACGGTGGCGGGCCAATCTAGTCCCGGGGTCGTGGGGACGATCCTACAGTCGTCGGACATTTCGGCGGCTTGCCAACTTTGGCCCGTGGTCGTGGGGATGACCCTATAGTCGTCGGACAGGTCGGCGGCTGGCCAACATTGGCCCGGGGTCGTGGGGACGACGCTATTGTCGACGGAGAAGTCGGCGGTGAGCCAACCTAGTCCAGGGGTCGTGGGGACGACCCTATAGTCGTCGGACATGTCGGCGGCTTGCCAACTTTGGCCCGGGGTCGTGGGGACGACCCTATTGTCGTCGGACATGTCGGCGGCTGGCCAAATTTGGCCCGATGTCGTGGGGACGACTCTATAGTCGTCGGAAATGTCGGCGGCTGGCCAGCATTGGCCCGGGGTCGTGGGGACGACGCTATTGTCGACGGAGAAGTCGGCGGTGAGCCAACCTAGTCCAGGGGTCGTGGGGCCGACCCTATAGTCATCGGACTTGACGGTGGTGGGCCAATCTAGTCCCGGGGTCGTGGGGACGACCCTACAGTCGTCGGACATTTCGGCGTCTTGCCAACTTTGGCCCGGGGTCGTGGGGACGACGCTATTGTCGACGGACAAGTCGGCGGTGAGCCAACCTAGTCCAGGGGTCGTGGGGACGACCCTATAGTCGTCGGACATGTCGGCGGCTGGCCAACTTTTGCCCTGGGTCGTGGGGACGACCCTATAGTCGTCGGACTTGACGGTGTCGGGCCAATCTAGTCCCGGGGTCGTGGGGACGACCCTATTGTCGTCGGACATGACGGTGGCGGGCCAATCTAGTCCCGGGGTCGTGGGGACGACCCTATTGTCGTCGGACATGTCGGCGGCTGGCCAAATTTGGCCCGGTGTCGTGGGGACGACTCTATAGTCGTCGGAAATGTCGGCGGCTGGCCAACTTTGGCCCGGGGTCGTGGGGACGACGCTATTGTCGACGGACAAGTCGGCGGTGAGCCAACCTAGTCCAGGGGTCGTGGGGACGACCCTATAGTCGTCGGACATGTCGGCGGCTTAACAACTTGGGCCCGGGGTCGTGGGCACGACCCTATAGTCGTCGGACATGTCGGCGGCTGGCCAACCTACTCCCGAGGTCGTGGGGCCGACCCTATAGTCGTCGGACTTGACGGTGGTGGGCCAATCTAGTCCCGGGGTCGTGGGGACGACCCTACAGTCATCGGACATTTCGGCGTCTTGCCAACTTTGGCCCGGGGTCGTGGGGACGACCCTATAGTCGTCGGACATGTCGGCGGCTGACCAACCTAGTCACGAGGTCGTGGGGGCGACCCTGTAGTCGTCGGACATGTCGGCGGCTGGCCAAACTAGCCCCGAGGTCGTCGGACTTGACGGTGGCGGACCAATCTAGTCCCGGGGTTGGGACGACCCTATAGTCGTCGGACATGTCGGCGGCTGGCCAAACTAGTCCTGAGGTCGTGGGGGCGACCCTATAGTCGTCGGACATGTCGGCGGCTGGCCAAACTTGTCCCGAGGTCGTCGGACTTGACGGTGGCGGGCCAATCTAGTCCCGGGGTCGTGGGGACGATCCTACAGTCGTCGGACATTTCGGCGGCTTGCCAACTTTGGCCCGTGGTCGTGGGGATGACCCTATAGTCGTCGGACAGGTCGGCGGCTGGCCAACATTGGCCCGGGGTCGTGGGGACGACGCTATTGTCGACGGAGAAGTCGGCGGTGAGCCAACCTAGTCCAGGGGTCGTGGGGACGACCCTATAGTCGTCGGACATGTCGGCGGCTTGCCAACTTTGGCCCGGGATCGTGGGGACGACCCTATTGTCGTCGGACATGTCGGCGGCTGGCCAAATTTGGCCCGGTGTCGTGGGGACGACTCTATAGTCGTCGGAAATGTCGGCGGCTGGCCAACATTGGCCCGGGGTCGTGGGATCGACGCTATTGTCGACGGAGAAGTCGGCGGTGAGCCAACCTAGTCCAGGGGTCGTGGGGACGACCCTATAGTCGTCGGACATGTCGGCGGCTTGCCAACTTTGGCCCGGGGTCGTGGGCACGACCCTATTGTCGTCGGACATGTTGCCGGCTGGTCAACCTAGTCTCGGGGTCGTGGGGACGACCCTATAGTCGTCGGAAATGTCGGCGGCTGGCTAACTTTGGCGGGTGGTCGTGAATACGACCCTATAGTCGTCGGACATTTCGGCGGCTTGCCAACTTTGGCCCGTGGTCGTGGGGACGACCCTATAGTCGTCGGACATGACGGTGGCGGGCCAATCTAGTCCCGGGGTCGTAGGGACGACCCTAAAGTCGTCCGACATGTCGGCGGCTGGCCACCTTTGGCCCGTAGACGTGGGGACGATCCGACAGTCGCCGGACATGTCGACGGCTGGCCAACCTAGACCCGGGGTCGTGGGGACGACCCTATTGTCGTCGGACATGTCGGCGGCTGGCCAACTTTGGCCCGGTGTCGTGGGGACGACTCTATAGTCGTCGGACATGTCGGCGGCGGGCCAACTTTGGCCCGTGGTTGTGGGGACGACCCAATAGTCGTTGGACATGACGGTGGCGGGCCAATCTAGTCCCGGGGTCGTGGGGACGACTCTATAGTCGTCGGACAAGACGGCGGCTGGACATCTTTGGCCCGGGGTCGTGGGGACGACCCTATAGTCGTCGTACATGTCGGCGGCTGGCCAACTTTGGTCCGTGGTCGTGGGGACGACCCAATAGTGGTCGGACATGTCGGCGGCTGGCCAACCTAGTTCCGAAGTCGTGGGGACGACCCTATAGTCGTCGGACATGTCGGCGGCTGGCCAACTTTTGCCCTGGGTCGTGGGGACGACCCTATAGTCGTCGGACTTGACGGTGTCGGGCCAATCTAGTCCCGGGGTCGTGGGGACGACCCTATAGTCGTCGTACATGTCGGCGGCTGGCCAACTTTGGTCCGTGGTCGTGGGGACGACCCAATAGTGGTCGGACATGTCGGCGGCTGGCCAACCTAGTTCCGAAGTCGTGGGGACGACCCTATAGTCGTCGGACATGTCGGCGGCTGGCCAACTTTTGCCCTGGGTCGTGGGGACGACCCTATAGTCGTCGGACTTGACGGTGTCGGGCCAATCTAGTCCCGGGGTCGTGGGGACGACCCTATTGTCGTCGGACATGACGGTGGCGGGCCAATCTAGTCCCGGGGTCGTGGGGACGACCCTACAGTCATCGGACATTTCGGCGTCTTGCCAACTTTGGCCCGGGGTCGTGGGGACGACCCTATTGTCGTCGGACATGTCGGCGGCTGGCCAAATTTGGCCCGGTGTCGTGGGGACGACTCTATAGTCGTCGGAAATGTCGGCGGCTGGCCAACTTTGGCCCGGGGTCGTGGGGACGACGCTATTGTCGACGGACAAGTCGGCGGTGAGCCAACCTAGTCCAGGGGTCGTGGGGACGACCCTATAGTCGTCGGACATGTCGGCGGCTTAACAACTTGGGCCCGGGGTCGTGGGCACGACCCTATAGTCGTCGGACATGTCGGCGGCTGGCCAACCTACTCCCGAGGTCGTGGGGCCGACCCTATAGTCGTCGGACTTGACGGTGGTGGGCCAATCTAGTCCCGGGGTCGTGGGGACGACCCTACAGTCATCGGACATTTCGGCGTCTTGCCAACTTTGGCCCGGGGTCGTGGGGACGACCCTATAGTCGTCGGACATGTCGGCGGCTGACCAACCTAGTCACGAGGTCGTGGGGGCGACCCTGTATTCGTCGGACATGTCGGCGGCTGGCCAAACTAGCCCCGAGGTCGTCGGACTTGACGGTGGCGGACCAATCTAGTCCCGGGGTTGGGACGACCCTATAGTCGTCGGACATGTCGGCGGCTGGCCAAACTAGTCCTGAGGTCGTGGGGGCGACCCTATAGTCGTCGGACATGTCGGCGGCTGGCCAAACTTGTCCCGAGGTCGTCGGACTTGACGGTGGCGGGCCAATCTAGTCCCGGGGTCGTGGGGACGATCCTACAGTCGTCGGACATTCCGGCGGCTTGCCAACTTTGGCCCGTGGTCGTGGGGATGACCCTATAGTCGTCGGACAGGTCGGCGGCTGGCCAACATTGGCCCGGGGTCGTGGGGACGACGCTATTGTCGACGGACATGTCGGCGGCTGGCCAAATTTGGCCCGGTGTCGTGGGGACGACTCTATAGTCGTCGGAAATGTCGGCGGCTGGCCAGCATTGGCCCGGGGTCGTGGGGACGACGCTATTGTCGACGGAGAAGTCGGCGGTGAGCCAACCTAGTCCAGGGGTCGTGGGGACGACCCTATAGTCGTCGGACATGTCGGCGGCTTAACAACTTGGGCCCGGGGTCGTGGGCACGACCCTATAGTCGTCGGACATGTCGGCGGCTGGCCAACCTACTCCCGAGGTCGTGGGGCCGACCCTATAGTCGTCGGACTTGACGGTGGTGGGCCAATCTAGTCCCGGGGTCGTGGGGACGACCCTACAGTCATCGGACATTTCGGCGTCTTGCCAACTTTGGCCCGGGGTCGTGGGGACGACCCTATAGTCGTCGGACATGTCGGCGGCTGACCAACCTAGTCACGAGGTCGTGGGGGCGACCCTGTAGTCGTCGGACATGTCGGCGGCTGGCCAAACTAGCCCCGAGGTCGTCGGACTTGACGGTGGCGGACCAATCTAGTCCCGGGGTTGGGACGACCCTATAGTCGTCGGACATGTCGGCGGCTGGCCAAACTAGTCCTGAGGTCGTGGGGGCGACCCTATAGTCGTCGGACATGTCGGCGGCTGGCCAAACTTGTCCCGAGGTCGTCGGACTTGACGGTGGCGGGCCAATCTAATCCCGGGGTCGTGGGGACGATCCTACAGTCGTCGGACATTTCGGCGGCTTGCCAACTTTGGCCCGTGGTCGTGGGGATGACCCTATAGTCGTCGGACAGGTCGGCGGCTGGCCAACATTGGCCCGGGGTCGTGGGGACGACGCTATTGTCGACGGAGAAGTCGGCGGTGAGCCAACCTAGTCCAGGGGTCGTGGGGACGACCCTATAGTCGTCGGACATGTCGGCGGCTTGCCAACTTTGGCCCGGGATCGTGGGGACGACCCTATTGTCGTCGGACATGTCGGCGGCTGGCCAAATTTGGCCCGGTGTCGTGGGGACGACTCTATAGTCGTCGGAAATGTCGGCGGCTGGCCAACATTGGCCCGGGGTCGTGGGATCGACGCTATTGTCGACGGAGAAGTCGGCGGTGAGCCAACCTAGTCCAGGGGTCGTGGGGACGACCCTATAGTCGTCGGACATGTCGGCGGCTTGCCAACTTTGGCCCGGGGTCGTGGGCACGACCCTATTGTCGTCGGACATGTTGCCGGCTGGTCAACCTAGTCTCGGGGTCGTGGGGACGACCCTATAGTCGTCGGAAATGTCGGCGGCTGGCTAACTTTGGCGGGTGGTCGTGAATACGACCCTATAGTCGTCGGACATTTCGGCGGCTTGCCAACTTTGGCCCGTGGTCGTGGGGACGACCCTATAGTCGTCGGACATGACGGTGGCGGGCCAATCTAGTCCCGGGGTCGTAGGGACGACCCTAAAGTCGTCCGACATGTCGGCGGCTGGCCACCTTTGGCCCGTAGACGTGGGGACGATCCGACAGTCGCCGGACATGTCGACGGCTGGCCAACCTAGACCCGGGGTCGTGGGGACGACCCTATTGTCGTCGGACATGTCGGCGGCTGGCCAACTTTGGCCCGGTGTCGTGGGGACGACTCTATAGTCGTCGGACATGTCGGCGGCGGGCCAACTTTGGCCCGTGGTTGTGGGGACGACCCAATAGTCGTTGGACATGACGGTGGCGGGCCAATCTAGTCCCGGGGTCGTGGGGACGACTCTATAGTCGTCGGACAAGACGGCGGCTGGACATCTTTGGCCCGGGGTCGTGGGGACGACCCTATAGTCGTCGTACATGTCGGCGGCTGGCCAACTTTGGTCCGTGGTCGTGGGGACGACCCAATAGTGGTCGGACATGTCGGCGGCTGGCCAACCTAGTTCCGAAGTCGTGGGGACGACCCTATAGTCGTCGGACATGTCGGCGGCTGGCCAACTTTTGCCCTGGGTCGTGGGGACGACCCTATAGTCGTCGGACTTGACGGTGTCGGGCCAATCTAGTCCCGGGGTCGTGGGGACGACCCTATAGTCGTCGTACATGTCGGCGGCTGGCCAACTTTGGTCCGTGGTCGTGGGGACGACCCAATAGTGGTCGGACATGTCGGCGGCTGGCCAACCTAGTTCCGAAGTCGTGGGGACGACCCTATAGTCGTCGGACATGTCGGCGGCTGGCCAACTTTTGCCCTGGGTCGTGGGGACGACCCTATAGTCGTCGGACTTGACGGTGTCGGGCCAATCTAGTCCCGGGGTCGTGGGGACGACCCTATTGTCGTCGGACATGACGGTGGCGGGCCAATCTAGTCCCGGGGTCGTGGGGACGACCCTACAGTCATCGGACATTTCGGCGTCTTGCCAACTTTGGCCCGGGGTCGTGGGGACGACCCTATTGTCGTCGGACATGTCGGCGGCTGGCCAAATTTGGCCCGGTGTCGTGGGGACGACTCTATAGTCGTCGGAAATGTCGGCGGCTGGCCAACTTTGGCCCGGGGTCGTGGGGACGACGCTATTGTCGACGGACAAGTCGGCGGTGAGCCAACCTAGTCCAGGGGTCGTGGGGACGACCCTATAGTCGTCGGACATGTCGGCGGCTTAACAACTTGGGCCCGGGGTCGTGGGCACGACCCTATAGTCGTCGGACATGTCGGCGGCTGGCCAACCTACTCCCGAGGTCGTGGGGCCGACCCTATAGTCGTCGGACTTGACGGTGCTGGGCCAATCTAGTCCCGGGGTCGTGGGGACGACCCTACAGTCATCGGACATTTCGGCGTCTTGCCAACTTTGGCCCGGGGTCGTGGGGACGACCCTATAGTCGTCGGACATGTCGGCGGCTGACCAACCTAGTCACGAGGTCGTGGGGGCGACCCTGTATTCGTCGGACATGTCGGCGGCTGGCCAAACTAGCCCCGAGGTCGTCGGACTTGACGGTGGCGGACCAATCTAGTCCCGGGGTTGGGACGACCCTATAGTCGTCGGACATGTCGGCGGCTGGCCAAACTAGTCCTGAGGTCGTGGGGGCGACCCTATAGTCGTCGGACATGTCGGCGGCTGGCCAAACTTGTCCCGAGGTCGTCGGACTTGACGGTGGCGGGCCAATCTAGTCCCGGGGTCGTGGGGACGATCCTACAGTCGTCGGACATTCCGGCGGCTTGCCAACTTTGGCCCGTGGTCGTGGGGATGACCCTATAGTCGTCGGACAGGTCGGCGGCTGGCCAACATTGGCCCGGGGTCGTGGGGACGACGCTATTGTCGACGGACATGTCGGCGGCTGGCCAAATTTGGCCCGGTGTCGTGGGGACGACTCTATAGTCGTCGGAAATGTCGGCGGCTGGCCAGCATTGGCCCGGGGTCGTGGGGACGACGCTATTGTCGACGGAGAAGTCGGCGGTGAGCCAACCTAGTCCAGGGGTCGTGGGGACGACCCTATAGTCGTCGGACATGTCGGCGGCTTAACAACTTGGGCCCGGGGTCGTGGGCACGACCCTATAGTCGTCGGACATGTCGGCGGCTGGCCAACCTACTCCCGAGGTCGTGGGGCCGACCCTATAGTCGTCGGACTTGACGGTGGTGGGCCAATCTAGTCCCGGGGTCGTGGGGACGACCCTACAGTCATCGGACATTTCGGCGTCTTGCCAACTTTGGCCCGGGGTCGTGGGGACGACCCTATAGTCGTCGGACATGTCGGCGGCTGACCAACCTAGTCACGAGGTCGTGGGGGCGACCCTGTAGTCGTCGGACATGTCGGCGGCTGGCCAAACTAGCCCCGAGGTCGTCGGACTTGACGGTGGCGGACCAATCTAGTCCCGGGGTTGGGACGACCCTATAGTCGTCGGACATGTCGGCGGCTGGCCAAACTAGTCCTGAGGTCGTGGGGGCGACCCTATAGTCGTCGGACATGTCGGCGGCTGGCCAAACTTGTCCCGAGGTCGTCGGACTTGACGGTGGCGGGCCAATCTAATCCCGGGGTCGTGGGGACGATCCTACAGTCGTCGGACATTTCGGCGGCTTGCCAACTTTGGCCCGTGGTCGTGGGGATGACCCTATAGTCGTCGGACAGGTCGGCGGCTGGCCAACATTGGCCCGGGGTCGTGGGGACGACGCTATTGTCGACGGAGAAGTCGGCGGTGAGCCAACCTAGTCCAGGGGTCGTGGGGACGACCCTATAGTCGTCGGACATGTCGGCGGCTTGCCAACTTTGGCCCGGGATCGTGGGGACGACCCTATTGTCGTCGGACATGTCGGCGGCTGGCCAAATTTGGCCCGGTGTCGTGGGGACGACTCTATAGTCGTCGGAAATGTCGGCGGCTGGCCAACATTGGCCCGGGGTCGTGGGGACGACGCTATTGTCGACGGAGAAGTCGGCGGTGAGCCAACCTAGTCCAGGGGTCGTGGGGACGACCCTATAGTCGTCGGACATGTCGGCGGCTTGCCAACTTTGGCCCGGGGTCGTGGGCACGACCCTATTGTCGTCGGACATGTTGCCGGCTGGTCAACCTAGTCTCGGGGTCGTGGGGACGACCCTATAGTCGTCGGAAATGTCGGCGGCTGGCTAACTTTGGCGGGTGGTCGTGAATACGACCCTATAGTCGTCGGACAAGACAGAGGCGGGCCAATCTTGTCCCGGGGTCGTGGGGACGACCCAATAGTCGTCGGACATGTCGGCGGCTGGCCAACCTACTCCCGAGGTCGTGGGGCCGACCCTATAGTCATCGGACTTGACGGTGGTGGGCCAATCTAGTCCCGGGGTCGTGGGGACGACCCTACAGTCGTCGGACATTTCGGCGTCTTGCCAACTTTGGCCCGGGGTCGTGGGGACGACGCTATTGTCGACGGACAAGTCGGCGGTGAGCCAACCTAGTCCAGGGGTCGTGGGGACGACCCTATAGTCGTCGGACATGTCGGCGGCTGGCCAACTTTTGCCCTGGGTCGTGGGGACGACCCTATAGTCGTCGGACTTGACGGTGTCGGGCCAATCTAGTCCCGGGGTCGTGGGGACGACCCTATTGTCGTCGGACATGACGGTGGCGGGCCAATCTAGTCCCGGGGTCGTGGGGACGACCCTATAGTCGTCGGACATTTCGGCGGCTTGCCAACTTTGGCCCGTGGTCGTGGGGACGACCCTATAGTCGTCGGACATGACGGTGGCGGGCCAATCTAGTCCCGGGGTCGTAGGGACGACCCTATAGTCGTCCGACATGTCGGCGGCTGGCCACCTTTGGCCCGTAGACGTGGGGACGATCCGACAGTCGCCGGACATGTCGACGGCTGGCCAACCTAGACCCGGGGTCGTGGGGACGACCCTATTGTCGTCGGACATGTCGGCGGCTGGCCAACTTTGGCCCGTGGTCGTGGGGACGATCCGATAGTCGTTGGACATGACGGTGGCGGGCCATTCTAGTCCCGGGGTCGTGGGGACGACCCTATAGTCGTCGGACATGTCGGCGGCTGGCCAACTTTGGCCCGGTGTCGTGGGGACGACTCTATAGTCGTCGGACATGTCGGCGGCGGGCCAACTTTGGCCCGTGGTTGTGGGGACGACCCAATAGTCGTTGGACATGACGGTGGCGGGCCAATCTAGTCCCGGGGTCGTGGGGACGACTCTATAGTCGTCGGACAAGACGGCGGCTGGACATCTTTGGCCCGGGGTCGTGGGGACGACCCTATAGTCGTCGTACATGTCGGCGGCTGGCCAACTTTGGTCCGTGGTCGTGGGGACGACCCAATAGTGGTCGGACATGTCGGCGGCTGGCCAACCTACTCCCGAGGTCGTGGGGCCGACCCTATAGTCGTCGGACTTGACGGTGGTGGGCCAATCTAGTCCCGGGGTCGTGGGGACGACCCTATAGTCGTCGGACAGGTCGGCGGCTGGCCAACATTGGCCCGGGGTCGTGGGGACGACGCTATTGTCGACGGAGAAGTCGGCGGTGAGCCAACCTAGTCCAGGGGTCGTGGGGACGACCCTATAGTCGTCGGACATGTCGGCGGCTGACCAACCTAGTCACGAGGTCGTGGGGGCGACCCTGTATTCGTCGGACATGTCGGCGGCTGGCCAACCTAGTCCCGAAGTCGTGGGGACGACCCTATAGTCGTCGGACATGTCGGCGGCTGGCCAACATTGGCCCGTGGTCGTGGGGACGATCCAATAGTCGTCGGACATGTCGGCGGCTGGCCAACTTTGGCCCGTGGTCGTGGGGACGACTCTATAGTCGTCGGAAATGTCGGCGGCTGGCCAACTTTGGCCCGGGGTCGTGGGGACGACGCTATTGTCGACGGACAAGTCGGCGGTGAGCCAACCTAGTCCAGGGGTCGTGGGGACGACCCTATAGTCGTCGGACATGTCGGCGGCTTAACAACTTGGGCCCGGGGTCGTGGGCACGACCCTATAGTCGTCGGACATGTCGGCGGCTGGCCAACCTACTCCCGAGGTCGTGGGGCCGACCCTATAGTCGTCGGACTTGACGGTGGTGGGCCAATCTAGTCCCGGGGTCGTGGGGACGACCCTATAGTCGTCGGACAGGTCGGCGGCTGGCCAACATTGGCCCGGGGTCGTGGGGACGACGCTATTGTCGACGGAGAAGTCGGCGGTGAGCCAACCTAGTCCAGGGGTCGTGGGGACGACCCTATAGTCGTCGGACATGTCGGCGGCTGACCAACCTAGTCACGAGGTCGTGGGGGCGACCCTGTATTCGTCGGACATGTCGGCGGCTGGCCAAACTAGCCCCGAGGTCGTCGGACTTGACGGTGGCGGACCAATCTAGTCCCGGGGTTGGGACGACCCTATAGTCGTCGGACATGTCGGCGGCTGGCCAAACTAGTCCTGAGGTCGTGGGGGCGACCCTATAGTCGTCGGACATGTCGGCGGCTGGCCAAACTTGTCCCGAGGTCGTCGGACTTGACGGTGGCGGGCCAATCTAGTCCCGGGGTCGTGGGGACGATCCTACAGTCGTCGGACATTTCGGCGGCTTGCCAACTTTGGCCCGTGGTCGTGGGGATGACCCTATAGTCGTCGGACAGGTCGGCGGCTGGCCAACATTGGCCCGGGGTCGTGGGGACGACGCTATTGCCGACGGAGAAGTCGGCGGTGAGCCAACCTAGTCCAGGGGTCGTGGGGACGACCCTATAGTCGTCGGACATGTCGGCGGCTTGCCAACTTTGGCCCGGGGTCGTGGGAACGACCCTATTGTCGTCGGACATGTCGGCGGCTGGCCAAATTTGGCCCGGTGTCGTGGGGACGACTCTATAGTCGTCGGAAATGTCGGCGGCTGGCCAGCATTGGCCCGGGGTCGTGGGGACGACGCTATTGTCGACGGAGAAGTCGGCGGTGAGCCAACCTAGTCCAGGGGTCGTGGGGACGACCCTATAGTCGTCGGACATGTCGGCGGCTTAACAACTTGGGCCCGGGGTCGTGGGCACGACCCTATAGTCGTCGGACATGTCGGCGGCTGGCCAACCTACTCCCGAGGTCGTGGGGCCGACCCTATAGTCGTCGGACTTGACGGTGGTGGGCCAATCTAGTCCCGGGGTCGTGGGGACGACCCTACAGTCATCGGACATTTCGGCGTCTTGCCAACTTTGGCCCGGGGTCGTGGGACGACCCTATAGTCGTCGGACATGTCGGCGGCTGACCAACCTAGTCACGAGGTCGTGGGGGCGACCCTGTAGTCGTCGGACATGTCGGCGGCTGGCCAAACTAGCCCCGAGGTCGTCGGACTTGACGGTGGCGGACCAATCTAGTCCCGGGGTTGGGACGACCCTATAGTCGTCGGACATGTCGGCGGCTGGCCAAACTAGTCCTGAGGTCGTGGGGGCGACCCTATAGTCGTCGGACATGTCGGCGGCTGGCCAAACTTGTCCCGAGGTCGTCGGACTTGACGGTGGCGGGCCAATCTAATCCCGGGGTCGTGGGGACGATCCTACAGTCGTCGGACATTTCGGCGGCTTGCCAACTTTGGCCCGTGGTCGTGGGGATGACCCTATAGTCGTCGGACAGGTCGGCGGCTGGCCAACATTGGCCCGGGGTCGTGGGGACGACGCTATTGTCGACGGAGAAGTCGGCGGTGAGCCAACCTAGTCCAGGGGTCGTGGGGACGACCCTATAGTCGTCGGACATGTCGGCGGCTTGCCAACTTTGGCCCGGGATATGTGGGGACGACCCTATAGTCGTCGGACATGACGGTGGCGGACCAATCTAGTCCCGGGGTCGTGGGGACGACCCTATAGTCGTCGGACATGTCGGCGGCTGGCCATCTTTGGCTCGTGGTCGTGGGGACGATCCAATTGTCGTCGGACATATTGGCGGCTGGCCAACTTTGGCCCGTGGTCGTGGGGACGATCCGATAGTCGTCGGACATGTCGGCGGCTGGCCAATCTAGTCCCGTGGTCGTGGGCACGACCCTATAGTCGTCGGACATGTCGGCGGCTGGCCAACTTTGGCCCGTGGTCGTGGGGACGATCCAATAGTCGTCGGACATGTCGGCGGCTGGCCAACCTAGACCCGGGGTCGTGGGGACGACCCTATTGTCGTCGGACATGGCGGTGGCGGGCCAATCTAGTCCCGTGGTCGTGAGGACGACCCTATAGTCTTCGGACATGACGGTAGCGGGCCAATCTAGACCCGAGGTCGTGGGGACGACCCTATAGTCGTCGGTCATGACGGTAGCGGGACAATCTAGACCCGAGGTCGTGGGGACGACCACATAGTCTTCGGACATGTCGGCGGCTGGCCATCTTTGGCTCGTGGTCGTGGGGACGATCCAATTGTCGTCGGACATATTGGCGGCTGTCCAACTTTGGCCCGGTGTCGTGGGGACGACTCTATATTCGTCGGACATGTCGGCGGCTGGCCAACCTAGACCCGGGGTCGTGGGGACGACCCTATTGTCGTCGGACATGACGGTGGCGGGCCAATCTAGTCCCGGGGTCGTGGGGACGACCCTATAGTCGTCGGACAAGACGGCGGCTGGACATCTTTGGCCCGGGGTCGTGGGGACGACCCTACAGTCGTCGGAAATGTCGGCGGCTGGCCAACCTAGACCCGGGGTCGTGGGGACGACCCTATTGTCGTCGGACATGACGGTGGCGGGCCAATCTAGTCCCGGGGTCGTGGGGACGACCCTATAGTCGTCGAACAATTCGGCGGCGGGCCAAGCTTGTCCCGGGGTCGTGGGGACGACCCTATAATCGTCGGACATGACGGTGGCGGGCCAATCTAGTCCCGGGGTCGTGGGGACGACCCTACAGTCTTCGGACATTTCGGCGGCTTGCCAACTTTGGCCCGGGGTCGTGGGGACGACCCTATAGTCGTCGGACATGTCGGCAGCTGGCCAACTTTGGCCCGGGGTCGTGGGGACGACCCTATAGTCGTCGGACATGTCGGCGGCTGGCCAACTTTGGCCCATGGTTGTGGGGACGACCCTATAGTCGTTGGACATGACGGTGGCGGGCCAATCTAGTCCCGGGGTCGTGGGGACGACCCTATAGTCGTCGGACAAGACGGCGGCTGGACATCGTTGGCCCGGGGCCGTGGGGACGACCCTATAGTCGTCGGACATGTTGGCGGCTTGTCAGCCTAGTCCCAGGGTCGTGGGTACGACCCTATAGTCGTCGGACAAGTCGGAGGCGGGCCAATCTAGTCCCGGGGTCGTGGGGACGACCCTATTGTCGTCGGACATGACGGTGGCGGGCCAATCTATTCCCGGGGTCGTACGGACGACCCTATAGTCGTCGGACATGTTGGCGAGTGGCCAACTTTGGCCCGGGGTCGTGGGGACGACCCTATAGTCGTCGGACATTTCGGCGGCGTGCCAACTTTGGCCCGGGGTCGTGGGGACGACCCTATAGTCGTCGGACATTTCGGCGGCATGCCAACTTTGGCTCGGGGTCGTGGGGACGACCCTATAGTCGTTGGACATGACGGTGGCGGGCCAATCTAGTCCCGGGGTCGTAGGGACGACCCTATAGTCGTCGGACATGTCGGCGATTGGCCAACATTGGCCCGGGGTCGTGGGGACGACCCTATAGTCGTCGGACATGTCGGCGGCTGGCCAAACTAGTCCCGAGGTCGTGGGGACGACCCTATAGTCGTCGGACTTCACGGTGGCGGGCCAATCTAGTCCCGGGGTCGTGGGGACGACCCTATTGTCGTCGGACATGACGGTGGCGGGCCAATCTATTCCCGGGGTCGTACGGACGACCCTATAGTCGTCGGACATGTTGGCGAGTGGCCAACTTTGGCCCGGGGTCGTGGGGACGACCCTATAGTCGTCGGACATTTCGGCGGCGTGCCAACTTTGGCCCGGGGTCGTGGGGACGACCCTATAGTCGTCGGACATTTCGGCGGCGTGCCAACTTTGGCCCGGGGTCGTGGGGACGACCCTATAGTCGTCGGACATTTCGGCGGCGTGCCAACTTTGGCCCGGGGTCGTGGGGACGACCCTATAGTCGTCGGACATTTCGGCGGCATGCCAACTTTGGCTCGGGGTCGTGGGGACGACCCTATAGTCGTTGGACATGACGGTGGCGGGCCAATCTAGTCCCGGGGTCGTAGGGACGACCCTATAGTCGTCGGACATGTCGGCGATTGGCCAACATTGGCCCGGGGTCGTGGGGACGACCCTATAGTCGTCGGACATGTCGGCGGCTGGCCAAACTAGTCCCGCGGTCGTGGGGACGACCCTATAGTCGTCGGACTTCACGGTGGCGGGCCAATCTAGTCCCGGGGTCGTGGGGACGACCCTATTGTCGTCGGACATGACGGTGGCGGGCCAATCTATTCCCGGGGTCGTACGGACGACCCTATAGTCGTCGGACATGTTGGCGAGTGGCCAACTTTGGCCCGGGGTCGTGGGGACGACCCTATAGTCGTCGGACATTTCGGCGGCGTGCCAACTTTGGCCCGGGGTCGTGGGGACGACCCTATAGTCGTCGGACATGTCCGCGGCTGGCCAAACTAGTCCCGAGGTCGTGGGGACGACCCTATAGTCGTCGGACTTCACGGTGGCGGGCCAATCTAGTCCCGGGGTCGTGGGGACGACCCTATTGTCGTCGGACATGACGGTGGCGGGCCAATCTATTCCCGGGGTCGTACGGACGACCCTATAGTCGTCGGACATGTTGGCGAGTGGCCAACTTTGGCCCGGGGTCGTGGGGACGACCCTATAGTCGTCGGACATTTCGGCGGCGTGCCAACTTTGGCCCGGGGTCGTGGGGACGACCCTATAGTCGTCGGACATTTCGGCGGCATGCCAACTTTGGCTCGGGGTCGTGGGTACGACCCTATAGTCGTCGGACAAGACGGCGGCTGGACATCTTTGGCCCGCGGTCGTGGGGACGACCCTATAATCGTCGGACATGTCGGCAGCTGGCCAACCTAGACCCGGGGTCGTGGGGACGACCCTATTGTCGTCGGACATGACGGTGGCGGGCCAATCTAGTCCCGGTGTCGTGGGGACGACCCTATAGTCGTCGGGCAAGTCGGCGGCGGGCCAAGCTTGTCCCGGGGTCGTGGGGACGATCCAATAGTCGTCGGACATGTCGGCGGCTGGCCAACTTTGGCGCGTGGTCGTGGGGACGATCCGATTGTCGTCGGACATGTCGGCGGCTGGCCAACCTAGACCCGGGGTCGTGGGGACGATCCGATTGTCGTCGGACATGTCGGCGGCTGGCCAACTTTGGCACCGTGGTCGTGGGGACGATCCAATAGTCGTCAGACATGTCGGCGGCTGGCCAACCTGGACCCGGGGTCGTGGGGACGACCCTATTGTCGTCGGACATGACGGTGGCGGGCCAATCTAGTCTCGCGGTCGTGGGGACGACCCTATAATCGTCGGACATGACGGTGGCGGGCCAATCTAGTCCCGGGGTCGTGGGGACGACCCTATAGTCGTCAGACATGTCGGCGGCTGGCCAACTTTGGCCCCGTGTCGTGGGGACGACCCTATAGTCGTCGGACATTTCGGCGGCATGCCAACTTTGGCCCGTGGTCGTTGGGACGACCCTATAGTTGTTGGACATGACGGTGGCGGGCTAATCTAGTCCCGGGGTCGTAGGGACGACCCTATAGTCGTTGGACATGTCGGCGATTGGCCAACATTGGCCCGGGGTCGTTGGGACGAACCTATAGTCGTCGGACATGACGGCGGCTGGCCAACTTTGGCCCGTGGTTGTGGGGACGACCCTATAGTCGTCGGACATGTCGGCGATTGGCCAACATTGGCCCGGGGTCGTGGGGACGACCCTATAGTCGTCGGACATGTCGGCGGCTGGCCAAACTAGTCCCGAGGTCGTGGGGACGACCCTATAGTCGTCGGACTTCACGGTGGCGGGCCAATCTAGTCCCGGGGTCGTGGGGACGACCCTATTGTCGTCGGACATGACGGTGGCGGGCCAATCTATTCCCGGGGTCGTACGGACGACCCTATAGTCGTCGGACATGTTGGCGAGTGGCCAACTTTGGCCCGGGGTCGTGGGGACGACCCTATAGTCGTCGGACATTTCGGCGGCGTGCCAACTTTGGCCCGGGGTCGTGGGGACGACCCTATAGTCGTCGGACATTTCGGCGGCATGCCAACTTTGGCTCGGGGTCGTGGGGACGACCCTATAGTCGTTGGACATGACGGTGGCGGGCCAATCTAGTCCCGGGGTCGTAGGGACGACCCTATAGTCGTCGGACATGTCGGCGATTGGCCAACTTTGGCCCGGGGTCGTGGGGACGACCCTATAGTCGTCGGACATGACGGTGGCGGACCAATCGAGTCCCGGGGTCGTGGGGACGACCCTATAGTCGTCGGATATGTCGGCGGCAGGCCAACTTTGGCCCGTGGTCGTGGGGACGATCCAATAGTCGTCGGACATGTCGGCGGCTGGCCAACTTTGGCCCGTGGTCGTGGGGACGACCGTATAGTCGTCGGACATGACGGTGGCGGGCCAATCTAGTCCCGGGGTCGTGGGGACGACCCTATAGTCGTCGGACAAGACGGCGGCTGGACATCTTTGGCCCGCGGTCGTGGGGACGACCCTATAGTCGTCGGACATTTCGGCGGCTTGCCAACTTTGGCCCGGGGTCGTGGGGACGACCCTATAGTCGTCGGACATGTCGGCGGCTGGCTAACTTTGGCCCGTGGTCGTGGGGACGACCCAATAGTCGTTGGACATGTCGGCGGCTGGCCAACTTTGGGCCGTGGTCGTCGAGACGATCCTATAGTCGTCGGACTTGACGGTGGCGGGCCAATCTAGTCGCGGGGTCGTGGGGACGACCCTATAGTCGTCGGACATGACGGTGGCGGGCCAATCTATTCCCGGGGTCGTACGGACGACCCTATAGTCGTCGGACATGTTGGCGAGTGGCCAACTTTGGCCCGGGGTCGTGGGGACGACCCTATAGTCGTCGGACATTTCGGCGGCGTGCCAACTTTGGCCCGGGGTCGTGGGGACGACCCTATAGTCGTCGGACATTTCGGCGGCATGCCAACTTTGGCTCGGGGTCGTGGGGACGACCCTATAGTCGTTGGACATGACGGTGGCGGGCCAATCTAGTCCCGGGGTCGTAGGGACGACCCAATAGTCGTTGGACATTACGGCGGCTGGCCAACTTTGGCCCATGGTCGTGGGGACGACCCTATAGTCGTCGGACAAGTCAGCGGCTGGCCAACTTTGGCCCGGTGTCGTGGGGACGACTCTATAGTCGTCGGACATGTCGGCGGCTGGCCAACCTAGACCCGGGGTCGTGGGGACGACCCTATTGTCGTCGGACATGACGGTGGCGGGCCAATCTATTCCCGGGGTCGTACGGACGACCCTATAGTCGTCGGACTTGACGGGGGTGGGCCAAACTAGTCCCGGGGTCGTGGGGACGACCCAATAGTCGTTGGACATATCGGCAGCTGGCCAACTTTGGCCCATGGTCGTGGGGACGACCCTATAGTCGTTGGACATGACGGTGGCGGGCCAATCTAGTCCCGGGGTCGTAGGGACGACCCTATAGTCGTCGGACATGTTGGCGATTGGCCAACATTGGCCCGGGGTCGTCGGGACGACCCTATAGTCGTCGGACATGTCGGCGGCTGGCCAACCTCGACCCGGGGTCGTGGGGACGACCCTATTGTCGTCGGACATGAAGGTGGCGGGCCAATCTATTCCCGGGGTCGTACGGACGACCCTATAGTCGTCGGACATGTTGGCGATTGGCCAACTTTGGCCCGGGGTCGTGGGGACGACCCTATAGTCGTCGGACATTTCGGCGGCGTGCCAACTTTGGCCCGGGGTTGTGGGGACGACCCTATAGTCGTCGGACACTTCGGCGGCATGCCAACTTTGGCTCGGGGTCGTGGGGACGACCCTATTGTCGTTGGACATGACGGTGGCGGGCCAATCTTGTCCCGTGGTCGTGGGGACGACCCTATAGTCGTTGGACATGTCAGCGGCTGGCCAACTTTGGCCCGGTGTCGTGGGGACGACTCTATAGTCGTCGGACATGTCGGCGGCTGGCCAACCTAGACCCGGGGTCGTGGGGACGACCCTATTGTCGTCGGACATGACGGTGGCGGGCCAATCTATTCCCGGGGTCGTACGGACGACCCTATAGTCGTCGGACTTGACGGGGGCGGGCCAAACTAGTCCCGGGGTCGTGGGGACGACCCAATAGTCGTTGGACATATCGGCAGCTGGCCAACTTTGGCCCATGGTCGTGGGGACGACCCTATAGTCGTTGGACATGACGGTGGCGGGCCAATCTAGTCCCGGGGTCGTAGGGACGACCCTATAGTCGTCGGACATGTTGGCGATTGGCCAACATTGGCCCGGGGTCGTCGGGACGACCCTATAGTCGTCGGACATGTTGGCGATTGGCCAACATTGGCCCGGGGTCGTGGGGACGACCCTATAGTCGTCGGACATGTCGGCGGCTGGCCAAACTAGTCCCGAGGTCGTGGGGACGACCCTATAGTCGTCGGACATGACGGTGGCGGACCAATCTAGCCCCGGGGTCGTGGGGGCGACCCTATAGTCGTCGGACATGTCGGCGGCTGGCCATCTTTGGCCCGTGGTCGTGGGGACGATCCAATAGTCGTCGGACATGTCGACGGCTGGCCAACTTTGGCCCGTGGTCGTGGGGACGACCCTATAGTCGTTGGACATGTCAGCGGCTGGCCAACTTTGGACCGGTGTCGTGGGGACGACTCTATAGTCGTCGGATATGTCGGCGGCTGGCCAACCTAGACCCGGGGTCGTGGGGACGACCCCATTGTCTTCGGACATGACGGTGGCGGGCCAATCTATTCCCGGGGTCGTATGGACGACCCTATAGTCGTCGGACATGTTGGCGATTGGCCAACATTGGCCCGGGGTCGTGGGGACGACTCTATAGTCGTCGGACATGTTGGCGGCTTGTCAGCCTAGTCCCGGGGTCGTGGGTACGACCCTATAGTCGTCGGACAAGTCGGCGGCGGGCCAACCTTGCCCCGGGGTCGTGGGGACGACCCTATAGTCGTCGGACAAGACGGCGGCTGGACATCCTTGGCTCGCGGTCGTGGGGACGACCCTATAGTCGTCGGACATTTCGGCGGCTTGTCAACCTAGTCCCGGGGTCGTGGGGACGACCCTATAGTCGTTGGACATGACGGTGGCGGGCCAAACTAGTCCCGAGGTCGTGGGGACGACCCTATAGTCGTCGGACATGACGGTGGCGGACCAATCTAGTCCCGGGGTCGTGGGTACGACCCTATAGTCGTCGGACATGTCGGCGGCTGGCCAACCTAGACCCGGGGTCGTGGGGACGACCCTATTGTCGTCGGACATGACGGTGGCGGGCCAATCTATTCCCGGGGTCGTACGGACGACCCTATAGTCGTCGGACATGTTGGCGATTGGCCAACTTTGGCCCGGGGTCGTGGGGACAACCCTATAGTCGTCGGACATTTCGGCGGCGTGCCAACTTTGGCCCGGGGTCGTGGGGACGACCCTATATTCGTCGGACATTTCGGCGGCATGCCAACTTTGGCTCGGGGTCGTGGGGACGACCCTATTGTCGTTGGACATGTCGGCGGCTGGCCAAACTAGTCCCGGGGTCGTGGGGACGACCCTATAGTCGTCGGACATGTCGGCGGCTGGCCAACTTTGGCCCGTGGTCGTGGGGACGATCCAATAGTCGTCGGACATGTCGGCGGCTGGCCAACTTTGGCCCGTGGTCGTGGGGACGACCCTATAGTCGTTGGACATGTCAGCGGCTGGCCAACTTTGGCCCGGTGTCGTGGGGACGACTCTATAGTCGTCGGACATGTCGGCGGCTGGCCAACCTAGACCCGGGGTCGTGGGGACGACCCTATTGTCGTCGGACATGACGGTGGCGGGCCAATCTATTCCCGGGGTCGTACGGACGACCCTATAGTCGTCGGACTTGACGGGGGCGGGCCAAACTAGTCCCGGGGACGTGGGGACGACCCAATAGTCGTTGGACATATCGGCAGCTGGCCAACTTTGGCCCATGGTCGTGGGGACGACCCTATAGTCGTTGGACATGACGGTGGCGGGCCAATCTAGTCCCGGGGTCGTAGGGACGACCCTATAGTCGTCGGACATGTTGGCGATTGGCCAACATTGGCCCGGGGTCGTCGGGACGACCCTATAGTCGTCGGACATGTTGGCGATTGGCCAACATTGGCCCGGGGTCGTGGGGACGACCCTATAGTCGTCGGACATGTCGGCGGCTGGCCAAACTAGTCCCGAGGTCGTGGGGACGACCCTATAGTCGTCGGACATGACGGTGGCGGACCAATCTAGCCCCGGGGTCGTGGGGGCGACCCTATAGTCGTCGGACATGTCGGCGGCTGGCCATCTTTGGCCCGTGGTCGTGGGGACGATCCAATAGTCGTCGGACATGTCGACGGCTGGCCAACTTTGGCCCGTGGTCGTGGGGACGACCCTATAGTCGTTGGACATGTCAGCGGCTGGCCAACTTTGGACCGGTGTCGTGGGGACGACTCTATAGTCGTCGGATATGTCGGCGGCTGGCCAACCTAGACCCGGGGTCGTGGGGACGACCCCATTGTCTTCGGACATGACGGTGGCGGGCCAATCTATTCCCGGGGTCGTATGGACGACCCTATAGTCGTCGGACATGTTGGCGATTGGCCAACATTGGCCCGGGGTCGTGGGGACGACTCTATAGTCGTCGGACATGTTGGCGGCTTGTCAGCCTAGTCCCGGGGTCGTGGGTACGACCCTATAGTCGTCGGACAAGTCGGCGGCGGGCCAACCTTGCCCCGGGGTCGTGGGGACGACCCTATAGTCGTCGGACAAGACGGCGGCTGGACATCCTTGGCTCGCGGTCGTGGGGACGACCCTATAGTCGTCGGACATTTCGGCGGCTTGTCAACCTAGTCCCGGGGTCGTGGGGACGACCCTATAGTCGTTGGACATGACGGTGGCGGGCCAAACTAGTCCCGAGGTCGTGGGGACGACCCTATAGTCGTCGGACATGACGGTGGCGGACCAATCTAGTCCCGGGGTCGTGGGTACGACCCTATAGTCGTCGGACATGTCGGCGGCTGGCCAACCTAGACCCGGGGTCGTGGGGACGACCCTATTGTCGTCGGACATGACGGTGGCGGGCCAATCTATTCCCGGGGTCGTACGGACGACCCTATAGTCGTCGGACATGTTGGCGATTGGCCAACTTTGGCCCGGGGTCGTGGGGACAACCCTATAGTCGTCGGACATTTCGGCGGCGTGCCAACTTTGGCCCGGGGTCGTGGGGACGACCCTATATTCGTCGGACATTTCGGCGGCATGCCAACTTTGGCTCGGGGTCGTGGGGACGACCCTATTGTCGTTGGACATGTCGGCGGCTGGCCAAACTAGTCCCGGGGTCGTGGGGACGACCCTATAGTCGTCGGACATGTCGGCGGCTGGCCAACTTTGGCCCGTGGTCGTGGGGACGATCCAATAGTCGTCGGACATGTCGGCGGCTGGCCAACTTTGGCCCGTGGTCGTGGGGACGACCCTATAGTCGTTGGACATGTCAGCGGCTGGCCAACTTTGGCCCGGTGTCGTGGGGACGACTCTATAGTCGTCGGACATGTCGGCGGCTGGCCAACTTTGGCCCGTGGTCGTGGGGACGACCGTATAGTCGTCGGACATGACGGTGGCGGGCCAATCTAGTCCCGGGGTCGTGGGGACGACCCTATAGTCGTCGGACAAGACGGCGGCTGGACATCTTTGGCCCGCGGTCGTGGGGACGACCCTATAGTCGTCGGACATTTCGGCGGCTTGCCAACTTTGGCCCGGGGTCGTGGGGACGACCCTATAGTCGTCGGACATGTCGGCGGCTGGCTAACTTTGGCCCGTGGTCGTGGGGACGACCCAATAGTCGTTGGACATGTCGGCGGCTGGCCAACTTTGGGCCGTGGTCGTCGAGACGATCCTATAGTCGTCGGACTTGACGGTGGCGGGCCAATCTAGTCGCGGGGTCGTGGGGACGACCCTATAGTCGTCGGACATGACGGTGGCGGGCCAATCTATTCCCGGGGTCGTACGGACGACCCTATAGTCGTCGGACATGTTGGCGAGTGGCCAACTTTGGCCCGGGGTCGTGGGGACGACCCTATAGTCGTCGGACATTTCGGCGGCGTGCCAACTTTGGCCCGGGGTCGTGGGGACGACCCTATAGTCGTCGGACATTTCGGCGGCATGCCAACTTTGGCTCGGGGTCGTGGGGACGACCCTATAGTCGTTGGACATGACGGTGGCGGGCCAATCTAGTCCCGGGGTCGTAGGGACGACCCAATAGTCGTTGGACATTACGGCGGCTGGCCAACTTTGGCCCATGGTCGTGGGGACGACCCTATAGTCGTCGGACAAGTCAGCGGCTGGCCAACTTTGGCCCGGTGTCGTGGGGACGACTCTATAGTCGTCGGACATGTCGGCGGCTGGCCAACCTAGACCCGGGGTCGTGGGGACGACCCTATTGTCGTCGGACATGACGGTGGCGGGCCAATCTATTCCCGGGGTCGTACGGACGACCCTATAGTCGTCGGACTTGACGGGGGTGGGCCAAACTAGTCCCGGGGTCGTGGGGACGACCCAATAGTCGTTGGACATATCGGCAGCTGGCCAACTTTGGCCCATGGTCGTGGGGACGACCCTATAGTCGTTGGACATGACGGTGGCGGGCCAATCTAGTCCCGGGGTCGTAGGGACGACCCTATAGTCGTCGGACATGTTGGCGATTGGCCAACATTGGCCCGGGGTCGTCGGGACGACCCTATAGTCGTCGGACATGTCGGCGGCTGGCCAACCTCGACCCGGGGTCGTGGGGACGACCCTATTGTCGTCGGACATGAAGGTGGCGGGCCAATCTATTCCCGGGGTCGTACGGACGACCCTATAGTCGTCGGACATGTTGGCGATTGGCCAACTTTGGCCCGGGGTCGTGGGGACGACCCTATAGTCGTCGGACATTTCGGCGGCGTGCCAACTTTGGCCCGGGGTTGTGGGGACGACCCTATAGTCGTCGGACACTTCGGCGGCATGCCAACTTTGGCTCGGGGTCGTGGGGACGACCCTATTGTCGTTGGACATGACGGTGGCGGGCCAATCTTGTCCCGTGGTCGTGGGGACGACCCTATAGTCGTTGGACATGTCAGCGGCTGGCCAACTTTGGCCCGGTGTCGTGGGGACGACTCTATAGTCGTCGGACATGTCGGCGGCTGGCCAACCTAGACCCGGGGTCGTGGGGACGACCCTATTGTCGTCGGACATGACGGTGGCGGGCCAATCTATTCCCGGGGTCGTACGGACGACCCTATAGTCGTCGGACTTGACGGGGGCGGGCCAAACTAGTCCCGGGGTCGTGGGGACGACCCAATAGTCGTTGGACATATCGGCAGCTGGCCAACTTTGGCCCATGGTCGTGGGGACGACCCTATAGTCGTTGGACATGACGGTGGCGGGCCAATCTAGTCCCGGGGTCGTAGGGACGACCCTATAGTCGTCGGACATGTTGGCGATTGGCCAACATTGGCCCGGGGTCGTCGGGACGACCCTATAGTCGTCGGACATGTTGGCGATTGGCCAACATTGGCCCGGGGTCGTGGGGACGACCCTATAGTCGTCGGACATGTCGGCGGCTGGCCAAACTAGTCCCGAGGTCGTGGGGACGACCCTATAGTCGTCGGACATGACGGTGGCGGACCAATCTAGCCCCGGGGTCGTGGGGGCGACCCTATAGTCGTCGGACATGTCGGCGGCTGGCCATCTTTGGCCCGTGGTCGTGGGGACGATCCAATAGTCGTCGGACATGTCGACGGCTGGCCAACTTTGGCCCGTGGTCGTGGGGACGACCCTATAGTCGTTGGACATGTCAGCGGCTGGCCAACTTTGGACCGGTGTCGTGGGGACGACTCTATAGTCGTCGGATATGTCGGCGGCTGGCCAACCTAGACCCGGGGTCGTGGGGACGACCCCATTGTCTTCGGACATGACGGTGGCGGGCCAATCTATTCCCGGGGTCGTATGGACGACCCTATAGTCGTCGGACATGTTGGCGATTGGCCAACATTGGCCCGGGGTCGTGGGGACGACTCTATAGTCGTCGGACATGTTGGCGGCTTGTCAGCCTAGTCCCGGGGTCGTGGGTACGACCCTATAGTCGTCGGACAAGTCGGCGGCGGGCCAACCTTGCCCCGGGGTCGTGGGGACGACCCTATAGTCGTCGGACAAGACGGCGGCTGGACATCCTTGGCTCGCGGTCGTGGGGACGACCCTATAGTCGTCGGACATTTCGGCGGCTTGTCAACCTAGTCCCGGGGTCGTGGGGACGACCCTATAGTCGTTGGACATGACGGTGGCGGGCCAAACTAGTCCCGAGGTCGTGGGGACGACCCTATAGTCGTCGGACATGACGGTGGCGGACCAATCTAGTCCCGGGGTCGTGGGTACGACCCTATAGTCGTCGGACATGTCGGCGGCTGGCCAACCTAGACCCGGGGTCGTGGGGACGACCCTATTGTCGTCGGACATGACGGTGGCGGGCCAATCTATTCCCGGGGTCGTACGGACGACCCTATAGTCGTCGGACATGTTGGCGATTGGCCAACTTTGGCCCGGGGTCGTGGGGACAACCCTATAGTCGTCGGACATTTCGGCGGCGTGCCAACTTTGGCCCGGGGTCGTGGGGACGACCCTATATTCGTCGGACATTTCGGCGGCATGCCAACTTTGGCTCGGGGTCGTGGGGACGACCCTATTGTCGTTGGACATGTCGGCGGCTGGCCAAACTAGTCCCGGGGTCGTGGGGACGACCCTATAGTCGTCGGACATGTCGGCGGCTGGCCAACTTTGGCCCGTGGTCGTGGGGACGATCCAATAGTCGTCGGACATGTCGGCGGCTGGCCAACTTTGGCCCGTGGTCGTGGGGACGACCCTATAGTCGTTGGACATGTCAGCGGCTGGCCAACTTTGGCCCGGTGTCGTGGGGACGACTCTATAGTCGTCGGACATGTCGGCGGCTGGCCAACCTAGACCCGGGGTCGTGGGGACGACCCTATTGTCGTCGGACATGACGGTGGCGGGCCAATCTATTCCCGGGGTCGTACGGACGACCCTATAGTCGTCGGACTTGACGGGGGCGGGCCAAACTAGTCCCGGGGACGTGGGGACGACCCAATAGTCGTTGGACATATCGGCAGCTGGCCAACTTTGGCCCATGGTCGTGGGGACGACCCTATAGTCGTTGGACATGACGGTGGCGGGCCAATCTAGTCCCGGGGTCGTAGGGACGACCCTATAGTCGTCGGACATGTTGGCGATTGGCCAACATTGGCCCGGGGTCGTCGGGACGACCCTATAGTCGTCGGACATGTTGGCGATTGGCCAACATTGGCCCGGGGTCGTGGGGACGACCCTATAGTCGTCGGACATGTCGGCGGCTGGCCAAACTAGTCCCGAGGTCGTGGGGACGACCCTATAGTCGTCGGACATGACAGTGGCGGACCAATCTAGCCCCGGGGTCGTGGGGGCGACCCTATAGTCGTCGGACATGTCGGCGGCTGGCCATCTTTGGCCCGTGGTCGTGGGGACGATCCAATAGTCGTCGGACATGTCGACGGCTGGCCAACTTTGGCCCGTGGTCGTGGGGACGACCCTATAGTCGTTGGACATGTCAGCGGCTGGCCAACTTTGGACCGGTGTCGTGGGGACGACTCTATAGTCGTCGGATATGTCGGCGGCTGGCCAACCTAGACCCGGGGTCGTGGGGACGACCCCATTGTCTTCGGACATGACGGTGGCGGGCCAATCTATTCCCGGGGTCGTATGGACGACCCTATAGTCGTCGGACATGTTGGCGATTGGCCAACATTGGCCCGGGGTCGTGGGGACGACTCTATAGTCGTCGGACATGTTGGCGGCTTGTCAGCCTAGTCCCGGGGTCGTGGGTACGACCCTATAGTCGTCGGACAAGTCGGCGGCGGGCCAACCTTGCCCCGGGGTCGTGGGGACGACCCTATAGTCGTCGGACAAGACGGCGGCTGGACATCCTTGGCTCGCGGTCGTGGGGACGACCCTATAGTCGTCGGACATTTCGGCGGCTTGTCAACCTAGTCCCGGGGTCGTGGGGACGACCCTATAGTCGTTGGACATGACGGTGGCGGGCCAAACTAGTCCCGAGGTCGTGGGGACGACCCTATAGTCGTCGGACATGACGGTGGCGGACCAATCTAGTCCCGGGGTCGTGGGTACGACCCTATAGTCGTCGGACATGTCGGCGGCTGGCCAACCTAGACCCGGGGTCGTGGGGACGACCCTATTGTCGTCGGACATGACGGTGGCGGGCCAATCTATTCCCGGGGTCGTACGGACGACCCTATAGTCGTCGGACATGTTGGCGATTGGCCAACTTTGGCCCGGGGTCGTGGGGACAACCCTATAGTCGTCGGACATTTCGGCGGCGTGCCAACTTTGGCCCGGGGTCGTGGGGACGACCCTATATTCGTCGGACATTTCGGCGGCATGCCAACTTTGGCTCGGGGTCGTGGGGACGACCCTATTGTCGTTGGACATGTCGGCGGCTGGCCAAACTAGTCCCGGGGTCGTGGGGACGACCCTATAGTCGTCGGACATGTCGGCGGCTGGCCAACTTTGGCCCGTGGTCGTGGGGACGATCCAATAGTCGTCGGACATGTCGGCGGCTGGCCAACTTTGGCCCGTGGTCGTGGGGACGACCCTATAGTCGTTGGACATGTCAGCGGCTGGCCAACTTTGGCCCGGTGTCGTGGGGACGACTCTATAGTCGTCGGACATGTCGGCGGCTGGCCAACCTAGACCCGGGGTCGTGGGGACGACCCTATTGTCGTCGGACATGACGGTGGCGGGCCAATCTATTCCCGGGGTCGTACGGACGACCCTATAGTCGTCGGACATGTTGGCGATTGGCCAACTTTGGCCCGGGGTCGTGGGGACGACCCTATAGTCGTTGGACATGACGGTGGCGGGACAATCTAGTCCCGGGGTCGTGGGGACGACCCTATAGTCGTCGGACAAGACGGCGGCTGGACATCTTTGGCCCGCGGTCGTGGGGACGACCCTATAGTCGTCGGACATTTCGGCCGCTTGCCAACTTTGGCCCGGGGTCGTGGGGACGACCCAATAGTCGTTGGACATTACGGCGGCTGGCCAACTTTGGCCCATGGTCGTGGGGACGACCCTATAGTCGTTGGACATGTCGGTGGCGCGCCAATCTAGTCCCGGGGTCGTAGGGAAGACCCTATAGTCGTCGGACATGTCGGCGATTGGCCAACATTGGCCCGGGGTCGTGGGGACGACCCTATAGTCGACGGACATGTCGGCGGCTGGCCAACTTTGGCCCGTGGTCGTGGAGACGATCCTATAGTCGTCGGACTTGACGGTGGCCGGCCAATCTAGTCCCGGGGTTGTGGGGACGACCCTACAGTCGTCGGACATTTCGGCCGCGTGCCAACTTTGGCCCGGTGTCGTGGGGACGACCCTATAGTCGTCGGACATGACGGTGGCGGACCAATCTAGCCCCGGGGTCGTGGGGACGACCCTATAGTCGTCGGACATGTCGGCGGTTGGCCAACTTTGGCCCGTGGTCGTGGGGACGATCCAATAGTCGTCGGACATGTCGGCGGCTGGCCAACTTTGGCCCGTGGTCGTGGGGACGATCCAATAGTCGTCGGACATGTCGGCGGCATGCCAACTTTGGCTCGGGGTCGTGGGGACGACCCTATTGTCGTTGGACATGACGGTGGCGGGCCAATCTATTCCCGGGGTCGTAGGGACGACCCTATAGTCGTCGGACATGTCGGCGTTTGGCCAACATTGGCCCGGGGTCGTGGGGACGACCCTATAGTCGTCGGACATGTCGGCGGCTGGCCAAACTAGTCCCGAGGTCGTGGGGACGACCCTATAGTCGTCGGACATTTCGGCGGCTTGTCAAACTAGTCCCGAGGTCGTGGGGACGATCCAATAGTCGTCGGACATGTCGGCGGCATGCCAACTTTGGCTCGGGGTCGTGGGGACGACCCTATTGTCGTTGGACATGACGGTGGCGGGCCAATCTATTCCCGGGGTCGTAGGGACGACCCTATAGTCGTCGGACATGTCGGCGTTTGGCCAACATTGGCCCGGGGTCGTGGGGACGACCCTATAGTCGTCGGACATGTCGGCGGCTGGCCAAACTAGTCCCGAGGTCGTGGGGACGATCCAATAGTCGTCGGACATGTCGGCGGCATGCCAACTTTGGCTCGGGGTCGTGGGGACGACCCTATTGTCGTCGGACATAACGGTGGCGGACCAATCTAGCCCCGGGGTCGTGGGGGCGACCCTATAGTCGTCGGACATGTCGGCGGCTGGCCAACTTTGGCCCGTGGTCGTGGGGACGATCCAATAGTCGTCGGACATGTCGGCGGCCAGCCAACTTTGGCCCGTGGTCGTGGGGACGACCCTATAGTCGTTGGACATGTCAGCGGCTAGCCAACTTTGGCCCGGTGTCGTGGGGACGACTCTATAGTCGTCGGACATGTCGGCGGCTGGCCAACCTAGACCCGGGGTCGTGGGGACGACCCTATTGTCGTCGGACATCACGGTGGCGGGCCAATCTATTCCCGGGGTCGTACGGACGACCCTATAGTCGTCGGACATGTTGGCGATTGGCCAACTTTGGCCCGGGGTCGTGGGGACAACCCTATAGTCGTCGGACATTTCGGCGGCGTGCCAACTTTGGCCCGGGGTCGTGGGGACGACCCTATATTCGTCGGACATTTCGGCGGCATGCCAACTTTGGCTCGGGGTCGTGGGGACGACCCTATTGTCGTTGGACATGTCGGCGGCTGGCCAAACTAGTCCCGGGGTCGTGGGGACGACCCTATAGTCGTCGGACATGTCGGCGGCTGGCCAACTTTGGCCCGTGGTCGTGGGGACGATCCAATAGTCGTCGGACATGTCGGCGGCTGGCCAACTTTGGCCCGTGGTCGTGGGGACGACCCTATAGTCGTTGGACATGTCAGCGGCTGGCCAACTTTGGCCCGGTGTCGTGGGGACGACTCTATAGTCGTCGGACATGTCGGCGGCTGGCCAACCTAGACCCGGGGTCGTGGGGACGACCCTATTGTCGTCGGACATGACGGTGGCGGGCCAATCTATTCCCGGGGTCGTACGGACGACCCTATAGTCGTCGGACATGTTGGCGATTGGCCAACTTTGGCCCGGGGTCGTGGGGACGACCCTATAGTCGTTGGACATGACGGTGGCGGGACAATCTAGTCCCGGGGTCGTGGGGACGACCCTATAGTCGTCGGACTTGACGGTGGCGGGCCAAACTAGTCCCGGGGTCGTGGGGACGACCCAATAGTCGTTGGACATATCGGCAGCTGGCCAACTTTGGCCCATGGTCGTGGGGACGACCCTATAGTCGTTGGACATGACCGTGGCGGGCCAATCTAGTCCCGGGGTCGTAGGGACGACCCTATAGTCGTCGGACATGTTAGCGATTGGCCAACTTTGGCCCGGGGTCGTGGGGACGACCCTATAGTCGTCGGACATGACGGTAGCGGACCAATCTAGTCCCGGGGTCGTGGGGACGACCCTATAGTCGTCGGACATGTCGGCGGCTGGCCAACTTTGGCCCGTGGTCGTGGGGACGATCCAATAGTCGTCGGACATGTCGGCGGCAGGCCAACTTTGGCCCGTGGTCGTGGGGACGACCCTATAGTCGTTGGACATGTCAGCGGCTGGCCAACTTTGGCCCGGTGTCGTGGGGACGACTCTATAGTCGTCGGACATGTCGGCGGCGGGCCAACCTTGTCCCGGGGTCGTGGGGACGACCTTATAGTCGTCGGACATGATGGTGGCGGGCCAATCTAGTCCCGGGGTCGTGGGGACGACCCTATAGTCGTTGGACATGTCAGCGGCTGGCCAACTTTGGCCCGTGGTCGTGGGGACGACCCTATAGTCGTCGGACATGTTGGCGGCTTGTCAGCCTAGTCCCGGGGTCGTGGGTGCGACCCTATAGTCGTCGGACAAGTCGGCGGCGGGCCAACCTTGTCCCTGGGTCGTGGGGACGACCCTATAGTCGTCGGACATGACGGTGGCGGGCCAATCTAGTCCCGGGGTCGTGGGGACGACCCTATAGTCGTCGGACATTTCGGCGGCTTGTCAACCTAGTCCCGGGGTTGTGGGGACGACCCTATAGTCGTTGGACATGACGGTGGCTGGCCAACTTTGGCCCGTGGTCGTGGGGACGACCCTATAGTCGTCGGACATGTTGGCGGCTTGTCAGCCTAGTCCCGGGGTCGTGGGTGCGACCCTATAGTCGTCGGACAAGTCGGCGGCGGGCCAACCTTGTCCCTGGGTCGTGGGGACGACCCTATAGTCGTCGGACATGACGGTGGCGGGCCAATCTAGTCCCGGGGTCGTGGGGACGACCCTATAGTCGTCGGACATTTCGGCGGCTTGTCAACCTAGTCCCGGGGTTGTGGGGACGACCCTATAGTCGTTGGACATGACGGTGGCGGGCCAATCTAGTCCCGGGGTCGTAGGGAAGACCCTATAGTCGTCGGACATGTCGGCGATTGGCCAACATTGGCCCGGGGTCGTGGGGACGACCCTATAGTCGACGGACATGTCGGCGGCTGGCCAACTTTGGCCCGTGGTCGTGGAGACGATCCTATAGTCGTCGGACTTGACGGTGGCGGGCCAATCTAGTCCCGGGGTTGTGGGGACGACCCTATAGTCGTCGGACATGTCGGCGGCTGGCCGACCTAGTCCCGAGGTCGTAGGGACGACCGTATAGTCGTCGGATATGTTGGCGGCTTGTCAACCTAGTCCCGGGGTCGTGGGGACGACCCTATGGTCGACGGACATGTCGGCGGCTGGCCAACTTTGGCCCGTGGTCGTGGAGACGATCCTATACTCGTCGGACTTGACGGTGGCGGGCCAATCTAGTCCGGGGTTGTGGGGACGACCCTATAGTCGTCGGACATTTCGGCGGCTTGCCAACTTTGGCCCGGGGTCGTGGGGACGACCCTATAGTCGTCGGACATGTCGGCGGCTGGCCGACCTAGTCCCGAGGTCGTAGGGACGACCGTATAGTCGTCGGATATGTTGGCGGCTTGTCAACCTAGTCCCGGGGTCGTGGGGACGACCCTATAGTCGTTGGACATGACGGTGGCCGGCCAATCAAGTGCCGGGGTCGTAGGGACGACCCTATAGTCGTCGGATATGTTGGCGATTGGCCAACATTGGCCCGGGGTCGTGGGGACGACTCTATAGTCGTCGGACATGTTGGCGGCTTGTCAGCCTAGTCCCGGGGTCGTGGGTGCGACCCTATAGTCGTCGGACAAGTCGGCGGCGGGCCAACCTTGTCCCTGGGTCGTGGGGACGACCCTATAGTCGTCGGACATGACGGTGGCGGGCCAATCTAGTCCCGGGGTCGTGGGGACGACCCTATAGTCGTCGGACATTTCGGCGGCTTGTCAACCTAGTCCCGGGGTTGTGGGGACGACCCTATAGTGGTTGGACATGACGGTGGCGGGCCAATCTAGTCCCGGGGTCGTAGGAACGCCCCTTAAGTCGTCGGACATGTCGGCGGCTTGCCAACTTTGGCCCGGGGTCGTGGGGACGACCCTATAGTCGTCGGACAAGTCGGCGGCGGGGCAATCTAGTCCCGGGGTCGTGGGGACGACCCTATAGTCGTCGGACATGACGGTGGTGGGCCAGTCTAGTCCCGGGGTCGTGGGGACGACCCTATAATCGTCGGACAAGACGGCGGCTGGACATCCTTGGCTCGCGGTCGTGGGGACGATCCTATAGTCGTCGGACATGTCGGCGGCTGGCCAAATATGACCCGGGGACGTGGGGACGAGCCTATAGTCTTCGGACAAGTCGGCGGCTGGCCAACTTTGGCCCGTGGTCGTGGGGACGATCCAATAGTCGTCGGACATGTCGGCGGCTGGCCAACTTTGGCCCGTGGTCGTGGGGACGACCCTATAGTCGTTGGACATGTCAGCGGCTGGCCAACTTTGGCCCGGTGTCGTGGGGACGACTCTATAGTCGTCGGACATGTCGGCGGCTGGCCAACTTTGGCCCGTGGTCGTCGGGACGATCCAATAGTCGTCGGACATGTCGGCGGCTGGCCAACTTTGGCCCGTGGTCGTGGGGACGACCCTATAGTCGTTGGACATGTCAGCGGCTGGCCAACTTTGGCCCGTGGTCGTGGGGACGACCCTATAGTCGTCGGACATTTCGGCGGCTTGTCAACCTAGTCCCGGGGTTGTGGGGACGACCCTATAGTCGTTGGACATGACGGTGGCGGGCCAATCTAGTCCCGGGGTCGTAGGAACGACCCTATAGTCGTCGGACATGTCGGCGGCTTGCCAACTTTGGCCCGGGGTCGTGGGGACGACCCTATAGTCGTTGGACATGTCAGCGGCTGGCCAACTTTGGCCCGTGGTCGTGGGGACGACCCTATAGTCGTCGGACATGTTGGCGGCTTGTCAGCCTAGTCCCGGGGTCGTGGGTGCGACCCTATAGTCGTCGGACAAGTCGGCGGCGGGCCAACCTTGTCCCTGGGTCGTGGGGACGACCCTATAGTCGTCGGACATGACGGTGGCGGGCCAATCTAGTCCCGGGGTCGTGGGGACGACCCTATAGTCGTCGGACATTTCGGCGGCTTGTCAACCTAGTCCCGGGGTTGTGGGGACGACCCTATAGTCGTTGGACATGACGGTGGCGGGCCAATCTAGTCCCGGGGTCGTAGGGAAGACCCTATAGTCGTCGGACATGTCGGCGATTGGCCAACATTGGCCCGGGGTCGTGGGGACGACCCTATAGTCGACGGACATGTCGGCGGCTGGCCAACTTTGGCCCGTGGTCGTGGAGACGATCCTATAGTCGTCGGACTTGACGGTGGCGGGCCAATCTAGTCCCGGGGTTGTGGGGACGACCCTATAGTCGTCGGACATTTCGGCGGCTTGCCAACTTTGGCCCGGGGT
Source organism: Andrena praecox (assembly GCA_963932275.1). NCBI lineage: Eukaryota > Metazoa > Arthropoda > Insecta > Hymenoptera > Andrenidae > Andrena > Andrena praecox. Next base: position 79,676 of record CAWVQO010000396.1, on the reverse strand, counting down.
CGTGGGGACGACCCTATAGTCGTCGGACATTTCGGCGGCATGCCAACTTTGGCCCGGGGTCGTGGGGACGACCCTATAGTCGTTGGACATGACGGTGGCGGGCCAATCTAGTCCCGGGGTCGTTGGGACGACCCTATAGTCGTCGGACAAGTCGGCGATTGGCCAACATTGGCCCGAGGTCGTGGGGACGACCCTATAGTCGTCGGACATGTCGGCGGCTGGCCAACCTAGTCCCGAGGTCGTGGGGACGACCCTATAGTCGTCGGACTTCACGGTGGCGGGCCAATCTAGTCCCGGGGTCGTGGGGACGACCCTACAATCGTCGGACATTTCGGCGGCGTGCCAACTTTGGCCCGGTGTCGTGGGGACGACCCTATAGTCGTCGGACATGACGGTGGCGGACCAATCTAGTCCCGGGGTCGTGGGGACGACCCTATAGTCGTCGGACATGTCCGCGGCTGGCCAACTTTGGCCCGTGGTCGTCGGGACGATCCAATAGTCGTCGGACATGTCGGCGGCTGGCCAACTTTGGCCCGTGGTCGTGGGGACGACCCTATAGTCGTTGGACATGTCAGCGGCTGGCCAACTTTGGCCCGTGGTCGTGGGGACGACCCTATAGTCGTCGGACATTTCGGCGGCCTGTCAACCTAGTCCCGGGGTTGTGGGGACGACCCTATAGTCGTTGGACATGACGGTGGCGGGCCAATCTAGTCCCGGGGTCGTAGGAACGACCCTATAGTCGTCGGACATGTCGGCTGCTTGCCAACTTTGGCCCGGGGTCGTGGGGACGACCCTATAGTCGTTGGACATGTTGGCGGCTTGTCAGCCTAGTCCCGGGGTCGTGGGTGCGACCCTATAGTCGTCGGACAAGTCGGCGGCGGGCCAACCTTGTCCCTGGGTCGTGGGGACGACCCTATAGTCGTCGGACATGACGGTGGCGGGCCAATCTAGTCCCGGGGTCGTGGGGACGACCCTATAGTCGTCGGACATTTCGGCGGCTTGTCAACCTAGTCCCGGGATTGTGGGGACGACCCTATAGTCGTTGGACATGACGGTGGCGGGCCAATCTAGTCCCGGGGTCGTAGGGAAGACCCTATAGTCGTCGGACATGTCGGCGATTGGCCAACATTGGCCCGGGGTCGTGGGGACGACCCTATAGTCGACGGACTTGACGGTGGCGGGCCAATCTAGTCCCGGGGTTGTGGGGACGACCCTATAGTCGTCGGACATTTCGGCGGCTTGCCAACTTTGGCCCGGGGTCGTGGGGACGACCCTATAGTCGTCGGACATGACGGCGGCTGGCCGACCTAGTCCCGAGGTCGTGGGGACGACCGTATAGTCGTCGGATATGTTGGCGGCTTGTCAACCTAGTCCCGGGGTCGTGGGGACGACCCTATAGTCGTTGGACATGACGGCGGCTGGACATCCTTGGCTCGCGGTCGTGGGGACGACCCTATAGTCGACGGACATTTCGGCGGCTTGTCAACCTAGTCCCGGGGTCGTGGGGACGACCCTATAGTCGTCGGACATGTCGGCGGCTGGCCGACCTAGTCCCGAGGTCGTAGGGACGACCGTATAGTCGTCGGATATGTTGGCGGCTTGTCAACCTAGTCCCGGGGTCGTGGGGACGACCCTATAGTCGACGGACATGTCGGCGGCTGGCCAACTTTGGCCCGTGGTCGTGGAGACGATCCTATACTCGTCGGACTTGACGGTGGCGGGCCAATCTAGTCCGGGGTTGTGGGGACGACCCTATAGTCGTCGGACATTTCGGCGGCTTGCCAACTTTGGCCCGGGGTCGTGGGGACGACCCTATAGTCGTCGGACATGTCGGCGGCTGGCCGACCTAGTCCCGAGGTCGTAGGGACGACCGTATAGTCGTCGGATATGTTGGCGGCTTGTCAACCTAGTCCCGGGGTCGTGGGGACGACCCTATAGTCGTTGGACATGACGGTGGCCGGCCAATCAAGTGCCGGGGTCGTAGGGACGACCCTATAGTCGACGGACATGTTGGTGATTGGCCAACATTGGCCCGGGGTCGTCGGGACGACCCTATAGTCGTCGGACATGTTGGCGGCTTGTCAGCCTAGTCCCGGGGTCGTGGGTACGACCCTATAGTCGTCGGACAAGTCGGCGGCGGGCCAACCTTGTCCCGGGGTCGTGGGGACGACCCTATAGTCGTCGGACATGACGGTGGCGGGCCAATCTAGTCCCGGGGTCGTGGGGACGACCCTATAGTCGTCGGACAAGACGGCCGCTGGATATTCTTGGCTCGCGGTCGTGGGGACGACCCTATAGTCGTCGGACATTTCGGCGGCTTGCCAACTTTGGCCCGGGGTCGTGGGGACGACCCTATAGTCGTCGGACATTTCGGCGGCATGCCAACTTTGGCCCGGGGTCGTGGGGACGACCCTATAGTCGTTGGACATGACGGTGGCGGGCCAATCTAGTCCCGGGGTCGTTGGGACGACCCTATAGTCGTCGGACAAGTCGGCGATTGGCCAACATTGGCCCGGGGTCGTGGGGACGACCCTATAGTCGTCGGACATGTCGGCGGCTGGCCAACCTAGTCCCGAGGTCGTGGGGACGACCCTATAGTCGTCGGACTTCACGGTGGCGGGCCAATCTAGTCCCGGGGTCGTGGGGACGACCCTACAGTCGTCGGACATTTCGGCGGCGTGCCAACTTTGGCCCGGTGTCGTGGGGACGACCCTATAGTCGTCGGACATGACGGTGGCGGACCAATCTAGTCCCGGGGTCGTGGGGATGACCCTATAGTCGTCGGACATGTCGGCGGCTGGCCAACTTTGGCCCGTGGTCGTTGGGACGATCCAATAGTCGTCGGACATGTCGGCGGCTGGCCAACTTTGGCCCGTGGTCGTGGGGACGACCCTATAGTCGTTGGACATGTCAGCGGCTGGCCAACTTTGGCCCGTGGTCGTGGGGTCGACCCTATAGTCGTCGGACATTTCGGCGGCTTGTCAACCTAGTCCCGGGGTTGTGGGGACGACCCTATAGTCGTTGGACATGACGGTGGCGGGCCAATCTAGTCCCGGGGTCGTAGGAACGACCCTATAGTCGTCGGACATGTCGGCGGCTTGCCAACTTTGGCCCGGGGTCGTGGGGACGACCCTATAGTCGTTGGACATGTCAGCGGCTGGCCAACTTTGGCCCGTGGTCGTGGGGACGACCCTATAGTCGTCGGACATGACGGTGGCGGACCAATCTAGTCCCGGGGTCGTGGGGACGACCCTATAGTCGTCGGACATGTCCGCGGCTGGCCAACTTTGGCCCGTGGTCGTCGGGACGATCCAATAGTCGTCGGACAAGTCGGCGGCGAGCCAACCTAGTCCCGCGGTCGTGGGGACGACCCTATAGTCGTCGGACATATCGGCGGCTGGCCAACTTTGACCCGGGGTCGTGGGGACGAGCCTATAGTCGTCGGACAAGTCGGCGGCGAGCCAACCTAGTCCCGGGGTCGTGGGGACGACCCTATAGTCGTTGGACATGACGGTGGCGGGCCAATCTAGTCCCGGGGTCGTAGGAACGACCCTATAGTCGTCGGACATGTCGGCTGCTTGCCAACTTTGGCCCGGGGTCGTGGGGACGACCCTATAGTCGTTGGACATGTTGGCGGCTTGTCAGCCTAGTCCCGGGGTCGTGGGTGCGACCCTATAGTCGTCGGACAAGTCGGCGGCGGGCCAACCTTGTCCCTGGGTCGTGGGGACGACCCTATAGTCGTCGGACATGACGGTGGCGGGCCAATCTAGTCCCGGGGTCGTGGGGACGACCCTATAGTCGTCGGACATTTCGGCGGCTTGTCAACCTAGTCCCGGGATTGTGGGGACGACCCTATAGTCGTTGGACATGACGGTGGCGGGCCAATCTAGTCCCGGGGTCGTAGGGAAGACCCTATAGTCGTCGGACATGTCGGCGATTGGCCAACATTGGCCCGGGGTCGTGGGGACGACCCTATAGTCGACGGACTTGACGGTGGCGGGCCAATCTAGTCCCGGGGTTGTGGGGACGACCCTATAGTCGTCGGACATTTCGGCGGCTTGCCAACTTTGGCCCGGGGTCGTGGGGACGACCCTATAGTCGTCGGACATGACGGCGGCTGGCCGACCTAGTCCCGAGGTCGTGGGGACGACCATACAGTCGTCGGACAAGTCAGCGGCGGGCCAACCTAGTCCCGGGGTCGTGGGGACAACCCTATAGTCGTCGGACAAGTCGGCAGCTTGCCAACTTTGGCCCGGGGTCGTGGGGACGACCCTATAGTCGTCGGACAAGTCGGCGGCGAGCCAACGTAGTCCCGCGGTTGTGGGGACGACCCTTTAGTCGTCGGACAAGTCAGCGGCGGGTCAACCTAGTCCCGGGGTCGTGGGGACGACCCTATAGTCGTCGGATATGTCGGCGGTTGGCCAACTTTGGCCCGTCGTCGTGGGGACGACCCTATAGTTGTCGGACACGTCGGCGGCGGGTCTACCTAGTCCCGGGGTCGTGGGGACGACCCTATAGTCGTCGGACAAGTCGGCGGCGAGCCAACCTAGTCCCAGGGTCATGGGGACGACCCTATAGTCGTCGGATATGTCGGCGGTTGGCCAACTTTGGCCCGTCGTCGTGGGGACGACCCTATAGTTGTCGGACACGTCGGCGGCGGGTCAACCTAGTCCCGGGGTCGTGGGGACGACCCTATAGTCGTCGGATATGTCGGCGGTTGGCCAACTTTGGCCCGTCGTCGTGGGGACGACCCTATAGTTGTCGGACACGTCGGCGGCGGATCTACCTAGTCCCGGGGTCGTGGGGACGACCCTATAGTCGTCGGGCAAGTCGGCGGCGAGCCAACCTAGTCCCGCGGTCGTGGGAACGACCATACAGTCGTCGGACAAGTCAGCGGCGGGCCAACCTAGTCCCGGGGTCGTGGGGACAACCCTATAGTCGTCGGACAAGTCGGCAGCTTGCCAACTTTGGCCCGGGGTCGTGGGGACGACCCTATAGTCGTCGGACAAGTCGGCGGCGAGCCAACGTAGTCCCGCGGTTGTGGGGACGACCCTTTAGTCGTCGGACAAGTCGGCGGCGAGCCAACGTAGTCCCGCGGTTGTGGGGACGACCCTTTAGTCGTCGGACAAGTCAGCGGCTGGCCATGTTTGGCCTGTGGTCGTTGGGACGACCCTATAGTCGTCGGACAAGACGGTGGCGGGCCAATATATTCCCGGGGTCGTGGGGACGACTCTATAGTCGTCGGACATATCGGCGGCTGGCCAACTTTGACCCGGGGTCGTGGGGACGAGCCTATAGTCGTCGGACAAGTCGGCGGCGAGCCAACCTAGTCCCGCGGTCGTGGGGACGACCCTATAGTCGTCGGACATATCGGCGGCTGGCCAACTTTGACCCGGGGTCGTGGGGACGAGCCTATAGTCGTCGGACAAGTCGGCGGCGAGCCAACCTAGTCCCGGGGTCGTGGGGACGACCCTATAGTCGTCGGACTTGACGGTGGCGGGCCAATCTAGTCCCGGGGTCGTGGGGACGACCCTATAGTCGTCGGACTTGACGGTGGCGGGCCAGTCTAGTCCCGGGTCGTGGGCACGAACCTATAGTCGTCGGAAATGTCGCCGGCTGGCCAACTTTGGCCCGTGGTCGTGGGGACGACCCTATAGTCGTCAGACATGACGGTGGCGAGCCAAACTAGTCCCGGGGTCGTGGGGACGACCCTATAGTCGTCGGACAAGTCGGCGGCGAGCCCACCTAGTCGGGGGGTCGTGGGGACGACCCTATAGTCGTCGGACAAGTCGGCGGCCGGCCAACCTAGTCCGGGGGTCGTGGGGACGACCCTATAGTCGTCGGACATGACGGTGGCGGGCCAGTCTAGTCCCGGGTCGTGGGGACGACCCTATAGTCGTCGGACATGTCGGCGGCTGGCCAACTTTGGCCCGTGGTCGTGGGGACGACCCTATAGTCGTCGGAAATGTCGGTGGCTGTCCAACCTTGGCCCGGGGGTCGTGGGGAGGACCCTATACTCGTCGGATATGTCGGCGGCTGGCCAACTTTGGCCCGTGGTCGTGAGGACGACCCTATAGTCGTCGGAAATGACGGTGGCGGGCCAATCTAGTCCCGGGGTCGTGGGGACGACCCTATAGTCGTCGGACAAGTCGGCGGCGTACCAACCTAGTCCGGGGGTCGTGGGGACGACCCTATGGTCGTCGGACATGACGGTGGCGGGCCAGTCTAGTCCCGGGTCATGGGGACGACCCTATAGTCGTCGGACAAGTCGGCGGCTGGCCAACTTTGGCCCGTGGTCGTGGGGACGACCCTATAGTCGTCGGAAATGACGGTGGCGGGCCAATCTAGTCCCGGGGTCGTGGAGACGACCCTATAGTCGTCGGACATATCAGCGGCTGGCCAACTTTGGCCCGGGGTCGTGGGGACGACCCTACAGTCGTCGGATATGTCGGCGGCTGGCCAACTTTGGCCCGTGGTCGTGGGGACGACCCTATAGTCGTCGGAAATGACGGTGGCGGGCCAATCTAGTCCCGGGGTCGTGGGGACGACCCTACAGTCGTCGGACAAGTCGGCGGCGAGCCAATCTAGTCCCGCGGTCGTGGGGACGACCCTATAGTCGTCGGACAAGTCGGCGGCTGGCCAACTTTGGCCCGTGGTCTTGGGGACGACCCTATAGTCGTCGGACATAACGGTGGCGGGCCAATCTAGTCCCGGGGTCGTGGGGACGACCCTATAGTCGTCGGACAAGTCAGCGGCTGGCCAACAATGGCCCGTGGTCGTGGGGACGACCATATAGTCGTCGGACATGACGGTGGCGGGCCACTCTAGTCCCGGGTCGTGGGGACGACCCTATAGTCGTCGGACATGTCGGCGGCTGGCCAACTTTGGCCCGGGGTCGTGGGGACGACCCTATAGTCGTCGGATATGTCGGCGGCAGGCCAACTTTGGCCCGTGGTCGTGGGGACGACCCTATAGCCGTCGGACAAGTCGGCGGCGGGCCAAGCTAGTCCCGGGGTCGTGGGGACGACCCGATAATCGTCGGACAAGCCGGCGGCTGGCCAACTTTGGCCCGTGGTCGTGGGGACGACCCTATAGTCGTCGGACAAGTCGGCGGCCGTCCAACTTTGGCCCGGGGTCGTGGGGACGACCCTATAGTCGTCGGACTTGACGGTGGCGGGCCAATCTAGTCCCGGGGTCGTGGGGACGACCCTATAGTCGTCAGACATGTCGGTGGCGAGCCAACCTAGTCCCGGAGTCGTAGGGACGACCCTATAGTCGTCGGACAAGTCGGCGGCGGGCCTACCTAGTCCCGGGGTCGTGGGGACGACCCTATAGTCATCGGATAAGTCGGCAGCTTGCCAACTTTGGCCCGGGGTCGTGGGAACGACCCTATAGTCGTCGGACAAGTCGGCGGCGAGCCCACCTAGTCCGGGGGTCGTGGGGACGACCCTATAGTCGTCGGATATGTCGGCGGCTGGCCAACCTGGACTCGGGGTCGTGGGGACGACCCTATAGTCGTCGGACAAGTCGGCGGCGGGCCAACCTAGTCCCGGGGTCGTGGGGTCGACCCTATAATCGTCGGACAAGCCGGCGGCTGTCCAACTTTGGCCCGTGGTCGTGGGGACGACCCTATAGTCGTCGGACAAGTCGGCGGCCGTCCAACTTTGGCCCGGGGTCGGGGGGACGACCCTATAGTCGTCGGACATGTCGGCGGCTGGCCAACCTGGACTCGGGGTCGTGGGGACGACCCTATAGTCGTCGGACAAGACGGCGGCTGGACATCTTTGGCCCGGGGTCGTGGGGACGACCCTATAGTCGTCGGACATGTCGGCGGCTGTCCAACTTTGGCCCGGTGTCGTGGGGACGACTCTATAGTCGTCGGAAATGTCGGCCGCTGGCCAACCTGGCCCGGGGTCGTGGGGACGACCCTATTGTCGTCGGACATGACGGTGGCGGGCCAAACTAGTCTCGGGGTCGTGAGGACGACCCTATAGTCGTCGGACATGACGGTGGCGGGCCAGTCTAGTCCCGGGTCATGGGGACGACCCTATAGTCGTCGGACAAGTCGGCGGCTGGCCAACTTTGGCCCGTGGTCGTGGGGACGACCTTATAGTCGTCGGAAATGACGGTGGCGGGCCAATCTAGTCCCGTGGTCGTGGGGACGACCCTACAGTCGTCGGACAAGTCGGCGGCGAGCCAATCTAGTCCCGCGGTCGTGGGGACGACCCTATAGTCGTCGGACAAGTCAGCGGCTGGCCAACAATGGCCCGTGGTCGTGGGGACGACCATATAGTCGTCGGACATGACGGTGGCGGGCCACTCTAGTCCCGGGTCGTGGGGACGACCCTATAGTCGTCGGACATGTCGGCGGCTGGCCAACTTTGGCCCGGGGTCGTGGGGACGACCCTATAGTCGTCGGATATGTCGGCGGCTGGCCAACCTAGTTCCGGGGTCGTGGGGACGACCCTATAGTCGTCGGACATTTCGGCGGCTTGCCAACTTTGGCCCGGGGTCGTGGGGACGACTCTATAGTCGTCGGAAATGTCGGCGGCTGGCCAACCTGGACTCGGGGTCGTGGGGACGACCCTATAGTCGTCGGACAAGACGGCGTCTGGATATCTTTGGCCCGGGGTCGGGGGACGACCCTATAGTCGTCGGACATGTCGGCGTCTGGCCAACTTTGGCCCGGGGTCGGGGGGACGACTCTATAGTCGTCGGAAATGTCGGCGGCTGGCCAACCTGGACTCGGGGTCGTGGGGACGACCCTATAGTCGTCGGACAAGACGGCGGCTGGACATCTTTGGCCCGGGGTCGTGGGGACGACCCTATAGTCGTCGGACATGTCGGCGGCTGTCCAACTTTGGCCCGGTGTCGTGGGGACGACTCTATAGTCGTCGGAAATGTCGGCGGCTGGCCAACCTGGACTCGGGGTCGTGGGGACGACCCTATAGTCGTCGGACAAGACGGCGGCTGGATATCTTTGGCCCGGGGTCGGGGGACGACCCTATAGTCGTCGGACATGTCGGCGTCTGGCCAACTTTGGCCCGGGGTCGTGGGGACGACCCTATTGTCGTCGGACATGTCGGCGGCTGGCCAACTTTGGCCCGTGGTCGTGGGGACGACCCAATAGTGGTCGGACATGTCGGCGGCTGGCCAACCTAGTCCCGAGATCGTGGGGACGACCCTATAGTCGTCGGACTTGACGGTGGCGGGCCAATCTAGTCCCGGGGTCGTGGGGACGACCCTACAGTCTTTGGACATGACGGTAGCGGGCCAATCTAGACCCGAGGTCGTGGGGACGACCCTATAGTAGTCGGACATGTCGGCGGCTGTCCAACTTTGGCGCGGTGTCGTGGGGACGACTCTATAGTCGTCGGACATGTCGGCGGCGAGCCAAAATTGACCCGGGGTCGTGGTGACGACTCTATAGCCGGCGGACATGTTGGTGGCGGGCCAGTCTAGTCCCGGGTCGTGGGGACGACCCTATAGTCGTCGGACATGTCGGCGGCTGGCCAACTTTGGCCCGTGGTCGTGGGGACGACCCAATAGTGGTCGGACATGTCGGCGGCTGGCCAACCTAGTCCCGAGATCGTGGGGACGACCCTATAGTCGTCGGACTTGACGGTGGCGGGCCAATCTAGTCCCGGGGTCGTGGTGACGACCCTACAGTCGTCGGACATTTCGGCGGCTTGCCGACTTTGGCCCGGGGTCGTGGGACGACCCTATAGTCGTCGGACTTGACGGTAGCGGGCCAATCTAGTCCCGAGGTCGTGGGGACGACCCTACAGTCTTTGGACATGACGGTAGCGGGCCAATCTAGACCCGAGGTCGTGGGGACGACCCTATAGTAGTCGGACATGTCGGCGGCTGTCCAACTTTGGCGCGGTGTCGTGGGGACGACTCTATAGTCGTCGGACATGTCGGCAGCTGGCCAACCTAGACCCGGGGTCGTGGGGACGACCCTATTGTCGTCGGACATGACGGTGGCGGGCCAATCTAGTCCCGGGGTCGTGGGGACGACCCTATAGTCGTCGGACTTGACGGTGCCGGGTCAATCTAGTCCCGGGGTCGTGGAGACGACCCTACAGTCGTCGGACATTTCGGCGGCTTGCCAACTTTGGCCCGGGGTCATGGGGACGACCTTATAGTCGTCGGAAATGACGGTGGCGGGCCAATCTAGTCCCGTGGTCGTGGGGACGAGCCTACAGTCGTCGGACAAGTCGGCGGCGAGCCAATCTAGTCCCGCGGTCGTGGGGACGACCCTATAGTCGTCGGACAAGTCAGCGGCTGGCCAACAATGGCGCGTGGTCGTGGGGACGACCATATAGTCGTCGGACATGACGGTGGCGGGCCACTCTAGTCCCGGGTCGTGGGGACGACCCTATAGTCGTCGGACATGTCGGCGGCTGGCCAACTTTGGCCCGGGGTCGTGGGGACGACCCTATAGTCGTCGGATATGTCGGCGGCTGGCCAACTTTGGCCCGTGGTCGTGGGGACGACCCTATAGCCGTCGGACAAGTCGGCGGCGGGCCAAGCTAGTCCCGGGGTCGTGGGGACGACCCTATAATCGTCGGACAAGCCGGCGGCTGGCCAACTTTGGCCCGTGGTCGTGGGGACGACCCTATAGTCGTCGGACAAGTCGGCGGCCGTACAACTTTGGCCCGGGGTCGTGGGGACGACCCTATAGTCGTCGGACTTGACGGTGGCGGGCCAATCTAGTCCCGGGGTCGTGGGGACGACCCTATAGTCGTCAGACATGTCGGTGGCGAGCCAACCTAGTCCCGGGGTCGTAGGGACGACCCTATAGTCGTCGGACAAGTCGGCGGCGGGCCTACCTAGTCCCGGGGTCGTGGGGACGACCCTATAGTCATCGGATAAGTCGGCAGCTTGCCAACTTTGGCCCGGGGTCGTGGGAACGACCCTATAGTCGTCGGACAAGTCGGCGGCGAGCCCACCTAGTCCGGGGGTCGTGGGGACGACCCTATAGTCGTCGGATATGTCGGCGGCTGGCCAACTTTGGCCCGTGGTCGTGGGGACGACCCTATAGTCGTCGGACAAGTCGGCGGCGGGCCAACCTAGTCCCGGGGTCGTGGGGACGACCCTATAATCGTCGGACAAGCCGGCGGCTGGCCTACTTTGGCCCGTGGTCGTGGGGACGACCCTATAGTCGTCGGACAAGTCGGCGGCCGTCCAACTTTGGCCCGGGGTCGTGGGGACGACCCTATAGTCGTCGGACATGTCGGCGGCTGGCCAACCTGGACTCGGGGTCGTGGGGACGACCCTATAGTCGTCGGACAAGACGGCGGCTGGACATCTTTGGCCCGGGGTCGTGGGGACGACCCTATAGTCGTCGGACATGTCGGCGGCTGTCCAACTTTGGCCCGGTGTCGTGGGGACGACTCTATAGTCGTCGGAAATGTCGGCCGCTGGCCAACCTGGCCCGGGGTCGTGGGGACGACCCTATTGTCGTCGGACATGACGGTGGCGGGCCAAACTAGTCTCGGGGTCGTGAGGACGACCCTATAGCCGTCGGACATGACGGTGGCGGGCCAGTCTAGTCCCGGGTCATGGGGACGACCCTATAGTCGTCGGACAAGTCGGCGGCTGGCCAACTTTGGCCCGTGGTCGTGGGGACGACCTTATAGTCGTCGGAAATGACGGTGGCGGGCCAATCTAGTCCCGTGGTCGTGGGGACGACCCTACAGTCGTCGGACAAGTCGGCGGCGAGCCAATCTAGTCCCGCGGTCGTGGGGACGACCCTATAGTCGTCGGACAAGTCAGCGGCTGGCCAACAATGGCCCGTGGTCGTGGGGACGACCATATAGTCGTCGGACATGACGGTGGCGGGCCACTCTAGTCCCGGGTCGTGGGGACGACCCTATAGTCGTCGGACATGTCGGCGGCTGGCCAACTTTGGCCCGGGGTCGTGGGGACGACCCTATAGTCGTCGGATATGTCGGCGGCTGGCCAACCTAGTCCCGGGGTCGTGGGGACGACCCTATAGTCGTCGGACATTTCGGCGGCTTGCCAACTTTGGCCCGGGGTCGTGGGGACGACTCTATAGTCGTCGGAAATGTCGGCGGCTGGTCAACCTGGACTCGGGGTCGTGGGGACGACCCTATAGTCGTCGGACAAGACGGCGGCTGGATATCTTTGGCCCGGGGTCGGGGGACGACCCTATAGTCGTCGGACATGTCGGCGTCTGGCCAACTTTGGCCAGGGGTCGGGGGGACGACTCTATAGTCGTCGGAAATGTCGGCGGCTGGCCAACCTGGACTCGGAGTCGTGGGGACGACCCTATAGTCGTCGGACAAGACGGCGGCTGGACATCTTTGGCCCGGGGTCGTGGGGCCGACCCTATAGTCGTCGGACATGTCGGCGGCTGTCCAACTTTGGCGCGGTGTCGTGGGGACGACTCTATAGTCGTCGGACATGTCGGCAGCTGGCCAACCTAGACCCGGGGTCGTGGGGACGACCCTATTGTCGTCGGACATGACGGTGGCGGGCCAATCTAGTCCCGGGGTCGTGGGGACGACCCTATAGTCGTCGGACTTGACGGTGCCGGGCCAATCTAGTCCCGGGGTCGTGGAGACGACCCTACAGTCGTCGGACATTTCGGCGGCTTGCCAACTTTGGCCCGGGGTCGTGGGACGAACCTATAGTCGTCGGACTTGACGGTAGCGGGCCAATCTAGTCCCGGGGTCGTGGAGACGACCCTATAGTCGTCGGACATGTCGGCGGCTGGCCAAATTTGGCCCGTGGTTGTGGGGACGACCCTATAGTCGTTGGACATGACGGTGGCGGGCCAATCTAGTCCCGGGGTCGTGGGGACGACCCTATAGTCGTCGGACATGTCGGCGGCTGGCCAACTTTGGACCGGTGTCGTGGGGACGACTCTATAGTCGTCGGAAATGTCGGCGGCTGGCCAACCTGGACCCGGAGTCGTGGGGCCGACCCTATTGTCGTCGGACATGACGGTGGCGGGCCAATCTAGTCTCGGGTCGTGGGGACGACCCTATAGTCGTCGGACATGTCGGCGGCTGGCCAACTTTGGCCCGTGGTTGTGGGGACGACCCTATTGTCGTCGGACATGACGGTAGCGGGCCAATCTAGTCTCGGGGTCGTGGGGACGACCCTATAGTCGTCGGACATGTCGGCGGCTGGCCAACTTTGGCCCGGGGTCGTGGGGACGACCCTATAGTCATCGGACATGTCGGCGGCTGGCCAACTTTGGCCCGGGGTCGTGGGGACGACCCTATAGTCGTCGGACATGTCGGCGGCTGGCCAACTTTGGCCCGTGGTTGTGGGGACGACCCTATAGTCGTTGGACATGACGGTGGCGGGCCAATCTAGTCCCGGGGTCGTGGGGACGACCCTATAGTCGTCGGACTTGACGGTGGCGGGCCAATCTAGTCCCGGGGTCGTGGAGACGACCCTACAGTCGTCGGACATTTCGGCGGCTTGCCAACTTTGGCCCGGGTTCGTGGGACGACCCTATAGTCGTCGAACTTGACGGTGGCGGGCCAATCTATTCCCGGGGGCGTGGAGACGACCCTACAGTCGTCGGACATTTCGGCGGCTTGCCAACTTTGGCCCGGGGTCGCGGGACGACCCTATAGTCGTCGGACTTGACGGTAGCGGGCCAATCTAGTCCCGAGGTCGTGGGGACGACCCTATAGCCTTCGGACATGACGGTAGCGGGCCAATCTAGACCCGGGGTCGTGGGGACGACCCTATTGTCGTCGGACATGACGGTGGCGGGCCAATCTAGTCCCGGGGTCGTGGGGACGACCCTATAGTCGTCGGACTTGACGGTGGCGGGCCAGTCTAGTCCCGGGTCGTGGGCACGAACCTATAGTCGTCGGAAATGTCGCCGGCTGGCCAACTTTGGCCCGTGGTCGTGGGGACGACCCTATAGTCGTCAGACATGACGGTGGCGAGCCAAACTAGTCCCGGGGTCGTGGGGACGACCCTATAGTCGTCGGACAAGTCGGCGGCGAGCCCACCTAGTCGGGGGGTCGTGGGGACGACCCTATAGTCGTCGGACAAGTCGGCGGCCGGCCAACCTAGTCCGGGGGTCGTGGGGACGACCCTATAGTCGTCGGACATGACGGTGGCGGGCCAGTCTAGTCCCGGGTCGTGGGGACGACCCTATAGTCGTCGGACATGTCGGCGGCTGGCCAACTTTGGCCCGTGGTCGTGGGGACGACCCTATAGTCGTCGGAAATGTCGGTGGCTGTCCAACCTTGGCCCGGGGGTCGTGGGGAGGACCCTATACTCGTCGGATATGTCGGCGGCTGGCCAACTTTGGCCCGTGGTCGTGAGGACGACCCTATAGTCGTCGGAAATGACGGTGGCGGGCCAATCTAGTCCCGGGGTCGTGGGGACGACCCTATAGTCGTCGGACAAGTCGGCGGCGTACCAACCTAGTCCGGGGGTCGTGGGGACGACCCTATGGTCGTCGGACATGACGGTGGCGGGCCAGTCTAGTCCCGGGTCATGGGGACGACCCTATAGTCGTCGGACAAGTCGGCGGCTGGCCAACTTTGGCCCGTGGTCGTGGGGACGACCCTATAGTCGTCGGAAATGACGGTGGCGGGCCAATCTAGTCCCGGGGTCGTGGAGACGACCCTATAGTCGTCGGACATATCAGCGGCTGGCCAACTTTGGCCCGGGGTCGTGGGGACGACCCTACAGTCGTCGGATATGTCGGCGGCTGGCCAACTTTGGCCCGTGGTCGTGGGGACGACCCTATAGTCGTCGGAAATGACGGTGGCGGGCCAATCTAGTCCCGGGGTCGTGGGGACGACCCTACAGTCGTCGGACAAGTCGGCGGCGAGCCAATCTAGTCCCGCGGTCGTGGGGACGACCCTATAGTCGTCGGACAAGTCGGCGGCTGGCCAACTTTGGCCCGTGGTCTTGGGGACGACCCTATAGTCGTCGGACATAACGGTGGCGGGCCAATCTAGTCCCGGGGTCGTGGGGACGACCCTATAGTCGTCGGACAAGTCAGCGGCTGGCCAACAATGGCCCGTGGTCGTGGGGACGACCATATAGTCGTCGGACATGACGGTGGCGGGCCACTCTAGTCCCGGGTCGTGGGGACGACCCTATAGTCGTCGGACATGTCGGCGGCTGGCCAACTTTGGCCCGGGGTCGTGGGGACGACCCTATAGTCGTCGGATATGTCGGCGGCAGGCCAACTTTGGCCCGTGGTCGTGGGGACGACCCTATAGCCGTCGGACAAGTCGGCGGCGGGCCAAGCTAGTCCCGGGGTCGTGGGGACGACCCGATAATCGTCGGACAAGCCGGCGGCTGGCCAACTTTGGCCCGTGGTCGTGGGGACGACCCTATAGTCGTCGGACAAGTCGGCGGCCGTCCAACTTTGGCCCGGGGTCGTGGGGACGACCCTATAGTCGTCGGACTTGACGGTGGCGGGCCAATCTAGTCCCGGGGTCGTGGGGACGACCCTATAGTCGTCAGACATGTCGGTGGCGAGCCAACCTAGTCCCGGAGTCGTAGGGACGACCCTATAGTCGTCGGACAAGTCGGCGGCGGGCCTACCTAGTCCCGGGGTCGTGGGGACGACCCTATAGTCATCGGATAAGTCGGCAGCTTGCCAACTTTGGCCCGGGGTCGTGGGAACGACCCTATAGTCGTCGGACAAGTCGGCGGCGAGCCCACCTAGTCCGGGGGTCGTGGGGACGACCCTATAGTCGTCGGATATGTCGGCGGCTGGCCAACCTGGACTCGGGGTCGTGGGGACGACCCTATAGTCGTCGGACAAGTCGGCGGCGGGCCAACCTAGTCCCGGGGTCGTGGGGTCGACCCTATAATCGTCGGACAAGCCGGCGGCTGTCCAACTTTGGCCCGTGGTCGTGGGGACGACCCTATAGTCGTCGGACAAGTCGGCGGCCGTCCAACTTTGGCCCGGGGTCGTGGGGACGACCCTATAGTCGTCGGACATGTCGGCGGCTGGCCAACCTGGACTCGGGGTCGTGGGGACGACCCTATAGTCGTCGGACAAGACGGCGGCTGGACATCTTTGGCCCGGGGTCGTGGGGACGACCCTATAGTCGTCGGACATGTCGGCGGCTGTCCAACTTTGGCCCGGTGTCGTGGGGACGACTCTATAGTCGTCGGAAATGTCGGCCGCTGGCCAACCTGGCCCGGGGTCGTGGGGACGACCCTATTGTCGTCGGACATGACGGTGGCGGGCCAAACTAGTCTCGGGGTCGTGAGGACGACCCTATAGTCGTCGGACATGACGGTGGCGGGCCAGTCTAGTCCCGGGTCATGGGGACGACCCTATAGTCGTCGGACAAGTCGGCGGCTGGCCAACTTTGGCCCGTGGTCGTGGGGACGACCTTATAGTCGTCGGAAATGACGGTGGCGGGCCAATCTAGTCCCGTGGTCGTGGGGACGACCCTACAGTCGTCGGACAAGTCGGCGGCGAGCCAATCTAGTCCCGCGGTCGTGGGGACGACCCTATAGTCGTCGGACAAGTCAGCGGCTGGCCAACAATGGCCCGTGGTCGTGGGGACGACCATATAGTCGTCGGACATGACGGTGGCGGGCCACTCTAGTCCCGGGTCGTGGGGACGACCCTATAGTCGTCGGACATGTCGGCGGCTGGCCAACTTTGGCCCGGGGTCGTGGGGACGACCCTATAGTCGTCGGATATGTCGGCGGCTGGCCAACCTAGTTCCGGGGTCGTGGGGACGACCCTATAGTCGTCGGACATTTCGGCGGCTTGCCAACTTTGGCCCGGGGTCGTGGGGACGACTCTATAGTCGTCGGAAATGTCGGCGGCTGGCCAACCTGGACTCGGGGTCGTGGGGACGACCCTATAGTCGTCGGACAAGACGGCGTCTGGATATCTTTGGCCCGGGGTCGGGGGACGACCCTATAGTCGTCGGACATGTCGGCGTCTGGCCAACTTTGGCCCGGGGTCGGGGGGACGACTCTATAGTCGTCGGAAATGTCGGCGGCTGGCCAACCTGGACTCGGGGTCGTGGGGACGACCCTATAGTCGTCGGACAAGACGGCGGCTGGACATCTTTGGCCCGGGGTCGTGGGGACGACCCTATAGTCGTCGGACATGTCGGCGGCTGTCCAACTTTGGCCCGGTGTCGTGGGGACGACTCTATAGTCGTCGGAAATGTCGGCGGCTGGCCAACCTGGACTCGGGGTCGTGGGGACGACCCTATAGTCGTCGGACAAGACGGCGGCTGGATATCTTTGGCCCGGGGTCGGGGGACGACCCTATAGTCGTCGGACATGTCGGCGTCTGGCCAACTTTGGCCCGGGGTCGTGGGGACGACCCTATTGTCGTCGGACATGTCGGCGGCTGGCCAACTTTGGCCCGTGGTCGTGGGGACGACCCAATAGTGGTCGGACATGTCGGCGGCTGGCCAACCTAGTCCCGAGATCGTGGGGACGACCCTATAGTCGTCGGACTTGACGGTGGCGGGCCAATCTAGTCCCGGGGTCGTGGGGACGACCCTACAGTCTTTGGACATGACGGTAGCGGGCCAATCTAGACCCGAGGTCGTGGGGACGACCCTATAGTAGTCGGACATGTCGGCGGCTGTCCAACTTTGGCGCGGTGTCGTGGGGACGACTCTATAGTCGTCGGACATGTCGGCGGCGAGCCAAAATTGACCCGGGGTCGTGGTGACGACTCTATAGCCGGCGGACATGTTGGTGGCGGGCCAGTCTAGTCCCGGGTCGTGGGGACGACCCTATAGTCGTCGGACATGTCGGCGGCTGGCCAACTTTGGCCCGTGGTCGTGGGGACGACCCAATAGTGGTCGGACATGTCGGCGGCTGGCCAACCTAGTCCCGAGATCGTGGGGACGACCCTATAGTCGTCGGACTTGACGGTGGCGGGCCAATCTAGTCCCGGGGTCGTGGTGACGACCCTACAGTCGTCGGACATTTCGGCGGCTTGCCGACTTTGGCCCGGGGTCGTGGGACGACCCTATAGTCGTCGGACTTGACGGTAGCGGGCCAATCTAGTCCCGAGGTCGTGGGGACGACCCTACAGTCTTTGGACATGACGGTAGCGGGCCAATCTAGACCCGAGGTCGTGGGGACGACCCTATAGTAGTCGGACATGTCGGCGGCTGTCCAACTTTGGCGCGGTGTCGTGGGGACGACTCTATAGTCGTCGGACATGTCGGCAGCTGGCCAACCTAGACCCGGGGTCGTGGGGACGACCCTATTGTCGTCGGACATGACGGTGGCGGGCCAATCTAGTCCCGGGGTCGTGGGGACGACCCTATAGTCGTCGGACTTGACGGTGCCGGGTCAATCTAGTCCCGGGGTCGTGGAGACGACCCTACAGTCGTCGGACATTTCGGCGGCTTGCCAACTTTGGCCCGGGGTCATGGGGACGACCTTATAGTCGTCGGAAATGACGGTGGCGGGCCAATCTAGTCCCGTGGTCGTGGGGACGAGCCTACAGTCGTCGGACAAGTCGGCGGCGAGCCAATCTAGTCCCGCGGTCGTGGGGACGACCCTATAGTCGTCGGACAAGTCAGCGGCTGGCCAACAATGGCGCGTGGTCGTGGGGACGACCATATAGTCGTCGGACATGACGGTGGCGGGCCACTCTAGTCCCGGGTCGTGGGGACGACCCTATAGTCGTCGGACATGTCGGCGGCTGGCCAACTTTGGCCCGGGGTCGTGGGGACGACCCTATAGTCGTCGGATATGTCGGCGGCTGGCCAACTTTGGCCCGTGGTCGTGGGGACGACCCTATAGCCGTCGGACAAGTCGGCGGCGGGCCAAGCTAGTCCCGGGGTCGTGGGGACGACCCTATAATCGTCGGACAAGCCGGCGGCTGGCCAACTTTGGCCCGTGGTCGTGGGGACGACCCTATAGTCGTCGGACAAGTCGGCGGCCGTACAACTTTGGCCCGGGGTCGTGGGGACGACCCTATAGTCGTCGGACTTGACGGTGGCGGGCCAATCTAGTCCCGGGGTCGTGGGGACGACCCTATAGTCGTCAGACATGTCGGTGGCGAGCCAACCTAGTCCCGGGGTCGTAGGGACGACCCTATAGTCGTCGGACAAGTCGGCGGCGGGCCTACCTAGTCCCGGGGTCGTGGGGACGACCCTATAGTCATCGGATAAGTCGGCAGCTTGCCAACTTTGGCCCGGGGTCGTGGGAACGACCCTATAGTCGTCGGACAAGTCGGCGGCGAGCCCACCTAGTCCGGGGGTCGTGGGGACGACCCTATAGTCGTCGGATATGTCGGCGGCTGGCCAACTTTGGCCCGTGGTCGTGGGGACGACCCTATAGTCGTCGGACAAGTCGGCGGCGGGCCAACCTAGTCCCGGGGTCGTGGGGACGACCCTATAATCGTCGGACAAGCCGGCGGCTGGCCTACTTTGGCCCGTGGTCGTGGGGACGACCCTATAGTCGTCGGACAAGTCGGCGGCCGTCCAACTTTGGCCCGGGGTCGTGGGGACGACCCTATAGTCGTCGGACATGTCGGCGGCTGGCCAACCTGGACTCGGGGTCGTGGGGACGACCCTATAGTCGTCGGACAAGACGGCGGCTGGACATCTTTGGCCCGGGGTCGTGGGGACGACCCTATAGTCGTCGGACATGTCGGCGGCTGTCCAACTTTGGCCCGGTGTCGTGGGGACGACTCTATAGTCGTCGGAAATGTCGGCCGCTGGCCAACCTGGCCCGGGGTCGTGGGGACGACCCTATTGTCGTCGGACATGACGGTGGCGGGCCAAACTAGTCTCGGGGTCGTGAGGACGACCCTATAGCCGTCGGACATGACGGTGGCGGGCCAGTCTAGTCCCGGGTCATGGGGACGACCCTATAGTCGTCGGACAAGTCGGCGGCTGGCCAACTTTGGCCCGTGGTCGTGGGGACGACCTTATAGTCGTCGGAAATGACGGTGGCGGGCCAATCTAGTCCCGTGGTCGTGGGGACGACCCTACAGTCGTCGGACAAGTCGGCGGCGAGCCAATCTAGTCCCGCGGTCGTGGGGACGACCCTATAGTCGTCGGACAAGTCAGCGGCTGGCCAACAATGGCCCGTGGTCGTGGGGACGACCATATAGTCGTCGGACATGACGGTGGCGGGCCACTCTAGTCCCGGGTCGTGGGGACGACCCTATAGTCGTCGGACATGTCGGCGGCTGGCCAACTTTGGCCCGGGGTCGTGGGGACGACCCTATAGTCGTCGGATATGTCGGCGGCTGGCCAACCTAGTCCCGGGGTCGTGGGGACGACCCTATAGTCGTCGGACATTTCGGCGGCTTGCCAACTTTGGCCCGGGGTCGTGGGGACGACTCTATAGTCGTCGGAAATGTCGGCGGCTGGTCAACCTGGACTCGGGGTCGTGGGGACGACCCTATAGTCGTCGGACAAGACGGCGGCTGGATATCTTTGGCCCGGGGTCGGGGGACGACCCTATAGTCGTCGGACATGTCGGCGTCTGGCCAACTTTGGCCAGGGGTCGGGGGGACGACTCTATAGTCGTCGGAAATGTCGGCGGCTGGCCAACCTGGACTCGGAGTCGTGGGGACGACCCTATAGTCGTCGGACAAGACGGCGGCTGGACATCTTTGGCCCGGGGTCGTGGGGCCGACCCTATAGTCGTCGGACATGTCGGCGGCTGTCCAACTTTGGCGCGGTGTCGTGGGGACGACTCTATAGTCGTCGGACATGTCGGCAGCTGGCCAACCTAGACCCGGGGTCGTGGGGACGACCCTATTGTCGTCGGACATGACGGTGGCGGGCCAATCTAGTCCCGGGGTCGTGGGGACGACCCTATAGTCGTCGGACTTGACGGTGCCGGGCCAATCTAGTCCCGGGGTCGTGGAGACGACCCTACAGTCGTCGGACATTTCGGCGGCTTGCCAACTTTGGCCCGGGGTCGTGGGACGAACCTATAGTCGTCGGACTTGACGGTAGCGGGCCAATCTAGTCCCGGGGTCGTGGAGACGACCCTATAGTCGTCGGACATGTCGGCGGCTGGCCAAATTTGGCCCGTGGTTGTGGGGACGACCCTATAGTCGTTGGACATGACGGTGGCGGGCCAATCTAGTCCCGGGGTCGTGGGGACGACCCTATAGTCGTCGGACATGTCGGCGGCTGGCCAACTTTGGACCGGTGTCGTGGGGACGACTCTATAGTCGTCGGAAATGTCGGCGGCTGGCCAACCTGGACCCGGAGTCGTGGGGCCGACCCTATTGTCGTCGGACATGACGGTGGCGGGCCAATCTAGTCTCGGGGTCGTGGGGACGACCCTATAGTCGTCGGACATGTCGGCGGCTGGCCAACTTTGGCCCGTGGTTGTGGGGACGACCCTATTGTCGTCGGACATGACGGTAGCGGGCCAATCTAGTCTCGGGGTCGTGGGGACGACCCTATAGTCGTCGGACATGTCGGCGGCTGGCCAACTTTGGCCCGGGGTCGTGGGGACGACCCTATAGTCATCGGACATGTCGGCGGCTGGCCAACTTTGGCCCGGGGTCGTGGGGACGACCCTATAGTCGTCGGACATGTCGGCGGCTGGCCAACTTTGGCCCGTGGTTGTGGGGACGACCCTATAGTCGTTGGACATGACGGTGGCGGGCCAATCTAGTCCCGGGGTCGTGGGGACGACCCTATAGTCGTCGGACTTGACGGTGGCGGGCCAATCTAGTCCCGGGGTCGTGGAGACGACCCTACAGTCGTCGGACATTTCGGCGGCTTGCCAACTTTGGCCCGGGTTCGTGGGACGACCCTATAGTCGTCGAACTTGACGGTGGCGGGCCAATCTATTCCCGGGGGCGTGGAGACGACCCTACAGTCGTCGGACATTTCGGCGGCTTGCCAACTTTGGCCCGGGGTCGCGGGACGACCCTATAGTCGTCGGACTTGACGGTAGCGGGCCAATCTAGTCCCGAGGTCGTGGGGACGACCCTATAGCCTTCGGACATGACGGTAGCGGGCCAATCTAGACCCGGGGTCGTGGGGACGACCCTATTGTCGTCGGACATGACGGTGGCGGGCCAATCTAGTCCCGGGGTCGTGGGGACGACCCTATAGTCGTCGGACTTGACGGTGGCGGGCCAATCTAGTCCCGGGGTCGTGGAGACGACCCTACAGTCGTCGGACATTTCGGCGGGTGGCCAACTTTGGCCCGGGGTCGTGGGGACGACTCTATAGTCGTCGGAAATGTCGGCGGCTGGCCAACCTGTACTCGGGGTCGTGGGGACGACCCTATAGTCGTCGGACAAGACGGCGGCTGGACATCTTTGGCCCGGGGTCGTGGGGACGACCCTATAGTCGTCGGACATGTCGGCGGCTGGCCAACTTTGGCCCGGTGTCGTGGGGACGACTCTATAGTCGTCGGAAATGTCGGCGGCTGGCCAACCTGGACCCGGGATCGTGACGACGACCCTATAGTCGTCGGAGAAGACGGCGGCTGGACATCTTTGGCCCGGGGTCGTGGGGACGACCCTATAGTCGTCGGACATGTTGGCGGCTTGTCAGCCTAGTCCCGGGGTCGTGGGTACGACCCTATAGTCGTCGGACAAGTCGGCGGCTGGCCAACCTAGACCCGGGGTCGTGGGGACGACCCTATAAACGTCGGACATGACGGTGGCGGGCCAATCTAGTCTCGCGGTCGTGGGGACGACCCTATAGTCGTCGGACATTTCGGCGGCTTGCGAACTTTGGCCCGGGGTCGTGGGGACGACCCTATAGTCGTCGGACATGTCGGCGGCTGGCCAACTTTGGCCCGTGGTTGTGGGGACGACCCTATAGTCGTTGGACATGACGGTGGCGGGCCAATCTAGTCCCGGGGTCGTGGGGACGACCCTATAGTCGTCGGACAAGACAGCGGCTGGACATCTTTGGCCCGGGGTCGTGGGGACGACTCTATAGTCGTCGGAAATGTCGGCGGCTGGCCAACCTGGACCCGGGATCGTGACGACGACCCTATAGTCGTCGGAGAAGACGGCGGCTGGACATCTTTGGCCCGGGGTCGTGGGGACGACTCTATAGTCGTCGGACATGTCGGCAGCTGGCCAACCTAGACCCGGGGTCGTGGGGACGACCCTATTGTCGTCGGACATGACGGTGGCGGGCCAATCTAGTCCCGGGGTCGTGGGGACGACCCTATAGTCGTCGGACAAGACAGCGGCTGGACATCTTTGGCCCGGGGTCGTGGGGACGACTCTATAGTCGTCGGAAATGTCGGCGGCTGGCCAACCTGGACCCGGGATCGTGACGACGACCCTATAGTCGTCGGACAAGACAGCGGCTGGCCAACTTTGGCCCGGTGTCGTGGGGACGACTCTATAGTCGTCGGAAATGTCGGCGGCTGGCCAACCTGGACCCGGGATCGTGACGACGACCCTATAGTCGTCGGAGAAGACGGCGGCTGGACATCTTTGGCCCGGGGTCGTGGGGACGACCCTATAGTCGTCGGACATGTTGGCGGCTTGTCAGCCTAGTCCCAGGGTCGTGGGTACGACCCTATAGTCGTCGGACAAGTCGGCGGCGGGCCAACCTTGTCCCGAGGTCGTGGGGACGACCCTATAATCGTCGGACATGTCGGCGGCTGGCCAACTTTGGCCCGGTGTCGTGGGGACGACTCTATAGTCGTCGGAAATGTCGGCGGCTGGCCAACCTGGACCCGGGGTCGTGGGGACGACCCCATTGTCGTCGGACATGACGGTGGCGGGCCAATCTAGTCTCGCGGTCGTGGGGACGACCCTATAATCGTCGGACAAGTCGGCGGCTGGCCAACCTAGACCCGGGGTCGTGGGGACGACCCTATTGTCGTCGGACATGACGGTGGCGGGCCAATCTAGTGTCGCGGTCGTGGGGACGACCCTATAATCGTCGGACAAGTCGGCGGCTGGCCAACCTGGACCCGGGGTCGTGGGGACGACCCTATTGTCGTCGGACATGACGGTGGCGGGCCAATCTAGTCTCGCGGTCGTGGGGACGACCCTATAATCGTCGGACAAGTCGGCGGCTGGCCAACCTAGACCCGGGGTCGTGGGGACGACCCTATAGTCGTCGGACAAGACGGCGGCTGGATATCTTTGGCCCGGGGTCGGGGGACGACCCTATAGTCGTCGGACATGTCGGCGTCTGGCCAACTTTGGCCCGGGGTCTGGGGGACGACTCTATAGTCGTCGGAAATGTCGGCGGCTGGCCAACCTGGACTCGGGGTCGTGGGGACGACCCTATAGTCGTCGGACAAGACGGCGGCTGGACATCTTTGGCCCGGGGTCGTGGGGCCGACCCTATAGTCGTCGGACATGTCGGCGGCTGTCCAACTTTGGCGCGGTGTCGTGGGGACGACTCTATAGTCGTCGGACATGTCGGCAGCTGGCCAACCTAGACCCGGGGTCGTGGGGACGACCCTATTGTCGTCGGACATGACGGTGGCGGGCCAATCTAGTCCCGGGGTCGTGGGGACGACCCTATAGTCGTCGGACTTGACGGTGCCGGGCCAATCTAGTCCCGGGGTCGTGGAGACGACCCTACAGTCGTCGGACATTTCGGCGGCTTGCCAACTTTGGCCCGGGGTCGTGGGACGAACCTATAGTCGTCGGACTTGACGGTAGCGGGCCAATCTAGTCCCGGGGTCGTGGAGACGACCCTATAGTCGTCGGACATGTCGGCGGCTGGCCAACTTTGGCCCGTGGTTGTGGGGACGACCCTATTGTCGTCGGACATGACGGTAGCGGGCCAATCTAGTCTCGGGGTCGTGGGGACGACCCTATAGTCGTCGGACATGTCGGCGGCTGGCCAACTTTGGCCCGGGGTCGTGGGGACGACCCTATAGTCATCGGACATGTCGGCGGCTGGCCAACTTTGGCCCGGGGTCGTGGGGACGACCCTATAGTCGTCGGACATGTCGGCGGCTGGCCAACTTTGGCCCGTGGTTGTGGGGACGACCCTATAGTCGTTGGACATGACGGTGGCGGGCCAATCTAGTCCCGGGGTCGTGGGGACGACCCTACAGTCGTCGGACTTGACGGTGGCGGGCCAATCTAGTCCCGGGGTCGTGGAGACGACCCTACAGTCGTCGGACATGACGGTAGCGGGCCAATCTAGACCCGAGGTCGTGGGGACGACCCTATAGTAGTCGGACATGTCGGCGGCTGTCCAACTTTGGCGCGGTGTCGTGGGGACGACTCTATAGTCGTCGGACATGTCGGCAGCTGGCCAACCTAGACCCGGGGTCGTGGGGACGACCCTATTGTCGTCGGACATGACGGTGGCGGGCCAATCTAGTCCCGGGGTCGTGGGGACGACCCTATAGTCGTCGGACTTGACGGTGGCGGGCCAATCTAGTCCCGGGGTCGTGGAGACGACCCTACAGTCGTCGGACATTTCGGCGGGTGGCCAACTTTGGCCCGGGGTCGTGGGGACGACTCTATAGTCGTCGGAAATGTCGGCGGCAGCCAACCTGTACTCGGGGTCGTGGGGACGACCCTATATTCGTCGGACAAGACGGCGGCTGGACATCTTTGGCCCGGGGTCGTGGGGACGACCCTATAGTCGTCGGACATGTCGGCGGCTGGCCAACTTTGGCCCGGTGTCGTGGGGACGACTCTATAGTCGTCGGAAATGTCGGCGGCTGGCCAACCTGGACCCGGGATCGTGACGACGACCCTATAGTCGTCGGAGAAGACGGCGGCTGGACATCTTTGGCCCGGGGTCGTGGGGACGACCCTATAGTCGTCGGACATGTTGGCGGCTTGTCAGCCTAGTCCCGGGGTCGTGGGTACGACCCTATAGTCGTCGGACAAGTCGGCGGCTGGCCAACCTAGACCCGGGGTCGTGGGGACGACCCTATAAACGTCGGACATGACGGTGGCGGGCCAATCTAGTCCCGGGGTCGTGGGGATGACCCTATAGTCGTCGGACATGTCTGCGGCTGGCCAACTTTGGCCCGGTGTCGTAGGGACGACACTATAGTCGTCGGAAATGTCGGCGGCTGGCCAACCTGGACCCGGGGTCGTGGGGACGACCCTATTGTCGTCGGACATGACGGTGGCGGGCCAATCTAGTCTCGGGGTCGTGGGGACGACCCTATAGTCGTCGGACATGTCGGCGGCTGGCCAACTTTGGCCCGGGGTCGTGGGGACGACTCTATAGTCGTCGGAAATGTCGGCGGCTGGCCAACCTGGACTCGGGGTCGTGGGGACGACCCTATAGTCGTCGGACAAGACGGCGGCTGGACATCTTTGGCCCGGGGTCGTGGGGCCGACCCTATAGTCGTCGGACATGTCGGCGGCTGTCCAACTTTGGCGCGGTGTCGTGGGGACGACCCTATAGTCGTCGAACTTGACGGTGGCGGGCCAATCTAGTCCCGGGGTCGTGGAGACGACCCTACAGTCGTCGGACATTTCGGCGGCTTGCCAACTTTGACCCGGGGTCGCGGGACGACCCTATAGTCGTCGGACTTGACGGTAGCGGGCCAATCTAGTCCCGAGGTCGTGGGGACGACCCTATAGCCTTCGGACATGACGGTAGCGGGCCAATCTAGACCCGAGGTCGTGGGGACGACCCTATAGTAGTCGGACATGTCGGCGGCTGTCCAACTTTGGCGCGGTGTCGTGGGGACGACTCTATAGTCGTCGGACATGTCGGCAGCTGGCCAACCTAGACCCGGGGTCGTGGGGACGACCCTATTGTCGTCGGACATGACGGTGGCGGGCCAATCTAGTCCCGGGGTCGTGGGGACGACCCTATAGTCGTCGGACTTGACGGTGGCGGGCCAATCTAGTCCCGGGGTCGTGGAGACGACCCTACAGTCGTCGGACATTTCGGCGGGTGGCCAACTTTGGCCCGGGGTCGTGGGGACGACTCTATAGTCGTCGGAAATGTCGGCGGCTGGCCAACCTGTACTCGGGGTCGTGGGGACGACCCTATAGTCGTCGGACAAGACGGCGGCTGGACATCTTTGGCCCGGGGTCGTGGGGACGACCCTATAGTCGTCGGACATGTCGGCGGCTGGCCAACTTTGGCCCGGTGTCGTGGGGACGACTCTATAGTCGTCGGAAATGTCGGCGGCTGGCCAACCTGGACCCGGGATCGTGACGACGACCCTATAGTCGTCGGAGAAGACGGCGGCTGGACATCTTTGGCCCGGGGTCGTGGGGACGACCCTATAGTCGTCGGACATGTTGGCGGCTTGTCAGCCTAGTCCCGGGGTCGTGGGTACGACCCTACAGTCGTCGGACAAGTCGGCGGCTGGCCAACCTAGACCCGGGGTCGTGGGGACGACCCTATAAACGTCGGACATGACGGTGGCGGGCCAATCTAGTCCCGGGGTCGTGGGGATGACCCTATAGTCGTCGGACATGTCTGCGGCTGGCCAACTTTGGCCCGGTGTCGTAGGGACGACACTATAGTCGTCGGAAATGTCGGCGGCTGGCCAACCTGGACCCGGGGTCGTGGGGACGACCCTATTGTCGTCGGACATGACGGTGGCGGGCCAATCTAGTCTCGGGGTCGTGGGGACGACCCTATAGTCGTCGGACATGTCGGCGGCTGGCCAACTTTGGCCCGGGGTCGTGGGGACGACTCTATAGTCGTCGGAAATGTCGGCGGCTGGCCAACCTGGACTCGGGGTCGTGGGGACGACCCTATAGTCGTCGGACAAGACGGCGGCTGGACATCTTTGGCCCGGGGTCGTGGGGACGACCCTATAGTCGTCGGACATGTTGGCGGCTTGTCAGCCTAGTCCCGGGGTCGTGGGGACGACCCTATAGTCGTCGGACATGTCGGCGGCAGGCCAACCTGGACCCGGGGTCGTGGGGACGACCCTATTGTCGTCGGATATGACGGTGGCGGGCCAATCTAGTCTCGGGGTCGTGGGGACGACCCTATAGTCGTCGGACATGTCGGCGTGTGGCCAACTTTGGCCCGGGGTCGTGGGGACGACTCTATAGTCGTCGGAAATGTCGGCGGCTGGCCAACCTGTACTCGGGGTCGTGGGGACGACCCTATAGTCGTCGGACAAGACGGCGGCTGGCCAACTTTGTCCCGGTGTCGTGGGGACGACTCTATAGTCGTCGGAAATGTCGGAGGCTGGCCAACCTGGACCCGGGGTCGTGGGGACGACCCTATAGTCGTCGGACTTGACGGTAGCGGGCCAATCTAGTCCCGAGGTCGTGGGGACGACCCTATAGTCTTCGGACATGACGGTAGCGGGCCAATCTAGACCCGAGGTCGTGGGGACGACCCTATAGTAGTCGGACATGTCGGCGGCTGTCCAACTTTGGCGCGGTGTCGTGGGAACGACTCTATAGTCGTCGGACATGTCGGCAGCTGGGCAACCTAGACCCGGGGTCGTGGGGACGACCCTATTGTCGTCGGACATGACGGTGGCGGGCCAATCTAGTCCCGGGGTCGTGGGGACGACCCTATAATCGTTGGACATGACGGTGGCGGGCCAATCTAGTCCCGGGGTCGTAGGGACGACCCTATAGTCGTCGGACATGTTGGCGATTGGCCAACATTGGCCCGGGGTCGTCGGGACGACCCTATAGTCGTCGGACATGTCGGCGGCTGGCCAACCTAGTCCCGGGGTCGTGGGGACGACCCTATAGTCGTCGGACATTTCGGCGGCTTGCGAACTTTGGCCCGGGGTCGTGGGGACGACCCTATAGTCGTCGGACATGTCGGCGGCTGGCCAACTTTGGCCCGTGGTTGTGGGGACGGCCCTATAGTCGTTGGACATGACGGTGGCGGGCCAATCTAGTCCCGGGGTCGTGGGGACGACCCTATAGTCGTCGGACAAGACAGCGGCTGGACATCTTTGGCCCGGGGTCGTGGGGACGACCCTATAGTCGTCGGACATGTTGGCGGCTTGTCAGCCTAGTCCCAGGGTCGTGGGTACGACCCTATAGTCGTCGGACAAGTCGGCGGCGGGCCAACCTTGTCCCGAGGTCGTGGGGACGACCCTATAATCGTCGGACATGTCGGCGGCTGGCCAACTTTGGCCCGGTGTCGTGGGGACGACTCTATAGTCGTCGGAAATGTCGGCGGCTGGCCAACCTGGACCCGGGGTCGTGGGGACGACCCCATTGTCGTCGGACATGACGGTGGCGGGCCAATCTAGTCTCGCGGTCGTGGGGACGACCCTATAATCGTCGGACAAGTCGGCGGCTGGCCAACCTAGACCCGGGGTCGTGGGGACGACCCTATTGTCGTCGGACATGACGGTGGCGAGCCAATCTAGTCTCGCGGTCGTGGGGACGACCCTATAATCGTCGGACAAGTCGGCGGCTGGCCAACCTGGACCCGGGGTCGTGGGGACGACCCTATTGTCGTCGGACATGACGGTGGCGGGCCAATCTAGTCTCGCGGTCGTGGGGACGACCCTATAATCGTCGGACAAGTCGGCGGCTGGCCAACCTAGACCCGGGGTCGTGGGGACGACCCTATAGTCGTCGGACAAGACGGCGGCTGGATATCTTTGGCCCGGGGTCGGGGGACGACCCTATAGTCGTCGGACATGTCGGCGTCTGGCCAACTTTGGCCCGGGGTCGGGGGGACGACTCTATAGTCGTCGGAAATGTCGGTGGCTGGCCAACCTGGACTCGGGGTCGTGGGGACGACCCTATAGTCGTCGGACAAGACGGCGGCTGGACATCTTTGGCCCGGGGTCGTGGGGCCGACCCTATAGTCGTCGGACATGTCGGCGGCTGTCCAACTTTGGCGCGGTGTCGTGGGGACGACTCTATAGTCGTCGGACATGTCGGCAGCTGGCCAACCTAGACCCGGGGTCGTGGGGACGAC
Organism: Andrena praecox; assembly: GCA_963932275.1. Taxonomy (NCBI): domain Eukaryota; kingdom Metazoa; phylum Arthropoda; class Insecta; order Hymenoptera; family Andrenidae; genus Andrena; species Andrena praecox. The sequence goes on along the minus strand of CAWVQO010000396.1, from coordinate 49,887 downwards.
CCTATTGTCGTCGGACATGACGGTGGCGGGCCAATCTAGTCCCGGGGTCGTGGGGACGACCCTATAGTCGTCGGACTTGACGGTGCCGGGCCAATCTAGTCCCGGGGTCGTGGAGACGACCCTACAGTCGTCGGACATTTCGGCGGCTTGCCAACTTTGGCCCGGGGTCGTGGGACGAACCTATAGTCGTCGGACTTGACGGTAGCGGGCCAATCTAGTCCCGGGGTCGTGGAGACGACCCTATAGTCGTCGGACATGTCGGCGGCTGGCCAACTTTGGCCCGTGGTTGTGGGGACGACCCTATTGTCGTCGGACATGACGGTAGCGGGCCAATCTAGTCTCGGGGTCGTGGGGACGACCCTATAGTCGTCGGACATGTCGGCGGCTGGCCAACTTTGGCCCGGGGTCGTGGGGAGGACCCTATAGTCATCGGACATGTCGGCGGCTGGCCAACTTTGGCCCGGGGTCGTGGGGACGACCCTATAGTCGTCGGACATGTCGGCGGCTGGCCAACTTTGGCCCGTGGTTGTGGGGACGACCCTATAGTCGTTGGACATGACGGTGGCGGGCCAATCTAGTCCCGGGGTCGTGGGGACGACCCTATAGTCGTCGGACTTGACGGTGGCGGGCCAATCTAGTCCCGGGGTCGTGGAGACGACCCTACAGTCGTCGGACATGACGGTAGCGGGCCAATCTAGACCCGAGGTCGTGGGGACGACCCTATAGTAGTCGGACATGTCGGCGGCTGTCCAACTTTGGCGCGGTGTCGTGGGGACGACTCTATAGTCGTCGGACATGTCGGCAGCTGGCCAACCTAGACCCGGGGTCGTGGGGACGACCCTATTGTCGTCGGACATGACGGTGGCGGGCCAATCTAGTCCCGGGGTCGTGGGGACGACCCTATAGTCGTCGGACTTGACGGTGGCGGGCCAATCTAGTCCCGGGGTCGTGGAGACGACCCTACAGTCGTCGGACATTTCGGCGGGTGGCCAACTTTGGCCCGGGGTCGTGGGGACGACTCTATAGTCGTCGGAAATGTCGGCGGCAGCCAACCTGTACTCGGGGTCGTGGGGACGACCCTATATTCGTCGGACAAGACGGCGGCTGGACATCTTTGGCCCGGGGTCGTGGGGACGACCCTATAGTCGTCGGACATGTCGGCGGCTGGCCAACTTTGGCCCGGTGTCGTGGGGCGACTCTATAGTCGTCGGAAATGTCGGCGGCAGCCAACCTGTACTCGGGGTCGTGGGGACGACCCTATATTCGTCGGACAAGACGGCGGCTGGACATCTTTGGCCCGGGGTCGTGGGGACGACCCTATAGTCGTCGGACATGTCGGCGGCTGGCCAACTTTGGCCCGGGGTCGTGGGGACGACTCTATAGTCGTCGGAAATGTCGGCGGCCGGCCAACCTGTACTCGGGGTCGTGGGGACGACCCTATAGTCGTCGGACAAGACGGCGGCTGGACATCTTTGGCCCGGGGTCGTGGGGACGACCCTATAGTCGTCGGACATGTCGGCGGCTGGCCAACTTTGGCCCGGTGTCGTGGGGACGACCCTATAGTCGTCGGACATTTCGGCGGCATGCCAACTTTGGCCCGTGGTCGTGGGGACGACCCTATAGTTGTTGGACATGACGGTGGCGGGCTATTCTAGTCCCGGGGTCGTAGGGACGACCCTATAGTCGTTGGACATGTCGGCGATTGGCCAACATTGGCCCGGGGTCGTGGGGACGACCCTATAGTCGTCGGACATGTCGGCGGCTGGCCAACTTTGGCGCGTGGTCGTGGGGACGATCCGATTATCGTCGGACATGTCGGCGGCAGGCCAACTTTGGCCCGTGGTCGTGGGGACGATCCAATAGTCGTCGGACATGTCGGCGGCTGGCCAACTTTGGCGCGTGGTCGTGGGGACGATCCGATTGTCGTCGGACATGTCGGCGGCTGGCCAACCTAGACCCGGGGTCGTGGGGACGACCCTATAGTCTTCGGACATGACGGTAGCGGGCCAATCTAGACCCGAGGTCCTGGGGACGACCCTATAGTAGTCGGACATGTCGGCGGCTGTCCAACTTTGGCCCGGTGTCGTGGGGACGACTCTATAGTCGTCGGACATGTCGGCGGCTGGCCAACCTAGACCCGGGGTCGTGGGGACGACCCTATTGTCGTCGGACATGACGGTGGCGGGCCAATCTAGTCCCGGGGTCGTGGGGACGACCCTATAGTCGTCGGACAAGTCGGCGGCGGGCCAAACTTGTCCCGGGGTCGTGGGGACGACCCTATAATCGTCGGACATGACGGTGGCGGGCCAATCTAGTCCCGGGGTCGTGGGGACGACGCTATAATCGTTGGACAGGACGGTGGCGGGCCAATCTAGTCCCGGGGTCGTAGGGACGACCCTATAGTCGTCGACCATGTTGGCGATTGGCCAACATTGGCCCGGGGTCGTCGGGACGACCCTATAGTCGTCGGACATGTCGGCGGCTGGCCAACCTAGTCCCGGGGTCGTGGGGACGACCCTATAGTCGTCGGACATTTCGGCGGCTTGCCAACTTTGGCCCGGGGTCGTGGGGACGACCCTATAGTCGTCGGACATGTCGGCGGCAGGCCAACTTTGGCCCGTGGTTGTGGGGACGACCCTATAGTCGTTGGACATGACGGTGGCGGGCCAATCTAGTCCCGGGGTCGTGGGGACGACCCTATAGTCGTCGGAAATGTCGGCGGATGGCCAACCTAAACCCGGGGTCGTGGGGACGACCCTATTGTCGTCGGACATGACGGTGGCGGGCCAATCTAGTCCCGGGGTCGTGGGGATGACCCTATAGTCGTCGGACATGTCGGCGGCGGGCCAAGCTTGTCCCGGGGTCGTGGGGACGACCCTATAATCGTCGGGCAAGTCGGCGGCGGGCCAAGCTTGTCCCGGGGTCGTGGGGACGATCCTATAATCGTCGGACATGACGGTGGCGGGCCAATCTAGTCCCGGGGTCGTGGGGATGACCCTATAGTCGTCGGACATGTCTGCGGCTGGCCAACTTTGGCCCGGTGTCGTAGGGACGACACTATAGTCGTCGGAAATGTCGGCGGCTGGCCAACCTGGACCCGGGGTCGTGGGGACGACCCTATTGTCGTCGGACATGACGGTGGCGGGCCAATCTAGTCTCGGGGTCGTGGGGACGACCCTATAGTCGTCGGACATGTCGGCGGCTGGCCAACTTTGGCCCGGGGTCGTGGGGACGACTCTATAGTCGTCGGAAATGTCGGCGGTTAGCCAACCTGGACTCGGGGTCGTGGGGACGACCCTATAGTCGTCGGACAAGACGGCGGCTGGACATCTTTGGCCCGGGGTCGTGGGGACGACCCTATAGTCGTCGGACATGTTGGCGGCGGGCCAAGCTTGTCCCGGGGTCGTGGGGAGGACCCTATAGTCGTCGGGCAAGTCGGCGGCGGGCCAAGCTTGTCCCGGGGTCGTGGGGACGACCCTATAATCGTCGGACATGTCGGCGGCTGGCCAACCTAGACCCGGGGTCGTGGGGACGACCCTATTGTCGTCGGACATGACGGTGGCGGGCCAATCTAGTCCCGGTGTCGTGGGGACGACCCTATAATCGTCGGACATGACGGTGGCGGGCCAATCTAGTCCCGGGGTCGTGGGGACGACCCTATAGTCGTCGGACATGTCGGCGGCTGGCCAACTTTGGCCCGGTGTCGTGGGGACGACCCTATAGTCGTCGGACATTTCGGCGGCATGCCAACTTTGGCCCGTGGTCGTGGGGACGACCCTATAGTTGTTGGACATGACGGTGGCGGGCTAATCTAGTCCCGGGGTCGTAGGGACGACCCTATAGTCGTTGGACATGTCGGCGATTGGCCAACATTGGCCCGGGGTCGTGGGGACGACCGTATATTCGTCGGACATGTCGGCGGCTGGCCAACTTTGGCCCGTGGTTGTGGGGACGACCCTATAGTCGTTGGACATGACGGTGGCGGGCCAATCTAGTCCCGGGGTCGTGGGGACGACCCTATAGTCGTCGGACATGTCGGCGGCTGTCCAACTTTGGCCCGGAGTCGTGGGGACGACTCTATAGTCGTCGGACATGTCGGCGGCTGGCCAACCTAGACCCGGGGTCGTGGGGACGACCCTATTGTCGTCGGACATGACGGTGGCGGGCCAATCTAGGCCCGGGGTCGTGGGGACGACCCTATAGTCGTCGGACAAGTCGGCGGCGGGCCAAGCTTGTCCCGGGGTCGTGGGGACGACCCTATTGTCGTCGGACATGACGGTGGCGGGCCAATCTAGGCCCGGGGTCGTGGGGACGAACCTATAGTCGTCGGACAAGTCGGCGGCGGGCCAACCTAGACCCGGGGTCGTGGGGACGACCCTATTGTCGTCGGACATGACGGTGGCGGGCCAATCTAGGCCCGGGGTCGTGGGGACGACCCTATAGTCGTCGGACAAGTCGGCGGCGGGCCAAGCTTGTCCCGGGGTCGTGGGGACGACCCTATAATCGTCGGACATGACGGTGGCGGGCCAATCTAGTCCCGGGGTCGTGGGGACGACCCTATAATCGTTGGACATGACGGTGGCGGGCCAATCTAGTCCCGGGGTCGTGGGGACGACCCTATAGTCGTCGGAAATGTCGGCGGCTGGCCAACCTGGACCCGGGGTCGTGGGGACGACCCTATTGTCGTCGGACATGACGGTGGCGGGCCAATCTAGTCTCGCGGTCGTGGGGACGACCCTATAATCGTCGGACATGACGGTGGCGGGCCAATCTAGTCCCGGGGTCGTGGGGACGACCCTATAGTCGTCGGACATGTCGGCGGCTGGCCAACTTTGGCCCGGTGTCGTGGGGACGACCCTATAGTCGTCGGACATTTCGGCGGCATGCCAACTTTGGCCCGTGGTCGTGGGGACGACCCTATAGTTGTTGGACATGACGGTGGCGGGCTAATCTAGTCCCGGGGTCGTAGGGACGACCCTATAGTCGTTGGACATGTCGGCGATTGGCCAACATTGGCCCGGGGTCGTGGGGACGACCCTATAGTCGTCGGACAAGACGGCGGCTGGACATCTTTGGCCCGGGGTCGTGGGGACGACCCTATAGTCGTCGGACATGTTGGCGGCTTGTCAGCCTAGTCCCGGGGTCGTGGGGACGACCCTATAGTCGTCGGACATGTCGGCGGCTGGCCAACTTTGGCCCGTGGTCGTGGGGACGACCCTATAGTCGTTGGACATGTCGGCGATTGGCCAACATTGGCCCGGGGTCGTGGGGACGACCCTATAGTCGTCGGACATGTCGGCGGCTGGCCAACTTTGGCGCGTGGTCGTGGGGACGATCCGATTATCGTCGGACATGTCGGCGGCAGGCCAACTTTGGCCCGTGGTCGTGGGGACGATCCAATAGTCGTCGGACATGTCGGCGGCTGGCCAACTTTGGCGCGTGGTCGTGGGGATGATCCGATTGTCGTCGGACATGTCGGCGGCTGGCCAACCTAGACCCGGGGTCGTGGGGACGACCCTATAGTCTTCGGACATGACGGTAGCGGGCCAATCTAGACCCGAGGTCCTGGGGACGACCCTATAGTAGTCGGACATGTCGGCGGCTGTCCAACTTTGGCCCGGTGTCGTGGGGACGACTCTATAGTCGTCGGACATGTCGGCGGCTGGCCAACCTAGACACGGGGTCGTGGGGACGACCCTATTGTCGTCGGACATGACGGTGGCGGGCCAATCTAGTCCCGGGGTCGTGGGGACGACCCTATAGTCGTCGGACAAGTCGGCGGCGGGCCAAGCTTGTCCCGGGGTCGTGGGGACGACCCTATAATCGTCGGACATGACGGTGGCGGGCCAATCTAGTCCCGGGGTCGTGGGGACGACGCTATAATCGTTGGACATGACGGTGGCGGGCCAATCTAGTCCCGGGGTCGTAGGGACGACCCTATAGTCGTCGGCCATGTTGGCGATTGGCCAACATTGGCCCGGGGTCTTCGGGACGACCCTATAGTCGTCGGACATGACGGTGGCGGGCCAATCTAGTCCCGGGGTCGTGGGGACGACCCTATAGTCGTCGGAAATGTCGGCGGCTGGCCAACCTGGACCCGGGGTCGTGGGGACGACCCTATTGTCGTCGGACATGTCGGCGGCTGGCCAACTTTGGCCCATGGTTGTGGGGACGATCCGATTGTCGTCGGACATGTCGGCGGCTGGCCAACCTAGACCCGGGGTCGTGGGGAAGATCCGATTGTCGTCGGACATGTCGGCGGCTGGCCAACTTTGGCACCGTGGTCGTGGGGACGATCCAATAGCCGTCAGACATGTCGGCGGCTGGCCAACCTGGACCCGGGGTCGTGGGGACGACCCTATTGTCGTCGGACATGACGGTGGCGGGCCAATCTAGTCTCGCGGTCGTGGGGACGACCCTATAATCGTCGGACATGACGGTGGCGGGCCAATCTAGTCCCGGGGTCGTGGGGACGACCCTATAGTCGTCGGACATGTCGGCGGCTGGCCAACTTTGGCCCGGTGTCGTGGGGACGACCCTATAGTCGTCGGACATTTCGGCGGCATGCCAACTTTGGCCCGTGGTCGTGGGGACGACCCTATAGTTGTTGGACATGACGGTGGCGGGCTAATCTAGTCCCGGGGTCGTAGGGACGACCCTATAGTCGTTGGACATGTCGGCTATTGGCCAACATTGGCCCGGGGTCGTGGGGACGACCCTATAGTCGTCGGACATGTCGGCGGCTGGCCAACTTTGGCGCGTGGTCGTGGGGACGATCCAATAGTCGTCAGACATGTCGGCGGCTGGCCAACCTGGACCCGGGGTCGTGGGGACGACCCTATTGTCGTCGGACATGACGGTGGCGGGCCAATCTAGTCTCGCGGTCGTGGGGACGACCCTATAATCGTCGGACATGACGGTGGCGGGCCAATCTAGTCCCGGGGTCGTGGGGACGACCCTATAGTCGTCGGACATGTCGGCGGCTGGCCAACTTTGGCCCGGTGTCGTGGGGACGACCCTATAGTCGTCGGACATTTCGGCGGCATGCCAACTTTGGCCCGTGGTCGTGGGGACGACCCTATAGTTGTTGGACATGACGGTGGCGGGCTATTCTAGTCCCGGGGTCGTAGGGACGACCCTATAGTCGTTGGACATGTCGGCGATTGGCCAACATTGGCCCGGGGTCGTGGGGACGACCCTATAGTCGTCGGACATGTCGGCGGCTGGCCAACTTTGGCGCGTGGTCGTGGGGACGATCCGATTATCGTCGGACATGTCGGCGGCAGGCCAACTTTGGCCCGTGGTCGTGGGGACGATCCAATAGTCGTCGGACATGTCGGCGGCTGGCCAACTTTGGCGCGTGGTCGTGGGGACGATCCGATTGTCGTCGGACATGTCGGCGGCTGGCCAACCTAGACCCGGGGTCGTGGGGACGACCCTATTGTCTTCGGACATGACGGTAGCGGGCCAATCTAGACCCGAGGTCCTGGGGACGACCCTATAGTAGTCGGACATGTCGGCGGCTGTCCAACTTTGCCCCGGTGTCGTGGGGACGACTCTATAGTCGTCGGACATGTCGGCGGCTGGCCAACCTAGACCCGGGGTCGTGGGGACGACCCTATTGTCGTCGGACATGACGGTGGCGGGCCAATCTAGTCCCGGGGTCGTGGGGACGACCCTATAGTCGTCGGACAAGTCGGCGGCGGGCCAAACTTGTCCCGGGGTCGTGGGGACGACCCTATAATCGTCGGACATGACGGTGGCGGGCCAATCTAGTCCCGGGGTCGTGGGGACGACGCTATAATCGTTGGACATGACGGTGGCGGGCCAATCTAGTCCCGGGGTCGTAGGGACGACCCTATAGTCGTCGACCATGTTGGCGATTGGCCAACATTGGCCCGGGGTCGTCGGGACGACCCTATAGTCGTCGGACATGTCGGCGGCTGGCCAACCTAGTCCCGGGGTCGTGGGGACGACCCTATAGTCGTCGGACATTTCGGCGGCTTGCCAACTTTGGCCCGGGGTCGTGGGGACGACCCTATAGTCGTCGGACATGTCGGCGGCTGGCCAACCTTGGCCCGTGGTTGTGGGGACGACCCTATAGTCGTTGGACATGACGGTGGCGGGCCAATCTAGTCCCGGGGTCGTGGGGACGACCCTATAGTCGTCGGACATGTCGGCGGCTGGCCAACCTACACCCGGGGTCGTGGGGACGACTCTATAGTCGTCGGACATGTCGGCGGCTGGCCAACCTAGACCCGGGGTCGTGGGGACGACCCTATAGTCGTCGGACATGGTGGCGATTGGCCAACATTGGCCCGGGGTCGTCGGGACGACCCTATAGTCGTCGGACATGTCGGCGGCTGGCCAACCTAGTTCCGGGGTCGTGGGGACGACCCTATATTCGCCGGACATGTCGACGGCTGGCCAACTTTGGCCCGTGGTCGTGGGGACGATCCAATAGTCGTCGGACATGTCGGCGGCGGGCCAATCTAGTCCCGGGGTCGTGGGGACGACCCTATAATCGTTGGACTTGACGGTGGCGGGCCAATCTAGTCCCGGGGTCGTAGGGACGACCCTATAGTCGTCGGACATGTTGGCGATTGGCCAACATTGGCCCGGGGTCGTCGGGACGACCCTATAGTCGTCGGACATGTCGGCGGCTGGCCAACCTTGTCCCGGGGTCGTGGGGACGAACCTATAGTCGTCGGACATGTCGGCGGCTGGCCAACTTTGGCCCGTGGTCGTGGGGACGATCCAATAGTCGTCGGACATGTCGGCGGCTGGCCAACTTTGGCCCGTGGTCGTGGGGACGACCCTATAGTCGTTGGACATGTCAGCGGCTGGCCAACTTTGGCCCGGTGTCGTGGGAACGACCCTATAGTCGTCGGACATGACGGTGGCGGGCCAATATAGTGCTGGGGTCGTGGGGACGACCCTATAGTCGCGGACAAGTCGGCGGCGAGCCAACCTAGTCCGGGGGTCGTGGGGACGACCTTATAGTCGTCGGACATGACGGTGGCGGGCCAATCTAGTCCCGGGGTCCATGGGACGACCCTATAGTCGTCGGACATGTCGGCGGCTGGCCAACTTTGGCCCGTGGTCGTGGGGACGACCCTGAAGTCGTCGGACATGACGGTGGCGGGCCAATCTAGTCCCGGGGTCGTGGGGACGACCGTATAGTCGTCGGACTTGACGGTGGCGGGCCAATCTAGTCCCGGGGTCGTGGGTACGACCGTATAGTCGTCGGACAAGTCGGCGACTGGCCAACTTTGGCCCGTGGTCGTGGGGACGACCCTATAGTCGTTGGACATGTCAGCGGCTGGCCAACTTTGGCCCGGTGTCGTGGGAACGACCCTATAGTCGTCGGACATGACGGTGGCGGGCCAATATAGTGCTGGGGTCGTGGGGACGACCCTATAGTCGCGGACAAGTCGGCGGCGAGCCAACCTAGTCCGGGGGTCGTGGGGACGACCTTATAGTCGTCGGACATGACGGTGGCGGGCCAATCTAGTCCCGGGGTCCATGGGACGACCCTATAGTCGTCGGACATGTCGGCGGCTGGCCAACTTTGGCCCGTGGTCGTGGGGACGACCCTATAGTCGTCGGACATGTCGGCGGCTGGCCAACCTGGACCCGGGGTCGTGGGGACGACCCTATTGTCGTCGGACATGACGGTGGCGGGCCAATCTAGTCTCGGGGTCGTGGGGACGACCCTATAGTCGTCGGACATGTCGGCGTGTGGCCAACTTTGGCCCGGGGTCGTGGGGACGAATCTATAGTCGTCGGAAATGTCGGCGGCTGGCCAACCTGTACTCGGGGTCGTGGGGACGACCCTATAGTCGTCGGACAAGACGGCGGCTGGCCAACTTTGTCCCGGTGTCGTGGGGACGACTCTATAGTCGTCGGAAATGTCGGCGGCTGGCCAACCTGGACCCGGGGTCGTGGGGACGACCCTATAGTCGTCGGACTTGACGGTAGCGGGCCAATCTAGTCCCGAGGTCGTGGGGACGACCCTATTGTCGTCGGACATGACGGTGGCGGGCCAATCTAGTCCCGGGGTCGTGGGGACGACCCTATAATCGTTGGACATGACGGTGGCGGGCCAATCTAGTCCCGGGGTCGTAGGGACGACCCTATAGTCGTCGGACATGTTGGCGATTGGCCAACATTGGCCCGGGGTCGTCGGGACGACCCTATAGTCGTCGGACATGTCGGCGGCTGGCCAACCTAGTCCCGGGGTCGTGGGGACGACCCTATAGTCGTCGGACATTTCGGCGGCTTGCGAACTTTGGCCCGGGGTCGTGGGGACGACCCTATAGTCGTCGGACATGTCGGCGGCTGGCCAACTTTGGCCCGTGGTTGTGGGGACGACCCTATAGTCGTTGGACATGACGGTGGCGGGCCAATCTAGTCCCGGGGTCGTGGGGACGACCCTATAGTCGTCGGACAAGACAGCGGCTGGACATCTTTGGCCCGGGGTCGTGGGGACGACCCTATAGTCGTCGGACATGTTGGCGGCTTGTCAGCCTAGTCCCAGGGTCGTGGGTACGACCCTATAGTCGTCGGACAAGTCGGCGGCGGGCCAACCTTGTCCCGAGGTCGTGGGGACGACCCTATAATCGTCGGACATGTCGGCGGCTGGCCAACTTTGGCCCGGTGTCGTGGGGACGACTCTATAGTCGTCGGAAATGTCGGCGGCTGGCCAACCTGGACCCGGGGTCGTGGGGACGACCCTATTGTCGTCGGACATGACGGTGGCGGGCCAATCTAGTCTCGCGGTCGTGGGGACGACCCTATAATCGTCGGACAAGTCGGCGGCTGGCCAACCTAGACCCGGGGTCGTGGGGACGACCCTATTGTCGTCGGACATGACGGTGGCGGGCCAATCTAGTCCCGGGGTCGTGGGGACGACCCTATAGTCGTCGAACAATTCGGCGGCGGGCCAAGCTTGTCCCGGGGTCGTGGGGACGACCCTATAATCGTCGGACATGACGGTGGCGGGCCAATCTAGTCCCGGGGTCGTGGGGATGACCCTATAGTCGTCGGACATGTCTGCGGCTGGCCAACTTTGGCCCGGTGTCGTAGGGACGACACTATAGTCGTCGGAAATGTCGGCGGCTGGCCAACTTTGGCCCGTGGTTGTGGGTCGACCCTATAGTCGTTGGACATGACGGTGGCGGGCCAATCTAGTCCCGGGGTCGTGGGGACGACCCTATAGTCGTCGGACTTGACGGTGGCGGGCCAATCTAGTCCCGGGGTCGTGGAGACGACCCTATAGTCGTCGGACATGTCGGCGGCTGGCCAACTTTGGCCCGTGGTTGTAGGGACGACCCTATTGTCGTCGGACATGACGGTAGCGGGCCAATCTAGTCTCGGGGTCGTGGGGACGACCCTATAGTCGTCGGACATGTCGGCGGCTGGCCAACTTTGGCCCGGGGTCGTGGGGACGACCCTATAGTCATCGGACATGTCGGCGGCTGGCCAACTTTGGCCCGGGGTCGTGGGGACGACCCAATAGTGGTCGGACATGCCGGCGGCTGGCCAACCTAGTCCCGAGGTCGTGGGGACGACCCTACAGTCGTCGGACATTTCGGCGGCTTGCCAACTTTGGCCCGGGGTCGTGGGACGACCCTATAGTCGTCGTACTTGACGGTAGCGGGCCAATCTAGTCCCGAGGTCGTGGGGACGACCCTATAGCCTTCGGACATGACGGTAGCGGGCCAATCTAGACCCGAGGTCGTGGGGACGACCCTATAGTAGTCGGACATGTCGGCGGCTGTCCAACTTTGGCGCGGTGTCGTGGGGACGACTCTATAGTCGTCGGACATGTCGGCAGCTGGCCAACCTAGACCCGGGGTCGTGGGGACGACCCTATTGTCGTCGGACATGACGGTGGCGGGCCAATCTAGTCCCGGGGTCGTGGGGACGACCCTATAGTCGTCGGACTTGACGGTGGCGGGCCAATCTAGTCCCGGGGTCGTGGAGACGACCCTACAGTCGTCGGACATTTCGGCGGGTGGCCAACTTTGGCCCGGGGTCGTGGGGACGACTCTATAGTCGTCGGAAATGTCGGCGGCTGGCCAACCTGTACTCGGGGTCGTGGGGACGACCCTATAGTCGTCGGACAAGACGGCGGCTGGACATCTTTGGCCCGGGGTCGTGGGGACGACCCTATAGTCGTCGGACATGTCGGCGGCTGGCCAACTTTGGCCCGTGGTCGTGGGGACGACCCAATAGTGGTCGGACATGCCGGCGGCTGGCCAACCTAGTCCCGAGGTCGTGGGGACGACCCTACAGTCGTCGGACATTTCGGCGGCTTGCCAACTTTGGCCCGGGGTCGTGGGACGACCCTATAGTCGTCGGACTTGACGGTAGCGGGCCAATCTAGTCCCGAGGTCGTGGGGACGACCCTATAGCCTTCGGACATGACGGTAGCGGGCCAATCTAGACCCGAGGTCGTGGGGACGACCCTATAGTAGTCGGACATGTCGGCGGCTGTCCAACTTTGGCGCGGTGTCGTGGGGACGACTCTATAGTCGTCGGACATGTCGGCAGCTGGCCAACCTAGACCCGGGGTCGTGGGGACGACCCTATTGTCGTCGGACATGACGGTGGCGGGCCAATCTAGTCCCGGGGTCGTGGGGACGACCCTATAGTCGTCGGACTTGACGGTGGCGGGCCAATCTAGTCCCGGGGTCGTGGAGACGACCCTACAGTCGTCGGACATTTCGGCGGGTGGCCAACTTTGGCCCGGTGTCGTAGGGACGACACTATAGTCGTCGGAAATGTCGGCGGCTGGCCAACCTGGACCCGGGGTCGTGGGGACGACCCTATTGTCGTCGGACATGACGGTGGCGGGCCAATCTAGTCTCGGGGTCGTGGGGACGACCCTATAGTGGTCGGACATGTCGGCGGCTGGCCAACTTTGGCCCGGGGTCGTGGGGACGACTCTATAGTCGTCGGAAATGTCGGCGGCTGGCCAACCTGGACTCGGGGTCGTGGGGACGACCCTATAGTCGTCGGACAAGACGGCGGCTGGACATCTTTGGCCCGGGGTCGTGGGGACGACCCTATAGTCGTCGGACATGTCGGCGGCTGGCCAACTTTGGCCCGTGGTTGTGGGGACGACCCTATAGTCGTTGTACATGACGGTGGCGGGCCAATCTAGTCCCGGGGTCGTGGGGACGACCCTATAGTCGTCGGACAAGACAGCGGCTGGACATCTTTGGCCCGGGGTCGTGGGGACGACCCTATAGTCGTCGGACATGTTGGCGGCTTGTCAGCCTAGTCCCAGGGTCGTGGGTACCACCCTATAGTCGTCGGACAAGTCGGCGGCGGGCCAACCTTGTCCCGAGGTCGTGGGGACGACCCTATAATCGTCGGACATGTCGGCGGCTGGCCAACTTTGGCCCGGTGTCGTGGGGACGACTCTATAGTCGTCGGAAATGTCGGCGGCTGGCCAACCTGGACCCGGGGTCGTGGGGACGACCCTATTGTCGTCGGACATGACGGTGGCGGGCCAATCTAGTCTCGCGGTCGTGGGGACGACCCTATAATCGTCGGACAAGTCGGCGGCTGGCCAACCTAGACCCGGGGTCGTGGGGACGACCCTATTGTCGTCGGACATGACGGTGGCGGGCCAATCTAGTCCCGGGGTCGTGGGGACGACCCTATAGTCGTCGAACAATTCGGCGGCGGGCCAAGCTTGTCCCGGGGTCGTGGGGACGACCCTATAATCGTCGGACATGACGGTGGCGGGCCAATCTAGTCCCGGGGTCGTGGGGATGACCCTATAGTCGTCGGACATGTCTGCGGCTGGCCAACTTTGGCCCGGTGTCGTAGGGACGACACTATAGTCGTCGGAAATGTCGGCGGCTGGCCAACCTGGACCCGGGGTCGTGGGGACGACCCTATTGTCGTCGGACATGACGGTGGCGGGCCAATCTAGTCTCGGGGTCGTGGGGACGACCCTATAGTCGTCGGACATGTCGGCGGCTGGCCAACTTTGGCCCGGGGTCGTGGGGACGACTCTATAGTCGTCGGAAATGTCGGCGGCTAGCCAACCTGGACTCGGGGTCGTGGGGACGACCCTATAGTCGTCGGACAAGACGGCGGCTGGACATCTTTGGCCCGGGGTCGTGGGGACGACCCTATAGTCGTCGGACATGTTGGCGGCTTGTCAGCCTAGTCCCGGGGTCGTGGGGACGACCCTATAGTCGTCGGACATGTCGGCGGCTGGCCAACTTTGGCCCGGTGTCGTGGGGACGACTCTATAGTCGTCGGAAATGTCGGCGGCTGGCCAACCTGGACCCGGGGTCGTGGGGACGACCCTATTGTCGTCGGACATGACGGTGGCGGGCCAATCTAGTCTCGGGGTCGTGGGGACGACCCTATAGTCGTCGGACATATCGGCGTGTGGCCAACTTTGGCCCGGGGTCGTGGGGACGACTCTATAGTCGTCGGAAATGTCGGCGGCCGGCCAACCTGTACTCGGGGTCGTGGGGACGACCCTATAGTCGTCGGACAAGACGGCGGCTGGACATCTTTGGCCCGGGGTCGTGGGGACGACCCTATAGTCGTCTGACATGTCGGCGGCTGGCCAACTTTGGCCCGGTGTCGTGGGGACGACCCTATAGTCGTCGGACATTTCGGCGGCATGCCAACTTTGGCCCGTGGTCGTGGGGACGACCCTATAGTTGTTGGACATGACGGTGGCGGGCTATTCTAGTCCCGGGGTCGTAGGGACGACCCTATAGTCGTTGGACATGTCGGCGATTGGCCAACATTGGCCCGGGGTCGTGGGGACGACCCTATAGTCGTCGGACATGTCGGCGGCTGGCCAACTTTGGCGCGTGGTCGTGGGGCAGATCCGATTATCGTCGGACATGTCGGCGGCAGGCCAACTTTGGCCCGTGGTCGTGGGGACGATCCAATAGTCGTCGGACATGTCGGCGGCTGGCCAACTTTGGCGCGTGGTCGTGGGGACGATCCGATTGTCGTCGGACATGTCGGCGGCTGGCCAACCTAGACCCGGGGTCGTGGGGACGACCCTACAGTCTTCGGACATGACGGTAGCGGGCCAATCTAGACCCGAGGTCCTGGGGACGACCCTATAGTAGTCGGACATGTCGGCGGCTGTCCAACTTTGGCCCGGTGTCGTGGGGACGACTCTATAGTCGTCGGACATGTCGGCGGCTGGCCAACCTAGACCCGGGGTCGTGGGGACGACCCTATTGTCGTCGGACATGACGGTGGCGGGCCAATCTAGTCCCGGGGTCGTGGGGACGACCCTATAGTCGTCGGACAAGTCGGCGGCGGGCCAAACTTGTCCCGGGGTCGTGGGGACGACCCTATAATCGTCGGACATGACGGTGGCGGGCCAATCTAGTCCCGGGGTCGTGGGGATGACCCTATAGTCGTCGGACATGTCTGCGGCTGGCCAACTTTGGCCCGGTGTCGTAGGGACGACACTATAGTCGTCGGAAATGTCGGGGGCTGGCCAACCTGGACCCGGGGTCGTGGGGACGACCCTATTGTCGTCGGACATGACGGTGGCGGGCCAATCTAGTCTCGGGGTCGTGGGGACGACCCTATAGTCGTCGGACATGTCGGCGGCTGGCCAACTTTGGCCCGGGGTCGTGGGGACGACTCTATAGTCGTCGGAAATGTCGGCGGTTAGCCAACCTGGACTCGGGGTCGTGGGGACGACCCTATAGTCGTCGGACAAGACGGCGGCTGGACATCTTTGGCCCGGGGTCGTGGGGACGACCCTATAGTCGTCGGACATGTTGGCGGCGGGCCAAGCTTGTCCCGGGTCGTGGGGAGGACCCTATAGTCGTCGGGCAAGTCGGCGGCGGGCCAAGCTTGTCCCGGGGTCGTGGGGACGAACCTATAATCGTCGGACATGTCGGCGGCTGGCCAACCTAGACCCGGGGTCGTGGGGACGACCCTATTGTCGTCGGACATGACGGTGGCGGGCCAATCTAGTCCCGGTGTCGTGGGGACGACCCTATAATCGTCGGACATGACGGTGGCGGGCCAATCTAGTCCCGGGGTCGTGGGGACGACCCTATAGTCGTCGGACATGTCGGCGGCTGGCCAACTTTGGCCCGGTGTCGTGGGGACGACCCTATAGTCGTCGGACATTTCGGCGGCATGCCAACTTTGGCCCGTGGTCGTGGGGACGACCCTATAGTTGTTGGACATGACGGTGGCGGGCTAATCTAGTCCCGGGGTCGTAGGGACGACCCTATAGTCGTTGGACATGTCGGCGATTGGCCAACATTGGCCCGGGGTCGTGGGGACGACCCTATATTCGTCGGACATGTCGGCGGCTGGCCAACTTTGGCCCGTGGTTGTGGGGACGACCCTATAGTCGTTGGACATGACGGTGGCGGGCCAATCTAGTCCCGGGGTCGTGGGGACGACCCTATAGTCGTCGGACATGTCGGCGGCTGTCCAACTTTGGCCCGGAGTCGTGGGGACGACTCTATAGTCGTCGGACATGTCGGCGGCTGGCCAACCTAGACCCGGGGTCGTGGGGACGACCCTATTGTCGTCGGACATGACGGTGGCGGGCCAATCTAGGCCCGGGGTCGTGGGGACGACCCTATAGTCGTCGGACAAGTCGGCGGCGGGCCAAGCTTGTCCCGGGGTCGTGGGGACGACCCTATTGTCGTCGGACATGACGGTGGCGGGCCAATCTAGGCCCGGGGTCGTGGGGACGAACCTATAGTCGTCGGACAAGTCGGCGGCGGGCCAACCTAGACCCGGGGTCGTGGGGACGACCCTATTGTCGTCGGACATGACGGTGGCGGGCCAATCTAGGCCCGGGGTCGTGGGGACGACCCTATAGTCGTCGGACAAGTCGGCGGCGGGCCAAGCTTGTCCCGGGGTCGTGGGGACGACCCTATAATCGTCGGACATGACGGTGGCGGGCCAATCTAGTCCCGGGGTCGTGGGGACGACCCTATAATCGTTGGACATGACGGTGGCGGGCCAATCTAGTCCCGGGGTCGTGGGGACGACCCTATAGTCGTCGGAAATGTCGGCGGCTGGCCAACCTGGACCCGGGGTCGTGGGGACGACCCTATTGTCGTCGGACATGACGGTGGCGGGCCAATCTAGTCTCGCGGTCGTGGGGACGACCCTATAATCGTCGGACATGACGGTGGCGGGCCAATCTAGTCCCGGGGTCGTGGGGACGACCCTATAGTCGTCGGACATGTCGGCGGCTGGCCAACTTTGGCCCGGTGTCGTGGGGACGACTCTATAGTCGTCGGAAATGTCGGCGGCTGGCCAGCCTGGACCCGGGGTCGTGGGGACGACCCTATTGTCGTCGGACATGACGGTGGCGGGCCAATCTAGTCCCGTGGTCGTGGGGACGATCCTATAGTCTTCGGACATGACGGTAGCGGGCCAATCTAGACCCGAGGTCCTGGGGACGACCCTATAGTAGTCGGACATGTCGGCGGCTGTCCAACTTTGGCCCGGAGTCGTGGGGACGACTCTATAGTCGTCGGACATGTCGGCGGCTGGCCAACCTAGACCCGGGGTCGTGGGGACGACCCTATTGTCGTCGGACATGACGGTGGCGGGCCAATCTAGGCCCGGGGTCGTGGGGACGACCCTATAGTCGTCGGACAAGTCGGCGGCGGGCCAAGCTTGTCCCGGGGTCGTGGGGACGACCCTATAGTCGTCGGTCAAGCCGGCAGCTGGCCAATATTGTCCCGGGGTCGTGGGGACGACCCTATAGTCGTCGGACAAGTCGGCGGCGAGCCAACCTAGTCCGGGGGTCGTGGGGACGACACTATAGTCGTCGGACAAGTCGGCGGCGAGCCAACCGTTTGCGGGGGTCGTGGGGACGACCCTATAGTCGTCGGACATGTCGGTGGCTGGCCAACTTTGACCCGGGGTCGTGGGGTCGACCCTATAGTCGTCGGACAAGTCGGCGGCTGGCAAACTTTGGCCCGTGGTCGTGGGGACGACCCTTTAGTCGTCGGATATGTCGGCGGCTGGCCAAAGTTGGCCCGTGGTCGTGGGGACAACCCTATAATCGTCGGACATGGCGGTGGCGGGCCAATCTAGTCCGGGGATCGTGGGGACGACCCTATTGTCGTCAGACATGGCGGTGGCGGGCCAATCTAGTCCCGGGATCGTGGGGACGACCCTATAGTCGTCGGACAAGTCGGCGGCTGCCCAATCTAGTCCCGGGATCGTAGGGACGACCCTATAGTCGTCGGACAAGTCGGCGGCTGGCCAACTTTGGCCCGGGGTCGTGGGGACGATCCTACAGTCGTGGGACATGTCGGCGGCTGGCCAACTTTGGCCCGTGGTCGTGGGGACGACCCTGAAGTCGTCGGACATGACGGTGCCGGGCCAATCTAGTCCCGGGGTCGTGGGGACGACAGTATAGTCGTCGGACTTGACGGTGGCGGGCCAATCTAGTCCCGGGGTCGTGGGTACGACCGTATAGTCGTCGGACAAGTCGGCGTCTGGCCAACTTTGGCCCGGGGCCGTGGGAACGACCCTATAGTCGTCGGACAAGTCGGCGGCGGGCCAATCTAGTCCCGGGGTCGTAGGGACGACCCTATAGTGGTCGGAAATGTCGGCGGCTGGCCAACCTGGACCCGGGGTCGTGGGGACGACCCTATTGTCGTCGGACATGACGGTGGCGGGCCAATCTAGTCTCGGGGTCGTGGGGACGACCCTATAGTCGTCGGACATGTCGGCGGCTGGCCAACTTTGGCCCGGGGTCGTGGGGACGACTCTATAGTCGTCGGAAATGTCGGCGGCTAGCCAACCTGGACTCGGGGTCGTGGGGACGACCCTATAGTCGTCGGACAAGACGGCGGCTGGACATCTTTGGCCCGGGGTCGTGGGGACGACCCTATAGTCGTCGGACATGTCGGCGGCTGGCCAACTTTGGCCCGGTGTCGTGGGGACGACTCTATAGTCGTCGGAAATGTCGGCGGCTGGCCAACCTGGACCCGGGATCGTGACGACGACCCTATAGTCGTCGGACAAGACGGCGGCTGGACATCTTTGGCCCGGGGTCGTGGGGACGACCCTATAGTCGTCGGACATGTCGGCGGCTGGCCAACTTTGGCCCGGTGTCGTGGGGACGACTCTATAGTCGTCGGAAATGTCGGCGGCTAGCCAACCTGGACTCGGGGTCGTGGGGACGACCCTATAGTCGTCGGACAAGACGGCGGCTGGACATCTTTGGCCCGGGGTCGTGGGGACGACCCTATAGTCGTCGGACATGTTGGCGGCTTGTCAGCCTAGTCCCGGGGTCGTGGGGACGACCCTATAGTCGTCGGACATGTCGGCGGCTGGCCAACTTTGGCCCGTGGTCGTGGGGACGACCCTATAGTCGTTGGACATGTCGGCGATTGGCCAACATTGGCCCGGGGTCGTGGGGACGACCCTATAGTCGTCGGACATGTCGGCGGCTGGCCAACTTTGGCGCGTGGTCGTGGGGACGATCCGATTATCGTCGGACATGTCGGCGGCAGGCCAACTTTGGCCCGTGGTCGTGGGGACGATCCAATAGTCGTCGGACATGTCGGCGGCTGGCCAACTTTGGCGCGTGGTCGTGGGGATGATCCGATTGTCGTCGGACATGTCGGCGGCTGGCCAACCTAGACCCGGGGTCGTGGGGACGACCCTATAGTCTTCGGACATGACGGTAGCGGGCCAATCTAGACCCGAGGTCCTGGGGACGACCCTATAGTAGTCGGACATGTCGGCGGCTGTCCAACTTTGGCCCGGTGTCGTGGGGACGACTCTATAGTCGTCGGACATGTCGGCGGCTGGCCAACCTAGACCCGGGGTCGTGGGGACGACCCTATTGTCGTCGGACATGACGGTGGCGGGCCAATCTAGTCCCGGGGTCGTGGGGACGACCCTATAGTCGTCGGACAAGTCGGCGGCGGGCCAAGCTTGTCCCGGGGTCGTGGGGACGACCCTATAATCGTCGGACATGACGGTGGCGGGCCAATCTAGTCCCGGGGTCGTGGGGACGACGCTATAATCGTTGGACATGACGGTGGCGGGCCAATCTAGTCCCGGGGTCGTAGGGACGACCCTATAGTCGTCGGCCATGTTGGCGATTGGCCAACATTGGCCCGGGGTCTTCGGGACGACCCTATAGTCGTCGGACATGACGGTGGCGGGCCAATCTAGTCCCGGGGTCGTGGGGACGACCCTATAGTCGTCGGAAATGTCGGCGGCTGGCCAACCTGGACCCGGGGTCGTGGGGACGACCCTATTGTCGTCGGACATGTCGGCGGCTGGCCAACTTTGGCCCGTGGTTGTGGGGACGATCCGATTGTCGTCGGACATGTCGGCGGCTGGCCAACCTAGACCCGGGGTCGTGGGGACGATCCGATTGTCGTCGGACATGTCGGCGGCTGGCCAACTTTGGCACCGTGGTCGTGGGGACGATCCAATAGTCGTCAGACATGTCGGCGGCTGGCCAACCTGGACCCGGGGTCGTGGGGACGACCCTATTGTCGTCGGACATGACGGTGGCGGGCCAATCTAGTCTCGCGGTCGTGGGGACGACCCTATAATCGTCGGACATGACGGTGGCGGGCCAATCTAGTCCCGGGGTCGTGGGGACGACCCTATAGTCGTCGGACATGTCGGCGGCTGGCCAACTTTGGCCCGGTGTCGTGGGGACGACCCTATAGTCGTCGGACATTTCGGCGGCATGCCAACTTTGGCCCGTGGTCGTGGGGACGACCCTATAGTTGTTGGACATGACGGTGGCGGGCTAATCTAGTCCCGGGGTCGTAGGGACGACCCTATAGTCGTTGGACATGTCGGCTATTGGCCAACATTGGCCCGGGGTCGTGGGGACGAACCTATAGTCGTCGGACATGTCGGCGGCTGGCCAACTTTGGCGCGTGGTCGTGGGGACGATCCAATAGTCGTCAGACATGTCGGCGGCTGGCCAACCTGGACCCGGGGTCGTGGGGACGACCCTATTGTCGTCGGACATGACGGTGGCGGGCCAATCTAGTCTCGCGGTCGTGGGGACGACCCTATAATCGTCGGACATGACGGTGGCGGGCCAATCTAGTCCCGGGGTCGTGGGGACGACCCTATAGTCGTCGGACATGTCGGCGGCTGGCCAACTTTGGCCCGGTGTCGTGGGGACGACCCTATAGTCGTCAGACATTTCGGCGGCATGCCAACTTTGGCCCGTGGTCGTGGGGACGACCCTATAGTTGTTGGACATGACGGTGGCGGGCTATTCTAGTCCCGGGGTCGTAGGGACGACCCTATAGTCGTTGGACATGTCGGCGATTGGCCAACATTGGCCCGGGGTCGTGGGGACGACCCTATAGTCGTCGGACATGTCGGCGGCTGGCCAACTTTGGCGCGTGGTCGTGGGGACGATCCGATTATCGTCGGACATGTCGGCGGCAGGCCAACTTTGGCCCGTGGTCGTGGGGACGATCCAATAGTCGTCGGACATGTCGGCGGCTGGCCAACTTTGGCGCGTGGTCGTGGGGACGATCCGATTGTCGTCGGACATGTCGGCGGCTGGCCAACCTAGACCCGGGGTCGTGGGGACGACCCTATAGTCTTCGGACATGACGGTAGCGGGCCAATCTAGACCCGAGGTCCTGGGGACGACCCTATAGTAGTCGGACATGTCGGCGGCTGTCCAACTTTGCCCCGGTGTCGTGGGGACGACTCTATAGTCGTCGGACATGTCGGCGGCTGGCCAACCTAGACCCGGGGTCGTGGGGACGACCCTATTGTCGTCGGACATGACGGTGGCGGGCCAATCTAGTCCCGGGGTCGTGGGGACGACCCTATAGTCGTCGGACAAGTCGGCGGCGGGCCAAACTTGTCCCGGGGTCGTGGGGACGACCCTATAATCGTCGGACATGACGGTGGCGGGCCAATCTAGTCCCGGGGTCGTGGGGACGACGCTATAATCGTTGGACATGACGGTGGCGGGCCAATCTAGTCCCGGGGTCGTAGGGACGACCCTATAGTCGTCGACCATGTTGGCGATTGGCCAACATTGGCCCGGGGTCGTCGGGACGACCCTATAGTCGTCGGACATGTCGGCGGCTGGCCAACCTAGTCCCGGGGTCGTGGGGACGACCCTATAGTCGTCGGACATTTCGGCGGCTTGCCAACTTTGGCCCGGGGTCGTGGGGACGACCCTATAGTCGTCGGACATGTCGGCGGCTGGCCAACTTTGGCCCGTGGTTGTGGGGACGACCCTATAGTCGTTGGACATGACGGTGGCGGGCCAATCTAGTCCCGGGGTCGTGGGGACGACCCTATAGTCGTCGGACATGTCGGCGGCTGGCCAACCTAGACCCGGGGTCGTGGGGACGACTCTATAGTCGTCGGACATGTCGGCGGCTGGCCAACCTAGACCCGGGGTCGTGGGGACGACCCTATAGTCGTCGGACATGGTGGCGATTGGCCAACATTGGCCCGGGGTCGTCGGGACGACCCTATAGTCGTCGGACATGTCGGCGGCTGGCCAACCTAGTTCCGGGGTCGTGGGGACGACCCTATATTCGCCGGACATGTCGACGGCTGGCCAACTTTGGCCCGTGGTCGTGGGGACGATCCAATAGTCGTCGGACATGTCGGCGGCGGGCCAATCTAGTCCCGGGGTCGTGGGGACGACCCTATAATCGTTGGACTTGACGGTGGCGGGCCAATCTAGTCCCGGGGTCGTAGGGACGACCCTATAGTCGTCGGACATGTTGGCGATTGGCCAACATTGGCCCGGGGTCGTCGGGACGACCCTATAGTCGTCGGACATGTCGGCGGCTGGCCAACCTTGTCCCGGGGTCGTGGGGACGAACCTATAGTCGTCGGACATGTCGGCGGCTGGCCAACTTTGGCCCGTGGTCGTGGGGACGATCCAATAGTCGTCGGACATGTCGGCGGCTGGCCAACTTTGGCCCGTGGTCGTGGGGACGACCCTATAGTCGTTGGACATGTCAGCGGCTGGCCAACTTTGGCCCGGTGTCGTGGGAACGACCCTATAGTCGTCGGACATGACGGTGGCGGGCCAATATAGTGCTGGGGTCGTGGGGACGACCCTATATTCGCGGACAAGTCGGCGGCGAGCCAACCTAGTCCTGGGGTCGTGGGGACGACCTTATAGTCGTCGGACATGACGGTGGCGGGCCAATCTAGTCCCGGGGTCCATGGGACGACCCTATAGTCGTCGGACATGTCGGCGGCTGGCCAACTTTGGCCCGTGGTCGTGGGGACGACCCTGAAGTCGTCGGACATGACGGTGGCGGGCCAATCTAGTCCCGGGGTCGTGGGGACGACCGTATAGTCGTCGGACTTGACGGTGGCGGGCCAATCTAGTCCCGGGGTCGTGGGTACGACCGTATAGTCGTCGGACAAGTCGGCGACTGGCCAACTTTGGCCCGTGGTCGTGGGGACGACCCTATAGTCGTTGGACATGTCAGCGGCTGGCCAACTTTGGCCCGGTGTCGTGGGAACGACCCTATAGTCGTCGGACATGACGGTGGCGGGCCAATATAGTGCTGGGGTCGTGGGGACGACCCTATAGTCGCGGACAAGTCGGCGGCGAGCCAACCTAGTCCGGGGGTCGTGGGGACGACCTTATAGTCGTCGGACATGACGGTGGCGGGCCAATCTAGTCCCGGGGTCCATGGGACGACCCTATAGTCGTCGGACATGTCGGCGGCTGGCCAACTTTGGCCCGTGGTCGTGGGGACGACCCTATAGTCGTCGGACAAGTCGGCGGCGAGCCAACCTAGTCCGGGGGTCGTGGGGACGACCCTATAGTCGTCGGACAAGTCGGCGGCGGGCCAATCTAGTCCCGGGGTCGTAGGGACGACCCTATAGTCGTCGGACATGTTGGCGGCTGGCCAACTTTGGCCTGGTGTCGTGGGGACGACTGTATAGTTGTCGGACATTTCGGCGGCAGGCCAACTTTGGCCCCTGGTCATGGGGACGACCCTATAATCGTCGGACATGTCGGCAGCTGGCCAACCTAGACCCGGGGTCGTGGGGACGACCCTATTGTCGTCGGACAAGTCGGCGGTGGGCCAACCTAGTCCCGGGGTCGTGGGGACGACCCTATAATCATCGGACATGTCGGCGGTTTGCCAACTTTGGCCCGGGGTCGTGGGGACGACCCTATAGTCGTCGGACATGTCGGCGGCTGGCCAACCTAGTCCGGGGTCGTAGGGACGACCCTATAGTCGTCGGACATGTCGGCGATTGGCCAACATTGGCCCGGGGTCGTGGCGACGACCCTATAGTCGTCGGACATGTCGGCGGCTGGCCAACCTAGTCCCGAGGTCGTGGGGACGACCCTATAGTCGTCGGACTTGTCGGGGGCGGGCCAATCTATTCCCGGGGTCGTGGGGACGACCCTATAGTCGTCGGACATGTCGGCGGCTGGCCAACCTAGTCCGGGGTCGTAGGGACGACCCTATAGTCGTCGGACATGTCGGCGATTGGCCAACATTGGCCCGGGGTCGTGGCGACGACCCTATAGTCGTCGGACATGTCGGCGGCTGGCCAACCTAGTCCCGAGGTCGTGGGGACGACCCTATAGTCGTCGGACTTGTCGGGGGCGGGCCAATCTATTCCCGGGGTCGTGGGGACGACCCTATAATCGTCGGACATGTCGGCGGCTGGCCAACTTTGGCCCGTGGTCGTGGGGACGACCCTGAAGTCGTCGGACATGACGGTGGCGGGCCAATCTAGTCCCGGGGTCGTGGGGACGACCGTATAGTCGTCGGACTTGACGGTGGCGGGCCAATCTAGTCCCGGGGTCGTGGGTACGACCGTATAGTCGTCGGACAAGTCGGCGACTGGCCAACTTTGGCCCGGGGCCGTGGGAACGACCCTATAGTCGTCGGACATGACGGTGGCGGATCAATATAGTGCTGGGGTCGTGGGGACGACCCTATAGTCGTCGGACAAGTCGGCGGCGAGCCAACCTAGTCCGGGGGTCGTGGGGACGACCTTATAGTCGTCGGACATGACGGTGGCGGGCCAACCTAGACCCGGGGTCGTGGGGACGACCCTATTGTCGTCGGACATGGCGGTGGCGGGCCAATCTAGTCCCGTGGTCGTGGGGACGACCCTATAGTCTTCGGACATGACGGTAGCGGGCCAATCTAGACCCGAGGTCCTGGGGACGACCCTATAGTAGTCGGACATGTCGGCGGCTGTCCAACTTTGGCCCGGTGTCGTGGGGACGACTCTATAGTCGTCGGATATGTCGGCGGCTGGCCAACCTAGACCCGGGGTCGTGGGGACGACCTTATAGTCGTCGGACATGACGGTGGCGGGCCAATCTAGTCCCGGGGTCCATGGGACGACCCTATAGTCGTCGGACATGTCGGCGGCTGGCCAACTTTGGCCCGTGGTCGTGGGGACGACCCTATAGTCGTCGGACAAGTCGGCGGCGAGCCAACCTAGTCCGGGGGTCGTGGGGACGACCCTATAGTCGTCGGACAAGTCGGCGGCGGGCCAATCTAGTCCCGGGGTCGTAGGGACGACCCTATAGTCGTCGGACATGTTGGCGGCTGGCCAAGTTTGGCCTGGTGTCGTGGGGACGACTGTATAGTTGTCGGACATTTCGGCGGCAGGCCAACTTTGGCCCCTGGTCATGGGGACGACCCTATAATCGTCGGACATGTCGGCAGCTGGCCAACCTAGACCCGGGGTCGTGGGGACGACCCTATTGTCGTCGGACAAGTCGGCGGTGGGCCAACCTAGTCCCGGGGTCGTGGGGACGACCCTATAGTCGTCGGACATGTTGGCGATTGGCCAACATTGGCCCGGGGTCGTCGGGACGACCCTATAGTCGTCGGACATGTCGGCGATTGGCCAACATTGGCCCGGGGTCGTGGCGACGACCCTATAGTCGTCGGACATGTCGGCGGCTGGCCAACCTACTCCCGAGGTCGTGGGGACGACCCTATAGTCGTCGGACTTGTCGGGGGCGGGCCAATCTATTCCCGGGGTCGTGGGGACGACCCTATAATCGTCGGACATGTCGGCGGCTGGCCAACTTTGGCCCGGTGTCGTGGGGACGACTCTATAGTCGTCGGAAATGTCGGCGGCTGGCCAACCTGGACCCGGGGTCGTGGGGACGACCCTATTGTCGTCGGACATGACGGTGGCGGGCCAATCTAGTCTCGCGGTCGTGGGGACGACCCTATAATCGTCGGTCATGACGGTGGCGGGCCAATCTAGTCCGGGGTCGTAGGGACGACCCTATAGTCGTCGGACATGTCGGCGATTGGCCAACATTGGCCCGGGGTCGTGGGGACGACCCTATAATCGTCGGACATGTCGGCGGCTGGCCAACTTTGGCCCGGTGTCGTGGGGACGACTCTATAGTCGTCGGAAATGTCGGCGGCTGGCCAACCTGGACCCGGGGTCGTGGGGACGACTCTATAGTCGTCGGACATGTCGGCGGCTGCCCAACCTAGACCCGGGGTCGTGGGGACGACCCTATAGTCGTCGGACATTTCGGCGGCATGCCACCTTTGGCCCGGGGTCGTGGGGACGACCCTATAGTCGTCGGACATGACGGTGGCGGGCCAATCTAGTCCCGGGGTAATAGGGACGACCCTATAGTCGTCGGACATGTCGGCGGCTGGTCAACTTAGGCCCGTAGTCGTAGGGACGATCCGATAGTCGTTGGACATGACGGTGCCGGGCCAATCAAGTCCCGGGGTCGTGGGTACGACCCTATAGTCGTCGGACATGTCGGCGATTGGCCATTATTGGCCCGGGGTCGTGGGGACGACCCTATAGTCGTCGGACAAGTCGGCGGCTGGCCAAATTTGGCCCGTGGTCGTGAGGACGACCCTATTGTCGTCGGAAATGTCGGCGGCTGGCCAACTTTGGCCCGTGGTCGTGAAGACGACCCTATAGTCGTCGGACAAGACGGTGGCGGGCCAATCTAGTCCCGGGATCGTGGGGACGACCCTATTGTCGTCGGACATGGCGGTGGCGGGCCAATCTAGTCCCGGGATCGTGGGGACGACCCTATAGTCGTCGGACAAGTCGGCGGCTGGCCAACGTTTGCCCGGGGTCGTGGGGACGACCCTATAGTCGTCGGACAAGTCGGCGGCGAGCCAAGCTAGTCCGGGGGTCGTGGGGACGAGCCTATATTCGTCGGACATGTCGGCGGCGAGCCAACTTTAGACCGTAGTCGTGGGGACGACCCTATAGTCGTCGGACAAGTCGGCTGCGGGCCAACCTAGTCCCGGGGCCGTGGGGACGACCCTATAGTCGTCGGACATGTCGGCGGCGAGCCAACATTGACCCGGGGTCGTGGGGACGACTCTATAGTCGTCGGACATGTCGGTGGCGGGCCAGTCTAGTCCCGGGTCGTGGGGACGACCCTATTGTCGTCGGACAAGTCGGTGGTGGGCCAACCTAGTCCCGGGGTCGTGGGGACGACCCTATAGTCGTCGGACATGTCGGCGGCTTGCCAACTTTGGCCCGGGGTCGTGGGGACGACCCTATAGTCGGCGGACAAGTCGGCGGCGAGCCAACCTAGTCCGAGGGTCGTGGGGACGACCTTATAGTCGTCGGACATGACGGTGGCGGGCCAATCTAGTCCCGGGGTCCATGGGACGACCCTATAGTCGTCGGACATGTCGGCGGCTGGCCAACTTTGGCCGGTGGTCGTGGGGACGACCCTGAAGTCGTCGGACATGACGGTGGCGGGCCAATCTAGTCCCGGGGTCGTGGGGACGACCGTATAGTCGTCGGACTTGACGGTGGCGGGCCAATCTAGTCCCGGGGTCGTGGGTACGACCGTATAGTCGTCGGACAAGTCGGCGACTGGCCAACTTTGGCCCGGGGCCGTGGGAACGACCCTATAGTCGTCGGACATGACGGTGGCGGACCAATATAGTGCTGGGGTCGTGGGGACGACCCTATAGTCGTCGGACAAGTCGGCGGCGAGCCAACCTAGTCCGGGGGTCGTGGGGACGACCTTATAGTCGTCGGACATGACGGTGGCGGGCCAATCTAGTCCCGGGGTCCATGGGACGACCCTATAGTCGTCGGACATGTCGGCGGCTGGCCAACTTTGGCCCGTGGTCGTGGGGACGACCCTATACTCGTCGGACAAGTCGGCGGCGAGCCAACCTAGTCCGGGGGTCGTGGGGACGACCCTATAGTCGTCGGACAAGTCGGCGGCGGGCCAATCTAGTCCCGGGGTCGTAGGGACGACCCTATAGTCGTCGGACATGTTGGCGGCTGGCCAACTTTGGCCTGGTGTCGTGGGGACGACTGTATAGTTGTCGGACATTTCGGCGGCAGGCCAACTTTGGCCCCTGGTCATGGGGACGACCCTATAATCGTCGGACATGTCGGCAGCTGGCCAACCTAGACCCGGGGTCGTGGGGACGACCCTATTGTCGTCGGGCAAGTCGGCGGTGGGCCAACCTAGTCCCGGGGTCGTGGGGACGACCCTATAGTCATCGGACATGTCGGCGGCTTGCCAACTTTGGCCCGGGGTCGTGGGGACGACCCTATAGTCGTCGGACATGTCGGCGGCTGGCCAACCTAGTCCGGGGTCGTTGGGACGACCCTATAGTCGTCGGACATGTCGGCGATTGGCCAACATTGGCCCGGGGTCGTGGCGACGACCCTATAGTCGTCGGACATGTCGGCGGCGGGCCAACCTAGTCCCGAGGTCGTGGGGACGACCCTATATTCGCCGGACATGTCGGCGGCTTGCCAACTTTGGCCCGTGGTCGTGGGGACGATCCAATAGTCGTCGGACATGTCGGCGGCGGGCCAATCTAGTCCCGGGGTCGTGGGGACGACCCTATAATCGTTGGACTTGACGGTGGCGGGCCAATCTAGTCCCGGGGTCGTAGGGACGACCCTATAGTCGTCGGACGATGGCGATTGGCCATCATTGGCCCGGGGTCGTCGGACATGTCGGCGGCTGGCCAACCTTGTCCCGGGGTCGTGGGGACGAACCTATAGTCGTCGGACATGTCGGCGGCTGGCCAACTTTGGCCCGTGGTCGTGGGGACGATCCAATAGTCGTCGGACATGTCGGCGGCTGGCCAACTTTGGCCCGGGGCCGTGGGGACGACCCTATAGTCGTCGGACATGTCGCCGGCTGGCCAACTTTGGCCCGGTGTCGTGGGGACGACTCTATTCGTCGGACATATCGGCGGCTGGCCAATCTAGACCCAGGGTCGTGGGGACGACCCTATTGTCGTCGGACATGACGGTGGCGGGGCAATCTAGTCCCGGGGTCGTAGGTACGACCCTATAGTCGTCGGACATGTCGGCGATTGGCCAATATTGGCCCGGGGTCGTGGGGACGATCCGATAGTCGTCGGACATGACGGTGGCGGGGCAATCTAGTCCCGGGGTCGTGGGGACGACCCTATAGTCGTCGGACATGTCGGCGGCTGGCCAACTTTGGCCCGTGGTCGTGGGGACGACTCAATAGTCGTCGGACATGTCGGCGATTGGCCAACTTTGGCCCGCGGTCGGCGGGACGACCCTATAGTCGTCGGACATGTCGGCGGCTGTCCAACTTTGGCCCGGTGTCTTGGGGACGACTTTATAGTCGTCGGACATGTCGGCTGCAGGCCACCCTTGTCCCGGGGTCGTGGGGACGACCCAATAGTCGTCGGACATGTCGGCGATTCGCCAACTTTGGCCCGTGGTCGTGGGGTCGATCCGATAGTCGTTGGACATGACAGTGGCGGGCCAATCTAGTCCCGGGGTCGTGGTGACGACCCTATAGCCGTCGGACATGTCGGCGGCTGGCCAACTTTGGCCCGTGGTCGTGGGGACGACTGTTTAGTCGTCGGTCATGTCGGCGGCCGGCCAATCTAGACCCAGGGTCGTGGGGACGACCCTATTGTCGTCGGACATGACGGTGGCGGGGCAATCTAGTCCCGGGGTCGTAGGTACGACCCTATAGTCGTCGGACACGTCGGCGGTTGGCCAATATTGGCCCGGGGTCGTGGGGACGATCCGATAGTCGTCGGACATGACGGTGGCGGGGCAATCTAGTCCCGGGGTCGTAGGTACGACCCTATAGTCGTCGGACATGTCGGCGATTGGCCAATATTGGCCCGGGGTCGTGGGGACGACCCCATAGTCGTCGGACATGTCGGCGGCTGGCCAACTTTGGCCCGTGGTCGTGGGGACGACTCAATAGTCGTCGGACATGTCGGCGGCTGGCCAACTTTGGCCCGTGGTCGTGGGGACGACCCTATAGTCGTCGGACATGTCGGTGGCTGGCCAACCTAGTTCCGAGGTCGTGGGGGCGACCCTATAGTCGTCGGACATGACGGTGGCCGGCCAATCTAGTCCCGGGGTCGTGAGAACGACCCTATAGTCGTCGGACAAGACGGCGGCGGGCCAACTTTGGCCCGGGGTTGTGGGGATGACCCTATAGTCATCGGACATGTCGGCGGCTGGCCAACCTAGTCCCGAGGTCGTGGGGGCGACCCTATAGTCGTCGGACATGACGGTGGCCGGCCAATCTAGTCCCGGGGTCGTGAGAACGACCCTATAGTCGTCGGACAAGACGGCGGCGGGCCAACCTAGCCCCGGGGTCGTGGGGACGACCCTATAGTCGTCGGACATGTCGGCGGCTGGCCAATTTAGTCCCGGGGTCGTGGGGACGAACCTATAGTCGTCGGACAAGTCGGCGGCTGGCCAACCTAGTCCCGAGGTCGTGGGGACGACCCTATAGTCGTCGGACATGACGGTGGCCGGCCAATCTAGTCCCGGGGTCGTGAGAACGACCCTATAGTCGTCGGACAAGACGGCGGCGGGCCAACTTAGCCCCGGGGTCGTGGGGACGACCCTATAGTCGTCGCACATGTCGGCGGCTGGCCAACCTAGTATCGAGGTCGTGGGGAGGACCGTATAGTCGTCGGACAATTCGGCGGCCGGCCAACTTTGGCCCGGGGTTGCGGGGACGACCCTGTAGTCGTCGGACATGTCGGCGGCTGGCTAATTTAGTCCCGGGGTCGTGGGGGCGACCCAATAGACGTCCGACATGACGGTGGTGGGCCAATCTAGTCCCGGGGTCGTGGGGACGACCCTATAGTCGTCGGACATGTCGGCGGCTGGCCAATTTAGTCCCGGGGTCGTGGGGACGAACCTATAGTCGTCGGACAAGTCGGCGGCTGGCCAACTTTGTCCCGTGGTCGTGGCGACGACTGTTTAGTCGTCGGACATGTCGGCGGCTGGCCAACCTAGTCCCGAGGTCGTGGGGACGACCCTATAGTCGTCGGACTTGACGGTGGCGGGCCAACCTAGTCCCGGGGTCGTGGGGACGACCTTATAGTCGTTGGACATGACGGTGGCGGGCCAATCTAGTCCCGGGGTCGTGGGGACGACCCTATAGTCGTCGTACAAGTCGGCGGCGGGCCAAG
Source organism: Andrena praecox (assembly GCA_963932275.1). Taxonomy (NCBI): domain Eukaryota; kingdom Metazoa; phylum Arthropoda; class Insecta; order Hymenoptera; family Andrenidae; genus Andrena; species Andrena praecox. Next base: position 18,451 of record CAWVQO010000396.1, on the reverse strand, counting down.
CTTGTCCCGTGGTCGTGGGGACGATCCGATAGTTGCCGGACATGACGGTGGCGGGCCAATCTAGTCCCGGGGTCGTGGGGACGACCCTATAGTCGTCGGACATTTCGGCGGCTTGTCAACCTAGTTCCGGGGTCGTGGGGACGACCCTATAGTCGTCGGACATGACGGTGGCGGGCCAGTCTAGTCCCGGGTCGTGGGGACGACCCTATAGTCGTTGGACATGACGGTGGCGGGCCAATCTAGTCCCGGGGTCGTGGGGACGACCCTACAGTCGTCGGACAAGTCGGCGGCGAGCCAATCTAGTCCGGGGGTCGTGGGGACGACACTATAGTCGTCGGACAAGTCGGCGGCGAGCCAACCTTGTGCGGGGGTCGTGGGGACGACCCTATAGTCGTCGGACATGTCGGTGGCTGGCCAACTTTGACCCGGGGTCGTGGGGTCGACCCTATAGTCGTCGGACAAGTCGGCGGCTGGCAAACTTTGGCCCGTGGTCGTGGGGACGACCCTTTAGTCGTCGGATATGTCGGCGGCTGGCCAAAGTTAGCCCGTGGTCGTGGGGACAACCCTATAATCGTCGGACATGGCGGTGGCGGGCCAATCTAGTCCGGGGATCGTGGGGACGACCCTATTGTCGTCAGACATGGCGGTGGCGGGCCAATCTAGTCCCGGGATCGTGGGGACGACCCTATAGTCGTCGGACAAGTCGGCGGCTGCCCAATCTAGTCCCGGGATCGTAGGGACGACCCTATAGTCGTCGGACAAGTCGGCGGCTGGCCAACTTTGGCCCGGGGTCGTGGGGACGATCCTACAGTCGTGGGACATGTCGGCGGCTGGCCAACTTTGGCCCGTGGTCGTGGGGACGACCCTGAAGTCGTCGGACATGACGGTGCCGGGCCAATCTAGTCCCGGGGTCGTGGGGACGACAGTATAGTCGTCGGACTTGACGGTGGCGGGCCAATCTAGTCCCGGGGTCGTGGGTACGACCGTATAGTCGTCGGACAAGTCGGCGTCTGGCCAACTTTGGCCCGGGGCCGTGGGGACGACCCTGAAGTCGTCGGACATGACGGTGCCGGGCCAATCTAGTCCCGGGGTCGTGGGGACGACAGTATAGTCGTCGGACTTGACGGTGGCGGGCCAATCTAGTCCCGGGGTCGTGGGTACGACCGTATAGTCGTCGGACAAGTCGGCGTCTGGCCAACTTTGGCCCGGCGCCGTGGGAACGACCCTATAGTCGTCGGACAAGTCGGCGGCGGGCCAATCTAGTCCCGGGGTCGTAGGGACGACCCTATAGTCGTCGGACATGTTGGCCGCTGGCCAACTTTGGCCTGGTGTCGTGGGGACGACTGTATAGTTGTCGGACATTTCGGCGGCAGGCCAACTTTGGCCCCTGGTCATGGGGACGACCCTATAATCGTCGGACATGTCGGCAGCTGGCCAACCTAGACCCGGGGTCGTGGGGACGACCCTATTGTCGTCGGACAAGTCGGGGGTGGGCCAACCTAGTCCCGGGGTCGTGGGGACGACCCTATAGTCGTCGGACATGTCGGCGGCTTGCCAACTTTGGCCCGGGGTCGTGGGGACGACCCTATAGTCGTCGGACAAGTCGGCGGCGAGCCAACCTAGTCCGGGGGTCGTGGGGACGACCTTATAGTCGTCGGACATGACGGTGGCGGGCCAATCTAGTCCCGGGGTCCATGGGACGACCCTATAGTCGTCGGACATGTCGGCGGCTGGCCAACTTTGGCCGGTGGTCGTGGGGACGACCCTGAAGTCGTCGGACATGACGGTGGCGGGCCAATCTAGTCCCGGGGTCGTGGGGACGACCGTATAGTCGTCGGACTTGACGGTGGCGGGCCAATCTAGTCCCGGGGTCGTGGGTACGACCGTATAGTCGTCGGACAAGTCGGCGACTGGCCAACTTTGGCCCGGGGCCGTGGGAACGACCCTATAGTCGTCGGACATGACGGTGGCGGACCAATATAGTGCTGGGGTCGTGGGGACGACCCTATAGTCGTCGGACAAGTCGGCGGCGAGCCAACCTAGTCCGGGGGTCGTGGGGACGACCTTATAGTCGTCGGACATGACGGTGGCGGGCCAATCTAGTCCCGGGGTCCATGGGACGACCCTATAGTCGTCGGACATGTCGGCGGCTGGCCAACTTTGGCCCATGGTCGAGGGGACGACCCTATAGTCGTCGGACAAGTCGGCGGCGAGCCAACCTAGTCCGGGGGTCGTGGGGACGACCCTATAGTCGTCGGACAAGTCGGCGGCGGGCCAATCTAGTCGCGGGGTCGTAGGGACGACCCTATAGTCGTCGGACATGTTGGCGGCTGGCCAACTTTGGCCTGGTGTCGTGGGGACGACTGTATAGTTGTCGGACATTTCGGCGGCAGGCCAACTTTGGCCCCTGGTCATGGGGACGACCCTATAATCGTCGGACATGTCGGCAGCTGGCCAACCTAGACCCGGGGTCGTGGGGACGACCCTATTGTCGTCGGGCAAGTCGGCGGTGGGCCAACCTAGTCCCGGGGTCGTGGGGACGACCCTATAGTCATCGGACATGTCGGCGGCTTGCCAACTTTGGCCCGGGGTCGTGGGGACGACCCTATAGTCGTCGGACATGTCGGCGATTGGCCAACATTGGCCCGGGGTCGTGGCGACGACCCTATAGTCGTCGGACATGTCGGCGGCTGGCCAACCTAGTCCCGAGGTCGTGGGGACGACCCTATAGTCGTCGGACATGACGGTGGCGGGCCAATCTAGTCTCGCGGTCGTGGGGACGACCCTATAATCGTCGGTCATGACGGTGGCGGGCCAATCTAGTCCGGGGTCGTAGGGACGACCCTATAGTCGTCCGACATGTCGGCGATTGGCCAACATTGGCCCGGGGTCGTGGGGACGACCCTATAATCGTCGGACATGTCGGCGGCTGGCCAACTTTGGCCCGGTGTCGTGGGGACGACTCTATAGTCGTCGGAAATGTCGGCGGCTGGCCAACCTGGACCCGGGGTCGTGGGGACGACTCTATAGTCGTCGGACATGTCGGCGGCTGCCCAACCTAGACCCGGGGTCGTGGGGACGACCCTATAGTCGTCGGACATTTCGGCGGCATGCCACCTTTGGCCCGGGGTCGTGGGGACGACCCTATAGTCGTCGGACATGACGGTGGCGGGCCAATCTAGTCCCGGGGTAATAGGGACGACCCTATAGTCGTCGGACATGTCGGCGGCTGGTCAACTTAGGCCCGTAGTCGTAGGGACGATCCGATAGTCGTTGGACATGACGGTGCCGGGCCAATCAAGTCCCGGGGTCGTGGGTACGACCCTATAGTCGTCGGACATGTCGGCGATTGGCCATTATTGGCCCGGGGTCGTGGGGACGACCCTATAGTCGTCGGACAAGTCGGCGGCTGGCCAAATTTGGCCCGTGGTCGTGAGGACGACCCTATTGTCGTCGGAAATGTCGGCGGCTGGCCAACTTTGGCCCGTGGTCGTGAAGACGACCCTATAGTCGTCGGACAAGACGGTGGCGGGCCAATCTAGTCCCGGGATCGTGGGGACGACCCTATTGTCGTCGGACATGGCGGTGGCGGGCCAATCTAGTCCCGGGATCGTGGGGACGACCCTATAGTCGTCGGACAAATCGGCGGCTGGCCAACGTTTGCCCGGGGTCGTGGGGACGACCCTATAGTCGTCGGACAAGTCGGCGGCGAGCCAAGCTAGTCCGGGGGTCGTGGGGACGAGCCTATATTCGTCGGACATGTCGGCGGCGAGCCAACTTTAGACCGTAGTCGTGGGGACGACCCTATAGTCGTCGGACAAGTCGGCTGCGGGCCAACCTAGTCCCGGGGCCGTGGGGACGACCCTATAGTCGTCGGACAAGTCGGCGGCTGGCAAACTTTGGCCCGTGGTCGTGGGGACGACCCTTTAGTCGTCGGATATGTCGGCGGCTGGCCAAAGTTGGCCCGTGGTCGTGGGGACAACCCTATAATCGTCGGACATGGCGGTGGCGGGCCAATCTAGTCCCGGGATCGTGGGGACGACCCTATTGTCGTCGGACATGGCGGTGGCGGGCCAATCTAGTCCCGGGATCGTGGGGACGACCCTATAGTCGTCGGACAAGTCGGCGGCTGCCCAATCTAGTCCCGGGATCGTAGGGACGACCCCATAGTCGTCGGACAAGTCGGCGGCTGGCCAACTTTGGCCCGGGGTCGTGGGGACGAATCTATAGTCGTCGGACATGTCGGCGGCTGGCCAACTTTGGCCCGTGGCCGTGGGGACGACCTTATTGTCGTCGGACATGGCGGTGGCGGCCCAATCTAGTCCCGGGATCGTAGGGACGACCCTATAGTCGTCGGACAAGTCGGCGGCTGGCCATCTTTGGCCCGTGGCCGTGGGGACGACCCTATAGTCGTCGGACAAGTCGGCGGCTGCCCAATCTAGTCCCGGGATCGTAGGGACGACCCTATAGTCGTCGGACAAGTCGGCGGCTGGTCAACTTTGGCCCGGGGTCGTGAGGACGAATCTATAGTCGTCGGACATGTCGGCGGCTGTCCAACTTTGGCCCGGGGTCGTGGGGACGACCCTATAGTCGTCGGACAAGTCGGCGGCGGGCCAACCTAGTCCCGGGGTCGTGGGGATGATCCTATAGTCGTCGGACATGACGGTGGCGGGCCAGTCTAGTCCCGGGTCGTGGGGACGACCCTATAGTCGTCGGACATGTCGGCGGCTGGCCAACTTTGGCCCGTGGTCGTGGGGACGACCCTATAGTCGTCAGACATGACGGTGGCGAGCCAACCTAGTCCCGGGGTCGTGGGGACGACCCTATAGTCGTCGGACAAGTCGGCGGCGAGCCCACCTAGTCGGGGGGTCGTGGGGACGACCCTACAGTCGTCGGACAAGTCGGCGGCCGGCCAACCTAGTCCGGGGGTCGTGGGGACGACCCTATAGTCGTCGGACATGACGGTGGCGGGCCAGTCTAGTCCCGGGTCGTGGGGACGACCCTATAGTCGTCGGACATGTCGGCGGCTGGCCAACTTTGGCCCGTGGTCGTGGGGACGACCCTATAGTCGTCGGAAATGTCGGTGGCTGTCCAACTTTGGCCCGGGGGTCGTGGGGACGACCCTATAGTCGTCGGACATGTCGGCGGCGAGCCAACATTGACCCGGGGTCGTGGGGACGACTCTATAGTCGTCGGACATGTCGGTGGCGGGCCAGTCTAGTCCCGGGTCGTGGGGACGACCCTATAGTCGTCGGACATGACGGCGGCTGGCCAACTTGGGCCCGTGGTCGTGGGGAGGACCCTATACTCGTCGGACAAGTCGGCGGCGTACCAACCTAGTCCGGGGGTCGTGGGGACGACCCTATAGTCGTCGGACATGACGGTGGCGGGCCAGTCTAGTCCCGGGTCATGGGGACGACCCTATAGTCGTCGGACAAGTCGGCGGCTGGCCAACTTTGGCCCGTGGTCGTGGGGACGACCCTATAGTCGTCGGACATGTCGGCGGCTGGCCAACTTTGGCCCGGGGCCGTGGGGACGACCCTATAGTCGTCGGACATGTCGGCGGCTGGCCAACTTTGGCCCGTGGTCGTGGGGAGGACCCTATACTCGTCGGACAAGTCGGCGGCGTACCAACCTAGTCAGGGGGTCGTGGGGACGACCCTATAGTCGTCGGACATGACGGTGGCGGGCCAGTCTAGTCCCGGGTCATGGGGACGACCCTATAGTCGTCGGACAAGTCGGCGGCTGGCCAACTTTGGCCCGTGGTCGTGGGGACGACCCTATAGTCGTCGGACATGTCGGCGGCTGGCCAACTTTGGCCCGGGGTCGTGGGGACGATCCTACAGTCGTCGGACATGTCGGCGGCTGGCCAACTTTGGCCCGTGGTCGTGGGGACGACCCTGAAGTCGTCGGACATGACGGTGGCGGGCCAATCTAGTCCCGGGGTCGTGGGGACGACCGTATAGTCGTCGGACTTGACGGTGGCGGGCCAATCTAGTCCCGGGGTCGTGGGTACGACCGTATAGTCGTCGGACAAGTCGGCGTCTGGCCAACTTTGGCCCGGGGCCGTGGGAACGACCCTATAGTCGTCGGACAAGTCGGCGGCGGGCCAATCTAGTCCCGGGGTCGTAGGGACGACCCTATAGTCGTCGGACATGTTGGCGGCTGGCCAACTTTGGCCTGGTGTCGTGGGGACGACTGTATAGTTGTCGGACATTTCGGCGGCAGGCCAACTTTGGCCCCTGGTCATGGGGACGACCCTATAATCGTCGGACATGTCGGCAGCTGGCCAACCTAGACCCGGGGTCGTGGGGACGACCCTATTGTCGTCGGGCAAGTCGGCGGTGGGCCAACCTAGTCCCGGGGTCGTGGGGACGACCCTATAGTCATCGGACATGTCGGCGGCTTGCCAACTTTGGCCCGGGGTCGTGGGGACGACCCTATAGTCGTCGGACATGTCGGCGGCTGGCCAACCTAGTCCGGGGTCGTTGGGACGACCCTATAGTCGTCGGACATGTCGGCGATTGGCCAACATTGGCCCGGGGTCGTGGCGACGACCCTATAGTCGTCGGACATGTCGGCGGCGGGCCAACCTAGTCCCGAGGTCGTGGGGACGACCCTATAGTCGTCGGACATTTCGGCGGCATGCCAACTTTGGCCCGTGGTCGTGGGGACGACCCTATAGTTGTTGGACATGACGGTGGCGGGCTAATCTAGTCCCTGGGTCGTAGGGACGACCCTATAGTCGTTGGACATGTCGGCGATTGGCCAACATTGGCCCGGGGTCGTGGGGACGACCCTATAGTCGTCGGACATGTCGGCGGCTGGCCAACCTAGTTCCGGGGTCGTGGGGACGACCCTATATTCGCCGGACATGTCGGCGGCTGGCCAACTTTGGCCCGTGGTCGTGGGGACGATCCAATAGTCGTCGGACATGTCGGCGGCGGGCCAATCTAGTCCCGGGGTCGTGGGGACGACCCTATAATCGTTGGACTTGACGGTGGCGGGCCAGTCTAGTCACGGGGTCGTAGGGACGACCCTATAGTCGTCGGACGATGGCGATTGGCCAACATTGGCCCGGGGTCGTCGGACATGTCGGCGGCTGGCCAACCTTGTCCCGGGGTCGTGGGGACGAACCTATAGTCGTCGGACATGTCGGCGGCTGGCCAACTTTGGCCCGTGGTCGTGGGGACGATCCTACAGTCGTCGGACATGTCGGCGGCTGGCCAACTTTGGCCCGTGGTCGTGGGGACGACCCTGAAGTCGTCGGACATGACGGTGGCGGGCCAATCTAGTCCCGGGGTCGTGGGGACGACCGTATAGTCGTCGGACTTGACGGTGGCGGGCCAATCTAGTCCCGGGGTCGTGGGTACGACCGTATAGTCGTCGGACAAGTCGGCGACTGGCCAACTTTGGCCCGGGGCCGTGGGAACGACCCTATAGTCGTCGGACATGACGGTGGCGGACCAATATAGTGCTGGGGTCGTGGGTACGACCGTATAGTCGTCGGACAAGTCGGCGACTGGCCAACTTTGGCCCGGGGCCGTGGGAACGACCCTATAGTCGTCGGACATGACGGTGGCGGACCAATATAGTGCTGGGGTCGTGGGGACGACCCTATAGTCGTCGGACAAGTCGGCGGCTGGCCATCTTTGGCGCGTGGTCGTGGGGACGATCCGATTGTCGTCGGACATGTCGGCGGCTGGCCAACCTATACCCGGGGTCGTGGGGACGACCCTATTGTCGTCGGACATGTCGGCGGCTGGCCAACCTAGACCCGGGGTCGTGGGGACGACTCTATAGTCGTCGGACATGTCGGCGGCTGGCCAACCTAGACCCGGGGTCGTGGGGACGACCCTATAGTCGTCGGAAATGGTGGCGATTGGCCAACATTGGCCCGGGGTCGTCGGGACGACCCTATAGTCGTCGGACATGTCGGCGGCTGGCCAACCTAGTTCCGGGGTCGTGGGGACGACCCTATATTCGCCGGACATGTCGGCGGCTGGCCAACTTTGGCCCGTGGTCGTGGGGACGATCCAATAGTCGTCGGACATGTCGGCGGCGGGCCAATCTAGTCCCGGGGTCGTGGGGACGACCCTATAATCGTTGGACTTGACGGTGGCGGGCCAATCTAGTCCCGGGGTCGTAGGGACGACCCTATAGTCGTCGGACGATGGCGATTGGCCAACATTGGCCCGGGGTCGTCGGACATGTCGGCGGCTGGCCAACCTTGTCCCGGGGTCGTGGGGACGAACCTATAGTCGTCGGACATGTCGGCGGCTGGCCAACTTTGGCCCGTGGTCGTGGGGACGATCCAATAGTCGTCGGACATGTCGGCGGCTGGCCAACTTTGGCCCGTGGTCGTGGGGACGACCCTATAGTCGTTGGACATGTCAGCGGCTGGCCAACTTTGGCCCGGTGTCGTGGGAACGACCCTATAGTCGTCGGACATGACGGTGGCGGGCCAACATAGTGCTGGGGTCGTGGGGACGACCCTATAGTCGTCGGACAAGTCGGCGGCGAGCCAACCTAGTCCGGGGGTCGTGGGGACGACCTTATAGTCGTCGGACATGACGGTGGCGGGCCAATCTAGTCCCGGGGTCCATGGGACGACCCTATAGTCGTCGGACATGTCGGCGGCTGGCCAACTTTGGCCCGTGGTCGTGGGGACGACCCTGAAGTCGTCGGACATGACGGTGGCGGGCCAATCTAGTCCCGGGGTCGTGGGGACGACCGTATAGTCGTCGGACTTGACGGTGGCGGGCCAATCTAGTCCCGGGGTCGTGGGTACGACCGTATAGTCGTCGGACAAGTCGGCGACTGGCCAACTTTGGCCCGGGGCCGTGGGAACGACCCTATAGTCGTCGGACATGACGGTGGCGGATCAATATAGTGCTGGGGTCGTGGGGACGACCCTATAGTCGTCGGACAAGTCGGCGGCGAGCCAACCTAGTCCGGGGGTCGTGGGGACGACCTTATAGTCGTCGGACATGACGGTGGCGGGCCAATCTAGTCCCGGGGTCCATGGGACGACCCTATAGTCGTCGGACATGTCGGCGGCTGGCCAACTTTGGCCCGTAGTCGTGGGGACGACCCTATAGTCGTCGGACAAGTCGGCGGCGAGCCAACCTAGCCCGGGGGTCGTGGGGACGACCCTATAGTCGTCGGACAAGTCGGCGGCGGGCCAATCTAGTCCCGGGGTCGTAGGGACGACCCTATAGTCGTCGGACATGTTGGCGGCTGGCCAACTTTGGCCTGGTGTCGTGGGGACGACTGTATAGTTGTCGGACATTTCGGCGGCAGGCCAACTTTGGCCCCTGGTCATGGGGACGACCCTATAATCGTCGGACATGTCGGCAGCTGGCCAACCTAGACCCGGGGTCGTGGGGACGACCCTATTGTCGTCGGACAAGTCGGCGGTGGGCCAACCTAGTCCCGGGGTCGTGGGGACGACCCTATAGTCATCGGACATGTCGGCGGCTTGCCAACTTTGGCCCGGGGTCGTGGGGACGACCCTATAGTCGTCGGACATGTCGGCGGCTGGCCAACCTAGTCCGGGGTCGTAGGGACGACCCTATAGTCGTCGGACATGTCGGCGATTGGCCAACATTGGCCCGGGGTCGTGGCGACGACCCTATAGTCGTCGGACATGTCGGCGGCTGGCCAACCTAGTCCCGAGGTCGTGGGGACGACCCTATAGTCGTCGGACATTTCGGCGGCATGCCAACTTTGGCCCGTGGTCGTGGGGACGACCCTATAGTTGTTGGACATGACGGTGGCGGGCTAATCTAGTCCCTGGGTCGTAGGGACGACCCTATAGTCGTTGGACATGTCGGCGATTGGCCAACATTGGCCCGGGGTCGTGGGGACGACCCTATAGTCGTCGGACATGTCGGCGGCTGGCCAACTTTGGCGCGTGGTCGTGGGGACGATCCGATTGTCGTCGGACATGTCGGCGGCTGGCCATCTTTGGCGCGTGGTCGTGGGGACGATCCGATTGTCGTCGGACATGTCGGCGGCTGGCCAACCTAGTTCCGGGGTCGTGGGGACGAACCTATATTCGCCGGACATGTCGGCGGCTGGCCAACTTTGGCCCGTGGTCGTGGGGACGATCCAATAGTCGTCGGACATGTCGGCGGCGGGCCAATCTAGTCCCGGGGTCATGGGGACGACCCTATAATCGTTGGACTTGACGGTGGCGGGCCAATCTAGTCCCGGGGTCGTAGGGACGATCCAATAGTCGTCGGACATGTCGGCGGCGGGCCAATCTAGTCCCGGGGTCATGGGGACGACCCTATAGTCGTCGGACATGTCGGCGGCTGGCCAACTTTGGCCCGTGGTCGTGGGGACCATCCAATAGTCGTCGAACATGTCGGCGGCTGGCCAACCTAGACCCGGGGTCGTGGGGACGACCATATAGTCATCGGACATGTCGGCGGCTGGCCACCTTTGGCCCGTGGTCGTGGGGCGACCCAATAGTCGTTGGACATGTCGGCGGCTGGCCAACTTTGGCTCGTGGTCGTGGGGACGATCCGATAGTCGTCGGACGTGACGGTGGCTAGCCAATCTAGTCCCAGGGTCGTGGGGACGACCAAATAGTCGTCGGACCTGTCGGCGGCTGGCCAACTTTGGCCCGTGGTCGTAGGGACGATCCGATAGTCGTTGGACATGACGGTGCCGGGCCAATCAAGTCCCGGGGTCGTAGGTACGACCCTATAGTCGTCGGACATGTCGGCGATTGGCCATTATTGGCCCGGGGTCGTGGGGACGACCCTATAGTCGTCGGACATGTCGGCGGCTGGCCAACCTAGACCCGGGGTCGTGGGGACGACCCTATTGTCGTCGGACATGGCGGTGGCGGGCCAATCTAGTCCCGTGGTCGTGGGGACGACCCTATAGTCTTCGGACATGACGGTAGCGGGCCAATCTAGACCCGAGGTCCTGGGGACGACCCTATAGTAGTCGGACATGTCGGCGGCTGTCCAACTTTGGCCCGGTGTCGTGGGGACGACTCTATAGTCGTCGGATATGTCGGCGGCTGGCCAACCTAGACCCGGGGTCGTGGGGACGACCTTATAGTCGTCGGACATGACGGTGGCGGGCCAATCTAGTCCCGGGGTCCATGGGACGACCCTATAGTCGTCGGACATGTCGGCGGCTGGCCAACTTTGGCCCGTGGTCGTGGGGACGACCCTATAGTCGTCGGACAAGTCGGCGGCGAGCCAACCTAGTCCGGGGGTCGTGGGGACGACCCTATAATCGTCGGACAAGTCGGCGGCGGGCCAATCTAGTCCCGGGGTCGTAGGGACGACCCTATAGTCGTCGGACATGTTGCGGCTGGCCAAGTTTGGCCTGGTGTCGTGGGGACGACTGTATAGTTGTCGGACATTTCGGCGGCAGGCCAACTTTGGCCCCTGGTCATGGGGACGACCCTATAATCGTCGGACATGTCGGCAGCTGGCCAACCTATACCCGGGGTCGTGGGGACGACCCTATTGTCGTCGGACAAGTCGGCGGTGGGCCAACCTAGTCCCGGGGTCGTGGGGACGACCCTATAGTCGTCGGACATGTTGGCGATTGGCCAACATTGGCCCGGGGTCGTCGGGACGACCCTATAGTCGTCGGACATGTCGGCGATTGGCCAACATTGGCCCGGGGTCGTGGCGACGACCCTATAGTCGTCGGACATGTCGGCGGCTGGCCAACCTAGTCCCGAGGTCGTGGGGACGACCCTATAGTCGTCGGACTTGTCGGGGGCGGGCCAATCTATTCCCGGGGTCGTGGGGACGACCCTATAATCGTCGGACATGTCGGCGGCTGGCCAACTTTGGCCCGGTGTCTTGGGGACGACTCTATAGTCGTCGGAAATGTCGGCGGCTGGCCAACCTGGACCCGGGGTCGTGGGGACGACCCTATAGTCGTCGGACATGACGGTGGCGGGCCAGTCTAGTCCCGGGTCGTGGGGACGACCCTATAGTCGTCGGACATGTCGGCGGCTGGCCAACTTTGGCCCGTGGTCGTGGGGACGACCCTATAGTCGTCGGAAATGTCGGTGGCTGTCCAACTTTGGCCCGGGGGTCGTGGGGACGACCCTATAGTCGTCGGAAATGTCGGCGGCTGGCCAACCTGGACCCGGGGTCGTGGGGACGACCCTATAGTCGTCGGACATGACGGTGGCGGGCCAGTCTAGTCCCGGGTCGTGGGGACGACCCTATAGTCGTCGGACATGTCGGCGGCTGGCCAACTTTGGCCCGTGGTCGTGGGGACGACCCTATAGTCGTCGGAAATGTCGGTGGCTGTCCAACTTTGGCCCGGGGGTCGTGGGGACGACCCTATAGTCGTCGGACATGTCGGCGGCGAGCCAACATTGACCCGGGGTCGTGGGGACGACTCTATAGTCGTCGGACATGTCGGTGGCGGGCCAGTCTAGTCCCGGGTCATGGGGACGACCCTATAGTCGTCGGACAAGTCGGCGGCTGGCCAACTTTGGCCCGTGGTCGTGGGGACGACCCTATAGTCGTCGGACATGTCGGCGGCTGGCCAACTTTGGCCCGGGGTCGTGGGGACGATCCTACAGTCGTCGGACATGTCGGCGGCTGGCCAACTTTGGCCCGTGGTCGTGGGGACGACCCTGAAGTCGTCGGACATGACGGTGGCGGGCCAATCTAGTCCCGGGGTCGTGGGGACGACCGTATAGTCGTCGGACTTGACGGTGGCGGGCCAATCTAGTCCCGGGGTCGTGGGTACGACCGTATAGTCGTCGGACAAGTCGGCGTCTGGCCAACTTTGGCCCGGGGCCGTGGGAACGACCCTATAGTCGTCGGACAAGTCGGCGGCGGGCCAATCTAGTCCCGGGGTCGTAGGGACGACCCTATAGTCGTCGGACATGTTGGCGGCTGGCCAACTTTGGCCTGGTGTCGTGGGGACGACTGTATAGTTGTCGGACATTTCGGCGGCAGGCCAACTTTGGCCCCTGGTCATGGGGACGACCCTATAATCGTCGGACATGTCGGCAGCTGGCCAACCTAGACCCGGGGTCGTGGGGACGACCCTATTGTCGTCGGACAAGTCGGTGGTGGGCCAACCTAGTCCCGGGGTCGTGGGGACGACCCTATAGTCGTCGGACATGTCGGCGGCTTGCCAACTTTGGCCCGGGGTCGTGGGGACGACCCTATAGTCGTCGGACAAGTCGGCGGCGAGCCAACCTAGTCCGAGGGTCGTGGGGACGACCTTATAGTCGTCGGACATGACGGTGGCGGGCCAATCTAGTCCCGGGGTCCATGGGACGACCCTATAGTCGTCGGACATGTCGGCGGCTGGCCAACTTTGGCCGGTGGTCGTGGGGACGACCCTGAAGTCGTCGGACATGACGGTGGCGGGCCAATCGAGTCCCGGGGTCGTGGGGACGACCGTATAGTCGTCGGACTTGACGGTGCCGGGCCAATCTAGTCCCGGGGTCGTGGGTACGACCGTATAGTCGTCGGACAAGTCGGCGACTGGCCAACTTTGGCCCGGGGCCGTGGGAACGACCCTATAGTCGTCGGACATGACGGTGGCGGACCAATATAGTGCTGGGGTCGTGGGGACGACCCTATAGTCGTCGGACAAGTCGGCGGCGAGCCAACCTAGTCCGGGGGTCGTGGGGACGACCTTATAGTCGTCGGACATGACGGTGGCGGGCCAATCTAGTCCCGGGGTCCATGGGACGACCCTATAGTCGTCGGACATGTCGGCGGCTGGCCAACTTTGGCCGGTGGTCGTGGGGACGACCCTGAAGTCGTCGGACATGACGGTGGCGGGCCAATCTAGTCCCGGGGTCGTGGGGACGACCGTATAGTCGTCGGACTTGACGGTGGCGGGCCAATCTAGTCCCGGGGTCGTGGGTACGACCGTATAGTCGTCGGACAAGTCGGCGACTGGCCAACTTTGGCCCGGGGCCGTGGGAACGACCCTATAGTCGTCGGACATGACGGTGGCGGACCAATATAGTGCTGGGGTCGTGGGGACGACCCTATAGTCGTCGGACAAGTCGGCGGCGAGCCAACCTAGTCCGGGGGTCGTGGGGACGACCTTATAGTCGTCGGACATGACGGTGGCGGGCCAATCTAGTCCCGGGGTCCATGGGACGACCCTATAGTCGTCGGACATGTCGGCGGCTGGCCAACTTTGGCCCATGGTCGTGGGGACGACCCTATAGTCGTCGGACAAGTCGGCGGCGAGCCAACCTAGTCCGGGGGTCGTGGGGACGACCCTATAGTCGTCGGACAAGTCGGCGGCGGGCCAATCTAGTCGCGGGGTCGTAGGGACGACCCTATAGTCGTCGGACATGTTGGCGGCTGGCCAACTTTGGCCTGGTGTCGTGGGGACGACTGTATAGTTGTCGGACATTTCGGCGGCAGGCCAACTTTGGCCCCTGGTCATGGGGACGACCCTATAATCGTCGGACATGTCGGCAGCTGGCCAACCTAGACCCGGGGTCGTGGGGACGACCCTATTGTCGTCGGGCAAGTCGGCGGTGGGCCAACCTAGTCCCGGGGTCGTGGGGACGACCCTATAGTCATCGGACATGTCGGCGGCTTGCCAACTTTGGCCCGGGGTCGTGGGGACGACCCTATAGTCGTCGGACATGTCGGCGATTGGCCAACATTGGCCCGGGGTCGTGGCGACGACCCTATAGTCGTCGGACATGTCGGCGGCTGGCCAACCTAGTCCCGAGGTCGTGGGGACGACCCTATAGTCGTCGGACTTGTCGGGGGCGGGCCAATCTATTCCCGGGGTCGTGGGGACGACCCTATAATCGTCGGACATGTCGGCGGCTGGCCAACTTTGGCCCGGTGTCGTGGGGACGACTCTATAGTCGTCGGAAATGTCGGCGGCTGGCCAACCTGGACCCGGGGTCGTGGGGACGACCCTATTGTCGTCGGACATGACGGTGGCGGGCCAATCTAGTCTCGCGGTCGTGGGGACGACCCTATAATCGTCGGTCATGACGGTGGCGGGCCAATCTAGTCCGGGGTCGTAGGGACGACCCTATAGTCGTCGGACATGTCGGCGATTGGCCAACATTGGCCCGGGGTCGTGGGGACGACCGTATAGTCGTCGGACATGACGGTGGCGGGCCAATCTAGTCCCGGGGTCGTGGGGACGACCCTATAGTCGTCGGGCAAGACGGCGGCTGGACATCTTTGGCCCGCGGTCGTGGGGACGACCCTATAGTCGTCGGACATTTCGGCGGCTTGCCAACTTTGGCTCGGGGTCGTGGGGACGACCCTATAGTCGTCGGACATGTCGGCGGCTGGCTAACTTTGGCCCGTGGTCGTGGGGACGACCCAATAGTCGTTGGACATATCGGCAGCTGGCCAACTTTGGGCCGTGGTCGTGGAGACGATCCTATAGTCGTCGGACATGTCGGCGGCTGGCCAACTTTGGCCCGGGGTCGTGTTGACGACCCTATAGTCGTCGGACAAGTCGGCGGCGAGCCAACGTAGTCCCGCGGTTGTGGGGACGACCCTTTAGTCGTCGGACAAGTCGGCGGCGAGCCAACGTAGTCCCGCGGTTGTGGGGACGACCCTTTAGTCGTCGGACAAGTCAGCGGCTGGCCATGTTTGGCCTGTGGTCGTGGGGACGACCCTATAATCGTCGGACAAGACGGTGGCGGGCCAATATATTCCCGGGGTCGTGGGGACGACTCTATAGTCGTCGGACATATCGGCGGCTGGCCAACTTTGACCCGGGGTCGTGGGGACGAGCCTATAGTCGTCGGACAAGTCGGCGGCGAGCCAACCTAGTCCCGGGGTCGTGGGGACGACCCTATAGTCGTCGTACATGACGGTGGCGGGCCAATCTAGTCCCGGGGTCGTGGGGACGACCCTATAGTTGTCGGACACGTCGGCGGCGGGTCTACCTAGTCCCGGGGTCGTGGGGACAACCCTATAGTCGTCGGACAAGTCGGACAAGACGGCGGCTGGACATCTTTGGCCCGCGGTCGTGGGGACGACCCTATAGTCGTCGGACATTTCGGCGGCTTGCCAACTTTGGCCCGGGGTCGTGGGGACGACCCTATAGTCGTCGGACATGTCGGCGGCTGGCTAACTTTGGCCCGCGGTCGTGGGGACGACCCTATAGTCGTTGGACATGACGGCGGCTGGACATCTTTGGCCCGCGGTCGTGGGGACGACCCTATAGTCGTCGGACATTTCGGCGGCATGCCAACTTTGGCCCGGGGTTGTGGGGACGACCCTATAGTCGTCGGACATTTCGGCGGCTTGTCAACCTAGTCCCGGGGTCGTGGGGACGACCCTATAGTCGTTGGACATGAGGGTGGCGGGCCAACCTAGTCCCGGGGTCGTGGGGACGACCCTATAGTCGTTGGACATGACGGCGGCTGGACATCTTTGGCCCGGGGTCGTGGGGACGACCCAATAGTCGTCGGACATGTCGGCGGCTTGCCAAATTTGCCCGGGGTCGTGGGGACGACCCTATAGTCGTCGGACATGACGGTGGCGGACCAATCTAGTCCCGGGGTCGTGGGGACGACCCAATAGTCGTCGGACATGTCGGCGGCTTGCCAAATTTGCCCGGGGTCGTGGGGACGACCCTATAGTCGTCGGACTTGACGGTGGCGGGCCAATCTAGTCCCGGGGTCGTGGGGACGACCCAATAGTCGTTGGACATTACGGCGGCTGGCCAACTTTGGCCCATGGTCGTGGGGACGACCCTATAATCGTTGGACATGACGGTGGCGGGCCAATCTAGTCTAGGGGTCGTAGGGACGACTCTATAGTCGTCGGACATGTCGGCGATTGGCCAACATTGGCCCGGGGTCGTGGGGACGACCCTACAGTCGTCGGACATTTCGGCGGCTTGCCAACTTTGGCCCGGGGTCGTGGGGACGACCCTATAGTCGTCGGACATGACGGTGGCGGACCAATCTAGTCCCGGGGTCGTGGGGACGACCCTACAGTCGTCGGACATGTCGGCGATTGGCCAACATTGGCCCGGGGTCGTAGGGACGACCCTACAGTCGTCGGACATTTCGGCGGTTGCCAACTTTGGCCCGGGGTCGTGGGGACGACCCTATAGTCGTCGGACAAGACGGCGGCTGGACATCCTTGGCTCGCGGTCGTGGGGACGACCCTATAGTCGTCGGACATTTCGGCGGCTTGTCAACCTAGTCCCGGGGTCGTGGGGACGACCCTATAGTCGTTGGACATGAAGGCGGCTGGACATCTTTGGCCCGCGGTCGTGGGGACGACCCTATAGTCGTCGGACATTTCGGCGGCATGCCAACTTTGGCCCGGGGTTGTGGGGACGACCCTATAGTCGTCGGACATTTCGGCGGCGGGCCAACCTAGTCCCGGGGTCGTGGAGACGACCCTATAGTCGTCGGACATGACGGTGGCGGGCCAATCTAGTCCCGGGGTCATGGGGACGACCCTATAGTCGTCGGACAAGACGGCGGCTGGACATCCTTGGCTCGCGGTCGTGGGGACGACCCTATAGTCGTCGGACATTTCGGCGGCTTGTCAACCTAGTCCCGGGGTCGTGGGGACGACCCTATAGTCGTCGGACAAGTCGGCGGCGGGCCAACCTAGTCCCGGGGTCGTGGAGACGACCCTATAGTCGTCGGACTTGACGGTGGCGGGCCAATCTAGTCCGGGGGTCGTGGGGACGACCCAATAGTCGTTGGACATTACGGCGGCTGGGCAACTTTGGCCCATGGTCGTGGGGACGACCCTATAGTCGTTAGACATGACGGTGGCGGGCCAATCTAGTCCCGGGGTCGTAGGGACGACCCTATAGTCGTCGGACATGTCGGCGATTGGCCAACATTGGCCCGGGGTCGTGGGGACGACCCTATAGTCGACGGACATGTCGGCGGCTGGCCAACATTGGCCCGGGGTCGTGGGGACGACCCTATAGTCGTCGGACTTGACGGTGGCGGGCCAATCTAGTCCCGGGGTTGTGGGGACGACCCTATAGTCGTCGGACATTTCGGCGGCTTGCCAACTTTGGCCCGGGGTCGTGGGGACGACCCTATAGTTGTCGGACATGACGGCGGCTGGCCGACCTAGTCCCGAGGTCGTGGGGACGACCGTATAGTCGTCGGATATGTTGGCGGCTTGTCAACCTAGTCCCGGGGTCGTGGGGACGACCCTATAGTCGTTGGACATGACGGTGGCCGGCCAATCTAGTCCCGGGGTCGTAGGGACGACCCTATAGTCGTCGGACATGTCGGCGATTGGCCAATATTGTCCCGGGGTCGTGGGGACGACCCTATAGTCGTCGGACAAGTCGGCGGCGAGCCAACCTAGTCCGGGGGTCGTGGGGACGACACTATAGTCGTCGGACAAGTCGGCGGCGAGCCAACCTTGTGCGGGGGTCGTGGGGACGACCCTATAGTCGTCGGACATGTCGGTGGCTGGCCAACTTTGACCCGGGGTCGTGGGGT